>CM028130.1:941687500-942937500 GCA_016271365.2 Neoceratodus forsteri
TTACAGCACATTTACAGTAAAGCAAAATGCAATATCACAAGTCAGATGACAGTCCAGTTGCAATTTCAGTTTTCCTGAGCAAAACCGTGATCTCTGTGGTGATTCAGACATCCTGACAGGCCGATCGCTTACAGCAAATCTTCGGCCTTCTTCAGGTAACAGGGAAATCACAATTCGGGAATTTCTGGTCACAAGCCAGTTCGGATTCAGTCTGATTCATTTCACTAGCAGATCCCTCAGAAGGGAAGATGAAGCAGGCAGGCCAGACACAGCCTTCCCAACAGTTTCCTGCGCTACTTCGCAGGAGCAGCTGCTCGAATGTCTTGAGCAGTTCACTCTCTCAACTCCAAACTCAGACTGACCCTCTGCTACAGGCAGCACCAGGACTTCCTTCTGATCCAAAAAAGGTTTGATTGGTTGATTCATCTGTCTGTCAAAGCAAGGGCTCCCCTTCCATGTCCATTTAGGCACTAAAATGAAAAAACTACAATTCCTACAGAAATTCACTTCCACAGGACCCCTGGGGACAGCCTCCATTTTAAGGTCCCCAAAAGGTACCGATTGGTGCAATACAGAAATGTTCATGCTGCAAAGAAAGGCAGGTTAGACAAACTATAATACCGTTATTATTAGAACAGCTAATCAGCAAACAATTACTAGTTCTAACAGAGCTCCCTCTGCACCATTAGCGATGGTAGAACAGAGTAATATTATTGCAGCTTGGGCAGGACTAGAGCCTGGAAACACTCGGCCCCCTACCCAGATTAATTATACACTACAAAAATAATGTCTCTTAAAAGGACAGGCACGGAGGCCAACAGGGAACTCACATGCAAGCAGTTTTACACCTGTAAAGACACAGAATGCCCATCTGGCAGTGGGCATTTAAGCACACCCAAGGAAGACTTTTGGGAACCCCCATTTATAGGGGGTTACATGTGAATGTTCTGTGGTTTTACTGTTCAGGCCACTAGAAGGGTCGGTGAGTGGTTATAGTGCCCTGGAGAGTTATACCAAAGCAGTTAAGCTGCCCCAATAACATTCCTCTGGGTGGAGGCACCTGTTTACAGAACTCAGGCCCCATCAACCTGTGCATAGCCATACAGGTAGGGGTAGTAGCCTATAGGATAGCGCCACCTAGCAGTTACATCTTGAAGGCACCACTGGGATTTGCACCCTCTAGTGGCCAAAAGTTAAAATTTCAGCCGAGTGCACAACTGAGACAGGATTCAAAATGGAGGCACTTACTACGCCAAAATGGAAGATTCCTCCCACAAGTCTGGTCGTGCACCACATGATGGGGTGGAGTGAGGCAGAAGGGACTGATCCCTGCCAGGCCATATGTTACTCAATATCCCCGTGGGGACCACTAATGAAACTATTGAAGAAACTGTGGGGAAGGTTAAGTGTCTGGGAAAGGTTGAAGTACGAGGTCAGGAATCAGATCTGTTTGATTAGAACTTGATGGCCCTCCTTTCTTTTAGCCTTTCTATAGAGCCTAAAAAGGTGCTCCCGTTATCATGCCCGAATGGTCCTAGAAGTGGTGGAGAGTTATTCATTTGCATAGTGACCCGTCTTCCTCTGGGGGGGTCCCCAATGGTGGAGGGGTTTGAAGACAAACTATTAAGGTTGTTAGCTGATGAAGGCTGGACAGCTAAGGGATTGTTAAAGGTTTTGGAGGATTCAGAGGAGACTACTCCCATACAATCTCCTCTGGCCTCCCCGTCTATCCCCAGGGCATCCCCTGTTGTGACCTACTCCTTCGTGATACCTTCTGTACACCTGGACTCCTATCGCAGGCTCAGACTGTCCTCTGATGCAGTCCCTGTACCAGTGGTGGAGGACGACCTAGAAACATGGATGGACTATGCTACTCCACTGGTCCAAGAGTGGAAGTGTTCTGAGGGGGAGAAGAGGAAGAGACTTATGGAAAGTTTAAGGGGATCTGCACTGGAAGCTATCCGATTTCTATGGTTCACCAACCCAGAGGCCACTGCAGCTGTGTACCTCTCTGCATTGGAAGGGGTGTTTGTCAGCACGGAATCTGAGGAAGACTTAATGTGGAAGTTCAAATCTGCTAAGAAATGGAAAAATGAAAAGTTGTCTGCTTTTGTCACACACGTTGAACAGGCCTTGCAGAGAGCCCATAGAAAGGGGCATGTTCCAGCTAGTGAACTGAACCACGTCAGGCTGGAGCACATTCTCAAATCAGCCCATTACTCTAGTGTGCTCATGCTGAAGTTGAAGTTCCAAGACAGGAAGGCTAACCCTCCCAAGTACTGCTGGCTGATAAAGGAGATTCGAGAGGCCGAGAACGATGAGGATGGATGGGAGCCCTATGCTGGGGTTGCCTGTACCAGCCAAACCTCAGACCAACCCGAAGAAAGAGAGGAAGCTATTGAGACCCAGCAGGTCAGGGAACTGCTCAAAGAGATAAAGGAGATGCAAGCCAGTCAACAAGTTGCAGCTGAAGCAACCAGAAGTTCGAAACCTTGCCCGGTAATGACTGAGACTAGAAGTGAGGCTCCACCCAGAGGTGTGGGGGCTCATGCCATCTCTCCTGAACCCCGGGCTGAGTCCAAGTTAGTAGAAGAAATGAGAGAGCCGAGAGCATTAGTGGGGGACCTCATACATGCCTACACGCCACCAATACTTCTGCCCACTGGGGAAGCTGCGGGGACAGGGAACCTGAGCTCAAGTTAAAAGAGGATGGTAGAACTCCCTCCTCCAACCAGCACAAATTTCAGGAAGAACCTAACCCCTCCAATGATCCTAGGGAACAGGTGTTCTGCTACAGGTGTGCAGAAGACGGGCATACCTGACAAAGCTGTAATTCTCTGGAACACCTGCGGAAAGTCACAGCAAAACTGCTAAGCTTGGTTCAACAGAGCAATATAAAGCCCCAGCCGGGCCCACCAAGAAAATCTTTTTTCTCTGAAACTGCTGTGGGCCAGTCTGCCAAACAGACATCTCTGGACTGGTCCAAGATGGTGTGTTCTTCTATGGAAACTACAGTGACAGTCAATGGCATTTCCACCCGAGCTGTGCTAGACAGTGGCTCGCAGGTCACCATAATATTTCAAGACTGGTACAATCAGCACTTATCTGACCTCCCACTCCTACCACTAGAGGGACTGCATGTATGGGGTTGAGTGAAAAATCCTATCCTTACTGGGGGTATGTACGAATTTGGTGGTCTTTCTCTGCTGCTGTAGTGGGCATAGATGAACAAGTGGAAACTTTGGCCCTGGTGTGCACGCCAACTGTACTGTACAATGGTCTCCTTTTACTAACTGGTACCAATGCCTATATGTTCGGTTGGTTAGTCCAGCTCTGTCAGGAAAAGCAAGCTAAGCGGACTGAAAGGGCCCTGTGCATTCCAGCCATAGTACGCTGAGCCTATGATTTACAGATGTGAACCAAAGAGATTGAGAAAGATGAACCCGTGTGTGTAGTTTGGAAAAAAGATCCAAACTCACTGGTACTACCAAATGCTCAGTGTACCACTAGTAGTGAAGTGTGCCTGAAGACAGATGTAAAAACCAAAATCCTTATGCTGGATGCCCCATAATAGGGGAAGCTGCCTGAGGGGCTATTGGTCAAGCCTATGCCTATGCTCAGTGGGTGGTGGTGCAAATTCAGAACCTATCAGATCGGGAAGTTCAGGTGAATCGAGGGTGCACCCTAGCCACTGTGTATTGTGTGGATACTGCTGTGCTACCCTGCAAGAAGTGCTCTGGAGAGAGTGATGCGGTGACCCCTTACTTGTTTGACTTTGGGAAGTCCCCCTCTTCCTGCAGAGTGGATAGCTTCTCTCAGCCAGAAGTTGGCTGAGAGAAGCCAAGTATTCTTCTTGAAAGAGTGGGGTGTAGGTTGTTTCTTGGGCTGAACACTATATCCAACTTCATGATGAGAGGCCATTCAGAGAGAGTTCCTGTTGCCCTGCCCCTGCTGACATTGATGATGTTCGACGCCATCTTCAGGAAATGGTGGCTGCAGGAATCATCCAGGAGTCTTGAAGCCCATATGTCTCCCAGATTGTGGTAGTTCAGAAAAAGAACAGATCGGTGAGGATGTGTGTGGACTACCGGACATTAAATCGGAGAACTGTTCCAGACCAATACACCATGCCCCGTATCCAGCATGCCCTTGACTGCCTCAATGGAAGCCAGTGGTTCTCAGTACTTGACCTACAGAGTGGGTATTATCAAATCCCAATGACCCCAGAAGAGAGTAAACAGCCTTCATTTGCCCTCTGGGTTTCTATGAGTTTCTACGCAAGCCTCAAGATATTTTGGGAGTGCCCGCTACTTTCCAGCGGTTAATGGCGCAAGCTGTGGGAGACATAGAATGCCTTGTATATCTTGATGATGTCATTGTGTTTGGCTGGACCCTTGAGGAACATGAAGCTCACCTGTTCAAGGTTCTTGATCGATTAGAGGACTTTGGACTAAAGTTACCAATAGACAAGTGTCAATTCTTCCAAAAATCTGTGAAATATGTTGGTCACATAGTGACGCTGAGGGGATTCAGACATACCCGAGCAAAGTGGAGTCTTTGACCACCTGATCTCAGCCTAACAATCTTAAGGAACTGCAAAGATTCTTGGGGTTCTGCGGTTATTACCGCCGGTTCATAAAAGATTACACCAAACTCATCCACCCTTTGCTCAACTTAACTCAAGGCTATCCTCCCACAAACAATAAATATAAGAAAAGTGCAGTTAAAGCAGCAGTGCAACGAAAAAAGTTATTCCAAAAAGCCAATTTTCTGCTATGGTTATAAAAAAATATTGGCAGAACTATTGATTTGGGTTTTCTGAATGCTTCCTATGCTGTGTACTGTACATCTGCATTTTTGTTTTGACTCTTATCCTCCTCCTCGGGTCCTCAATAGGGTTACCGCCTTTTAAAAAGCCCAAAGTGGGACATTTCTTACTGAAACATGATTTTTCGCAGGACAGTATGTAGTCTCGACCAATGCAACAGACTTATATTGTTTAAATAATCAGAATTAAGACTAAGTGTTGTATTTTTTTTAGCTGTTTTTAATGTTTCATGCCATTTTAAGGTATTTTAGTTAAGGTATTATGTTGTTTTGTAGCATTTAGAGGAAAGTCAGAAATATTTTTTTCTACTATAATGTCAGGACATGTAGTATTTTTCATGTTTTTCTGCAGGACACTGCTGCCCAAATCAGGACTGTCCTGCGAAAATAGGGACAGGTGGTAACCCTAGTCCTCAGTATTATTTCTATGGGAAAATGAGGCAGCCATCTTTTTTTCTTGAGAAATAATTACTTTAAAACTTTCATAAAATTCTTAAATGATAATGAAAACTGAAAATTTCACCACCAAAATAAACTAGAAGACATCTGGCATCAATTAGGAAGAAAAAAAAGATGGGGTCAAATTTGAACCCATTTTCATTGCACTGCTGCTTTAAATAGGAAGAAAATGTTTACTTTCGGACACATAAACCTTTTGGAGCCCAGTGGACTCTGGAGTGTGAAGCAGCTTTCTATGATGATATTCACCAACTCACCCATGCACCTGTGCTTGAATATGCCTACCCAACTAGATCCTATGTGCTGTACACCGACACCAGCTTGAAGGGACTTGGTGCTGTTCTGTATCAAAAGTATGAGGAAGGTTTATACCCAGTGGCATTTGCCAGTTGGAGCCTGACCCCATCCGAATGAAATTATCCAGTACACAAGCTTGAATTTCTTGCATTAAAGTGGGCTGTGGTGGACCAATTCCATGAATATCTTTATGGTGCAAAGATTATGGTAAAGACCAACAATCTTCTCACCTACGTCCAGACCTCAGCTAAACTGGATGCCACAGGGTATTGCTGGTTATCTGCACTTTCCACTTACAATTATTCAGTGGAGTATCGACTGGGCTTAAACCACATTGATGCCGACGCCCTTCCCAGAAGACCCAATTGTAATACAAATTGGGTGAGGATGTCTGAGCAGTCTGTCAAAGCCCTCTGTCAAAAATTCGACAAAGATGAGTGTCCCTCTCCTGAAACAGTTGATTGCCTAGTAGACTGCTTAGGTCCTCCTGACACCTGTGTTCCTGTGGCCTACTGCCATCTTGCAGCCTTAGATCTCAGCGCATTGCCTCAGCTTACTCCTGACAGCATACAGTGGGCACTGGCTCAAGACCCCATGATAGATGCTATTCATGCTGGGAAAGATGTGTCCAAGCTTCACTCCTCACATTCACAAACTGCTCTGTTGTTTGGAGAGGGGTCCAGACTAAAACTGCGTAACCAGCTACTTTATAGAGACTACAAACCAACAAGGTCAACCTGACAAAAAGCAATTAGTGTGACCCACAGCTTTCAAACGTGTATTTCTACGGGCCTTCAATGACCACATGGGACACTTGGGTTGTGACCAAACTATAGACCTGGCCCATGCTCGATTCTATTGGCCAAAAATGTATGCTGACATTGAGACTCATATCAGGCCTTGCAACTGTTGTCTCCAGAGAAAAGCTCCACCTTAGAGGGCTGCCCCCTTAGTCAATATTTCTACCAGTGCGCCCATGGAGCTTGTGTATATTGATTTATTGTGCCTTGAACCAGATCAGAAGAATACTGGCAATGTGCAAGTGGTGACTGCATGATCATTTTACTCTTTATGCCCAGGCATATGCAACCAAGGACCAGAAAGCATCCACAGTGGCAAAGGTCCAAACTGAAAAGTTCTTTGTCCATGATGGAGCCCCACCAAGAGGATTCACTCTGATCAAGGAAATGCTCTCACTCTGGGGAGTACGAAAGTCCAGAACTACCTCCATCACCCCAAGGGGGATCCACAGCCTGAAAGGTTTAACCAAACTTTACTGGACATGCTGGGCACACTCCCCAGGACAAGTCAAAATGGAGCCAACAGATAAGCACTTTAGTACACGCCTAAGACTGCACTAAAAGTGATGTCACTGGGTTTTTCACCTACCGCCTGATGTTTGGTTGGGAAGTTCGGCTGCCAGTAGACATCTGCTTTGAAGGGTCCCCTGATGCAGTCAAAGCTGAAAATCACCTTCAATATGTTCAAAAGTTAAAGGCCCAGTTAAACCATGCTTACCAATTAGCACACACCATGGCAGCAAAGAGAAACTTGACAAACAAAGAAAGGCATGACAAGCTTGTCAAGGCCCAAGAACTGCAACCTGGAGACCGAGTTCTGTTGCGGAATTTGGGACTGCAAGGAAAACATAACACTGATGATAGATGGTACCACCTCCAATACATTGTTGTCAGTAAACTGGAAGATCTGCCAGTCTGTAAAGTGCATCCTGAAAATGATCCACGAGCTGTCAAGATGATGCATAGGAATCACTTGCTGCCCATTGGTCAAATAGTCATCGATTCTGCACCCCAAGACACTACCACTCCAGGGCCTGTAACTAGAGTTGCGGCCAAAAAGAAACAGTTAACCCCTTCTCCAGTTGTCAAGTATTCAAGGCCTTCCCCCAGGTAGGCCTGAAATGACACTGATTGCCAGTCTGAATCTGATGACAGGGAGTGTGAAGCTCCCTACTATCCCTCTTATGAGCTGAGCCAGATGTTCCAAGGTAACCACATGTACAACTTTGGAGATGAGGCAGGACTGTCAGGACTATCTAACCCTCCAGCCTTCTCTGCAGAGCCTGTGCCCCCTGAAAGTGAGGTGCAAATTGTGACTTCTGATGTAGCTGACTCTTTTGTCAGGTGGAACTAGCTGAGCTCCAAGAGAGAGACCTAGAAACAGAAAGCAGCCCTGGTGACATACCAGTAAATACAGAGCTGTGTGAAAACAATGATTCTGAAAATGCTATGACAAATGGTGTTAATGAAGTAAATGATGTTGAGGGTATTAGTTAAGTATTGCGGGATTTAAGCTCCATGGAATTTCCTCTAGAGTATGAATCTGGAATTCCTTCAGAACCCAGTACTGAAAGTAATGTTGAGTCAGAGTTAACAGAGCAAGGAGCTGAAAGTGCTTACAATACAGAGCAGACAACCAGTGCATAGGTACCCCTTTCTGCTGAAGCAGACCCAAATGCAAATGTTGAAGGAACGGACCCTGTGCCTGTTCCTCCTCGAAAGTCAGGAAGAGCCACCAAACCAGTGATATGCCTCAGTTATGACTCCCCAGGAAGACCTGTAGATCTTCCACTACATGTTCATAAAGCGGTGTATATTTCTGAACGCTCCCTTCCAAAACTGACCTATTCTGATACCTCTAAGTTGCTTGTGAAACCCTCAAACCAGTATACCAATGCCCCATGCAGCTCCAGATGGAGAATGGTGAGCTAGCTAGGAACGTTGCAGCTGGTTGGGGCCCTGTGATGGAAGAAAATAATATGCACAACACACACTATTTGTAATCCAGAGCCAAAGGGCTCAGTTCGTGAAAAGAAAACAAGACAATCAGATGACACATATTAGATTAGGCTGTTGTTACAGGGAGCTAAACTGATGATTACTCACGATACCCAAGACTGGACACAGGATGGACAAAAATCGAGACAGCAGGTGGTTAATCTGGAGTCCCAGGAGAAGCAGGGCCTACACGATTCGCCAAGGCGTCATTCCTGTTCAAGCGTGGAGCAGGGTGCTGATCCCCAGGCAGGTCTTTTGTCGGTGGCTTTCTCTGTGCAGTGGGGTAGTCTAGTAGGGCCAGCGTGGCATGGCCCAGGACGAATTGAGATGAATGCGGATTCAGTCCAATTAGGCTGGATAAAGCTTCCAGCAAGCAGAACACAGTTCACACAGTGGGGAACCAAATCACGACCCACTTTCAATGCAGAGCACATTTACATGTAAGGAAATTCTACTGTACCAGGCAAATTGCTTTCCGGTCACGATCGCAAAGTCTCTGCACAAACCGGGGATTCAAAAGCAGCTGGAAATCCTGACAGGCCTATTGCATTCAGCAAAATACTCGGTCTTCTTCAGGTACGAGCCTGGTTAAAAAAAAAAAAAAAAAAAAATCAGTGGCTTACTTCGTTCTCACAAACTTGGATTCAGTCCGAAATAATTCTCTTCTCTCCCTCTCAGGGGCAGCAGGCAGACATGCAGGCCACAACTCGGGCCTTTCCACAGTTCTCTGACGTGAAACTACTCAGATGGCTGCTTGACTGTCTCAAGCATGTTGAATCTTCAGCTCCCAACTTAGATCTGACTCAAACTGCAGCAAGCATGGGAATTTCCCCAAGATCCAAAAGGTTCGGTTGGCTGATTCATCTGTCAGTCACAACAGGAGCTCCCCACCTTCAGGTGCAAAAAAGGTGCCAAAAGCCCAAAACTACAATTCCTACAGATTTTGACTCCAGACAGCTCCTGTAGTCCGGCTCCATTTTAGGTTCCACCAGAACTAATTGGTCCAATTCGCAGTCCAGGACCAAGATAATGGAGATAAACAAAACAGTCCTTGCTGCAAAGAAGGCAGGTTAGACAAACTGCATTATCATTATCACTCTAAATTATTTTCAGCAAATAGTTACATCTTTCAACAGAGCTCCCTCTCAGATTACTGATGACTGCAATCCAGGCAGCTCTTAAAGAGACAGTACACAGAGGCTATACAGGCACTCTCTGGCAATCACATTTAAACTGCTAAAACGCAGGACACCAGCCTGGCAGTGAGCATTTAGGCAAGCTCGAGGAAAACTTTTCGGGAACCCCCATTCGTAGGGGGGGTTACACCCTTCCCTGCCTGGAGAAAACTTGGCGTCTGCGTCAAGTCTGTACCATCATGCATCAGTTAACATAAACTTATTACTTTACATATTCACTACATTTCCCAATACTTTGTCCATTCTGACAATACATTAGTCATATTTCACACAAGTCAGTTGAACATTACTAAATCAAGTAATAACGTCTCGTACCTTGAACAATGCAAGAGGGAGCCCTTCCCTATCAGCTAACTTGGGGCTGGATGGGGCAGGGGCACCATGGTGAGAGGGCAGAACAAGTAACCTGGAATGGGCCATCAAGCTCAATTTGGGCAGTGAGCTTCGTGAAACAAACACCTTTGTGCACCACACTCAGAGGCAAATCCACTGACCTCCCAGGAGAATCATAACTGAGGCGTACTACTAGCTTGACAGCTCGGCCAGTCTTTCTTGGGGGGGGGGGAATAACCACAGTCTCTGTACTTTCAGCAACAGTCTTGGGGCTTTCATCACTTGTGAGGGGTGCCTCAGCCAGGATGGGAACATCCAAACTTAGGGCACTGTCGGCTCCTTGCTCTGCAGGCTCTGTTTCTACAACACTTGACTCATTTTGCAAAGGCTCAGGCACAATCAAGCTTTGAGGAACTGAAGGGGGGGGGCAGCACTTTCATAGTGTTCTTCAAGTTCTGGTATGTCACCAGAAAGATTCAAACCCTCAGCCCCTTCTTCAGGCAAATCATACAGTTCCACAATACACAGAGACTCAACATACTCAGACGTGATACTTTGTGCTTCACTTTCTGGGAGCATTGGCTCCAAGGACAAAGCTGAGGGGTAAGGCAGTCCAGAAGGCCCAGCTTCATCCCCACAATTTATCAGGGGGTTACCTCGAAACAGCTGACTTAGTTCATGAGAGGGGTAATAGGCATGGTCGTATTCACTTTCATCAGAAGTGGACTGGCAGTCACCATCATTCTGGGCCTGCTGCGGAGGAAACCTTAAATCTGTGACCACTGGGGTAGGTTGACTCTGTCTCTTTCTTGCAGCAGCACGAGTCACTGGCCCAGGGGGCTCAATTTCTGGGGATTCAGCCTCAATCATGACTTGGTGCATGATCTTGGCAGCTTTGGAGTTGTTCTCTGGGCGCACCTTGTACACAGATAAATCATCCAACTTTCCAACTACTACATGGGGAAGATGGTGCCACCAATCAGCAATTTTGTGTTTACAATGAAGTCCCAAATTGCGTAACAACACACGGTCTCCAGGTCGAAGCTCTTGAGCCTTTACTTTTTTTTTTTTTTTAATCATGCCTCTCTTTGTTGGCTAGATTTCTCTTGGCAGCCATTGTCTGGGCCAGTTGATAGGCATGGTTCAATTGAGCTTTCAGTTTTTGTACATATTGCAAGTAGTTTTCGGCTTGGACCCCATCTGGAGAGACCCCAAAACAGACATCAACAGGCAGCCGGGCCTCTCTCCCGAACATGAGACAGTAGGGAGAGAACCCGGTAGCATCATTTTTTGTGCAACTGTATGCATGTACCAAGGTGCTAATCTGCTGGCTCCATTTATGCTTGTCATTTGGGTGGAGGATGCCCAGCATGTCTAGAAGGGTGAAGTTAAAATGTTCTGGTTGAGGGTCCCTCTGAGGGTGACAGGGGGTGGTCCTTGACTTTTGCACCCCCATAGGGAGAGCATTTCTTTGATTAGCCGACTCTCAAAGTCTCTGCCATGATCAGAATGAATCTGCTGGGGAGCACCATAGCGGACGAAGAATTTTCCACTAACACCTTGGCCAGGATAGATGCCTTTTGATCTCTGGTGGGGAAAGCTTGTGCATACCATGTGAAATGATCCGTAACCACTAACACATTGCCAATGTTCAGCTGATCAGGTTCTAAACACAAGAAGTCTATGCAGACTAGTTCCATGGGGGTGGTGGTAGTAATATTAACGAGGGGGGCAGCCCTCTGAGGCAGGGCTTTTCTTTGCAGGCAGCGACTACAAGTCATTACATGGTGCTCAACACTGGCCCCCATTTTGGGCCAGTAGAAGCGAGATCATACCAGGTCAAGGGTTCTGTCAATACCAAGGTGCCCCAAGTGATTGTGGAGGGACCTCAGTACCAAATCTTTAAAAGCCGTGGGCAGGACCAATTGTTGCTTGTCAACTTTGCCACTAGATCTACTGTCTCTCTATACAACAACTGATTGAGCAAGTTTAGTCTGGGGCCTTCTTTAAACAATAAAGCAGTTTGCAAGTCCAGTGGAAAGTAACTTAGATACATCTTTCCCCGCACGCAGGGCATCAAGTGCTGGCTGAATCATAGGATCTTGGGATTGAGCCCACTGAATGCTGTCATTGTCAAATTGAGGTAGTGCACTAATATCTAGAGCAGAGAAGTGGCAATAAGCAGCTGGTATGCAGGTGTCAGAAGGGCCCAAGCAATCTACTAAACAGTCCACTGTGTCCGCAGACATCTGTTCATCTCTCTCAAACGTTTGGCACAATGCCCAAATGTCAGGTTCAGACAGCCTGACCCAATCACTCTTGGAAATGGGCCTTCGTAATAGGGTGTCAGCATCAATATGGTTCAGGCCCGGTCTGTATTTGACAGCATAATCATAGGTTGATAATGCAGAAAGCCACTGGTGTCCAGTGGCGTCTAACTTAGCTGAAGTCTGTACATAGGTCAACGGTTATTGTCAGTCTTCACCAGTATCTTTGCCCCACAGAGGTATTCATGAATCTGATCAATGATGGCCCATTTTAGCGCAAGGAACTCCAGCTTATGCACAGGGCAGTTTCAGTCGGTCGGGGTCAAGTTCCTACTGGTGAAAGCTACTGGTCTCAGGCCATCCGCATGGTCTTGATAAAGCACCGCTCCTAGACCTTGCAAACTAGCATCCATATGCAGCACATAGGGTTTGGTGGGGTCAGCATAGGCGAGGATGGGGGCATGGGTGAGCTGGTATATGATCTCATGGAAGGCTGCTTCACAATCGGGCGTCCAGTGGAGCCCAAAGAGTTCACCTGGGTGGAAGTATACTTTTTCTGGCTCTTTAACAGACCGTTTTTTGTATTTACGATTGGTAGGAGGGTAACCCTGGGTAAGGTTCAATAGTGGGCAAATCACCATGGAATAGCCTTTTATGATCCTGTGGTAGTACATAGATACATAGACAGTGTCGACAGATAAGGGCCTATGGCCCACCCACTCTGCCCATTTGTGCTTGTAAGTTCAGTTTATGTTTTCCTAGAAGTCTGTTGCCCCTTACCCCTGACCTCCAGAATTCCTTTATGTCTATCCCATGCATTCTTAAATCTTGTGATTGTTTCAGCCCCCACCACTTCCTCTGGCAGGGTGTTCCACTTGTCCACCACCCATTCTGTGAAGAAATTCTTCCTCACGCTTTCCTCTGAATCGTCCTCCCTCCAACTTCATCCATGCCCTCTAGTCGTGGAACATCTTTTTCGCTTAAAAATAGTGTATTCCTGCACCCTGTTCCTCCCTGTAAGACACTTGTATGTCTCTATCATATCCCCTCTCTCCCTGCTCTCCTCCAGGGAGTACATATTCAGTTCCTTCAACTTGTCCTCACAGGACTTGTGATGCAATCCACGTACCATCTTTGTTGCCCTCCTCTGAACCTTCTCTACCCTGTCTATGTCCTTACGTAGGTAAGGTCTCCAGAACTGTACACTGTACTCCAGGTGGGGCCTCACTAGTGTCTTGTATAGTGGAATAATGACCTCCCTTTTCCTGCTGGTGATGCCCCTGCCTATGCATCCCAGCATCCTATTTGCTTTACCTGCTGCCTTGTCACACTGTTTCCCTACCTTGAGGTCAGCAGAGATGATAACCCCAAGATCCCTTTCCTGCTTGGTGCATGCTATATCCTCACCCCCAACTGATATATTGTGCCAGGGTCTTTGTGCTCTATATGCATTATCTTGCACTTCTTTGCATTGAATTTCAACTGCAGAACCCCTGACCATTCCTCAAGTTTCTGCAGGTCCTTCTCATTCTGTCTACACCCTCTGGTGTGTCTACTCTGTTACAGAGCTTTGTGTCATCAGCAAACAGTGAAATTCTGCCTTCTAGGCCCCAGCAATGTCACTGATGAAGATGTTGAATAGGACTGGTCCCAGCACTGATCCCTGTGGTACCCCACTGGTCACTCTTCCCTTGTGGAGTGACAGCCATTTACCACCACCCTCTGTGTCCTGCCACCCAGCCAGTTACCTACCACCACTACTTTCCTGCCCACACCTGTATTCCCAGTTTGTGTATATAGTCTTCTATGTGGCACAGTGTCAAAGGCCTTGCTGAAGTCCAGATGAGCTATGTCCACTGCCTTCCCCTGATCCACCTCCCTAGTCACCCAGTCAAAAAATTCAATGAGGTTGGTCTGACATGACCTCCACCTGGTGAAACCATGCTGCCTCGGGTCCTGTAGTCCATTGACAACCAGATGTTCCACCAGTCTCTCCTTCAGTAGTGCTTCCATGATCTTCCCCACTACCGAGGTGAGACTGACTGGTCTTAGTTCCCCGCTTCCTCTTTGTTCCCACTTTTGTATAAGGGGACTACATCTGCTATCCTCCAGTCTTTGGGTACCTCCCCTGTTTCCAGTGATTGGCTAAACAGGATAGCCAGAGGTTCAACCACCACCTCTCTTAGTTCTTTAAGGACCCTGGGGTGCACCCCATCTGGCCCCATTGCTTTATCAACTCTTATTACTTCCAGTTCCTTCAGGACCCTTTCTCGTGTAAAGGGACTTGTGTCCATTTCTGCACCATTCTCACCCCTTGTACTCCCTTCAGACCCATTACCCTCCTCTTCCTCAGTAAAGACTGAGCAGAAATACCTGTTCAATATGTCAGCTTTACTGTTGTCATCCTCCATGCAGCCCCCATCCTCCCCCTTCAGTCTCACTATCCCTCCCTTTGCCTTTCTTTTTTCACTTATGTACCTGTAAAAGGTTTTGTCCCCTCTACCCACTGATTTTGCAATGTGCTCTTCTGTCTGAGCTTTGGCTTCCCTTACTGACCTCTCTGCCTCCCTTTGCTTCTCCTGGTACTTCTCCCTAGCCCCTTCTGCCTGTGTCTTTTTGTATTGCCTGAATGCAATCTTTTTGGCTTTCACTTTCTTTGCTACCTCTTTGGAAAATCATAATGGTCTCCTCTTCCTTTTCCTCTTGCTAACCTGCTTAATGCATAATTCTGTTGCTCTTGTAATCCCCATTTTAAATACTGCCCACTGTTCCTCAACCCCTGAGTCCTGCTCCATTCCCCTTAATGCCTCTTTCAAGTATCTCCCCATTTTCCCAAAGTCTGCCCCCCTAAAATCCAGGATACATGTTCTTGTGTGGTTTGGTTCTGCTCTTTCTGTGATTTAAAACCACAATGACTGGTGGTCACTGTTCCCCAGGTGCTCCCCCACTGTTACCCCCATCACACTGTCCCTGTTTGTGAGCACAAGGTCCAGTATTGCCTTCTCCCGAGTTGGTTCCATGACCAGTTGCTTGAGGGAGGCACCCTGAAGGGAGTCCAGGATAAATCTGCTCCTAGTTGATGCTGCTGCTGGGATGCTCCAGTCCACACAACCCCAGGAAACGTTGTAGTTCTTTCAGATTATGGGGCTGGGGCTAAGTAGTTAGTGCTTCAACCTTACTGGGCTCAGTCTCTATCTCTTTTGTAGTTACTATGTGCCCCACATACTTCATGGAGGTTTGGAAAAACTGGCACTTGTCAATGGACAGCTTGAGGTTGAAGTCTTCCAGTTGGTCTAGGACTTCAAACAGTCAGTTCTTATGCTCCTCTAAGGTGCTCCCAAACACAATGACATCATCCAAGTACACCAGGCATTCCAGAAAATTCATATCTCCCACCGCACGTTCCATCAGTCGCTGAAAGGCGGCCGGGGCGCCCGATATCCCCTGTGGCATCCTCAGAAATTCGTAGAACCCCAATGGACAGATGAAGGCTGTTTTCTCATGGTCTTCCGGGGCCATTGGGATCTGGTAGTATCTGCTGCGAAGATACAACACTGAGAACCATTTGCTCCCATTCAAGCTGTCCAGGGCATCTTGTATACGAGGCACAGTGTATTGGTCTGGGATGGTCCGCCGGTTCAGGGTTCGATGATCAACACACATCCTCACAGACCCATTCTTCTTACACACAACCACAATGGGAGAGGCGTATGGGCTCCGGGATTCTTGTATCATGCCAGCAGCAAGCATTTCCTGCAGGTGTCTTCTCACATAATCTATGTCTGCTGGGGCTAGGCGTCGGGACCTCTTTTGAAATGGCCGTTCATCATACAGGCATATGTGATGCTCCGCACCCTGGACACATCCCATTTCTTCAACAAAAACACTTGGTATCTCTGGGCAAGTCCCTTGCTAATTCTAGCCTTCCATTCAGCTGGCATTGGGGAGCCACCAAAGTCAAACAAGTCTGGGGTCACTCTCTCCTTTTCACCAGGGTGCTAGTTGCTGGTCAACACTGCAGTGTCTGCGCAGTGTACCACAGCTAGGGTGCACCCTCTTTTCACCCGGATCTCCCGATCTGGCACATTGTTAATCTGGACCATCACTCATCGTGCATCGGCATGGGCACAAGCAGGCAAGATGCTGGGCTTGACCAGTAATCCTTCTGGCACTTTTCCATCGCCTGGCGCATCCAACATCAATATTTTGTTCTTGACATCTTTCCGGAGGCGGACCTCCCCTTGAATGGTACACTAGGCGTTAGGGGCCAGTACCATTGAATCGGGATCCTTCTTCCACACGATCTCCACTGGTTCATCCTGGTCTACTTCCTCGGGTTTCTGTTGCAAGTCATACTCATAGGCCCCCTTGATCAGAGCCAGAATTCTTAGAGCCCTTCCAGTCTGTCACCCTTGTTTCTCGTGACAGAGTTGTGCTAGCCTCCCAAACATGTGGGCGTTTGTTCCAATTAACAGGGGAACCCCATCATACAGTCCGGTGGGGGGACACACTAGGGCCAGTGTCTCTACTTGCTCCTCCACACCAATTACAGTTGCAGTAAAAGACAACCAAAGGCAGACATATGCTAAGTGGGGATAAGATTTGTCGCTCAGCCCCCACACATGTAGGCCTTCTAGGGATTGTAATTGCATATCAGATAAGCGTTTGTCATACCAGTTCTGAAATACAATGGTCACTTGCGACCCACCGTCAAGCACAGCCCGAGTAGGAATACCATTCACAACCAAAGTAGTCTCCATTGAAGGGCCCACTATTTCGGACCAGTTGGGAGGGACAGCAGCAGGCACCTGGACAGACGATTTAGCCACAAAGAGGTTTGAGTTAGGATGTCCGAAGCCTTCACTGTGATCATTTCGTGCACCCCTTGACCACTGATTCGGTTTCCGAAACTCCCCTTGAAGCCGGTTCACCACTCTCTCCAAGTCCCTCCAAGAATGGCACTTCCTCTTCATGTGACCATCCTTGCCGCAATTGTGACAAATGACATGCTCTCGGGGCATCCTTGGGGAAAACATAGCAGAGGATGCTGAAGCATTGACAGGAGATTGTGATCCGACTTCTGCAGGTAGTGTACCACGTCTCAAAAGTTCCTTTAGGGTGGCAGTCAATTCCTCTAGCTCAGCCGAGAAGCCACCCCCAGTAGAGGATGCCTGAGGGTGCACTCCCACCCCATAACAGTCATGTTTTGACAGGGACCAGGGTCTCTGTCAGCAGGGGATACCTCAGCAAATGCACCCGGTTGTGCTCTTCTGATTTCCTTCAGCAACTCCTCCCCCCACCATTTAGCCCACGGCTGGACACTCTTAGTGGTCTCCATTTTGGAAGGGCCTTCCGGTGCCGTGATCACTTGGGCTGCACACACCCCATAATTACAATCTCCCTCTTCATCTTCTACCTCCTGGAGTTCTCTTATCAAGTCGCAGTAGTCAGGTGGGTTACCTCACCTATCCTGGAGCCTTGACTGGATGATCTGCAGTTTAGAATGCTTGGCATGTTGCAGTATGTGCCCCAGTCTCACACGGTTCAGATCATTAGCGGCTACCCCACCTTTCCGGTAAGCTTTCTGCAGAGCTCTATCTAGGTGAGTAACATACGCAGACAAACTTTCCCCCTTCCATTGCTTGGTACCTTGGAATTTCCACATCAAAGTCTCCCCTGACTGAATGCTACCAAAATTGCCTTCAAGTACAGATAAGTACTTCTGAGCAGATGCATCAGGATTCATGGACCTCAAATATTTAATGGCTTCAAGGATGGGGCCCCTCAAACTTTCTATGATTCTTTTCCACTTCTCAGCCCCCACACACCGCCACTCAGGTACCAAGGGGGAAACATAGTCTATCCAGGTCTCCCAGTCATCCTCCCCTTGGGGGTGGGGAGGGTGCCAGAGAAGATTCTCAGCCTTCGGTAGGATTCGTGACTAATGGCAGGTGCAGATATAGGGGCCAGCATGGGCACGGGCACAGAAAGTGGGCAGTAACAGGTGCTGGAGGGGGTATTGGGGAAGGAACACCCTCTGGTGGCAGGGATAGTTTCTTACAGCCCTCTACAGTTTTCCCTTCCTCCAGCAACAACTTAGCAAATTTCTCCTCAAAAGTCTCAGATAATGGTGGGAGCTCATCCTCCCCAGGGTCTTTACTGTCTTTTGTTATCACTCTCCAGGCAGCTGGAACCCCGTCTGGGGCAATAGTCTGTGGCACTTTAGAGCTGTCCACGAAGTCACTACACTCTACTAAGGCAATGAAAGTTTGGGCAATCAAATCAGCCTGTCGACCCACCACTACAGGGTTTTTTAAACATTGAACTTTGGAGAGTGCTCCCTCTACAGTGTCCTTACTGGTAGCTAAAGGGATATCCAGTATAAGCAGAGCATTTTGCGGGTCGACCTCCTGCCCCGTACACTACCCCACCAACCAGTGCACAGCCACTTCTGTTGGGGTAGCCATTTATGTTTGACAACAATTCATAATTTCGGCCACTAGAAAGCACAAAATCCCAGTGGTGCCTCCAAGATGTAACCCCTAGGTGGCGCTGCCCCAAGGGCTACTACCCCTGCCTGCTTGGCTAGTAGCAGGTTAAGGGGCCTGAGTTCTGAAATGGGTGCCTCCACCTGGACATCAGGGTTGGTAGTGGTCAAGCTAACCTGGGCACAGCCCTCCGGGACACTGTAACCCCTCTCTTTCCTTACTAGTGGCCAGAACAATACACAATAATCACTTTCACAATACCCCTGATACACCACACAAGTACCCACTGTTTGCACTTACTACCAGGGCTTTCCTCTGGCCCAGCCCTGGGGACCCATGCAAAACAAGGTTATACACAGCAAATAACAGCAGTACAGTACTCTTACACAAACTGGAACCACAGTCAGGGTAAATGCAAAAAAAGAGTGAGATCTGATTTATTTAAGGGACTTGAACAAGGGAGGGGCGTAATCAGGTTAATTTGCTTAAAGGCTGTTTCAATCAAACCGTTATGCATGCACTTCAGGGTCCATAAACAGTCACACACTCTGGGTACCCCGATGGAGAATGGTGAGCTAGCCAGGAACGTCGCAGCTAGTTGGGGCCCTGTGATGGAAGAAAACAACATGCACAACACACACTATTTGTAATCCGGAGCCAAAGGGCTCAGTTCGTGAAAGAAAACAACAAGACAATCAGATAACACACTTTTAGATTAGGCTGTTGTTGCAGGGAGCTAAACTGATGATTACTCACGATACCCAAGACTGGACACATGCTGGATGAAAATCGAGACAGCAGGTGGTTAATCTGGAGTGCCAGGAAAAGCAGGGCCCACACGATTCGCCAAGGCGTTGTTCCTGTTCAAGCGTGGAGCAGGGGGCTGATCCCCAGGCAGGTCTCTTGTTGGTGGCTTTCTCTGTGCAGTGGGGTAGTCTGGCAGGGCCCAGGCTGAATGGAGATGAAAGTGGATTCAGTCCGATTAGGCTGGATAAAGCTTCCAGCAAGCAGAACACAGTTCACACAGTGGGGAACCAAATCACGATCCACTTTCAATACACAGCACAGTTACATGTAAGAAAATTCTACTGTACCAGGCAAACCGCTCTCCGGTCACGATCACAAAGACTCTGCACAAACCGGGGATTCAAAAGCAGCTGGAAATCCTGACAGTCCAATCGCATTCAGCAAAATCTTGGGTCTTCTTCAGGTATGAGCCTGGTAAAAAAAAAAAAAAAAAAAATCAGTGCCTTACTTTGTTCTCACAAACTTGGATTTAGTCAGAAATAATTCTCTTCTCTCCCTCTCAGGGGCAGCAGGCAGACAAGCAGGCCACAACTCAAGCCTTTCCACAGTTCTCCGACGTGAAACTACTCAGACGGCTGCTTGACTGTCTCAAGCATGTTGCTTCTTCAGCTCCCAGCTTAGATCTGACTCAAACTGCAGCAAGCATGGGAATTTCCCCACGATCCAAAAGGTTTGGTTGGCTGATTCATCTGTCAGTCACAACAGGAGCTCCCCCTTCAGGTGCAAAAAAGGTGCCAAAAGCCCAAAACTACAATTCCTACAGATTTTGACTCCAGACAGCTCCTGTAGTCCGGCTCCATTTTAGGCCCACCAGAACTGAATGGTCCAATTCGCAGTCCAGGACCAAGATAGTGGAGATAAACAAAACAGTCCTTGTTGCAAAGAAGGCAGGTTAGATAAACTATATTATCATTATGACTCTAAATGATTTTCAGCAAATAGTTACATCTTTCAACAGAGCTCCCTCTCAGATTACATATGACTGCAAGCCAGGCAACTCAAAGAAAAAAAGTACATAGAGGCTATACAGGCACTCTCTGGCAATCACATTTAAACTGCTAAAATGCAGGACACCAGCCTGGCAGTGAGCATTTAGGCAAGCTCGAGGAAGACTTTTCAGGAACCCCAATTCGTTGGGGAAGGGGGGGTTACAAGTATGTTATTGTTTCTTGCAAGTGGGACTGAAGACTTGCACCAGAAGAGATCAGCCTGCCCAAATGAGAGAAAATAGCCTTGGATTGAAAGGTTTGCACAGTGAAGCTGTACTTTGTGACTGGACTTTATCCAAACTGTTACTAAGTGAAGTTATTGATTTAAATGTGCTGAATGTGCTTTGTGGGTCACGATTTGGTACCCCACGGCAAAATCTGTTACGTCAACTTGAGGCTTCACCAGCCGACAATCACAGACATTTTCCGAACTGTTCTTACTGCCTGGCCCTGCCATCGCGGCCTATGCTGCTACTGTCAATTCAGAGTCCACCTCGGCAGAAGACTCGCTTGGGGATTCAGCCCCCTGCTCAACACTATCAAACAGGTAGTGACCACCAGGAGGTGAGTTGTGTAGGCCCTGCTTCCTCTGGCCTTCCAGATCAACACCACAAGGTCTTCATTTCGCTTGTAGTGCATCCTGGTCTGGGTAGCGTGAGTAATTTCAGGGTAGCTCCCTGCAACATCAGCAGCAATCATTGTATAACATCTGATTGTTTCTTATCTTGGGTTATTGCAAAGGACTGAGCCATCCAGCTTGATATTACAAATACCTGGGTTGTGTGCATGTTAATGGTTTTCTTTTTAGGGGCCCCAACAACAGCTGCAACGCCGGCCACCCTGGGCAACACTTCAGGCTAGCCTGTATGACATACTAGGTACTCAGGGTTGGTGAACTGTGTGATTGGGACTTACAGTGCATGCTGAACAATCCTGATTCTAATCAGATCTCTAATCATTCTGCTAGATTCATGCCCCTCCCTTGTTCATTTCCCCCAAACAAATCTGATTGTTTGCCCATTTAACCTGGCTAGTATGCATATTATTAGTTGGGTTACAGTGGTAATATTGCATTGTTGCATTACTGACCTTATTTTCCAGGGGGTCTCCAGAGTAGTTGCAGCAGATCCAGCCCTGGTGGTAAGTGCAAGAGGTGTGAGCATATTATTACTGTTATTCAGTGAATGTGAATGTTCTATAGTTTTACTGTTCAGGCCACTGGAAGGGTTGGTGGTGGTTATAGTGTCCCGGAGGGCTATACCAAAGCAGTTAAGCTGCCCCAATACCATTCCTCAGGGTGGAGGCACCCATTCACAGAACTCAGGCCCCATCAACCTGTGCATAGCCATACAGGCAGGAGTAGTAGCCCATAGGATAACACCACCTAGGGGTGACATCTATTTTACTCATGGCTCCCATTCCAGATGTCTTTTTACTTTAGAACACTTGTAAGAAAAATTAGTTGATGTAATTTTTCTTACACCTTATAAGTGCAATAAAACACTCCAAGGATGTGTGATTATGGTGAATAATCACACTTCTCTCTCGGGTGTTCAAAGGCACCGAGCGTAAGCACCTCATGCCTAACAACACTCTTGAGAGGTGTGTGATTATTGACCCATAATCACACACTCTCTCATGCCTTATTGCTTACCCACTGTTCCTACTGTATACTTGTATTGCCTTTTGTACATCTGCAAATGTATTTAAAACCTAATGCACCTTACTGTATTGTGCTTTTCTGCACCAGGCCTTTTGCGTAATTTGTTACTTTACTGCACTTACAGTACTGTTCCTGATCTCCCTCACCCCCTCCTCCCAGAATACATCTGGAAACACCCCCACTCCTCCCAGGATACATCTGGAAATCAGTTGTTACCAGCACTGTGTATTTTTCCTGGTAAAAGTTTTGAAATAAACTAAAAGAGAAAGTGGTGCATTTGCAGCGCCTGAAAGGGTGAGCAGGATGCCAGCTAACATCACGCCGACTCACCATTGTGTTTGTTTGAGGCCCGTGCTGTCATTGTTCCTAAGGGAGGGTATGTAGAAAATGGTCAAAATTGGTGCCAGCCATGAATGACGGCCTCCAGTGCTCTTTGGGCCTCAACTCTTCTGCTGCACCAGATGAATCCATGGGTGGTGTGTAGAGGGGATGCCTGAAGGCCCCACCATACTCAGAAGCCATGGTCATCAGGGAGTATGAAAACAGCTTAAATAAAATAAACAAATGGCATACCTTGTCATCCATCGTTGGCTCCTCCAGGCTGTCTCCCTTCATCAAGCCCGGGTCCGAGTCTACATGGTCTGCCTTGTGAGACATCACTAATTCCAGCCTTGGGATCGCCTCTCACTCCAGTCTCAAACAACCAGGCCACACCATATACCAGCAAACTTCCTTCCTTTCAAAGAGGGAAAAAAAAATAAATAAAGCTCAGACGTGAATATTATTCAGAATCGAACAAATAACAAATAAATATGAGCAAATGGGCCAGACTGGCAGCATAGCTGCAACACTGCTGCTCATCATGCATTCCAGGAAATATGGAGAGTGGCCGGAACAGTGCTGGGTGTCCCAGAGGATACATTCCTCCTCCAGGGAGGGTTAGAAGTACTGTCTTCTATGCTACTGGACACCCGAGTGACCACAGATGGCAACAGGGAGATAGTGGATGAACGCTGGGGAAGGTGATCATGCCAGTGGGTCAGGCTTGCCACCACCACATATATCTGCACACTCTCAGAGGGTGAGTGTAAAAGTGGGGTGGGGCGGTGGAATCGGGGGCTGATAGGGCAGATAATGCTCCATGCATCACATCCATTTCGGGCTGCACTCCCCTACCTCCAAGGAGAACACCAAGCACCGCCCTCCAGCAAGGCAAATGGAACTGGGGTGATGCCTGCTGCAGGAGTTGAAGGAAAGGTGCCACACATGGTGGGAGGGGGGGTTACTATGGCTGTGACTAGATGTGGTGTTCTGAAGTCCCACAAATGTCTGTAGGAGATCTCTGAGTAAGAGATGGAAATCCTGGTTTTAGATAAGAAGGCCCGATCAGCAGAGCCATGGGAGGAAATGTAAAAGAAAACATGAGAAAACAAGGCTGGATAATTTTTTTGGGTTGGGGGGTGGATTCCATGGGTCCAAATCTGGAAGTCATTGCTGATGTTTTGGAAGTCAAACAATGTCCCTGGTCCCTATGGGATTACCTGTGCAACTATCTACCAGCAGAGACAGTGAATGTAAAGTCAGTATAGGCCCTCAAGGTAAGCCTGGACTAATTCCTGTTTACCAAGGCACTAGAGGGTGTAGGCAATCCTCATCAATAGTGCATCTTTCCACAGCATACTTATCCCCGTTTATAAAGCAGGAGAGGGGACACCTTTGTCGAACCTAGAGTCCCTGCCAACCTTAAATTAGTGTGTCATTTGGGTCGGATTTTCAAAGCTCTCTTTTTGCCGCAAGCCCCAGATGCATCAGACTTGGCAACAAAAAAAATAGGGGGACAGATTTCCAAAAGTGGAAAAATTGCACATTTGCGGACACAAAAGTTACGCAAGGGAGGGTTTCCTTGCGCAACTGCAATTTTTTCCGCATGCGCTGTTGTCTTTTTGCAACCTTTTCCACAATTTGTGGCAGCTTGCCCGTATCGTTTTTGCGCACCTGTGAAGAAAAAAAAAAAAAAAAGGGAAAATGCAGCCCGTGCATGTAAAATGCTGAAAACAGCATTTCTTGCAAGTGTGGGGAGTTTTCCCAAGCCCCAGGGAGTTGCACACTGTGGCTCAGTCCTTGGGTCATGTCAGGCCCGTTGAAAATGCGGCCCAGAATTTTCTATTCCTTGCCATCACATTTGTATTGAGGCGAGCAGTGCAGCGCCGCACTTTCTTAGGAAATGGACCTGCGCAGCGTCCATCATTACAGGAGATTGCGGACTTTTTCCAAATAAAATAAAGTAAGTTCAGTATGAAAAATAAAAATAGTTTTACAGCTGAAAAGCCTAATCGAAGGTATAGCTTTGGGGGGTGAGGGTTTGGTGTTAAACTACAGCTTTCCTTTAAAGGTGACGTGCAAATAAACTGTGTAGCCCGCTCCCATCCCCACATACCTTGCAATGCTGCTGCGGGAGTCCAGGCTGCAATGATCTTAATTTTTAATGCCATGGTTATATTTTAATAAAAAGCCAAAACTTACATTTAACGACGTGCTAGCAGGGACCAGATTAGACGCAGAAGTGCTCATAGGTATATACCCATTTAGTGGCGTCACCAACACCACCACTCTTATTGTTGCAGCAGTGGCGTAGATAATTATACTCATTTAATGCTTCCGGGGTCTTAGCCTGAAATATTGCTTACAGCAACACCTGGACAGGCTGTTGCTGTAAGTAATATTTCAGGCGATAAGCCTGCGGAAACATTAAAAGCATAATACTCGCCACTTCCGCGCTTCAATAAGTGTAGTGGTGTTAGCAACATCACTAAATGGGTATAATACCCATGAGCACTTGGCGCTCGTACATCTGGACCCCACGCTGCATGTTCGGCCATAATTTTCAGCCTTTTATTAAAATATAACAATGGCACTAAAAATTAAGATCATTGCAGCCCCAGACTCCCGCAGCAGCATTGCGAGGTATGTGCGGATGGGAGCGGGCTACACAGTTTATTTGCATGTCACCTTTAACCACCCTTACTGTTTTGTATGTTGTTTTGAAATAATCCTATTTGTTCCTTATTTAGGGTCCCATATTAATGCAGTATTTTTACTGCCCAATATTTATTTTTTTAAAATTAGTTAGCTGTTCCAGGACCAACTGACATCTGATGAGCTGAAGACTACAATGAAGCGGAACACAGTGGCATCAGCTGAGCTGACTTTTGGAGACTGTGCATTTGGGACTGATGGTCACTGCCATAATTTGCCCTTCTGACTCATGGCAATTTGACAATCAGGGTCCAAGAGCTACTCCAGAGCCACCAGAGGGCTCATGGGCTACCGGACGACTTTACTCATTCACCCTGGTTTGAGGGACCAAATCAGCTGTCATGGAGCCAACAGAGAAGCCCATACCTGTGACTGACATCCAACCTTGGCAGGCTGTCTGCTTGGGTTTGCTACCCAGAACTTGCTCAGCTTAGGGAGTGCATTTCTGTCTGTCTGAGGAAGCAAACCTACTGTGTATAACAACCCCCTTCTTGTAGTAGAGGAGGAAGTGGTCACTAGTAGTGACCAGAAACATAAAAGGTGACGGCAGATAAGGACCGTGCGGCCCACCTAGTCTGCTCCTTTTCTTTCACTTTATCTTTTAATTGAAATTCGAGTATATAAGAAAGCACACATCTTATACAATAGAAGACTATCCTCCATGTAAGGTATAAAATATCACTTAACAAAACACAGTATTTAGGGTAAACATATTGGAGAAGCTTTATATACACATATTGATAATAAAACACAAACCTAGGCAGGATGCAAGTGGAGAGCAGAAGGGTTACAATCAATAGGGTATTATAGGATCAGAAATAGCAACCATGTAGGAAATACATGCTAGGGCAGGCTATGTCAAGGCATTCAGTAAATTACAAAAAGTGATAAATGTGGTAATATGAACAATGTTCAGTAATGGAGAGGTGAAGATAAGAGAAAAGTGTGCAAAGAAAGAAGAGAGAAAAAAGCAAGGAAGGAGAGAGGGAGAAAACAGGGAAGAAGGGGAAAAAAGAGGAGAAATCTGTGCACAAAAGTTTGGCGAAAACCTAATCTGAGAGCAAAATAAGAAGGAGGGCTAAATATCCCTAAGAATTAGGGTCTAGAAGAACTAGGTTCATGTACTTGAAGTAATCCTGCCAACATCTGTCATCGACAGTGAGTCAGTTATGAGTAACATGAGATAATCGATCTAGAGAGGCATACTGAGAGAGGCTTTGAAGAACATCTAAAAGAGAAGGCACCAGAGCTGATTTCCATTTCATAAGAATTAGACATTTGACCAGAAGAGAAAGTATGTTTAGCCATCTAAAATGTGTATGTGAGAGAAGAGAGCTATTGGGGATAAGGATGCCTAGAAGTAATAGTTTGGGATCAAAAGGTAGTTTTTGTCCTGTTACTCTGGAGGCAAGTAAACAGACTTTATGCCAGAGCTTATTAATGGGAGCGCAAGACCACAAGATATGTAGTAGATCCCCGTTGGCCAAATTGCAGCGCCAGCAATTATTATTATTTAATAGGCCCATCTGTTGAAGCGCAGAGGGTGTTCTATACCAAAGATGTAGGATTTTAGTTTATATTAAAGAACTACGGGCATCGTTAAAGGTATTATGTGCAATACGCCAACAATTACTCCATTGTGCGTCTGAAATATTGTAGTTAAGAAGAGTACTCCATTTATTTTTGGTCTGTGTAGACTGATCAGGTAGATTATCAATAATGTCTTTGTAAATGGAGTTATTTAATTTTACTGATAAATTAGTCCAGTGCGAGATGTATGGGTTTAGAAGAGTATGCCTATACACTAAACTAGAGGGAGAGTTATAAGCTGCCCAAATTTGTAAAAACTTCCAGAAGTCCTGTTTAGGAAGTTTCCATGTGACCTGCAAGTCTGAGAATGATCCAAGAGTGTGTGAATTCTGGTTCAAGATATCTCCGAGAAAGAAAATGCATTTGTTCCTCCATGTACAACAGAAAATTGGGTGATCTTCTAGAGTGAGCAGTGGATTGCCCCATAAGGGGGCATAAAACCAGGGTGTTGGACTGGATTTCAGGAATTTGTGGGTTAGTTTCCAATAAAGAACAGAGGATGATATAGTCTGGTGAGATTTTAGTTTAGAGGAAATGGGATTAAAAATGAAAGAAGTGGGAACTCCTCCCGGGCACAATGCGGATTCCATTGCAACCCATAATGGTGAGTGAGGGGAGGGTTTCTGAAACCATTTAATGGTTTGGGCCATTCGGAAAGCCCAGAGGTAGCCTTTGAACCAGGGGAGTCCAAATCCCCCTTTTTTCCAATGTGATCGAAGTTTGTTGCAGTTAAATCTCGGTGGTTTCCCATCCCAGATAAAGCTACCTATGAATTTATCAATTTTAGCAAAAAAGGAAGATGGTAAGACTAAAAGAATATTGGCAAAGAAGTAAAGAATCTTGGGAGAAATGGACATCTTAATGGCTGCAATTTTCCCCATGAAAGAGAGATTAAGAAGCTTCCATCTGTCCAGAATTGTTATCAAATAAGGGGTTAAAGTTAATGTCCCATATCTTCCATAAATTACTAGTAATTTTGATTCCTAGATATGTTATACCCTGTGGCGACCAGCAGAATCCAAGAGGTATGTTCATAAAGGCTTTACAGTGGTCGTTAACGGACATAGTTTGTGATTTGCCATAATTCAAAGCAAGGCCAGAAATTTTAGTAAAATTATTAAGCAAATCAATCAACAGGGTCCCAGCCTCATTCAGGTTTTCAAGTAAGATTAAGAGGTCATTCGTGTAGGAGAGAGAAACATATCTTGAATTGTTCACAGGTATACCCATAATGTCAGAAGACGGACGTAAGCAAGCAGTCAGGGGTTCCATGGCTAAAATAAACAGGGAAGGTGGCAGGGGACAGCCTTGTCTAGTTCCCCTTGCTAGATGAAAGTAAGAGGAAAGAGTGGAATTAGTAAGTACTTTAGCAACAGGGGAAGTCTGCTCCTTTTCATCTGGAGTACCTGTGTCCAGTTCTGCTCCAGGAAATACATATTGAGGTCCTCTAGCCTTTCCTCATATGACTTTTGGTGCAGTACTTGCACCATTTTTGTTGCCCTACTCTGGACTGCCTCTATGTTGTCTATGTCCTTCTGGAGATGCGGCCTCCAGAACTGGACACAGTACTCCAGCGGAGGTATCACTAATGATCTATATAGTGGCATCACCACCTCCTTTCTTCTGCTGGTGATACCTCTCCCTATGCACCCTAGCACCCCTTTGACTCTTCCACAGCCTTCTCACATTGTTTGGTTACCTTTCTGTCATCAGATATGATTTACCCCAGGTCCCTTTCTTGACTGGTGGCTGTCAGTACCCCCAATCTTGTACTCCTACTTTGGATTTCTGTGCCCCAAATGCATGATTTTGCACTTCTTTGCATTGAATCTTAGCTAGCCTACCATACCCTTGACCACTCCTCAAGCATGTTTAAGTCCTTTCTCATTTTTTCCACCTCCCCCTTCGGAGTGTCAACCCTGTTGCAGTTCTTGGTGTCATCTGCAAAGAGGTATACTTTCCCCTCCAGTCCCTCTGCAATGTCACTTACGCAGACAATAAAGAGGCCTGATCCCAGCATGGATCCCTGTTGCACCCTGCTGAGGTGATGCCCTGGTAGCACCTTCAGGGAAAAGCTGGTGTGGGAGCTTAGCTATATATAGATAGGGTTCCCTCATGGAGCCAGCGAGTTGGCCTCCCCCCTTAACCAATACAGCAGAGTCAAACATACCCAGGATAAAGGAAAAAAGAGGTGGCAGGGATAAATGCTGGAAAATGATCTGCACCAATGCAAGGAGTCTTGGCAAAAAAAATGCCAGAACTTCAAGCAATGGTCACAGAAGGCAGCATCAACCTGGTGGCTGTCCGGAAACATGGGTAACCTCAAACCATGAATGGGATATGACAATACCACAGAAACCAGCATACTCACTGTTCAGGAAGGACAGAGCAAAGGGCAGGGGAGGGGGAGTAGCAATATGTAAGCAATAACACATGACGAGGTGTGGGTTACGTGCTGATAAGAGCACGCCTAGGGGTGTACTAAGGCACGGGCGCTTGGCAGTGCCTCATCCCAAGCGTGCTCTTCCCATTAGCAGAGCTTATAAATGGGCAACTGTAAAGTGAATCAACATTTGTAGTTTTGAAAGTTTTTTCTATTGATATTTTAATAAATAATAGAAGAAGAGATTGTAGGAAAAAAATAGTCCCTTTTTCCCATGCTAGTATTGCCATTAGGGTAGTAATATGCTTACTTGTTTAAAATGAGTAGTTGAAGATTTTTAATATATTATTTGTGATTGCACTGTAGAGGTAAAGAAATAAAGAAAATATTTTAAATTCATTAAAAAATAGTATTAACAGAAAACCTGTCACTGATGGCAAAGGATGGTATTTAAATATACATTGGAAGTGTCAGGCTGTTTAAAACCGAACGAAAGAGTTCTTGCTGCACTTGGAAACCTGTGACCATAAAGCGAACGAAAGAGATGAAGTGTGATGCTGTTTAAAACGGAACGAAAGAAATGTTGCAGAGCACTTGAAAATCGTTGAAAATTGTCTGAAAACAAAACCTGTCATTCGTTTTTGAATCGTGAGACAAGTCTGTGCTCGTGGGGTGACGGAATGTGCAGCTGTGCCAGTCGTTGAGGTGGATGCTTCGTGTATGGCGCTGTGACTTCGGGAGTGTGATATTCTTTTCAAATGATAAGTATTTTTTTTAATTTATGTGGAACATAGGTGGATTGGTGGAAGCTGTGATTCGAGTGGTGATGTGAGGATTTCTTTCGTTCGGTTTTCAGCAGGATGGCACTTCCGGGGTTTCTTTCCGTATCGTCGTTTGCCGTCAGTGACAGGTTTTGTTTTCTTAGTATTTTTTTTGATTGTGTAGTGTTTTTAGTTTTTCTGTACGTCTCTTTTGTTGGTGTGCTACGTTGCTCGGCACTGCGATACTCCGATTCAGTGCGCTGGTGTGAGGGAATACGTTTCCCGCTGTGGCATCAATGAGCTCTGCCAGTCAGCGTTATTGTTTTCAGTTGGCAGAGCTCACTGATTTTTTCTCGTTATGCGGCATGTTGCTGGGTGGTAGTGCCAGTTGGCTACAATATCATCTGATAAGGACACGGCTCAGATGATGTTGTAGCCAATCAGTGAGTTGGGATTTCTTAGCCCATTTTATAAATGTAAAGAGGGGACAGAGACAATTGAAACAGACAGCCTAGTGGAGTCAGGTAAACTAGAAACCCTGTGAGTGCTAGCCGCAACATGAGATAGGGTGGTCTACAGATCACTGGGTCAGGATCAGGAGGCAGATGAGGAATTGGGAGAGATGCTCAAAGGGAAACATCTACCAGAAACTGGACCCCACCTCAGTGTGAGGTAGGGTCCAATTAGCATTTTCACAAAAAGAACTTTTACACTTATTTTTATTTTATTTATTTAAAATGTGGTAACCGGGAAAAGCACACTGAGCCAAGGCTCATTTCCAGGTGCAACCCCGGGACTTGGGTGACAATTACATACAGAGGGAACACATACATTCACTTACTTAGAGTCTGTGAAATAATTGTGTTTTTATCTGGTTGATCTTACCATACTCCTGCCAGCATTTTGAATATAAATGCCCCTAGCTGTGCACCTACAACCTCCCGCAGTTGCCCTAAGAATTATGTATGAAATGGGCAGCAGCTGTGGAAGCATGCATAGCGTTACTGTATAGACGGAGCTGTTAATAGCTCCTATTTGCAATGTACATGTCCTGGTGTTATACCATGACCAGGTATAGCCTGGCAGTGCCACTCCTTCCAGCCCCTCCCCAAACACGTACCTAACTATGTCTTGAAAGGATAGCAATTCACTTTCCATTTCTAGCTATTGAGGATCCGAGCCTCTAGTATGCCAGCAGAAAAAAATGAGGAACTTTACAGCAAAAATCCAGGAGTGCCAAGCTTCCTTTGCTTTTAGGTAGCATTAAAGTGGAAAGTTGTATTTGGGGTCTGTGGCCTCCCCAGACATATCTAGTGATGGCTATTCACCATTTCCTCCAGTCCTGTTGTGGTAGTGATGAGGACATTTTGAAAAAACATAGAAAGCAAGGTAACACCACCATGTGGACCGAGTCTATTTTCTGAATAAACATTAAGGAAAGGGAGTGCCAGCTCTGTAGATCTGTTAATTGTTGAGACGGGACAATAGTTCTGTTTTCTGTGGGAGTTTAATACTGAGGTACTTAATTTCCTCGAGGTCCCAACAAAACGGGTACTGCTGTCTCAATCCTGGACTCAGGATAAAGCAGCAGGGAAAGGCCTCTGATTTAGAGGTGTTTAGTTTACATGCTGACATGATATTAAATCGGGCCAAGATGTGGAAGACTTCTGGGAATAGAGTTTTCAGGATCTGTCACATAGAGGAGTATGTTGTCCGTGTACAGTGCTACCCCATGTTCCCTTTCTCTAATTTGAACTCCCTTATAAACCTCACTTCCCTGAATGGATTGGGCCAATGATTCTATGTATAGGGCGAATATTAACAGGGAAAGGGGGGCATTCTTGGCGAATACCACAACTCAAGGCACAAGGATTGTAGAATATCTTGAATCCAGTAGGTTACAAGACCTGAGGCAGCATGGTTTCATGGGGGGAGGTCATGTCAAACGAGTCTGATAGATTTCTTTGATTGGGTGACAAAGGAGTTAGATCAGGGTGCAGCAGTAGACGTGGCCTATCTAGATTTCAATAAGGTTTTCTACACCATTCAATGTAACAGACTAGTAAGCAAGCTGAGTAGCTTAGGAATGGGTCCATAGGTGGCAAACTGGATAAGAAACTGGTTAGGGGATAGGTGGCAGAGGGGGGTGGTGGTAAATAAAATTTACTCCGAGGAAGGGAGGGTGACCAGCGGAGTGCCTCACGGATCAGTGCTGGAAGCGGTCCTCTTTAATGTCATTAAGTGACATTGCAGAGGAGCTGGAAGGGAAGGTCTGCCTCTTTGCAGAGGACATCAAAATCTGCAGTAGGGTGCACAATCCGGGGTGGGGTGGAAAGGATAAGCAGAGACCGGAGACAACCAGAGGATTGGTCAAGAGAATGGCAGCTGGGTTTCAATGTGAAAAGTGCAAAATAATTCATTTCGGGCACAGAAACCCAGGGGCGGAGTACAAGATGGGTGGAGTGGTACTGATGACCACCATGCAGGAAAGAGACCTGGGGGTAATCATATTGGATGACTGAAAGGTGACCAGGCAGTAGGGATGGCTAGTGGGATGCTGGGGTGCATAAGGAGGGGTATCACCAGCAGAAAGAGGGAGGTGGTGTTGCCTCTGTATAGATCACCTGTAAGAGCCCACCTTGAGTACAATTTCCAGTTCTGGAGACCACATCTCAGGAAGGACATAGAGTGGAGGCAGTCGAGAGTACAGCAACTGAAATGGTGAAGGGTCTGCATCAATAGCCCTATCAGGAGAGACTAAAGGACTTCAATATGGATACCCTGCAACAGATGAAAGAGTGGGGGGATATGATGGGGACCTTTACCTCACTGGGGTAAATAAGGTACAGGTAGAGGAGTATTTTTCAGAAGAAAAGGTGCTAAAGGATACGGGAACATGCTATGGAGCTGGAGGGGGGGGGTAAATTCAGGAGGGATGTGAGGAACTACTTCTTCACAGAAAGAGCAGTGGATGCCGGGAACAACCTCCCAGCAGAGGTGGTGGGGGCAAAGACAGTGGTGGGGTTCAAGAAAGCATAGGATAAGCACCAAGGAATCACAGTGGAAAGGAAGGGAAGGAAGAAAGAGCTGTAGACGGGGCATGGTCTGATGTAATAGTGTAGGTAGGGAGAAATGGGAGACTGGATGGGCCAAGTGGTCCTTATCTGCTGTCAAATTCTACGTTTCTGTGTTTCCATGTAAGAGATTTAAGTTTTTTTTAAAGGCAGCCATGGTGTGCCAGCCTGTTGGCACAGTGGTAGGGCCATCACTCATAACACCGGTAACCAAGGTTCGGGTACAAGCTTGGGTCATCAGGGGCCAGCCACAGGAAGGAGGCTCGAGTATCCCTGGGGATGCTCTTCTCTGGGGGGGGGGGTTCGTATCCCGCTGCACTACTGCCACCTGCAGACGTGTATGTGATAGACTGCATGGGACACGGGGGGGAAGAGATGAACTGCATGTCATGTGAGTATGCCAATGCACTCCCACATTGATAAAATAGAAGAAACACCCCTGGCTGGCAGGATGAGCACTAAACCTCTTTTGGCCACACACCATTGCTTTAAGCACTGGCCAAAAAGCTGAATTCATTGAAGGCAGGCTGAGGGACTCCCTACCACCCTGTCATGGGGGGCAAACCATGGGGAACTTGGGAAGGGTAAGTCCATGAGAACAACAAACCAGCAAGGTCCATTACTCCAGAGCAGTAAACTATAGAACACACAAGTAAACTCACTTGGACTTAAAGCTGTTGCTATAACTTAAGCATTTATTAGCAAACATAAAAAAACATAAATGTCCAGTAACCAGTTGGTTCCATATGCAGCCACAACTGAGAGCCAGGGGCACCTGGCCCTCAGTTGTGGCCACGGGGCACCTGGCCCTCAGCTGTGGCCGCAGGGGCACCTGGCCCTCAGCTGTGGCCGCAGGGGCACCTGGCCCTCAGCTGTGGCCACAGGGGCACCTGGCCCTGCATAAGGAACCAGCTGGTTACTGGACATTTATAGTTTTGTTTTTTTTAATGTCTGCAAATAAATGCTTAAGTTGCAGCATCAGCTTTAAGTCCAAGTGAGTTTACTTGTGTATTCCACAGTGTACTGCTGTGGAGTGCCGGACCTTGCTGGTTTGTTGTTACCTGTGGGGTGGTATCCCCAGACCAGCACCCCGACTTGAGCACTGTATTTCCTGGTCTTTCTAAGTCCAGGAGAAGCTGGGGGGTGTTGGTGTGAAGGAGGGTCAACCAGGGTGGAAAGGGGAATCAACAGACAAAAAAAAGGCAGTCATGGCACAGAAATGGGAACTTTTACAATTTCAGAATTCTGCATTTTGGTTTAGTAAAGAAAGAAAGCCAAAAAAAAAAAAGGGGTGGGGGCATTTTGATATTTTTGCCAGGCAAACATTACTGCTGCAGAAAACTGGATGGTCACTAACAAATACTGCAGCTTTAAGACCTGGGAAATTTGGACTTTTGCCAGCAAAGATGGTTGTTTTGATCTTGCCATACTGAAGTGACAACAGGACATCTACTGTGGGATGCAAGGTGGAGGTTTGTTGGTTCCTCATAAAGGGAGTAGAGCATCTGTAGAGGCATGATCAACTTTTGTACAGGTGAAGCAGAGTGCAACCAGTAGACTCGATTGTTTAGTATGACTGTAAACGCCAGATACATCCACGTTGTCATGTCTAGGATCATCACTGTGTACACTCCAGTATGGGAGAAACTGAAAACCTGGAGTACCATGGACCCACTATGTATTCTTGGACCCCAAGGTGAGAGCGCTTTGAGTGCCAGGGATGAGGAATTAAGCTGCTCTGCCAATGCACCACTTGCTGAGAGGAGGTTACAGACTGCAGTCACATCCACTGAGAGACCTGCACTCCAGCAAGTGAGTGACTAGTCATGACTGAAGAGCTGGATGATGATTTTTCTACCCTAGAGAGTCTATGTGCTGGAGCAGGGGAGCTGCCTGGAGACCAACAGCATTTCCACAACAGCAACAACACAGTGCTGCTCGACGCTCCACATTGCAGGATCAGAGGAGGGACTCATTAGACAGGATAACCAACTGTAGATGATATTGGCAAAGAACTGGGAGCTGCTGAAAAAGCCAGCAAGAAGGCCTATGGGTCTGCACCTCCCAACTGGCTGCTCAACCTCTTGCACTGAGGATTGGGGGGAGGGGGCAGCTGAACGAGGCCTCTCCCTAAGAACTATTACAGGGCAGAAGCTATTCTGTGGCATTGGAGGTTGAGCGAAGTACCAGAGAAGGGAGGGGCAGGAGTGGAGGCAAAGGCTGAAGAGGTCAGCAAGTCAGATGTGCAGGACCCAGAAGCACCAAGTTGTAACCTACTTGCTTCTGGGGTCTTCCTCCCAGTGTTGTCTCCCCACCCTCAGGAAGCCAGTGACAAGACAGCAAAGTGCGCATGTATACAGAACTGCAGGGCAGCACACAATACCAGCCGACATTCTCCTATCCCAAGCTGCTCTGACTACACTGCTACCTGGAGTCATCTAAGTGGCAGTATGCGCTTGCAGCAAAGCCAGCTGCCTTTCCGACCCCAGAGGGGGTATCATCGGGGACACTAAGTCCTCGGCCAGTCATCGACATCATGGACTCACTCCCAAACCTGGGTTGTCAGGATTGCACATGGCAGCCCAGTCACTTTGCCGACTAGCCAACCTCTCAGAGTGCCTTTTTATGTAATGTTCCCCAAAGTCATTCACATAACAATTTTTTCTTTTTTTTTTTTTGTCCCGTTAGTCCCTTGATAGTTTTCCTAATCTTTGTATTTTTTCTGCTGGCCGATGTAGTGGCAAGCCTGCTGCTTATCATGGCCAACATTCCCCCTGTCAATAAAACAGGTTCATGCAACCCATCCTCCAGGTCACGCCAGAAACAAGCTACAACAACTTAATGTGTCTTTCCTGGTCAAAACTTTCTAAATAAATAAAATAAATTGTGAAACCGGTGACCTGGATTTGAGAATGAACTTATGATGGGCAACGGGGGTGGGGTTGGGGTGGGGAGAAGACAGATTGCTCCACAGGATGTTCACCTCTTTTGGGAGTGAGGGCTGTGTTTCTCATTGAACCACTGCAATCTCGGTGACAATGGGCAGTACTGCAGTGGGGACACTTTGGGACAGAGGACACTAGCAGTGCTTCATGTTGTCACACTCACATGTGTGTGCTTGGAACCCCAGTGTGTCATTGTCCTGAAGGCAGGAAAAAATGGAGAACATTGAAAAACACTGGTGCATTGCCAGATGAAGTGGGTACTCATAGGGTGATCAGTGGTGTGTAGGGCTGAGATGCAGAGTGCATTATCTGCTGCCACACCAGTGACCTGGGTTCGAGAATGAAGTAGGGCAGTGTTGGGGGGGGGATTGAGCATACGAAGGACTGCTCTCCTCTACCAGCAGGAAGGCTTGTTAGCTCTGCCGATGACTGCCACCAGGTGGAGGACTGGTGGTAGTGCAGGCTGGGACGGCACATATGGGAGGGCCACCAGCTTGACGTAGTGTGTGTGTGCCTCCACACTGCACGCATTACTGCCTTTCCATGGCAGGGGATGAGAGAGAAAAGAGAAAAACAGATGAAGACTTTGTTAGGCCCTGCCCGCTTGTTCCCAACCTGCACCACCACCCAGGAACCCCAGGCCCAGCTCTGTATAGTGTTCCGGGGGGGGGGCAGCCCTCCCCCTCCTGTCCCCACCATGGGGTGCAATCTATGGGGGAACTATAATCTGATAAGTACTGGGGGAGGTGGCTGCCAGTCAGGGTGAGCAGGACCAAAGCAGATAGCCTGCCCACACATCAACTGGAGGAAAAAGCATATTTTGGGGGGGGGGGGTTACTCTCAAGCTCAACCGCACCAAATGGTCTTCCACTACAGTCTCTCCAGAAAAAGAGGAAAAATCTACAAAGAGTGCCCCTGCATAGAGGCACCCTTCAATGGGGTGGGGGTAAGTTGTTGAGTGATGGGTAAGTACCACAAAAGTTGCAGGTTCTGGGAGCATGAACAAAATTTTTTTTTTTTTTTTTTAGTTAATACATTTTTTCCTATTAGAAATCCTCAATCTTTCTCTAATCTTTCTGTGTCATAAAATTAGATTTGCGTCTCTAAATTTCTGAAAATGTTCCCAAGTATCCCCATCCCAATAGAGTTTTCAGCATTTCTTATTCTCATGCAGCACATTATCTCATTAATTCCAGTCCATTATTCATCTGTCTTTTCTTTTCGTTAATCTGCTCTCACCTCAAACCCTGTTTTCTCAGTGACTGTTCTCAGAGTTGCTTCCTTTCCATCCCCTCTCATCCCCACTCCTTTTGGCTGCCCCTATACAAAACTCTAATATTAAAAAAAAAAACAAAAATAAACACCACTCCGTCCTTCAGTGTGATCCAATAATCATTATTAGTCTAATTAAATATTCATGAGCTCAGCAAGGCTACTGAATCGGTCATTAACATCTCAGAAATGCCCGATCCTCGGCAACCCGGGTTCGGGAATGGACTCGGGGTGCCGGGGGGGGGGAGGATTGAGCGTCCGGAGGACTGCTCTGCTCTCCTCTCCTGGGGTGGGTTGTGGGAGTGCATCGCTCTGCAGTGACCTTCGGTGAAGACCAGGGGTAATGCAGACGTGTGCAAGAGAGGGAACATACCAGAAAAGTGGAAAAATGGCTCCGCTCTCAACCAGATGACGGCCGCCTGGCAGTCCGATGCCATAAATGTCGCACCATCCGTCCCTCAGCAGTACCCTGGGGCTAAGAAGCATGCTTGTTGGCCCCACAGGTGCCTCTCCCCTCGGAGGAGGGGGGCCCCACCTGGTGAAGGGTTACGTCCGGGTCACCTTGGGGATGACTGCAGATATGAGGGACGGGGGGGACGGGAACAGGACGGATCGGAGGTGCCTTGGCACAGCCTGAAGAAGTGGCTGAGAGCGGTAGCATGGGGGTTAAAAAGATAATATAAAAAAAAAAAAGAAATGCCTGATTCAACTGCCAACTGACTGTGTGACATGCACGGAATGCGCCACTCCACTCAAAACCGAAAGTAAGCAGTAAACAGTAAAAAGGACCATTGTTATTATAAATGCACTTATAACTGCATTAACAACCTTGAAGCCAGTCATTTCCTTGACTTAACAACCGTCTAGAGGGAGATGACCATCAGCTGTGCCTTGGGCCACTTATCTCCCCCAACTAGTCTTTAATCCCTCAGATATAACCGCCTCCTCGGTCTTGTTGCTTACACGTAACTGGCTCATGATGTTCTTGCAAGGCTGTGGTACATCCTTATTGTACAGGGGTGTGGCTCAAGTAAAGGACATGGGGCACCCATGAGGAACCAGAGTTTAGGATCTGGGTTTTCATTAGTGTCCGCTGCTGCGCAATGGCCCTTGGTCTTCTCAGTAGTTCTGCTTGACTGAATGGTGCTGTAACAAAAAACTGGCAATGCTCAGTCCAGCTCAAACACTGGGAGTGGGATCGTCACACAGCATCGGATGGTAAGTGTCAGAGAGGCTCAGTTGGTAGCATATCTATCTGCCTCTGGGCCAGAAGGTCATGGGTTCTAGTCCTACACCGGGATTGGGCTCATTCCATAAAAATGCTTTCACCCAAGTGCAGTAATGGGGGATGCTATATTGTCGGGTGTTCTGTCTTTTGGACGAGATGTTAAACTGAGGTCCTGTTTGCCTTTTCTGGTGATTGTTCAGGTGGATGTCGAAGATCCCAGGTTACTTCTCGAAAGCAGTAAGGGAATTTTTGTTAAAAGAAATAATAATACAATACTTACGTAAGTCATATAAAACAAAATAAAATCACCAAAAAGCAAACAAACAGACAAATTAATTTCATAATGAATACAAAAATATTAAATGTTACAAGTGTGTGTAATAATCCCCTTGTTTACAATATCCATGTACAATTCTTCCACAACATATCAACAGTGCTACTGGGGGAAGGGCTGCAGTGTTTGGGTCAGAAGTATGGTGGTTGGGAATACCATGGGTCACAGGGACACCGTCAGTGCCCAGTCACAAAAGGAAAAACCCGAGTCCGTGCCTGAGACAAGACTACATAAGCAAACTAAGTCTGCACACCACTTTGGACGATTGTTTTCTGTGGGGGGGGAGCCCCCCACACCCCAATATGGGGGGGTTGCCCTGAATCCGCCCAAAAAATAAATATAATCACCTCCATGTTTCACCCCCATACCCTTAATACGGGTGAGGGGCAAACCCTTCCAAAATAAATATAATCACTTCCATGGCCTGACATATTTCGCAGGGTGTGCAAGCGGAGGTTGCGGGAATGACACCCCAATCACATGAATGTTGCAGTGTGTAAGCAGAGGTTGTGGGAATCACACCCAGGGCAGTTGGATGCACCATGCTAACTGATGGCTATTGCTCTAACCTCTAGGCCATTGTGGCAGGACCGCAGCGCCACACTCCAGCTGTCAGTCTTATATTTTCCCACGGTGAGTGAACGGACTGTCCCATCATTCACAGCACTGACGGTATTACTGCTCGCCAATGTAATCTCATCAGTCATACTGCTTTCTGTTGTACCCAAACACTGCAGTCGAGCCCTACTGGGTAAAGACTGCATTTCAGTAGGGGGAATTTCCCTGGTGTCCTGGCCAGATTTCCCCCATTCACACAAAAAATACTACCAACAGCTTAATCTGGTTCCTTTCAGTTGCTTTGCATCTGTATTCCGAACCCCACCCCTGCTGAAAATAGGCAGTATTGTGCAGCCCTCATTTTACTTTCAACCAAAACTAAATAAATAAATGATTTTAATGGCTGTTCATATGCAGAGAGACACCCCCCCCCCCCACTCCCCTTGTGTTTTCCCAGGTGAAACATAGAGAAAAACTGGCTCAAGGACATAGAGCAAGCAACATTTGTGCTGGCCATACAAGTTGGGAACTACTACTCACACTTAGCGCAAGAAACAGAATCTTTATAAAAGAACAGGCAGATATCACTGTATTTCACAAACTCACCACTGCCAGTCAAGTACTTTTGAAACAGAGTAGCCCACCTGTAAGCAAACAATGACCTGTTAGATACTGGAATCAAACATTACCTTAGCAGTGAGCCCTCAAGTCTTTCCTTGTTCCTGAAGGGGCAGGCCCTGGCCTAAAGGTCTGTGATGTAATTTCCCCTCACTCTAAAACTTAAAGGGGACAATATCAGCTTTGGAAAGCGTGGGGTTGGGAAGGCAGGGGAGTTTCAATAAATGCTGGCATGAGTAATGTGTGTGGTGGTGGGGAGAATCCAAGACAGTTTTTAAAAGTAATACAATAGTGCCTTCAGGAAGGTTTTGTCTTAAAGCAGCAGTATTTGGTCAGCAAAAAAATGTTATCAACATATTTATTTTTTTTTAGCAAAAATGTATTTGTGACTTCTTCAGACTCACCCCGATGTGTTTTCAGTTTTCTCAAACATTTGTAAAAGAGTTTTTTTAGCTTCTTTTGCAATTAACGACTCACGTCATTAAAGATGGCCACCACTCGCAATTTTTAAAAATCACTTCTGTTGAGATTACCTGTTGAATGTACATACTAAAGTCATTCTGTGGATGTATTAGGATGGTTCTAGCATGTTTTTCTGATGGTGAACAGCCTAGCACTGTACCAAGATATTTTGTTTTCTTTCATGGCGGGCATGGCACTGGAACAAGACATTTTTAAAACTTAAAAACCCCATATCTTACTTCAGGAATGAAAGTAAAATGTGTATATTGACATTTTTGCCTAGAAAAACATTATTGTTGAAAACAACTGTATGGTGACTGACAAATATTGCTGCTTTAAATCGAAATGAGGTGGGACCCACAGAGATCAGTCAACAGCTTTGTAATGCACCTCACCTGGAAAAATTTCAAAAGTTTTATTCAGATGCGTTATTTCACAGAGAGGGTGGTGAACATGTGGAATAGCATGACTTTTACCCAGTGAGGTTGTGGAAGCTAGCACTGTTCTGGGTTTCAAAGTAGAGTCCTGAGGGGGAATGATGTTGAGGGTTACGGAGCAGGAGAATGGGTAACATTCTTGGATGTGTGTCTGTACTCAAACTGGGTATAGTTGGCTGGTTTGTTAGCCCAGTGGTAGAGTTACTGCTCATGATGCTGGCGAGGCAGGTTCTTGAACAAGCCTAGGACATGAGGAGTTGACCAGGTAGAGGAAGCCTGAGCATCCTAGAGGCTCCTCTCCTCTTCTTCTGGGGAGGGCAGGCAGCATTCTCCTCTGCAGGACTGCTACCTGAGTGACCTTAGGTGGCAGTGCGATGGAAGAGCTTGAGGGAGGGAGCACGCAGTCTGGCTCCAGTGTGCAGTAATGCTGGTGCATGCACATACGTGCCGTGGAGCCCTCACTGGCTGCATCCTTGGGGTGGGGGCGAAAAAGATAGCTGAAAACCCTGGAGCATGCCAGCATAATGCTGATGCACTCATTCCCGCCACTTTGCAGGCCATTAGTTTTTATGTTTGTGAACTGGAGGGGGGAACTGCTCTGTTGCACCTTTCAATTAAATCAGCCATGGAGGCTGGACCTTTGGCACAGTGGTAGTGCTGACTGGGATGCCAGCAACTCGCGTTCAGGAACAAATACAGATAGTGAGGGGCTGACTGGAGGAGGAAGGCTTGAACATTCTGTGGACTGCTTTCCTTCCTGGTGGGGGGGGACAAAACCCCCACTGCAGGACTGCTGCCCGGTAAAGATCAGGTGGCAGCATAATTGGGGACATACTCAAGGGAAAGGGCTGGCGCATGATGTTCTGGTACAGATGCGTGCTATGACACACATGTGCCCTTGCACCACTCCACACGTGGCGACCCTGTGGAGAAAATGGGAGGAAAAGGGACTGGTTGCTCCATGTTTGCACCCTCAGACAGGCTCTTGCATGACCAATGCAGCTGGCCACCCAATACATTGTGGTCCTGGGCAAGTGGTGGTTAACCAGTAAGTCCACGAGAAGGTCGGTGACAGGGTTGGGGTGCCATTGGGCAGACCCATAACAGGAGAAGGAGAATAAAATATTGATTGCAAAAAAAGCAGTCAACCCTGGGGTGGGGTGCTCTGTGGACCCCATGAGGACAGGTAAGTCCCAGAGAAGGAGGTAGATGGCAGCTGGCAGCTCCAGCGACCAGTGGTTAAAAAAAGAAAAACAAACTGGGTATAGTCACTGCTGTGCAGCAGAGGGGCAGGCAAGATAAACTTTGAGTCCCTTCCATCATCCTAATACAATGTAGCTAGGTTATGTTACTATAATGAGAAGCCAGGGCTTCGATTCCCATGATTATGGAAACATTATAAGTACCCATCCCCAAAATGATGAAACATTTCCAGAACTAACACTGTGGAATTACTTCACATCCATTTCTTAGGTCATAAATTAGGCCTGAAAACAATGTTTTCTGAAAAAAAAATTGGCAGTTGTGAACAATGGAAAGTTAATGCTTGTCCAATAATGTACTGATGATAATGATGAGTTTCTTTATGTTACTGCACATTTCTGTCATGAACCTGGGAAACCGTGACTGCATCCCGCTGCCGGCCCACTGTGCTATTATCCAGAGAATGATCCTCCTGATCTTTGACTACAGTGCTGCCCCTGGTACTTCTCTTGCCAGACTGGACACTTTCTTCCATTTTTTTGCTGCTTTGCACTCGACTGTGCCCCTCGCACTCACCACTGTTCTCTGTATCAGTCTTTCTCTCCTCCCTCTCTTGAGGACAGGTACCGCACCCATTGTGTCAAGTTTGTGAGATAATTTTGGTTCACTTCCCTTTCCTCCTACCTCTTTGTCTCACTCTTTCATCCCCCTACCTCCTCTCATGCCCTCAGAAGCTCCAATGGTCTGAATCTGACCCTTGCAGTCCCCCCCACCTCAACAACAATCAGCCAAGCTGCTTTCAGCCACCGGTTCAAATTCTGGAACTCCCTCCCTCATGCCATCCAGTATGCCCCCCTCACCTCAGCCCTCTCCTACCTCCTCCATGGCCTTACTTCCCCTCCTGTAACTGCTCCTAATCCTCCCCCTCCTCCTGTACTCCCTGTTCTCCCCTCCTGTACCCCACCCCTCCCTCCCTCACTTGAACTCAAACTCCTCGACTATGTGGTTTTAAGTTGTAGTCTCACTTGTAACTAGACACTTGAGCTCTGTAATGCTCTTAAATGTACTTTGCCAGTTTGTATTTGCACTCTTGAGTTATCTGTTAATCATGCCTCGTATTGTACCCATTCTCCTCCTCCTCCCCGGGATGCATCTGGAAACAAGCTGACTGCTCAGTTTGTCTTTCCTGGTGAAACTTTTAAATAAATAAATACATTTTGCAGACTATCAGTCTTATTTATACACAGATACCTGACTGTGGATTTTATTTATTTTAAGATCCTGACCCAAATGGGTTATCAGCTCATTACTTTAAAGGCTATAGACAGCTCTGGCATCCATTCTAGTTTCCATAAATATTATTTTTGTAACCCCCCTACAAGTGGGGGTTCCCAAAAAGTCTTCCTTGAGTTTGCCTAAGTGCTCACTGCCAGATAGGTGTTCTGCATTTTAGCAGTTTAAATGTATTTCCAGAGAGTGCCTGTATAGCCTCTGTGTACTATCTCTTTAAAAGCTGTCTGGATTGCAGTCATAATTAATCTGAGAGAGATCTCTGTTAGAAGATGTACTTGTTTGCTGATCATTTGTTAGAGTAGTAATAATATTACAGTTTGTTCTAACCTGCCTTCTTTACAGCATGGACAGTTCTGTTTGTTTCCATCATCTTGGTCCTGGACTGCAGAATGGGCCAATCAGTACATTTGGGACTCTAAAATGGAGTCTGCCTACAGGTGCTTGGTGGGGCCAAAACTTGTAGGAATTGTAGTTTTGGGCTTTTGGCGCCTAGAATAACCTGGAGGGGGAGCTCTTGTTGTGACTGACGCACAGATCCGCCAATCGAACCTTTTGGATTTTGGGGAAAGTCCCACACTGCTTGCAGTTTCAGTTAGATCTGACTTGGGAAGTGAAGAAGTAACAGCTCGAGATAGTTCGAGCAGCAATCCATAGTGGATTCATGCGGGAGAACTGTAGAAAGGCCTGAGTTTGGCCTGCATGCCTGCCTGCTGCTCCTGAGAGGGAACTTGTTTTTTTTTTTTTGGAATGAATTAAGCCACTGAATTGTGACTAGGCTTTAACCTCAAGAAGACCGAAGACTTGCTGAATGTGATCGGCCTGTCAGGACTTCCAGCTACCTCTGAACTCCCAGATTGTGCAGAGACTCTGTAATTGTGACCGGAGAGCCATTTGCCTGGTACAGTAGAATTTCCTTACATGTGAATGTGCTGTGTGCTTATAGTGGGTCGTGATTTGGTTCCCCGCTGTGTGTCTGAACTGTGTTTTGCTTGCTGGAGGCTGTATCCAGCTCCACAGACTGAATCCATATCCATTTCTGTTTGCCTAGGCCCTGCTACACTGGCCCAGCCAGAATACCTGCTACGCAGAAAAAGTCATAGACAAGAGACTGGCCTGGGGATTGGCCCTCTACTCAATGCCTTGAACAGGAATGACGCCTCAGTGATTCATGTGGGCCCTGCTTCTCCGGGCACTCCAGCTCAACAGCCTGCAGTCTCGATTTCATCCTGCCTGTGTCCAGTATTGGGTATCATGAATAAACATCAGGGTAGCTCCCTGCAACAACAGCTAAATCTAAAAGTGTTGTCATCTGATTGTCTTGTTGCCTTTTCTTTCACGAACTGAGCCCTCCGGCTCCAGATTACAAATAGTGTGTGTTGTGCAAGTTGTTTTCTTCCATCACAGGGCCCCAACCAGCTGTAACGTTCCTGGCTAGCCCACCGTTTTCCTACCTGGGTACCCAGAGTGTGTGACTGTGTAGGGACTCTGAACTGCATGCATAACTGTCTGATTAATATAGCTTTTAAGCAAATCAACCTGATTACGCCCCTCCCTTGTTCAAGTCCCCTGAATAAATCCGATTTAACTTTGCTTGCATTTAACCTGACTGTGGTTCCGGTTTGTGCCAAAAGTATTGTACTGTTGCTATTTGCTGTGTTTAACCTTGTTTTACAAGGACGTTGAGATGTCCGCTCACCATCAGTCACATACAGCTATTCGCCCACTACCTATCTCTTGTGCTCCTGCTCCTGGCCGCAGGTGACATCCATCCAAACCCCAGCCCCCAAACCACATATCCCCTCTCAATCGCTGCAAGCCCCCCCCATATCAGATACTTCCTCACTTCTCCCTGGAGATCCTCTCCCACGTGGCCTGCAACTCCTGCACCTAAATAGAAGAAGCCTAGTCCATAAACTTGACTCCCTCCAGGTACTTGCTGCCCACTATGCTCCAGATATCCTCACCTTGTCCGAAACCTGGCTCACAAAAAACATTAGTGACTCCTCTGTTGCCATCCCAGGCTACACTTTGGCTCTCCAGGACAGAGCCACAAGAGGCGGAGGAGTTGCCATCTACGTCAACTCGGACTTGCACTATTCGGTTCTCCTAGCCAAGTCTGAACCTAAAATCTATGAATTAATTTTACTCCAGCTGACACTTCCATTCTCGCTACCAATCTACTTTGCAGGAATATACTGCCGACCTGGCACACCATCCTCTGCTGTCACCAACCTCCTCAAGCAAATCTCCTGCCTAACCCCGACAGGGGAACTTTATATTATGGGCGATCTAAACCACAACTGGCTAGCTCTTGCCCTCAACAAAACCAGAACTGAAATTGCTGCTCTAAACCTCTCTCAAATCATTACTGAGCCCACACGGCTTAACCTAAATGCTGGTAACCACTCACTCCTCGATTGGGCTCTTACCACACACCCTCACCAGGTCATAAATGCCGGTATTCTTCCTGACTCCCTCAGTGACCTCCACATTACTTTCTTAGTGCACAAAATCCACAGCTCAAAATCCCCCCCTAAATTTCTAGTCCAATGCTCCTTCAAATTCTTCAATCTCGCCACGGTGTTAGACGACCTTGCATTAGCAAACTAGGCCCCAACCCCTATTATGGACTCCATTGACGATGCCATTCTCCACTTTAAAGACACTTTCCTCAGCGTCTGGGACAAACATGCCCCGCTGCGACATACAAGGGTACGAGGCAACTATCTGCCGTGGATCACCCAAGAACTGATTGCATGTCAAACCGCCCATGACAAAGCCTGGAAAATGCATAAATCCTAATGCCTCCCACAACATCTCTCCACATACCGCATGCTCCGAAACAAGTGTACCAGAGCCACTCGCCTAGCTAAAGCAGAGTACTTCTGCAGTTCCCTACAGTCCAACCTAAATAACCCCTCAAAATTCTGGAAGGTCATTCACTCCCTCTTCACCCCACCAGCTGCCAATCCCACTCCAATTCTAAATATTAACAACTCCATTCTCACTGAGCCAACAGCAGTCGCTACTGAATTCAACATATATTTCTCCACTTGTGCTGCCACTCCCCTCTCTGCCCTGCCAAACCCTGCACCTGTCGCACCCTCTACAGATGTAATGAACCTGACTAGGCCTCACTCCTTTTCCTTCAATGACATCTATGAAGCGGATGCCCTAGATGCACTACTTTCTCTCAACCCTTCAAAAGGCAAATCCTCAGATGGCTTGGACCCTAAACTCCTCTATCTCTCCACTACCGCTATAGCAACTCCACTTGCCAAACTCTTAAACCAATCCTTTGCCACTGCTGCCATCCCCCAAGCATGGAAGCATGCCACTGTCACCCCCCTCCCAAAAGGAGGCACGTTATCTAACCCCCTTGTACCCCCTCCCACAGGTTGCACCGGGAGACAAGCATCTTGTTGCTCAGTGTGCCTTTCCTGGTGAAACTATTTTAATAAATAAATAAATAAATTACAGTGGGTTCCCAGGGTCAAGCTAGAGGAACCAGCTCTGATGGTAAGTGCAAACAGTGTGGGTAGTTGCCTGGTGAATAAAGGTCATTGTGAAAGTAATTATTGTATATTGTTCAGGCCACTAGAAGCGAAAGAGGGGGGTTACAGTGTCCCGGAGGGTTGTACCCAGGTTAGCTTGACCACTAACAACCCCTGACCTCTGGGTGGAGGCACCCGTTTCATTACCCAGGCCCCTTAACCTGCTACTAGCCAAGCAGGCAGGGGTAGTAGCCCTTGGGATAGCGCCACCTAGGGGTTACATTTTCTTTTATATTCAGTCAGGGTGGGATAAATTAGTTTTTGAGCTGGTCAACAATGGGCCCCTTAAACAATAAGACATGACCAAAGGTTAGACTAACAGACTGTTACTGCACCTATGGGGCATACTGCCGCATGAGGCGCAGACATTGCCCCCAGGGATAATAATGTAAACAATAAGGCATGACAGTGTATTGGTTGGACCGGGTTTCACACACACACACACACCACGTGTAGTAAGGCACAAGGCTGCAGGCCGAATGTCTTCAGCTCCGGAAGTGTGGTAAAACCAGCACAATCAATGCCCCAAAGTATGTTATTGTGCTTATAAAATATGTCCATAGGCAATTTTAACAAAACATGAACACTCTAAAATTTTATAAGCCACAAAAAGTATAGTAAAATATTGTTAAAAAAATGTAGACTAATTGTCCCCCCACAGATGGTTTTCACTTGCCAGTCATCTATCTTTCTACATATTCAATACACTGTGTGATTGTTTACCATGAAATACAAGAATTCAAAACTCTGAAATCTTCCTGTAGTAAAATGCTCCCTCCTCTACCCCTCCCCCCCCAATAAGCACATATGGGATGATAACATGGAATACGTGAACTCAATAAAAGTCTGAAGAATTCCATTGGTATATGCACATAGACACAAACAGGCCTTAAGTGGAGCTAGAACCTCAATTTCATCTGTTTGAGGGTAAGGAGCAGGAAATTCTCAGGCAAACTAGTAAGGAAAGAAGGGGAATTTTTCTGGGTTATCAAAGAAACACCAGAAATGGAAACTGATTAGTTCTTGATTTTTTTTTATTTATGTGTGTAAGGTGGGGCTTATGAGTGTAAAGAACATTCAGTTATTTACCTATTTGTTTAATTTAAGGGAGTTTTATTTTTAGGACCTAATTGAAGGTTTTTATAAATGAGTAAAGGTGGCAGCCATGTTTGAAATGGAAATCAGGAATGAGTAAAGTGACTCAGGAATTCTGTATGTGAGTTGCCTAAATTTAAAACCCCACTTCCTAAACTTGTTCAAACTAGTGTATCCACAAATTGTTCAAAAAAATTCCAACCTTGCTCGAACTCTAGTGTTCGACTTATACATTAGAACTTTCTCCTTCTTATTTTGGATCACTTCAGGTTTCTGCAATGCCACAATCCATCCCGCTGCCAACTTGACCTGCCCACACCAGCTGACATCCGCGCCGGCGACAAGCCATCAGTTGGCGCTGGCAGGAGGGGGACTAGGCATTAAAGAGAAGGAGGGCAGTCTAACATGGCAGTAAGATGGAGCATATCACAGGATTGGACAACCACCACCACACTGGACAGGTCCAAGTCACAGGTCCATGTCAGTGACCCTATCATCACCAATCACACAGGAGGACTGGGACTGGGAGCCCGTTTCTGATTCGAGTGTGAAAAAATGGGAGGTAGAGAGGTAAAGTAGGGTCAACAGAACAAAAATTAAATGCAGAATGGGGAGGAGGGAGTGGATACTGGTGGAACAAAAAGAACAGGGCACATAGTGCCAGTGGTGGGAAGTCAGTGTGGGATCAGTGGGAGGGTACTGTTGTGACTCTGTGCTGTGGATGTAGAAGCAGAGGGACTAGTGTGAGCTGAGAGAAACTGCCTGCAGCCAGTGACTGAGTGATGTGTTGGGTGGCGGGGGCATACTGTGATTCAGTCATGTGTTGACTTGATTCCTGATGATAACCTTGTGTGTGCAGTTAGAAGGGAGATGAGCAGCACAGCAGAAGACCTCTTTGGCTAGTTTGACAGGTAGCAGCTTGTTCTTTTAAATAACCACCAAATTGTTCCTTCTTTTGTCTGTGTTGAGGTATAGGGAGGGTGAGAAGGCATACCTATATAGTGCCTAAAAAAATAAATACTGTATATTTAATAGAAAAAAAAAAGAAAAATGAGGCAGGGCCAGGGAGAGGGACAGGCAGTGGAAAAATGTGAAGTGTGTGGGAGTGGGGGAGCGAGGGCTGCTGTCTTCTCTCTCCTCCTCCTTTGTCAGGTAAATCCAAGAACTATTTTGAGTGATGGGGAGATTACATTAATCTCAGAAATATTTTGGGTGACAAGAGAGATAAGAAAAATCTGTTATTCATTTTAAAATATCTGTTACTCTTACGTGATGTACTGACCATTGATCCTGATTCCTGCTGTGCTCCCTTGACTGTACTGTACCCAGTGTATGATCATGTGCTCCCCGCCCCAGCACTTGGTGCATGATATCTCACACAGATTAATCTCAGAAATATTTTGGGTGATGGGGGAGGACAGAAGAATCCTAGATAAAAAAAAATATCATAGGAATATTAAAATGTGATATAGATATAAAAAGAAAAAATCAATACTGAAATGTTTTTTTCACTGAGAATTCAAATTCCTGACATCATTTTTCCTTGCTCATGTCCATTCAGTGAACTTTAAACCTGGGAGCCAACTTGATCTTTGCTTCTTCAGTTAGCTTCCACTGCATCACACTGCCTTAAAGCCAAAACCAAATGTCTGAGTTGAGTCACACCCTTTTCTAATGTAGGAATTGTGTACACAATCACCGGTGCTAATATAGTTGAGAACATGGATGAAGCATCTGGCTCTGGTGGTTCAGGTGTTGGTGGTAATTGTAACCCTGGCGGCAGCAAAAATAACCAAAATCAATGTTTCAGGTGATAAAAATACAAATACAAAAAAAGCCACAATGAACCGTGTCAAAGGGGGACCTTTTAAGAAAACGTATGCAACTGCTGGTGTCACACAGAGAGGCACCATAAGGTATGCTGTTCATTCTGTTAAAATCCCTGTGGCCTGCAGTAAGAGTAGTGCAATTTACAATGACTGACTCAGACAGTGACTCTTTGTCTGACACTTAAGTGACTGGTAAAGTATCAGCCCCAGCCCTACCCAAGCCAAATGAGTGAGTCTGCTGACAAATAATGAGGTAGCGCAGTTGCAAATAAATCCAAACAGTGTGGTTCACAATAAACACAGCCATAGAGTCAAGCCATACAAAAACAAGAGTGTTGGACTTTAGGAAGGCTGACTTTGGGAAAAGGAGAGAGTGCCTTAGAAAAGCACTAGCAAATGGGCAAGAAGGAGGGGTGGAGGAACAATGGAGAATAATCAAAACAGCCATCGCAGAGGCAACAAGCCTTTGTGTGAAGCAAATCAATAAAACAAAATGAAGAAAAAAAACTATATAGTTCTCAAAAGAGGTGGCAGGGACGGTTAGGAGAAAAGGATAGCATTCAGGAAATATAAGGAAACACAGAAGGAGCAGGACAGAACTTTATCAGTTAAAGCAGAAGGAGGCAGGGAAGGCAGTCAGAATAGTAAAGGCACAAACTGAGGAAAAGATAGCCAACTCTGTTAAGAAGGGGGATAACACCTTTTATAGGTACATTAGGGAGCGAAGAAAGACCAAGGGAGGGATACAGAGACTTAATAAAGGGAAGGGAATGTGGGCAGAGGGTGACAGCGAAAAAGCAGGGATACTGAATGAATATTTCTGCTCAGCATTCACAACAGATGAGGAGGGGAAAGTGCCTAAACCAAACAAGGGAGAAACTCTGAATAGGGGGGTTGATACCAGTCCATTCACAGAAGAAATAGTTTTGAAAGAACTTTTAAAACTGAGGGTGGACAAAGCAATGGGGCCTGATGGGATTCACCCAAGAATACTAAAAGAACTAAGGGTAGAATTAGTAACACCACTGACTACTCTCTTTAACAAATCATGGGAGGATGGAGTGGTACCTGAGGACTGGAGGAGGGCAAATGTGATTCCACTTCACAAACATGGGAGCAGGGCAGAGGCAGGAAACTACAGACCAGTTAGTTTGACTTCAGTGGTAGGGAAAATGATGGAATTACTTCTGAAGGAAAGAATTGTTGAGTACCTAGAGGCCAGTGGGGCACAGGACCCAAGGCAGCATGGTTTCACAGCAGGAAGGTCATGTCAGACGAACCTAATAGATTTCTTTGACTGGGTGACCAAAGTAGTAGACCAGGGGAGGGGCTGTGGATATGGCCTACCTAGATTTTAGCAAGGCATTCGACACAGTCTCACACAAAAGATTAATATACAAGTTAGCCAGCCTTGGAGTGGGTTTCAAGGTGGTAGCCTGGATAAAAAACTGGCTGGACAACAGGATGCAAAAGGTAATAGTAAACGGAGTTTACAGTGAAGAAAGGAGGGTAACTAGCGGGGTACCGCAGGGTTTGGTACTGGGACCGGTCCTTTTAAATATCTTTATAAGTGACAATGGAGAGCACCTGGAAGGAAAAGGTATGTCTCTTTGCAGAAGACACAAAGATCTGCAACAGAGGTGATACACAAGGAGGCGTGGAAAGGATGAGAAGGGACTTGGCAAGGTTGGAGGAATGGTCAAATACATGGCAGCTCAGATTCAATGCAAAGAAGTGCAAGGTAATGCATCTGGGAAACAAAAACCCAGGAGAAGAGTACACAATGGGGAGTGAGTTAATAACAACAACAAAAATAGAAAGAGACCTAGGAGTAATTATATCAGATGACCTAAAGGTGGGCAAGCAATGTGAGAAGGCAGTAAGGAGGGCTGGGGGGATACTGGGATGCATAGGGAGAGGCATCAACAGTAGAAAACAGGAAGTTGTTATCCCTCTCTACAGACAGTTAGTGAGACCCCATCTGGAGTACTGTGCAATTCTGGAGACCCCATCTCCGCAAAGACATAGACAGAGTGGAGGCTGTTCAGAGGAGGGCAACCAAAATGGTGCAAGGTCTGCACCAGAAGACATATGAGGAGAGACTAAAGCAGCTTAATATGTATACCCTTGAGGAAAGGAGGGAGAGGGGGGACATGATAGAAACTTTCAAGTATCTCAAGGGAATTAACAAGGTACAAGAGGGTAGTATCTTTCAGAAGAAGAGATGTGCAAGAACAAGGGGGCACAATTTGAAGATAGAGGGGGGACGGCTCAGAAGTAATGTTAGAAAGTATTTTTTCACAGAGAGAGTTGTGGATGCATGGAACAGCCTTCCTGAGGAAGTTGTGGAGTCAGAAACAGTGGTAGAATTCAAGAATGCATGGGACAGGCAAAGGCAATTCTAGTGGGGGGCAGGAGGAAATAAGCTGTTGATTAACTAGAATCTGCAGCTTATCCATCAGGTAGGCAAATGGGCAGACTGGGTGGGCCAAATGGTCCTTATCTGCCGTCAATTTCTATGTTTTATCCACACATGGTGGCAGTGAGAAGGACAAATCCACCATTTCTACAACAGATCTAAGTAAAAATCCCTCAAGTGCCCACTCTGCTAGCACCATGGGTACAAAAAGTATGGATGCCTGAGTTCTGCTTACACAGGTGAAAAAAAACAAACAAGCGGTACTAGAGTTTTCAGTTCTCTTCCTAGCACTCGTACCAAGTCTGTCACTTCTGCAGTGTGAAACTATTCTTCTGTCAGTAAAATTGATCCCTGCGGAGCAATTTGTACCCGCTATAAATGAAGCATAAGCTGTGGTAAAGCTGCTTCATGTCTCGGCACTACAGCTCTTCTGAAGACTCATTTAACATTGCTTAATCAGCAAAAGATCATGCCCTCCACCTTCCAGGCCACCGATGAGAAGGAACAGGATGTAGAATTGGATAGTGAGTGTAGAAGTCGATAGTGAATTTTATGAACCTGATGCAGACAGAATCACTGTCAGACCCAGGACCGTCATTACCACCAACACCATCAGTACCAGTTGCACATCCAGTGATGGCACCAACTGTATAACTCCACCACTCCAACGTCCATCTGCTAAATGAAGCACAGTATCTAATAAACCACCAGGGACATACTGTAAGCAGCTAACATTTAGATCTTAGAAGAAATTTGCACATATCTAAAATTATGTATACTACCCTTACTATAATTTGTCAGATAATAATATCATGGATTTAACAATTAAACAACCAAATCAGGGATTAAGGTCATCACACTTTGTAGAGTTTGAAATACCAAAAAAAGAGGACGAGAACTGGATGTTCTACTATTTCATATTTAGGACAAAAAGTATGGAACGGTTTATCTAATCGGTTAAGACCATATGGGAGTAAAGTAAGCTGGTATAAAATAAAAAAATGGTATCTGACCCCAGCTGAAAAATTAAGAGAATGTTGCCCTCCAGTACATGTAGGTTGACCCGTACTCTGGGGTATTCCTGATATGTATACTAATATAGCTCCAGTATAGCCGCATATTTGTCTTTTCTCCCTTTGATTGTAGCCAGGATAATTTTTACATGTGGTAAATGAATTTTTCACTCAATGGGAATTTTACAGTGTTCATTTTTTATGATGAATAAATCACTACTACTACTACTATTAACATTGTCGCAGGCATTTGTGAGAAAGATATTTTTAACAAAAGTCATCCAAACAGCCTTCATCTTAATCATAAGACTGGGGAAATGCTAGCTAGAGCCATACTCTCCCATACTCTTTGGTAAATCATGAGGATTTTAGGGAGGTCATGAAACTTGCAGAGCCTCATCACAATAATACTCATCAAAGGTACTTTGCCTGTGTTGAAATACTAAACATTTATCAGGCATTAAAAGCAACAATGATGCTTGTACTAAAAAATGCAGAGGGTGAGGTTATTCATGTCACAACAGATATGTGGACCAGTAGCAGAATACAGATGATATGCCCCTTACCACTCATTGGGTCAGTTTCTCTTGTGCTGCTTTAAGAACAAACACATTCCAAAAGATGGTGCTTCCCAAGAAGTTTGGGCAAAGTCATACAGCTTCAGATATCCTGCAAGCACTAAAGGAGCTCCTTAATGGCTGGATTTAGTCTCATGGCCTAAAATGTGGCTTTATAGTAGGTGACAATGGATCCAACATCTTGAAAGCAGTACAGGATGCAGGGTTCATGCATGCTTCTTGTTTTTGAAACTGTTTTCTTCAAGTTTATTTTATTTTTGTAAGTGCAGAACAGTAAATGTGATGTCATCATTACATATACATAAAGTATAAACCTTATACTTCTTGCATATTTCAGTACACATACATAATAGCTAAGCCCTGTGTGCACTAACATTCATAAAACTGTGTTCCCCCATGTACTGTAAAGTCTTGAGATTGTTGTTATATTAAAGGAAAGCTGTTGTTAACTGAAACTCCCCCCACAAAGCCTTATCTTACCCCCCCTTAGGCTTTTCAAAAGCAAAAAAATGTTTTAGGTGTTTTAACTTAATTATTTTTGCAAACTCCATGATGAGACAACATGGCGGATGCTGTGCAGTGCCATTTCATGTGACAGTGCGGCACTGCACCGCTCACTTGTGTGTTTTTCGGTACAAGCGAGCAGTGCAGCACTGCACTGTCACATGAAATGGCACCACGCAGCATCAGTTTGCAAAAATTAAATAAAGTAAGTTAAAACACCTACTTCTTCTTTTTTTTTTTTTACGAAAAACCTAATTGGGGGTTAAGGCTTTGGGGGTGGGGAGTTTCAGTTAATGACAGCTTTCCCTTAAGATATAACACAGCTGTATGAATAAAATGAAGTCAAGAAAAAAGTAATATAAACTCTGAAAACTAGCAGTAAGGTAGAATCCAATAATATATACCCGTTGATATTGTGTCTGTCCAAGAGTCTGACTGAGTTCAAGACAAGTGGATGTAATATAACCCACAAAGAGACAATACTTTTCATAAAGGTACTTGGGCTAGATTCTCAAACTGTTTTGTCCCACATTGCAACTCCAGTCGTGGGCTGAAATTTCTGTAGCCGCAGAGATTGTTATTCACAGCCACTACAGTTGCAGGAGATGTTAGGGCTGGTCCCATCGACCATAACATTTTTCCACACCTACAGGGAGTTCCATAGCAACACCACTTGCAAGCCACCGTAAATCACGGAGTCGGTTGTAAACCGCCTTCACTTTTGAGAATACCGTAGTTGTGGGAGAAACTGCTGTTCTGCAAGTGGCAATCCACTTGCACCAAGTTTTCCCCGCAACTGTGGGATCTGAGTGCTTAGTGAAGCTAGTCCCTTGTTTCCTGACTTATACACACTCACAGTTTCAGTGTCTGGTAGTTATTTAGTGTAATATCCTAATATGCATATTATAATGCAGGTACCAATCCCTGAGACTGACTTTTTATTAACAAAAAAAACAAGGTGCTGCATCAACATGTGGTCTGAAAACAAAACAAAATGGTAATATAATGCTCACAGAAAATAGAAAATAAAGTTAGAGTCAATGTTTCGAGCATAGATCTTCTTCAGGAATTATCTAAAAGAGAAAAATCCTAACTTTGCTTTTTCCTCTTTTAGATAATTCCAGAAGAAGACCTATTGTCGAAACGCCAATTCATTTTTCTGTTTTCAACATGCATTTAGTATTATCATTTTGTTCTCTTTTTGTTAACTCATGTCTTCCCCTGACTCAGATCCCTCCTCCATTTGTGACATCTGACCATACTGCCATGGTTGCCATATCTCTAAGTACCTTGGAAGATGGAGTTGCAAGGAGGCAGTAATGTGTTCCATAACTTCTATCTCCGCACCTTTTGTCTTCCAGAGATCCAGTGTAGGAGGCTGGGGAGTTGGCCATTTAAGTGTAATACGGTTGAGGGTTACCAGCTTTAACAACTGAATAAATTGTTATTTCTTTCTGGAGCCCAGCAGGAAGGCAGGGAGCCCCAAGACCATATCTTGAAAAGCGTTTGGGATAACTACAGTGGATAGTTTTTGTAACTTTTAGTGTATGTCCTGCCAGAAGGGTTGTCTGAGCAAGCCCAGAATATGTAGTGGTGAGTTCCTCTGGCCCCACATTGCCTCTAACAGGTGTCCTTGTATGTGGGATGAAGGTGTTTTGGGACTGTAGGAGCCCTAAAATACCTGGTGAGTATGTGCCAGTTACACTCCCTCCACATGGCTGAGGCTGTAATGGCCCCTCCCCTATTTAATCTTTTTTCCCAGTGGTTGGTAGACATTGGTACACCACTCTGCTTCCCAGCAGAGCTGGACGTGTTCCAGGAGGACAGTTTTTGGTTTAGATGATAATTTATATAGGTTTGATAGCACTCTGGCCTTTGCCTTTAAGACCACTAAAAGAATTGTTCCAGATCTGTCTAGGGCCTCATGATCCTCAATAAGTTATCTTGTTCTAGTACAAAATGTCTCACTTGGAGGAATCAGTAATGTTCCTCTCGTCTGAACTGAAATCTTTCTTGGAGTGTCTGAAAGGGGAAGCAACTCCTATTGGAAACCAATTGCTCAACTTGGGTTAGTCCTCTACATTCTCAATAACCAAGCCCTTGGTCCATTCTCAGGGGCAAGAAAGGTTCATGATGACTAATTAAAGTAAGGGGCCTCAAAGTGTTTGGGGAGTCTATTATCCTCCTGAGTCAGACCAAAGTCTTTAGTGTCTGCTTTGTCCAGGGGTTTTGCATGTCCCTAGTCAGCCCATTTGGCAAAACTCCTGTGGGAACAGTCCACAAAGGATGTTTGGGGAATCTATTTCTTCAGTCTGATACCACCCTGAGTCACATTGCCATTTTGTCCAGGTGTTGAGAAAGGCCACCTGTGCAGCTAGATAATATGTCTTAAAACATGGGAATTCCAAGCCCCCCTCCATTACTTTGACACTTTAAGTATGTTCTGAGGTGTTCCAGGTCTTTTTCCTAACCACACAAATTTGGGAGAGGGATAGGGAGCGTCTGAAATAAAAATAAGATTATTGGAAGTATATTGATTTTGGTAACTTGTATTCTTCCAAATAGGGTCAAGGGAGACAGTTTCCACTGGAGCATATCTTGCTTAATAGTATCAAACAGCTTTTGATACTGTAGTTTTAGTTGAAAAGCTAAGTTGTATCTGTTGAGACCCTTATCTCCAAGTACTTAAATGAACTATAGGATGCCCAGTCAATAGGGTATATTTGTTTAAAGCCATGTGTCAGCACTCCACTCCACTCAGTGTCATTGTTTCTAAGTTGGAGTGGTATATTTTATAGCTCACAATTTCTCAAATTGTGTTAAGGCCTCGAAAAGGTGTGGGAAAGAGTGCACTGGGTCCCCTATGAGAAATAAGGAGTCATCAGCATAGAGGGCTAGTCACCGACAAATAAGACAGAAAGGTAAGTAATTAAACATCAGCATGTTCCCTCTCCCAGCAGACTGTTGTTTCAAAAATTTCACAACAAACTCTTGCATAATGATGTAGCGTGGCCCAGCTGTATTCCAATCAATAAGGAACCTTCGATGGCGGATTTTGCATGTAAGGCTGAACAGTGAGATTGGAAATGTGGGAAAGCCACCCTCCCCCCACCCCACAAGCCAAGGTCCATACCACGAGTCAGATCCCATAAGCTGGAAGCTTGTCAGAGGGAGGCCCTCCACCCCCAACGTAGTGACCCCTGATTGGAGATACAAAAGCAAGCTGTAAATGTCAATATCAGGGTCCCTCCCAGCTAGGTGAGCAGTCATACCACAACAGAGAATAAGCTAGGAGGACAGGGGGAGAACCAGGCTACCGGCCACAGAAGTCTTCAAGGTACCGGCCACATCCCTGGCCTTTGCGGTTCATTTGCAAGAGCATCTGGTTAGGTGTTGAGTTGGGCTATGATCCGAGGTTCATATTTCATGTCAAAAGAGTAAGCCTCTGGAACAGCATCCCCGGTAGCTGCCCCAAATAGTGAGACCCCACCAGGACGGCCATCTACGTGCACCAGTCAGCTACTGATTTAGGCTATAAGACACTATCAGCTATGGCTCAAGAAAATCATCTGTCTAGCATGCTGGAATTAATCAGGATGTCCTGCTCTTGGCACTCTATGAGGCTACTTGCCAAGTCCCCCCAGAGAGTGCAGGCCAGACCCTTCACCTGTTGTGAAGCCACTGCACTGAGACCAGAAGGTGGCCACCCCCCTTTTACAGAAAAGGGAATTCACCTCACCAAGGAACCTCAGCAACCAAAAGAGTAGAAGGAAACCACCCACCTGCTGATGATCAGTTAGGCTGCAGTGGTCCCAGGGCTCAGTTAACTTTGAATCAGGGACCCAATTTACCAATGAACTGAGCTGAAGATAGCTACAACTAGTTCAATAACAGGTCATATACTAGATTTCAGTAGCTCAGAAGCAGTCACATTTTCTTCTGAAATTGGGTGAGTAATTGCTTGATGTGGGTCATTGTATCCTGGGACTGTTCTTTTGCTGCAGTCTGAAGGTGCAGGAGATCCAAGCCAGGTTCCATTACCTCCTAGCCTGAACTCTTATTGTTCCTGTGGTCTTGTCTCCTCCTCCTCCTCCTCCACTTTGAACTTCTGGGCAGTCAAGGGATCAATATTCCCCTCCACTACATACTCTCTACTGCTTCCACAGCTGAGTAATAAAGAATGGGCATTCTGGATAGTGAATCTGGAGATGAGCTGGAAAAGGAGTTTGGGATTTTAGCTGTGTGTGCTGCAAAGCTTTTAGGCATGGTCCATATTCCAGTCTCTTGGCCCGAACCATTGGTGCGTAATCTTTATTTATTTATTTTAAAGTTGGTAATCGGGAGAAGCACATTGGGCCAAGACTCGTTTCTACGTGCAACCTGGGGAAAGGGGTAAGAGGAGGCAAAAATGCATACATATATGAAATGCAGACAGTTTACAATGATATCTCAGGCAGGTTACAACAGAGTCTGGGTAATAAGGCACATTCAGCAGTGCAGAGGCTCAGGCAGGTTACAATGGTGCCTGAGGAGGTAGCAGAAAAAACAACCAAAATGAACTGGCAAAAAGTGTTCTGTGCACTCCTCGCATGAGAGGAGTGCTCTGTTTGCACTTAAATCCTTTGCATGAATGTAATACTGATGGGGCACTAGCTCCGTATCTGGGGGCTGTTCAATAGTAGAAGTGCTGTCTGGGAAGTGTAGTCCGGTACTTTGCAAGACTATAGTACCAGACAGCCACTCGTTATACCATATATTGAACACATTTGTTTTATTTTTTAAAAAATGCTTGTAGGACTTTGGGGAACCTTGCCCTGTAGTGAAAACACTTTGGTGTTATTTTACAAAAACTGTAGATTAGCCTCCTGTTTCGGCCACTGGAGTGTGGGTGGGGGTCATATGACCCGCACACTTCCTGGTTCGGAACTTTGTTTAAATGTGCCCCAGAGCAAGTGGGGTGAGCTTGTGCAGGACAAGCGCATGTTGCAGCACGTGGAGACACGTGTGTCTCTGTGTGCATCTGCCGAGGCCAGCGAGAAGGTGAGCAGTCCTTTATCTCCCCCTGTCTGTTGTGAGTATAGTGGTTGAACCACTAAGGTAGGAAGTAATAACCTTGTTTACAAGGAACTTTGTATACAGTGCTGTGCAGACCTTCTACTAGCCTTGAAGCACAAAAGAGCAGAGTGTTTCACCTATAGTCAAACCAAGAGGTTGTTTGTTTGTTTTTTTATCATAAAAGACCACTTGACAGCACAGCCAGCAGACTACTATCCAAAACCCCACTTAAAATCACACTAACAACTGATTTTTACTCATCATATAACAATCTTAGGATGGCACAGGCACAAGAAATACTAGATCTGCTGATTAAGCAAGGGGTAATACACATAGGTATAATATGCTATATGTTATGTTTGGTCCCGAATGTTGAGAGTAAATGTAACAAATGTATTAATATAGGTAATATGGCAATGGAACAAAAAAAATATACAAACTGAACTACACAGTGCTTTAGAAATAAACAGAATCACTACATTTGATAACAGCATAGATAAGGCGGTTAATAAGGTAAATGTCGAACCTAAAGAAAAATGGAAAGGGCACTGCCCTGGCAGTGTATCCACTACCGACACTAGCACCTCTCCCGAAATTCATGCTGCAAAAAAAAGTTCCTATGAGAACAACTCTGAATGGTGTCCTGTAACTAAACACAACCCTAGAAAATGTAAATGAACTTATCCAAATGGATGTGTATCAACTAGTAACATGTTTCCTGTATTAGAAATGGACACCAGCAATGATCCAGACATTAACAACCCTGCTGAAACTAGTCCCTCGCTTGAACTTAAAATGGTCTTTGGTGATTCCATAATTAAGTACACCGATGAATATCTTTGCAGAAACGATAAACAAAACATCATGGTAAACTGCCTCCCAGGTGCTAAAATTGTGTATGTAGAAAAATGTCTTGACAATATGCAAATACCTCATACCAGTTCCATTATACTACACATCAGCACAAAGGACATAGGGGAAAAAACACAAAAAGTTTTCCATTGGTCAAAAACTTAGAAACAAGGGTCACAAGGTGGCTATCTCCAGCATACTGCCCATCCCTAGATCTCATCCTGAAAAAAAAATATATGGAATTAACTGTAGACTCCAAAACTGGTGTAGAGGCCACAGCCTACACTATATTGACAATTGGAATGACTTTGCCTATAAAAGAGAATTGTTTGCTAAAGACAACTTACATTTAAACAAAACAGGGGCCAGGATCCTAGGTGTAAATCTCGAGCAAACATTTATGGATTTGAATTTAAACTGGTACAGTAAGTAGGGAGTAAGCATATAATAAGGCCAAATTAATGATTATTCAAAACAAGCCTACCACAGTACACTCCACCACTTGTAGTAAAATCAATGTGATTCAAATGAATGCAAGATGGTTAAATAATAAAGTTGATGAATTAAGTGCTTTAGCAGAAATTTGAAAGCTACATATTATAGCAATTACTGAGACCTGGGGTGATAATAAATCTGTTTGGGAGCAAAACTTCCCAGGTTTTACTATATACAGATGTAACCATACACAGAGGAAGGGTGGGGGTGTTGCCCTTTTAGTGGCTGAAAAAATTATTTCTACCAAAGTAGGAAATGTCATCAAAACTCACCAGTTACAAACTTAAACCATCTGGGTCGCTGTTAAAGATAAACACTCAAACCTACTATATGGGGTTTGTTATCATCTTCCGTGTCCTACTAATATTAATGACACCATTCTCAAGGAGATTGAAAATGCTGTGGAACTTGAGGACACAATAGTGATGGGTGATTTTAACCTTGGAGAAATTAACTGGCAGACAAAGATGTCTCCCACAGCAAAGGGTACTAAACTACTCTCTCTCTCTCTCTCTCTCTCTCTCTCTCTCTCTGTGCAAGATTACACATGCAACAACATGTAAAAAACAACACTAGACAAAACAACATTTTAGACTTGGTCATGGCCTCAGATAAGTTACAAATAGATAACTGCAGATGCAGTTCACCCCTAAGTAACAGTAATCATAATATGGTCCACTTTCACTTGGTTAGTAACATATTTCAGACTGACTGTAAGACAACTTTATATATTTATAATCTGGTAGATATGGCAGCTTTGAATGATTCCTTTAGTAACATAAATTGGCCAAATGATTTATTTAATAAAACCGCAGAAGAAATGTGGGATGTCATTAAGAACACCATTATTGATAATTGCAAACAGCATATTCCTACTAAACTCAAAAATAATAAAACAAGCATTTGTCAATGCCGAATGTTTGCTTGCTGGCATTGGCAGTGGTAGTGTAGAAGTTACAGAGCTGTGTAATAGGAATGGCAGTGAAGTATTGAACTGAAGCCAACCCCACCACCACCCTGCAGAGAGTGACAGGCATTGGGGTGTGCGTTTGGGTCGTCAGGCATAACAGCCCGCCATTTCACCACACCCACCCTGCCGAGACACGGCAAAGTATGACGTTGTTCCTTGGGGTCTTTGGCCCTTATGCGCACCCCATTTCATTAGGAAATACAGTGAGATGGGTGCGATATAGGAGAATGGGGTGAACTTTGGGGCAGAAGAGTCCAAGGCATACCTCAATGCCTCTCACTGGCTGCAGGGTGTGGAATGGTATGAGCATTACAGGCAAGAATCCCAAGTCACACCCCTGATGCCTGTCATTCTTTACAAGGTTGGGCGTTATGGTTGGAAACCCTAATACCTTAGGCATTCGCTGGTATTTTCACTCCAAATTTTCAACATGTTTTTTTTGTGACCCCACCTCATGAACAGGGGGAATATCAGTTTGTTAGCTGAAAGCTGCTTATGCACAGCGACTCAGGCATTTAGCACCACAGGTGCAAAACATTCTGAACAGGATGTAAAATGACAGCTGTACTGTTCATGGGAGGTGTAAAATGGCAATGTTGCAAATCTGCAGTAAAATATTTAAAAATGGTGAAGTCACGAGTGACATAGAAACTGTGCAAGCACACCCGTAATATAATTAGGGTTGGGGATTTTTACAGCAGATTGTCAACTCAGGCATTTTGGTGCCTCGATCATGAACAGTGTCACTGTGATTTTCTTTATCTGTGCTGAACAATGATTTCCCACAGCGACCACGCATCTCTGCGCTGAAAGTGTGAAAACACACTTCAGCCATGTTGTGAAAAATGACAGCTGTACTGTTCATAAGGAAGTGTGGAAAAATGTCACTGGTGAAAATCTGGACTGAAAATATTACAAAGTCATGAACTTATGAGGGTGCATGGAAACTGCGCAATGCTCACTAGTAACACAGTCATTTTATGGACTTTTGTCACCAAATTTTCAACATAGCCATTTTAAGACCTCTGCTCATGAACAGTGTAACTGTGATTTTCTTAATCTGTCCAAAACATTGCTTTCGCACACCAACAGCACCATTGTGCGCTACATGTGCGAACACATTTTTTGGGCGATATGAAAAATGGCAGCTGTACTGTTCATAAGGAAGTGTAATAAAATGGCAATGTTGAAAATCTGGAGTGAAAATATTAAATTTGCAAACTTACGAGCATGCATAGGAACTGCACAATGCACGCTCGTAAAACAGTCATTATTAGGAATTTTTTCACCAAATTTTCAACATAGCCATTTTAAGACCTCTGCTCATGAACAGTGTCACTGTGATTTTCTTAATGTGTCCCATACATTGATTTTGCACATCGACTGCGCCATTGTGCACTACATGGGCAGAAACACATTTTGGGCAAGATGTGAAAAATGACAGCTGTACTGCTCATAAGGTGTGGTAAAATGGCAATGTTGAAAATCTGGAGGAAAATATTGAAAATTCACAAACTTCATCGTAGCGCAGAGGAACTGCATAATGCACGCCGTAAAACAGTCATTTTTAGGAATTTTTTCACCAAATTTTCAACATAGCCATTTTAAGACCTCTGCTCATGAACAGTGTTACTGTGATTTTCTTAATTTGTCCTGTACATTGATTTTGCACACCGACTGCGCCATTGTGCGCTACATGGGCGGAAACACATTTTGGGTGAGATGTGAAAAATGACAGCTGTACTACTCATAAGAAGGTGTGGTAAAATGGCAATGTTGAAAATCTGGAGTGAAAATATTAAAAATTTGCGAACTTAGAAGCCTGCGTAGGAACTGTGCAACGCACGCTCGTAAAACAGTCATTTTTTTGGAATTTTTGCACCAAATTTTCAATATGGGGTTTATGGGACCCCTTCTCATGAATTATGTCACTGTCATGGCGTTATTCGGCCCAAAGGGTGATTTTAGCTGTGACTCTTGAAATCACCCTTTGGGCCCGAATAATGCCATGACAGTGACATCATTCATGAGAAGGGTCCCAAAACCCCATATTGAAAATTGGTGCAAAATTCCAAAAATGCCTGAGATATGCAATAAAGTTGAAAACCCCTATCTAGCCCATTATACAGTTTACCGCATTTCCTCAGTTAGCAGTCGGCTTTGAAAGAGTGCAGGCGTGTTCCAGTCCACGAAGATCGTCGCGCGAGCTCGGAGGTAAGTATGGAGTGAGGGGGAGTGGGGAGGCAAATGCGCAGTGGGTGGGTGCGAGTAGTGGGGGGCTGGGAGAAGCGCCGTGGGACCATTTTACTGTCAGGTTAAAAAAAAAAAAAGACGATGTGGGATGTTTGCCATGCTGGGGTGGGCTCCCAGCGTGGCACAAGGACGGTTGGGGGCGTGGAGCCGAACGGGAATTGGGCACCCCCGTCGGCCATATGATCAGTTGCCACACTGGGGTGGGCTCCCAGATGGCACCCCAGTACTCGGGGTGAGGATAATGGAGCCGACAGGGATTGGGCACCCTGTTGGCTATTCTATGAGTTGCCATGCTGGGGTGGGCACCCAGCGTGGCATGTGGAAGGCTTTGGGGGGGAGCACAGCACAAGCCGACAGGGGATTGGGCACCCCCATCAGCTATACATGTGTGCGGGGGGGGGAGGGCAGCATGCAGTATGCGTGCATTTCTGTATGTGTGTGTGTGTGTGTGTAGGGGGAGCTGCGCATGAGCAGGCGATATCTTATCGCTGCTCACCGAAGCATAGCTCCCCCTTTCAACTGTATGCCACTGCATTTTGGAGCTTGTCATAGACAGCTCCAGCATGCATTGGCTTACAGGGGCCGTGCCTGCCAACACACTGACTGAATTGGAGGAGGAGATGACACACCTCTGAAATCTCAGATGATGGCACTATGTTTCTTGCACATGCATGCAAGCAAACATAAAAAGAAGGCCAAAATGGCTAAACTATAAAATTAAATGGTTATTACAGAAGAAGGACAAAGCCCATAAAAATTATATGAAAAATTCAACCTGTCCCAAGTGGCAGTCCTACTTAATTCTTCAAATTAAATGTGAAAAAGAAATTAGAGAGGCAAAACGAAAGTATGAAGACAACCTAGCATTTGAGGCTCACAAAGATAATTGTAAAAATTTTTACACCTACATCAATTCATTAAAAAAATATTGAAAGATAGGTTACTACTCACAAACAATGCTGATATGGCAAACACATTAAACACACACTTAAGCAGTATATATAATTCCACAAATTATACAATAAACATAAAAACTTCAAATGACTCACCTATAACATTTGATATCGACAAGACACATGAAAAATGTATTCATCAAAAGGGAAAAACAACCTTAGGCCCAGATGGTATAAGTGGCCATATGTTCTATTTATTAGCTGATGTACTTAAATCTCCATTTAAATTATTGTTTGATACTTGCCTAAAGGAGGGGCGTATTTCACCAGATTGAAAAATGGAATATGTCGTACCAATATATAAAAAAGGCTCTAAACAGGATTGCAGAAATTATAGGCTGATCAGTCTTACATTTACAACATGTAAAATCCTGGAAAGCTTATTAAAGAATGAAATAACCCCATTATTACATCCTATGGACACTGCATAGCATGGGTTCAGTAAAAATGAAGCACTATCACCAATCTTGTAAGCTTTTATGAAAAGATCTGTGAGTCCCTAGATAAAAATACACCTAACGATATCATCTTCCTAGACGTTAGCAAGACTTTTGACCTGCTTTCGCGTATTCACCTAATAGAGAAAATTTAACTTTTTAACATTAATAAATCTATAGTTACCTGGATAAGTAGCTGGTTACAGAACAGAACACAAACAGATATTATAGAAGGTAACATGTCCGATATCACCAGGGTCACAAGTGGCGTATCCCGGGGCTCAGTATTAGGACCGGCCCTGTTTCAACTTTACATCTCTGATATCACCAAAGACCTACTTAATAACTCAGTTAAATATACAGATGATAAAAAAATTGGAGGCCCTTGCAATACACCAACTAACCAACAAAATCTACAAAATGATCTTGATAAAATATCCAGATGGGTGCAACATTGGGGCATAAAATTAAATCAAGACAAAGTTATGTAAAGTTATGCATCTAGAAAAATCAAACCCAAGACATAGTTTTACAATCAATGGTTCAATCCTACAAACAGCTGTAAATGAAAAAGGCTTAGGTGTCCAAATTACGGAAGAGTTAAATAGTTCCAAGCAAGTCAATTCCGCTATCAGCAAAACAAATAGGGTTATATGGGCCATTAGGCATCAACAAAATCTGAATGCTCTGATGCTATTATTCAGGGCCTATATCAGGCCATATTTGGAGTGTGCAGCTCAAGTATAGTGTCCGTACAAACAACAGGACTGTTTACAGCTCGAAAAAGTTTTAAAGAGATATACAAAAAGCATAAACAGTTTAAAGAACAAAACCTACCATGAAAGATTGTTGGAATTAAATTGAATGCCCTTAGAACTCTGAAGATTAAGGATAGATCTATTACTAATATATGACATTATATAAGACCTGTACATGACATATGAGCTGTAGATGAGTTTCAAAAATGAAAAAGGTAAAAGTAGAGGGCATCCACTACAAATCCAAGGCAGGTACTTTAAACACATCAACAGAAAATACTTCTACACATGTAGAATGGTTAACCCATGGAACTGCCTGCCCTAGAGGTAGTTATAAGCGTAACCAAAGAAACATTTAAAAGACGATTAGACAAACATTTATTGAGTGGCAATACACTGAAATATTATGCTTTAAAAAAATAGAAGCAGTTATGGTCCTACGGCCCCCTTGCTTCTGAACCTACCTAATATGAAACCTAGTATGAAATATACAACTCGTAGAAGGTTACAAAACTACGTAATTTGAATGACATATTAAAATATTAAAATGCAGAAGATACAGTGAGGACACAGGGTACAACAATGATGACATATTGAAGACATGATACATTAAGGCTCGAAAAAACTGTCTTGAGCTGTCATAAAATAACTTGGGCTTTAGAAGGAAGTTTAGTCAGGTGGATGACAAAAGTGGGGGTGAGGAGCACTAGAGTGCCCATTTAATGAGATTAAGTGAGGGTAGCAAACAGAGTGAAGTGGGAAGGGAGTTCCACAAATGGGGGAAGAAGAAGGAGAAAGCAGCCTTTCCTGAGTTCGAGTGAGGGTGGGGGAGGGCGAAAGAATGGAGATCCCGTGTGCAGAGGCAGTAGGATGTGTGGGTGAGGGGGATAGGAGGGAGGCGAAGTAGGGGGGATGCAAGCCAAACCAGAATTTGAGATGATGGAAATGTGGTGGCTTCAGTGAGAGGATAAGGAAGGGAATGATAGTGAAGAATAGAGGGAGCAATGATGAGTCCTGAGGGGGACGTTCAAGGTGAAACGACAGAAAGTGTTGAAAAGAATATCCAGTCTGGAAAGGGTGGATGCAGAAGCAGACCCATAGATGACATCATCATAGTCAAATAGAGGTAGGATAGTTTTAGTAAGGGGTATCCATCAAACGGGGAGTGAGAGGGCATCTTTGTTTCTATAGAGAGCACCAAGTTTGGGGCAGAGCTTGGAATGCATGTAGTTGACATGTGTTGAGAAATCAAGGCAATGGTCTAGCCAGGCACACTAGATACTTGTAAGATGGAACAGTATCCTAGGGGATGCCATCAAGGGTTGAGAAAGAAGGGGGTGTTGTGAGCTTGGCTAGTTTTTGGTGGGTGCTAAAAAACATAGAAACTATTTTAGTAGCATTTACCTTGAGTTGGTTGGTTTGGAACTAATTTAGGATGCGAGTGAATTCAGTGTGCAACTGAGTGGTCACCACAGGAATAGAGGGGCCAGACATAAAGAGGATAGTGTCATCAGCATAAAGGTGAATTAGGGAAGAAGAGCATACAGTAGGGAGATCGTTAAGAAAGATGGAGAATAGAATAGGACCAAGAATAGAGCCTTGATGTACACCAGCTAGGATGGGGAGAAGTACATCACCCGCTTGGACACATTGGGAGCATCCCGAGAGATAAGATTTGAACCATTGGACAGGTAGAGGGGAGAGTCAAGCGAGTTCGAATTTAGTGAAAAGAAGAGGGTTCGAGACAGAATCAAAGGCCTTGGCTAGGCCTATGAATATATCTCTGGTAAGATGGCCTCGATCCATGCCTGTAAGAATAGTATCAGTAACCAGGGGAAGGGAAGCGACAGTAGAATGATTTTTCCAAAAAACAGTCTGGAAAGGAGACAGAAAATCAGAGGAGGTGAGAAAAAGGGTTAGTCTGGTAAGGACAAGGGACTCTTGGAGCTTAGCAAGAATAGGATGAGGGGAGATTGGATGGTAGTTTCTGGGAGAGGAAGGATCACCACCTTTGTTGAGGGGGGGATCACTTTTACTGATTTCCAGGCCTGAGGTACTGTATGAAGAGTGAAAGAGAGGTTGAGCAGGGGGCACAGGGGGTGAGCAATGGCAGGGGCTGAGATTTGAAGAAGGAGCGGGTAAAGCCCATCAGGGCTAGATTTGCGAGGCTTCAGTGATTTAAGGGCTCAAAACACCTCTTGAGCAGTGATAGGAGAGAAATGAAATGAATTTGGAGTTGGAGGAGTTTGCAGAACTGAGGGGGGGGTTTACAGAGGTAACTGGAGTTGGAGGGTGGGCAGTGGGTGGGAGGGTTGATGGAGGAAGAGGGGAGGGCACATGCTCTGAAAAACTTGTTTAGCATGGAGACAATGGTGAGAGGGTCAGGGATGAATTTGTTGTTAATCAGGAGGGAGGGGAGGAGGAATTAGATGGGGAGGATTAAGGAGTGAAGAGAGTGTTTGCCAAAATTTATAAGGCGAGTTCATGTTTTCTTGTAATGTATGCTTAAAATAATGTGAGTTAGCAGACCTAATAGCTTTGGTGCTGCATTTCTCAGAGTATAATATGTGAATAGGTCATTGGGATAAGATGACGCTTTGTAGCGTGCCCAGGCACATCCGCGAGCATTACAGAGCTTGATGATGTCAGCAGACAACCAAGGAAGGTGGAAGTGTCTCATCCTGCAGCGATGTGAAGGGGCATGAGTGTTCCAAGTGTTGTTGAAAATGTGGCAGAAGAAGGAGAGGGCAGCATTTATATCTTTAGAAGAGTAGAAAATGGCCCACTCGGAGGATGCTAGATCATGTTGGAGATTAGGAGTGTTCGGGAAGCATAAGGAATGAATCCAGCCATAAGTTGAGGGGAGCAGGGAAACTGCAGTTTGTGTATACAGTATGTTGTTTGATGATCTCTAAATATATCAGGGAATGTACCAGTGGAGGAGATCTGGTGCGGGTGAGAGGCCAGGATCCAATCTAGGAGGGTATGGTCGTGGGAGTGATGATTTGGTCTGGTGGGTTCATTTATTAGCTGATGGAGGTTTAGAGACTCAGTGTGTTGCCTGGTGGATTTAAGGGCAGAGGAGGCCCAGTCCAGCTTGAAATCACCAAGTAGGATGAGTTTGCTGGAGCTAGCAGTGGATGATAGGGAGGAGATGGTGTTAACCACAGTGGTGGGGGCAGTTTTGAGGGAGGAGATTAAATTCAGTCTTGACTGAAGTAAAACCAAACATTTTGCCAGGTGACTGTTTTTAATTGCCAAGCTTAAGACAATATCTGTTCTTTCGTGCAGTAGTCCAGAAAGCGCATAATTAAAGATCTAGGTCTGGCTGTAGGCTGAGACGAAGAGCCGAGAGCCCAGTGAACATGCTCTATCTGAAATGTAAAGTCCTTTGATAGGTTTAGTGTTTCATGTAAGAGCTGTTCTATGAATATTAATATAAATGGGCCTTCCAATCCCTCAGGAAGGCCATATATTCTTAAACTATTATGGTGGAGCCTCCCTTCTAGGTCACTGTATTTTTGTTCCAGCTGCACCTGGTGATGGTGTAAATGGAGGGTGAGTCTGCTAAGTTGTTTGTAGCAGTTGGAGATCTCCTACACGGCAATCTGCAGTACCCAATTTTCCATCTGCAGGGAATCAACATTGTTTTGCAGTATTTGGAATGATCCCTTGATCTCTTGCTGAAAAGTCCACATTTCCTCTAATAGTTGAGGACTGGTAGCATATGATGGTTCAGATCTGGCATCTGAGGCTGGGAAGGATGCTGCGCTGGAAGATGGCGAAGTGGAGGGCTAGTCCAGGCCGTAGTTATCTAAGGGTGGGCTTTGTGGTTCTTGCACTGGACTTTTGTTTTGTTTTTTGCCTTCTGTTGTTTTCTGTCAGTTCATTGGTGACAGAAAATGTAACTTTGGTATATTTGATAAACCGATGTTAGAGGTAGACAAGTCAGAGTGGGCTCGAGCCTGGCTCGAGTTTAGTGTGTGGCTTGGCTCAGCTTGATCAATATCAGCAGTTAAGAGCCAAGGTCAAGCTGAGCCAGTTACGGTCAAAGTAAGCAATTTTATCAGCTTGAGCAGTTAGTTTAGTGTCTGAAACATTCAACTTCTATGTAGAGAAGAGCATGCAGTAGACAGGGCTTTAGCTCGTGTTTTGGATTATAGAGTCAAGCCAGTCCCTGGCTCGGCTCTGGCATGGCTCTAGGTGAAAAATTCCTGGCTGCCCACCTCTAGCCAATGTGAGCTGATCGTGATCAGCTGTTAAAGTGGAGCTCAGCCCTCTTACTGCTCAACCATCAATGACATCACCGGAAGTCATACTCTCTCCATTTCACATTCCAACTCTGCTGCTGGTAAATCTGCTTTCTTCTCAAGTCTTCCCCGCATCTGGAAAGATCTCCCTCCCACCCTCCCAATTCTCCCCATCCCTTTTCTCCTTCAAATGCCAGCTGAAACTGCTTGTTGCACCCTTCTGCTCTTGTCCTGGCCACAGTTAGTTTTGCCATGATACTCTCATGTACTTAGCTTTAGTGTTTCTGCAACAGTGTTTTTGTTTGACATATTAACCTGTATACTGTTTACTGTATTGTTTTTATTGTTTTATTATTGTATTTTGCTGCACCTTGCATTTTTCTACCATGTATACTTTGTTATTTTTACTGTACAGTGTATATTTTGTCTTTCTGTTTCCCTTCCCCCAGATTGCACCTGGAAATGAGCCTTGGCTCAGTGTGCCTTTTCCGGTTACTAATTTTCAGTACATATATCAATCTGTAGGTTTATTACAGGGTTACCTGTTCAGATTCACTGCTGTACCCTGCATAGGTCCACTGAGTTATTATCTTTTGAGAACAGAATTACATTTTTAACAATTAACTTTGTTCACAAAGTCAGGCTAAATTAATTACCTCCCCCCACCCCACGAATTGTTACCTATTTTCGATTGCCTTGTTTCGCAAGAAATGCAAGATCAAATGATGGATTACATTTTGACATTCCTTTTAAGAAGACTTCTATGGGTCAGAGGGCCTTGGGCTTCTCTGGTCCAACTTTGTATAGCAACTTCCCACTTACTGTGAAAGACTGTTTGCCTGTTGTTGTTTTTTTTTTTTTTTTTAGTTTGTTTTCTTCCTTCAGTTCCTGTACCCGGCGGTATCCCCCCAACTCCGGCCCATCTCGTGGACTTACAGGTTAACCACAACTTGCATGGAGCCATGTTAGATGGCTGGCCTGCCATTTAGGGTCATGCACTATTTGCAAGGGATGACGAGCGAGCCAGGACTTTTTTCCCTGTTTCAGCCCTCGGGTATCTGGATGATGCAAGCATGCATGTGTGTGTGTGTGTGTGTGTGGATGCACTTGCGTGTTGTATCAGCAGACTCCCTCCACATCTGGTGGTCCCACTATGTTGCCTCTAGTCCTCTGCCCAGTGGCAAGTAAGTGGCAGGACTAAGGACCCCCCCCAAAGAAGGAGAGCCGTCCTTGGGATACTCAGTCCTCCCTCACCTGGATAGCCCCTGGCATGGCAGCAGGCAAGGCATCCAGCGTGCCAGCCATCTACACCACTGGGCTGTCCATTTGTTAATTTTTTTGAGTTATCTTTGTTTAAATTGTTTAACAAATCAAGCACGATATACCAGTGACTAATGTTTTTGTAAATGTCATTGTAATTTGTTGGTCCCTTTTGAAAAAAATGGCAAGTTGCTAAATATGCCTACCAGGATAATCAACAACAACAAAAAAAGAAAATGAATGAGAAGGATTAAAAAGGGTCCCTGCAGCAGTGTATGGTGGTTCCTGGGACAAGCAAACCCCGCATCACCTCCCACCTTACCGCCTGATGCAACAAAGAGTTTCAGGGTTTGTGCCCCCTCTCATTCCTGCTGAGGGGGGTAGACACATGGCTAAAGTATGAGGCACAAGTCCACTAGGCCTTCCTCTGCCACCAGTTTTTCTATATTTCTACATAGAGGTGGCAGTTATGTTCAGGGGTGACAGAGGTCTAATAACCTTGGAGTGTCCAGAAGGGAGACTGTGCTGAAGTGGGACATAAACAGTAAGTAAACGAGTTTCGATTCAATTGACTGTGTCATAAATAAACATCTTTTACTGTTACTTTATTTATGTAAGTATTAGTTTTTATTAACCAGGTACGCACACTAGACAATTAAATGCCTGTTTTCAGGTGTAACCCAGGAGGTTACAACAGGGTAATACAAACATATGAATTATAGTACATAACATAACCACAGGAACAAATAGGAATACAAAGAAACAATAACGAGGTACATGATATGCGAATGTATGATAACAACAGGAACAAAATAAAAGTAATACAAAGAAGCAAGATCAAGGTACATAATATGAATCAGTACAGTTAGAAGAGGCAATCAAAAAATTTGGTGCAGTACTAGCACAAGACCTGCAGTAAAGAGCAAAGTGCACACATCATGAGGAGTATAGCATGATCCAGGAGTAAAAAACCCAGGAAGAAATACTTAGGCCCACAGTCATTAGATTGCGGAATGGGCCAGTCACCCCAGGCAAGTCCAGGCAGTCTTTCAAGCAGTTCTATGAAGATCTTCGCAGAGTTAGTGAGAGGAGATGCCCCGAACAGATAGCAGGAGGGAGTTTCATAGCCTAGAAGCACACGCAGCAAAGGCCTGATCTCCCATAGCAGTGCCAGTATTAGGAACAGCAAGCATGGGTAAGTCAATGGATCCTAATGGGTAACCAAGGTTAGTAGCCCATAGCTTCTCAGCCAGGGTGGGAGGGGTGGCGGTACAGAGTACCTTATTTACAAAACACCCCCACACAAAGTCATGACTATTTGAGGGAGATAACCAACCGAGTTTGTTGTAGAACTTACAGTGGTGCAAGAGGTGGGCTACTGAGAGGGTGAAACAAGATACAGTAAAGCCCACCAGGATGAAGCGCATTGTCACAGGTTTCCTGCACGACAAAAGGGATTAATTCCAATCGAAATTGCATTGTTTGCTGCATTAACTCTACTTCAGAATTCTGCAGAGTTTGGCTTCATCCTGGTGGGCTTTACTGTATATTATTATACACTACATCCCATTTAGACAAAAGGGACTTGGCAGCATTGGTATAGATAAGGAGCCCATAATTAAGGGATGGTTGGAACACCCCCTTAGCAAGGACCAGGCGTGTAACGGGGGTGAGGAAGTGTTGGCTCTGTAAGCCATGTCAGTCTTACTGTTTACAACTCTGCACATATCGGAGATGTGCAAGGAGAGATCCTACTGGGGGTCAAGGGTGACTCCAAGGTACTTGAAAGAATAGGCAGCAGTCAGGGGCAAACCGTTGATACTGGACACAATCAGGGGCTCAGGGCATTACCTGATTTTTGCCCGAGAGCTAAAAAGCATAATCTGAGTTTTCTTTAGGTTGAGGACCAGCCTATTGGCTGATAGCCAGGACTGAATTAGGTGGAATTCCTCATTCCATTGGGAATTGATAATCCTGATATCCTGGGAACTAGGCAAGAGCACCAGATCATCTGCATACAGGGTGGAGCTACAATGGACAGGTATACGATGGAGATCATTAATAAACAACAAAAAAAATACGGGACCCAGGATCAAACTTTGGGGACACCAACTGAGACAGGAGTCAGTTCAGAGAACATTCTAGTAAATCTGATCTACTGATGTCTATCATTTAAGTAGTCTCAGCAAACTAGGCAAGCAAATGATCGGACAGCCCAAAGAAATGCAACTCGGTACAGAGAAGTCTGTGATCCACCAAATCAAAAGCTTTGGAGAGATCAACAAAGATTGCTCCAGTTAACTTGCTCTGAACCATGGCAAGCCTAATCTCAGAAGTGACCTTAGTAAGGACAGTGGAGGTGCTATGCCCCCTCCAGAAACTGTGCTGTGCTGGGGACAGCTGGGCATCTGTATACAGATATTCAGTAAGCTGAGAAGCAACAATTTTCTCCAAAGGCTTGCTAGGGGTGGACAGGATAGCTATAGGGCGATAATTGTCTATGCATTTTGAGTCCATTTGCTTAAAGACAGGGATCACCCAAGCAGCATTCCAGGTGTCAGGCACACAATCAGTAAGCCGAAATGTGTTGAATATATGTGAAATGGTTAAGGCCAGAAATGGAGCACTGTGGTGGAGGAGCTTTTGCTTCAAGCATCGTGACCAGGACTAGCACGGGGGAGAGAGACAAACCAACAACCTACCAACCTCATCAGCAGTGACAGTGCTGAGGTAGAAGGCTTTCTGATGTTATTAAGCATATAAATCTGCGACTCTCATTAGAGCCGAAGTATTTGTTAGTTATCATGTCATTTTGTTTCAGCAATAATGTTATGTCTGGCTAAAAAAATCCAGACATTCAATTTTCATCCCATTTTCTTTCATTCCTGAACTGAGACACAGGATTTTGAAGTTTTTTAAATGTTTCGCTCCCTTGTCATGCCCACCATGCAAAAACTCAGTCACTTGGTGTGACACTGTAGTGCTTACCATCAGAAACATGTGGTAACACCATTCTAATGTAGCCACAGTATGAATCTAATATGTGAATTCACAAGGTGACCTCAACAGAAGAACGTCTTCAAAGTTGCGAGTGGCAGCCATCTTTGACTGCTAGAGTCACTAGTTAAACAAGCATTTGTCAACGCCGAATGTTTGCTTGCTGGCATTGGCACTGGTAGTGTAGGCGTTACAGAGCTGCATAATAGGAATGGCAGTGAAGTATTGAACTGAAGCCAACCCCACCACCACCCTGCAGATACTGACAGGCATTGGGGTGTGCCTTTGGGTCATCAGGCATAACGGCTATGGCATTACACCACATCCTACCCTGCAGACACCGACAGGTGTCACGGTGTGCCTTGGGGTCTTTGGCCCTTATGTTGACCTCATTCTATTAGGAAATATGGTGAGATGGGTGCAGTATAGGAGAATAGGGTGAACTTTGAGGCCAAAGAGTCCAAGGTTCAACTCGATGCCTCTCACTAGTTGCAGGGTGTGGGTGGGGGTGGAATGGTATGAGCATTACAGGCGACAATCCCAAGTCACACCTCTGAGGCCTGTCAGTCTCTACAGGAGCGCGCAGGCGTTCATTGGTATTTTCACTCCAAATTTTCAACATTGTTTTTTGTGACCCCCACCTTATGAACAATGGCAATATCAGTTCGTTAGCTGAAAGCTGATTTTGCACAGTGACTATGCCATTTGGCACCACAGTTGTGAAAACACATTTCGAACAGGATGTGAAAAATGACAGCTGTACTGTTCATGGGGAGGTGTAAAAAAATGGCAATATTGAAAATCTGGAGTTAAAATATCAGAAAACTGGTGAAGTCATGAGTGAGCATAGAAACTGCACAATGCACACCCGTAATGTAATTAGTTTGGGGATTTTTTACAGCAGATTGTTAACACAGGCATTTTGGGCCTCCACTCATGAACAATGTCATGGTGATTTTCTTAATCTGTCCCAAACAGTGATTTCCCACAGTGGCCACGCATTTCTTCGCTGGAAGTGTGAAAACACATTTTGGCCATGGTGTGAAAAATGACAGCTGTACTGTTCATAAGGGAATGTGGAAAAATTCCAGTGGTGGAAATCTGGACTGAAAATATTACAACTTCATGAACTTATGAGGGTGCGTGGAAACTGTGCAATGCTCGCTCGTAATACAGTCATTTTATGAACTTTTGTCACCAAATTTTTAACATAGCCATTTTAAGACCTCTGCTCATGAACAGTGTCACCGTGATTTTCTTAATCTGTCCAAACATTGATTTGCACACCAACTGTGCCATTGCGCCACATGCGGAAACACATTTTGGGCGAGATGAAAAATGATAACTAAAATAGTCTCTGTTCATTTGTGTGTTGTGGAGGAGCTGCCAACCAATGAATTATGTAGAGCAGACACTTGGTAAAAGGTATGAGGGAATTATTGTAAACTATTTACAGGATATTTTAAAAATCCCCTTTAAAACAGCAATTAAAAGCAGGTGAATTCAGGTAGCTGCTGTACTGTTGCTGTCTTTGACATGACAACAATGCCTTCACTATACGTGCTGATTTCATTTATATATCCTGCATTATCCTAAGCTATTTAATTGCTGTTTTTTTCAAATTCAGTGGCATACATAGAAACATAGAAACAGAACATAGAAACATAGAAACATAGAATTTGACGGCAGATAAGGACCGCTTGGCCCACCCAGTCTGCCCATTTCCCTGCCTACTGGATAAGCTGCAGATCCTAGTTAACCAGCAGCCTACTTCTTCCCACCCCCACCCCCTAGAATTGAAACCATTGTCACACAGGCTAGAACATCCCTTGTAAGTTTACTCATGTAAGCTTCAGAAGAAGACCTTGTTGGGCCAAACACTTAGACACTTTGTTCTTTTTGTAACATCCATGCATGTTGGAGGAAAAGGCTGCTGGTGCAGCTCATGTAGTTCTAGCCACTGGGGGTTGGATTTAAAGGCTGGGAGAGAGGAGCTTAGGGAGTTGTTCATTTCCCTTATAAGTTTAATGTGTTGTACTGCACCTAGTAACAGAGTTACTGGTGTACAGTGGGACTGTCTCTAAGATTAGTGGGTGACCTGATTAGGCAGTAGGGGTATCTTGGACTAGGGGGGAACCTGGTGGCTCACCCAAGGAAACCTATTCAGAAGGGGATGGAACCACACATATTAGGGCCGGCATCTTTGGGAGGGTGGTGGGGTGCACAGGGTGTGGAGCAGCCATGATACTGGACTGGGCTTGGAAGTTTGGTGGTTGCCCAGTATGCTACCAGCTAGCACAGCTTAGGGAGGAGGTTGCGGGGATGAGGAGAAAGCTGGGGGAAGGGGGGTGGTATGGTTGGGGAAGGGGGCTGGAAATCTCCCACAGGGTTGCACCAAGCACTGGGGGTATAGGGAAAGGAGTGCAGGAGAATACTCAGGGGTCACATAGGGACCCTGGCAGAGGGGGTCCAAAAGGACACTACCAAGGAAGCAGGCAGGTAACTGGGGACCCTCACAAAGGGGGGACGGAGGGACAACATTCTCAGGGAAGTAGGCAGATGGCCAGGGCTGGACAGAAGGAAGCAAGGTGGGAGGTGTGGATCAGACCTACAGTCAGTTCACCCTCTCTTCTGCTCAAGGATGAGGGGTGATGTAGCCACGACAGAGGTGGTTAGAGACGGAAAGGGTGTGGGAGGGGAGGCAGGAGGCAGGGCCAGATAGCAGGGAAGAACAGGGGAGGACCTGGAATGCAGGAGAATGGGGAGCAATGAATCAGAGCAGGAGGGGCAGGGGAAGAGGAGGAAAGCGCAAGGAGAAGGACCAGTTGGGAGGAAAGGTAAGGGAGAAGGACCAGAAGTACAAGGAGGATTCAGTAAAGGGAGCTGAGGTGTTTAAGCCAGGGAGCAACGACGAGCAAGGAGGGAACTAAATGGGGACAGGGAAGGAAGGGAGGATGAGCCAGGCTGCTTATAGCAGATGGGGAGAAGGACCAGTTGCGAGCAGTGAGGGGAATTAGCAAGGAACAGAAGGATACCAGAGGAGGAGAGGCATAGGATTGAGGGGAGGGGGCCATGGTAAATAAGGAGGGTGGCATAGGCACCCAGATAGAGGAGGAACAAGGAGCCAGCTGGGTGGAGGGGCAGGTAGGAAGGATGAGGGACATGGAAGGGGAATGGAGGAAAAGGTGGTCAGAGTGCTCTGCTGGATTCTATGATCAGGGTATCAAATGGGATAGGGAGGAGAAGCCTGGCCAGTTAGAACAAGATGCTTCCTGGACTAACGGTGCACAGGCCTAGTGCGAGGTATATCAGCTGGCAAAGGACTGTGGGGTTCCCAGACATACTGAGTCCACCTGGGTACCAAATGACATTGAGGGAACTAGCGAGCTAGAGATACAGGCAAGATTCAGGAGCTCACCAGGGTCTGTCATGACATAGGATGCACAGTTTCCTTCTCAGAAATCCTGCCAGTGCCAAGGGCTGAGTAGAGAACACAAAAGGAAAATTAGGGAGATAAACCAGTGGCTCAGGGAGTGGTGTGAGGCCAGAGGGTATGGGTTGATGGGGGATTGGGGGGAGACCTGGGAGGATAAGGAGCTGTATGCTAGAGATAGACTACATCTCAATTTGGAGGGGAGGGGAATCCTTAAGTTGAAAATAGAGGAGTTCATTGGTGAAAAGTGGGGTTTAAACTTGTGAAGGGGGTGGGATGGGAGAAACAGCTGTCAAGGGGGTGCCGATAAAGGAGGGACTCTGTCTCCACCCCCCTGGGGACCAGGAGGATTGCAGGAAAAGGCCAACTGGCAAAGTGCAGACCAGGAGAAAACAGAATCCCCATGGGAACACTAGCAGAAATGGAACTATGGGAAAGGGTGGAAGGTAGTCTGCTAAATGCCAGGAGCTTGGGCAATAAAATGCCTGAGCTCCAGGCGATGTTAACTGAGGGAGCAGTGGATGTGGCAGTGGTCACTGAGACTTGGGCCACTGCAAGACATGACTGGGACCTGAACCTGGAGGGTTACACTATGTTCAGGAAGGACAGGCGGGAGGGAAGGGGAGGAGGGGTAGCAATGATAGTCAAAAACTGCATTGGCATAGGTGGAGTAGAGGAGGCGGAGGGAACCGTGGAGGCAATTTGGGTCACCTTGATAACAAGGGGGGGGGCAAGAGAGTAAAAATAGGAGTGGTGTATAGACCCGCTGCCCTGGCGGAGGAGCTGGAGGACAGTCTGGTGGCAGATGTTAGGAGACACTGCAGACTGGGCAGAGGAAAGGTGGTGGTGTTAGGGGACAAAACGTGCCAGGAACAGACTGGGAGACTATGACATCCTCTGTGACCAGGGAACAGAGGTTGTTGGATGTCTTTCAAGACACATTCCTAACTCAGCAGGTGAGGGAACCGACCAGGGAGGCACGGGTACTGGATGTGGTCCTGGCAGACAGTGACCAGATTGGGGCCTGGAGGTAAGGGACCCATTGACGGGAGTGACCATGCCAGGGTCTGGTTCTGCCTGACCCTAGAGGGGTAGAAGGCTGCACAAAGACGGAAGTAACCGACTTCAGGGGGATTTAAGGAAATGGAAGGATCCTTAAGGAGCATTTGGATGGGATTAAGTCAGACGTGGACGCTGATAGTAGGTGGAAAATCATCAGGAGAGGGTGCAGGATGCTACCAGCACCTGTGCAAGAGTAAGGCAAAATGCGGTGGGCCCAAAAACCTGTTGGTGGACCAGGAGGTCCAGGAGGTGGTCGGGGAAAGAAAGCAGCCTATAAGAAATTCAAGTGCTCCAAGGGTGAAGGGATCAGGAGTCAGAGCTGATGGCTAGAAGGGCCACAGAGTGGCGAGGCTGCTAAAAGGAAGGCGAGGAACCTGGCCAGGAAATTAGGAGAGGGAAAAGGGTTCTTTAGATACATTGGGGAAAGACGAAGGGTGAAGGGCAGATTAGCAGGATTAAATCAGGGAGAGATGGGCACAGACCGGGGAGCAGGCTGAGGTACTAAATGAGTACTTCACCTCAGTTTTCACCAGGGAAAATGGGGATGCTGCATCAACATGGGAGGAGACAGAGATAATGAGGAGGGGGGGCCCCTTACCGATCAGCAGGTCTGGGGAGAGGGGGGGCATCACTGGCAGGTGGGGGGAGGGCTAAGCAGGGAGAAGAGGTATCAGAAGTGGAAATCGCAGCAGAGAGAGTGAGGGAAGCCCTCAGCTCCCTTAAGATGGAGAAAGCACTGGGGCTGGATAAATTACATCCTACAGTGCTGAAGGAACTTGCAGATGTCCTGGCGAAACCCCTAGCAGAGCTTTTCACCATCTCTCTGAGGACAGGGTGGGTGCCCCAAGACTGGAAGGTGGCGCATGTAGTGCCTATCCACAAGGGGGGATGAAGGGAGCTGGCAGGGAACTACAGGCCTGTCAGCCTGACATCGGTGGTGGGCAAGGTGATGGAGGGCATTGTCAAGGAGAGGCTGGGGGACCTGGATAAGTCAGGGTGCCTGGACGATAGAGCAGCATGGATTCATCCCAGGGAAATCGTGTCAGACAAACCTGGTGGAGTTCTATGACTGGGTGACAAGTGCCTTGGACCTGGGTAGACCAGTGGATGTCCTCTTTCTAGACTTCAGCAAGGCATTTGACTCTGTTCCTCACGTGGGCCTGTTGGATAAGCTAGGAGAAATGGGGGTGGGAAACCAGATGATCAGATGGATAGGCAATTGGCTCCAGGACCGGACCCAGAGGGTCGTAGTTGATGGGATAGTCTCATCCCCAAGGAGGGTCATTAGTGGGGTCCCACAGGATCAGTCCTTGGCCCCTTCTGTTCAACGCCACGCATCTGACATAAGGACAGGAATCAGGAGTGAGATGAGTCTTTGCAGATGACTCGAAACTGGGGGCAGTGGTGGATGGGGAGGAGGGAGGGTGGCCTCAGGGGACCTGGAGGCTCTGGAAAGATGGTCTAGAAAGTGGAAGCTGAGGTTCAATGCAGGGAAATGCAAGGTACTCCGCCTGGGAGCCAGAAACCCAGGCCAAGTGTACACCCTGGGGGAATACTACAAGTCTCAATGGCTGAGAGGGACCTGGGGTGGTGGTGGATGTCAAGATGAACAACTCTGAGACTTGTAGGAGGCAGCAGCTAAGGCCAACAGGATGCTGGGATGCATCACTAGGGGATCACCCAGAAGGAGGAAGTCATACTCCCTCTGTATAACTGCTTGGTGAGGCAGCACCTGGAGTACTCGTGCAGTTTTGGAGGCCACACTAAAGAGGGACATTAACCTCCTGGAGAGGGTCCAGAGGAGGGCAACCAAAATGATTTGGGGCTTGGGGGACAGGACCTATGAGGAGAGGCTCGAAGAGCTAAATATGTACACATTGGAAGAGAGAGAAGGGACCGGGGGGACATGATAGAGGTCTTCAGGTACATGAAGAGGGTAAATAGGGGAGGAACAGTCAGGGTGCTTCGAAGGAAGGAGGAAGGGGCCACTAGAGGGCATGGGTGGAAGCTGGAGGGGGGAAGATTCAGGGAGAAAGGAGGAGGTGCTACTCACTGAGAGGGTGGTGGAGCCATGGAATGCACTACCTAGGGGCTGGTGGAGGCAGAGACAGTGGAGGGGTTCAAGAGGGGTGGGACAGGTACAGGGAAGGGTTCAGAAGCAAAATCCAATGCAGCAAGAATATCCGGAACTGGAAGGGAGAAGCCAGAGAAGGCGGGGGATAGCAAGGTCAGCACCCAGGGTGGGGGCTGACCAAGGCAAGCAGACACGAAAGACCGTTAGGCCTATTCTGCTGGCATTTTAGTATGTTAGTATGTTGGTTCTGTAAAAGGCAACAAACCATTTGCTTCAGTATAATTTTTTTGAATGCACTGCATTAAAATAAGAATTATATTGTAAGACCCTGGCAGACTACATACAGCAGGGCTCCCAGATCTATAGAGAGTCATTTACAGGGAAATTGTTCCCATTGACTTGCATTGGTTACAGGGGCATCAGACATAAGCCCTTTTACTCAGGATTTCATGACAAATTGAATTCTTTTGGGGAACAATTGCAGTGACTGAAGTGAATATAGGTTCACTAGGAGAGATTGAGTGTGTGTGTGTGCATGTGTGTGTGTGTGTGTGTGTGTGTGTGTGTCTGTGGGAGAGAGAGAGAGAGGAAAAAGGGGGGAGAGAGAGAGAGAGAGAGAGAGAGAGAGACAACATCTCCTTAAAGTTATAGTATCTCCCACCCACATTATGGTGATGTGGGGTGGGTTAGGTTATTGTTTGTATAAAGAGAGGAGAGAAATTACATTTTATCTCTTTTCAGATTCCTTAGACACTTGTGGTACATCAAGTTGTTACATTCTCAGTGTATATTGACATCAGTACATATCAGGCTATGTGGTCTTAATTCCTTGAGGTTTCGACTAGAGTTTTTTGTTTGACACTAATATTATCAATTTATATTTAAATTATCATTTATATAGTCCTGAAGTTTTTGAAATTTCTTGGGCCTTATATCTAGCTGGAGAGTACAGCTGGGTGACAGGTCCAGCTAGGTTTTACACATCACACAGTGTGCACTTATGTCTTTAAGACAACTTTACTGGTAAATTCTTGTCTATAATGCAGACAGTGAAACTTCATAAGCCCTATAACAATCATAGTTTGTCTTTAATCTGGGTGGGGGTTGCCTTTCAGTAATCACATCCTTATACTAACTGTGACACTCATAGCTTGATTTAGGAGTTATCTGCTTCAGCAGTGTTATGTTATGTCAATTAAATTTATATGCAGTAGGATTCTTTGTATGTGTGTTCCACCAAGCACGTTTAACCCAAGGTTGCTTCTGGCTGAAGGCAGTATAGTACTGTTAAACTTCTCTGACATCATCTCCTGTTTTTTTTTTTTTTTTTTTTTTAAATGAGTATTTTAAACCGATGGGAATTTTTTTCTGTTTTTCTCTGCATTATCTAGCTGTTATAAGTATTGTATTTTCTAAACAACTGCCATGAGCTTCTGAAGAAGGACTGGTTGGTCCGAAAGCTAGAGCACTTTGTTCCTGTTGTTACATCTATGTTGGTCCATTAAAAGGTAAATAATCATTTGCTTCAGGGGCATCAGAGCAATTCTGCTTCATGTGAAATAATGAAATGTATGGGGGGGGGAATTTGCACTAGAGTTACAGGAAAATGCAAAATCAATGTGATAGCACTGCTACTGTGTCCTCTAAAGTCCATCATTTGTTTTTTGTTTTTACGTTCGCTTGCGCGCATGCGCAAGGAACGTCTTGGGAGAATGGGACACTTTGGAGGTGTGCTTGCCCTGCGCAATCCCCTGCTCTGTTGAGCAGGCTTGGTGGTCTGGCACCAATCGCTGCGGTGCTGTGTATGACAGCGGTGATCTTCTCTTCAAAGAAAACCACCGCTATGTGCTTGCAGCGTGTCACGCCCCCTCCAAATCTTTGCTGCCACGCTGGGAGCCCACCCCAGCATGGCAAACGTCCTGCATCGTCTGCCGACGGGGGTGCCCAATCCCCCATCGGCTCCACCTCCCCCCAAACAGCTTTCTCTGCTGCCACGCTGGGAGCCCACCCCAGCATGGTAAACGTCCCGCGTCATCTGCTGACGGGGGTGCCCAATCCCCTGTCGGCTCCACAGCCCCCCAGCCATCCTTCTGACACGCTGGGAGCCCACCCTAGCATGGCAAACATCCTGCGTTGTCAATTATAGAAAAAAGAAAACCTGTAAATTAAAAACGGTCCCACGCAGTCTCCCGGCCCTCCTCCCACAACCCACACCCACCCACTGCGCACCCTGCCTCCCCAAACCCCTCACCCCATACTTACCTCCAGTGCTCGGCGTGACGATCATCGCTGGACCGGGAACACGTCTGCACTCTTCAAAGCTGGCCGCGAACTGAGGAAATGCCGGTAAGCTGTATAATGGGCTAGATGGGTTTTTTTCAACTTTGTTGCATATCTTAGGCATTTATTGGAATTTTTGCACCAAATGTTCAACATGGGGTTTTTGGGACCCCTTCTCATGAATTCTGTCACTGTCATGGTGTTATTTGGGCCCGAAGGGTGATTTCGCAGTCACTTTTTGGGCCCGATTAACGAAACAACAGTGCCAGCATTCACAAGGTGGGCTCTCAAAAAGCCTATTTTGAAAATTTGGTGGAAAAATTCCTAAAAATTACCGTTTTATGAATGTGCATTGCGCAGTTCCTATGATGGCTCGTAAGTTCACGAATTTTCAATATTTTCACTCCAGATTTTCAACATTGCCATTTTATTACACCTCCTTATGAGTAGTACAGCTATCATTTTTCACATCTCACCCAAAACGTGTTTCCGCCCATGTAGCGCACAATGACGCAGTCGGTGTGCAAAATCAATGTATGGGACACATTAAGAAAATCACAGTGACACTGTTCATGAGCAGAGGTCTTAAAATGGCTATGTTGCAAATGTGGTGAAAAAAATCCTAAAAATGACTGTTTTATGAGCGTGCGTTGCGCAGTTCCTATGCACGCTCATAAGTTTGCGAATTTTCAATATTTTCACTCCAGATTTTCAACATTGCCATTTTACCACACCTCCTGATGAGCAGTACAGCTGTCATTTTCACATCCTGCCCAAAATGTGTTTCTGCCCATGGCGTACAATGGTGCAGTCGAGTGCTGAACTCAATGTATGGGACACATTAAGAAAATCACAGTGACTCTGTTCATGAGCAGAGGTTTTAAAATGGCTATGTTGAAAATTTGGTGAGAAAAATTTCAAAAATGACTGCTTTCTGGCGTGCATTGTGCAGGTTCTCGCATATTCGTAAGTTCGTGAATTTCAATACTTCTCCCAGATTTTCAACATTGCCATTTTACCACACCTCCTCATAAGCAGTACAGCTGTCATTTTTCACATCCTGCCCAAAACGTGTTTCCGCCCATGTAGCGCACAATGGTGCAGTCGGTGTGCGAACTCAATGTATGGCACACATTAAGAAAATCACAGTGACACTGTTGATTAGCAGAGGTCTTAAAATGGCTATGTTGAAAATTTGGTGACAAAATTCCTAAAAATGACTATTTTACAAGCCTGCGTTGTGCAGTTCCTACGCACGCTTGTAAGTTTGCAAATTTTCAATATTTTTACTCCAGGTTTTCAACATTGCCATTTTACCACACCTCCTTATGAGCAGTGCAGCTGTCATATTTCACATCCTGCCCAAAACGTGTTTCTGCCCATGTAGCGCACAATGGTGCAGTTGGTGTGTGAAATCAATGTATGGGACACATTAAGAAAATCACAGTGACACTGTTCATGAGCAGAGGTCTTAAAATGGCTATGTTGAAATTTGGTGAAAAAATTCTTAAAATGACTGTTTCACGATGTGCATTCGCAGTTCCTAACAGCTCGTAAGTTATTCAATTTTCAATATTTGCACTCCAATGACTTCCAAATACCTAAACAGCACATAGAAGCAAGAACATTCAGCATTGACAAATGCTTGTACTTCTTTGTCACTGATTTTTTTAAGCCATGTCCAAGTGCCAAATACCACTGCAAATACCTGCAAGTGAACGTTTGGCATTGACAAATGCTTGTTTTCATAGTGTAATAGACCAACAAAATGCCTTTCCCTGATTTGAAAGGAAGTGTGAATTATCAAGTATCTGAATGTGCTAGTGTGAACTAGCCTTCATGCTTTGCCCAGGAGAAGTGGAGGTGGAGGGTTGAAACAAAGAGAGTGGATGAGGCAATGTGCAGTGTATCTGGCACAACTTCTGAAATCCATGTAACTCTTCTCAATTCAGTAAGCACCATTGGCTTTGTCTGAGAGTTGTGAGGGGGATGAGTGTGGGAATGCAGACATATGGCTGACATGCAGCATCTTGTTTCTGCAGTCACATAAAAATGCCAGCTCATGGCAATTCAGAGAAAAAAAAATATTTTGAAGCTGCATTACCAGATTAAGTGTGCAGTTTAGTGAATTACCACCCAGGGGTGTGTATATGACAGCACTAAAAGGTGCATTAAAGTGCTTCAGTCATGAAAACCTCCCCCACTGGCTGCTGCTGAAATGCATAGTAGTATGTTCTCCTTTGTGCATTCTGGCAGTTCTTTACTTCAGCTGCAGGTAGTACAGTATGCTCAAGTTCATTTGCATAGGTTTTAGCAGTGGGGAGTTCACATTGACAGAGTCTAGTAAGAGAAAACGCTTGGAATTACACATACAACGAAGTCTGAGTTTTCACATCAAATGCTGAGGTATTTTTTTTCCGGAGGATTAGAACCCATGGAGTCCATGATGGTGTGCTTTGGAGAGCTGGTGTGAGTAAGGACTGTTAGGCACCCACACATTTTGGTGGTCCTGCTGTGGCAGGGAACAGTTTATTAAAGTAATGATGTGTGGCTTGTCTCTCTAAGCTAGACACGACTACAGCAATCTGTCAGGTAACCAACACAGTTGATCTGTGTGTGTGTGTGGGGGAGGAGCTGCTCACTGAAGCATAGCTCCCTCTTTCAACTGTATGCCACTGCATTTTCAGCTGCTGTCATAGACAGCTCCAGCAGTGATTGGAGAACTGTGACCACGCCTGCAAACACACTGACTGAACTGGAAGATGCTGTCACACCTCTGAAAAACTCAGATGATGGCACTATGTTTCTTGCACATGCATGCAAGCAAACATAAAAATTAGTTATTAAAGCTGTTTTAAAAATATCTGAGGGAATTAAATATGCTGGAGATGAATTTAAGGATTTCAAAAATACATTTTTGTTAAAAAAAAAACTATATGATGAAATTTTTTTCCTGACTAACAAATACTGTTGCTTTAAAAGAGCAGACTTTTGGAACACAAATACATGCGTCTCCATATTATTCCAAGCTTTTGCCTGCATGAGGTGACACTATATCCCACAGTTACCCCTTTCCCATCCCATTTTATTTTAGGGACAGAAACCCACATCTGGGTGGAGACAGGGCGATAAGTACGACAGCGCCTGGTTGATGTGCAGCCTCAGTTCATTTGGTTTTCGGTCCATGGATTGCAGGCCTCTTCAGAACAAAGGTTCAAATCCTAATCCTCAGTGACATAGTAAGATAGTCATTTTAGGTCGGAAGAGACACAAAGTTCATCAAGTCCGCCCCCTCCACTTCATAAACAGGGACCAGCAAGTATGTGTTCCACACATGCACTAATTTTTTTAGGGATTCCTCACCCCCCACTCTACCACCTAGAGGTATTCAGTGATCCCGAGTGATCCCCATTGTAAGCGGAAAATTGCCCATTCTTACCTTAAATGCCTCTTCTGTCAAGGCTGGCCTGCCAGCGCAGTGGAAGAGCTACCATCTGCGACGCTGATGACCCAGGTTCGGGAATGAGCCCAGAGCATCAGAGGGCCAACCGGGGGAAGGTAGGATGAATGTCTGCTAGATTGCTCTCCCCGGGGCTGTGGTTCCTGGCACAAGACTGACTCCTAGTGGAGGCTGGGAGCTCGACAACCATGGCCTGCAAGACTTTAGTGGGAAGTGATGGCTGACGTTGGCATGCCGTCCGTAGGTGCAAGCACTGCAGCACTTGGCTGCCATTACATGGCTGCACTTTCATGGGGGGCAACCAAGAAAAAGCCCTCAGGATTGCTGCAGCATGACAGCCCAGGGGACTACAACCTCAGTTTGTCCGAATGATGCCGACCCCAGCCTCAGCCAGGCCTCCAGGTGAATCTTGGTCTGTTCCTTCAGGAAGCCCTGCCACAAGAGGAAAGTCGTGGGCCTCCCAGTCTGGACAGTCAAGGAATACTGTGAGTGTTATGACCCAGTTTTACCCAAACCAAAATTTGGAACCCAAATGTGTGGGGCAGGCAACCTGATTTACTTTATACTAGCCCAAGAGCAAATCAATCCAAGTTATAGGACCTCGCATAAATCCCACAATGTCGTGAGTTTCACAGGAGAAGCAGATAAAAAGAAATCTGTATTATATCATTCAATATGTTTTATTTTAAGCAACACAGGCTTGAAAATAAAAAAGGTATATAAGCAATTAACAAGTAATTAAGCAGCAGTTTTATTTAAATACATTTGTTCCAGTGCACTCTCGTTAGAAGAGTATTCCATTGCTGACAGTCTTTCGGCTTCCCTCATGTTTGTGTGTTATAAGATCTGATGCCCACATTGGGTGGCATATTATATAAGTATTATGACAATCCCACCACACTGCAGTGAACGAAAGAGAATACAATTGGTGTAGATTTGTAAAGCATAGGATGACATAACCCACAACTGGCAACAAGTCAAAAGTCCATACGTTTGTAGATGCTGAACTTTTTTAGAGATGACAAACACTAAGGCATGTCTTTTTCTTTGTCCCCCCCCCCCACAAAAGCAGGGGAATGAGTGCAAAATGCATTTTCTTTAACTTGGTGTATAAAAAGTCCAGATAGTGACAGTTTATACAGCTTTTAGTTAGACTTGTACATACATTAACTACTTGATGAATCTGCAGTCCCCCAGGTAAAATTTCACTCCCAGCCCTTTTAATCTCTTGCCAAAGGTGAGATGTTAGCTAGGGAGTTTATTTGGCAAAGGCTTGCAGTCATGGGCAAACACTTGTTTTTTACCTGGTCTGGGAGGAGGGTGGGGGAGTGATGCTTGTTGGCATTCTCTTTCTCGATGATCTGATCCAGTGTAGATGTCTGGAACTGGTGGGAGTCTTGTTCCTGAACAACCTGTCACATCATGATCATGACACAGGATTCTGCATATTGTTGTCTTTTTCTGAGTTCCTATAACTTTGAGTTGTTGCAAAAAGACTTGTTGCTGTAGCTGACATGCTGATGGCATCACATGTAAGCAATTCCACATCTCTCGATGGCATGAGATGTTGAAATACCACCTTGATGGTATAGTTGTTCAGACATACCACATCTTTTGGTGGCATGAGATATTCAGAATACTGCTGTTGATGGCACTGTTGGATGTTAAGCAATACCATAATCTATCCTAAGAAATGGTTATATTTTTATACAGTACATTTTACATAAACATTTTTCGTCTCATATCATCAGACATTAAGATGGCTAAGCTGAATTTTGCTTAGATTTCAGCTCAGAACATTTGACAAACATGTTTTCACCTCGGTCAACAAAACAGTTTGAACCCTGCCCTAATTCATTTCAACAAACTTTGATTTTGTAATAAGAAACAATAGGGGGCACTAGTGTGTCAAAAACTTGCACTGAGCAAAATTTATAGCATTTATGATGCACTTGTTTATGCATATTCGGCACCGCTTATGTGGTCTGTTCCTAAACAAGGTTCAAGGTGGCATTGAATCTTACACTAATCTTAGAAAAATCAGGCACATCTCTACATCCTTGAGCAGTAGAAATTATATGAAAAAGTTTACAAAAAAAACCCCTAAACTGGCATTTCCAACCTACAGAAATGACAGGCTGGCTTGTAGCAGAAACAATGAACCAGGCCCACAATTCAAATTCAAACTAGACCTGCAAATATGTGATCCCATGTTGGCCACAATGCCGGGTGGGTGGGAGAAGTATGGAGCACCAGGGGGAAGATATGAGGTGCATTTCCACCAAGCCTGAGAGCAGAACGAGAATTGGAAAAAAATGCCTGTTCTGTCTTCACGCCTATTATCTCCACTGACAGGCTGTGCCATAGGTTCAAAGCAATGAAGGTCCCAGTGTAACCTCACACCTGTAACGAGAAATCCCGGCAGGATGGGTCTGCACCATATACAGTACCTGATAGAGTATTCCCACATTTGAATGTATCAAAAAAAATAAAAAGCCAATATAAGCAGCGTGGCACATGGCAGCATTTCATGACACGAAGTCTTTTCATCAAGACACCACGTGATAATATACAGTATATGTCTCCTTAGCAACCTGCTGTACTGTATTACAGATGAGAATCTAAATTATAAGACATTTTCCAATTTCCAGTTCTTACAGTCATATTTCTTCTCTTGAAAGGGGTGCTTAACCTTGTTTGCTTTAAACATTAAACTGGGGTTTTCCCATTCTGTTTACTCTTCACACTATATGGTGGTTTTCTAGTTCACTTGGGGAGTTGCCGAGCCTTATCTTAGATGAAGACGGTGAAGAAATATGATTGTAGGATGCAGAAATTGGAAAATGTGATATGATTTAGATTCCTACCTACAATACAGTATAGGAGGCTATAAGGAGGCATATGTAAGATCACATGGTGTCCTGATGAAGGGACTTGGTGTCATGAAACATTGGCATTGCCGTGTAGCTATATTGCCACTTTATTTGTCAACTGAAAAGACTATGATACATTCAAATGCTGGGTGAATGAGTCTCTTACTCCATAGTGGCCAGGATGTCCCATGGGTTCACAGCCCTCCGGGAGAAGGTGTGCCTCCTAATGTTCCCCCATAATTTACCACCTTTGAGTTTCAGGGCATGTCTCCTTGTTCTTCTGGAGCACAGGAGATCAAACAACTCCATCTGCTTGACCCTGTCGATGCCCATCAGTATGTGTAAGACAGAGCACATGTCCCCCTCAGCCACCTTCTCTCCCAGGTGAACATGTTAAGGCCCTCGCTCTCTCCTCATAGCATTTATATTCCATATCCCTGGTCATTGTGGTGCCCTGAATTGCACCTTCTCTACTACCTCCACAGACCTCTAGGAGGGGACTGGACACGGACTTATCAAATATTATAAAATGGTAAGAAAAAATCTAGACATTTCATTGTCTAAGAGATGACACCTGACTGTTGTAGTCACAAATGCCAGTGAGTAATTTGGTAAGTTTTGATGTGTGTGTGTCTGTGTGTATATATATATATAGCTGTTATCAGTAGGATATTCTGAAAGGAAATATTAGCGCGGACTACATATGTTATAAATAATTATACTTACATTCATTAGAGTTATTTGGGTGGAACAGACTGAAATAGGTCACCTTCCTAAGTACAAATAACATTAGAAGCTTTATTCCTGATGTCATAACAAACTTTACACATATACACACATATAGCAGTTCTGATAATCCTAGAATCTTTCTGAGGTAGACTCAGGCTTTATGTGTGTTTAGAATCTCACACACGTAAACTCTAAGTGTTGGGGTGAGGTTTTCATGGTGTAAGATCTGTCTTTGCATGGTGAAATCTTGTGCATTTTGGTTTTTTTTTGTGGGGACTAGATTAGCCAGACAAAGATGTGTTGGTGCCACGGCCCCACTAGAAGAACCCACGCTGCCACTGGGCTCCATGACCTCAACCCCTTTACCAGCCTCCCAGTTCATGCCAGCACAGTGAGGCACTGTTGGGAGGTTGAAATTACTAGAAGACTAGTGATCCGCAGGGAGCCGAGTGCAGCCGAGGAGGGGGTGGTGAGCTGCATTGAGGTTGTCTGGTCCAGGAGACACCCTGGGAGTAAACAGAGCTGAGGAAGAGGCCAGTCATGTTTGGTTTCTGTACCCAGGATCCCCACCGGACCGAGTGGGCAGGCTGCTAGAGGACTGGCTGCATCCTCAAATCTTCTTTGGGCGGTGCTGTGCAATGCCAGGTCAATAAGGAACAAGAGCGCCATTTTTGCAGACTTGATTTCTGCTGTCAACCTGGCTTGCATAATGGAGACCTGGCTTGGTGATGATGCTGGCCTTATCCTTGAGGCTGCCATCCCTACTGAGTAGTCTGTGGTGCACTGCCCAAGGAAGGATCGCAGGGGAGGGAGTGTGGCCCTTGTTTTTCGAGCCAGCCTGGGCTTCACAGTGCACCCAGTCGGCAGCACCTGATCCTTGGATTGTGTTGCCATGCATGGTGGTACAGGTGCAGGGTGCAGGATTCTTCTCATTTACCACCCTCCTGGAGCAGGGGAGATTTCCTGCAGGAGGTGGCGGACTTCGTTGTCGACCAGGTGTTGGAGTTCCCCAGGTGTTTAATTCTAAGTTAGGGTGCATAATGATCTGCTCAGGGCTAGAGATAGAAGAGACAGGTCAGTTCTTATTCTCCTCGATCTCGCTTCAGCTCTTGACACTGTGGACCACATTGTGCTTCTTGATCATCTCTGTGAGTTTTGTGGATTCGCTGGAACTGTCATCAGATAGATTGAGTCCTATCCTTCAGACAGGGTGCAGCGGGTAGCGATGGGGAATTTCTCCTCCTCCCCTATGCCCCTGTCTTGTGGAGTGCCACAGGGCTCGATCTTGTCGCCGATGGTATTTGCAGTGTACATGCTGCCCCGGGCAAGATAATTTGACAGTACAACGTGGAGTTTCACTGCTATGCAGAGATACCCAGTTGTACTTGTCCTTTGCCCCAGAACATCAGGAGCTGTCGATGTGCTTAACAGCTGTCTGGCTAAAATCAATGACTGGATGGTTTCCAGCTGGCTGAGGCTCAACCTGGCCAAGACGGAGGTACTACTGACTGAGCCTGGTCGCGGGTGTGATGGGTTGCTTCCTGGGGCTAATACAGGGCTTGTCCTGGGTTCTGTCCCATTGGAGGCTTCCCAAGGGTGTGAAATCTGGGTGTGGTCATTGATAACAGATTGACTTTTGAAGATCAGGTGTCATCTGTTGTCAGCAGTGGTTTTTACCGTCCGCAGAACATTGCCTGGATTAAGCCTCTCGTTCTGACCCAGGACCTGACAATGCTAGTGCATGCCTTTGTGACTTGCCAGCTTGACTACTGCAACTCTCTGTGCTTTGGGGTCACGGGAGGGACCCTTCGCCAACTACAGCTGGTGCAGAATGCGGTGGCTCGGTCACTGATGAGCCTTTCGAGGTCCAGTCATGTGACCCAGTCCTGAGGGCTCTGCACTGGCTGCCAGTTAGGTGGAGGGTCCTTTTCAAGCTGGGTCTTCTCACCTTTAAGGCGGTATACGGACTGGGTCCTGGTTACCTGTCTGAGCTCCTGGCACCAGCTACCTCTGCTCGCTCCTTCCGCTCCTCGTCGAGGGGCCTCCTGGTCATTCCCAGGGTTCAGCTCAGAACTTCAGGAGATCACGCATTTAATGTCTCTGGGCTGATCCTGAGGAATTCACTACCACTGCTAGTCTGGGAGGCCCCTCAATTGAGGTGTTCAAGCGGAGGCTGAAGGCCCACTTCTTTGTCTTGGCTTTCGCAGATTGCTGATTCCATCTTATTCTAGTCCCATATGTGACAGTCCAAAAAATCCTTTATAATTTAACTGCTGTTTTTAGTTTTTATCAGTTGGTTATTGTTACAATTATTTATGATTGTTTTATGTCTGTGTTCTTGTTTTAATCTCTGTTAGGTGCCCAGAGCCTCCAGGATTGGGTGCCCTATAAATAAAATTGCCTTGCCTTTCTTTTGGTTATAACCCTTAAGTGTTTCCTTCTAGGAAATAAGCAGTTTCTCTTAGGAAACAATTCTATCTAACACATATGCATATTTCTTCTTATATCTCTGTAGCTAGCTTACACAATATTATACTGCAGTAACTATATGTACTAATATGGAATGCTAATTCTCATAAAGCGTACATTACATTAGTGGTGTGAGAGTCTCTATAGATATACTCAGCCAAATATCTGTTGGACTAGAAACAAAGTCTGCTAAGTCTCTGTCCGGTCTCTCTTTCCTCTTTAGATTGGAAGGTCTTTGGGGGATCTGGATGTGCAGTGTCTTCTTCTCTGGTACCTTGGAGCTCATGGTCTTCTCTCTTCTTTCGATCCTGGTCTTTGTACAAAATCAATCAAAGTTAGTAAAATGTCACAGCTTTAGGGTTGCTTCTCTTTCTTGGCAAAGGCTAAAGAAGTGACCCCTGAAATAAAGTCTTTTGCAGAGTTAGACAAACAACAGTTCTGGAATCAGAAGACAGATTATAGGTGGTGCCTCTGTGAAGTGGAGGCCAAGTGAGTTAGCATAGTAAAGAGTAAAGGTCAGTATACGATTTGCTGTTGTTGTCTCTCAGTTCTTATGGACCAAAGTCACATAGAGCACAACATGGTGTCCTCCATTGATCCAGCAATGGTGTTTGTCACTTTCTCATTGGCCCAGCTCAGTATCCAGGCAAATTTCATTGTCTGATTGGATAGTCTATTAGGTTCCTTATTTTGGTCCTAACAGCATGACAGCAGTTAGCAAAGTCATGTCTGCATGAGTTGTCCTGGGTGCCTTCTGACATGAAATGAGGATATCAGAACAGATGTCCGGAAGGCTGGTAACTGGCAGTTAGCTGGCGGACCCTCGGCAACCATTGGTGGCTTGTAACATGAAACTGTGGTAAGTAATAAGTCATTGGCAGTTGGTGATGAACTAACATCTGTTGGCTAGTGAAATCTCTTGAGTTCCTGCAAGGGTCTGCTGCAGTTGGCTGAAAAAAAATTCTAGAATAATTCCTCTGATGTCAGGTTCTCAGAACAGGTCAATGACTTGTTAGGCCAATGTGTATAGAACTAACATTTTGTCAGGATGCTGGGTTTCATAGGCCTCGGAGTTGTGCCTACACTGTGCATTAAATCTCTATAAATGTGCAGCCAAGTGCTGAATCTAATTTTCCTCCCCCCAAAAAACCTCTTTAGAGCCATTTTATAACTGTAATAATCTCCTCCAGGGTGTGCATAATAGGAATTTAATGTACTTCCCTTGGGCAAAAGGACACTGTACCTTCTGCCTTGTGCTTTACTACACCCTTGTGGCATGCATTAAAATCCTATAATGAACCTCCTGTCATGGCTTATTAGTTACGTAAGACTATGTACCCTGCTCTGCTGGTCTGTCTCCCTTTTCATTCACTACAATGTTTCTCCAGCCTTCTTGACAGCAGCTGAGCACTTAATGCTTCATCCCCAACTATTATGACCCTAATGTCCTCTTCTTCCTCCCCTCCAGCAGGAGGAGCACCACACAGTCTGAAGGTCATACCTCTGGTTCTCCTCCCCAAGTGCTTTACCTTGCATTTGGCTACATTGATGCAAAGACTCCAGGAGTTATACCAGTTGCCCAGCTTGTTCATGACCTCTAAATGTTTGTCTCCATCCTCAAGGAAGTCCATGACCCTTGCAAGCTTAATGTCATCAGCAAACTTAAGCAGCCTGGTCTATACTCCAGCTTGTACATAATTTATAAAATGTTATGTTAAAAAGCAGTAGCCCCAGTACTGATCTCTAGGGGAGGCCACTGAGCACCCTTCTCCACTCAGAGTGGTGCCCATCAACCACAATCCTCTGCTTTCTGCCCCCAAACCAGTTAGTAAGCCATCTTGTGTATGCCTTGTGTAAACTGCACTGGTGTAGTTTGACCAGAAACTTATCATGCACCACTGTGTCAAAGGCCTTGCTGAAGTTCAAATAGACAAAGTCTTTGGCGCTTGTCCTGTCCACCTCCCTGGTCACTCCTTGGAAAAAAGTGATCAGGTTAGTGTGGCATGATCGGCCCTCATAGAGTCTTGCTGGGGGGGGGGCAGAACCTTGGCCTTAATCAAGTGTTCCATTATTCTGTCGTTGATGAAGGACTACAGGAACTTGCCTGGCACTGATGTCAGATTGACTGGCATAGAAACACAGAAACATAGAATTTGGTGGCAGATGAGGACCGCTTGGCCCACCTAGTCTGCCCATTTCCCTACCTAACAGATAAGCTGCAGATCTTAGTTAACCAATAGACCACTTCCTCCTACCACCCTCTAGAGTTGCCTTATATCTGTCCCATGCATTCTTGAATTCCCCCACTGTTTTTGACTCTATGACCTCCTCAGGAAGGCCATTCCATCCATCCACAACCCTCTCTGTGAAGAAATACTTCCTCACATTACCTCTGAGCCATCCCCCCTCTATCTTCAAATTGCGCCCCCTTGTTCTTGCACATCTCTTTTTCTGAAAGATGCTACCCTCTTGGACGTTGTTCATTCCCTTGAGGTATTTTAAAGCTTCTATCATGTCCCCCCTCTCCCTCCTTTCCTCGAGGCTATACATCTTAAGTTCCTTTAGTCTTCTTCATATGTCTTCTGGTGCAGACCCTGCACCATTTTGGTTGCCCTCCTTTGGACAGCCTCCACCCTGTCTATGTCTTTGTGGAGATGGGGTCTCCAGGACTGTACACAGTACTCCAGATGTGGTCTTACCAACTGTCTGTACAGAGGGCCAACAACTTCCTATTTTCTACTGGTGATGCCTCTCCCTATCCATCCTAGTATCCCCCCAGCCCTCCTTACTGCCTTCTCACATTGCTGGCCCACCTTTAGGTTATCTGATATGACTACCCCCAGGTCTCTTTTCATTTTTGTAGTTGTCAGTATCTCACCCACCATTGTGTACTCTTCCCCTGGGTTTTTGTTTCCCAGGTGCAACAGGGGCATACAGTTGCCCTGGCCCGACTATGCCCCATTCTTGAAGATGGGGACAACATGGGCTACTTTACAGTCCTCCATTACTGCACCTGTATAAATAGGCTGTAACAAGATGTAACAAGAATTATCCAGACTGTACAAGAAAATAGGTTATTTTGGTTTTTTTCTTTCTGTGTCTGAATGTATTCCTCATTTGAAGGTCACCTTAGGGCAAGTAGATGTTCAGGGGTAATTTTTGTGTTCAGGGCTCTTTAAGAATCCTGAAGGCAGACAATTACAATGTGAATTATCATATAGAGGCACCTAAAAGAGGGACAGTTCACAATGGAAACCCCACTTCTGTTTGCAACTACCCACACAATGGCAGGTAGTTAAAGGAGTACTACAGTCTAAATTTGCAAAAACTGTTTTGCAGAGTGTTTTGATTTGTGTATGTAGTCTTCATGTGTCCTTCCCCCTTGTTTGCTATTAGGAGTTTATTTCTAAATTTGCTTGCTAGTTTTATGGCCCCTGGGATCTCCATGTTTGCATTCCTATTGCTCTTCTTTTTCCTACAATACCCCCTGTTCCACGTGACAGTGATGCGTCAGGGACCATAGATTCAGCAAGTACTGGTTCAGGGTCAATTTTAAAGCAGTAAAGCTGTGATTCTAAGTAACTTTCCTTATCCAATAAGCACTGAAGGTTGCATTTACAGTTTAGCAAACACTTGGGGACTAGCTGAGTGGGTATTCTGTAAGAAAACATCTAGAGTCTGTACTAATTATAGCACTGATGACCTAGGGTGATTTTTGTGCTTTTTATGGTTGTGTGTAGTTTGATGAAAAACATTTACTCCTGCTGGCTAGAACAAAAATATTGAATTTGAGTTATTTAATTGAGGCCAGAACTTCAGGTTCCTATATATCAATTAATGATGCAGTAGTTTACCTCACTGAATCCGTGGACCTGGATACATCACTGCCACATGAGACAGGAGGCACTGCAGGAAAAAGAAGAGCAATAAACCATACTAACATGGAGATCCCCAAAGGCCATGAAACTGGAAAACAAATTTAGAAAAAACTCCTAATATCAAACAAAGGGAAGGACACACCAGGACTACACATAGAAAGCAAACCACTCTGTACACCATATGTTTTTGCAAATTCTGACTGCAGTACTCCTTTAAAGTAACTGGTTTAGTTGTCAAGATCCAAGCTCCTAACTAACTTGGCCAGCGGCATGAGTCAAACTGGTCTGAATGGGTTAGTAGGCTTGTAAAAAAATGTGGAAAGACCTAGGAAGACATGAGCTAAACCCTCAGAGGGATGTGGTGTGGTGGGCCAGCCCTGCTGCATATATCTGCAGGAGTCATAGCCATAAATTTCAGATTCTCTTGAGACAGCCATGAGACTGGACGCCCACCATCTAAGGAGGAGTACTGGACTCTTGGATCTTTATCCTGTAAGCTAAAAGAAGTCTGTCTGTTCATGAGAAGGCCCGTAGGTTAAGAATGCAGATTTAAATGAGAGAGTTTTTTTCTGTTTGTAATTCTTTTTCTTAAACTTATATTTCATTTTGACGTGATAAAACAAAGCATCACTTTTGGTTAGGAAACCTAATACAGTCATTACAAAATATGGCACACTATTTAGGATATTCGTATCTCCCAACTTTGCCCCAAAGGGAGGGGAATCCAAAATTTAAACATACAACAAAATATTAACAAGTTATGCTGTGGGTTAGCAGCCCAAGAGCACATGGCTAAATTCTAAAGAGGTTACAATCCCACCACATTGTCCAAAATTGCCTGCCCTGGAAAGGGCTTGGTGCCATGCATATAATTAGTGTTTTAAAACAGTTCTAATAAAAGATTTATGGAGGCTGTAACTTCCGTCTACCAGTAAACATAGTGGCCCAGATATTCAAACTGCGCCAGGCTGTGGTGCAAGCTTGGGCGCAGCTCAACTTGGCTGCGCAGGGGTGTGAACTGGACGATATTCAACGGAGCTGCACCATGGCTCAGCAGCGTTGAATATCACACCCTGGCCACCCTCAGTGTGCATGGCACAATAACACTGCACCAGTGCAAGTGGCCAGAGTGGAGCATGGGGATGCACTACTGCAAGTTCCATTGCACTATGCACAGCAACCGCAATATTCAAAACTTGACATGCAAATGGGGCCATAATGTATGCAAGGCACAAATGGGGCCATTTGCATGTCATTATGGCTCCATTTGCATGCAGGTGCGCCAATCCCTGACCACTTGCGCCTGGCGCCCTGTCAGGCAGCAGCCGTCGGGGACCAATGCCCCCTGCAGCCGGCAATGTACTCCACAGCCTGATCGCAGGCTGCAGGAAAAAGAGGAAAGTCAGAAATCCCTGGTGGTCCAGTGGACCACTGCCCACCCGATCACGGGCATTTGTAGAATAAAATAAAGTAATTTGTCCAATATCCCTGGTGGTCCAGTGGACTGCTGCCCGCCCGATTGCGGGCATTTGAAAAATAAAATAAAGTAATTCGTCCAATATCCCTGGTGGTCCAGTGGACCTGCCCTCCCGATCGCGGGCTAAGTAAAAGAATTACATCCCCAATATCCCTGGTGGTCCAGTGGACCTCCTCCCCACCTGCCAACTGAATCCCACCACCCCGCTCTGCCGCCCGCATATCTGGAATGTGTAGTATGGTATGGGCTGCATGCCCATTGGCTCACACTATGGACCAATGGGCGTACAGCCCTACCGACAGTGTCAGTCGGTGGGCGGAGGGGTGGCAGACGGGTGGGAGTTGCCGCCCGCCACTGTCTGGAGGGGAGCGCGTGTGGGATTAAGTGGGCGGGTGGGGGTCCAATGGACCACCAGGGATATTGGGGATGTAATTTTTATCTTAGCCCGCGACATGGCAGGGACCACTGGACCACCAGGGATATTGGGATATTAATTTTTTTACTTAGCCCGCGATCAGGCAGGCAGGTCCACTGGACCACCAGGGATATTGGGGATATACATTTTTTTACTTAGCCCGCAATTGGGCGGGCGGGTCCACTAGACCACCAGGGATATTGGACAAATTACTTTCTTTTATTCTGCAAATGCCCACGATTGGGCAGACAGCAGTCCACTGGACTACCAGGGACGATAGGGCTTCTTTTATTTTACAAATGCCTGCGATCGAGCACGGGGGGTTGCCGCCAGGTGCAGCGGAAGCTCGGGTGGCCACCCACAGGTGGCAGCTGCCGTGTTGCACCCTGCAATGCGGCAGCTCACCCTGTGGTGGCCATCAGTTGTTCCATTTTTTTAGATCAACTTTGTGCTGGCGCAGGTAGGGATTGTGCATGCATGGCTCTGCATCCGGGCTGAATATCAGGCTGTTCAGGGTATGCGTGATACGCCCCCTACCTGTGCCTGAATACATTACTGATGCGCCTGGCACATTGGGATTTGTGCCGCGCACTTTTCCCTTTTGAATATCTCACGGGCGAATCCTTTGAATATCTGGGCCAGTCTCTATTTGTGAACTGAGGCTACACTTAAATTAAACATATAGGTTCAACAACAGGGAAATCTTCAATAAAAAGTTAAATTGTAAGTTCAAAAACACTAGGGGGCCCTCCAATCTATGAATCCTAATGCTCACAGTTCTGGATAAGGGTATACAACGAAAGTTGAACAGATGTTAATCTCTATTAAGACCTAAGAGCCCCCCCCCCGTGTCTAACATCATGTAACAGTAGAAAAATTCCAATATTCCCCCATTTTAAAAACCGTTTAAGTAGTACTTAGAACAGTAAACAGTTGCCACCCCAGCCAGTCAGTCACAATAATATTTACCAGCATTAATTGCAAAATATTTTATATTTGATCTTATGTAACACAATATAGAAAGGACATCATTAATCCCTTAGCCTTATCGGCTTCGAGAGGAAAGAAAAATCAGTCACTCCTCTGCTAGATTAATAGGCAAGAAAACAAGACCCACAATTCATTCAGCCTTTATCCTGCTCATTGGAAATATCATCCTGCGCTCCGCTACCTGATCTTGATGTTGTTGTGAGGTCTGAAACTTCATCGCCCATACTCCTGCATCTGATGGACCTTGTCCTGATATACTGTACTATCCGGAGTTTTGCTGGAAACAGGAATGTGTGTGGGACAGACAAATCTATCAGGATTCTTTGAACCCCATCAAATTTTTTCTGACGTTGTCAGGTGGCAAATGAGATGTCAGAAAAAAGGAGAACAGGATTACCCTTGTATAGCAAAGGATGGTGCCATCTAGCTAATTACAGCAACTGCTCCTGCATAGCCATAGATTCCAGCATCGTCGTAACAATGCAAGGAATGTTGCCACCTTGCCTCCCTTATGGTTGGATCCTATAGACTTTCAGTATGGGCCATTATGCAGGTCCAGGGAAATCTTTCAGTTGGCCTTTCAACCATACCTTGAGGAACATTGGCAGATGGTCCCTCTCCGCTCCTTCCAGGATTCCCCAAAAAAGTACGTTGGCTAAACAAACTTGATTTTCTAAGATTTCCAGTCAACTTTGGATAAGTTTGGAATCCTTAGCGTATTGAGCTGCAGAATTACTGCACTAGTCCGACTGCTTCCTAACATCTTCCACTTCTGTTTTGAAGGCATCCACCATAGTTTCCATAGTCCCCATTTGGGAGGTAAGAGAATCGAGTTTATTGTTCCTGGCCAAGACCGATGCCAGGAGTTTTCACATCTTGGTCCCCCCAATAATTGAAGGGTCTCTTCCTGTGCCATTTCAGCTGCTCCATCACATGGAGTTGTTTGGGTGCTAGGCTCAGATGTCCCGGACTGGGACTGCTGTTTTTTACTTTCTGCTGCTGCTTGAGTATCTTAGTTTGCCCATTATGTTCAGTAGGTTGTCCTCTATCCACAGAATTAAATTGCCCAGTTGAGAAAAATGATGTTTAACTTTAATTCTGCAATTTTTATATAGTTTAGTGCAGAGCTCTGCAATTCAGCTTCCTCCTCGCTCGGGCTCCACATCACCTCCTGTTTGTAATTCTTTCTGTTTAAAACAGTTTATGTGTTAGTTTCTCAGAGTTTTTGTATTTCCTTTAGTTTGCTGTATAGCTTATACATTTTGTATACATATTAAATATTTTATAATAAATGTAAATCTGTGACTGCTGTGTTTCAATTAGCACAGGTAAACCATTTTTATTGGGTAAGCCATGATCTGCTTTAGAAGAGGACTCTTACCAAACTTAAAAAGTAAACCTTTGTGATACAGAGTAGGAGACAGAGGACCTGGAATAACTGGGGGGTTCATGTGTCCAAAAGGCCTTGTATTGGGTGAGCAAGCACCTGGCTTTGTGCTGTATGAGCAGGGGGCCTGTGGTGAGAATCGAAAGGAACAGCCTTGAGATTTCTAACCAGGTTGATGGCAGCATGCATAAGTAAGTGAACCTGACTGCCCTTGTCGCACTACTCAGAGCTCTGGGGTAGTGATGCTCGGATAGCATTTGAGGGAATCGTATACCAACAGATACCACTGAGTTTCTCGGATGCCTGATGGTAGTGTATCCTGTCTCTGGATGCTATCACCTAGGGTCCAATATGATATAAACTATCTGATGTGACTGTCTGTGATCCGAGGCTGACATCTGACATCTGACATCTGACATCGGTTTCCACTATCTGATCTTAGATCTGATGGATCTGAGGCAGACATTTGATTTTGGTTTCCACTATCCCACCTTGGATCCCACTACCCAACCTCAGATCCCGCTATCCAGTCTTGGATCTGATATCCATATGGAGCTGGATAGGATCTGAGATCCTAAGTTGGATAGATGGGCTGTCTGTCACATCCCATTAGGATAGTCAAAAGTGCTATTCAAGCATTACTACTCATGGGAGATTATTGTAAGAGGCCTTGCCAATTATTCCTTTAGCTCCACCTGATCCTGGGTATATCCCATCCATCCCATGGGATTTACCTGGTTTGATCTTTCCCAAGTAGCCTGATATCAGGGTGAACGTGCTGTCCCCAGGTTGCATCATGGTTACCCTAGATGCAATGAGCCCTGCCGATGAGCACCCCCAACCCCCCTTGGGGCCCTTTGATGAACACAGAACAAAGTCTTCATTCAGCATATCAGCCATCTCCCTGGCTCATGTACAGGTCCCCCTTTTCAGGGGCCCAGTCCCTCCTTCGCTGTCCTCTATCCATTAATATTCTGGAAGAATGTTTGGTATTATTAGTAGCTCCTACTGCTATCCTGGTTTCCTGTTCCTCTTTGGCTTCCTTAATTCTAGTTTTGCAGTCCCTTAGTGCTGCTATGTACTCCTCTTTCGCCTGGGGACATGCTGGGGGGGGGGGGGTTTCAAAGAACCGCAACTGTGTTTTGGACGTGGCTGATGAAATCTATCACAGGAGTTAGACCATGAATAAGTGGTCTAACTCCCAGGGCGGGATTCCGCAGTTGAGCCCAAAAAATGGAGCCGTGATTCCTGCAGTCGTGCCAAAAATTGCCATAAACTGAGAATTGTCGCAAATGTATTGGGATGTTTGGCAATACTCTGCAAGCATCCCGGCACATTTATACAAATGGGAGTGCTGTGTCCAAGGCTAGGAAAATCCTGCCCGTTGTCTCTTTTTTGTAATTACAGTCCTGCTTTTTATTTAGGATCAATTGCCTTTGGTCCCTTTTGAGCCAGGGACCCACTTCTTGGCCATTTTCCTTTTTGTGCTTACAGGGCTGCAGACCCCTGCAGCTGCTTCAAGCACTTTCTTCAACAAACCCTACTTGTGCTATACATTAGCAGCCTCAGGCAGCTTCTCCAGAACCTAAATGCCACGCTACATATGGAGCATAGGGAAGAACTACAAACAACACGTGAACATAGTAGACAAATACAAATCTGTCACTTTAACACAAATAAGAGAACACTTTTCTTCACACAAAGAATTGTGGGACTATGGGGCAGTCTACCACAGAGAGTGGAGGAAAATAAAGATATGAAAATGTTAAAAAAAGGAAATTAATGTAATAATAATAGTAGGGTTGCCACCTTTGGAGGAGGCAAATACCAGATGATAAACCACACCCTAAGTCCCGCCCCTAGCCCCACCTCTTTTTCTTATGACTGATGAGTACATTACCCCTCTGCCATAGCCATTTGTAATGTTAGAGGATACTTTAGCAGAGAAGTAAAAGATCATAATTAAAAATGAAGAGCGGAAACAGTTTGGATAATTTGCTGCTAATAGGTTTAAAGCCATACTTTACACCTCCCAGCTTGACTTTTTAATTTTTTACTGTCCGTTTATGCCTCCATTCTCTGAACCTCCCTGACTCCCTCCAGACCCCAATGTTCTCCCATTTGGTGGTGCTTTTGCCTCACTGGGACACCACCTCCTCCACTGAGCCTCAGATTGCCCCGTGGTGGGGAACAGGGTTGGGGGATATACCCCTGAACACAGTGACACTTTGTTAGGAGGTGTGTGCTCAACAGGCAGGGCCCAGTCCCGGATGGACCAGAGTCCATTGTCTGTGTGGAGACCAGGGCTGTTTAGATGGTTTCTCCCCTGCCCCGCTGGACTCTGTATACTTGGACATCAAGGGGCAGTGCGCATGCTGAGCGTAGTGATATCCCAACATCAAGTTGGTAGGTAGGTGAAATGTATTTATATGGTGCCCAATTCCAGTGGCTCTGGGTGCCTTACACAATCAAAAACAGGCAGAGTAAGTAATAATAATGGTTCCATGTCATAACGGTGATCACGGAATAATGATCGCCGTTACAACGAGTGTACATCACCGAAAAAAAAAGGTGATGTACACTTGCAGTGAGGAAAAAACGGCAAACATGGAACAGGTTGTTCTCACGAGGTCTGTGCCCTGCACCCCCTTCCCCTTACTAAGGTATACCAACTCCGGGGGGGGGTGCATGTCGAGGAGGGGGTGAAACTTTCGAAAAAAAACCCCATAAATTACATGGCAAAAAAAAAAGAAAAAATACTGTATCCATCCCCAGCTCCGAACTCTGCACCCTCCTCACTGTAGCCAGCCACCCTCACCACTCCACCACGGTGTCAGCTTGGTAACCTCATGCCGCACTACCCCTTACATACCCTCCCTCCTCTTCTGGTCTCCCTCCTGTTCTTCCTGTCGCCCTGTTCTTCACTGGTCACTACCCTTGCAGGGTAGCCCACATTGCAGGTGCTGAGATTGAGTCGCTCATATTTCAGTCTCTCAGCCCTTTTAATGGTATACCAATAAGGACAGAATAAAAGCTCTAAAGGATTATACAAACATTTCAAATTCAGACATAAATAAAGCTCATAATAAATTATCAATAAATAGAAAAACAGGTTTAAAAATACTATGACTAGTCCGGGAAGGGCTGTTTGAAGAGATGAGTCTTTAGGCCCCTCTTAAATGCCTCCACCAACAGGGCCTTCCTTAGAGAACTGGGAAGTGAGTTCCAGAGGGCCAGGCTGGCCACCTTGAAAGCTCAATCACCAGAGGTTTTCAGCCTGGGGCGCAGAACCACAAGGATGCCAGTGGTGGAGGAGCAGAGGGAGTGGACTGGAGTGGCAGGGGTAAGGAGATCCATCAGGTAGCCAGGACCTGATCCATAAAGGGACTTGTAGTGAGCAAGCCCACCTTGAAGAGGATCCTTCTCCTGACAGGCAGACAGTGCAGATGTCACTGGACCGGGGCCACATGACATGATCTAGACAGGCCTGTCAGTAACCTGGCTGCTGCATTCTGCACCAGCTGGAGCCAGTGGAGGGTATCTCCACAGACCCTGAAGTATAAAGTGTTACAGTAGTAAAGCCTGGAAGTAACAAAGGCGTGTACTAGTGATGGCAGGTCCTCGGATGGAACTAGGGGTTTAATCCGGGTGACAATCCTTAAGTGGTAAAAACCACTTTGGACATCAGATGACACCTGAGCATCAAGTGTCAATCTGAAGATGCCCAGACTTCTCACCCTAGGGGAAGCCATCAATGGAGTAGTTCCCAGGACCAATCCTTTTGCCACTCCAGAGGCATTTCCATCATGCCCAAGACCAGGCTCAATCACCAGGATCGCCGTCTTGTTGGGATTTAGCCCCAGTTAGTTGGAAGAAATCCAGTCTCAGATTTTGACCAGGCAGCTGTTAAGTACTGTGTCATTTGTTCCAGGGGCAAAAGACATGTACAGCTGGATATCATCTACATAGCAGTGAAAATCCAGACTGTACCATCTAATGAACTCTCCAAGGGGTAGCATGTGCACCACGAACAGCATCAGGGACAGGATTGACCCTTGAGGAACTATACATGGCAGGAGCTTTGGGGAGGAAGAGAAATTCCCCATCACCACCCGTTGCTTCCGGCCCGAGAGATAGGACTCAGACCAGTTGACAACAATACTGGCAAATCCACAATATTCTCTAAGGTGATCCAAAAGCACAGTGTGAGCCACGGTGTCTAATGCTGAGGAGAGGTCAAGGAGAACAAGAACTGACCAGTCTCTTCTATCTCTCACCCTGAGGAGGTCATTTTGCACCCTGACCAATGCTGTCTTGGTGCTATGCCTAGCCTTAAATCCATGCTGGAATGGCTCATAGATGTCAAAGGCACCATTATTTTCTCAGTAACCTTCCCTAAAAATGGGAGGTTGGAGATAGGTCAATAATTTGCCAGGACCAGGGAATTACCATCTCCGGTCTCGTGTGATAGCTGGATAAAATTTGCTCGCAAGTCCTTGGGGATATCTTTAGCCCCATACTGGCGAGAATTTGCCTGGAAGGTATGTATATTTTTTTTTAACACACCAGCAAAACTGGCAAAATTCCTTCCTGCTCCAGTAGGTTGCTGATGGAGAAACTGCGGAGAACCTATGGCCAATCAGGTACATATCTTCTGGGTCTGCTCAACATTGAGGACATTTTGGCAGGAAATTGCAGACTTTCTGGTTGAATTGTTGGGTGAGGAGGCGGTTCTTACCCCACAGTTTGGTTCTCCTCTCCATTCCACCTGAGGGTCTCTATATTCAAAGGGGTTCTCTCCTATTTACTTATATTTTGGCCACCAAGAAGGCAGTTACTCACCTGTGGAGGCAGAGTAAATCTCTTACAATTCAGGAGTGGTTTAAAATAATGGGAGATTTATATTATATGGAACGGTTAATAGACCGGTGTAATAACAGATCTTCACAATTTGAACTTAGATGGTGCACTTGGGTTTTTGCATCTCCGATCGAGACCCCTCATTTATCCCATGAAGGGGGATGGGGAGAGTGGGATGTGGGTTGGGTTGTTTAGAGGGGTCTGGCTCTCATCCCAGTTAGTCTGTACTGAGGAAAAACTACAAGTTTTTTTTTTTGTATGTTTTTTCCATATTGGACTAATTGAAAATCCCATAGTCTCACTACGAATATGTACTGTAAGATGATGCACTTACCATTGTACCCCTTAATGTTTTTTAATGTTTGTATGAATAATTTCTTTTTTGTATTAATAAATAAAACAAACAGTTAAAAAAAAATTATTTCCAGGACATCAGAGTCGAGTGATGGTTTCTTTAGGATGGGCCTCACCAATGCCTCTTTCAAGGCATCAGGGAAGATCCCCTCTGAAAGTGAACACCGTATTATCCTGCGAGCACTGGACCAATGGTCCCAGCGCATCCCACTAAGGAAATGGGTTGGGGCCAGGTCCAGTTCACAAAAAGTGGGCCGCAACTTCGAGATCACCTCAACAACCTCAGCTACCTCCACTGGCCTAAACTCCTCTCAGACAATAGGAGTGCCCATGCTCCCACCAGGCCAACCACAGCGGGGCAAACCTTGCCCCACTGGCGAGATCCCGGTCTGGATAGAGGACACCCTGTCAGAGAAGAACTGAGCAAACTCCATGAACATTGTGATTGAAAATGCTTTTTTCAGCTGCAGTCAGACCGGATGGAGCTGTCAGTCCACAGTCTGAAAAAGCTGAAATGGTCTGTTCCTCCCTGCAGCAATCTCCCTGGACAGGAACTCTTCCTTCTTAAGGTTGATTGTCCCTTGGTACTCAGGATAGTGAGCTCGTAAGGCTAGTTTGTCCTCCTTGGAGCAGGTCCTCCGCCAGTAACGATCCAACTTCCAACCTTTGATCTTCATCTACTTGAGAGCCCAAACAAACCATGGCGGTCTCAAGTGAGAAGATCTGTGTCATGTAGGGGGACTCCAATACCCTGCCAATGACAAAATCCATGACCTCCTGCTGGAAATCTCCCCTACACCCCGGAGGGCGGTAAACATGGAGAATTGTGCAACCCGCACCTGGACCCCCATGCACCACCACATTTCAAAGGATGAGGTAGAACCCACTGGGTGCACAGCAAAGTTCAGGCTGGATCTAAAGCAGATGGCCACATCCCCACCCCTGTGTTCCCTCCTTGGACAGTGCACTACAGAATACCTGGTGAGGATGGGCACCTCCAGAACTGGCTCAGCATCATCTCCCAGCCAGGTCTCCATAATGCAAGCCAGATCAATGATGAAAGCAGAGTCCCGCCAACTCCTCAAGCCTCCAGCCACACTGCCACCCATGGTCACCCCAGGTGGCAATATTGTGGTGGAGAACGGACTCCTCCCACTCCTGAAATGAAACATAGAAACATTGAATTTGATGGCAGATAAGGACCGCTTGGCCCACTTAGTCTGCCTATTTGTCCATGTCTATACTGTTGCCACAGGAGGAGAATGTCTCACTCAATCCACCTCCCCCAGCCAGCTCCCAATGACTCAGGCTAGTTTCTGAGCCCAGGTCACCGGTGTGATGAGTAGTAGCACTACCGCCGCACTGACAGGCCTGCAGCTTGATGGGTTTTACAAGCAAAGGTCTACATGACATCAGAACTTGTTTGTAGCCTAGACATGCAACCAAAACACTGAATGATGTGACTGAATCTGTTTTAAGAGTACATGGCTGATCAAAATGGTTTAAAAATGGGTCTATCTCTGAGCAAAACCAGATGACCGGATAAGGACCCTGTGAACCAGATTATCTGGTCCAAATAGGCTTCTTGGCCTCCTTCCTGTAGACCATAGAATTTTATTTATTTATTTATTTCTGTTCTACCAGGAAGGTGGACTGGATCAAAATGGTCTGTTTTCAGCCACGCCTGAGGATAAACCAGACTATAGTGTATAGTGAGGGTTTGTTCTGCATGGATTTCCATGCTGGCTGAGGCATTATTGTATTACAGTTCAAAGGTCACAGAACACAGTTGTACCCTTCTGTGATGTAGCAGTGCTCCAGCTGATGGGAAATCCTTGTCTTGCACAACGCTGCTGTGCACACAGCAATCAGTTCCAGTTCTGAACTGAAACTGCCGCTATGTTTGCTGCTGCCATGGCGCATGGTGAAAACACTTTCGTTTAAAAAAAATATATACTAAAACAATAAAAAACTATACACTGTACAAAATACTGGTTGGACAATCACATGCTCAACCAGCCTGTGCCACCACCACTAGCTTCTAATTACAGCGGACCCCTCGAGGTTTGCTGTCAAGGGCTGATGCAATCAGAACCCTTCTGTGGCAGCACAGACTGGTTGTGCATGGTTGCCCACTCAGTATTCGCCATGTTGGATAGCCCCATAATAGAAACAGGAAGTACATGAGACCCTCAAGCTCATCCATTTTTCTGGAGGTGCTTCTTAAAACAGCAGCAGCAGTTATTTGTTAGTCGGCAACAAATTTCATCATATTGTTTTTTTTTTTGCAGAAATGTATTTCTGACATCTTTAGATTCATGCTCAGTTTATTTTTAGTTGTCTAAGGTATTGTTAACAACAGCTTCAAGAGCTAATTTTGTAATTAATGACTCGTCATTAAAGATGGCTGCCACTAGCAATTGTTAAAAAAACTATCTTCCAGTGAGGCTACCTGCTAAATGTGCATGCTAGTTTCATAATGTGGATGTGTTAGGATGGTGTTATCACATGTTTCTGATGGTAAACAGCACAGCACTGTACCAAGATATTTCATTTTTTTTCACGGCAGGCATGGCACAGGAGTGGGAACTTTAAAAACTCCAAAATGCCATAGCTTGGCTCAGGAATGAAAGAAAACAAAAAGAAAATGGGGCATCTTGATATTTTGCTTTCTTCATCAAGGATTTTTTCCCCAGCTGGTCAACCTCGCTCTGCTCCGGCACCACCCCCCAGCTGACTGCCAGCCCCCCCCCCCCCGGCACGTACCTGCCATGTTCCTCCATGGGTTGCCCCACCTGTGTCAAGGCCAGGAGGGAGGGCCATCCTTCCCCTGAAGCACAATCTGGTTGGGTAGGTGGCACAGGGCGGTGGCACAGGTGAGGGTTGAGCCAGGTGTCATCAGCTGGCTATTTTCTGCTTTTCTCCCAATGCCAGTGGCATGCAATGTCGTAAGTGCATGTGCAGAGGCATGCATACACCAGGCACTAAGCCGCCAACCTCCCCACAGTGATGTTGCAGCCCCTAGCACTACCACTATGCCTCCATGTGGTGGCAGCATTGCAGTGACATGGCATATCCCATATTTTTTTTTTTTATTTTATTTATTTAATTCTGGGATTACAAGTACCTTTGAGCCAAGGCTCTTTTACAAAGGTTCCACGTCAGATTGAGTACAGCACAACAAAGTTTCAACAGTACAAGGTACAACAGAAATGTAAGTGGTACAGCAGTAGGTTTGGCAGCGATAACAGGTTAATCAGGTTAAGAGTAGTTTCTAGTGGTGGGTGCAGACAATTGTGGCAAGAACATGAACAGTAATAACATGCATGTTTTACAGTTACGCAATCATATACAGGAGAGATGCATACATATTTGGTAGGGCATTAACATTCAAGGTCATAGGAGAGCAACAGATACAAGACATGGTTAGGACATGGGGGGTAAGCTGCTGAAAGGCATTGCCAACATATACAGAAGTGCAGGCAAGGAGTTGGGGGGAGACAGGGTGAAGGAGGGGAGAGGTGGAAGTGCTTGTTGTGATGCCAGGGAAGGGACAGGGGCAGCAGCTAGGCTGGCAGGGCGTGGCAGTCACAAGTACTGGAGGCAGACAGAGAGAGATGGAGCCTAGATTTGAAAGGACCAATCTTGGGGGTGGAGGAGATATCCATGCTGAGGTTATTTAACCAGTATGGCACCCTGTAGGCAAATGATCGTTGGCCCAGTGAGGTACGGCACCTAGGAATCAGCAGCATTTGAGAGTCAGATCCCCTGGTATGGCAGAGGTTTCGACTAGGGCTGAGGAGGGCTTGGACACCGGGGGGAGCCAGACCCAGGGTTATCCTCTTTGCCATGATGCAGGTTTGATATTTAATCCAGTTTGATAGGTTCAGCCAGACAGTTTGGGCATAGAGGTCGCAGGTGTGTGTAAGGTGATGGGCACCAGTTATGAGCCAACATGCTTTGTTTAGAGTGGTCGTGATGCATCTTAGGGCTGTAGAGGTGGCAGAGCCATAGATTAAGAGGCCATAGTTGATGACAGACACTACTGAGCTTAGGACAGTGATCCTGAGGGCTTCAGGGGTTAGGTTTGCCCTATGTCTGTAGAGGAGACCAAGTCGTATGTTAGCCTCCTTGGCTACGCTGTCTACATGGGCTCCATAGGAAAGGTTTTTGTGAAGAGAGATTCCGAGGTATTTAAATGAAGGTACCTCTTCAATAGGCACTCCAAGGTAATTTGTAATGGTTAGTGGATGCTGTCTGCTCTTGCTATGTGCGTTAGCGAATATCATGGTTTTTGTTTTTATAGTTAAGGATGAGTTTTTGTTTGCAGAACCAGTTCTGTATAGCTGTGAACCCGAGTTGGAGCTTGTGCTGTAGGGATAGTGGGTCCTTATGGGTGGTGTGGATGATGGCATCCTCTGCGTACAAGATGAGTTTTTCTGGGCATGATTTGGGGAGGTTATTTAGAAATAGGCTGAAGAGAAGGGGCCCCAGTATGGATCCCTGGGGGACTCCAGAGCTGACCGGTCGTGCGTTGGAGAGGACACCTCCAATTTTCACTCTTTGCGATCTGTTCTCCAGGTAACTTTTGAACCAGGCTGTGGAGTCAGGGGAGAGCCCGGCAATTTGTAGCTGTCCAGGAGCAGGTGGTGGTGAACGGTATCGAAGGCCTTAGTTAGGTCTATGAAGACGGAACCGGCTAGGTGGCCATTATCCAGGGAGCTGTGGATGGCTCCAGTGAATTCCAGGAGGGCCGTTGTGGTACCGTGCCCTTTTCTGAAACCATGCTACTGGGGGCACAGGATATTGTGATTGTCCAGATAATCTGTGAGCTGGTCAGCAACTATGCGTTCTATGGCCTTGGATAATGGGGGCAGTATGGAGATTGGTCGGTAGTTTCCAGAGTTGGTCCAATTGCCTGATTTATGTATAAGTGTAATGGTGGCTGATTTCCATCTCTCTGGGAACTGGCTCTGGCTGAAGGAGAGGTTGAAAATCTTAGTTAGCGGGCTAATCACCTCATCGAGAGTGAGGGACAGGAGTTTCAGGTCAAGGGTGTCCCCACTGTGTCGTGTTTTTGCAATAGCATTAGCAATGTACTTCTGGGCTTCTTTCATCTTGACAGATTTGAAGTAGAAGGGAGGAAGTGTTGGAGAGCATGTAGTAGTAGCAGGTTTAGCAGGGGATGTGGTTTCATTGAAGAAATCAGTGGGGAGCACACTGCTGAGGTCCGTGAAGGCCGAGTTGAAGGTGTTGGCTGTAGTAGTTGGGTCAAAGGTAATTTTCCCATCAGTGACTTACATAGTAGGGGAGGATTTTGGTTGTTTCCAGGTCACTTCTTTGATGTTACTCCAGAAGGCTTTACCATTACCCCAGGTGTTGGTGAGCACTTCCTTGTAATATGCACTTTTTTGCAGTTGTATAGACTGTGTGCAGGCATTTCGGGCATGTTTGTAGTTCTGGAGGTTAGCTTGAGTGCCAGATTCCTGGGCCAGTAGCCAGAGGTGGTCCCTTACTTTTAGCTGTGCTATTAGGTCAGCGGTGAGCCATGGACTGAAGCGGGCTTTGACTTTGCATTTTTTAGAGGGGGCGTAGGTGTTGCAGGCAGCATTAAAGGTAGAAATGAAGAAATCCAGGGCTGAGTTGACATCAGATGCTGTAAAAATAGGAGACCAATCTTGTTGCCTGAGGAGCTATTTGCGTAGATGCAGCTTGCCACGTGGTAGGATTCTGCTGGAAGTGACTGCTGGGGGGGGGGGAGAGGTTTGCAGAATTTGTTAGTCCATTCACAGATGACAAAGGAATGGTCACTGGGTAAGAACCCAGTCCAGGAGGGAGCTGGTACCTGTTCTATAGTTGTGTCGGGTTGGGGAGGTGACCAGTTGTGTGAGGTTTACGGAGGCAAGGGCATCCTTGAGGTTCCCGGTGTCAGGTGAGAGCCAGTTAATGTTAAAGTCACCAAGCATGATTAACTCGGATCCAGAGGGTTGTATATGAGTGAAATCCAGTATGGCACTGACTCCTTTTGCTTGCTCTTTTGGTGGGATGTATACTGCTGCTACTGTCAGGACTTTTCCGTGTGCTCCTAGGTAGATACGAATGGGAAGGATCTATGCAGTCGAGTCCGGTGGGGGAGTCTAGGGGATGGCCTGTGAGGCCCTCCTTAAGGTAGATGGCACATCCCCCTCCTTTTTTGGCCTTATGATCTAGCCTGAAGACATTGTAACCAGGTAGGGTGATTGCCTGGTCCAGAATTTTCAGTGATAGCCAGCTTTCCACAATAGCAATGACATCCGGTTTGTACTGGCAGGAGAAGATTTGCAGGGCATCAAGCTTCGGGAGAAGGCTGCAGATATTTATGGAAACAAGGGAGAGTGACCCAGAGTGTTTAACTTGGTTGTTTGGGCCATGAGAAATTGGGCCAGGGTTCGGGTGAATGTTACCTGACAGGAGTAGCAGGAGGAGCAGTAGCTTCAGTGTGCTCCAAGGCAGGTCCCTGGTAGTGAGCTTCCGTGAGTGCTTCATTTTGGTGGGTGAAGGAAGATGATGGAGCTGGTCCCAGAGTGATTTCTCATGTAACAAGACAGGGATGGGGGCTGACATAGGAATCAGCCAACTGTTATGAGTGTCAGCTCTTAGCTACTCAGGGTTGAAAGGGGGTGGGGAGGGGTGCATGGTAAGGCTTGTAGAGTGCATAGGTGGTAGTGGACCAAGTCAAAGTGGTAACTGAGTGGTGGAGTAACAGGCTCCAGGGAGGTAGAAAAGGGGAACAGATGCCAGAAGGGTAAGTAGAGTTAAGGTGGGGCAGGACATGGTTGAGGGGAAAGAGGGGGAGGCACAGGAGGCAAGGCGGCCAACAGAGGAGGCGTTTGAGGGATAGGTAAAGGAGGAGATTAGGAGTTAAGTAGAGATGTGGGGGGGAGGGATAGAAAGAGGCAGTGCTGAGAGATGTGCAAGGGTCAAGAAGTGGGTGGTACTAGCAGGCGGCCCAATTGGCGATGGCACAGGAAGGAGTCACTGAATGGGAGGTTTTAACAGCTATATAATAAACCCCAAAAGGGGGGTTGGGTGGGATAAAAACTATGGCTTTTCACCCTGCATTTCAATGGGCGCAAAGGCCCAGAATGCACAGAAAGCTGAGAGGAGGGCTGGACCAATCAGAGGCAGATGCATACATCCCCAGTCCAATCAATGGCTGCAGCAGACAGCGCTGGCCAATCAGAGCTGGAGCCGGATTCACCGGTCGGGTCCGTGGGCTTACCTGGCTTGCGGAGCTCCTGGGCAGCTGCTGTGTTGGTGTGGGCACGCAGCTGGCTTCTCGAGCCACGGCCACTCCAGCGGCGCTGAAACAAGCCCGAGGAGGGGGCTGTGGATCCGGCTTGTGGAGCTCCTGGGCGGCTGCTGTGTTGGTGTGGGCGCTCGGCTGGTTGGGTAAGAGCCATATGGCATATCCCATATGGCTCTTACCCAATTCACAAATATCTTCCTAAAAGTCTGGGATGTCCATGCTCCACTACCCCTGACTCCACTAAAATGAGTCTGGGTAAAATGTAATCATAATCCCTGGATCTCTCTCTGGAAATCCTGTCCACTTGCAAATCTCGTGACCTTGCTTGGCAACGCTTCAAAACTACATGCGACCCAGTTGACCTGCAGAACTACAGAACCCTCTGAAATAGCTGTCCCAAGTGTATTTGGCAGGCCAAATCTGACTATTTCAAAACCTGTCTGCACACCTCTAATAACTCTCCATCCTCCTTCTGAAATTATCTTCATTCGCTCCTGCACTCCTCCTCTGAACCCCCTCAACCCACTCTTTGCATGGCTGGTTCCCTTGTTTTGGACCCTACCTCTGTTGCAGATGTCCTAAATAAGTTCTTCACGATCTGTGCCCTTCCGCAAGACCTCCCCCCTCCTCTTCTGCCCCTCCCCCACGTGGCCTGCTGGTTTCCAACTGCCTCCGGTGTCCCCAGTAGAACTGCTTAAAACCCTTGGCACCCTGTACTCCTCCAAATCTAGCCATGATGGCTTACACCCTAAACTCCTCAATGTCTCTGCTCCCTCAATTTTGACCCTTTAACTTACCTCCTCAACCTATCTTTCTCCTTCTCTACCATCCCTTCAGCCTGGAAGTTGATTACTATCATATCCCTTCATAAAGGGGGTGATCCCACTGTCCCTGGCAACTACCGCCTCATATCACTTCTCCCCTCACTTGCCAAGTTCCAAGAATCACTCATCCTCTCAAGGCTAAATAACTTCCTCTCTGCTTCCAACACTCTCTCCCCGGTCCAATCAGGTTTTAGAAAACTCCACTCAACTACCTCCTTCATTCTTCACTTTACAGATGCCATCCACTCTGTAATGGATCAAGGGCAGATCACCTTGGCTATTTTCATTGACCTTGCAAATGCCTATCGACTTCATCTCCCACCTTCTTCTTCTTTGCAAACTTAGCATCATCGGCCTTTCCCCTGCAACTGTCTCCTGGTTTAGCTCCTATTTAACTGGCCGGTCCCAGTCAGGTAAAATCAGCAATGACTTGTCTTCCTTCTTTCCCCCAACCCTTGCTGGCATCCCCCAGGGCTCGAACCTCAGTCCTGTCCTTTTTTCCCTGTTTATAAACGACCTCCACTCTGTATGCACCCACGCCAAGTTCAATATGTATGCGGATGACACCGTCCTTTTCCTAGTAGGTCCCTCTGCCTCAGCCATTCAAACCCCACTCCAGCAGTTAGTTTATTGATCGATCAAAATTAAGGTCATTACACATACAAAAGCAATAAATACAACCATATACAACAAAACCACACAGGAAAAGAAAAATTTACATCATTAAAGTCATTAAAACATTTCAATATTGCACATTGCTCAAGTATACAAATATCTCTTTTTCCCTGTTAAAGTATATTATATTTCTATATGTAACTTCTTTTCAATAGTTTTACAGTATTATACAATTTTATGTAATACATGCATTTCTTTTGACATTAATAAGCTGTTTATTTGATATTTTGCTTTCTAATTCATCTTTGCCAACAAATCTCCTAAAAATATTTTCTTTATTATAGAGTGGGCACAAGATCAGCAGGTGTGTTATGTTAGCTTCATCTAACTTACACTTACAACATTTTGTTTCTCTTTTTTCATAGAATCATATCAGTCTTTGAGTGGTGTAATATTCAAATCTGAATTTGGTCATTATCCTTCTGTTTATTGGTTTTTTGATTAAATTCAGATATTTTTCAAAACCCATAAATCTTTTGTTATTTGCCATCCATCTGCCGATCTTGTATTCCCTACCTAACCCCACATCTTTTTGAGAGTATATATCTATAAGTTTGTCTTTTATCATGCCTTCTATTAGATGAAAAGGTTTAAAATATACCTCTGTTAAAATATTTAATAGCCCATAGGGTTTGATGTTCCTTTCCAATACTGTTAATGTGGAGAAGAATTTCTGGCGGCTCATATAATCTAGTGTTTCTTCCAAACATAAACGTAGAAGTCTGGATTCTTTCGTGGTATGTACTTTTAACCAATATTTCACCAGACATTTCTCAATGCTGTATTGCACTTGTAATTGTCCTAATTCAAGTCTAACTAGAGGAGAAGGTGCTCCAATCGTAAGCCCCAGTATTTTTTTATAATATTGATTCATGGTAAATTCCAGTTTACTGTTATCCTCCATTCCCCGTATTTCTACCCCATATAATACCTGACTTTTAATTTTGGCATTTACTACATTTAGACATCCCTTAATTTAGTTTCCACAATGTTTGTATGCAAAATTATTCATGGCTGATAAGAATCTTTTGTTTTCTGCTTTATTATTTTTTTATGTTGATTCCAGTTTAAGTTATGTGTATAGGTTATTCCGGATAACAGAATTCTGTTACATTCTCTATAGTCTTATCATCACATTTCAGCTTATGATTTGTTAGATTCATCCCATTTCTCGAACTAAACACCATGGCCCAGATATTCAAAAGGGTTGCGCCATGCGCAATAGGGTTGCGCCTGCACAAGTCCAAAAGTGCGCCATTCTGCGATATTCAGCAGGAGGCAGTTGCGCCACGAAAACATGTACGAGACAACAAGCGCAATGCAAATAATGGCATGCGCAAACGGTTGAGGGTGGATCCATGCATAAAAGCGCCAATCGATATCCAAGATCTGCGCAATGCGCAACAGCGGAACAGCCGGAAGTTGCGCACCAGCGGAAATGAGCCAAAATAAAAAGGCTCAAGGAACAGGCACAAGAACACCACAGGGATGCCAAGTGGGGAAGAGAGAGACAGAAAGACAGTCAGTGACAGGCCAGGGCAGGCAAGGGAAGCAGTGTGGGCCATAGGCTGCAGAGGCCAGTGGGGGGGTGCCCGGTGCAGTGGAAGTAGCAGTCAGGACAGCGGGGTAACAGAGCAACATCAGCCAGGGGGTCACAAGCCAGGAGATGGATGGTGGCAGCTTCCACATGGAAGCTGTAATGAGGTGAGAATGCAAGGTGCAGGGGGGCGTGGCCGTGGATAGGCCCGTTGAAGCGATCGCCCCAACAGGCATTACCGTGCCGCATCAGCTTTGAGCTGTACACAGATGTAGAGATCGTGGGCGGTACCGCCTGAACAGGGCAATACTGAGGGGTGGTCTGTGAGCTGTGCAGTGATGTGATGCAGGCACCTCACGACGGAGTCATGCTCTGTCAGTGGAGACCAAGGTGACAGCCTGCATGTGCTTGCTCGCCACGGGCACCTTCCAGAGGCCAACAGGGGACACCACAGGTATCACACAGTCGGCCACGTCACGCATCCTCACCCAATTCCTCAGCGCACTGCTGCCACATGCTGAGGAGCACATCCATTTCCCCAGCACCGCGGCAGAGCGTACAGCAAACATGCAGGCGTTCCACAGGGTAGCACGTATGCCTGGCGTGCTAGGGGCCATAGACTGCACCCATGTGGCCATTCGCACGCCACCTGGCCCTGATGGGGCCACATATAGGAATAGAAAGGGCTTCCCCAGTGTCAACTGGCAGGTGGTGTGTGATGCCACTGGGTGTATAATCAATGTCTGTGCCACACACCCTGGCAGAGCACATGATGCCTTCATATGGCATCAGTCCACACTGTGCCATCGATTCGAGAGTGGGGACATCCCCACAGGCCATCTAGTGGGTGAGTACGCATGTAGGAAATGCAAACTCAGGGCAAGGGTGGGAATGCCACAGGTGCCATGGTAGTGGCACACAGGGATATGGGCAATATGGACCTGAACATGAGACTGATCTCCACTATCTCCACACAGGTGACAGCGGATACCCACTCCATCCCTGGCTGCTCACACCGTACCGGCGCCCCATCACCCCATCGCAGCAACGCTATAATGAGGCACATGCTGCAACACGCAACATCATCGAGCGGGTGTTTGGGATGCTCAAGGCACACTTCCAATGCCTGGATACCTCCGGCGGTGCCCTACAGTACAGCCCCTCAAAGGCTTGTGGGATATTCCTGGCCTGTTGTATCCTGCACAACATGGCCAATGACTGTGGGATAGCCATACAGGTTGAAGAGGGGGACAGCGATGGGGACGCCAATGGCGCCAGTGTTGATGGTGATGAGCAGCCCCCCTTGGACGGCGGAACCCCCGACTGATCTGGCAGGCCCAGCTGCACCGGGACACCATCATGGAGGAGCATTTTGCACAACACAGGTAAGTCAAGGGGCCATGTGCAGACAACACTGTCCTGGCGCAACCCACAGGCACACACAGTAACACACCCGGGGTGCCTGACAGCAAGGGGGGTTGAAGGGACCAGGCACACCAACACACCATCAGGGAGGGGTGAACAGTCAAATGGAGACACACACACACACACACACACCAGGCACAAAGCGTACATGGGCAGGTGCACAGCACAGCAGGAACAGACATGGCAAACACACAGATCCACAGACCACACCCACCACTTGTACTTGTCAAGCACGTGTGTCAGATGCTGGGCACCCTTGCACCTTGGTGTACAGTACAATGCAGGCATCATCATGCACACACACCTGTGGACAGCGGTTGGGATGGTGTGCAGGTGGTCCGTATGTTGGCGTGATGGGCAGGGCACCCACCAGTGCACTGCCCACCATGCCGCACAGTGCACACAGGGCAGCACCAGACAGGGCCCGCACTAGGAGACAGGTCAGTCATGTTGCACCATTCCACAGCCACCGCAGATGCATGGGCAGCCCCACCGTGACCCAACAGCACTGGCAGGCTGAGCAGGGGCCACATGGGGTGGCACCGATGGACCACCAGGGGTCCCACTGCGCGATCGCAACCTTGTCTGCAGTGGGGTCTGTAGGATGCCAAACATACCTGCACCAGGGGTGCTTGGGATGCCCACAGCAGAACCCGGTGTCAACAGGCTTGGCGTCGCACGATGCCGGGAACGGGGAGTGGAGAGCGTACTGTGTGGGGTGCGCGGTACAGGAGCACCTGCATGTGTGCCCAATGCAGCCACGACAGCGACCAATGCCTGGGTCTGCCTGTCAATGGCGGCGGTCACATCCATCCACATGTGGACCATCTCTGCACGGTTCAGAGCACATTCCCTGCTGTGCCACTCCACAGCCGCACACAGTGCCCCCACAGACGTTGCAACCCACCTTTGCTGCTGTACTGATTCCTGAAGCAGGCAGGTGTGCTCTTCAAGTGGGTACTCTGCCACAACAGCATCCTGTCCCCCAGGGTGTGGAAGGTCCTGATGCTCAACACCCCTTGAGGGTGGGCGCTGTTCACCAGGACCAGGAATGGGCATATCAAAGGCGGCGTGGCATATGCCACCGCTGGACACTGTACCCCCAGACCTGGTGGGTGACTGATGCTGCTGCCCTCCAACCGCTGTGCCATAGGGACCACTCATTCCACTGCTGTGGCCACAACAGTGCCAGACACCTGCACAGCCACCGTGCTGCCCTCACCGGTGGTGACAGGCACAGCCTGGGACTGTGCTGACATGCTGGCACACATGTTGGAACCAGCTAGGCCCAGGGGCATGTGCTGGCCTGCTGTGTGTCCTTCATGGGACACACACATGTCACTGCCCATTGCAGTCCTTGCATCATCAATGGTGCAGGTACGTGCTACAGCCACAGTCACAGCGTGCTGGCATGCTTGCATGCCAGACTGCTGAGACACAGGCTGTGCACCCCCACACCAGACTCACCAACACCAGAGTTGCCAGCCCAGCGCATGCTGGTGCAGTGCATGCTGGCTGGCGACAGAGGTGGATGGACCTCCTCCATGTCCAGCAGGTCATCCTCACTGCCTGACCCACCACCACCATCCCTGAAGACGAACTGGATCTGTAACAGAAAGAGAGGACATGTGAGTGCATGTGAACAACCCTCCCCCAACACCACCACCATGTCATACCGTGCAGTGATGGGCTTCCACCTGTCTGGAATCCACCTCCTGGTATGCCCTCAATAGCACTGCGCTGCATTGATGCAGCCACTCAGTCCTCAGCCAGGGTCAGCTCCACCACCGCTGGCTGGCCCCTGCCAGTGCCAGCACGTGCCGCCCTGAGGGCTGCCACCTTCTCCTTCACCCTCCTGCGGTCTGTCCCAATCTTCTGCTTGCTTTTCCTGCATGGAGCTCTGGTGGCTTCCGTGCAGGTTCACTGCCTGAGCTACCCCCTCCCATGCAGCCGCATGGCCCTGAGGGGTGCCTTGCCGTCCACCCAGTAGAGACTCCTCCTCCAGATAGGCCTGGAACAGGGCCTCTGTCTCTGCCATGGTGAAGTTGGGCCTCCTCCTCCTTCGCCCACCATCTTCACCCTCACCTTGGCTCTGCTCGGTCATGGCTATCTGTATGGGTGGAAGTGGACACCTGTAACTGTGCAGTCTACAGTGCTATCCCATGCCCATTGACCAGAACATCCCACAGCATGCAACCCACCTCTCACCTGCAGTAACTGAATCTGGCCAGCGCCAGCCCAGTGTCGCACTTTTATAGTGCAATGCATGCAAATTAGGAGTGGAGCAACTGTAATGAGATGCAAATCGCGCCACTGCGCCTTTGAATGGCTGATCAGATGATTTGCATGTGTCAGCTGAATATCGCGCTATTGCACTTTTCGCAATACGGTTGAACTGGCTGAGCCAATGGCGCAGATCTGTGACTGTGTGGTACACTGCATTGCACATGCCCATGTGGCTTACACAGGCATCTGCTATGCTGATGACGTGCTGTGCGCGATCGGCAATTCAGGCCATGGCCACCATTGTGCCAGTGGCGCTACAGCAATGGGCACCATATGGCGCTGTGGCACTACTGCGCAATAGTCCACTGTGGCATTGGCACGCAGGTGGTCGGTCGCGCAGGATGCGTAGACATCATATGGCGCTGTGCGTGGCCTTGCGTCATAGACCCCTGACCTGGCGTCCGACCTTTGCCCCCTAGCGCAGTTCAGCTGCCATGTGTACGGCCCTATTGCGCTGTCTGGTGACAGCGCTATGTGAACCGACGGCGCTGTACGAACAGCGCGATTGGGACCTGTGGTGGTCTATTGCGCAAGATTTCCACGTGGGGTTGCCACGCTGCATGGCGCCATATTGCCTGCTGTAAAGTTAGAACAATGGCAAGCAGGAGGACACTCCAATGGAGCCCGGTGGAGGTGGCCAACCTGGTGGCCCTGGTAGAGCCCCACTATGGGGCACTGTATGGGGAGGAGCCCCTCACCATGGCTCGAACCCAGGTCTGGCTGCAAGTGGCCAAAGACCTGGTGAGGGTCACAGGGTGGCGCCGGTCTGCCGAGCAGTGCCGGCACAGGTACAGTGACCTCCGCAGGAGGGAGCCGAGTTAGCACAGACTACGGTCACGCGTGCAGGAGGGGCGAGTGCCTAGGCCAGGTGGGTGTACCATCTATGCACCTGTATTCTCCATAGGGGTGTGAGTGTGTTTTGGTGGCTGTGCATGGGTGATGGCTCTGCCATGGTTGGCTGTGTCAGTGTGTGCAGGTGTGAGATGCATGGGTCTGGCTGTGTGGGCAGGCACACTCACTGGGGCAGGGGGCAGTCTGCTTTGGAGTCACACTGATGTTTTTCTCAACATTTGTCTCCCACAGGCCGGGCCGAGAGGATGCAGGCACGGGATGAGGAGGGCCGTGGCAGGGCCCCGGTGGCGGTCGGTGGTGCTGCGAGGGGTGGGCCACAGCAGCAGCAGCAGCCACAGCTGCTTGCAGAGTGTGAGTATCATTACATCATGGATGCTATTGCATGCTGGAGGGGGTGGGTATGACCACCAGCCATGCACAACACAACCATGCACGACACAGGTGACATTCATCACTGTCCAGTGTCACTGCACGTCTGTGTGTGCGTCACTGGTGGTCCATGCATGCACTGGGCACATGGCTGTGGAACTGGCATCGCACCACATTGCCACGTCACTTATCAGCCTTGTTTGTGCTGTGATGGACATGGGCAGTGTGTGTGTGCAGTGGTGCACATAGCTGGTGCCGCCTGGTTGGGCTTGTCATGTGCATGGTCACTGTGGGTGGGTGCATACCATCACAGGTGCGGGACATTGGGCTATATGGCTTGCAGGTTGGGTGGTGTTCAGGGTTGTGGTCAGTCACAGCCATTGACTGTGTTCCCTTTTCCTAGGCCTCATTGTGTTCTGCAGAATTGAGCGGGCACTATACCAGCTGACCCGGGTGTCCCTGGAGAACCGGAACATCCTCCAGGATATACAGCGCCATGGGCTACGGAGGAGGCACAGCCAAGCAAGACGGCACCAGGCAGCGGAGGACCAGCCTGCTAGGCCTTAGGCCGGATTCCCTTCCCACTTCACCCATCCCTCCCACCCTGCCTTCCTCTCCAAGTTGTTCATCCTACCCCTTGCCCACCCCTACCTTGTACCCCTACCCCTCTTGTAAATAGTTTTGTTGTTGTTAATTTTGTACTTTACATTTTTCTAATATATATATATATTTTGATATGAATACTGTGGTGGTCTCTGATTTGCAGCTGGCTATGGTTGCTCAGTTGCAATGGTGTGCATGCCATCTGGGGTGGTATGGTCCTGGGTATGTGTGTGTGTGTGTGTGTGTGTGTGTGTGTGTGTGTGTGTGTGTGTGCATGGGGAGGTGTCTCCAGTGTGGCAGTGACTTTCTGTTGGTCTTGCCATCTGCTGCCGCCCACTGCTGGGTGCACAGGGTGGGTCTGGCTTGTATGGTTCTCTGCTACACGAGGTTGACGTGTGCCGGGGGGGATGCATGGTGTTTCCTGCAGTGCCAGTCACTGCACATGGGTGGTGTCTTGGGGTCACGGTGCAGGGTGTGCTGTGCATACGGGGGGCTGATGTGCACTGTGGTTGTCAACCCCCTGTGTGTGGCAGTCTCAGCCTGCCAGTGGTTGTGCTGGGCGTCATGGCCTGCTGTGCTTTGTTGGCTTGTCCCCATGGGCCAGTAGATCATCCGTCCCACCCCCAGTGATGCTGTGCTTGGGGTGTGCAGGTGTCTTGTTGGTTCTGCAGTGTGTTCCTGTGCCCATGTGTGGCATGGCTGGCGGTGGGCCCCAGCCTGCCTCCCTGGTTGTGCAGTTCCATTGCTCTGCTGGGGTTGGGGGGGCTCTGCTTGCGCTATGGCACCTCTGGACTGCTCAGCTGGGCTAGCCTTGTTGCGCTATGGCACAACCTTTCTGCTCAGCTTCCCCTTCCTGGTTGCGCTATGGCACAGTTTGTGCGATATTCAGACGTTGGCTGCTTGCGCAATTTGTTTTGCTCCATGTTTGAATATCGCGTCTGTTGCGCATATGCACAATTGACTTGTGCTTGCTCCTGCTGTTGCGCACATTTTGGGTGCAGTTTGAATATCTGGGCCCATGAATTTAGTTTTATCATAACTGATCTCAAGGTCCAATATTTCATATTCCCCTCTAAATTTCTCCATGCTTCTACGTAGCCCTAAAAGGCTTGTGGATATCAATACTATATCATCCTCATATGCTACGTATGGACAGCACCTGGAGCCCACCCTGGGCGTATACAAATTAGGGTCTTATAGTTTCATTCATATTTTATTCAAGAATAAATCAAACAAAATGGAGACAGGACGCAGCCCTGTCTTACCCCACAGTTTGTACGGAACTTCTCCGTTATACCCCCTTCATTATTATATCTTAGCCTGGTTGAATTATCTGTGTATAATGACATTATTATGTTTAATAAAGTTATGTCAGTGTCAGTGGCTCAGTAGGTAGCACACTCACCTCTGAGGCTGAGAGATCAGAGGGCTGTGTGTTCAGTTCCCACATCTGACACTTGGGTTAATGTCCCAGTACCGACACTGTAGTGCAGCATGAGAGGGGTGCTGCACTTCTGAGGTGCCGTCTTTCAGATGAGACGTTAAACCGAGGTCTCATCTGCCTGAATTGGTGGCAGTTCAGGTGGATGTTAAAGATCCCATGGCACTTATCGAAAAGAGTAGGGGAATTTCTTATTGGAAAACAATATAAGAAAACAAAAACTCAAGACAAATCAAAAAATATTCACATCATCATACATACAGGCAAAAAACAGAAAAAAAATAACCATATCTTCAATACAGGTTAATAAATAAGCAGAAAAAAAACAGAAAATAGTACTGAAAAGAAGTCCCACGACTCAAACCCCCCTCAGAAAACATCATTCAAGTAACTCCTTCAAATAAAATTAAAGGTAAGGCTCTCCACCAAAACTCCACTAAAGGTGCAGGTAAAGTTTTTTTTTTTCTGAACAATAAATACTAGAAATTTCTTTCCTAATGTGCTCCCTTAGGTCAGTCAAAAAAAACATGTTTTGTTGCAGAACAAACATACATCAGTTGTGCCAGATACACCATTTGCAGACTGCAAACAGAACCCGCAATGTACCTGGAAAAAAATTTTCCAACCAGGACCAAATTCCCCATAAACTAACTCTGAATAAGTTAAATCAGAGAACTTAGGTAAAGCCCATGCCTGACTCAACTGAGTCCACAGTGGAGCAATATATGGACAGCCATAAAACAAGTGCGACATAGATTCAAGCATACATGTACAGGTGTCCCGAACACAATACTTTCAGACAATTGCTTGTGTACTTGGTTTCCCTTAACATTTAATTTGTTGTGACAACACAACCACAGGGTATCCCACATTTTTTCTGTAATCCTACTTTCCAGCAATTGTTTTGTTAAACATTGAGTATCACATGGTACATCAAAACAGGGTGACACCAAGAACATGGTTTGAAGAACGGAGGAATATAAACATGTTCTATGCTGTAGCAAGTCTACATCATAAGACACATTCCATAATTTTACTTTTCTAAAGATTTCAATGAGGTATCCAGACATCCTGGTTGGAATTTTGGTAAATGGTTTCCACACAGGGGCTTGCCATTTATCCAAAAAATACTGAGAATGGGAGTAAAAACTAAGGGCCCAACAATCCGTCAGGTTGACTATACATGGAAAAATATTAGAATGGACAAAAATGGAAAAATAAAACAACACCGGGTTTACCAACTGAAGACCGCCCTGTTTAATAGGCCAGTAAGTAATAGATCTCTTCACAGGGTTTAGTCTGCTACCCCAAAGCAACTGAAAAAATAAATTATAAAGACGGGCCTCAAGATGTAAGGGAAGGGGAAAAATATAACTAATTACTAAAAAAATAGGCAGAATGCAAGTTTTGAGCAGAAAAATCCGCTTCTATGGGACATAGGGAACCGCTTCCAGCGAACAATTTTGGATTCAGCTACCTCCATAGATGAAATCCAGTTACATTCCGCCACATCAGGTGGGCCAAAAGTAATACCCAAAATACAAATTTTCTGAGAGTGAACAATAATTCCTCCTATATCTGGAGATACCGTCTGTGGGGGAAGATGTACAGCACAACCCACAATCTTCTGGGTATTTAATTCAGATCCAGAAATTAAGGAGAGGGAATGGATGATCTCAATCGCCCTCTCACCAGATGCTTGATCTGCTACTAGAATGCAAATGTCATCTGCATAAGCAAGGGCACTGGGAAAGGCGAGATAAGGTTTTACAGAGATATGTCTAATGGTCCCCTCCCCATTCAGTTTCCTGAGCAGAGGATCAATAGAAAAAACATACAGCAGGGGACTTAAAGGACATCCCTGACATACACCTCTCTTGATAGGGATATGGGAGCCTTGTAATCCATTAACTAACGGCGTTGCGCAGGCAGACCGATACAGATTCTTAATCCAACTCAGCAATTCCGCAGGTACCCCATACTTTGCCAGGACCGCAAATAAATAACTATGTGGAACATGGTCAAAAGCCTTAGTCTGATCTAAACTAAGGACATATCCTTGCGTGGCACTCCCGTCAAATACTTCCCGCAAAATTTTCAAATCGGAGAGCATAGAATGATTTGGAATCGCACATGTCTGAGTAGAAAAAATTACCTGGGTGGCAATCTGAAAGAGTCTATTGGAGACAATCTTACATAAGATCTTCCAATTGGAATTTAACAAAGTAATAGGACGCCAGTTGTCCAACTTGTCTTTATCATTTTTCTGTTTATATAAAAAAATCAAATAACTATCGGCAAATGTGAGAGGAATAGGCAAGGGGCCTTGTAAAATGACATTATATACCTTCATTAAATATGGTAACAATAAAGGTTTAGCTTTTTTATAGAACTCATTGGGAATGCCATCAGGACCAGGGGTGACAGTAGTTTTCAAATGTCTAATAACAGAGTCCACTTCAGCATTAGTAAAGGGCCGACAGGAAACATTAATACAATCAGCGGACAAGGTAGGAACATCTAAAGAACCAAAAAAAAGTCCCAGGGCTCTGGCTCATAAGCTTGCCCATATAAAGACCGAGCATGGAATGAAACCTTTTCCAAAATGGTATGATTATCACTAATCTGGGTGCCACAATGGGATATCAAAGAGGGCATATATTTAGACGCAACCTGTTGGTGGCTACTATCATAGGGGGTTAACTACTTTAGCAGATCCCTTTCTCCCATACTTTTGTTCAAAAAACAGCAATGTCGTCTTCTCATACTGAGAGGAATGCATCTCAATTTTGACCTGCCGGATCTGGTCCGAATAATCCAGACCCCATTCAGTTTGCCAAGATAATAATCTTTGTGAGTGCCGATGGCACTTAAGGTATTGGAAATAGCAATCCGAGGATTTTTGTTTAGAAAACTATTTACAACATTTTTTAATAACAGATTTAGTATCCTGCCACCAAAAGGTTGGGCTATCATATAAGTCAAATACTGAAACCTTGTCTTGGAGAAGCCCATACAACTCCTGCCACCCACCTTCCTCCCCCAAAACAGAAATATTCATCTTCCATAATGTATGAGACACAGGTTTGTTACTGGGACAACCGATGTGTAATAATAACATGCAATGGTCTGAATACTCACATGGGAGAACTGAATACTGAACATTAGAGAACCAATGAGAAAGAAAAAAGTATTCAATCTGTGTGGTAAATCTACCCCAGTGAAAAGTGTGTTCCGGCGGGTATACACCAAAAGGAGCCCCATCACGCAAGTCAGCAGTGACATACAAAGTGTTAAGGAAGTTAGAATCTGAATATAATTTGGGGGTAATTCCAGTTTTGTCAGACAAGGCCAAAATACAGTTAAAATCCCCTCCAAAATAACTGATTTGGATGAATGAAGAAAGGGCTGGATAGTTTTCAAGGTCTGAATCCGCTGAGTTTTAAGTTGAGGGTTATAAATATTAATAAACTGCTATTCTTGTTGTTGGAGAATGACATCTAAAAGAAGAACCCGACCCTGAATTAAATCAATTAGTCTTGTAACATGAATGTCAACCCCTTTCACCAGTATCCCCACTCCAGAACACACGTCCTCAGCCAAGGACCAGAAAGACAGGTCATCCCTCCAATCCCTGGAGGCCTGCCCAATCTCTCTCAACGAGTGGAGCCTAGTGTCCTGTAAAAAAATAATATGTAAAGGTAAGGACAAAAGGAGGGAAAAAATAGCCCATCTCCGTTTAACATTTTTAAGGCTATTAGCATTTAAGCTACCAAAAGATAAGACATCCCCCATATCAGACATAGGTAAATTCAAGATTTTTTTCTACCTCGTCCCTTGCCTGGAGACTTCAACTTACATTGTTTTTTCTTATTCAGCTGGATGTCCCCAGAAACCTGCTCGGAATCAGTCAACATCTCAACATGTGAAGATGCAACAGAGGAGGCATCGGAATCTTCCTCAGTATCAACCGCCTGCTTACATTTATGTAAGACAGCAAAACGGTTTTTCACTACCACCTCAGAGGGTGGAGAGGCAGAAGGCAGGGGAACTCCTTTCAGAAGATAGCTTCTTGTCTGCCTCCTGTTCCCCACTGGAACCCAATCCGTATCAACGGGTGGTAGCATATTGTCTTTAACACAGGGTGTAGCTGAAGTGCTAGTGGCTGGGGACTTCTCCTCAGCAACAGCTGGGGCAGAAACTGTGTCAGGCGGTATTAAACCCAAGTCTCCAGACACTAAGTCTGGACTAGACGTGGGCACTGTCAGGGGTGTTGGCTCCAAACCCAGGTCAATCCGTGAAGAAGAGGGACCAAAGGGGGAAGAGACTGGTGCAGAAGCAAAAGGCCGAAACTGAGGCCTAGCCTGAGCAGATCTTTGAGCCTGAGTAACAGTCTCATTCTGAGAGTCAGCAGGCATCGCCGGCTTATTATGAGAGGCCAATGGACAATCTTTAAAGGAGTGTGAGGTTGCTTTGCACAAATTGCAGTAGGATGGGTGAGGACAATTCAGACTCACATGCCCAGAACCCAGACATGAGGAGCATTTAAGTTGATCACAAGCACTACTGAGATGGGTATGGGCCCCCACACCAAAAACAAGATTTTGGTTGTCCTGGGTAAAATACAAAATCCCTATCCCTACCTAGATAAAAACAACTCGGTAAGTGCTGTATACTCCCATTAACAATTGGCAATTTTACCTGAAGTTTCCACCCCCCTGTCCAAAAAACTCAGAGTCAATGATGGGATCAGGTAAACCCAACACTATGCATTTAGTAGACAACCACCACACAATGTCATCTATTGCCACCCCCTCATTTTTAAACAAAACAGTAATATTCTTAATAGCTGGCTTAGTAAGGGGAATGGCAAAAAAAGGGGACCATAATGGAGTATGACAAACTGCCTGATAACGATGCCAAAAGGTATCTAAACCTAAGGCAGGTTTAAAGCTGATATCAAAATAATTATCACCAGACGTATGGATTAAGGCATAACTTTCAGAGGGAGCAAATTGCAGACTGGATTTAATCAGTGTTTTCCCCACATATAGATGATCTGGAAATTTGTCTAACCCACCTCTGTATCTAAGCTGGACAGCATTACGTTGTTGGCCTGCTCGGGGATGAAATAAGCCAGCAAAGTTTTAGGCTGCTGAGGGCCAGCAGATGTTCCAGGTGCTGAAGCAGCAAAGTCAGAGTTCGTACCCCGGATAGAAGCATTCATAGATAGAGGCCTATGTGCCTCACTAAGCACACCTGCCTGAAGTGAGCTGCCCCCTGTCCCCACCATGTCTACAGGAGACATACTAGGCAGAGGCAAATTAGAAACCAAAGCGGCCAAAACAGGAGCCGGAGGCCCATCCCCAACACTAGTCTCTGTAGTGAAAATAGGCAAAGTTTCATGCAGCAATGTCCCTTGTTCACAACTCTGCACCTCTCCTGCCCACCAGGATGGGGGCTGGGAAAGACTTAAGCCCGAAGGTACATCCAAAGGGTCTGAAATATCCAATAAGTCTCCTTGAGAAGTGGGGCCGGGTCATGCAGGGGAGGTCCAGAAATCATCTAATGGGGACTTCTCCCACCCTGCGCCCCAAAGAGCTGTAGCAGTAGTTAACCCTGAAGCAGACAGGTGGGAATCAAACCCTAGACCAGGGAAGCTGTGCGTGGCATGACCCGCCATGACCTGCTGTTGGGGTCCCCATAATCCACTCTCCACAACCTGTTACTGTACAGTACCTGATTGTTGTGATGGCAACTCTCCTGACTGTCCTGAAGAAGCAGACCATTGAACAGCAACACCGAAGTTTAAATCCATTGTTGTTCATTCATGCTCCACGCATGGAGGCAAAGCACCAGATCCCACTGCCTTTATGGGGAGCTGAGGGGAGACTCCTGGCACTCGCGAAGTAGCAAAACACTGCCAGTCTCCCCTGCCCCTGACAACTCAGAGTCACACTGCACCGGAGCCCTGATGGCTTCCGCATCTGCTACCAGCTCCAGAATGCACTGCTGCGTCTTGTAAGTCCACGTCACGCTGTGACTGACAGGACTTGAGGGAGCCAGGCAGAGCAAAGCCCCATCCTCACTGTCCATTTGGAAAGCCTGCACAAAAGCCATTTTTAACCCCAAAGGAGTAGCCAAAGCCTCCGAGGAAACAGTATTCTGACTTGCCAGAACTCCGGTTGCGATGCCTGTGACAACGGTATGACCATCCTTCAATACTCCTACTGAAGCCCTCCATAGCGGAGCTCCTCCCAGTAGGTCTCCAGTCCTTTCATTGTCGGTCTCCTGGTGAACACAGATAGGGAGGGAGGCCTACTCCCCTATCTCCAAGACATCCTCCTGCTCCGAGTCCGAGCACCAAGTGGCCATCTCAACGGCCAGTCCCCCTACTGGCCACAATGCAGCATCAGAGTAGGGGAATTTCCCCGGTGTCCTGGCCAAAATTCCCTCATTCACTAAAAATACCACCAACAGCTTAATCTGGTTGAAAGTCTGTTGGCATTCAACTGTATCCCCCTCCTTCCGGGTCGTGCTTGAAAATAGGCAGGATTTGTCTAGTGCAGTTACCCGGTCAACAAAAAAAAACTAAAAAAAAAAAATACGTCCATTCCATAATCTTGCAATGTTTCCCACAGTTTAGCTCTATTTACTTTATCGAAAGCAGATTTCAAATCAATAAATATACTTTTTTTTTTACTTTGGAATATTTATGTAGAATATGGCATAATGTGTAACACTGGTCTATTGTGGAGTGTCCAGGAATTAATCTTACCTGTGCCTTATCTATTACATCATTTTTTTTTTATTTATTTAGTTGTTTAACCAGGTATAGCACACTAAGCTGAAAGCTTTTTAACAGGAGTGACCTGGGAGCACAAGGAGGTTAAATGACTTGCTCAGGGTCACACAGTATGCAAGTGGAAGCTGTGGGATTCAAACCCAGGTCTGGTCTGCTGGATGTCACCAAATTTGCAGCTCAGAGCCTTAGACCACTGCGCTATACTTCATAGGCCCATGTTAATATTCTGTCATTCAAAATTTTAGTAAATATCTTTAACGTGTTACCTAGGAGGCTTATAGGTCTATAACAACTAGGATTAGCTTTTTTTCCCCTTTTCAAATAGGGGCACTATTATATTTTCCCTCCAGGAACTGAGGATTTTCCTGGTGTTTGTTACGTGGTTAACAATTCTATGTAAATGGGGGTCCGAAGTTCTATGTCTAGTACATATACATCCATAGGGATGCCATCTGGACCTGGTGCCTTGTTCTTATGTGCTGTGCATATTGCTTTCCTTATTTTGTCTTTAGTTATTTTGTTCTCCAGTGGTACCCATATTCCACTACTACTCATAGCCTCCTCCATTTTTCTTTATAGAATAAATTCCAGAAATAATTTACCCAGATATGGGGCTCAACATACACCTCTAATGTTGGGTTGTGGTTTTCTATACCCTTTGCTATTATTTTCCAAAATGTTTTGTTATTTTTCTTCCTGACCACTCTTTCAAATTCTTTCCATACCTGTATTCTGTGGTTTTCCTTTTTTTTTTCTTTATTTAAAACTCTTTTATATTCTTTCCTGGCGATATTTACATTTTTTTGTTTTCCTGTGAGGGTTTATGTCTTACCTGTCTTATGTGTCTGTTGACCTCTCTTTTTGCATCCATACAGTCTTTATCAAACCATTTTGATTTAACAATTTTATTTTTATTTCCACTACTTTAACTAGTAGTGAGGTCAAATGTTTAAGCATGACCTCAAGGTCCTGTATGCAATTATTATTATTATTACTATTGGTAGTAGTAGTAGTAGTATTCGCTATATGTTGTATCTTTTCCTCTATTCCAGAGTCATTTATTAATTTTTTTAAAGATTCTCCTTTTAATACCTGCCAGTTTATGCCCTTTCTGACTCTGACTATATTGTCATTTTGTGAGATACAATAATATGAGGTATGGTATAACTCTGTATCTCCTAGAATATCTTGTAGCTCCCTGGAGAGCTTGAGGTGCTGTCCAAACCCAGCATTAAAATCCCTTGTAAACAAAATTCTGTCATCTAGGAAGTCGTCGCCAATTTCATCCAGCACACTTTTTAAAATGGTGATATCTAAAGGATCAGTATATTTTGAACTACAAGGTAGAAAATATATATTTAAAATTACTATCTTTTTTTCCTTAACTCTGATCCCCAGGATATGTTCATCCTCAATTTTAATTTCACTAACCTCTACCCCTTTATTTATTTTCCACCAGATTATAAGGCTGCCAGACATTCTTCCCCACTGTTTCTTTCTTTTTCCTTTTTTTAAATGTGATATAGCCGTTTAAATTCGGATCTTCACTTGTCCATGTTTCCTGTAAGCATATACATTCAAATGAATTTAAGTAATTTATTAATGTACAATCTGCCATTTTATCCTTGATGCCTGAAATATTCCAGGACACAAGGTTATATATCCCATTTGTTGTTCTTTTAGGCTTTGTTTCAGGTGTATTTGTTTTTCTTCCCCATCTACCCCCTTCAGGTCTTACAAGTCAATCAGTTTGATAATTTTGTAAAATTACATATTGGTTTGTATTTGTGACCAGGCTAATCTGGTGTATTGAATTTAGTTCCTCTTCTGCATGTTTATTTTCCTCTTCCTCATTATATATGTGTATCCCCAGAGAATCTAAGGGGTTAACCCTAGACAATATTGTATTCCTCACTTTCTCATCTTTCAACCAAAGAGTGATTTGTCCACCTTCTTCCCAACTCTTTGCTTTTTTATTTTTAAATTTAAGTCTGATATCCCAAGTAGATTTTGTATAAATTCGATAATCTTAAGCCTTAAATTATATCTTATTTCATTTGCAAGCCTTTCAATCCCAAACATTGACAAAGATCATGCAACATTATCCTGATTTTTTTCGTTCATTTTATAATATTCAGGGAATAGCATATTTAGGGTCATTACTTTCTCAACCTCTATTCCTAGTTGGTGTGGTCTGATTCTTTGATTTTCTACCACTTTTATAAAAAAACAATTTGTCTGAAACAACTAGTATTAGTTCCATTTTGTCCATTGGACTAAATACACTTAGGCTCTTCTTATCCCCTTCTAAAATTGACTTTATTAGTTGTTTTAATGTTTTAATCCATTTCCTTTTCAGTTTCATTTGCCATAATTCCTACCCAGTATAGAGGTAGAACATAATCACTTGCCAATGTTTTTCCAGGAAGCTCTTAAAATTCACCTGTGTGTGGTTATACTCAGGAATTTTATTGACCCCTTCTCTTTACTTTTCTGTGCCTCTAATGGTTCTTTTTTACTGTGGTCATGCTCATTAATATTTTCTGGCACCTCCCTTCTTTTCTTCCTATCACATAGTGTGAAATCTTTAAGTTTTTTTTTCTGTGATGATTTTTTGCCCCTTTTGTTTTTATTTTATGCTTCTGTGGAACTACAGTACTTCAGTACTTCTACATTTGTATTTTTTATTATTATTATTAAATGTAACTCCTTAATGTATCCCATTTTATTCCCCCTTTTCTTTACATTTTCTTTATTGGAATTAACCAGTTGTTTGTTTCCTTTCATAGGGTGATTTCTGTGTATTTGATTTGGTCATGTGCTAACCTTCTCTAAATCTTGTCGTGCTATTTGCTCTCCTGAATTCCCTTCAGCTTGATTTTTATATTGAGCTATTGCATCTGGTTTTGGTTCTGTGGCTACCTTATTAACATTCTCTCATATTTTGTTAGCTTTCTTTTGGTTTCGTTTCCTCTCCCTCTGTTGTTTTTCTCCCTTCTTCAACAGGATGGCATTAACTCTTTTTAACTCTTCAACTATGTTATCCTGTCTGATATTATCATCAGAAAGCATTACAAGTTCCAGATCAGATTCATCTTCAGATGAGATACTTATACAGTTTTCCCTTCCATTTTCTGTTTCTCTGACTACTCCCATCCCATTGTTTCTCTTCCCTTCTGCATTTTCAGTATATTTACTTCTATGCTGTCATCCAATATTGTGTCCTGTATTGAGACATCATGCTTTATGAACTCAAAGGGTATGCCTTCTCTTTCTGTTTTCAAGGGCAGATACTGCTCTCCATCATCAGTTTTACCCCAACTTCATTTCTTACGTTGCTAATATATTTTTAATTTTTGAGGCATACTTTCTTTATAAATGATAAATCTTTTTTTATGTGTGTTAGCTGTTTGAACAGTAATATGTTTGCCATATGGGGTCCCTTAATGCATTTGCTAAGTCTTTTGTTATATTCATTAGAATTGAGGTGTGTGGTTCCTGAGCACTCATTGACTGGGTGTAATCCCATTCTGACTCCCTTTCCATAGAGTCTTGATGGTCTGAACCTTGTACATGTACTGGAGAACAGCACATGCAGTGCCCCTCCACAAAAGCAGTCCTAAGGATGACCCAGGGAATTACAGACCAGTCAGTCTGGCCTCCATAGTAGGCAAGCTCATGGAGATGATACTAAAGGAAAGGTTGGTGGAATATCTAGAGGATCATGGTCTCCAAGATGCGAGGTAGCATGGGTTCGTAGGGGGAGATCATGTCGGATGAATCTGCTTGACTTCTTTGACTATGTCACTAAGACAGAAGACAGTAGACAGGGGCCAAACAGTAGACATCCTCTATCTTGATTTCAGCAAGGCCTTTGACTCTATGCCCCACAAAAGGTTGATCAGGAAGTTGGTGGATCTTGTGGGTGGGGAAAAGATGACCAGATGGGTGGAAAACTGGTTGAGGGACAAAACCCAGAGGGTGGTTGGGGGGGAGTTATCTGATGATAGAGAGGTAACCAGTGGGGTCCCACAGGGCTCTGTGCTGGGGTCAGTGCTGTTCAATGTCTTCATCAATGACATTGGGGATGGCATTAAAGGCAAAATGTGCCTATTTGTGGATGACACTAAGCTCCGCGGGAGAGTGGACACAGCTGAAGGGATACAGAACCTACAGGAAGTTCTGGAAAAGCTGGGGAGGTGGTCCAGGATCTGGCAGCTTGGCTTCAATGCCAAGAAATGCAAAGTTATGCATATTGGAGCCAATAATACCAGGACAGAGTACTACCTGGGTGGAGTCCAAGTATCTGCATCAGAGGAAGAGAAGGAACTGGCAGTGATGATCACTAGTGACCTGAAGCACTCCATACAGTGCAAGAAAGCAGCAGCAAAGGCAAAAAAGATGCTGGGATGCATAGCTAGGGGGATCAGTAGTAGGAGAGAGGAGGTTATAATGCCTTTGTACAGGTCACTGGTAAGGCTGCATCTAGTGTATGGAGTTCAGTACTGGTTCCAACATCTCAAAAAGGACATTAACCTGCTGGAGAAGGTCCAGAGGAAGGCTACAAAGATGATAGTGGATCAGCAGGGTAAGGCATATGAGGAGAGGTTGAGTGCACTGAACATGTATTCCCTGGAAGACAGGAGAGAGAGAGAAAAGGGACATGACTGGAACCTTCAAGTACTTGAAAGGGATAAATAAGGTTGATGAGGAGAGTCTCTTTAAGCTAAGTGGCAACCATAACACAAGGGGCACAGTCTTAAATTGGAGGATGGGAGGTTTAGCAGGGAGGTTAGGAAGCACTTCTTCACAGAGAGGGTGATAGACACTTGGAATGCACTGCCAGGAGAGGTCATCTCGTTGAAGACAGTGGGCAGCTTTTAGAGAGGTTGGGATAGGCATGGGGAAGGTAAGACTCATGGGTAGGGAGGGTGAGAGGGTGGGGAGGGAGGGGGGCAGGAACATTAGCTCAAGCTGTGAACCCTGCAATACGAGCAGACTTGATAGACCAAATGGCCTTCTTCTGCTGGCTTCTTCATATGTTCGTATGTATTTTATTCTGGCACTGTGTAGTTTCGTTAAAATTTTCTTTAAGTTTTACATAGATACATAGATACATAGACAGTGTCGGCAGATAAGGGCCTATGGCCCACCCAGTCTGCCCATTTGAGCTTGTAAGTTCAGTTTGTTTTCCTAGAAGTCTGTTGCCCCTTACCCCTGACCTCCAGAATTCCTTTATGTCTATCCCATGCATTCTTAAATCCTGTGATTGTTTCAGCCCCCCCCACTTCCTCTGGCAGGGTGTTCCACTTGTCCACCACCTGTTCTGTGAAGAAATTCTTTCTCCTCTGAATCGTCCTCCCTCCAACTTCATCCCATGCCCTCTAGTCCTGGAACATTTTTTTCGCTTAAAAATAGTGTTTTCCTGCACCCTGTTCCTCCCTGTAAGATACTTGCATGTCTCTATCATATCCCCTCTCTCCCTCCTCTCCTCCAGGGAGTACATGTTCAGTTCCTTTAACCTGTCTTCATAGGACTTGTGATGCAATCCATGCACCATCTTTGTCGCCCTCCTCTGAACCTTCTCTACCCTGTCTATGTCCTTACGTAGGTATGGTCTCCAGAACTGTACACTGCACTCCAGGTGGGGCCTCACTAGTGTCTTGTATAGCGGAATTATGACCTCCCTTTTCCTGCTGGTGATGCCCCTGCCTATACATCCCAGCATCCTATTTGCTTTACCTGCTGCCTTGTCACACTGTTTCCCTACCTTGAGGTCATCAGAGATGATAACCCCAAGATCCCTTTCCTGCTTGGTGCATGCTATATCCTCACCCCCCAACTGATATATTGTGCCAGGGTTTTTGTGCCCCATATGCATTATCTTGCACTTCTTTGCATTGAATTTCAACTGCCAAACCCCTGACCATTCTTCAAGTTTCTGCAGGTCGCTTCTCATTTTGTCTACACCCTCTGGTGTGTCTACTCTGTTACAGAGCTTTGTGTCATCAGCGAACAGTGAAATTCTGCCTTCTAGGTCCTGCGCAATGTTGAGTTCAAGCTCATTTGCTGTTTCCTTGTTGATTCTAATTGAATCCTTAATTATTGTTCACATGTCTCATACATGTTTATTCACAAAATCTAAATTCTCAAAAGTTTTCGACAAATTTCCATTTAGGTCTAGGTTAAATTTGTTTACTTGTATTTCTGAACCCTGACCACCATTAATTAAATTCTCACTTTGTTTTAATACAGGTGTGTTTTTAGGTTGAAACCATGTTGTGATTTTAAGTTTTTCTATAGGAGTGGAAGCACTTTCTGAATCTTCCATTTTTTCCCTCTTCTCACCCGGCTTTCTTTTTGTTAAATTCGTATCTTTCTGTGTCTTATCTAAAATATGTAATGCTACTTGTCTTAGTGGTTTAGGTGAATGCATTTCCTTTATAGGTGCAGTAATTATATTTATATTTGCAATATTTTCTGAGCTGGCAGCTCTGAATTCATTATCCCCTTTCCACTCCTTGTCTCTATGGGCATAATAAAAATCAGTATTACCTTGACAATATAAGTAGCAATATGTAATAATGCGGACAATGTATGCAGACCCTAGGGCAGAGTTAATCTATGCAATATATATGATTGGTGCAATATGATCAGTGCAACGTCAATATAAAGTCAAGATCAAAATCACTTAATAATCCTAAACAGCTAAGTTGCTAACAAGAAAAAGTACAGGGACTATTAATATAGTATTAATACAGAGCAAGAAGTTCTCAAGAAACTGAAATGTTTAAAAAGTTTAGGTTTAGAGACTAGGTTTACCAGATCGCCACACCTATCCCTGGTTAACCTATTTCAAATGCTCGGGACTCAAGGCTCAGAGTAGAGTATCACCTGATATGGCCCGCAATGGCCTATTAAGACCTAGAATGGCCTAATAAATCTGTTCAGTCTAGTGAGGCCTATTGTGGTCTACTCTGGTCTGTCATGACAGTGGCTGTGACTATGGCAATGACCAGCTCTGTGGCCTAGTATAGTCAGGTACAACCTAAAATATTCAGGCCAAAATGAGCCTTGGGCATGGCTATGGTCTGTGACCTGGTTTTGGTTTATCACAGGTTATATTATGTTATATCAGGTCGTGACAGATATCAGGCTGCATTAGGTTGTATCTGGGCTTTCAGAGATAATGTGCATAAAACAATTTGCAAAAATGCAGTCTTAAGAAGTTAGATCTGAAAACTCTAAAAACACTCTAAAATACACTAAATACACTAAAACACAAAAAGACACAGAACTACAGCCTGGAAAAATATCTAAAACACAGAAATGCAATATGACTATCACTATCACTCTCCGTTTTATTGGGAAGCAGCACATCACTGATTTACAAAACCTTAGGTAAATTCCATAAAAGATAATGTGGGGCGCCATGATCTAAATATTATCTCACTATTATTGCACTTGAGCACTTCAGAATACCTTTCAGCTCTTTAGGCTCTTACAAATATATAAACATATATCAGTATAAATGATTGTATAAATTTTCTCAAGATTTTATCAGTCCCTTTATTTCTTCTCCTATGGACTGGATTGCAGAGCTCTGCTTCAACAGGCCACCTTGCATGCAGCGAGGACAAAGAAAAATACTCAGCAAAATGCTTGGCAAAATGGGGAGTGGCAATGGCAAATGGTAACAGCAACTCAAATGCTCAAGAGAGGATGACTGATTGAGCGACTAGCTTTCATTTAGAAAATAGCAGATCACAGTTCGGCAATTTGACCATTCAGCATTTCGGCAGTTTGTCAGTATGGCCATGTGGACCTCAGCACTATGAGGATAACATGGGGGTAACACAGAGTAAAAATAAATCAGAAGTCATTAAACTTACAGTCATTAAACTTACAAACTTACAAACTCTGTGTTGGCAACACCGTACCATTCTCCTCTGGTTCAAATCCTTTGTTTCCTGAATTTTTCTGGGCTTCTGGACTATGGTACTCTGCACTTTCATCCTCCAACCCCTTCTGCTATTGGTGTGGGTAGATACCACAGCTGTACTAGCTCAGACCCTCTGGTTTCAGCTTTTCACAGTGACACAATGACACAGCTCAGCGGCACCCTCAGTTGAGCCTTCAGCTCTCTTTAGTTCTCTTCAGCTCCCTTCAGATCCTCTTTTGCCATCGGGTCTCAAAACCTAAATAAAAACAAAAAGAGAGGATTTGGGACTACACAACTCCAACTCATCAAATTCTTATTTTTAGGGCTACTAATATGCAGGTAATGATGGCATACCTTTTTTTAATCTTGCATCTAGCGTTTAGCAGCCCCAGCACAACTGGCTCCTCTGAGATCCTTCTCAGCTCTAGGTTTGTAACAGTGTGATGTCAGTGAGTCAACCAGAAATCCTCTTCCCTTGCCCCCCCCACTCCAGTATGACTTTTCTGCAGTATCCAACTGGTTCAGTGACAACTGCCTAAAAATGACTACCAAACAAAAAGTAGCCTTGACTTTTGGCTCCAAGCAGAAACTTGCCAGGCTCCCCACCCTCCCTACCTTCTCTACCCCTGCCAACACTCCTCTCGATGATGTCCCGGCCTAAAAATACCTAGGAGTGTGGCTTGACCCCTCACTAGACTTCTCCTCCCACTTTAAGTACCTTCATTCCAAACTAAACCCCAAACTGGGTCTACTCTACTGACACAAGGGCAATCTTCCCATTCTAGTCAGATGCGACCTACTAGTCAAATGGATACTCCCAGCTTTTGACTACGCTGATGTAGTCTTCAGTGCAGCTCCAGCCACATCGCTGGCCAAACTAGATGTCCTCTTCAATAACTTCTGTCATTTTGCCTCAAATTCCCCCGCGACACACCACTGTGACCTCTACTCCTCCCTATCCCTCCAATCCCTATCACAGAGGCGTATGTCCCACTGCTCCACTTTTATTTCCAAATACTAGTTTGGAACTCTTCCCTCCTACCTCTTCTCTCTCTACGAAATATTGTTACTCCCTCTCCCTACAATTCACTTTCAAATTGCCTCTTTTCCTTTGCCCTCCCATGTGCACTCAACTCTGCTGGCAAACTAGCTTGCTCCTATAGACTCTCTTCCCTCTGAAATAACCTCTCCCCTCAAACCTGCCTTACCCCCTCTTTTCCTACTCTAAAGCACCTCCTCAGGACTTCTCCAGCTACATCTTTTGCTGCCCACTGTCCTAATTCCACAACTATACTACTGTCCCCTTCCCTCTCTCTCTTCCTCAATATGATATTAGCTCTTGTTGCTTCACCCTGCATATCAAACCTCCTGTATAATACTCTGCAATGTATTCATATAATGTAGATGTATCTGCTCAGTGTAATATGCTGTATTTAAGAATTTATTCTGTATTTTATTGTACATTCTATGCCTTTTTTATGTTTTATAGTGTACCTCAATTTTGTTTTGTCATCCCTTTGTCGTATTTGTACCCCCTGTCCTCGAGTCGCACCTGGAAACGAGCTTCGGCTCAGTGTGCCTTTCCCGGTCAATACATTTTAAATAAATAAATAAATGCCAGCCTGGTAGTGCAGAGGGCTGAGGCGCTAGATGCCTTACCTCATGTCACACTGGTGACCTGGGTTCAGGAATGGACTCGGGTTGTTGGGGAGCCAGCATGGGGGAAGAGAGGGAGAGGGTCAGCAGGATTGAGCAGCTGTAGGACAGCTCTCCTCTCTCTCTCTCGGGGTGGTAGTCACCCGCTGTAGTTCTTCTGCCACCAGGTGGAGGTCTGGTGGCTAGCGTAGGCAGGAGGAGATGGCAAACTGTGGGAAGGTGTCTCGAGCTGTGGCGTAAGCATGCCTCCACATGCGTGTGCCTGGCTGAGAATGGGGACAGGTGAAAAATGGGGAGAAAATGAAAAAATAAGTAAATAAATTAATTAATAAATATCCCCCCTCCCTGGAAGAGAAGTGCAGCTGTCAAGCACTCAATCCTCTCCCACCTCCCCCGGCTGACCCCCAGCAGCCTGGGTCTCCCTCCCAACTCAGGTCGCCGGTGTGGGTGGAGGCGTGATGTCCAGCACCTGAATCCTCACCCCTACAGGGCAGGCTTGCATCTTGATATTTTTGCCAGGCAAACATTATGGCTAACAAAATGTTATGTTCACTAACAAACACTGCTGCCTTAAACTTGTAATCGCTCTCATGCAAGCAAGAATACTTTCCCCTTGATGATTCCTTTCTCCCTCTGTGGGCCTCCTCTCTTGTTTCTCCCATGCTCTGTTGTTCTGCCCTCAGGGATTTCCTTTGTCTGCATCCTGCTCTTGGTGAATCCTTGCATCAGCCACCTTCCAATCTGATTCCCAAGTTTCAGCCCCCCTAAACACAGCCAAATGATGTCCGGCTGGCTCATCTGGGGTTCCAGGTTGACCTTGTTCCCTTCCCTTGACCCCAGGGGAGCCCTGCCATGAGGATTAAGTCACGGGCCTCCCTGTGTGGATGGCTGGAGGGATGTCTGGTGGGGGAGCTGGGAGATAACCTAGGGGTGATAGAGGGGTACATCTCTACCTACCATAAAGTGATAATCAGAATTAACAACAATAAAAAAAAAAAATCACCCTAAACACAGTTGTACAGGCTTAGCCTGTGGCACCTAGTACTAGCAATAAGAAAGTCTTTTTCTTTTAATTAAAATTAATTTCTTTTCCTCCCTAACCATTATTCCATATTATTCAGAACCAAAGTCTCAGCAGAGATAAAAGTAATCTATTGCAGCCATTCAAATGCAAATGACTGTCAAGGTGCAGTTAATTATATTCTGGTGACTTGACTGTAATTTGATTCAGAATAGCTGGAGCCCAGCTTTTTTTAAATTAGAAATGTAAGTCTCTGCAGGTTTTTCTATTATATCTAAACCCCAGTGTTATTTCTGTGGGGTAAAAAAAAAAATTCTGATTAAATGAAAATACTTGAAAAGAAAAATGTCCCAGCTCTGCAAATCTCAAACATCATTGCTGTCACAAGCCCGAGGGATATTATATAATTAGTATACTTTGGTAGGTGCCATCCCACATAAAATAAACTATATTTTATTACTACCCCCACCGCCTGTAGAGGATTGCTAGTGAAACAGTGAGATGGTTTTAGCTTGCTGTTTTCATCAGCTCTGATGCTCTTGAGGTGTCAGACCATCTCAAGAAATGGCTGGTGGTGGGGAAGCTTGTGCACGGATTGGGGTGCCATATTGAGTGGGGGGGGGCATCAACAGGCCCATGCCCAGGTTGGCCCTATTAGTGACTACTACCCAGCCTAGTGCCTCTCCATCTCTGGCACTAACAACCCCTCACAGTTATCCTCCTTGAGGCACCCCCTCACTAGGGCTAGGGTCAGGGGAGCAGTTGGTCTGTCTATATAGGGACCTCCAAGGTGGGGGGGGTCTAGTCACTGGAGCCATGGTCTGCATATGCCCCCCCATCCTGGGTATTTTTGCTTGTTTGTCACTTGTTCCTGGTTCCCCTCCCACACAGAAGCTGATGCTCAAGGAGTGTAAAGTGTGGGCGCACGCTCCTGCATGCCGCCACACAACACTCGGCCAGTGAGACCCCCCCCCCCACTCAGAAGCATCCCCTGCTGCATTACCACCTGTGGTCACACAGGGGGCAGTGTGGTAGCAGGAAGCACAAGCCCCCATCCCCTAGAAAGGAGACCATCCCGTGGGAAACTCACTCCTCCCTCCCATGCTGGCCGTCTAATGACTCAAACCCAGGCTGCTGATGTTACACGTGGTAGCAATACTGCTGTGCTAATGGGCCAATGCCAATGAAAAGCTCTTTTAAGTAGGTACTGGGCTTACCTTATGGGATGCCATTTAAGGGATACCTAAGTGGCATCACAGTATCATATGCTACCCAGAAAAATAAAATAAGAGGAATTAAACAGAATAGAGCAAAAAATTTAAATATTTGTATCTTGAAGCTGGAGTGTACAGGGGGCTGCTTTATTTCACTGATCACACTAAGCAGGACAGGGCAATGGACACCCTCAAGGATTTGGACAAATATTAGGAAAACCCTTACAAGCTGGGCAATTGGTCGGACTCCTGGTGTTCCTGAATCAATGTAGCCAGATCCAGGGTGCTGTACTTGGTGCGGAAGAACAGAGGTAGGACCTACATACACACTGTGTGGAGCTCCTCTTTTTGTAATGGAAGAGGAGGAAAGGAACAGCGAGTCATAACAGACATGAGTTTGGAACATGCAAGCAGTGTGCAGCTGCTGACAAGCGGGTCAGTGAAACACAGCGGTTCATTAAAAGGTGGATTAGGAGGTGTAGCCCTAGTAAAAGACTCATAGGCTATGGGAGAGAGACAGTACAAGGGTTATAGCAGAGGATGGAGTGGGTCACTCTCTATGAAAGTCATATGGGCATGCCAATTTGCAGTAAGTACAAGGAATCCCATTACAAGCTTGTCAATAGAATGTCCCTCCCCCAACACTGTACATTAATTTAATAAAGGAATTTCACCTATAGCGAAATGACGGCAGAGAAAGACCAAACATCCATCTAGTCTGCTCAGAGTTCCATATCTACCCTGGGATCTACTGTCCATACAGGATTTTATCCCTTCCGGTCCACTCCCCAGCTACTCTTCTTACTGCCACTGACCTGAGCAAATGTGGGTTACTCACCTGTAACCATAGTTCTAGGAGTGGTATGTGGTACACATCCACACTTCTGGCAGTTCTTCTTTCCCTTTTAAATCTTGCCAGAACGTCTTCAAGCTAAGCTCGTCCCACCTACCTAGGTGGTATCCTCCTAGGCACCACCCTGTGTTGTCAGATCTTGCACGCTGGAAGCAGGGATCCTTGTACTACTTGCCAGGGGAGGTCAGGTGGGTTGTTTGGATGTGCACCATATACCACTCATAGAACTACAGTTACAGGTGAGTAACCCTCATTTCTAGGGACATGGAAATGGTGTACTATCCACACTTCAGGAAGATGCCTAGCAGTTCTCCGGGGGGGGGGGCAATATGCACACCCCACTTGGGAAAAATAAACTGGAGAACCAAAGCTCCAAAACCAGCATCTCTGTGTGACTCAAGGTCGATGTGGTAATGAGAAATGAAGATGTAAGTTGACTTCCAGGTAGCAGCCCTGCAGGTTTCCTGGATAGGGACATCCCTGGAAGCAGCCACCGAGGCAGCAGTATGTCTGGTGGAATGAGCCCTAAGTCTCACAGGAGGCGCCCTACCAGCCAGCCTATAGCAGAGGTCAATGCAGGAGATGATCCACTTGCCAGTTGTCTGCTTAGCTGCCGGTCTGCCAGGTGCAGTTTCAGCATAGGTGACAAAGAGCTGGTGAACCTCTTCCCGAACTTCAGCTGTGCGCCCAGTGTAGTAAGTGAACACCCACCGCAGATCCAGTGTGTGAAGCCTGTGCTTGGCCTCCGAGTTTGGGTTGGTGAAGTACACTGGGAGGTTAATTATCTGTTTAAGGTGAAACTCTGAAACAACCTTTGGGAGAAACTTCAGGTTGGGGCAGAGGACAACCTTTTCCCTGTGGAAAACCAAATATGGAGACTCCACTGAGAGTGCCTGGAGCTCATTGATCCTTCGGGCGGAGGTGATAGCCACTAAGAAAGGGGTCTTCCATGACACGTGGAAGATGTGACACCTGTGCATAAACTTGAATGGCTCGCCCATGAGCATTGCCAGTACCAGCAACAAGTCCCAAGGTGGTGGGGGTTCACGCACAGGCAGGGGCAAGTGATTGAGGCCCTTAGAGAAGCACCCGACCACCTTTATTTGTGCCACCATCGGCATACTGGTCCACGCTTGATAAGCAGAGATGGCTGCCAGGTGCACCGTGAGGGTCATCGGCCACAGGCCCGACTAAGAGAGGGACCAGAAGTAGTCTGGGATGCTAGCTACAGGACAAGACAGGGGGTTCGGCTCCCTGTCTTGACACCAAATGGAAAACTTCTTCCATTTGAAGGCATAGCGCTGGCGAGTCGACTCCTTCTGAGAGGTCTCAACAACATAGAGCACCTCATTGGAGAGACCCAAAGCCTGGAACTCTAGCTGCTCAGGATCTAGCTGCTCAGGAGCCAGGCTGTCAGATGCAAGGACTGATGGTCAGGGTGGAGGACCCTCCCCTGAAAGCAAGAGAGCAGGTCCAGATGGAGAAGCAAGCACCACAGAGGCCTGATGCTGAGACTGAGGAGATCGGGGTACCAAAACAGGCACAGACAGTCTGTATCCAGCAGATCATCCACTCCTTGTCCCTTTGCACCTTGGGGAACACCTTGTGGATCAGGGGAAAGGAAGGGGAGCTGTAAATGAGGCCCAGGGCCCAGGACCTCACAAAGGCATCCTCCAGCAGTGTCCTGTACTCAGGGAGATGGGCACAAAACAGCCTCAGCTTTGCATTCTCCGGGGAGGTGAACAGGTCAACCTGGGGAGTGCCCACAGTGAAAACAGGCTATTTACTGTCTCCTGGTGAAGAGACCACTCATGAAACACTTCGCCCACTTGACTGAGGGCATCTGCCAGTTGGTTGGAGGCACTAGCTATATGGATCACCAGAAGATCGGCATCCAGATGGTGTATGAGGGACCAGGTGTGGAGATCTTCCTGACACAACTGGAGGTAATGCATCCTTCCCTGTTTGTTGAGGCAGTACATAGTCATGGTTTTGTCTGTCTGGACCTGCATGACCTGATCCTGCATAACTGGAATGAAAGCCATCACAGCAAGGTGCATGGCATGGAGCTCCTGCAGGATGATGTGGCATTAGGACTCCTTGGGGGTCCAGAGCCCCTTGGCCCTGTGGTTCCCCCAGGTGGGTTCCCCATCCCAGCAGAGACACGTCGGTCATGAGAGTGACCATTGGCTCTGCGTGGATGAACGGGACTCCTTCCTGCAGATGTTCCTGGATGAGCCACCACTGAATGGCATCCCACATCAGCTGTGTCACTGTGACTGGCTGGTTCAGGTGACAGGGGTGCTGCGATGACTGATAGGCCAGTTCCCTTTGCAGGGGGGCACATCTTCCAGTGGGTGTACTGGACCATGATGGTGCAGGAAGCCATGCACCCCAGCAGCCTCAAGAAGTCCCAGGTAGGGCGTGAGTGCCCAACCTGAAATGATCAGGCAGTTCTGAGTGTTTGTCAATACTTGATAATGCTGTATGATTTTCTTGATAAGATTACAGATGGTAATGACCTAATGCCAATGTATCCACAATATTGGAAAACAGCATACTTAAAAAGGCATTATTTTTTAATATAGTGACATTGAGTCTGTACTTGATTATGAAAACTCAATAAAAGAAGTTTTTAAAAAATAAATGAAATGATCAGGTGAAGGAGGTAAAATCCGCTGCCCTGTCTACTGGGAGATGGGCCTTGGCCCAAAGGGAGTCGAGCTCTGACCCAATGAAGTGGATCACCTGTGAGAGGCAAAGTTCCAACTTGGCCAGGTTGACAAGAAGGCCCAAGGCTAAGCAAATCTGGAGGGCCAAATCCTTGGAATGCTCCACCTCCTCCTGGGATGAACTGGCAATCAGCCAGTCATCCAGGTAAAGGTACACTCAGACCCCATGGTGCTGCAGGAACACTTCCATCATTGCTATGCACTTGGTGAAGACTCTGGGGGCTGAGGAGAGGCTGAATAGCATGGCACGAAACTCGTACAGCACCCCTTCTGAATGGAACCAAAGGAACCACCATAGGATGGAAGGATCGGGATGTGGAAGGTGTTCTGGAGGTCCAGAGAGCAGAACCACATTTCTTGCCCTTGGGATGATATGATTTGGTTCAGGGTGACCATCTGGAACTTGCATTTCCTCAAGCACTTATTGAAATCATGGAGATCCAGTAAGGGGCGCCAAACCCCTGTCCATTTTGGAACCAGGAGATATCTGGAGGCAAACCCAGACTGGCTGTGGAGTGTGGGATATGGACTACAGCAGCTTTCTGAAGGAGCTGGGCGATGTCCTCCCAAAGGGCAGACAACATGTCCAAGGACACCACGTCTTCCCATGGGGCATGGGCTTGACTGGGCAGGAGAGACTCAAAGTCTAGAGGCAGACTGTGACCCATCACTTCAAGCACCCATTGGTCCGATGTGATGACAGACCAGGCATGCATGAAATGGTGGAGCCGACCTCCATGGGAGTGCAAGGTTGGAACAGGATGGTGTCCTAGGGTGAGGGTGTAAAGATAGACACTGATCCAGTCGTATTAGATACAACACGCTTGCTGAGTGGTTTTATTTTAACAAAATTTAAGTGACAAGAAAAATAACACAAAAATAACTCATGAATCATGAATTCATCAGGATGCAACAGTCTGGATCACATGACATCTCTTGGAATCCTTTTCTTATCTATGCTCCGAATTGCTATGGGGACATGAAAACTGCATGTTCTTCCCTCACCTAGGCTCTGAGTAGAATGAAAAACCAAGACTCTTTTGCAACTGTTTTCAGGGGATTTATGTACTCCTCCCAGAGATCATGTGATCCACCTACTTTTTTTTAACATTCATTTTCAGTAGTTATACAATGCATATGTAACAATAAAAGCATTAAAGAGCTAGTGTACTGCCTGAAACTAATATTAGATTTTAAAAGCAGTCAACCATTGTCTTTTATATCTGAGTTACTTTTTCTTTTCCCTTTGTTTAATAAGAAGACTGTTTACCTGATGCTAGTAGGTGTGATGTGTGGGGCAGCACTCTGCCTGGCGGCTGGCATATCTATCTATATAACCCCCCACTACAACATTAGTATTGTGTCCTTACTGACTGTGACATCACTGCTGCTAAGGAACAGCCACTCAGTAGCTGCCAGGTCAGTCACTGTGATGTCACCGTCAGTGACATCACAATGCTGATGATGTAGTGGAGGTAGGGGTTGGGGAGGAGAGATAGATATGTCAGCCGCCAGACTGAGAGCTGTTCCACACATCCAGCACAATACTGTATAGGACATTGAATTCGTGTTTTGTTTTGTTCACGCTAACAGCTGTCAAAACACTTTCGCGGCTCCGAGAATTAGCGCATGCGCTCTAGCGCAGCATCTGCCTAATTTACATGTAGCCTCCTCTTAAAAAGTGAACATAATGAGTCTGCAGCTTGCTAGTACTCTTATTACGTACTTACTGACTGTGTTCTTACTTTATTTGCAATGTCTCTGCTGTCCTGGTTAAAGGTTAAGCATGGGAACCCAGAAAGTCCTGCGAAGCGGAGTTACCCACTTGATGTCACCGAAATTGACCCTGACAGTTTAGCGCAGACATCTGGTGTTGCTACACCAGTTGCTTCAGCAGTAGCCCAGGTATTGTCATGTGCCCTCCTGCCTGCAAAGAAAAGACATCCGAAGACCTACCAGCAGTATACTCCGGAGATATGGTTTGAATATGGCAGGTATATGGCTGATAATGGTGTGATGGCCGCTGTGCGTCTCTATAAATCAAAAACTAAAAACAACATTAACAAGAGCACAATTAGGAAGTTCAAAAAGGACTACCTGGACTGTCTGAAAACAACACCAAACCCAGCACACCTTACTGCCAAGTTGCCCAAAAAGCCCACAGGTAGACCAATGCTGCTAATGACTGATGTCACCGAGCAGCTACAGAAAATTGTTTGTGCGCTCAGAGGGTGCAGTTGTAAATGTACCAGTGGTTCTAGCCATCACCCAGGGAATCATTAAAACAAGTTCCCCATAACTGTGGAAAGAGAACGGTGGAACAATTGAATTGATGAGGAAATGGGCATGGAAGTTTCTAAATCGGATGGGGTACAGTAAGAGAAAAGGCACCAAAACTGCTAGAAAAAAAACATCCGATTTCCACAACCTTAAGGCTTCCTCTTTAAGCAGAATTGCTAAGTGTGTGGCACAGGAGCTCATCCCCCCAGAGCTTGTGAGAAACATAGACAAAACTGGTGTTAACATGGTACCAGTGTCCAAGTGGACCATGGCAGTCACTGGTTCTTGTCAAGTTTCTGTAGCTGGGCTAGGGGACAAGTGGCAGATGTCATTGTTACTGGGGTGCACACTATCAGGACATCTTCTCCTCCCTCAGGTGATATGCAAAGGGAAGACAAATGCATGCCACCCTTCCCATAAATTTCCACCTAGTTGGTCCATTACCTACTCTATCAACCACTGGGCAAACGAGTGTACGACCACACAGTACATAGAAGATGTCATTATTCCATACTTCTCATCAATGAAAATCAAACTTGATTTGCCAGGTGAACAAAAAGCTCTGCTGCTCATGGATTTGTTCAGAGCTCACACCACCACCTCTGTTTTAAATCATTTACAGGATGCTAGCATCGTACCTATCTTCATACCTGCCCCCTATACTGATTTACTGCAGCCCCTTGATATTAGTATGAACAAACTTCTCAAAGACAGCCTGCGCGATGATGCTTTACAAACTGGTGTGCCAGGCTGGTGGCAGAGACTGTTGGCAAAGGGAGTCAGGAGTTTAAGATCGACCTCAAGCAACAGCATTTAAAAGAAAGGCACGCAACCTGGTTAGAGCAGAGTTTTGTTGAATTGCATACACGGAGGGAGGACTGCATCAGAGGATTTGTGGAGGCTGGCATTCTAGATGCCCACAACTGTTTAGTGTGGGTAAGTACTGTAGCAGTATTGTGTATCTGTGGACATGAATCGTATCTGTATAACTTTGTCCAATTTTTCTCTAGGACAAATGGACAGCATCAAGCGCAAAGGGAGCAGCTTCAGCAGCATCAGGAGCATTGGGGGCAAGCATGACGTTAGATGCTGACAAGGAGGACCATGCGGTTGGGAATGCGGAAGACACAGGGCACGCCGACAACGCCGAGTCATATGAGTCCGATTGAAATGATTAAAAGGATTACTTCGGGACTTTTGGACATTTATTTTCTGGGTTCTGTAGGGTTTGTGTGGATTTTGCACTAATACCTTTTTTGGGGCATCACAACAAATCTCTTCGACTTTTTTTGAGGCAACCATTCACTCGACCCTCCGCTACTCGCTACTTGATCGTGGCTTGCTGTTCATCAGGTCTGGAGGATAAGTTTCCGTCACATAGTTTACCAAATCGTACTAAAAACTCAGAAAACTCAGAAATGGTAATTACCAAGCATGTACCACCAGTGAATGCCTGTAACACTGGTTACTTTTTTAATCTAAGCGTTATGTACAGTACTGTTTTGTTTGCTGTGATGTATTGCTCTCTTGATGAGGTGCCTTTGTAAATGAGTCTATGACTCAAAGGTCTGTAAACCGATGATCTGATAAATAAATAAATATACAGCAGTATATAGAATATTAGACATTGTAGGCAGTTGTCTCATAATATTCACTGGCCCTTAATTTTTGCTGATAAAGCGTAATAGCGAATATAGTGAAAATAAAGGGACAGCGAATATTATGTCCTCTACAGTATCTTCACATAGAAGACTTTCTAATTGGCAAAAGGAAAAAAGAAAAATACTTCAAAAATAAAGAGTTGAAAGTGACTACTTCCTAAAATGTGTATTATTTTCCTGTCTGCCTGTCTTGGCTCCACTAGCTCTTTAACATGAATCTTTCTTTTGTCAAGAATCCATATATTCAAACATACAAAGAGTTACAGGAATCCCTTTAAAAGTAAGGACAATGTTTATGAAATTGGTCATGATGGGCTTAGCTCCTCCCCTTTTTCTGGGGTCCTAACTCTGGCCGATAGTATAAATAGCCAGGTATAATGGCCGCTGACTCCGAGTCCATGAATTCATGCCTTCAGGTTAGGCTTTGCCACATTTTGTTAGATAAAACAAAAATAACTTGGGCTTAAGTCCCTTAATTCCCTTTCATAGGGAAGCACTGTGGCTATCGTATTCATTTATTTATAAGAGAGGCTTAATCAGTAACTACAATAGGGAAAGGGAAAAAGGAAAAAAAAAATGTTTGTGCTTTTTATTTTTATTTATTTTATATTGTATTTGTCACTTCAGCAATATTTGTTTTAGTGACAGGCAGGATTTCTACAGGGGGAGCTTATTTCACCGATCCTGCTACACTGTCCATAGTTTAATGCTTCACACAGCACACTGGGGCAGAGAGAGAGAGAGAGAGAGAGAGAGAGCTTTTATGTTTGCTTCCACGCATGTGCAAGAAACATAGTGCCACCATACGAAGTTTCATAGGTGTGCCACCTCGCTTCCAATGCCCTGCTCCTTGTTGCAGGCGCGGCCTTACCGCACCAATAAATGTCCGAGCTGTCTATGACAGCAGTTCAGACGCAATGGCATACAGTTCCAAGCAAAACACCACTACAATCAGCGGTGGTAACGTGTAGGCAATTTGCGTACTGTCGCCTACACGTCAGCACTGCACTGGAACAGCTGTCATGGACAGCTCCGTTCCCCCCCATAACAAATGCCTGAGTAGCATGCTGGGAGCCCACCCCAGCGTGCTCATGTGCTCCCCCCAACACACACTGTATGGCCGATGGGGCTGCCCAATTCCCCGTTGGCTCTGCTGTGCCCCCCCAACAGACTTCCAGGTGCCATGCTGGGAGCCCACCCCAGGGTGGCAAACGTCTGTAAGGCCAGCGGGGGTGCCCACTTCCCATCGGCTCCACTGTCCCCCCCAACAGACTTCCAGCTGCCACACTGGGAGCCCACCCCAGCAAGGCAAAAGTCCTGTGTCGTCTTTCAACAACAAAAAAAATCACCTGTAAGAAAAAAATGGTCCCTCACTGACTGTCTTGCCCCCCCAAACCCTCACTCACCCTCTGACTGCTCCACCTCTCCACACCCCCACCTCACCCCATACTTACCTCCGAAGTCTGGCGCGACGATCTTCAGTGGACCGGGAGCACGTCTGCACTCTTCAAAGCCGACCGCGAACTGAAGAAATGCCGGTAAGCTGAATAATGACATAAATAGGGTTTTTTCAACTTTGGTGCATACCTTTGGCATTTTTGGGAATTTTGTTCACCAAGTTTTCAACATGGGTTTCTTGGGACCCCACCATATGAACTCAGTCACTGTCATTTTGTTATTTGGTCCCAAAAGGTGATTTTGCGGTCACTGCGTGGAACCATCTTTTGGGACTGATTTATGAAACAACAGTGTCACAGTTCATGAGGTAGGCCCCAAAAAACCCTATGTTGAAAATTTGGTGAAAAAATGTCCAAAAATGACTGTTTTACGAGCGTGCGTTGTGCAGTTCCTACACACACTCGTAACTATGAGAATTTGTATATCTTCACTCCAGATTTTCAGCATTGCCATTTTACCACACCTTCTTATGAACCTTCTTATGAACAGTACAGCTGTCATCTTTCACATCTCGCTCAAAATGTGTTTTTGCACATGTAGCGCACATTGGCGCGGTCGGTTTGCGAAATCAATGTTCGGGACACATTAAGAAAATCCCAGTGATACTCTTCATGAGCAGAGGTGTTAAAATGGCTATGTTGAAAATCTGGTGACAAACGTCCATAAAATGACTGTGTTATGTGCGTGCATTGCGCAATTTCCACGCACCTTCGTAAGTTCACGAATTTGTAATATTTTCAGTCCAGATTTTCAACATTGACATTTTTTCCACACCTCCTTATGAACAGTACAGCTGTCATTTTCACATCCTTGTGAAATGTGTTTTCACACTTAGTGTTCGGGATAGATTAAGAAAAGTACAGTGATACTGTTCATGAGCGAAGGTCCCAAAATGCCTATGTTGAAAATCTGCTGCAAAAAATCCTCAAACTAATTACATTACGGGTGTACATTGTGCAGTTTTTGTATATTTTCACTTCAGATTTTCAACAATGCTATTTTTTACATCTCCTCATGAACAGTATACCTGGCACTTTTCACATCCTATTCAAAATGTGTTTTCGAACCTGTGGCAGCAAATGGTGCAGTTGCTGTGCAAAATCACCTTTCACCTAACGAACTGATAGACTCACTGTTCATGTGGTGGGGTCACAAAAATCCCATGTGGAAAACTTGGAGTAAAAATACCAGGAAACGCCCAGGGCATTAGAGTTTTCTACCATAATGCCCTACCCTGTAAGGACTGACAGATGTCAGGGGTGTGACTTGGGATTGTCGACAGTAATGCTCATGCCATTGCACCCCCCACCCCCACCCTCTAGCCAGTGACAAGCATCAAGGTGCACCTTGGACTCTTTGTCCCCAGAGTTCACACCATTATCCTATACTGCGCCCATTTTAGCATATTTCCTTATGGAATGAAGTGAATGTAAAGCCCAAACACCCCAAGGCACACCTCGACACTTGTCAGTGTCTGAAGGGTAGAGTGAGGTGAAATGTCGTGACCGTCATGGGTGACAACCCAAAGGCACACCTCAATGCCTGTCCATCTCTGCAGGGCGAGGGTGGAGTTGGCGTCAGTTCAGTACTTCAATGTCATTCCTATACTGCATCTGTCTAACTTCTGCACTTCCACTGCTAATGCCAGCAAGCAAAGATTCGGCATTGACAAATGCTTGTTCATAGTGCTTACATGCGGTTCTCTCACCCTCTTCCCTCTTTCTTGCAGCACTGCAGTGAGAATGCTTCAGTATTTTAGCTAAGGGAGCAACTTAGTTTTAGGATTTTAAGCCCAATAAGGAAAATGAACAGCCAGTATTAACATTTATTTGTAAGTTCCGTTACAGAGCAACTGGCTGCCATGCAAATCATTTGATTTGTAAGATGCTCCATTTTTGGGAGAGCATTTTATTCAAGAGAGGTGACAGGCTCATTTCACGCAGCATACCCTAATTAAATAAAGGAAACTATATACATATAATACTTTCTCCACTAGAGGAGAAGGAAAAACACCTTTTGTCATTCATACTATAGCCTGAAGGGAGAAAGGGCTTTTCATGTTTCTCTCCAGCGCTTTCTGCATCGAGGGAAACTTTTCACTTTAAATCTGGCTTTTTGACCAACAAGCCCCTACATAGTACACAGTATTTTTCATGTACAGTAGCAATCAAATATATTATAAGTGCTGCATAACAACAGCATGTCAGAAAAAATGGCTCATACTTTAAAATGTGCACATATTGAACAACGGATATCAGCTTTGGTATTTGGCAACATGACACTGTGCTACTTAGCTTTTACATATTTATTTTATATCTCTTTGAGCCATTCAGGATGTTTGAGGCAATACAGAGGGACTGAAATAGAAGTGAGAATATAGAGGTAGGTGGAAATAAGGGGAGGGGGATTCTGTAGTGGCCATCCTAGCAGAACAGTGAGACAGGATATTACAGGACAGTAGAGGACAGTAAGATTGCTGTGCAACAGACTTGAAAACAAGAAATATGAAAAGAGTCTCTCTGATGATTAGGTAGGATGACTAGCCCTACCACAGATGGGTAGGACAATGACTCCTCTGACCTGTCACTGGGCAGGCTTGGCAGCAGCTCCAGCACTGGCTGCCAAGGGAGCCCTGGCTTCCCGGCCTCCAGACCTCTTGGAGCCAGAGGCAGCCAGCTTAGGTTTGGTCTGCCAGGCCTGGGGCTGCCCTGCTTGGGGCTGCGGCAGTCGGAAAAGAGACACCGGGTAGGGCCAAAACTGAAAGGGCTTTTTCCTTTGTTTCTGGCCCTTAGAGTCCTTCTGCAAGGATGCAATGGAGTCCAGGGAGGCACTGGACTTCTCAATATGGGTGAGGTGACCATCCACACCTGGTACCCAAGAAGGGGATGTCTGCCAACTTGTGTTGGGAATTCATCATAAAAGTCAAGATCTTCAACCACAACTTGTGTGGCATAGTGACCACATGGGCCATGGGACTGACGTAGGAGTTGTCGATGTCCAAGGCCATCTGGAGCTGTTGCTAGGCCACTGAGCGTCCCTGGTCCCAGACCATCTTAACCACCAGCTGCAAGTCTGCAGGAAGGCGATGGATATCTTAGCCCAAAACTCCCATTAACACATGGGAGAAGTTGGCCATCATGATGGTCGTACTGGCCTGCCGAAGGCCCAGGGACAAAGTGGCGTAGACCTTCTTTGCTGCATGGTCTGGCTTCTTAGACTCCTTGTCAGGGGGCTTGTTGATATCCCTAACATTGCCCATATGCTGGAACACTGAGATCAACTACCAAATCTTTGACCAAAGGATGACTGGTGAACTCAGGCTGGGACCCAGTAGGGACCGCATACTTGCAGACTGTATGGGCCGGCAGTGACAGACAGGAGGCTGGACACTGCCACAGCTCAAGTGCAGGACCAAGAATGGCTTCTGTCACAGGGAAGGCCACCCCTGGGGAGTCATCTCTGTCCAGAATCTTGGTCAGGGGGTACTTGGCCCACTTCTGGACCAGCTCCAATGGGATCCTGATCGAGTCTTTGAACAAGTGGAGCACAGCCACGAAGAAGACCGGCCTGTGCTCTGTGGTGAGCTCCACAAAGGACTTCCAGTCATAGGCTGGAGTCTGAAGGGAGTACATGGAAGAGTCCTCCAAGTCCGAGGACTCTTCAAACATGACCCTCAACCCAGGCTCCCCATGGAGAACCTGTGGCTCTTCCAAGTGGGTGATCTTCACTACGAACTTGCCGGGGAGTTTGGAAGCAGGGTAAGTAGCCTTAGATGGGGCCCCATGCAAGGGCTGTGGAGGCGGGTGCTCCACCAGAATGGGCGCAGAAGCTGGTGCTGTTTCAACCGGGGGAACCAGTACAGGCCACAGCAAGGGCGACCAGGGGAGTGCCAGGGGCTGCAGTGGAGCACGGTCATGACTGAGAATCCATTGGTACCACACAAGCTCCTCATAACAGTGCCACAGTTTACAGTGGAGCCTGTCATTATCAGAAGACGAGGAGTGCCAGCTGCGCTTCTTGGCAAACGGTCAAGAGTAGGAACATTGAGAGTCCCTAGATCTCAACCAGAGCCCAATCGGGACTTCAGTCATGACCCTCTTGACCAATGCTAGGCAGGTTATCAAGGAGGAGACATGGGGAAGGTGCCGTGCACTGAGGAACCCCTGAGGGGTCGATCTTCCTGAAGGGAGACAGATGAATTAGCTGGTTTATCTGGCCCCTCTTGCAAGAGGGCGGCAAGGAGTAGAGTCCTAGAAAGTGAGACATTTCCACCATCCTCCAACAATGGGTCGACCGGGTCAAGAAGATCTTGACGGGCTGGTCGAGCCACATCTCTACCGGCAGACCTGATGGGGATACTGAGGGGCCAGTGGTCTGGACCTGGACTACAGAAGTGTCAGCCTAAGTTAACGGCTTGACAGTCATCGAGCCAGATGCAGGATCATGGAAATAGGATGAATGGGCCTGCTCCTGATCCCATAACCTACAGCGGGACCTCTTGGACTTGGAGGCCCATGAAGACTTAAACCTCCAGGAAGAGCCTTCCCTGAGTATAGGAAGGGACTGACATAAATCAGAATGCTCTGGTGAACAAAGTGCCCAAGCCCACTGGGAGTAATGTGGAGGCTGAAGTTGCACCTGCTGCAGCCTAGACCACAGCCTCTTTGAAGGTGGCAAGCTGCGCCGCTGACCCCATCACTACAGAGACCACCTTATGAGCATCCTTGGACCAAACAGGAGGGTTCTGTTCATCCAGGCAACCTAAAAGAAGGCAGGCATAGCAGTTCTCCAACATGGAGGGCTAAAGGGACTGACACAGGCCTCAAGCCTGGAAATCATGCTGGGCCCCAAGGCAGTGAATGCATGAGGTGTAGGATCAGTGCGTGACATTTTCTGGGAACAAGCGATGCATCACTTTACCCCGGACCCGTCTTGTTGTCGTCGGGCCCCATATGGAAAGAAAAAAAGTTTTAATTCGGTTGTTGCAACCATCAGCACCAAAGACTTGAAGACCTAAGACTGGGCCTACACCACATGTAGGAGCTGCGAAGAAGGAGACCTGATACTTCCAGCAGAAAGGAAGATCTGGTATAACAGGACAGTGCCAAGGAGAATACCACCCGGGTGGGTGGAGGAGCTCATCTGGAAGACCTTCTGGCAAGATTTAAAGGAGAAGGAAGAACTATCAGAAGTGTGAATAGTGCACCATATTCATGTCCCTAGAACCACAAAACCCCTCACTCTATCCAAGCCATGCTTGAAATCATTTACAGTCTTGGCACCCACCGCCTCTGCTGGCAGACTGTTCCATGGCTCCACCACTCTTTCTGTAAAATAGAACTTCCTCACTTCCCTCTTAAACTTTCCTACTGCCAGTTTCCACTTGTGACCTCTAGTTCTTGACTACTCTTAATAGTTTCCCACAGTTCACCTTGTTTATTCCCTTCAGGAACTTGAAGGTCTCTATCATATCTCCTCCCTGCTTCGCTTGGTCACCAGTGAGTACCCGTTCAGTGCCTAGAGATGATCTTCATAAGATTTGCCCTGTTGACCTTGAATCATCTTGGTCACCCTGCATTATACTGTCTCCAGCATACCCTGTCCTTCCTAGATATGCAGTGAAATTCTATTTCGCCTGCAAAATTCCAGCGAAATCACCAATTTCTCCCCAAAAAACATTTCACGAAATTACGGCCTTGGGGTGGAATTTAGCCTGTATCAGATTGTTTGAGAATTTCACCCATATAGGTTGTGCGAAATTTCGCCCATATTATACAGCGAAATTCCTCCTGTAAATTTCGCTCCCGTTGCTAAGTTTCACCTTAGCATTTAACTAAAGCGAAATTAGGAAGAAAGGCATATCACATGACTTGCTCTCTGAAGCAGACTGCAGGTCACATGTGTGCCTGTACTCAGACAGGAAGCTACTGAATCTACATCCTTTTCCTGCAGTTTGTAGTAGGATAGAGACAGACAGTAGGAGAGAGACTGTGTGTGTAAGAGAGAGAGAGATAAAATATGTATAGTTTTGAATTGAGAGTGAGAGTTTGTGTTGTGTGTGTACAGTGTGTGTGTGTTGATTTTGAACTTCTGTTTATACCGTTTCATTATTTAGCAAAAGTTTATCTTTCTGTTGTGTTCTATTTTCTCTGTTTATCTTGTGAGTTTGTGAGTGTGTGTGTGTGTGTGTGTGTGTGTGTGTGTGTGTGTGTGTTACTCCCCCCTTTTTTCATTTTTTTCTTTAGTAGTTTATTAAAACTATTTTTTATAATGATAGAAGGGCCTGGGACTGGGAGTAGTGGTACTGACAGTGGAAGGGGGAGAGGATACGTTCGCCTCAACAGGCGCGTATTTGAAATTGAGCCCCCCCCGCGCAGCAGGAGCAGTTGGCCCTAGCCTGTGCCCCTCAGCAGCAGCAGGTCATTGTGGACACTGAGACAGCCACCCAGCAGCAGCAGTTAGGCTCTGTGCCCATTGCCCCCACACAGGATGATGATGATGTGGCTCTGTTATGTCTGCCAGCCCCGGCCACAGCAGGATATTGTTGTACAGGGAGAGGCCCCGGGACATCAGCTTGCGCCCCCAAACTAAAGATCACCAGTTTGGGCCTTTTAGAACCAAGGCAGATGATGCAACCACTGTGGTCTGCACCCTGTGTGCGAAGAACGTTAAAAGGGAGAAACCAGAGTCCCACTTTGGGACTTCTGGCCAGAGGAGCCACCTGCAGCAACACCATGCTGCAAAGCGGCTTGTAAAACAGAGAGAGGCAGCAGCAGCAAGAGGCAGCAGTGAGGCTCGGGGGTGCCATACCAGGGCAGGGAGGAGGCAGTCTACCAGCAGGACGCATTCTCCCGTATAGCCAGATGCATCCCCCACCCATGACTGTGATGCAGCACCACAGAGGACCTGTTGGAGACGCCACCACCCTGATCATCCTGCAGCTCCTCCAAGTCAGGTGGTGGTCACCAGGGCAGACCTGGAGGCTGTGCACACTGAGGTGCAAGGTGGGCATCACGACCTTGACCAGCTTCGCCAGAAGGTCAGGGGGACCTCCAAAAAATAATGGAGGACCAGAAGAAGGTCTTGGACCTCCTGGTGGAACTTCATGGTGGTGGTGGTGGTGGCAGTGCACAGCCACAGTGAATAACCTGTGGCTGTGGTGGTGGGCCAGTGTTGTTTGCATTTTTCTTCTCCTTTATTTGTTTTTTCACTGTTCTTGTTCTACACCCCCCTCTCTTAAAAAAGCCCCCCCAAAAAATCCAAAAAACAACAACATAGAAACATAGAATTTGACGGCAGATAAGGACCGCTTGGCCCACCCAGTCTGCCCATTTCCCTACCGACTGGATAAGAAAAACGCTTTTCTGTCCTCTTTGTCTTCTGTTATGTTACTCCATTTTTCTTTATATGTTTCCTCCTTGCTCCTTCTATCCTATCCACAAATGTCAAGTGTAAGCACTTTACTCTGAACAAACATATTTTCCAAAGCTATGTGACAGTGCATCTTGGCTCTGCTCATGTAAAAACAGGGCCATCAGGTAATGAACTACTAAGAACTTACTAAGAACAGAAAGAAGCAGACAGCTGCAATGCCCATGGTGCTTCATACCTTACATATAGTAACTTAGGAGCAATCCTGATATCATATAACTGCTCAGTCTATTTTTAAAGATGTCCTTATTTTTGCTAACAATAATATTTAAGGGCAGCATATTCCATGTCCTGACCACTCTCTGGGAGAAATAGTAGGCCCTTTTCTTTGTATTACATTTATTTCTAGCAAGCTGTAAGGGATGGCCTCTAGTGTTAACCTGAACTTGCTTGAAATCTAGGCCACACTCTGCTGATAGATACAGATCTTGACTAATGTCCCATGTGAATAGGAGATCACCTCTGATTCTCCGATCCTCCAGTGACATCAGGTTAAATTTAAATAATCTGTCCTCATACGAGAGGGCTTTCTTAGAAACTACAGATTTGGTAACTCTTCTCTGTACCTTCTCAATTCTATGTCCTTCCTTCTAAATGGACTCCATAGCTGCGAAACAAAGTCAAAGTGGGGTCTTACATAAGCTCTGTACAGGGGCAACAAAATGTCAAGGTTTTTGGATGTAATGTTATGACGGATGATCCACCATATCTTATTTGCCTTGCTTAATAGTGTTAGTAATCTGAATATCAAAATTTAAAGATAGGTTAACAATAATCCCCAAATCTCTTTCACTCTCTTTGCTATGTTGTCATAGAGACAGTATTGTTTTTTTTATTTTTTTATTATTTTTTTCCAAAGTGCAGAACACTGCATTTAGATGATTTAAAACGTAAATTCCATTTTATGGACCAGTCCTTTAGCTTACTCAGATCCTCCTGGCTAATCATCTGGTCTTCTGAGCTCATACATACATTGGCGACTTTACAATCATCTGCATATTTAGTTATGTTACTTTGGATATTATTGGACAAATCTGATACACATATCTGGAAAATTAATGGAGCCAGAACGGAGCCCTGTGGGACCCCACTCTCTACCTTTTTCCAGACAGATGTGTGACCATCGATTATCACTCTTTGCCTCCTGTCAGACAACCAATTTGAAATCCACTGGGTGTATACATCCTTAATGTTACACAGCTGTAGCTTCTGAATTAAAACCCAGTGAGGTGCAGAATCAAAGGCTTTTTTAAAATCTAGAAGAATAACATCACAAGATTTGCCTTTGTCTAAATTTTCACTTAAGAAATTATAAAAGCTCACCAGGTTCGTTGTACACAATCAACCTTTAATAAACCCATGATGGGATTGATCTAGACCCAACACATCTAAGGACAGTTCATCTTTGATAATATATTCCAACATTTTACAGAAAATAGGGGTTAAATTAATAGGACAATAATTATCCAGTGAACTCTTATGTCCCTTTTTAAATAATGGAATCCATCCAAAAAGCACAGCACCTGTATTTTTTTTTTAGTTGTTTAACCAGAAGTAGCACACTAAGCTGGAAGCTTTTTTACAGGAGCAACCTGGGAGCACAGGGAAGTTAAGTGACTTGCTCAGGGTCACATAGTATGCAAGTGGAAGCTGTGGGATTTAAACCCAGGTCTGGTCTGCTGGATGTCACCAGACCTGCAGCTCAGAGTCTTAAACCACTGCGCTATACTGCCTCCCAAATTTTATTTAGACTTTTTTTTAATAGGATTTTAAGAGGTACACAAAGATGGTCCTTCATTACACATATTAGGTTTCCAGAAATGCCATCAGGGCCTGCAGAGGAACCTTTTTTATATATTTTAATTTGGTTTTAATAATATCCAAGGAGATGTCTACATTGTAAGAAGATTGTCTGGAGCTGTATAATTGGCACCATTATTGTCAGTACTAAATGCTTTACAGAAGTCGGTATTAAAAAATGTGGCCATTTCTTTTGGGTGCTGAAGAACAGAGTCAGCATTAATAATGGGACCTACCCTACATTCCTGTTTTTTCAAGGAGTTAATACAGCCAAACAACATTTTACAATTACCTTTCTGTGCTTTGAATGCAAGCAATCTTTCCATGTTCATTTTTGCTTTTTTGATTTCCCTTTTACAGATTCTTTGAATCCTTTTAAATGCTGTTAATGCTTCCCAATAAATGTGACATTAAACTGAGACTAACATGCGCTGTCAGCCCTGATGTTTAATGGTGCCCCACCAGCAACCAGACATTAAAATGCTGTTTTGGACACCGTTTAAAAGTGTCTTTAGGGCCTATCTTTTTTTTGCCACTGTAGCACAGGCAGGAAATGTCCAGAAATGTTTCAGAAAAAATAGTACATTAAATTGGAAGTGGAATCTGGTCTCAGCCATTATGTTTTAGGGTGACACCCCCAGCACCCAGACATTAAGTAGCTGTTTTAGGGCCTGTTTACTCAATATTTCTGCCTGAAACTCACTGCTGCTGGCTCAAAACATGTCCAGAAATGTTGCCAAAAAAATTGCACAGTACATAGAGAGTGAAATCAGGTGTGAGACATGCAGTTACAGGCTCACACCCACCCTGCGGACCCAAATGTGCTGTTTTCTGCACGTTTTAAAAGCTGTTTGGGCCTAAGTGTGTGGCTGCATGTTCAAATCATGTCCCACATGCCCAGAAATGTTGCCAAAAAAATTGCACAGTACATTGAGAGTGAAATCAGGTCTCAGCCATGGCGTTTTATGGCGCCCCACCGCCACCCGGACCAAACAATGGTCTTTGGTCCACTTTTACAATTGTCTTTAGGCCCTAACTTGTTTCTGCCACTACAGCACAGGCAGTAAATGTCCAGCAATGTTGCAGAAAAAGTGGTACATTAAATTGGAAGTGGAATCTGGTCTCAGCCATTATGTTTTAGGGTGCCCCCCCAACCACCACCCAGACATTTAAGTTGCTGTTTTAGGGCCTGTTTACCCAATATTTCTGCCAGAAACTCACTGCTGCCAGCAAAAAAATATGTCCAGAATGTTTCTAAAAAAATTGCACAGTGCATATAGAGTGAAATCAGGTGTGAGACACGCAGTTACAGGCTCATGCCCACCCTGCAGACCCAAATGTGCTGTTTTCTGCATGTTTTAAATGCTTTTAGGGCTTAAGTGTGTGGCTGCACGTTCAAATCATGTCCCACATGTCCAGAAATGTTGCCAAAAAAATTGCACAGTACATATAGAGTGAAATCAGGTCTCAGCCATGATGTTTTATGGTGCCCCACCACCACCCAGACATTAAGTAGCTGTTTTAGGGCCTATTTACACAATATTTCTGCCTGAAACTCACTTCTGCCAGTGCCAAGCAGGGCCTACAAGTCCAGAAATGTTTACCCAAAAATGTGGCATCAAATTCAGACTGAAATGTGCTGTCAGTCCTGATGTTTTATGGTGCCCCACCACCTCAGGGACCTGAAAAGGGGTGCCAACATGCAGAGAAAATGAATTCCTCCTACAAAATGCTGCTACTACTTTCAATTCTTTCCTGCTGCTGTTGCTGTGTTTCAATTGATTGACATAGAAATGCAGAAGTATCCTTTCCTTATCCCTGTGCTGCTGTCTTGATTGTCTAGTTGTGTTGACCGTCTCTGTGATAGTACCTTGCCTGGCGGTGGGGTAGTGAATGAAATTTTGGGGCACTGTAGCTTGCTGCCTGCTGCTGTCTATGACTACTACTTTCCAAGGTGCCACAAGAACTACTGTTCTGGATGGTTGATGCCTGGTGGATTATTCTCACACAGTCCATGCTGCTTCCGATGAACACGTAAGTAACACTCAAGGATATGATGGAAGGCATTCTTAGAATGGCAGAGAAAGGGGAGATACTGTTGATGGGAGACCTGAATATGCCGGATGTTAACTGGAGCACATTTGCTGCAGCTACATCCAAGAACAGGGCCATTCTTGACGCCCTACAGGTGGCAGGCATTAGACAGCTAGTTTCGGAACCCACTCGTGAGGGAGCAATCTTAGACCTCATACTCTCAAACAGGGGCAGTGAGAGGATCTCATCTAGAAGTGGGTTGCCATCTGGGGACAAGTGACCATCAAACAGTGTGGTTCACGTTAAACTCAGCTACAGAGTCAAGCCATACAAAAGTGAGGGTACTGGACTTTAGGGAGGGCTGACTTTGGCAAGATGGGAGAGTGCCTCAGAAAAGCACTAGCAAACAGGCTAGAAGGAGGTGTGAGCAACAATGGGGAATTATCAAAACTGCCATCACAGAGGCAACAAGCCTTTGTGTGGCATAAATAAACAAATCAAAATGAAAGAAAAAGCCACTATGGTTCTCAAGAGAGTGGCTGTGAAAGTCAGGAAGAAAAAGATAGCATTCCGGAAGTATAAGGAAACACAGAAGGAGCAGGACAGAGCTGTACCAGTTAAGGCAGAAAAGAAGCAGGGAGGAAGTCAGAATAGCAAAGGCCCAAACTGAGGAAAAAGATAGCCAACTCAGTTAAGAAGAGGATAAAACCTTTTATAGGTACATCAGCGGCGTAGAAAAGACAAAGGGAGGGATAGGAGGCTGAATAGAATGAGCAGTGGGTAGGTAGAGGGGGACAGTGAAAAAGCAGGAATACTGAGCGAATATTTCAGCTCAGTATTACAAAAAGAGGGAAGTACTAATCCAATTAACAGAAGCACTCTTGATAGAAGGTCGATCCCAGTCCTTTCACAGAAAGAAGAGTTCTGCAAGAACTCCTAAAACTGAAGGTGGACAAAGCAATGGGTCCTGATGGAATTAACCAGAATTCTAAAAAAGAATAAGGAAGGAACTAATGAAACCACTGGCTACTCTTTTAATAAATCATGGGAGGATGGTGTGGTACCCGAGGACTGGAGGAAGGCGGATGTGATTCCCCTTCACAAAAGTGGGACCAAGACAGAGGCAGGAAACTACAGACCTGTCAGTCTGACCTCTGTGGTAGGGAAAGTGATGGAGTCACTTCTGAAGGAAAGAATAGTTGAGTACCTAGAGGTCAGTGGAGCACAGGATCCAAGGCATCATGGGTTCACAGTGGGAAGGTCATGTCAGATGAATCTAATAGATTTCTTTGGACGGGTGACCAAAGTAGTAGACCAGGGAGGGGCTGTGGACATGGCCTACCTAGACTTTAGCAAGGCATTTGACACAGTCACACAAAAGATTATTAGTCAAATTAACCAGCCTGGGAGTGGGTCCCAGGTGGTAACCTAAATAAAACATTGGCTGGACAACAGGACACAGAAGGTAATTGTAAATGGAGTCCACTCTGAAGAAAGGGTGGTTACTAGTGGGGCACGCAGGGGTTCAGTATTGGGTCCAGTCCTTTTAATGTCTTCATCAGTGACATTGCAGAGGGACTGGAAGGAAAAGTATGCCTTTTGCAGATGACACAAAGATCTGCAACAGGGTTGATACACAAGGAGGCGTGGAAAGGATGAAAAGGACTTGGCAAGGTTGGAGAAATGGTCAGGCATGTATGGCAGCTAGGTTCAATGCAAAAAGTACAAAATAATGCATCTGGGAAACAAGAACCCAGGGAAGAATACACAATGGGTGGGGAGGTAGTAACAACAACAAAACAGGAAAGGGACCTGGGGTATTACTATCAGATGACCTTAAGGTTAGCAAGCAATGTGAGAAGGCAGTAGGGAGGGCCGGGGGTATACTGGGATGTATAGGGAGAGGCATCAGCAGCAGAAAACAGGAAGTTGTTATCCCACTGTACAGACAGTTGGTGAGAACCCATCTGGAATACTGTGTCCAGTTCTGGAGACCCCATCTCCGCAAGGACATAGACAGGATAGAGGCAGTCCAGAGGAAGGCAACTAAAATGGTGCAGGGTCTGCAAGAGAAGCCATATGAGGAGAGACTAAAGGAGCTTAATATGTATACCCTTGAGGAAAGAAGGGAGAGGGGGGACATGATAGAAACTTTCAAGTACCTCAAAGGAATCAACAAAATCCAAGAGGGTAGCATCTTTCAGAAAAAGAGACTTGCAAGAACAAGGGGACACAATTTAAAGATAGAAGGAGGGCGTTCAGGGCAATGTGAGGAAGTATTATTTCACAGAGGAGTAGTGGATGCATAGAACAGCCTTCCTGAGGAAGTTGGGGTCTAAAACTGTGGGAGAATTCAAGAATGCATGGGACAGACATAAGGCGATTCTTGTGGGGGGCAGGAAGATATAGGCTGTTGGTTAACTAGGATCTGCGGTCTATCCTGTAGGTAGGGAAATGGGCAGACTAGATGGGCCTAGCGGTCCTTATCTGCCGTCAAAGTCTATGTTTCTATGTTTCTATGTATCTGTCTTCATTGTTTTTCCTGTGCAAGGTAAGGGTGTTGGTGGGTTGGTATTATGGCATCTTGAGTTCTAATATGCTTGTACTGCTCTTATAGTATTTTTCAGTGTGTGTTGTGGATGTCATCATCATGCCAGGCCGTGAGGGAGGGAGGGAGATATCAGATGTATGGATCTTTCCAATTTCCCAATGTAGACAGTAAGTATTGGAATTTTCATACAAGTGTGGTATGTCTGTTACTGCCATATGGTTGTCTGAGCTTGATAGCAATTGTGTTATTTTTTTGCTTTTTTCAACATGGAATTCAGGTGAAGCTAAGTATTTTTCCATCCTGCTGCTGGCTGCTGAACCAGGTCTGGGGGATATATTTAATTGCACCCTTGCACGATGGTTCCACTTTCACAGTCCTTGAGGTAAGTATGTCTTCATTTTTTATGGTTCTCTGGGGCAGGGGAGGGGGTGGATGGTCAGACTCATGGGTGATGGGGGGGAATTTTCAGCAATCACCAAAATTTGTTCTTCATTTTTTTCTTATGTCAAGGTACGCAGTGCTGATAGGGGAAGGGGAATGCTTGCTAGTGCTAGTGCTACTGTGGTTCATTGGACCTTATCTGGATTGGAATCATGTGCACCACACAGCATGTTCCTGTGGGGAATGTTCTCAGCTGAATGACATCACATCACGGGGTATGGTAAGTACACATTTTTTTCTCTGCTTCTTCTTCCAATTTGTTAGGTAAAAACAGATATGCAGATTTATTAGTATCCAACATTTTTTCTTATCTTTGCTCTTGCTTGGGTCATTTTCCTCTTTTGAGGTTTCAGTATGTCTCATCTTGATGACACATGACCAATTCAGACCATGCAGGAGCTGGAGCTGTGTTGCGTTGTTGGAAGACAGGGGTGTTGCTTAAACTGTGATGTTGGCCACTGGACTGGTGTCCATACCATTACCATTAATGAGTAATCACCACTGCCACCCCCATACAGGGAGGAACTATATGCGAACACAGATGGTTGATATGGTGTTTAGTAAATAATTAGGTGGAAGGGGTTAATGTCTTGTCTACTCAATGGGGATTGCATAACTGCAATAATCATGAACATTTTGAATCCATTCAAAAGTGAGCACAGCAGGACACTCACGCTGCTCTGACACCTCCTCCCCAACCCCCAGGAACCATTGCGATTTTGGTGTACCTTAACCTGGTACTGTAGAAGTAACCTTTTTGGGGGGATTTGATGTTGTAAGTTGTTAAGTCTCTTCATGATTACTTTTGTAATTAATGACTCGCATATTAAAGATGGCCACCATTCACCATTTTTCAAAATGTGTTCAACTTGGTTGTTAACTGTTGAATTAGCATGTTACATTCATATGCTACTTGTACACTTGTCTAGGAGTCAGGGTTCTTGTACGTGTCACCAATACTAAGTGGCAGAAACATTTTTTTTCAGTCGCATGGAGTGCTTGAGGGTGTTAGGTCAGATCAGGTGATGAGAGAGGGCGGTGGGGCAGTGTGAAATTTGCCATCCTGGGCACTTTTAAGGACATCAAGACAACATATCTTGCTGTAAGATGATGTGTTGATACAGTCAACATGAAAAGTAATATATTTTTTGAAGAAAAACAATCATGCAATTGCAAAATATTTACGGTTATGGTAATTACATTGCTGCTGCTTTATATAGGCTTGTGGCCTTGGGGGACTGGTGGAGGTGGTGAGGTGATCAATCAACGAGTTATGGCAAAGGGTGATGACATGAAACTTATACACACTGCAGGCTGCAGCACATAACAACATATTTCCGTAACCAATCCAGTGGGCACATAGCTAGAAATAAGGTATAACGTACACACCCCAGCAACCATACTGAGTTGAAAGTTGTTGTTTTGTGTGTGTGGAAGGGGGGTGGCCCTGGAGTAAACTCAGCCTTTTTCAACTTCCAATTCCACATCATCCAAGAAGCACACCTCACAGTCTTAAAGACTGGAGTTCTCATCAGGTGGCAATTCTGTCAACATTGCTGCCTCATCCACCTCGCTGCCGGTAGCTGCCTTACTCAGGTATTGTCATCATCCTCATCACTGAGACACAGTTCCTGTGGCAACACCACTGACATCACTGTGTTATGTGGAATGTGCCTTTCATTCATTTTGATGAACATTAGCATGGACACATTCTTGGGTGACAAATTGGTCCTACGGTCACTCACAGTTGCCCCAGCTGCACTAAACACTCGTTCCACAGTGACACTGGATGGTAGGCAGCTCAGGTATTACACAGCAACTGATGTTAGTGCTAGCCATTCAGTCATTTTACTGCTCCAGTACAGCAGTGGCTCGTCATTAATGGCAAGGTGCCTTGGGTCCCCATGTAGGCCTCCACCATTCGTTCTGCTGCCCGGAGTCCAGCTGCCTCATCTGTCTCCTCCTCCTCCTTTTCCTCCATATCTTCCACTCCCAACTGAAAGAGAACATCCCAAATGGGACTGCTTGCTGTTTTCTGCTCTGCCTTGCCCATTTTCTCTGATTGTGTTCCCTGTGAGCCACTGGTGATGGTAGCAACACCCGATTTTGATGCAGTGTGTGCATTTTTCATTTGTGCAGCATGTACCAATCTAATGAGGTTCTCTGTCAACTGCTGTACTTGCTGACAACCTCCTTCAATTATAGAGGGCAGGCCAAGTTTTTACCATGGATCCAGCATGGTGGCGACTGAAACTCAGCTGACTGTAAAATGCCAGACACATGGGTATTTGTGTCCAGCATATGGAGCACGTGATCTATTGGATCACAAGTGCCGTGATCCCCACTTGCCTCTGTCTGGTGTTGCACATTCACTAGTGTCTGCCTCAGCACATGTATGAGAGGTATGGACTGACTTATGCAAGCAATGTCCCCACTCACTGCCTGTGTAGCATGCTCGAATGGACAGAGAATGCATATTAGCCCATCAATTTAGCGCCACTTCTCTGTTGCTAGAGTGATGGACACTCCACCACTGTGACAGATGGTGTGCAGCAGCAGGTATTCTGACACAGCCTTATACTGTTCATACAGCCGGTCAAGCATGTACAGTGTGGAGTTCCACCTAGTGACAACATCAAGGTTCAGCCTGTGCTGAGGCAGGTTGTTATTGTGCTGTAGCTCACATAGATGGTCATGGGCCTTTGCAGAACGAACAAAGTGGGCACAGATCCGATGGGCAACAGTAACTGTTTCCTTAATGTCCGCATGGTTGAGAAACTGCTGAACAGCAAGATTAAGGCAGTGTGCCAGGCAGGGCACTCTGAAAAAACCACCATCGCTAATGCACTTCACTACATTGGAGCCATTATCACTTGCGATGAATCCTGCTATGAGTGACTGTGTGTAGCCACCCATCAATCTCATCCAGCAGAACATAAAGCATTTTCGCAGCAGTGTGCGAACCTGTGACGCTTGTCATAGTCAAGGTTGCATGCTGCCGAATACCAGGTGTGTTGCTACCACCACAATTTTGCTTCCCGCATGTTTTGCCAGGCCCAAAATCAAGTACCGCACCAGGCAACTGTGCCCAGTGTGCTGTTATGCACAGATACGAGCTTGCTGCTGTTTGTCCACTGGTCCACATATCCATGCTAAGATGGATATAGTGTGATGCACTATGCTTCAATGCATGTCTATTGTAATCAGCAAGTCTACTGTTCAGCTCCGGCATGGCAGGCTTACTAAAATAGGTTCACGATGGAACTTTCCATTTGGGACAGGCATGGGCAATTGACCTGCAGAAACCAGCATTCTCTATGAATGAGAATGGCAACAGATTGATGACCAGCATTTCAGCAGTGCCAGCATTTAACTCTCGTGCAGCAGCATGATTGGGTGGGTACTTTGTCTGTCGCTCAAGCAAGGATGCTGGAAGATAGTAAAAGCTGGGGGGGGGGGCAAAGGATCGGAAGGGCACTTATGAGGATACAAAGGGCACTTTTTCTAAACTAGTTTTTGCCATACAAAAATAAAAAGTGGGGGGGCTGCCGCCCCTTCCTCCCCCCCCGGTTCCTATGCCTATGCGCTCAAGGATGGTCTTCAGAGTTGGCAGCATATTTGGGGCTGTCCGACCAGAACACTGTGCTTGTGTCAGCAATGATTTTGTTTTAGGAGTAACAATTGACTCTTGGCCGGGCGGTGGAGACTGCATGAAACCAGTTATTTTGGTTGCTTGTGGGTGTGGGGGGTGGTGTACTTTTATGACTCATGGGACTGGGACTCGCACCACCACTGCTATGCCCACTACTAGAGAAGGAGAGAGAGAGAGAGAGCAAATGATTGCTTACTCTTCTCTCCACCACTGACCCACTCTGCCCTCCCTCCCTCCTCATGTTCTTGCTCTACTACATGCACATTGCAACCAACAGCTCTGGCATCCTTCTGATGTTGATGCCATCTCAGCGGGTGCTTATTTTTCAGGTGGGCATGTTGGCCACCAGTGCCTACGTGGCTTCCCTTCTTCCCCCGACTAACACGAGCTTGACAAAGTTGGCATATTGCTGTGGTCTCATCAGCAGAATCTAGCACATAAAAGTTCCAAACTAGGGACTTTTGACCTCTGGACTTCAGATGCTTCTGGGACTGGGATGATTCAGAAACAGGTGTGGAAGTGTGTATTTTTTGAGCTGCTAACATGACTTCCAAAACACTACTTTTGGGAGAGGTGGTTACTTGACTGCTTGGAGGTGTATTTATAGGCTTGGTGACAGACTGACCCACCACGGGCTGTACATGTAAATGGCCTACATCACCCTTGACCTTTTTAACTCAGGCTCCCATGTGGGATCATCCCAGTCATCATCATCATCATCACCAGCAATAGCGAGGATGTCCTTGTCTTCCTCCTCCCCCCCTCCATCACTATCTTCTTGGAGGATGGCACCTTTTTCTTTCTCTACAACTATCTCAGGGGGCTGACTATCCCTATCTCCAGGACTGTCAGACTCTTGTTGAACCCTATCATCACCAACTCCTGCAGGAACATGGACAGTCACACTGACAGACTTACTATCACCCTCCTCCAAGTCCTGGACCACTGTTTCTGTGCTGGTGTCAATGCCTCCCTTCTTCTTACTGTCAGCATCCCCCACTAGCATGGCTGCAACAGTTTGAGCTTTAAAAAAGTAAGACACAGGTATGCCTGACCCAGTTCGGCCACCAACTCCTTTGCTGATTCCTGTCGCACCACCAGGGCCCACATCAGAACTTGAAGACAGTGATGCAGCCATACCTGTGCTTTCGCTGCTATGGGGAACTGGAACTGAAATTGCACTTTTTTCAGCAGACTTCTTAGCTCCCGCATGCCCCCTGCCACATTTCCCCCCTGTACTTGGCCGCTTCTTACCAGGCATTTTTGCTGATTGCTGCTTCAAAGCTTTGCCTTTCTCTGGGAGTATTTGAAGAAAGGATGTATTACTACTACCAAATGTGTGAATAATACCTCACACGTGAATGATGACATCACACACCTACAGTACTGGCTTCCTTAAAAGTCCAAAAACAATCAGGACAGGTACTAGCACTTACAGTAGAACTAATACTGTATGTGGTAGGCAGCCAAATGTAGTAAAACACAAAAAGGTAACTTTTTCCCCCCAAACAGGAAGGAATTAAAGAAACACACACAGGGAAAAAGGGCACAAGTGGCACACTTAAATATAAATCACCTGTGTCTCTCATTCTGTAATGTGTTATGTTACTCAGTACCACGATTAGTTTTTTATATGCAGGCAGAGACAACCATAAAACAACAACAAACGAAATTAGTACCACACAATATGTTAGTGGTCTGGATGGGAGGGATCAACAAGAAATCTCTTGAAAATGACTATTTTAATATATACTGTTTTATACTGCGCGCGTCAAGTGATACACAAACAATGCTATAACAGAGAAAGGGTAATGTATGTAAGTTAACTAAAACAGGAACACTGCGCAGTGTGCAGAGTCAAGCTCCAGCAATAACATACAGGGGAACAATTCAGCAATGCCGTGCGACTGTAATAGACAAGTTCAAGTGATTGAGTAGAAGTACTTTACAACTGTTGATTTTCGCAATTTTAGTAACACACAAGTTAACACTCCAGCTAACAGAACTAACCACAAAAAAATAAAAGAAAGGATCAGCCCTGTGTGTTTAAAACTTTAGAATTCAAAATCAATTCACAACTAAAAGCGAAGAATGGTAAATATAACACAGCTAACAGTGGCAGGAACTCTCTCAAACAGGACAGAGAAACTTTTCAGAGAAAATAAATTGCAAGATGTAACAAAATTAATAAGAAATAACTGTAAATAGATAATTCAAAATTGTGAGTAAATATACCAGTGTGCTTGGCTCGAAGTAGCCTGCACTGCTTTATACTCCTACCCAACCCCACACAACTCTTTCAAAGACAGCTGAGAAAAGTAAACCTAATTCAAACTACGTATTATACAAAAATTTACAAATTTAGAAAATGTTCCCTAGTACCAGGCACTACCAGCACAGCAGCACTAGGAAAAGAACTTTATATTTTGCAGCAATTAGCTCTCAAAAACAAGTTTTAGCTATGTTTTCAAAGGCGTTATTGGCTCTGATGCATCACAACACACTGCTCTCTGACTCAACATGCAGTAGAATGAGCTGGAAACAAGCTACATGTGACTTTTGACCTATTTGCCCACAATGCATTGCAGATTTCGTCTTTGTACCAAAATTTCACTGGCGAAATTCTGCTACAAGCCAACATTTGGATCAACAATGGGCAAAACTGTCATGGTAAGTGAAATTTCACCGTTACGTGAAATCAAGAAAACAGGCGAAATTTCGTTTCGCATAGGCGAATAATTTCACGTAATTGAAGAATTACATGAAAAATTTCGCCAGGTGAAATATTTGAATTTCGCACAATGCTAGTCCTTCCTTAGGTAAGGACTCCATAACTGAGCACACAAGAAACATTAAATTTGTTGGAGGAAAAGGACCGCTTGGCTCACCCAGTCTGCCCAGATGGTCCCTGCCTAGTCTGTCTCCATAGATCCTAACTGATCTCTGGTGTCCTTCCCTCCTCCCTGCCCACTTCCTAATATTCCCCTATGTCTACCCCACGTGTGCTTGAAGCCCCTTACAGTTTTTGCCTCCACTGCTCTGCTAACAGTCTATTCCAGGTGTCCACCACTCTTTTAGTGAAGTAGTACTTTCTTACATCTCTCCTAAACTCCCGCCCTCCCCCAGCTTCATTATATAACTTGTGGTTCTGGAGCTCTTCCTTAATTGAAAGAGACTCCCCTCCTGCATCCTGTTCACCCTTGTGAGTTACTTGTAGGTCTCTGTCATATCCCTTGTCACTCTCCCGTCTTCCAGAGTGTGCATGTTGAGATCCCTAAGTCTCTCCTCGTAGGGCTTTTGGTGCAAACCCTGCACCCTTTTAGTTACCCTTCTCTGAACTGCTTCCAACTTTTGTCCTTTTTGATGTGTGGCCTGCAGAACTGTACACAATACTCCAGGTGGGGTCCCACCAGCAAGCAATATAATGGCAACACCACCTTCCTCCCTCCCTCCCTCCTCCTGCTGGAATACCGATCCATATGCATCCCAGCATCCCATTGGCCCTACCCACTGCTCTGTCAAACTACCCTGCCACTTTGCGGTCATCAGATATGATAACCCCAAGGTCAATTCCTGTTCAGTGACTGACAGTACCTCCCCCACATCCTATACTCAGTTATTGGGTTCCTATGCCCTAAGAGCCTGATTTTGCACTTTTTTGGCATTGAATCCCAACAGCCATGCTCGCAACCATCCTGAGTTTCCCAAGACACCTACACAGTCTTTCTGTCCCTTCCTTATTGTGCACCCTATTATAGGTTTTAGTATCATCTTCAAAAAGGCATATTTTCCCTTCCAGTTCATTGGCAATGTCATTTATGAAGTCACTGAAGAGGACCAGTCCCAGTACTGAGTCCTGTGGCACCCCGCTGGACACTCTCCCATTATTACAGTGAGTGCCGTTAACCACCATCCTCTGTTACTTATCTGTTAACCAGTTTCTAACCCAATTCACCACACTGGATCCAACACCGAAGCTGCTCAATTTCTTAATTAGGTTCCTGTGTTAAAGGCACAGCGTCGACTCCATCAGCGTGCACACTGCAGAGGAAAGGCTGACAGATCTGTAATTCACCAGTTGCTCCTTGTCCCCCCACCTTGTGTAGCAGGACGAGGACTACCCCTGTCTGAAATGAGCTATAGAATAGCCCTGCTAGTGGCTCTGCCAGTTCCACGGTCAATTCCTTGAGCACCCTTGGGTGCATTCCACTGGCTCTTGGGCTTTATCTACCTTTAGGGTTTCAAGCCTCTTCTGAACCCTTTTTCATTTTAGGAATGTCCCTGACAACTGCCTTGATGCCACTTTCAGACAGGGGCCCACTGTCCTCACTTGTGAAGACACAGCAGAGGTAATTGTTAAGGATGGCTGCTTTTTGTTCATCTTGCTCTAGTACCCCCCTCCATAGCCTAACAACACCCCCTCCCTGCTTCTTTTTTTTCTTAATATAGCTAAAGAATTGTTTTTCCCCACCCTTAACCCCCTCCACAATACGCAACGACATGTCTGCCTTTGCCTCCCTGACCAGCCTCTTTGCTTCCCTAGTTACGGTGGTGGGTGGAGCCTACAGCCATTTTGGGATCGATCGTATCTTACAAAAATGGGCCAATCATGGAAACTTCCATTGGACTTTTGGAAGTATCCTTCTCAAAGTTCAGTGGAGCTTGAAACACTGCCACGATCGGCCGCTATGGAATAACAGACGCACTACTTCGCCTATTACTTCCACATTCCAGGGCAAGAGCTGCGCATGTGTGACTCATGTACATGCGCAGCTCCATTGGTGCTACCGTGTTGTGAATGGCAACATGCCATTCACCGCAACTACACATGTGTGAGTGCCACGCATGTGCAATTGCGTCATCGCCATCTTTCTGATGGCACTCCTCCCGCACTCTCCCACTGCTCCTGTCCTCCCCACTCCCTTCATTCCCATCCCAGCGGACATCGGGGTGCCCAATCCACGTGTCAGCATTATGTACCCCCCAACTCATGTGGCACACTGGGAGCCCACCCCAGTGTGCCCAAATGTATGTGGTCCCCATGCCATTGGGGTGCCCAATCCCCGTATCTGCATTTTGTGCCCCCAACTCATGTGGTACACAGGGAGCCCACCCCAGTGTGCCCAAATGTATGCTTTTTTATTTTTTCCCATGCCGACATCGGGGTGCTCAGTCCCTGTGTCAGCATCACATACCCCCCCAACTCATGTGGCACATTGGGAGCCCACCCCAGTGTGCCCAAATGTATGTTTTCTTTTCCTGTAAATAAGGAAAACCATCCCCTGACATATTTTGGGTTTTTTCCCACTGTAAAAAGGAAAATGGTCCCTTGTCGTTGCCCCAGTCCCCTCCCCTTCCCCACCCTCCCATTGAGCACCCACCTCTCCTTACCCTATACATACCTCCAGAAGTTGGTGCTGTCCTCTCCTCTGGACATGTCTGCACTCTTCAAAGCTGAACTGCAAACTGAAGAATCAAAGATAAGCATGCTACACTGGCAGTCAATGGAGTTTTCAACTTATGCTGACAAATCAGCAATTTTTTGGAATTTTGGCCCCAGATTTTCAACATGGGGTTCTTGGGACCCCACCTCGTGAACACTATTACTGTCCTTCTGTTACTCAGTCCTAAAAGGTGATTTCATGGTCGCTGCATGGAATCACCTTTCGGGACCAATGAATGAAACAACAGTGCCACTGTTTATGAGGTGGGGTCCTAAAACACCCATGTTGCAAATTTGGTGAAAAAAATTCCAAAAAATGACTGCGTTATGAGCGTGCATTGCGCAGTTTATATGTATGCTCCTAACTTCGCCAGTTTTTAATATTTTGAATCCAGATTTTCAACATTGCCATTTTTGCACACCTCCTTATTAACAGTCCAGCTGTCATTTTTCACATCCTGCCTGCAACATGTTTTAACACCTGTGTTGCAGAATGGCGTGATCACTGTGAAAAATCATCTTTTGGGACAAGTGAACAAAATGGCACTGACACTCTTCATGAGGTGGGGTCCCAAAAAGGCCGTGTTGAAAATTTGGTGTAACACTTCCAAAAAATGGCCAAGTTACACCCGGGGTGTTCAATATTTTCTATGCACACGTGTACCTTTGGTCATTTAGTAGCTGTTCACAGCTGTATCGGCTCTGGCTAGATTTTGTTTTTATTTAGTACTCTCTCCATTCCTTCACTCCCTGCTTTTCCATCTACTTGGTGAAGGCCTTTTTCCTTGGCCTTTACTACTTCTCTGGCCCTTCCCAAGAATCATATTGGTCTTTTGTACCTGTTCACTTTGTAACAATTCTTGTGCATGACTTTGTTGTCTTGAGAATGGTCCCCTTGATTGCCCCCCGTCCTTCCTGTATACCGCCAAAGCTGCCCACCCTGGTCGGTGTGTCTTGGACCAGTTCCCTCATCCAGTTGAAGTCTGCTCTTCTGAAATCTAGGACGTCAGGTTTTTTCAGTTTTTGATATGGGCATTCTGATCCTGAGGGCTAACCTGAACTAAATGGAGTTATGGTCGCTGGACCCCAGTGGCTCCCCTACCCTCAGCTCACCCACCATCCCCAAGCTGGTGAGCACTAAATCCAGAATGGCCACCTGTCTAGTGGGTTCTCTGCTGGCAGCCCTGCAGTGTATCTAACACAGACTGACTTCTGGTACACCTGGGCACTGGAATGTCCCTGTTAGTATCTGGCAGGTTCAGATCACCCATCACCAACACTTTATGCTTCTTCACTCCCCTTGCCAGCTCTTCTCAAGAGCTTTCTCTCTTCTTTCTTTCTTTTTCTCTTTCACTTGTCCTGCTGGTCTATAGATCACCCTACCTGTATTTTTTTGCCTGAGGGTGCTGTGAGGTGAACCCACAGCGAGGATAGTGGAGTAAACATCTATTACTTTTGGAAGTGTATATGCCTGTGCCCCATCTGGACCAAGGTGACTATGGAACTCTCAATAAGTTATAGCAGGCACATCCCTAAAACTCTCTTTCTGAGGCTTCAGGGTATGTAAAATTTGGAGGGAGGTGAATGGGGCCCTTTCCCAAGGGCATTACAGATACTTCAAGAGGTGGCTAGGAAGTGCCTACAGAATACCTGGGCAGCTCCTGGTTCTTCTTTCTTTGCCCAGTGGAGAGAGCTCACCATGAAGCTGCTCACTTTTGAATGAGTTACACGTGAGTTCAAAGGCAGAGTAGAAACCACTAAACAGCAGTGGTGCCAAGATGTGCGATAACTACCCTTGGCAGAAGCCTACTTAATCAGGAAAGGCAATATAACTGGTAGCCAATGAAATAAGAGGCTAGTTTATATGGCTGCACTTGCACCACAACAACCCGAGCACTTGGGTTATTGTGGTGCAAATGTGGCCATGTGGACACTTAATCATGGTAAGTTGGTCCTGGATCCTCTCCCTGAGCCATGGCAAACCTGGGGACATGTTTCAGAGTGACCACTGTAAGCAACTATGTGTACAGGCTCCACTTCTCACTCCAATGTGCAACTGATCTCCCACTATCTCTCTGTGCCTCAAGCGTCCCATTCCCAGCCTCAGTCCCCTCTCCAGTGCTTCTTGCATTGGTGAGGAGAGGGGCTGTGCGAACTGACCAACAACTGGCTCAGGACATTGCGGGGAGTGCCGACATGGACCAGGGTGCAGAGAAGAGCAACTGCATAAACAAGACTAAGGAGAGACTGACATATCTCTCTCAGATAGAATGGTAAGGGATTCTTGGCACAATAATGAAAACAAGGTGTTTATGAACTAGATATTCTCTACTGTATCACCGCATAGCTTCAGGCTTGATGCTGAAAATATTGAAAATTCCTAGCCTTTCTCAGACTTAACTAGCGGCAGTGCATGGCAATGGTGAAAACTTTGACTTATTCCTTTTTTTTTATTTTAGATTGTCTCTTATTTCCCACTAGCATCATACTCCCCCCCCCCCCCATTTTAAGTCTGCTTTAGGAGTCACTGGAAGGTTGATACCTTTTATAGGGTCAACATATGTCTTGTACAAAGATGGTAGAGTATAACACATGTGTTGGTCCAATAAAAGGTATCAAACCTTCCAGCAACTCTTGTTTTCCAAGGACCAATACAGCTAAAATATATTTTTACTAAGTCTGCTTTACCAACCCCTGGTTGGCAGTCCCAACTTTAGGCTGGGTGACTGGTATGTCCCTTCCCACTGGATACCACAGCTTTCTACTTTAGATATACAACAATTTGTGGATAGGGAGGGCTCCTGACTTACTTTGCCTGTGATCATGCAAAAGTGTAACCTTCAGAATAATTTAATATTCAAGATATTTCAGATGCATCATATGTTGGTACAGTCTTCCAGATCCCCTCTGCCTCAGCAGACTATGTTTCATTTTCGGGAAGATACAACACCCTTAGCGACAGTAACCCATGCAGTGTCTAATATATATATAAAAAGCTCTATGACTGGGCTTTTCCTGAGGTGGAGGGTGTTGCCCTCTATTGGAGCTTGGCTCTACCAAATACATCCCGCAACTGGGCAGCTCTGTGGAGTAATTGCCATGAATTCATTGGTCAAGACAGATTGCGACTAATGCAACTGCAGATTCTAAATAATATGTGCATGACCCCAGTAAAGCTGGCCAAATTTAACAGAACTAGCTTGTCACAGTGTGTGTGGTGTTCCCAAGCAGAGGGCATGCTACTCCACATTTTTTGGGAATGCAGTTAAGTGACGCCATTGTGGACCAGGATTAAAACTAGAGCTGATCCCCTCTTAGGTTTGGAGGACCTGTTCACAATGGACATCTGTATACTAGGGGATTAATCTAATATTAAGCTTAAGGCCCATAAATACTACATGGCCTTCATCTCTATGTCCGTTAAAAAACTGGTGTTACGGCATTGGAGGGAGGAAGACATTTTATCCTACAATGAGTGGTTACAGGAAATGCTGCTCAACCTTTGGATAGAAAAGATCAACTGTCCTGATTTGAAAAAGTATGGGGCAATTTTTATACTCTGTATTCTCTCTAGTCTGGCCTTGTGGGGGCATTTTTTTTTTCTTCACCTGCCTTTTTTGCTAGGATGCCATGTTGACTGGTGGGGTGGGGGAGGGCGGGGAGGGATTATGGGGTCCCGTTCAATGTATTCATTGTCTCTGCATGTTTTAGTGGTGTTGTATGTTACTCTGTAAAACCAATAAACTTTGAATTTAAAAAAAGTCTGCTTTACCTTTTTTTTGCAGTTGAAATAATTTGCAGTTGAAATAATAAAAAGAGTGCTCCTATTAAAATGAATCAGACGAGGTTTCCATCAGCTTTCTCTGTAGTTTTTGAACAAACAAGATCACTTTTCATGTGACTATAATGAAGTAGCATGCAGCAGACGCTGCCACCTGACCTTATGGGACAGCAGGCGTACAAAAACAGCTGAGAATATTGATAAAACCTGACCCTAGCCATAATAAAAGATGCACTCCTTTTACTATTTCAAATGTGAAAAAAGTGCTAAAGCAAACTTAAAATGGGGAAAAAGGGGTATAATACAAGTTTGGAGATAAGGGGCAATCTAAAAGGAATAAATAAGCATTTGTCAATGCCGAAAGTTCGCCGTTGGTATTGCTAGTGTACCAGGTGGGGCAGGACTACAGTAAAAGAATTGGGGGAATGGATGTTAAAGATTTAAAAAAAATCTCATATGTTTGCACAATCAGCAAGGAACAAGATAATATAAAACAGAAATAAATGAGAAAATCCTTGACCCCCCCAAAAAAATTAAAATAAATTACTTAAACTGGCAGAAAATCTGTTCCCTGCTCCTTTAAAACAAAATGCTTATGACTTTTCCATGCTCCGTTTCCTTTCTGTACTGACCCTGGTGGAACGACCCCCCCTTACACCCCCTCCCCTCAAAACTGCCCCTCTGTACAACTCATAGCCCCATTCTTATGGATTTCCACTGCACCTCTGAAAATAAATATCATTGTAGGCATAGGTGGTGGAGCCAGGGGGTCAGCCAACCCCTCACTTTCAAAAGTAAGGGCCAGAATGTACATTTTGAACCCCCACTTCTGATACAGGATTTACAACCCTGTTATCTTATGTTGTCTTAAGTCTAGAGCACATACAGATACATTCACTGGAAGTCAGCAAGAGGCAAAGTCAGATAAGCTCACTGAATTGGACTAATTGCTACATACCCTTCCCCAACTGGCACACAAAACATGTTTTTCCCCCAGCCTTTTCCCATACCTTTTATTGGACCAACAAGAGACTGAAAGAATGTAAGCCTTTGAGCTATGCAGAGCACTTCATCAGACAGTGCAAATACATAGGGTAGAATTGGTATTATTCAGAAATTAAAAAAAAAAGTCTGAAATCCTACATGTTTGTAAACCAGCCTTTCCCCTAGGACTGGAATGTGACAAGGGCTAGAAATTGTCAGGTGCTTAACTGCCTCCCTAAAAAATGGACATCAAAGTGAGTGTGTGTGTGTGTATGTGTTTTACCTGGAAAAGACTCCACTGAGTGATGATTCTTTACAAGGTGGTCCTGGTTTTAGTACAACCACTGTCCTGTAAAGTCATGGAGCACTGTCTTCTGCATGCTAGTTTGTTTTAGTCACCAGAAATGATGTTAATGGGTGTTCAAAAACAACATATTGAGAATACTGATGAAAGCCTATGGGATTCTTCTTTTATTTTGTTGTTTATTTTTATTCTTTGGTAACTGGGTAAAGCCCATTAGGCCCAAGACCTGTTTTCAGGTGCTACCTGGGAGCAATTGCTCAAGGTCACACAGTATGCATGTGGAGGCTGTGGAAATCAAACCTAGGTCTGCTGGATGTACCAGACTTGTTCACAGTTCCTTAATCTAACCTCTAGGCTATTCTGCCAGCTCAGTGTTGGAAGTGTAAAGCAGACTGAAAATGAAGAAGAAAGGCTGCAGTGTTCATTTCAGAGTGGAGGACTGGGACAAGTGCCACACAGTTTTCGATTTTGACCCAAATAAAATGTTATGCTTGTTAATGCATAGCATAGCTATAGAATGGTAACCATGCTGGTTGCAGCATAACTTGTGAACTGTGGTGGGTACAGAAGTAATGGCATCTGGGGTAAGGTTTCCTGATTCCTGGAGTAACTGGTGAGAACAAACAGGTCCAGAAGTAACAGTCTCTATGGCTTTTGCAACCCAATACATACTAATGTAGTAGTGAGGATTAGGGTTATAAAGTAAGAAAAGAAAATGGGAAAATGTAACCTAGTGATAAGTAGTGGTTATGTTTACAGAGAAGCATGAGCACCACACTAGAAGCTATTTCTAGGACCTACCATTCTCCAGTCATGCAAGGAGGTTGGATAGGTCAGATATTTTAGTGTGTGAGGGGGATGGTGACATAAAGCCCACTAATTTTATTTATAAACAATCTTTATTAGGAAGACAAGGGGTAGAGTGTACTCTGTAGAAAAAGCTAGACACTTGAAAGACTGTTTTGTTGCTTAGAACCCTTTGTCTAGTGCTGGTATGACCACTGATTTCACTAAAACCTCACTTTAGATTTGGTCTGGTCAGTGAGAATGCAGAGTCCAGTAGTGAATGCAAGGGGGGCATAATCTGTAAATATTCTAGGATTCTGGGTGGGGGTGGGGGGCATGTGTGTACAGTATCTTAGACAGCAGCTGATGTACTCCAGGCAGGCAACTCGTACCAAGGAGCTGGCTTCCCAAAGAGCTAGCTTTAATAGAAATATGTACCTTAAGTTGCCTGACTTGTAACTTCTGTGTATGAGCCAAGTGACTGCTGAGCGCTGCAGCAGTCCTGCCCCTAAAATAAGCTTAATGAGGATACAAGTGAGGAACAGGCTGCAGGTGCTCTATGTAGATATTCATAGGATATATGGGGAGGGGAACTCTCTATATGTAGTTGCATTACTTTTGCTGGAAGTTCTATATGTATAGGTCTATAACTAACCCCATACATATAGAACTGCCAGCAAAAATAATGCAGCTGGGTTTAGAGAGCCCCCCCACCCCCACCAATCCTGTCAATACCATTTCTACATAGAGCACCTGCAAACCCCTTCCCTAGTTTGTGTCATCATTAAACGTATTTTAGGAGCAGGGCTGCAGCTGCAGCACTGCTCAACTCATACACGGAAGTTACAAGCCTGGCAAATTAAGGTACATATTCCTTATTACTATATTTAGGAAGAGATGGCACAGATGAAAACACTGCTCTGAACTGGTTTAAAGATGAAAAAACAGTGGTATACCACGAACCATTGATGGTAGTATCACCTTCCCACTGTGTTGATAACATGATTTCTGAGACTGTGAAACTGTCATATCATGATGTAATTCATTCTGATCCCCCAGTTTTTGAACCCCTCCTCCACCTGTGACTGTAGGTCGACAGAATGGCACCAGGATTGCAGTGTACCACTTGAAACAAAAGGGAAATTGAACAAAATAAAACCAGCTGAAACATGAGTTGAAGTCCGAGTGTCGAAGTCAATCAGGGATAGGGAGGCTGTCTGCTTGTTTACATCTGCTGCCATCCAAAGTTTGGGCTTGAAGAGCTCTGCCTGGGAGGGACATCATGCTGTGTTGGCTGCTTTCCAACTCATGCAGCTGGCCCAGCTGCAATGACTCCAGCTCCGGGTTTTGGTCCTACTCTGAGAAACTGTATTTCCATGGCTGCCCAGGGCTTGGCGCTGTTGGCGTTCACTCCATCTGATGAGCACACACTGTGTGGGGCTCCCTATGGGATCAGAGCGCTCCCTCACCGGTACTTTACTCCCCATATCCTCCTGCTAGGAGTCAGCGACATTTCTAGTCAAGCCTAGCTTTATTATGTGTGTCTGCACTGCAGCCCAAGCAGCAAGATCAGGAGGAGAAAAGAGAGCCAGAACAAAGAGGAGAGAGGTAGGCTGGTAGCAAGCGATAAAAAGAAAGGTTCGGGGTACAAATAATGAGCCCCATCACAGTGCCACCTTCTCCCAAATGATAACACATGGAGGTAGCTAGTGTCACCGACCTTGATGAAAAGAAACACTTGGTATTGTTTGCTATCGTGCTTTTGGAGGCAAATCAGAGAGCCTGCGGCTCGGCAGAAAGGAGCCCCTGGGTCACGCTTCCCAGCCACATTCTTCGCCTTCTTCTAAAGAGATGACCAGATTATTGTGCTCATTAGCATCTTTTCAAAGGGCGAATCTGCTCTGCTACCATTTCAGACTGTTACTTTGCAAAACGTTGAAGGGCTGGTACAGGCCGATGGGATCCGAAACAGCAGTTTTTTAGTTTACAGGTGAAGACAAAAAGGTATATATATATATATATATATATATATATATATGTTTTTTTCTGCAGCCCACCTTTGAAAAACACTAAGGTTTACATTTAAGTCTACCTGTTAATGCTCTCCTTAAAAACTTTAAAGACAGAAAAGGCAATGCAGTGCCATTTTTTTTCATGGGCAGCGTTTGCCATGTATTGTGGGACTCTACGCAGAGAAAAAAGATGAAGTTGCTGTATTGCAACAGGCAAAGAAGTGAGAAATCACATAAGTGGTCATTTGTCAGCCAGGCTGATCAGCACACCAAACAACTGTTTGCTGGGCGGTGTCCCGCAGATGAAAGGAAAAAGCCACTGTATGATTGGTTTGGCTTCTTCTTTTCAACTAGACAAAGTTTCTGCCCATAAAGGCAAACCGTTGTCATGATCAGCCTGGCTGATGATTCGTGAGGCACCGTCTTGCCACTTGCAGACCACTCTGCATTGGACAGACAGTGTTGCACCCATCAAAAGCTATTCCCATAGCAAGAAGTTTGCTGCGCGTGCGCGCATGGTGAACTTAAACAGAATAGGTCAAACTTTTCACTGCTACGATGCACTGCTGCTTTCACATCAGCTTCAGCTACATTTGATAATTCATGTCTCCAACAGGTCCCATTTACTGCTACTTCCACTTCTACCTCCTGTAGCCAAGTCTCCCTGGAGTCAGACTCCCACTGGCAAAGGCAGCACCATGGTCCAGCTCACTGCACCCACCAGCACTGGCACTGCAAAGACTAGCAAGCTCGATCTGAGCGAGTACGAGACCTGCAGCTCACGCACAGTCACTGCCACTTAAAGCAACAGTACAAGGAAACTGGGCTAAACATCTGACCCAATCTTTTTTCTCTATGAAAGATTCCGGGCATCTTCCAGTTTTATTTGGTGGTAAAAAAACTTTAGTTCCACCAAAAATCTGAGTATTTCATAAATGTTTTAATTTAGTTTTTTTCTCAAGAAAAAAATGGCAGTCACATTTGGATTAAAAATACCATTGTAGACCTCGTAAGAGTTGAGTTCGAGAAAATAAAAAAAAATCCTTATGGTGCACATCATAGGAGGTACCTAGAAAAGTAGATTTGACAGGTATGCTAATATTTGCAATAACCGTAGCTGAAACTAGCTTTTCAAAAAAACATTTTTCACTGCACTGTTGCTTTAGATAATTTAAAACATCACTCAAAACTGGTATAAAAGTACAATGGTTGTAACATAGACATATATTTGTAACATAAATAGGTGGCCTAGTATGAGAAATAATTCTGACAATCATCAGATGGTCAGAAAGGTCACAAAAACCTGTGTTGAGTGTCACAGGGCAGGGCTTTATTTTAAGGAGCTGTAGTCCATTCAAGGTTGTTAGAAAGGAACTCTGTGATGTGCAGGTTACTACAGTATCAATAGGAATGGTCCCAGAAGCATTGTGTGGAAAGTTCATCCTGATCATATAGAATGGTCTATATAGTAAGAGCCCTGATTTTAAGCAGCCTACTGTGGTTTTGGTAACCTTACCAGACAACAGAAGTAGCTGAGTTTGTTGAAGGTAAACACCCGGGAAACAGCATCATCTGAGGATATGGGTATTATACCATGAACCAGTTTGGGACAGCTTCTAGGGTCAAAGGGACAAAGGGGAGGTCGACCCTTATCACTGATAGGATGACATGATGGAGGACAGACCCCTTGTGAGGGTTAACTGGCACTACAGCTTAGGCATTGGCAGATTCAGTTGGGGGCACAGCATATTAAATGTCCATTGCTAGAAAAGGGGTACAGCTAGTGGGGTTAGCAAAGAGGGGTGCGCACCACGATAAGCCTGTTCACTAACACAGTGACTTTTGCAGAACTTTCAAAACTTACAGCTGTCACTGTAAACTAATGCAGGATCATGATTCTAGTAGCAATGTTTACAAGCAACCTTTTGTACAACACTTTTGTCAAAAGTCAGCAATTATAGACAAACTATGATAGATAGGGGTGTGTGTGTGTGTTTTTTTGTTTTACACACACGCTTGGTGTGTTGCCTTGATGTGGCATCACACACCTTGGGTGTGTATAAAAAAACATTACACACCCATGCCTATACATTATTCTATATGTATTGTATATGTGTGTCTGCATATGAGGTGGTCTGTGTCAGCATTTTATGGTGTCCTGTGTTTGTGTGCATCTGTGTCTGTTTCACATATTGGCTGTGCAAACACATTGGCTGTAGCCAACTCCACTGTTTTTTTCTTCTTTGGTGAACAGAAATGTGCCAGCTTGACAGCATGGGAGACTGAAGTCCTGTATTTATCTACAAATGCAACACTGGTGGACACGGTGCATGCTTCTTTACATAGCCCAAGCAATGTGCCCCAAAACTCACGAGGCACCACCTCATCGGTCACAGGGTATAGTCTTTCCAGTGGCTTGACTCTTCAACCTGTCCTTACTCACAGGACATGTTTCCCTCTGGAAGACTGCTGGAGTAGGCCCTGTCCATAAGAAGGGAGACACCATTAATCTGAATAACTACCACCCTATTGTCATCCTCTCCACCCTCTCTAAAATCCTGGAGAAAATCATAGCTGCCCAGGTCTCCGAGCACCTCCACTCTTTCAACCTCCGCACCCTGGATCAACATGACTTTTGATGAGGGCACAGTACAGCTACTGCCCTCATACAATTTATGAATGATGTCAGACTCATGATGGACAATGGCTCTCTCACTTGGCTACTTTTGTTTATCTTACAAATGCGTTCGATTTAGTTGACCACCCGCTGCTCCTATCAAAGTTGTCATCTTTTGGCTTCTCCACCTCTGCTATCACCTGGTTCCAAAATTACCTTTTGAAATGTCAGCAATTTGTCCAGATCAGAGGTGCTGAGTCCTCCCTGGCTCTTACCTGGATTGCAGTGCCCCGAGGTTTGATTCTTGACCCTCTCCTACTTACGGTCTTCATAAATGATCTCCCATCACTTACTGGTCCTTGCTCAGCCTTATTATATGCTGATGATCTGGTTCTTTACTCTTCCTCTCTAAACTTTGCAGACATCAACCAGAATCTCAGTCATAACTTCAGTACCTTTCAGCTCTGGCTTTTCCAGAACAAGCTTGTCCTCAATAAAAATAAAACGGTGACTATGCTCTTTGACTTGGGTTCAAAAATTCAGTCCTGCACCCAACCTTCATGTATCAAAGCGCTAGATGGCTCTCCCCTCAACACTGTTACCTCTTTTAAATACCTAGTTGTCACCCTTGATCCCACCCTGGACTTTGACCTGCACCTGGCTACAATCATCAAATCCCTTAATATTCAACTAGGACTAGCATATGAGGTCATTCATAGCCTAACATCCATGGCAAGGTAGGCCATTGCACAAGGGATCCTGAGACCTAAACTGGCGTATGGGTTAATAGCCTTTCCAGCAACTACTGGAGGGCTCCTCTGAAAGTGGGATGTCTGCTACAACAACATTTGCCATTTTGCCCTGACACTACCTTAACTTACTCACCGATGCTCACTATACTCCAGCCTGGGCTGACTTACGCCCTCAGCTTTCCACCAGTTTACTTCCTCATGTTTTATAAAGAATATAATCTCCTCCCAGATACCTGACAAAAGTACAGTTACGTAGGAACTTACCGTAACAGCAGATCTTCGAGAGAGGTTCCTTCAGTAGGTCATCACAAATAGGACTGATGTTGGTTGATGTTGGGCCTCACGGCAGACTTTTCTAGCAATCCCTGATGCGGGGGACCGCTCACCCGACGTCACGTGACTGACATCAGTGTGACGGTATATAGTGGGCGGTCCCCACACCAGCCCCCCAGTTCTCCGGCCGGAGCCTGGAATTGGCCTGACAGCAGGAGTGAACAGGATTTGGAGGTCATGAAAAACATAAAAGAGGAGAAGGAGGGAGTGAAAATATGACCTACTGAAGGAACTTCTCTCAAAAATCTACTGTTATGGTAAGTTCCTACGTAACTGTACTATCTTACTTCGAGAGGATTCCTTCAGTAGGTCATCATAAATAGGACTGAGTCCCAAGCAGTCCCTCTGAGGAGAGACTGAGAGAAACTAGGGAGGGGGCAAAACAAGACCAATGGAAAAAACTGAAGTCCGAAAGGACCCAGTCTAGGACAGCAGACCCTGCAGTACAGCTAGGCCAAAACCAGCCCTCCGCCTAGAAGCAATGTCCAAACTATAGTGTTTGGTAAAGGTATGGACAGAACTCCAAGCAGCAACAGCACAAATGTCTACTGCAGAAACGTTCCGAAGGAAGGCTGCAGAAGCTGCCATGCCTCTAGTAGAATGACCCCTGATAGAACCCAGCAGAGGTTTATCATACTTGTGATAACAGAATCTGATGCAGTTGCCCAACCATTTGGAAAGGCCCTGCTTGGAAACTGGTTTGCCTCATGTTCTTTGCGTGGAGACAAACAATTAATCACAAGAGCGAAATTCCTTGGTTCGGTGGGTATAACACCGGAGAATCCGATGGACATCCATCGTATGAAGGAGTGCCTCACCCCTGGTAGCGTGGGCCAGATAATATACCAGAAGCTCTACCAATTGGTTCAGGGTAGCTTCCGACACCACCTTAGGAAGGAACCTCGGATGGGTTCTGAGGACCGCCTGGTCCCGGTGAAAAATAAAATAAGGCTCCTTGCAAACCAGAGCGTGAAGCTCCGAAATTCTTCGAGCTGATGTGATAGCCACCAGAAACAATGCCTTCCAAGATAGGAAGTGTAGGTCACAACTCATGGCTGGCTCGAAAGGAGGCAAGGTGAGCTTTACCAGGACGAAGTTCAAGTCCCAAGGTGGGGTTGGACTGCGGATGGGGGGTTTCAGGTGGAGAATCCCTTTCAAAAAGGTTTTGAGATATCCAACTGAGCCATGGGTTTACCATCCACCAGCTCGTGGTACGCCGAGATAGCCAAGAGGTGCACTTTCAGTGAGGAATAGGCTAGACCTGAGTCCGATAGGTGAAGGAGGTAATCAATGACTTGTGGGGCCGAGCAAGAAAAGGGGTTCCAGCCCTTCGCGGTCATCCAAATGGAAAACCGCTTCCACTTCAAGGCATAAGTGGAATGGGTGGAAGGTTTTCTGGCTTTAACAAGGACCTGTGCCACTTGGGAAGATACCCTGAAGTGAGAAATGGCTACGTCTGCAGGAGTCATGCATGCAGATGTAGGGTCCTGAGCCCTGGATGAACCAAATGGCCTTGATCCTGAGTAAGGAGGTTGTGTGTCAATGGAAGTGGAACCGGTGGTTCCCTGGATAGCTGTTGAAGCAGCGGGACCCAAATCTGTCTGGGAGCGATGAGGATCATCTTGGCCTTCTCCGTCTGTAGTTTGAGTAGAACCCTCTGCAGAATGGGAAATGGAGGGAAGGCGTACAAAAATTTCCCCATCCAAGACAGAGATGATGCGTCACTCCAGAAAGCACCTGGCTCTGGAATGAGTGAGCAAAACTTGGGAAGCTTTGCATTGAACTGAGAGGCGAATAGTTCGAGTTCCGGTCGCCCTCAATTTTGGAAGATGGATTCCGCCACTTCCTGATGAAGTTCCTACTCGTGAGCAGGGGTCCGCGATCTGCTGAGACTGTCCTCCAGGACATTTAGAACTTCTGGTACATGCACGGCCACTAGGGACAGATGGTGCTAGACAGCCCAGTTCCACACCCTGGTCACCCCTCTGCAAAGAGGGTATGACCAGGTTCCTCCTTGTTTGTTGATGTAACAAACCACCGACATGTTGTCTGTTTGGATCAGCAGTGTTCCTTCAGGCAACAGGGGTTGAAAGGCCTGTAAGGCATACAGGACTGCCCTGAGTTCCAGAACACTGATGTGAAGAGATAACTCCAAGTCGTACCAAAGTTTCTGGGCTTGATGTTCCCCGAGATGAGCACCCCACCCCATGTTCGAGACATCCGTGGTGAGAGTGGTGACAGGTGCTGGGCTTTGAAACGGAAGCCCCAAGGAAAGATTGTGTGGATTCATCCACCATAAAAGATCCTTCCGGACCGCTGAAGAGATGAGGACCGGATAGTCCAGATCGTCCAGAAGCTGGTCCCATTGCACCCTCAGGGACCACTGAGTGATCGTCATGTGAAGCCTGGCTAGGAGAACCGTAAAAATGAAGCTGCCATAAGGCCTAACAGGCGAAGGACCTCCCAGGCCAGGATAGTCCTGCAAGAAGCCTCCTAGGAGGCCTGATGGATCAGAGTCTCCACTCTGTCCGGAGGAAGGAAAGCTCTGTACTGGACCATGTCGAGGACCACCCCATGAACTGCAGTTTCTGGGTGGGGATAAGGGATGTCTTGGGCACGTTGACCATGATCCCGAGTCGATTGAACAGGTCCAGGGTAAAAGACAGAGCCTCCATCAAAGAATCCCTGGACGGGGCCACTAGGAGCCAATCGTCCAGGTAGGGAAACATCGCAATCCCCCTGTGATGTTTAAATGCTGCAACCACCGCTAGGCACTTGGTAAAAACCCGAGGTGCCGAAGACAGCCCAAAGGGGAGCGCTCGGAACTGGAAGTGTGCCCCCTAGAAAAGGAAATGCAGGAACCGACGGTGGCTGGGGAAAATAGGGATATGTAGGTAGGCATCCTGCATATCCAGGGCACAGAGCCAATGATTCTCCAAAAGGAGCGGAAGAAGGCTCTGGAGTGTCAGCATGCGAAACTTCTTGTACTTGACATAGTAGTTCAGCTGACTGAGATCTAGAATGGGTTGGAAGTCCCCGGTCTTTTTTGGAACCAGGAAAAAATGGGAGTAGAAGCCTTTTCCTGTTTGCCCTGAGGGGACTTGCTCGATTGCTTGTTTCAGCAAGAGCGAGTTTAATTCCTCTTGAACAAGGATTGCCTGATCCCGAGAGTATGAGGACTTCAATGGAAGATTTCTTGGAGGAAGCTCCAGTAATTCTGTGGTGTGACCTAAGGCCACTATTTGCAGGACCCACTCATTGGAGGTAATCGTCTGACACTCCTGCACGTGGAGAGCGAATCTCCCCCCCACCTGCTCCTCACCGTGAGGCTGAGGAGGCAGTGGGGCTGGGGAGTCAAGAAGTGGCGGGACGCTCAGGGGGAGGACCCCCTGAACATCGCAGATTCTTGGAGACAAGAGGGGTAACGGTACCCGTGGCCTTCCACTTACCCTGGTGATGCGCCTGAGCGGTTTTCCTCTGCCTTCAGGCCCTCTTCTCCGAAAGGGTTGCTGCTGTTGTTGTTGACAAGCACCCAATCAGTACATAGACTGAATAGACCTAAGGGCACACCTTTGTCCTGTAGCTCTGTAATGATGTCCTTGGTGTCACCTCCAAAAAGGACAGAGCCCCGGAACAGGGCATCCTGAATCACCAACTGGACCTCATTAGCAAGACCCAAGAGGTGAAGCCAGGAGTGCCATCTCAGAGCAATGGCTGATGCCGAGGTACAGGCCACGGAGTCGACAGAATCGTAGGTGGCCCGTAAAGCATGCCTACAAGAGATCTTGGAGAGGTGGAGATCCTTGGCAAGTTTCTCCTTGAGAGGTGAAGGATCCATAGACTGGACCTTTGACTCCAACCTGGCCATAGTCGCTTTTTGGTTGGACACCATGTGGGCCACGTAACTGAGGGAGCGGAGTGAGCACGTGGCAGAAGAGTAGATTTTCTTGCTGAACTGGTCCATCTGCCTTGACTCCTTGTCTGGAGGAGTACTAGTGCTCAAGTGCTTGGGAGTAGCTGAGTGATCATGAGCTGCTGAAATGACTACGGAGTCCACCTCCAGATGGGTCTTCCAAAAAGGAGCATCCTTAGGCGCCCAGTAAAGCCTGTCCACCCGCTTGCGGACAGCCGGGATAGAGTGAGGCATCTGCCAGACAGTGGCTGTGAGGTCTTGGTGGGGGACCATCCACGGAGGAACTGGGATAGGAGACAGAGACTCTAAGTCGAGATGTTCTGCGAGTCTCTGTCTCATTGCGTCCTGTTCCTCCGACTCCCAATTGAAACAGTCTCTCAGGGCCCTCATGAGGTTTGAGAAGGAAGGATCCTCAGGTCGCAATTTCGGTGAGGTCTTACCTCTCGGCTCGGGTTCCTCCACAATTTCCTCCTCCGAAGAGTCCTCCCTCCCATCAGAACTGTTGTCATCAGCCTCCTCAACTGGATGGCGTTCGAAACGAGAAAGGGGGACATCCTGTCGAGTCTTCCCGAGAGGTGGACAGTCGGGATAGAACTGCTCAGGGAAGGGGACCTATGAAGCTGCGGTTGTGGGAGCCTCTCTTCCAGGTCCAAAACCAACTCCAACTTCGCCCCTTGCCACCAAGACTGTAAGAAAGACTTGAAATCCGGCGGGCCGGGGGGGGGGGGTGGAGCTGGTTGAGGTGGGGGGGAGGAGGAGTTGGAGGGGGAACAGTGACTGGAGGAGGATAATACCCATGTGGACCCATGTAATTGGTATAGGGATTATAAGCCTGGTAAAACTGTCCCATTGGACTCCATCCAGGAGTGGGAGGCTCTGGGTAAGGACCCCCAAGATACCCGTGGGGGTAATGGGGGACAGTAAGGGGATGGTTATATGGACCCCGTTGTCAGCCCTGACGTCGGGGGAACCCAAGTCGGACCTGCTGTTGTGTAAATCGGGTTAGGATCCGGCGTCAGGATAGTCCACATTAGAGGGACCGACGTCAGCACTGGCACCACCCGCTCTGGCGCCAGAAGGGGATCCGATGTTGGAGGGGCCGGCGTCAGCACCGGACAAAGGGGCTCAGACGTAGGAGTCAGGTCCGGCGTCAGGGCCGGAAGAATGGGCCTGACCACTGGTCCCGGTGTTGGGACTGTCATAGGGACTGTCAGCGTTGGAGATGCTGGCAGCCAACCCCTAGGCTGAGAAGGGGCCTCCAGAGACAGGAACCTCCTGACCCTAGTCCCCACCAGGGGAGCGAGGGGAAGAACCCCTGAGATCGCAGGTTCACCAGCGTCCCCATCAGCCTCGCCAGACGTGTCCGTGGATGAATGTGAGGACATGGGTGAGGGAACAACAGGAGGGAGTGGGACTGTCTCCCTTCGGTCTCCGCAGACGTTAGGTGAGGCGCCGTTAGGCCCCGACAGGGGAACCGAGCCTGTGCGGTCATCTGGGACGGCCGACTTAGCGGGCATGGTCGGGCGGTCAGGGGTAGAACCCCCAGTTGACTTAACGACCGATGCTGGGTGACTGCCCCCAGCTGGGGGAGTCGATTTAATGGCCATCGGGCGGTCTCCAGAGGAGCTGGAGGCTGACTTACTGGCCGGAGCAGCGCAGTCACCAGAGGAGCCAGTAATCGACTTACCTGCCTGAAGTTTCTCCTTACCTTCTGGGTGCTTCGACGGTGGCTGGGCCTTGCTGGTAGAGGGCCTGACATCATCCACGAAGTGGGCCCGCTCCCTAGCCTTCTCCTTATGCTTCTTAGGGGAAGATTTTTAGGATGAGTCCCTAAGCTTGCCCATCTTCTTTTCAAGTGAAAGTAAATGGACCTTGAGAAGATGGGCCTCCAAAGCCTGCTGTCTCCGCTTTTTGGTTGCCTGGTTGAAGGTCTGACAGTCGGGGCAAGAGGAGACTGGATGGTCTGGGCCTAGGCAGATGACACACTTGGAATGACCGTCTTTGTGTGGGATCTGTGTGCCACACTTGGAGCACTTCTTCTTAGGTGAAGACATGAAACAAATTTTTTGAAGAAAATAGTGAGTTTTAAAAAACTGCGCAAAAACAACTTTACGACAATTGCTGATGAAAGTCTGCAGATCGACTGGCACGTGGTGATGGCGGGAAAGAACTGGAGGGCGGGTGTGGGGACCGCCCACTATATACCGCCACGCTGACGTCAGTCACGTGACGTTGGGTGAGCGGTCCCCCCATCAGGGATTGCTAGAAAAGTCTGCCGTGTGGCCCGACGTCAGGCGACGTCAGTCCTATTTGTGATGACCTACTGAAGGAACCCTCTCGAAGTAAGATCTGGCCTTACTGCTAAAACCTGTGACCTCTGCCTATCCCCCAAGATCAGCCGGCAAACCCCTACTTGTCCAACCGAGATGTAAAACCAAAATGGGTGAAAATGCCTTCTTGGTCTGTGCCCCTAAACTATGGAATTCCCTACCACTGAATCTAAGAAACTCCCCTTCTCCAGGTAGCTTCAAACAGGACCTTCATAAGGCTCTTTCAGGCTCTGAACCCTGCTCCTGTAGTGTGTCCACCCACTCTTTTACTGGTTCCTCCTAGCTGCCTACTGGCACCTACCTCTACTACTCTTAAATTCTGCCTGGGAAATCCTGCTACCCCCTCCCATAGCACTTACCCACTAGATCTTGATTTAAAGACTGCTAAGTTAATTGCACCTGTATCCTGTTTCTGTTACTACACATTGTGTCCTGTAAATGGACTGTCATTGCTGAAGATTGTATATAGCAGTACTGTGACTGATCTCTAGACTGTTTCTGTACCGATTTCTTGTTCAGCTGAGTTTTCCTTGTATTTACTGTTGTCTACATGCCAGCTGTTGTAACCTCCGGGTCTTACCTGAAAATAGGCAGCCATGCTGTCTAGAGTGCCTACCCAGTCAACAAAAACTAAATAAATAAATAGGCCTCTCATGTGAAACTGCCAAGGGTGCCAGTTGTTGAGTGTTCTGTGATGTGAATTCCTGCACATTAGGAAATGTGGATGGAGAAGTGGCATAAATCATTTAACATAGGCCTGCAGATAATAATGACTGTCAGACGCAACCAACCTGGGCCGGATTTGAATTAGTAGCCTAGAAGTGAAAGGCTCCTTAACCTGCTACCAGTCCACTCAGTCTTCCAGTCCTCTTGGCTCTACAAGTCCTTGATGGCTGAGAAAACACTCGAGTAGTCTACATGATATTAAATTTGCTTTATTACACAGATACGGAGTTTAAGTACAGACATAACCCGAATCATAATGTTTACAGCTTTCACAGGTCAAACATACAGTACATTTAGAGAAAGCAGGAAACAGCAAAAGGGAGGAAAAGAGCATGCCAAGAAACTCCGGTCACTTTTCACTTCTCTAGAATGGCCACAGAACCCAAAATAATGGAAAAATTGTTTTCATTTTCAAAACACATCAAACCAACCTATACAAGCCACCTTATCCCCCCCAAATTCAAGTATTGCACAGTATAAGTATTCAATGCATCTCGAGCCATCATATGTTATTTCTCTTTATTTTAATAAATACATTTTCTTTTGCAGTTTGTCATATGGGCCTAGCTAGGAGTTTATAGTTTTCCTGTATAACCCACTGATATACTGTAAGTGGAACACCGGATGAAAATGAGATAAAAAAGACAAATAGAAGAAAACTGAACAATTCAAGGAAAGCTGTCAACTTTAGAATCTCCCCCAATGCCCCCCACCGATTAGCTGATTCGCAATGAAAATCCCTGTGTTTCAGTGTTTTAACTTACTTTATTTTATTGCGGAAAAGTCAGGGTTTCCATAACATGGCGGACGCTGTGTGGTTCCATTCCAAGTGAAATTGAGGCGCTGCACTGCTCGCTTCAATATACTTGTATTGAAGCAAGTAATGCGGCACCGTAATTTCTCTTGAAATGGAACTGCGCAGCGTCCACTATGTTATGGAAGCCGGACTTTTCTGCAATAAAACAAAATGGTCGCTACCAGTAAAGTGTTCATTAATGAAACGGCTAATCGGGGGGTACGGCTTTGGGGGTGAGGAGATTCAAAAGTTGACAGCTTTCCTTTAACACCTGGTGGAGGGGGTTATGTTATCCCCAATTTCCTCACTGGTGCTTCCTTATTCATAACGATCCTCATACCTTCTACAATGATATCTCACAAGGAAAGTTGGGTTAAGAGGTGGTAAATCAGTTTTGCTTCCATTTGAGCCAAAGGGTCATCCGCTTGCGGACACAAACATCAGACATGATCTACTCTGTCTTTTGTGATGTTTAAAAGTACACGTAATTAGTTTAGCAAAATTTTTCAACCATTTCCCCACCCCCAGCCTATGCCTTCATTAGGGGATAAGAAGTTATCCACCTTGTCCTGTAAACTGAAACACACCATTAGTAAACTATTGCTCTGCTTCTTGGTGGACAGATCTGTGGGTCCAGTTTGCAATGTGTGTCTGAGAAGTGTCTCTGGATGTCAACATTTTGTGTGATGGTATTTTGTAGCTGTTAGAGAAGCCTGTAGCTGTGGGCCTATAGCCAGCAAATCGGATCTTTGAGAAATTCAGCCACTAGCCACAGTTCAGACCACCTTTGTCACATAGCAGGCACAAAATGGTGTACCATGTCCAATGCTGCAGATAGAGACTCCAAGGGCCAGGCCTTCAGAAACCAAAAATTGTGGAGCATTTTCATTTTTCCCATGATTAGGAATTTCAATATTCTTTGCAGCACTTTGGGATAGCAGAGCTTTTTCTTTCTTAATGTCTACAATATGCAACTGTTTTTGACCAACTACTGAACAGTTGTCCCATGAATGGCTGTAGAGAAAGGAAAGGATGTTGGTTTTATATAGTGACTTGAGTGCAAACTGTATCCCAAAGTACTTTACAATCCAGGAGAAGGAGGTCTGAGAATGATGCTGTCATTTAGGCGCACAAGGAGATTCAACCAGCAGTGATTAGAAAGAGCACCTGTGAGTTATTCAGGGTGACAAGTAAGTGACAGTTGTAGGGTTCAGAGCTTTTAGCCACTTTTACATCACAGCTTACCTGGAGCATTGCCGTCTTGAATTGGCTTGCTCCGCTCCGATCGCACCACCACCCTTTTCTTTTACACGCTGTGTCTATGTAGTGTTCCCATGGCCTTCCCATGTTTCAGGGGCACTTCCAATGGAGGAGCTAGTGAACAAGAGTGGCACTGATGCAGGCAAGGCAGCGTTTTTATATGTTTGCAAAAAATGCCTGCACCAGTGCATTCTGCTCTGCATTCTCAACAAACCAGGGAATGCTCTGTGCTGCAGTGGAACGACTTGCACTGCGCTGGCAGCTCTCTACACTGCCGGATCTGCACCAGTGCAACTCATCTGTCCTGCTGGCACCCATGCAGACCTGGTAGTGTAAAAGCCCCTTATGTGTCCAGGATCACAGCTCTGTGCTCTATACCACTAGGCCAAACTGCCAGCACTGGTGCCAATGTGGTGCTGTGTGGAAATTGACTGTTTTGTTTTACCAGTGAATTGCAGCTTTATAAAAAAAAGGCCCCAAGACTCACAGCTTGTGGTAGTTTTGAGGATGTTTGAAAACCTGAATAGCCCCTCGACTGCAGTTAAAACATACAGCTCAGACATGTGACAGCCACTATGTCCAGAACCTGCAAAGAATGCTCCTAGACTGCAGTTACATATACAGTTCTGGCAACAAATTTGGTTCCTGCCAGATTTCTTCTTCCCTTCTTACAGTATGTGATTTGGTATGTGTGTGTGTGTGTGTGTGGTGGGAGAGAGACTACTGAGTAGCTTGGGGAGAGAATTTTCATTAGGGACAAGCACAAATGGTTCTAAAAAACACAGAACCCCCTAGAATCAAACATTTTTTTTTTTTTGCATTATCTGTTTCTGCCCTTCCGTCCCATGGTCCCTGTGGCACCCCCCCCCATCACTGACCTTCTCGTGGACTTACTGGTTATCCACCACTTACCCAGGACTACATATGGTGGTGGCTAGCTGGCCACATCTGTAGTGCAGTGCCAAGGGGCAGATGCTGTATGGGGCTAGGGCATTTTCCTGTTTTTTTTTTTCTCTCAAGGTGTTGGCATGCAATGACATGCACACATGCCGGAGTTGGCGCATATACGTCCCAGCATCTGTCGGCAAGCCTTCCCGTTCTGGTGCACTCACATGTATGATCCCCCTGACCTCTGCCCAGTGGCACTCTCACAGGGAGATGCAAAGTTCATCCACCCAGAGGGAGGAGAACTATCTGTGGGATGCTGGCTCCCAATGACCCAAGCTCATTCTTGAACCCAGGTCCCCGGCATTGCAAGCAGTAGCCTTACTGCTGCACTGATTTGGCTGGCTATACCTGACTGGTTTTAAACTTTAGAACTAAAAGAACCTCCCCTTAACAAAACAGTTCTAGCAGTCTGAGGGGCAAATGTGTAATTAACAGAAATTTAGCATATAGCAAATATGTAAATACAGGCAGCTTACCACATTCAAAAGGGCACATTGAAAAAAAAAAGAACCACATAGAATATCTTTGGGTTCTGTTATGAATTAGGAGAGGATCCGCCCACCTCTTCTTTTGTCTGCTAGGGCAGAGCAAAATGTTGCACAGAAATGTGTGAAAATCAGCCCCCCATCAGTCCCCCCCCCATGCAAGAATCCAAGTTTTTGCTCAAAACTGCTATTTTTTGATTTGAGAAAAATAGGTGACAACTGTGTGAAGACAAGTATTTCACTTGCTGGCAAAACAAGTCTCTCTTTTTCTCTGTTTTTGTGCTTGTGACACGACAATGAGGAGGGCCACAATCATGACCATTCCCCATCCTGGTCTTTTGATTTCGGCAGCTGTTTCTCAGCCAATGGTGAGGGAGACAGATTTTAGGCCCTGTTCCTTCTCCATAGCTGTTAATGTTTTAAGAGAATGACATTTTCTAGAGCTTTCTTGTGACGTTGCCTTGTAGCCTGGTTGAAGCTCCTGGAAATCTCACAAGTCCACATGTTCTGAGACATGGCCAGACAGCACACACAGACTGTGTATCTTCTTTGTAAATTTTCTCCCTGCACATACAGTACCAAAATAAAGGCTCTTTCAACTTTGGTGGCATGCAGAGATGACAAATAAACTGTTAAAAAAAGTAAAAGAATAAACAGCATCTGCTAGTTGATGATGTTTCCTTCAGCAGGTCCAACGAGGATGATCAATGGCAGGAAAAGAATAAGGAGTGATGGGGCAGCCCATGTTTATATAGATGCAGATATAGGACATTGTTGTGGAGTGTCCCCAGCTAACAAAAGCTTCTGGGTGGTCTTAGTGTCTGATTTGACTATACAGTCAAATCCCGATTATCCAACCTCCATTCATCCGATCGCACCCGATGTTTGAACAAGGGATGGCTATATCAGGTGCATGTTCTTGCCAGCAAACCCTACCAGCAAGCTGCAGTCCTGTGATCAGGGCATCTTAGAGATTTTTAACAGAGGCTACTAAAAAAAATTCCTTCAGTCTCTCTTTGCTGAGTCTAACCAACACTTGCCCATAAGTGACATTATAAAATCGCTGTCACATAAAGATGTGGTCTATATGTGTGCTGAGGCATGGGAGGCAGTACAACCTGGGACAATAAGAAAAATGTGTATCAAGGAAGGGATTCGAACCTCCTGTGATGATCCACAACCATCCCCCAACTCGAGTGAGGACTCGAGTGATGCAGTACCCAACACCAACTTCGAGGACATTCAGAGACTGGCGGCTATGTTGCCAGATCCCTTGTCCAAAGAAGCCATCGACGAGTGGCAAAATTGTGATGCAGGGGATGTGTGGCAAGAACTGCTTACTGATGATGTGATTGTGATGATCGTCCAGAAGGAGGAGAATGCTGATTCTGAGAACAACGAGGAAGAAGAAAATGACAGTGACCCCCCCAGTTCTGCCCACCCATTCAGAGGCTGTGGATATGTTCTCAAAATGCATCCTGTACATGGAGAATCAGCCCGACTCTGATCTGGTACAGGTGATGCTGCTGTGATCAATGTGACAAAGAGCCTGCTGAAAGTCCATGGACAGGCTTTAATTCCAAAGGTGTGGCCTAAGGGAGGAGATATCCTGAAAGGAGATATAGGCATTATTTTGTGCTGATTTTGACAGTCTGCAAAATTCACTATATCTTTCCAGTGTTCATGATTGAACCCATTATGTGAAAATGGGTAGCTTTAGGAAAACTAATGCTCCCAGCTCTAGCTTCTGCCCTGTCAAGACTGAGATTGGAAACTCTTCATCGTAGACCACCGATCCTGGAGCCCTCAACCCCCCAAAAAACATAAGCAGCGAGACTAGTGGTAAAAAAAAAAACAGACTGGATGGAGAAAGATGAGGGGTGAAAAACAAGAATACATAAATACAAACCTCACAGGAAAAGTAATTAAACACAATCAAAAGGAAGAGGGGGTGAAAAACAAGCACAAATAATAACAAACCTCACAAGTCATTGAACACAAACAATTAGGGAACGTTTTTCTTTTGGTAACAATGTGAGTCAGTCTTTTTTTGTTTGTTTAGTGAAAATGGAATTTTGCACCACATGACATCTAAAGGCATTTAAAACATCTATAATACAAAACTTGTCCCAATATTTACTGCTGCTTTTGGGCTCAGTATAGTTACTTCCAAATGTAACAAATCCCCTAAGAAATTCACATAAGAAACTTTTAAGTTTCAAGGGAAAAAAGTTGGTGGAAGTTCCTTTGACGTTCCTCCCCTTTTTCATTTTTACTTGCTGAGTGTGCTATGTGGCAAATTCAACAGTTTAAAAGGTTTTCGTTCAGCCAAAGCCCGGTCCCCTCCCAAAACCTCTCTCTGAAAGACAAACACAACAGGACGTCTGTAAAAAGAATAAAAAATAAATACAGTAGCACAAGAAAAAAGAGAGTTTTTATTAGCCGGAAAGTCAGTGAGTTCATGGCACTGAGGAGAGTTTTACCACCAGCACTTTTGTTATGTTTTTGTTTTTATCAGAGTGATTTGTGCTGGTTATTTTTACTTTGATGAGGATTTGTACATTGTGTATGCATGTACTATGGTATAATTCTAGCAGATTTCATAACATTTTAAGAACATGCCCCCACGGAACTCCCATCTGATCTTAGGTCTGCAATGGTTCAAAGTCAAAGAGAGACAGGGATAGTACAGCTCTGAAAAAAGGTTAAACTGGATAAAATAACCCCCCCCCAAATTTATTATTAAATCTGTTTTTACATTACCTTTTTTAACTTGAAGTAAAGTTAAAAATCTAAGGTAAAGAGTGTTTTTCTTTGCTGTTAAAATATGCATAGCTGTTAAAATGTTGTCCATCCTGCTGCCTAGATGGCCTTGCGCCAGCTCACTGTGCTGCCGTGCAGACAACCAGAATTCAGGAGTGGGACTGCCTTGTTGGAATGTAGACCAGAGGACAGTGGGTCCTGTTTGGGGAGGGCCGGCGGCATGCAGTGACCCCTGCAGGTGGGCCAGGGTGCTTGCTCCTTCCGCAGGGGCATGCTGCAGTGTCACGGCTGACTGGAATGGCTCATAATAGGGAGAGGAGGTAGGCAACAAGGGAGAAAATATCTGAGAAAATATCCCCTGACATCCAAATGATGGTGAAATTGCCAGAACAGGGTATATCCCTGATCAACAGGCTATATCCTTTGGCAACGGCAAGAGTCAGGAGAAGAAATGTTGTCCATTAGCCGATAAAAATGATTTTTTTTTAAAAAACATGGTACTTGCTGCCCAATGGCTCAGTGGCAAAGTGTTGTGCTGTGATGCCCATGAACCAGGTACGAGAGCAAGCCTTGGAGGCTGGTGATCGAACAACTCTGACTGAAGAGTGTTGCTGTTAGCGGCCCAGCCTCAACCAGGGAAAGAAGCATCGCACATCTGCAGCCGTAAACCCCTCCATGGGAGGGCCTTGGAAGGTTCACTTTCCAGCAGCAGGGGTTGCTACATGCTGGTCAAGCCAAATATGGCATCAAGTACACTGTTGCAGGTGGTGTGAAAAAAAGAAATGCAGGGACAAAAAACTGGGCCACTGACAGAATAAGATGGCCCCGCTACACTTGGAGCTTTAAGTCATGGGGCCTTCCACCTTGGCAGTGGATCACACAATAGTGGGTGATGAGTCTGGGTGGTTGCTGGGGACCAGAAAGTGGCTGATGTGTTAGGAAACATAGAACGTGACGGCAGAAAAAGGCCTACAAACCCAATCCAGTCTGTCCAACCCTACCTATTGCTTATGTAACGGTCCTAATGACTATCCCCTTTCCTTTATCCCTCCCTCGTTTTACTCCTTCCTGCAATTATCAGGCCCATGCCTGTCTTATCCATGTTTGAATGTGGGGATGGAAGGGTTAAGTGTGGCCCGGTTTTGACTCTGATTTAATCTAGTTGGCCAAAACAGAAAAATCTTTCCAGACTAAATCAGAACTGAATCAGAGTCTGATCCAGACTGGGTCCAATGAGAGACTTCAGTTACCTCTGCTACGTCATTGTAAGCCTTTTCTTTATGTCATTTCATTTTTAAAATATTTTTTTATGTCTTTCCCACCACTTTCTTAGTTTTAACAGGAGTATAGCCTCAGAATCAATTATAATACTGGGACTGGGTCAGAATCAGGTCATTGACAAATCAGAACCTAGTCAATACTCTGGACCTGGTCAAATCAGAGTTGAGTCACAAATGATCCTAATTTCCTGAGTCAAGCAGATGCAGGATATTTTGGGGGGGCCTAATCTGACACAGAACCAACCCTTGCACCCCCATTTGAATTTACTCACTTTTTGGCACAGATCACCTTCTCGGGCAATCTGTTCCACCTGCCCACCACTCTTTCTGTGGAAAAGTACTTGCACAAATCCCTCCTGAACTTATACCCAGCCAGCTTTAGTAGAGTCCCCCTTGTGTCTGCACTTCAGGTGAACTGTACATTGCAGTTCATCGTGTTACCCCCATGGAGATATGGAAGGAAAAGCTATATATATATTAAAAAAACACCCACACCATTTAAAGGACTGCACTGGCCAGTAGAGACACACTTTGCAGAGAACAGTTTGTTGGCGGCTGACCGTATGTCACAGCAACTGCCTCTTGCAACGCTGGTGATCCAAGTCTATGGCTGAACCTGAGAATGCAAAATCTGACTAGCAGGAGGTGGTGGCAGGGTGCAATCCGGAGGGTGCTTTTGACCTTTGGGGTTGAATGGAGCATTATCCTGCTGCTCATTTATCCGTGGTTGTCTAGGGAAGTGAGGCATGCACGTGAGCAGTGTAGTGCAGACAAGGCTTGGTGGAGGCATACCATGCATGCCCTCACCACTTCTGAGTGGGAACAAACAGAAAATGAGGAACTTGTGTCCCAGACTGGGCAGATGAGGCTGGTTCCACTCTTTCATTCAAGGAGGGTTGTTGCCTCCTGCACATAATTTCCTCCTACCACTTGGCACAGAATACTAGGCATCACCAAATAACCAAATTTTGGAATAACGCCGGGTCCTGTTTCGCAGGACAAGCTGAAGGGCGCGGTAGCTAAAGATCAGGGAATGGAGAAACAGGGGCCAGCAGAGCTCAGCGACTTCTCAGACAGAAGATGCTCGGGGATTAGTAAAATGAAGTCCTGATCAGGAAGAGGAGCAGCATAATGAGTTAATGAAGAGCCTTTCTCATTTCTTTCCAAGTTATTGTTAGAGTAGCTTAGCATGCGGGGTCCAGTAAGCAGGGCTGTTCAAATCAAAACTTTAAGGACTTGTCTGACCAGTAGCTGAATCTGCACTTGCGCTTCATTCTTTACAATTGAATCAGCTCTTTTTTTTGTATTTGCCTTTTAAAGAAATCTACTTGTCCAAGACGGTGGAACAGGGACTTGCACACCCCTGCCAGTGATTGGGGTGCAGCAAAAAAAAAAAAAATTAGACTGTGTTAAGTGATACAGGAAAACACCCAGCCTCCAGCAGTGAACATCTAGAAGACCAGTCTGGGAATATGATGACATCACTAATGGGATTTATTCATTAGTGTTTAAGCTGCCAGTTGTCAAATCGAATTTTGCTATTCATTTCTGGATTTGGCTATTTTTTTCTGAGCTCTGAATTGCCGAACTGTGTTACTGATGGCTGTTGTGTGTGTGTCTAACTAAATTAAATGTTTGGGTTTGGCTTGGGTTTGTTTACAGATTTGGGGATTTCACTACATAATTTAAGTAGCAATGTACCAAAAAACTATAAGTTAAAATTTTCTAGCTTATACCCTGATGTGTGCTCATCATGTCATCAGAGAAGACAATTAAGAATACATGACAGGGTGTGTTACCATGGAATAACACCACACCTTGGGTGTGTACGCCTGAGAAGTGGCAATGTGCCAAATAACACTCATTCTAGCATGTATTATTGCTTTTATCAAATGGATTATGGGTACTGTACATAAAGAACCCTTTACAGGAACATTTTCCAGACTGGCATTATCATATCGTCAGAGATTGGGATGCTTCTTAGCCAATTAGATGACAGCAGTTCTCTTACCCATTTGATAATTAATCAATAGTACATGACAGGGCATGGTATATCATGGGATATTGTCACACCTTGGGTGCATTGTGAGGCACAAGACAACACTGAGAGTCTTCACCCACCCAAGAAGAATTAATATCCCAGGATATACCACATCCTGGAGTGTATTATTGCAATTATAAAATAGTCCTAAAGTGTTAGCAAATGGCTGATCCTGGTAATCAGTTTCAAACTGTGATGATAAATTGAATTGTTGTCACAGGTCAAAGACTGATTCAGCCAACCAGCTTTCAGGATTTCTTCTATTTGTTTAATTATGGAATTAAATGTATTTTTTGTTTGTCCCCAAGTTTTTCCCCACATTTTCTCGATGCTCCACTTTGGCAGTTGTGGCTGCCGTGGCTGTACCCTTCTTTCATCTGGGATGGCCAGCCAGTAGTTAGCCTTCACAGCTGACACCAAGGCCACTCACTGGTCAGTTTGGGGTGAGGCTGAATGGTGGGCAGCCCACATGTCCTCCATTCCCAGTGGCCACATGCCTCACCTCCAAAATTTGTTTGCTCCCCAATATCAGATTCTGAGGCTCAAATATTTCTATTTTTTAATAAGACTTTTCTTCAGTACTCCAGGGATTAAAGGGAACCCATTCTGTTGTACCTCAGGGATTGGGGGGATTCTTCTGTACTCCAGGGATTAAGGGGGACATTCCCAGCATCCTCTTTTTTTCTGGTTTACAGGAAAATGGCTTGTCTGCAACGTCTGTCCAGAACTGGGAAAGCTTACCACATAACTTCTAGTTTTGGGTCCAACTAAAGAAAAAAAAAACTTGCAAAGGCTGCATGGAACTCAGTGGGCCACCTTTGACCTTACAGCAAATTACAATCATGTGTTCTTTGTAATAATAGTGCCCATTTGTTGCCAGATCCCTTCCCCATCTGCACCTCTAAAGAAATTATATCTAATGATTTTTTTTTCCTTCTTAAAGTTTCCCAGATGTTGGTTTGGAAAATTAATTTTTTCTATTGACTGAAGTGGGGCCCCAAGACAGATTCTTAGGACTCTTTCTGATTTGAAGGAGCCGGTAATCAACACAGCAGGTCAAATGCTCCAAGTTCGTTTGCCGGAGAACCGTTTGAAGAAACTCCAAGGAATTTTAAAGAATTGTATTGACAGTGAGAATAATTGTTCACAGTCTTTTCTACATCAGACCGTATGAACAGCAAGTTTTGTTTTTGATAACTGCAGTCTTGAACTAAAAGAAAAGCTAGGATAGGAACCAGGGACAACGACACACTGAAAGAGCAGATTATTGAACTGGGGCTGAAGGAGCACATAACAGCCCTCTCTTAATTGACCAGGAAGTTAAAGTAACACCACATCCTCACATATTCTGATTTTTATCAGTTTACCTGTCACCAGTTAACACCATTTCAGCAGCAGTTGGGGACAGAAACTTTTGTTTTCCTTTATTTTTCCTGTTGAGTAGTCTTCTCTAACTATCCTGGGTGCTTCCATTTTCTGATTTTTGAAATCTCAGTTTGTTCCCTACACCTGCATCATTCAGCAGTGAAAATATGTTGTCACTGTGCCCATTTACACTATGCATCTCTATACAGAAAGCTTAAATAACCTTAAAAACTCTCAAGAAATACACTAATGGAAAGTGGTTTACAAGAAAAAAAAATCCTGCTCTTCCACTCCTTAGACGTTTTTGAAACTTACTGTAGGTAAAAGAGTTATTTCACTCCATCTCATGCAATTTGTTTTGTTATTCTAAATCAGCAGCTAGGCATACTATAGAGATCTAATGGGTGCTGATACATCATCTTTTCACTGCTATTACAGCTCCTAGGAACAACTGAGAGTTTAACAGTCAGCAAATGGAGTCACAGACAAAACAGGGAAGCTCAGCCCAACATGCCTGGGTTCACAGTAACATTAAAGTAAAGGCTCAGTGGTGCAAAAGATGATGGTTAAATGGTAAGCATAATTAACTTTGGCAGCAGAAGGACAATTACTGCACTGTGAAAATGATACCACAACAGCAGCCAAGGCACCCTGCCATTTTGCTCAGTTGGGACTTCATCAGGAGAAGTCACTCATGATAGTTACAAAGGACTAGTCGACGTCTAATAGTAAAAGTAAATTACAGATCACAGAAGTGCCCCTGACCAGTCACAGCACTTCCTTTAGTTGCACATGAGGTACTCTTATTACCATAACAGTACCTCACGTGCTGAGCACTCTAACAGGCTTCTCAATGAATGTTCATACTGCTAACTTTATTAAATAAGTTTTGTTTATTATTTAATAAAGTTAGCGATCTACAATAAGTTTATAGGTCCAGTTGAAGGGCTTCATGCCTATAAGAGTGTCGCCTCTTGAGTCCTTAGGACCACAGAACTGTTCACCTTCAGTTAGCAGTCCTCTTGCCCTAAGAATGTATGAGGTGACACCCTTATAGCCATATGAAGCCCTCCAACTGGACCCATAACCTTATACTACACAATGTTTATATCCTCCACCTGCTATAGAACTGGAGCTGATTGAAGGCAAGAATACAGCTAACATGTAAAAGATAAGAGAGTGCAGTGCTACTTTAAAAATCATAGGAAACTGCTTTTTTTACACTCTAGATGCCATCCTTTTTTCTGGCTCTACGACACCAGTTCAGCAAATTATTTGTCGACCGGCGTTACAGCAACGCATTTATGTCGACTGCAATTGCGGTCGGCATAAATCCATCCAGGAACACTGTGTTTTCTTTGGGGGCTTTTCCCCCCAAACTCCCTTGCAGGGGGCTCTGCCTCCTGTGCCCCCCATACTACAGATAATCAACTCTGAGTCAGAGTTGATTAGGGGAGGGGTGAAAGACCCCTAGAAAGCAGTGCCAGGGTCCCGCGGTGACAGTAAAGTGACCCGTCGCTGTACGGTCATTCACTGTAGCTGTGTCGATGTGCGATCGGTATACACATTTTTCCTTTTGGCAGCTGGTCAATATTCTAATTTGTTTTTGGCCTTTTCTTGTGAAATTACCAATCTTATTTTTTATTTTTTTTGCCTTTGTAACTACACAAAATCTCTCTCTCCTCAGCAGTTGCTGCTCTCTTCCTCACTCTTTTCATAGTGCCTGATCATTTAGTGAGATTAGTGACACCATGCCGGGCCACTCAGATAAATAGCATGGAATGGTGAAACTTATGTCATGGAATGTTTTAGAAACATGAAAAGAAAGAACAGTAGCTGGGTGAGGAGGGTGCACTCTATGTAGATCTGAGGGCACCCCAAAGCTAGATTATGTATCAGAAACTGGTTAAACCATATCAAAGTACTGTAAAACTTGACATTTTCACTGTCAAATAATCTCCCCTATTTTTACTGAAGCACTAGTTTCTGATTTTGCACACCTCGTATAGTGAATGTGGTGCTAATGGCTTAGTGCTAAATTTAATTTACACAATTGTGGTTGAATTTGTGTTTGCACTAAAAACACTTTGCATACAAACAACTAGTTTTACAGTACATAAACAGCATGGAAAGGAAAATGGGAGGGTAGTTAACTATGTAAAAATCACTTCCTATAAAGGGAAGGTGTACTGTGGCTCTACAATGCTGGTTTGACATCAATTTCGTCGACCAGCACCACAGCGATAGAATTTATGTCGACCACAAGTTGCGGACAACATAAATTCCGATGGACTACCGGTCCATTTTTCTATTGGGTGGGCTTTGCCCCCGAACCCCCCATGTGGGGGGGAACAGCCCCCCACACCCCCATTTTAATTATAATCAACTCCGAGTCAGAGTTGATTCGGGAAGGGGGTGCAGGACCAGGAGACAGTGTTACCCTGTCTTTGACACACCAATACAGTGACCTGTCGACGAACTGTCACTTTTGTTGGCAGCGATGTAGGTTGCTGTATTGGTGTCGCCATCGGGGGTATACCATGTAGGGTGATCCTTGAGATGAACCCACTCACACTGCCAACTTCTTTTACTGGATTGGCCTCGGTTCTCGACAGTCTCATGCATCACCATTTAGAACTGTACAATTCCTTAAGCTGTACTTGAGGTTTAATAACTGTGCTAGAGAGACACACCCTCAACAAACGCCTGCCCCAAGGTTTTGGTTTTAGTAGAGTATACTGTGGAGTGTCCTGCTAACCAGTGGTTTTGAAAGCAAACTGGAGGTAGTGTAGAAAACTTAAGTGCAGAGACGGTAGCAGTAGGAAGGAGACTGAGAGCTGGCTGAAAGAGAGGAACTTTAAAAAAAAAACACTAAAAAACAGGGTACCCTGCAGTAATTACATCTGAAATGATTTTTATATATTACCTCTTTTATGAAATATAAGAAAAATAGACAATATACATATATCACATGATAAATACGTGTAACAATCATTCTGAGTTCTAATTATGTTTCCTGTTATCTTCTTCCTTTCTTAATGTTATTTCTTTCAATTTAACAGAATGTCAGCAGCTATACGTAGAATAATATTTTTCTGTAAAATAAGCTGCACAGCAAGGAACACGCTATGCATGCCCTGGCTTGGTCCATTTAAGAGGTCTTTGGCTAGAGTCACTGTTGTTATGGACTATTGGTACAGTAGCAGAAGCTCCCCAAACCCACAGTTCTAGAGGCATTTCTGCTACTTCTCTGCAAAAGCAAAGTTTTTTTTAAAAAAAACCTCCCCCATGCCAATCATCAGAATGGACTGGATCCTAACATGACTGCAAATGCTTCCTTTTGAATCAATTCTTTTAATCTCAGGCTCTTTGACACCGATAGAACAAGTGCTCTTTAAAGTAGCTGGGATAGCAGATGGGATCTGGGATACGTATGCTAGAGGGGTACAGGCAGCAGCTGTAGCCTAACACACCCCTAATCTAGATGTCAATTAAAACCTGGGATAGCGCTGTAATGCCTACAAAGTGGCATATGACCCCACCTCCCTCAAATATGCACCTTATGACTTTATTAAAGTTATTGGGTCACAGTTGACTAGTTCATTTGATGGATATTGTGTAGGGAAGAGGGGATTAGGTGGGTGATTAAGATGCTAGTAATCCTAAAGAACAGCTGCTTATTGCTGGACAGAACATATTGTATCAGTACATGAACCTAAAACATCTTACAGTAGAGACGTCACCTCTATGATTATTATGCCAGATTACCAATAAGGACAGATGAACCAGTTTTAAACCAAATCAGGTCTGATAAAAATACATACTGTAAAGGTTTTAAAAGGTTCTGGCTTTCAAATCTCTATTCAAACTTATAACTTTGCATACAATTTCCTTTAATTTGCTATCTGATAATCTAGTTCCAATACACTCAAAACATTTTATTTAGAGATTCTTCTTTATTCTAAATTTTAGAACCAAGTCAGGTTCGGGAGGGGTTGGGGAGTGACATTTTCTTTTAAGACTCAATCTGGCCCATGTCTTGTTCCCAGTTTTCTAATCCTCTCTGGTACAGTTCCAAACTGTGGCACGTTCCTGGCATGTTCCTTTCCACTGCATAGTGGGGACGAACAACATACATCAAACTGCAGTGTAGCAGCATCTCCAAAACATCTTCTAGACAGCTGTTTCCATACTGTTTTGGGTAACGGGCTGTTTTGGGTAACGGACTGACATGGCAACACTGATGGATAAATCACTGCACCATGGAACAATGGAATGGAACTCGCCACAGGTTGGGACTATAACGATTCCCTTTGAAATCAACACCACAACTCCTGATGGAGAACAAAAAAAGATACTTTGGTTTTGTAGAGAAAAAGAGATACTGCCCCAGTGACATCCACCACCCATCCAGTAACAATGATTTAGAAATGGTTATATGCTGCAAGACACATTACTTGAAGAATATGAGGCCTCTGAATTATAACACTTTCTTGGATTACTACCTGTAGAAACATAGAAAGTGATGGCAGAAAGAGACCAAGGGTCCATCGAGTCTGCCCATAAATTACCCGGGACCTGTAATGGTCTTCTGATTTTTTTTAATAAAACCTGTGGCAGAGAAAGGTTTCATTTTATACTTTCTAAGCTGAGGGCTAGGTTTCTAAGTATCTGCTACTGCAATGCTATGGGCGCCAAACAAGCAGTACAGAATATAAAGTTGCAATATCATCTGCTAACTTCACCTGCTTAATTTTGTTTGGAAAAGATTAGGATAATACAAACTCCTGCTGTACCACCACCAATATGAGAATTTAAATTCTATAGTATCTCTGTGTTTGAGCACATTTTTTATTTACCTTGACCTGCCAGATATCTGACCAAGTCTGAGACTTTCTGGATACCAGCCCTTTCTAAAAAGAAAACCAACAAGTTTTAGATGGGACATCTTCTCCAATGTAATGCATCTTATGGCGGATTGAAAATAACACTGAATGACTTGTCTTTTTGTTTCTGAGGGACAGGAACCTCACATACAATAAATTATCTATGGAAAATATATTTGTTTGGCTAGAAATTCATATTTTCCAGGTACTATAACCTAGACCCACTGTACCTTCTCTTCTGTTGTCCTGCCAAAGAAGGGACATGCAAGAAAGTGCTTAATTTGGGGCAATCTTGTGCGTTAGACTTGCTTCTGATAAACAACACCTTTACTCAGCTCATACCTTTACATTGGAAAAAAAAGACCTCTTCATCAAATGAGATTGGATCATACCTTTCTGTTGAGAACTTCTAGCCCTGCCTTGATCCATTTTTTTTTACATTCGAAACAAAAGATCTCTTCATCAAATGAGACCGGATCATACCTTTCTGGTGAGAATTTCTAGCCCTGCATTGATCCATTTTTTAAAAAAAATCACCCTTTAAAGCCAAACTTCTTTTTGTAGAGAGAAACAATTCTGCATAGGGGTGTTATGGAAAAAAAATTCCACCTGGCAGAAAGCCCTTGAGATTTTCCATTAGAAATTAGAGTTTTCTACCATACAGAAGGCAAAATGTCCCATGGGATTTATATTTCTGTGGAATTCTGAAATATTTCCTTGAAGCAGATTTCTTTCATTTTGGCCACCCATAATCCTCCTTCAAATAAATGAAACCTCCTTCCTTGTGTATCTTACATACATGCATTGCTTATACAGAGTTTCACAAAGAGGAAAGGAGTTGGAGAAGAAGAAATTAAAAATAATATTCAACACGGCAACACAGTTTTTCAAGTCAGCCTCAGCCAACTTTCAATTTACAGTGACTAGTGAATAATAATTGTTACTTTTTTTCTGAAATGTTTTAATACACAAGACGGACTTTGCAAATCTGGAAAATGAAAGCTTCTGAATGAATGTTTCTACATTTCTTCACCTATTTCTAATCTTTACATGGTTTGATGTTCTTATTTATTTGGCAAACTTAACATCTTTTTTTTTGCTTGGGACCTCCCCAAATAACTATATACATTCACATTAAAAGTACGAAATTTTAAATAATTCATGGCTTGCCCCTGGGTCAGGATTTCAAGGTCCCATTCAGTAGCCAAATGACTTTCCATATTGCACTCCCGTCCTCACGTCTTTTATACAGCAAAGTAAGTAATATAAAATAATCTACATTGCCTCCACTTCCATAAATACACAACATTTCCCCCCTTTTCCTTGTCATAGAAAGGTCAGGTCAAACCTAAAAAATATTTAAAAATAAAAAAACACCTAGATGACACTGAGGAACTACTGACACAGAAGCAAGGAATATCTACAAACCATTAAAGTCTCTTCAATAATTAAAAAAAAAACAACAAAAAATATATATTAACAAAATAAACCTGGAAGAAATAGTTACCAGAGGGGAGAGAACTGTCCAATAAAAAAGGAGAGGTAGAGAGGGAAAACAAAAAGAGTGTACTGTACCAAGTCACATCCCTTTCAAGCTGAAAAGAAAAAAAATAAAAACATTTTTATAAAAGAAAAGATTGTCAAGTTTTTAAATGCTACCAACAATAAAAAAAAAACACAAAAAAGAGAAAAACTCAAAGCAATCTGTGGGAGGAAAGAAAATATTTAAATTCACAGAGGTCATCTTCATTTAGGCTTGTCCATCTGTTGGCCTCCTACTCCTCGGTTTCTTTCTTTATATAAAAAAAATAAATTAAAATGAAACATACACACGCATACGCTTGTACGTCCCCTCCGAGGTCATTTTGCTTGATAACTGAAGGTTGCGCATTCAGTGTTGCGGCCGTTTCCCTTTTTTTGAAAGGGCAAAATCCAAGTGCGCGTCCCTGTCGACGCAGACAGCGCCAGTAGTAAAGTGGTAGTTTGGTAATGTAAGCGCTGCTCCTTCTTTTTAAATACCAACGACAAAAATACTTTGGCAGTGTAAATAATGTTTGGAACTGTTCTTGCTGTTATTTTTTTGGGATCACTTTGGAGCAGAGGTGTGTCTGGTATCTTCTTGGCTATCTAGCAAGGTAGTTGCAGGTAATCATCCTTTTATTTTTCAGTTTTTTTGGACGTTTTCATTTTTTTTTAAAGCCAAAAGAGTCTGACATTAGAATTCCCTTCATTCACAATTAAATTGAAATTCTTTTCACTATGTTCATGAAGTGCACCATTAAGCCACAAGGCTGGAAATCGCTGTGCGATGTATCACAGATTTTCTTTTTTTGTAGATAAAAAAAAAAAATCTCTGGTCTAAAGTCCATTTCTGTGCTGCAGTAAGTATTGACACTGCAAAGTCTTTGACAAAATGTATTTATCTTTCACCAAAAACAGAAAGGGAAGGGTCTCTTTTTTTCTTTGCTTGCTTCTTGTAAAGCACAGTTTACAGATCAGTGAGGATATATTTGTGAAAGAGATAAAGAGGTCATTTATTTGGAGGTCAAATGAAAATCATTCAGGTAGCTGAGAAAGTTGCATTTGATGCAAAGTTTTATTTCTTTTGGAGAGAAGCAGTAGCAGCGGTAACTTTGTGGTTCCAGGTTTTATTTCCATCTGACTTTCTGCTCTTAGCGGGAGGCAGTTTCAAGAGGGGCAGGAGTGGCAGGAGTGGCAGATCTGGAAGCAGCAGCAGAGCCAGCTTCACTAGGGCTCCCTGCCCCTATGACACTGGGGATGGAGGAAGTGCCGACAGTGGCTGTGTCGGGCTGAGCGGCGTTACCCCCCAGCCCGACCCCAGTTCCTGAAGCCACACCACTGGAGGAAGCCTGGAGACCCTGGAGGGTCTGCCCACAGACGTGATGATGTTTCTCCCAGTCTTTATGTTGTCAGAATGAGCCACAGTAGCGGGCCGTGTTACACCCACTGCAGGTCTCGCTTGCTTTCCGGCCACAGTTCCAGCAACTCTGTAAAGACAAAAAGCAGGAATTTATTGATGTATGTATTGCCAAGGCCACTGATTTAACATTGTTTTACCAGAACAGCTGTGAAATCTCGGAATTTGCCTGTAGTATAAATAATAGAATCTGGCATTTAATACCAGACAGTGAATCTACATAACATCTATTTTTCCACAAATTATTACTTGTACTAGATTCATTTTGCTACATTTAATTTGTTCAGTATTTAACTTCTTCCATTCAATATTCAGATTATTTCAGTTGTTCTACTATTTTTCAAGTCATTACAAAACCATTTAGACATAAATACACATTATCCCTATAATGAAAATATACTATAGAATACAATTTTCCATATAGGAATTCAGTTTTCATTCCATAATATAGAATTATAAGCAAAGTGCACAGATCTTTAAAATTCCTTTACATTTAGGAAGTTTTGTTACTTTCCATTTCTATCGAACATATTACCAGAGCTTTTACATACAGTATCATTTTACAGCGCAAATGTTCATAAATGTTATGTGGTATCCTTTTCAGTGGGAGTAGTAGAATGTAATGCATACAATCTTTTTTTTTTTTTGAAATTGTAGTTTTTCTCTCCTCTCCTCTCCTCTCTACACCACAGCCCAGCTCATTCGGGAGATGCCAAGGGAATTACCCCACTGCTGCCTTACCTGGATCCCCGGAAGACCCTCATGGAGCCGTGACTATACCCCTCTGGCAGATACGAGGTGAGGCCCGTACACCCCGATCAATCATTTCATTGGGTCCCTCGGTGGTCAGGCAGGCAGCGGCTATTAGGGTCCATTCCTGGCACTCCTGCCCCGCAGCACTCAGGTGTCATTCTTCCCTGTTCTAAGTCAGCGGCTACACCCTGATGTCATGACGTCTCCACCGATGTTCTCACTCCCGACCCTCTTTGTGTGCTCCTGCTCTTGCTGTGCATCCAGCTTCCGCAAGAGGCCAGTCAAGTGCCGAGACAGAACCCCCTTCCTCCTGGAAGAGGAGAGCTGTCCACCGGACACTCGATCCTCTCCCTCCCCTGCCGACCCCCAATGGCCTGGTCTCGTTCCTGAACCTGGGTCACCGGCGTGGCACGAGGTGTGGCATCCAGTGCCTCAACCTTCAGTGCCACCGGGCCGGCCCAGTGTATACAATCTTTTTGGTTTTCCTTAAAGTTCAAATACATTGAGTACATTAATATTTCTAAATAACAAATTTTACAAGCAACGTAAACATTTTTAATATTAACTGCAAAGATGAGGGGAAGAAAACAAGATAAAAATTATACTTATGAAAGACAATTTCAAAGAAATGCTTAAGCTTACAACTTAAATACTGTATGTTCCATGTGGGCAAGGTCTTTAAAAAATGCTGAATTTAAACTATAAGTTTAAACAGCACGTAAACACGTAAGTTTAAACTGCATGTAAACAGGATGTCAATATCCGGGAATAAATTTGGTGTAATGTGTCTTGTAGTCACAGAAAATATCCTAACATTGTAATGAAATGTACCTGAAAGATCTCTTGGTACCCTACTTCCCCCTCCGTCCTCTCCGCTCCGCCAACGAGGGATTGCTGGAGATTCCCAGGGTTCGATTAAAAACATCAGGATCCTGTGCTTTTGCTTTTTCAGCACCAACCCTGTGGAATTCTCTAGCTCGTTGGTTGAGAGAATGTCCAACCATCGAGAAATTTAAAATGGAGTTAAAGACGTATTTATTTAGTTTAGCATATCCTAGTTATGGTTATTAATTTATGATTGTTTTAATCTATATGTATATGTGATCTTCTTGTACAGCGCCTTGGTTCTGAAAGGAGCTTTAGAAATAAAGACGATTTAATTTGATTTTGAATGTAGTCATTTTGAATGTAGAAAATAGTCAAATTAACCAGCCTGGGAGTGGGTCCCAGGGTGGTAGCCTGGGTAAAACATTGGCTGGACAACAGGACACAGAAGGTAACTGTAAATGGAGTCCACTCTGAAGAAAGGGCGGTTACTAGTGGGGTACCGCAGGGTTCAGTATTGGGTCCAGTCCTTTTTAATGTCTTCATCAGTGACATTGCAGAGGGACTGGAAGGAAAGTATGCCTTTTGCAGATGACACAAAGATCTGCAACAGGGTTGATACACAAGGAGGCGTGAAAGGATGAAAAGGGACTTGGCAAGGTTGGAGGAATGGTCAGGCGTGATGACAGCTAGGATTCAATGCAAAAGTGCAAAATAATGCACCTGGGAAACAAGAACCCAGGGAAGAATACACAATGGGTGGGAGGTAGTAACAACAACAAAAAAGGAAAGGGACCTGGGGGTAATCATATCAGATGACCTTAAGGTTAGCAAGCAATGTGAAAAGGCAGTAGGGAGGGCTGGGGGTATACTGGGATGCATAGGGAGAGGCATCAGCAGCAGAAAACAGGAAGTTGTTATCCCTCTGTACAGACAGTTGGTGAGACCCATCTGGAATACTGTGTCCAGTTCTGGAGACCCCATCTCCGCAAGGACATAGACAGGATAGAGGCAGTCAGGAGGGCAACTAAAATGGTGCAGGGTCTGCAAGAGAAGCCGTATGAGAGAGACTAAAGGAGCTTAATATGTATACCCTTGAGGAAAGAAGGAGAGGGGGGACATGATAGAAACTTTCAAGTACCTCAAGGAATCAACAAAGTCCAAGAGGGTAGCATCTTTCAGAAAAGAGACTTGCAAGAACAAGGGACACAATTTAAAGATAGAAGGAGGGCGGTTCAGGGGCAATGTGAGGAAGTATTATTTCACAGAGAGGGTAGTGGATGCATGGAACAGCCTTCCTGAGGAAGTTGTAGGGTCTAAAACTGTGGGAGAATTCAAGAATGCATGGGACAGACATAAGGCAATTCTTGTGGGGGGCAGGAAGATATAGGCTGTTGGTTAACAAGGATCTGCGGCCTATCCTGTAGGTAGGGAAATGGGCAGACTAGATGGGCCTAGCGGTCCTTATCTGCAGTCAAAGTCTATGTTTCTATGGATATCACTAGTGGTTTTTATTTGAGAAAAAACATATAAAGATACTGCACCCATGGAACAGACCATTCATAATTCTTACATAATTCTAACACAAATTTTGAACTTGATATTACGGAGTATTCTTGAATAAATCCCTTTTAGATATTTAACCATATCTTTGGCAACAAAGTCCATGGGAGGGTTCATTAAAATCCTCAGGGATTCTTCCTCAGTGAGTACTCTGGATGAAAAATACTGTTCAATAAGTGTATCTCTCATAAGTTTATACTTTGGACAGTATGGTAGCATATGAACAAGGGTTTCCAGCTCGTTTGGGCCACATTCACAATATAAGTCCTTAAAATGGATTTTTTTTAAATATATTGTAGGAATCTTGAGGGGTATAACTCCAAGTAAAACTTTATAAAGATGGCTCTATCTCTTTTGTCTGTGAAATGGAGCAGATATGGTTCCATAACGTGATTTATTTTGTTTTGTGTGTACCACCTATGTAACTTTAGTATTTTAATTTTTTGTAGATCAGCACTGAATGATGCTTGCCTTAGCTTAATTTTGATTTCTGCTGCATAATCCAAGGAAATGGCTATTTTCCTAAGAAAATCCTTCACAAATGATCTAAATTCAAACATTTTAGCGCATCCATGCTCTCCTTTAGCCATGGGGATGAGGAATTACTAACTATCCAGGAAGCCTTTTTATCCATGCAGTTTTTTTACCAGTATGTAGGGGTCCAGACTTGTGCTTCTAATCCAGTAAACTATTTTGGTTGAAAGAGTCAAAAATGTAATATTGACACGACCTAGTTTTGCTCTAGATATTTCCAGGACTGTTGAGCTTGGTAATTGCAGTATAGATCTGTATAATTGGATAAAAGTTTTTTTTTCCAATTTTTCAACATTTTTGTCATGCCAGACCTCTACAGTGTAAAGAGCTACAGGATTCATCTTCATTTCTGTTGCACATAAGGTTGAAAGTATAGAATGGCCCCCATACTTAAGAGTTAAATCTCAGTAAGGCATTTTTTGATTTTTGCAATTTATTCACAAAGTAAGTAATATGAATTGTTGTTTTGTGGTTACTAGAAAAATAGAAGGCCAAATAGCGGTAATATGAAACCACTTCCAGTGGGTCTTTATCAAGACAGCAACTATATTTGGGATTTCTTTTTCCCAGTATCAAGATTTGTGTCTTTTTAAAGTTAATAGCTTATTTATAGTACAATATCATTGCAGTAAATTAAGTTGTTTCTGTAAACCTACGAACATACGAATGTTCCAACACAAACAGACCATCTGGTCTAAGTCTGCTCGAGTGTGCAGCTAGCACCCCTAGTTTGCAGCTGCCCACACCCCTCCCATTTGTCATCCCACTGCCACCCCCACCTCCCCCACCCTCACTCCCCTGTCCCTGTCCCATGCCCTTTTGAAACTGTTCACAGATTTACATGATACCACCCATTCAGGTAGGACGTTCCATTTTGCTACCACCCTCTCTGTGAAACAGTGTATCCTCATTTCCTTCCTAAATCTTTTCCCCTCTATTCTTAGCACATGCCTCCTGGTGACCCTCCCCCTCCTTAACTTAAAGACCCCATCTGCCCCATCCTTACTGATTCCCCTCAGATACCTGAATGTCTCTATCATGTCCCCCCTGTCCCTTCTATCCTCCAGGGTGTACATATTCAGGTCTCTCAGCCTGCTGTCATAGCCTGTCCCTTCCAGTCCACATATTATCTTTGTTGCCCTACTCTGCACCCCTTCCAGTAGCCTGATATCATGCTTTAGGTATGGCCTCTAAAACTGCACACAATACTCTAAGTGCAGCCTTACCAGAGACCTGTAGAGGGGCATGATCACCTCTTTTCGCCTGGATGAAAAAACCCTCGCTATGCACCCCAGCATTTTGTTCACTTTTGCAGCCACTCTCCTGCACTGGGCAGTGTTGTCCATGGTCCCTGTTGTCATTGCTCCTAGGTCCTTCTCCTCCTCAGTGATCCCCAGCTTAACTCCCCCACCCCAGCCAGTATTCTCTCCTTGGGTTCTTCACCCCAAAGTGCATAACCTTACACTTCTTTGTATTGAACCCCAGCTGCCACCTCTCTGACCACTCCTCTAGCTTGCTTCGGTCCCCTGCAGCTGCTTCCATTCCAGCTCTCCATTCACCACTGCTCCGATTTTGGTGTCGTCAGCAAACAGACTTACCTTGCTCACAACCCCATGTGCAATGTCTGACATGAAGAGCCCAAACAATACTGGCTCCAACACAGAGCCCTGTGGCACCCCACTCGTCACCTTGGAGTTGAGAGCCTCCATCTCACCACCACCCGTTGCAGCCTCCCACTCAACCAACTTGTAATCCAGTTCATCATTATTGCCCCTACCCCTACACCAGTTAGCTTCCCCCAAGCCACCCATGATGCACAGAATTGAAGGCCTTGCTGAAGTCCAAGTAAAGAACATCCACTGCATGACCCTTATCCAGCTCACCTGTCATCCAGTCATAATACTGTATCAGGTTGGTTTGACAAGACTTCCCTGAAACAAACCCATGCTGCCTCACATCTTGGAGGCCATTGTCCTCCAGGTACGACACCAGTCTTTCATTTAGTATTGGCCCCATGAGTTTGTACACTATGGAGGTGAGACTTACCAGACGATAATTACCCGATTCATCCCGTAGTCTGCTCTTGTATAATGGTACTACATGTGCCATCCTCCAGTCCAGTGGCACACATCCTGACTCCAGTGGGGTGCTGAACAGATCTGCCACCGGCCACGCCAACACCTCCGCCATCTCCCTCAGCACCCTGGGGTGGAATCCATCTGGCCCTGGTACCTTGTCTACCTTCAGTGCCCTCAGTCCCTCTAGGACTCTACTTGCCTCAATTCTTCCATCTGTTGCCTCCTCTCCCCCTGTCTCCACCCTCCCAGCCCATGGTGGCAGCGGTCCCTCCTTTTCTTCCATGAACACTGAGCAAAAGTATTCATTCAGTGCTTCTGCCTGCTCCTCATCCTTTTCCCTCCACTTCCCATCCCTTTTTATCCTCACTATTGTCTCCTTGCACTTCCTTTTCTCACTGATGTATCTGAAAAAGTTTGGGCCTTGGCTTCTCTCACTTTTCTGGTCATCTCCCTGGACTGTCTTGCATACTCCTCCCTGTCCACTTCCTTCCCCGTCCTTCTATACCTCTGGTGCACCTCTCATTTTCTTCTCACCAGCTCCACTACCTCGCTGTTCAACCAGCATGGTTTTCTTGCTCTTCTCCTCTTACTCTGTGCCTCGGTGCAGGCTTCTGTTGCCTCTGTAATCCCCCTTTAAATAATATCCCATTTCTGCTCTGCATCCATCTCCTGCCTTATGCTCACTAGTTTTTCTTTCAGTACTTCCTGCATCCTCCCAATGTTTGCCCCCGTGAAGTTTACTACCTGAGAAACTGATTTCTCTGGCTCCCCACACATCGTGATATTAAACCACACCGTTTGGTGATTGCTGTCAGCTAGTGGGCCCTCCACCTTTATTTCCCTTACTGCCTCCCCATTCGACAACACCAGATCTAAAGTGTTTTTTAGCCTAGTAGGTACACTAACCAACTGTGTCAGGAGACCCTCCTGGACTGTGTCCAGGAGCACTTGCTCCCTAGCACTGGAAGTGTAGAGAGGGACATTCGTACCAAATCGTCTGCAGAAATGGGTGATGGCACCAGGGTTCCCGCTATAGAGGGAGAATGTGAAGCTTCTGACAAAAAAAAATAGTAGGAAGAGTAGGGGGGCCAAAATTCAACCTGGTTTCACTCCCTGGTTTGCATCAAAAGGGTGAGAGGTATTGCCCTTTAGGTTATACCTCACTGAAGTCCAATTTCCTGAGTACAGTCTAATGATCACTCTTGAGATTGTGTGGTTTATAGTTAACTCAGATAGTTTTTCCCACAGAAGTGGTCTACTTATTCCATTAAATGCTCCTTTAAAATCTATGAAAGTCAAATAGACTGGGAGGTGTTTTTTCATATAATATTTTTCTACAATTTGATGTTTTATAAACATTGATGTACAGTTGAGTATCCCTTTCCGAAGGTTGCCTGGTAAATATTCAAAACTTTTTGGTGTTCTAACAGATATTTAGTCTAGTAAAAATTATCCTTGCAAACATTTTGCCAAAGCAATCTATCAAGCTTATGGATCTGTAATTCTCGGGACAATCTGAATCACACTTTTCAGGACTGGTACTAATATGTTGTCTCTCCAGATTTCTGGAATATAGTTTCTTGCTATGATTTTATTGAATAGTATAACTAGAATGTTGCTCAGCCATTCCAGATGTCATTCAATATTTCTCTGCACATATTAAAAGCTAAACAGTAGAATCCTGATAAAATCCCAAAAATTACACCAGCAACCACTTGGTGCAATCCATGGATTTCAAATCATGAAAAAATAATTAGATAATGTCATTCCCCATAAATCAGTGGACCCAAGTGTTGTATATAGGATTTTCAGGTTCTTATTTTCTTAATTTTTCCTTTGAGATTTTTCTACCCAGCCACGTTCATCATTCAAGGATATACACTGTTCTATCAGTGATATACCCTGTTTAGGCCTGCATCCTTCGATCTCCTCCAGACTCCAGTAACCCCCCAGCTTTCCATATGGCTTTTCCCTGTGTGACAGGGGCTCCAGGGGAGGGCCATCCCCGCTTGCCAGCCAACCCACTGTGTGTACTAGGCTCTACTGCTGGCTGGCACTGGGACCTGGTGAATCGCATTTAGACAGCCTTGGGTTTTCTCCAGTATTGGTGCCTCCCACGTCCCAACCCCTGAAGTGAGTGCAGCCTTCTTAGTGTCCTCGCATGCACTAAGCATATCCCCTGCAGCAGGAGCAAGCTCCTTGGCTCAGCTACAGGGTGTCACTGTGGCATCAGAGCTCACCATCCAGTCTCCCCAGCCAAGGACTACTGCATTGCAGCTGCACTAGCCTGGCCTGCCCCCAACATGGCAACTGACTTTAATTCTCAAACCCAGGTTTGCCTGCATGGCAGAGGGATGCGTAGCTGCTGGGTCATTAGGGCGGCACAGGTTCTTCTTTCCAAATCTCTTTTAGCACCTAATACTTTAATTAGTACACATCAGTACATTAATTACATGCTATGTGCATGCAGATGAGTAATTTGCAACAACCCTTTTTTATGGGGAGGTCCTTTTGAGTCTACAGAGCCTTCCAAGTTTTCTAAAAAAAAATTTAGAAGCAGTTCTACTCCTCCATAACCCGAGTAAAAGAAAGGCAGAACCAATTCTTAAACAAACAGACTTGCTAGAACCCTGCCTGTTCTAAAATGCTAACTCCCCCCCCCCACATAGGAAACAGTTTGAGTAGTTGGAGATGTAATGAGTCACAGATAATAGCAGGTAAATATATGTAAATCAGTTGACTAAGTTTGGCAAACAAAACCTTCTGGGGTCCTAACTAGAACTACAATAGCAGTTTTTCTATTTCAAAGTTATTGTGAACGGGATGAGTTAGTCGGGCCCTAAAATGGTCTCATTTACAAGGAAGTCTCACGTGCAACAAAAAAATTATTATATACCAAAATACAAACAACATAAGGCAGAAAATGTAACAAATTACATAGATGTTTATAAGTTTATAGATGCTGACATGTGATGTCATCATGGGAGGCCCTCGGCTAGCAAAAGTTTCTGTGTGGTCTTAGCACTGACGTGGGTATAGTTCTAAAGCTGTGGCTTAAGGGAAGAGAGATCCTCGAAGAAGATCTTAACAAAAGACATAGATTATTTGTATATGCTTATTTGTACTAAGAGAGATGTCTCTTATAGTATGAAAATGTCATCTCGAGCAGTTTGAGTGGGAGGACCCGAAACAAAGCTGGGCAGTTCTTTCTGCCCAAACTAAAATGGCGAGAAAATACTTGGAAATTTCATTGGTTGAGAGACATCACCTGACTGTACATTAAATCTTTATAAATGCACGGTTAGGTGTCAATCTAATTTTCCTCCTGAAAAAAAATCTACTTAGATCCATTTTATAAGTATAATAAACCCCTCCAAGGTGTGCATCCTAGGAATTTAATCAGATTTATGCCTTACTATACCTCTGGGGCATGCACTAAAATCCTATAATGCATACCCTGTTGTGGCTTATTACTTACTTATACCATAACAAAAATCTCACACAGCACATAATGTATAACCTTATTTTATACAATGGCAAGGAAAAATCCTGAAACTTTATTGGCTGAGAGACACCATCCGATAGTTAAAAAGCTAGTGATATATGGTCTGTTGCCACATCTTTCTCATTACCAAGGCAAAAAAGCCTCACTGCCTAAAAAATCAGGAACTATTTCATTTATATAATTTTGATATTTAAAATGTATTTAAACAATTGATTTTATGTAAAAAAAACATATTAAAATGTTTCACTTTACACGTAATACACAAGAGCAGCAAAACGCTTTGTAAGCACCATAAGCCACTCTGTATGATTTCAGAGATTTGAATCTACTCAGAGGCACAAGGATACTTAGCCTTCAGCTTCATGCTTCACTCAACTGGGGCGTGCATTAAATATAGAATAATACATGGGGTAGTGTGTATAATGAGAATTTTACACACACATAAAGTGTTGGATGCTATATAAATCCCAAGAGTAAAGCTTGAGGGGATTATATAAGCAGCCAACACCAAGGTTGTGTGTAAAATTGAGTTTTACAAACTACCCCATGTCCTGTTTTATATAATTGCTCTGTAGCATTTTCTCGCCTTGGAAACACTGCCCAGCATTTATAGAAATCAGTGGCTCTGGTAGCATGATTAGGCTAGGGTGTGGTTTCCCTTTTACTTTTTTTCCCCGTTTTGTGTGACTGCCCCGAAACTAGACATAAAGGAGCAGAACAGCAGCTATGTTTGTGAAGAAGCTTGTGTAAAAAAACTTACTCAGAGTCTGTTTACTGTGAGCCGATTGCAGTGCGTGTGCGAGGAAGCAATGTGCGCACGTGTGGGGCAAGGGAAACCTGGCGCATGTTCACCACTATAACCAGCTGGTTATACCGGAATTATAATTGGGTTTCCCTATGGAAGAAAATGCTCCCCTGTTCTTATAATCTTTTATTTTATTTATTGGATTTTATTAAGGGGGTGGGCCCACTGAGACTGAAAGTCCCTTTCTCAGGGGCGACCCAGGTTTAGTTAACAGGTAACACATTTTATACACATCAGTGTCATAATACAAAGAAAATATACAGACAGTAACAGTTTAATGCACACCTTGTCAAGACTTATTGCTTACTGTCATGACTTATTGATTACATAAATCACTCGAGGTAGCTAGTGATTTATTTATTTTTCTTAAATAAAGGTTTATCGAACAGAGATTTTCAGTTATGATACAAAACGCATACACAGGAAACAAACTGGTACATTATTAACAGAAAAGTAACACTGAGCTAACAACATAAGCTTAGGGCGATAAACAGGGTATCACTGCATTTCCAGGCATTGTCACATACTGCTTTGGTTCAACTAATCCGGAAAAGGTTATTTTATATAAGTTGTTGCACATGCTTGCAGGGTATTGGTAAAAATGATAAAAAGAAGGAACCTATCACCTAAAGGGGTTAATGCTTTGGATCATCATTTTAAATTCTAAATTCATGGAGTCACCTTCTCCAGGGCTTTAAGTCTCTGCTGCTAGTTCCTATAGGATGGACTGCCTTTCTCTTTTGCACATGTATTCTGTATATGGTAACCAACTAGCTGTGAACGTATCCTATTTTTATGAGTTTTACCAGGAAAGACATACCAAGCTGGTAACAGCTTGTTTCCAGATGGGTCCTGGGGAGTAGGGGGAGGGGAGAAGTAGACAATACAAAATGCGCAAGTGAAAATAACATATTGCAAGGTGCAACAGTAATAAAAACAATATACATTACAATAAAAAGGTACAGTAAAAATAAAATACGAGGGGGGGGGATTGTTTAACCAGGAAAGGCACACTAAGCTGGAGCTTGTTAACAGGTGCGACCTGGGAGCACAAGGAAGTTAGGTGGCTTAATCAGTGTCACATTATTTGCAAGTGGGGGCTGATGGTATTCAAACCCAGGTCTCCAGGTTTGCACTGCAGCTCAGTGCCCTTTTCCACTATACTATAGTGGATCCAGACAGACAGGGCAACACAAAATAAAGATGTAAAACAAAGCATTAGGGTACAAGTGCAATACAATAATGGGAGCAGGAGCAGATTAATGCCACCCAGATTCCCACGACGGTGCGAGAGCTGACAGTGCCAGTGCAGCAGAGTAGGTACAGCAGCAGAACATTACCATATAGAAAAACACTGATTAGAAGCAGTTAAAGCCACACAGACCAGGGGCAGGATTTTCCAAACTGGAAAAATTGCACAAGGGCAGATAAAGTTATGCAAGAGAGGGCTTCCTTGCACAACTGCAATTATTTCCGCATGCATTCAGTTTTCAAAAAGGTTGCCTTTTTGCATCGTCTTCCACAATTTATGGCAGCTTGTGCATATTTTTTGTGCTCAGCTGTGGGAAAATGCTGCATCTGATATTACCAGGCATAACATTGTTTGCGCCACTGAGGAAAAAAGGAAAATGCTGCCTGTGCGCATAAAATGTTGAAATTAGCATTTTTGCCTTGCACCATGGAGTTGTGCACAGGGACTTAGTCTCTGGGCCATGTCAGGCCCTTTGAAAATCTGGCCCCTGGGGCCTAGGGTTGGTAGGCTATTGCTCCCAGCCAGTGGGGGGGACGTAGTAGGCAGCACCACCAACACAGGGAGGGTGGATGGGGGACACAAGAGTTAGGGGTCAGATAAAGTTGCAGGATGGAGTAGTAAAGTCACTTTTTTTTTTACTTCTCCCCAGGCTCCCAGTCAGCCACTCCTTTGGGCCACCAAGACCCACCACCGTCTTGACCCTGTCACCATCACTGTCCCATCTGCGCCATGACCACAGGTAACCTGAAGTAATCCTTCATTGGATGGGCCCCCTCCCCCTTGGGCCCCTCAACCAGGAGAGGAGAAACACCCACAGGCATCTATTATGTATCCCAGTCAGGTCAGCAAGGACATCTCAAGACTATCATAGTGGCGGGGACCGGCAGCCATCATTCAGCCAGTCAAGGGCAGATTTTCCACTTTTCTCCTGACCCCCCCCACACCCTCCCACAATGGGCTGGCCATGGTGGCATCCTGGGGGCGGGGACATTTGGCAGCATGTCAAGGCCATATGCCACCATGAATGCCACCCAAACCACCTCCAGAAGCCAACAAACAGTGGTCCATGGCCATCCACCCATCCGGTAGGGAAGCGTCCAAAGGATGCTCTAAATTCCCTACCTGCCAGACTCTGCTCCTGAGGTTCAGGCTCAGCGAACAAACCCGGTTCGCCAGCGTGCCAAGTGAACAGTCATTCCTCAGTGCCACGAAGCCGCCTCAAAGTTGCTTAAAAAGGGTCAGATCTTGAGGGAGGAGAAGCATGAGGCTGAGAGAATAGACAGGGGAAAGCAGGGCCAGAGTTTTGGAAAACGATTTGAGAAGGCAGCTTGGCCCACAGCAGTTTTCCTGGAGGGGAGGGAGAGGGAGAGGGAATGGGAAGCAGTGTTCTGGAGGGGGTATTTTTTTTAACCTTAGTAAAGTTGTTAACCTTTACATCTCCTTAATTTGCAAGCTGACTGTCAACCAATGTGATTCATCGGGTACTAATGATTTATAATAAGTTTTAAATTATATATTTTTTTATTTAAAAAAAACAAACACAAAAATCAAATAAATGTAACATGCCTTCCCTTGCCCCTGTAGTGGAATGTTCCACTTTAATGTGGGGAGGCAGTATACAGCCTAGTACTCAAATGAAGCCATCATGGCCACATGCGACCACCAGAACATTTTCTGTGGCAAACAGAGCTCTTTAATTTGTTAACATATTTATTATTTATTTATGTACAGGAAGGCCCTTGGGCAAAAAGTGCCCATTTTCAATGGGTACCCAAGTCAGTACAAGTAACACAGAGACAACAATCATTCGGAAACACACACAGCGTCAGTTAGAAAGTAATGGAAAGAACAATTTCTTGCCTTTAAAAACAGGAAATTAATTTCATGTGAAAATAAGGGACTGGATTTATTGTATAGCATGTGAAAATCAGTTTGATCTACCAGGATCTGGACCTTCAAGAACCACTGGCCTAGAGGGTTAAAGCAGTAAGCTATGAATCTGTAAACATAGCAGCCTTGGGACTGAAACCCATAACCCCCACTTGCATATTGTGTGACCCTGAGCAAGTCACTGAACCTTCCTGTGTTCACGGGATGTACCTGGAAACAAGCTGCAGCTCAGTATGCCTCGCATGACCCCAAATTAAAAAAAAAGAAAATAATATTCCAGCATGCGACAACAACAGTACTCAGTATAGAGCCCTGCAATTCGGAGCACTGATTGGCTGAAATAACGCAAGGGATTTATAAACAAATTTTCGGTTATAGCTTACATGAAAGAACCACGACTGGTACCATTTTGTACAGTCAGAGTTAGGTTTGCCTATTTCTGCACCACACCCTCATATATTATAAACTGTATCTGTTTCTTGTCACCAGACAGTTTCAGTTCTATAGCAGTGGGGGGCTATAACCATTTATCTTAGTTTGCATTTCCTGTTAGTGGTTGTGCTTTCTAACTATCCAGGGTGACTCCCTGTTTGGATGGTTGGAATCTCAGTTGTTCCTGGAAGCTGCATTGGTAGGTTGAAGATGAGTGGCTGGATTTTCAAAAAGGTCCCGAAAGGGGCAAGCCCCGGGTGCGCCAAACAAATGGCGCATGGGGATTGCAGCATTCTCCAGGTTGGCAATCAGGATTTTCCATCCTGTGCACCAATTGCCGCAAGTTAGACCAACTTTTCTGGTCTAACTTGCACCAATCCCGAGTACCCTTTTATGGGGCATACACCAAATATCTGACACAAGCTGTCGTAAATTGGGTAAAGTGTTGCAACTGTGCCCGACCTACTAAAATTGGGTGCAGTTGCGGCAAAGGTGTTTGGTGATGCTGCACCAAAAATGAGGGTTACTCACCTGTAACTGTAGTTGTAGGAGTGATATATGGTGTACATTCACACTCTAGCAGTTTTCTTTCTCTTTAAGGCAAGCTGGAATGTCTTCAAGCTGGCTGTGGTCACCCACCTGGGTGGTAGCCACCTCGGCACCCCCGTCCTGTTTGTCAGATCTTACCTACTGGAAGCAAAACCGGTGTTCCACTTGCCAGGGGAGGTCAGGTGGGTTGTGTGGATGTACACCATATACCACTCTTACAACTATGGTTACAGGTGAGTAACCCTCATTTGTAGGGACATGGATATGGTGTACTATCCACACTGTAGCAGACTCCTAGCAGTTCTCTGGGAGGAGGGGACAAGGCATATACACCCTACTTAGGGAACAGAAATTGGAGAACCAAGGCCCCAAAACCAGCATTCTGGCATGACTTAAGATTGATGTGGTAATAGGAGATGAAGTGTGTGCTAAGTTCTAGGTAGCAGCTTTGCAGATCTCCTGGTTAGCAATGTCCCTGGAAGCAGCCACCGAGGCAGTGGCATGTCTGGTGGAATGAGCCCTAAGCCCCACGGGAGGCTCCCTACCAGTCAACCTATAGCAGAGGTTGATGCAGGAGACTATTCACCTGCCAACTGACCATTTTTCTGCCGGTCTGCCAGGTGTGGCTACAGCACAGGTGACAAACAGCTGGTGAACCTTCTCCGAACTCCAGCTGTGTGCTCCTTGTAGTAAGCAAGCGCTCACCTCAGGTCCAACATATGGAGCCTGTACTCAGCCTCCAAGATTGGACTAGTGAAGTATACTGGGAGGTTGAGCACCTGGTTATAGTGGAACTCTTAGAGACAACTGTCAGGAGAAACTTTAGGCTAGGGTGGAAGACAACTTTGTCACTGTAGAAGACAAAATAAGGAAACTCCACTGAGAAAGCCTGGCGCTCACTGCTCCTTCTGGTGGAAGTGATAGCCACCAAAAAGGCAGTCTTCCACAACAGCTAAGAGATGTCACACCTGTGCTTCAGTTCAAATGTCTTCCCCATGAGCATCAGCAAGACCAGCAACAAGTCCCAAGGTGGTGGTGGGTCATGCACCAGCAGGGACAAGTGGTTCAGGAAGCACCAAACCACTTTCTCCTGCACCACTGTCAGCATACCAGCTCATGCCCGGTATACAGAGATGGCTTCCAGGTGCACCTTAAGGGTTGTCGACTGGAGTCCCAACTGAGAAAGGGACCTCAAGTAGTCCCAAAATGCTCACCACCAGGCAGGACATGGGTCGAGCTTCTTGCCCTGACACCAAATGGAAACTCTCTTCCATTTGAAAGCATAGAACTGATGTGTTGACTGCTTCTGAGAGGCCTCCATGACATGGAGGAACTTGTCAGAGAAACCCAAACCCTGGAACTCTAGCCGCTCAGGAACCAGGCTGTCAGGAACAGGGACTGAAGGTCCAGATGGAGGACTTTCTCCTGAGAGCGCACAAGCAGGTCTGGGTGAAAAGGCAGATGACATGTAGACCTGCTGTTGAGGATGAGGAGATTGGGGTACCAGAACTGTTGCAGCCAGTCTGGAGTCACCAGGATCACATGTTCCTAGTCCCCACACACCTTGATCAGCACCTTGTGGATAAGGGGAAAGGGAGGGAGGGAAGGCATACATGAGGCCTGGGGTCCAGGGCCTTGCAAAGGCATCCCCCAGCAGTGTCCTGCACTGAGAGGGGTAGGCACAAAACAGCCTCATCTTAGCATTTTCTTGGGAGGCAAACAGGTCAACCTGGGGATTAGCATTTTCTTGGGAGGCAAACAGGTCAACCTGCGGAGTGCCCCACTGGGAGAACAGGCGATCAGCCACCTCTTCGTGGAGGGACCACTTGTGAGAAGCCTCGCACACCCGGCTAAGGCTATCTGCTAGCTGGTTGGACACACCAGCCACATGAATCACAAGAAGGTTGGTATGCAGGCTGTGCACGAGGGTCCAGGTGCGAAGAGCATCCCAGCACAATAGGAGGGAATGTCTCCCTGCATGTTGAGGTAGAACATGGTCATTGTGTTGTCCGTCTGGACCTGGATGATCTGACCCCGAACATGCGGAGTGACGGCCATCAATGCCAGATGCACTGCACAGAGCTCCAGCAGGTTGATGTGACATCAGGATTCCTCAGGGGTCCAGAGCCCATGGACTCTGTGGTCCCCCAGGTGGACTCCCCAACACAGCAGGAAGACGTTGGCTATGAGAAAGACTGACGGCACTGGCTGGACAAATGGGACTCCTTTCTGGAGATGTTATAGGACTAGCCACCACTGGATGGCATCCCACATCTGCTGTGTCATCGTGACTCACTGGTCGAGGTGACCATAGCACTATGACCACTGCTGGGCCAGCCCCCCACTGCAGGGAATGCATCTGTCAGTGGGCCCAATGGACCACGCTGGTGCAAGCTGCCATGTATCCAAGGAGGCACAGGAAGTCCTGGGCAGGGCACAATTGCCCAACCCAAAATTAGAGGGCAAAAAAGGTAAGACCCACCGCCCTGTCTGCCGGGAGTCGGGCTGTGGCCTTACTGCAGTCGAGCTCTGCCCCAATGAATGGAATCACCTGTGAGGGACTGAGTTCTGACTTGGCCCTGTTAACCAGGAGGGCCAGGGCCGAGCAGGTCTGGAGGGCCAGATCCCTGGACAACTCCACCTCCATACTGGAGGAACAGGCTAATCAGCCAGTCATCCAGGTACAGGTACACCCCGACACCTTGGCACTGCAGGAAGTCTGCCACCACTGCAATACACTTGATGAAGACCCTGGGGCCGAGGAAAGAATGAATGGTAAGGCCTGGAACACATACAGGGTCCCCTCCATGTGGAACCACAGGAACTGCTGGTGGGATGGATGGATGGTGATGTGAAATAAGGCATCCTGGAGGTCCAGGGAGCAGGACCACATGTCCTAAGCCAGGGACAGAATGATCTGGTTTAGGGTGACCATCTGGAATTTTCGCGGCCGAAGATATTGGTTGAGGTCGTATAAATCTGGTATGGTGTGGCAGCCCCCCCATCCCTTTTGGAACCAGAAAGTACCTGGAGACAAACCCCAGACTGGCTGTGGAGTCTGGGACATGAAGCACTACCTACTTCTGCAGGAGTTGAGCAATGTCCTCCCGAAGGGTGAGTAACATGTCCCTTGACACCACATCCTCTCATGGGGCACGGGGTCAGCTGGGTGGGGGAGCCTCAAACTTCACAGGCAGGCTCCAGCCAACCACCTCAAGCACCCACCTGTCCGAGGTAAAGACAGACGAGGCAGAAGTGAAGTGGCAGAGCCGGGCCCCCCCCCATGAGCGGTCCTGGGGCAGACACGGCAAGTAGGGGGAAGACATCCCCAAACCCGTCACTGGACAAGCTTGGTGGCAGCAACAGGCCGAGCTAATCAAGAAGCAGACTCCCACTCTCCAGACAGTCTGGCAGCAGAAGAGGTTAGCTTTGGCCTAGGCAAGCCAGGCCTGCTAGTGCCCAACAGGGGGCTGAGGCAATTTGGCTGCAGGAGCAGAGAAGGGCCGAAACTGAAAGGGCTTTATCTTCAATTTCATGCCTTAACTTCATTTTGCACAAAAGTGATGGAGTCCACAGTGGTGTTAAGACTTCTTAGTGTTAGTCAGATGGCCATTCACCCTGGGCCTGAACAAGTCATTGCCCAGGAAAGGGACGTCCACCAGTTTGTGCAGGGTATCAGCCGTAAAAGACAAAATCCATAGCCATGCCCTACAGCGCATAGCCACTGCTGCAGCCATGGACCTGGCATGAGTCACCAATGTCCAGGGCCATCTGGAGTTGCTCTTTGGCAATAGTGTGATCTTGATCGTGGACCAGCTTGACAGGAAGTTGCAGGTCAGCTGGGAGTGGAGGGAGGACCTGATCCAAGATGCCCAATAAGGCATGTGCAAAATTGACCATAAAGATGGTTGAACTAGCCTGCTGAAAGCCAACAGAGGAAGCCACATAGGCCTTCTTGGCAGCATGGTCCAATTTCTTGGACTCCTTGTCCAGGGGTTTATCAACATCCCCGATATTGCCCGTTTGTCAAAAGACCAAGTCGGTGATCAACCCTTCAGTCGATGGGTGGTCGGTAAATCTAGAGAGAGAGAGAGACCCAGTGGGGACCGCATTTTTGTGGGCCATGTGGGCTAACAGTATGGATCAGGAGTCAGATGGCCATTCACCCTGGGCCTGAACAAGTTATTGCCCAGGAAAGGGACATCCGCCAGTTTGTGCAGGATTTCAGCCGTAAAAGATGAAATCCTTAGCCATGCCCTGCGGCGCATAACCACCACTGCAGCCATGGACCTGGTACAAGTCATCAATATCCAGGGCCATCTGGAGCTGCTGTTTGGCAACAGTGCAGTCTTGATCATGGACCAGCTTGACAGGCAGCTGCAGGTCAGCTGGGAGCGGAGGGAGGACCTGATCCAAGGTGCCCAATAAGGCATGTGCAAAATTGACCATAAAGATGGTTGAACTAGCCTGCCAAAGGCCGAGAGAGGAAGCCACATGGACCTTCTTGGCAGCATGGTCCAATTTCTTGGACTCTTTGTCCAGGGGTTTATCAACATCCCTGATATTGCTCGTTTGTCGAAAGACCAAGTCGGTGATCAACCCTTTAGTCGATGGGTGGTCAGTAAATCTACAGAAAGATCCAGTGGGGACAGCATGTTTGTGGGCCATGTGGGCCAATAGTGTGGGTCAGGAGTCAGATGGCTATTTACCCTGGGCCTGAACAAGTCATTGCCCAGGAAAGGGACGTCCGCCAGTTTGTGCAGGGTATCAACCATAAGAGACGAAATCCATAGCCATGCCCTTTGGCGCATAACCACTGCTGCAGCCACGGACCTGGCACAAGTCACCAATATCCAGGGCCATCTGGAGCTGCCATTTGGCAACAGTGCGGTCTTCATCGTGGACCAGCTTGACAGGCAGTTGCAGGTCAGCTGGGAGCGGAGGGAGGACCTGACCCAAGGTGCCCAATAAGGCATGTGAAAAATTGACCATAAAGATGGTTGAACTAGCCTGCCGAAGGCCAAGAGAGGAAGCCACATAGGGTCAGGTGTCAGATGGCCATTCACCTTGGGCCTGAACAAGTCGTTGCCCAGGAAAGGGACGTCCGCCAGTTTGTGCAGGGTATCAGCAATAAAAGACGAAATCCATAGCCATGCCCTGCGGTGCATAACCACTGCTGCAGCCACTTGTTTGTGGGCCAACAATGTGGGTCAGGACACAGGGCACAGCCACGGCTCCGGAGTGGGGCCAAAAACGGCCTCGGCGATAGGGAAGGTGACCTCTGGGGAGTCGTTCCTGTCGAGGATCTCGATCGGGGGTATTTTGCCTACTTCTGGACAGGCTCTAGAGGGATTGCCATATACTTAGAGATCAAGCAGAGCAGAGCCCCAAAGGAAGTAGGACCCTGCTCCATGGAAAGATCCTCCCTGGACTCATGGTCAAAGCCCGAGGTCCGGTGGGAATGCATGGAGGAGCCCTCTGAGTCTGAGGTCTCCTTGAACAACAGCTGAGCCCCCGCATCCCCATTGACTATGCAAGGTTTGTCAGTGTATGAGACAGTGACTAATAGTTAACAGGGAAGCCCAGAACACGAGCATACAGTCTCAGGAGAGGGGCCCTCCTTGAGCTGTGGAGGTGGGGGCTCCACCTAAATGGGCAGAGAAGCCAGCATCGGCTGAGTCTGGGGGTGTCAGCTCGGGCTGAGGAGGTGACAGCCATGGAAGTGCCAGAGGCTGAGGAACAGGTTGCAGCTTGGGACCAGCACCCATAAGGAGCTGCTGCCACATAGGCTCCTCATAAGGATGCCATAGCTTACAGCAGAGCCAATCCTCCCCCAAGGAGGAGGAAGAAAAAGTAGGAGCACCAGTTTCATCTCTTGCCCAAGTGTCGAGAGCAGGATCGATAACCCATCAAAAACTGCTTAACCTCGAGTCAGGGGACCGCAACCTGGTCCTCAACCATGAGGGACTGGATGGCAAGGAGAAGCAGGGACAGGCAAAGAATGCTTGGGACCCCCCAAAAGGTCTGGCTCCCAGGAAGGGAGGGAGGTCCCGCTCAGTGAGCTAATCTGACTCACCCTGGGAGAGAAGAGGGAGGACTGGAATCCTAGAAAGGAAAGCCTCCTCCTCGTCCTGCAACAATGGGTCAACTGGGCTGAGAAAAATCTCAACCAACTGGTCTACCTGCATCTTGGCCGGCAAGCCCAATGGGGACACTGTTGGGCCAGTGGCCTGGACAGAGGCATCGGCCAAAGCTGAAAGCTTGACAAGCGTCGGCTAGCAAAAGTGTGGGAACCAGAGGCCTGAGAGGGCTCATGGTCCCATGACCTGTGACGGGACTTTTTACTCTTACGTTTGGAGTCCCGCTTAGAAGATTTTGACATCTGGAAAGGGCCTCCCCAAGGGTTGGGAGGAACTGACATAAGTTCCAAAATGCCCCAGTAAATGAGGCGACAAGGCCCACAGGAAGCAAGGTTGACATAAAAGAAGAGCCTGCCACAGCCTGGGATGCTGCCTCCTCAAAGGCAGCCAGTTGCTCAGCTGAGCCCGCAGCTGCAGAAACCGCCCAATGGGCATCCTTGCACTTGCTGGGAGGATCCCGTTCATCCGGACGGCCCAGAAGGAGGAGAGCATAACAATCCTCCAAGGTGGAGGGATGAAGGGTGCGGCACAGGCCGCAATCCTGCAAGTTGTAATCCTGACCCAGGCAGTACACACATGTGGTGCGAGGATTGAATCGCAACATTTTCAGGACACACGAGCACTGTTTGAACTCGGGACCCAATTTAGAGTAACCCAATTCCATCGAACAGACAAAGCTGAAGCTTGAAGACAAAAACACAATTTAGAAATAGGGCCTACACCAAGTGTAGTGCGACGATGGAGGGAACCTGTCTCCTCCAGCAGAAAGGAAGATCTGACATCATGGGGCAGTGTCGAGGAGGATACCACCCAGGTGGGTGGGAGGAGCCAGCTTGAAGACATTCCGACTTGCCTTGAAGGGAAAGGAAACTTCTAGAGAGATGATAGTACACATATCCACGTCCCTACAAAATGGGTTTCAAGCAGGCTTGATGCAAGCCCTGCATCGCCCTTTGAAAATCCAGCCAGATAAGCCAGCCTGCTGGCACAGCGGATGGATTTCCGCTTATGATGCCGGTGACCCAGGTTCGGGAACGGACCTGGGGAGCCAGAGGGCCAGCCAGAGGAGAAGGATTGAGCACTCCTAGGGTTGCTCTCCTTCTCCGGAGGAAGGGCTGGGTGCATGTCCGGTGCATGAAGGACTCCTGGTGGAGGCCAGGGGGGAAACACAAGCACCAGCACCTAGTTTAAGAGGGCCAGGGCAGACGCAGGATGTCAATGCACGTCCCCGCCCCTGAGGCAGTCCAGAAAAACCTCATTGGCTGCCACAGATGACACGCGCCTGGCACATGGCCTTCATGGCTCTAGCATCCCCCCTGACCGATGACGGCTCTGATGTGCCATCCAAGCCCAGAACCCCACCCTGGGGGGAGCCAGCGGGGTAATGCCGGTCGTTACTGGCACCTTTCCCGTCGGGGCAGGGGGTATCAGTTGGGGGTAGGAGCAAGGTAGTGGTGTGCAGGATCGAGTCGAGAGCTAGGTGGCTGGTGGCAAAAAAAGAAGAAAATAATAGTGAAAATCCAGTCCAATGCCTCGCACCCATTAGTCTGTACAGTGTACATTTCTGCTGATTTAGAATAACAAAAGCAAATAGCTGGAGAGGTGTGAAATACCCCATTTATCTTCAATCAGTTTCAAAAACTTCTTAGTTGTAGCAGATATGCATTTTTTCTTGTAAATCACATTCCCTTTGTGTATTTCTTGTGAATTTTTAGTTATTTAGACTTGCTGTTGTCTTTCGGATGGATGCATAGAGATTCGTAGTGTAAATGGACACAGTGACATCTCACAGCCAACGCAGCTCTTGGGAACACACTGAGATTTCAATAATTGGAAAATGGAGGCACCCAGGATAGTTACAGGGGCAGCTACTACTAAAGGAAAAAATAAACTAAACCAAAAGTTTCTGTCCCAACTGCTATAGCAATGGAGTCAGCTGGTACAAATAAACTGATAAAAAAACACAATACTTGAGGGTGTGGTGCACCTTTAAAACAGCACTGCAATGAAACTGGAAACAAAAATTTGACCTTCGCTTTTTTTTTTTTCACTGTAAAGGATTCCATGCACCATCCAGTTTTATTTGGTGGCGAAATGTTCTAGTCTTGCCAAAATCTGAGTATTTTATAAATTTTTCATTTAGTCTTTTCCCAAGAAAAAAGTATGACCACCATATTTGACTAGTACTGCAGACCTGGCAAGGGTTAGGATTGAGAATAATAAAACTCATGGTGCACAGCATAGGAGGTACCTCGAAAAGCAGATCTGACAGGTATAATATTTTTATTAACTGTAACTGAAACTAGTTTGTTGTAAAAACATTTTTCGTTGCCCTGGTATTTTAATCTGTTAACGCTGCCCTCTGAGTGGACACTATGGAAAATAAAGTCAACCAGCTAGGAAGGCGATAGCCCAGCAGTAGCGTGTCTCACTAACAAGCAGGTAATCAATGCTTGGGCATGGAGGCAGTGCCTCCTAGTTGGGGAGGGAGGCGCCCTGATTTCACCTCTGTAATGACCCGTGAGGTTGGCTAGTGAGGTACGTCTTTCCTCCTCCATAGGGCTATTGCAGGCCCCCAGTGTTGCTGCAGTGCACCATGAGGGTGGAGGGAGAAAAGCATTTCACCCACCACTGTAGGCTGCTAGTTCTCTTGCTGGCCTCACTCCACTCATACTGTGACATGGCTGCTGGGGCTCGGAGAACAGTGGTGGCTCCAACTGGAGAAGATGACTATGGGGGAAAGGGGAAAAAAATTGGGATAAAGTTGGTCTGTTGGTGCTGTGGCTGTGATGCTGGCAACCTCAGGAACATGGCCTGAGCATGGAGTGTTTGAGGTCCCGCCAAGGAGAAGGATTTCAGGCTTTGCTGCACTGCCGTCACCTGGGTGATGGCAGATGGTGGTGCAGCTGAAGACATCAGGTGGGAGAGAGGATGCCGACTGACTTGGCAGCAGTGTGCACAGTATGCATGTGCTTGGAGATGTGAACAGTGTGAACAGTGTTGTGAGGGGTGGGGATGTGTGTGAAATGAGATGACCCCCCTCCCCAAGCTTGAGTGGGATGACATTTTGTACTCTTGGAACCTTCACCGCTGCCTGAGCCCCCCACTATTGAGGGATTCCTGTGAGGGATATCAAATTCAAGGGCTCTGCCATTGGGCGGTTGGGGGCAATAGAAGTTTCAGGTAATGTGCTGATGGGGTTGGGAAATTACTTGGGGCAGAAAGGGGGTGGAGATAGGAGCGATACAATAAAGGAAAAAATCAACATGGCTAAGAATAGATTACGTACTTGAAAAAAATTGAAATTTAGTATAAGTACCAAAGTGTTTGCAGAGGTGCAGCATTATACAAGTAAATGGAATCTTTTGCAGGAAAATAAAAATGTATGGTTATATTTATTCCCTTGTATTACATAACCTGAAGTTACACTCATCAAAAAACCAAATGGTGAGGGCTGGCCAAGTGGTGTGGCAGCACACCGCCCTGTTACCTAGGAGACCAGGGTTTCTGTCTGAGCTCTGTAATCCCACTGTAAGGCCCTGTCCAAACTAGGAATTTCAGGACTTTAAAACTGTTTTAACTCTGTTAAAATGGTTCAAACGTTTTGCATCCAGATTGTAGCAAAACCATGCTAAAACCCTGCTCAGAGCAGGACTCAAGCATGGTTTTAGACCAACATGGTTGCCTTAAATCATGTTTAACAGCACTGCTGATGCAAACCGTGCTGTAACATGGTTTAAGACAACCACCGCTGTACTCCATGTCTTTTTTTTCAGGCTCCGATAGAGGGGAAAAAAAAAGATTTACTTGCATCTTCGAGCTTACAGTCAGCTCCAGAACAAAATGTTGTTTTTTTTTCTCTATTCGGTTACCACACTGCATTGCAAGTATCCCAGCATGCATTGTGGTACCCGCAATGCTTTGTGGTACTACAGCAATCATGCCTGGGAACTCACTTGGGCAAGCACAGTGTCGGAGTGCAATCTGGATGATCCGACAACCATGTTCAAACATGGAAAGAAAATGTTTTTTTAAATCTCTTTCTAAAAAATCTGGTCAGTGTGGACAGTGCCTGAGACTGGTGAGGGGAGTGGGGAACATGTCATGGAGGCGAGGTGCTCGGCTTCCAGGTAGGGAGGCCTAGGGTCATCGGACATTTGCACCCCAACCCGACCAATTCAGAATGGTGTTGGTATTTTCTATGAAGTCAGCTACTCCCCTGCTATCCAGGAGAGTGGAAGTGTGCAGCCGCAGCATTACTGCACATCGGGGATGGGGACAGTGGAAACAACCAAAAAGGTAGTAGAAAGGAGAAAAAAAATGTTGAAGGAGAGGCTTCCCTATTAGAAATACTGGAATTTTGGTAACCGTCACCTTGTGGTCTTTACCTCACTCGAGTCCTCCTGCTGGTTAATGACAGTCAGAGCATCCTCGGATGCTTGGCGTTTTGCCTCTGCCAGTGCACGCTCCATCTTTGCTCTCTCTGAGGTGATCAGCTCATGCGCTTTCCGCTCTGCATCGGACACTGCCTTCTGTAGCTCTGACATTGCTTGCCGCTTCACCTCGTTCACAGCTTCTTCTGAATATGAGGGGAAATAAATGGTATAAGCAGACAGAATTTCAAGTCAAAGTTAATCTCTGTGAATATATGGAGTGTGAACAAGTAGTATTGCTCAGACAGTATCTGATACAGAATGGTGTCGGATACCATTGGTATCAAACTACTGGACCCTGTCACCTAGGATACTATAGGATACCAACTATCCAATGTGACTATCCAGAATCCGAGGTACTTGAAGCAACCATCTAACCTCAGATCCCACTATCCGAGCTTGGATCCAAAATCTGAATGGGATCAGATATGATCTCGGATCTGGAATCGGATAGATGAACTATCCATCGGATCCCATTAGGAAAGTCATAAGCACTGTCCAAGAATGCCTATTAACAAGAACCATTTTAGTAGGCTGTTACTAAGGTCTGACTTACACAGGAGATGATAGATGAAAACGAAAAAACACCCACATGTCCATTGTGGCACCTACAGCATTCAGTGTTGTGTGAAATCGCTGCAGCCATTGGTACATTAAATGGAAAGGCTACCAGTAAACTATATGGACATGGGCACTATGGAGAGGAAAACCAACAGTGTAAGAAACCACAAGGAAGCCGCTGCCAAGGATCTGCTGTTTCAGGCCAGTCTGTTGGCACAGCATTAGCGCTACTGTTTATGATGTCGATGACCCATGTTCAGGAATGAGCATGGACTATCGAGAACCAGCCAGACTGGAATGACTGAGCATCCGAAGGACTGCTCTCCTTATTTGGAGGGGGGGGTGCTGCTCCTGCTGTAGGAGTGCCACCTGGTGGAGAACAAGTGGGAGCACAGCACCAGACAGGGAAGGGGTAGCTGCCAGATGCCCAGCATGCATATGCGCCACCGCATGCATACCTGCATGCATCATTGCATGCCAGCACCCAGGACAAAAAACAGAAGGAAGAAGGAAAAGCCCAGTGTGCTCCATGCTGGTACCCCCCTCCACTAGCTCTCACATGACCAACATGGCGAGCCACCGCCACCCACCAATAAAAGGGTCTTGTGTAAATGTTGGATAACCTGTCAATCTGTGAGAAAGTCAGTTTTGTGGCTGTGGGTTGATGTTGAGCAGAAATGCAGAAGAGAAACAGTTGAATGGAAAAATAAATGATCTGCTATTTCTGGTCTTGAACCCGGCTCACAGCACTGTGAGTGGTAACCTTACCACTGTGCCAAAAGGTTAGCACCTCCATATCTTGAAGGGGTCTCAGTTTACAGACAGGGCTTTCAGGCAAAACTGGAGAACTGCGGGCCTGGAAGTTATTACTGCTTGGCCTTGATTCCCACTCTGTGAGGGACTGCTTTCTTTTTAAAGATTTGTTTTTACTGGGGGGCTCTTCTCCTACACCCAATTTTTTTTTATTGATAAATTATTTTAATATATGGGAAACCAACCCCTCCAACATAAAAAAAAAATTCCAATCATGTTTAAAATGAAAAGCGGGTAGTACCCTAACTTCAAGAAGCACTGTAGATAGTATGGCACAAGCTCAAATAGTAGAAACTTTCAGTCTTGCAGCTGTCCAGTTATGCTGGGCATCTATGGTTCCCCTAGTTCCAATAACCAATACACTGCTATTCCAGCACTGACTATACAAGTCACCTTTCTTATATAGTTACATACTAATATACTAAGAAGCCAGCATATTAGGCCCTATGGTCTATCTAGTCTGCTCGATAATTAGTGCCTTCCCAGGGCACCGCTGTTTTCCCCTCCCCCTCCCTCCCTACAAGATCTCCCACCCCCCAGCAGGGCTCTGGGATGCACCCTCCCCTATACCTATCCCAGCCTTTCTTGAATCCCTCCACAGTTGCAGCAGCCACCACCACCCTCTCAGTGAAGTAGTGTCTCCTTGTTTCCCCTCAGTCTCCCCCGTCCAGCTTCATTGGTGACCCTGGTAGCCCCACCTCCCTCAGCTGAAGCACCCCTTCAAGGCTTACTCTATTCATTCCTTTGAGATATCTGAAGACCTCTATCATATCCCCCTTCCCCGTTCCTTCTCTCCTCCAGCGAGTACAGGCTGAGCTCCTCCAGTCTCCCCTCATAGGGCCTTTCCCCTAGTCCCAGTATCATTCTGGTCACCCTCCTCTGGACCCTCTCCAGAAGAGCACTGTCCCTCTTTAAGTAGGGATGCCAAAACTGCATTCAATATTCAAGGTGTGGTCTAACCAGGCAATTGTAAAGTGGAAGGAGCACCTCTTGACTTCTTGAGGTTATCCCCCTGGCTATGCACCCCGACATTTTACTTGCTTGGGCCACAGCCCTTCTACACTGCTCTGAGTTATTAATTTTGGCGTCCACCACCACCCAAGGTCCTTCTCCCCCCTAGAAACCTGCAGTGCCCCCAGGTGTATACATGAGATGGGTGTTTGGCCCTCAGGTGCAGAACCCTGCATTTTCCAGCATTAAACTTTAGCTTCCAGACTCTTGACCACCTTCCCAGAGACTCCAGGTCCTCCTGGAGAGCCAGCTTCCCCTCCTCCCCTTCCACCACCACCCACAGCTTCGAGTCATCAGCAAAGAGGCTCATCCCGCTCCTGATACTGCTTCTGATGTCTGAGATATAGGCGTTAAACAGGAGTGGGCCCAGTTAATAAACTATTATGCCAAGGTTTCAGCCGTAAGCTTCAAGAGGAAGAGTTACTGCACCCTTCTAATGGAAATGCCACATTGCTCAAAGGGAACTGACTATGAAAAGAAAAAGCAGAGAGACAGACCTACCCTCTTATCTTAGTAGAGGGTAGTCCCTTCAAGCCATATTTGCGCTGCACTGGCAGACCAGAACAGGGAAGCCTGCACTAAGCCCAACCATGGTGTATGTGGGCTGAAAATATAAAAAAAAGGGTGAGGACTTCAATTTTCAGGGACACTATGCCCTCACACAGTGTAGCCTCATGGTCCGACTGCAAAGCTGGGAACCAGGAGGTCCAGTTTTGAATCCTCCATTACTGCTTGCTGTGTAACCTTGACCAAGTCCTTTAACCTCACCATGCTGGAATGTGTCTCTCTCACTCACATTCATTCACTACACTTAAACTGCCCTCAGTCCTCTATAATCTCCCTGTGCACATCTAATAGCTGTTGCTGCCAGGTGTCCATGGATTGTAAAGTGCTTTGGGATACAGTATATGAAAGGAACTGCTGTATATAAAACCAAACTCCTTTCCTTTCCTTTCTTTTCCTCTGCTTGCAAAAGAACACCCAACTTAAAAAACAAACAGTTAAGAAATAAATTAAATGGTCTCTTCCGGTGAGGGTATCCCATCTGACATTTCATACATTTAAAGTCAGTTTGTCACTTTGGGAGAAACTTTGTATACATGTTTATACCCAGTTCAGTTTATATTTGATAGATATTCTGTATCGCTATTCTTTTAGTTCTTGATAACTAGGTTCCCTTCTATGGAAAATGGTATCCTTGTCCCTTAAAGTTGATCAACTCCTGTGGTTTCATCCTTTGCTGAAATCACAATCTTCTGTCTGTGACAACTTACATCAAAAGGTTTTCCACAGCAAAAAACACCCCCCAAAAAACTGTGATGTCATAAACGGAGGACTATGATATCAGCAAGTGATTAAGCAGCGGAAGCAGATGAACTCCAGGGAACACGGATCCAGGTTCATACTGAGGTTTGTGAGGAGCAAGAGGGCACTGCCCACATGAGCGCCAGATCTCCTATTCCTGAAAATAACTTCATGCTGCTCCAGATGCGATGTGCCTATCCAGTCTTTGTTTAAATACGGACTTATTTTTACTAAGAATGACATTTTCAGGTAGAGTTCCAGGTATTAACTATTCTGTTTGTATAGAAGTACTTCATCTCATTATGTCTAAATCGTTTTTCCTTAATTTGAAGTGGATGGCTTCTATAATTGCTTGCTTGAAAAAAATATATAGCTCGTGTAGCAGAAAGGGGTCTTGCATAACATCATACATGAATAATAAATCAGAGCACATTCTCCTAGATTCTATGGACATTAAATCAAGCTGTGCCAGGCGCCTTTCCTGGTATTCCACATCTCTTAATCCTGTAATGCTTTTAGTGAACTGTCTCTGGACTCTTTCGATTTTATCTCTTTCAGCCTTTCTAAAGGGGAACCATAGCTGGGAAGCATATTCAAGTTGTGGACGAACATAAGCCCGATATAAGGGGGTAAGGACTTTTTTATCCCGTGTGACAATGTTTCTCTTAATGAACCAGAATATGTTGTTACATTTTTTAATAGCAGCATTGGTTTCTTCATCAGTGCCCGTGGTGCTAGATATCAAAATGCCTAAATCTCTTTTAGTGGTGGACTTAGTTAAAGGTGAGCCACATAAAATATAATTCCTCATTGGGTTATCCTTTCCAGTGTGTATCACCCTGCGCTTATCAGCATTAAGTTTCATCTGCCGTTTTTGAAGAGATGGAGTCCAAGTCCTGCTGAAGGAAACCTGATTCAGTAGAGTTACTACATGGTCCCCCTATTTTGGTATCATCGGCGTATTTGGTCGCCCAACAGTTTAGGTTTGTAGTTAGATCAGAGATGAATACTTGGATTAAGATAGGCCTCAACACTGAACCCTGGGGACCCCAGTTGTCACCTCCCCAACACTAGATATGTGCCCATTTATGAGTACCCTTTCTTTTCCATTGGATAGCCATTCAGTAATCCAGTTTACAAGGATTGTCTCAGTTTTAAGGGACTTCAATTTTTCTGTCACAGCCCAATGTGGTGACAAATCGAAAACTTTACCAATGTCACACGGGACCCCATTATCGAGTGAGGCACTAATATGCTTGTAAAAAACAGAGTAAATTGGTTGTACAGCTCCTCCTCTTACCGAATCCATGTTGGTCTGGATCGCTTTGTTTCATATTTGATGTCAGTATATCCTTGACAAACCCTTCTAGAATTTTGCACACTATGCTAGTTAAACTAACTGGTCTGTAATTACTAGCCTTGGCTTTATCGCTCTTTTTATGGATTGGCACCACGTGTGCCATCTTCCAGTCAACTGGGATATTCCCTGTATTAATGGATTCTTCAAAGAGAATTGTAAGTGGAAGAAGAAGAAAATCTGACATTATTGGTAGCATGCATATGGATACCATGTCGGGGCCAGGTGAAGCATTTGGTTTCAGTTTGCCAATTCTTTGTTTGACGTCTTCTAATTTAAATTCAATTCTGTCTTGGTTGTCACTTTTTATTTTATAAAGTGTTTTCATCTTTTGCCCATACATCTGGCAAAAATTTGTGTTGAATACTGATGCCATGTCGGTATCAGCTGATATTACATTGTTTTCATGTGAAAGTGGGCCTACCTTATTTTGGGGCTTTTTCAGCGAGTTTATATCAGCATAAAAAGCTCTATAATTATCCGTCTTTGCATTTTGTGCCAACTTTAAGTTCAGCCTCCTGTTCTACTGATTTAATTGTACTTTTACAGGTGTTCTGTGCTTTTTTTAAGGCATTTAAGGTAGCCCTAGTGCCAGTTTTAAGATGTTTCTTATAACGTCTGTTCTTTTTATTAAAACGTTTTCTTATTTTAGTGTTAAGCCACATAAGACATTTAACATTGTTTCTTTTCTTTTTGTATTTTAGGAATTAATTTTTCGCTAGCGCCCAGAATGATGTTTTTGATGATGGCCCACATTTTGTCCACAGATTTCCCATTCAGTAATGAAACCCAGTCAATATTGCATAGTGTTTGGTGGATTTTGCAAATGCCTGCCCTGTTATAGAGAAACTTTTCCATACATCCATTCAAAGCAATATAATCGTTTTAATTTGAAATGTAATGGTGTTATGGTCACTGGTACCTATAGGGGCCCTGTTACACAGCTGGTTAAATGTAGGTTGTCAGAAAATAACACTATGTCCAGAATATGTTGACCTCTTGTCGGTTAAGTCATATACTGTTTTAAATTAGTCATATTACAACAGTCCAGGAAAGTCTTGCCTGCAGTACTAGTTGCTTTTTGTTCTGACCATTTTATTACTGGTAAATTACTGTCACCGAAAACTACTAGATCTGCCATTTCCCATGCCACTTCAATTTCAGAAATTATACTTTCAGTAACATCCTTTGTGTATGTTGGTGGACGACAGATGGTTCCTATTACTATAGATCTTGGGCACCCTCCACAGAATCTAACCCCACATGGATTCTGCGATAGAGAGGGAGGTTTTAACTTTATAGGTGATTTTGACCGAGTTGATGTTGCTCTTGACATACATTGTGATTCCGCCACCTTTCTAGTTATTTCTGTTGTGGCTGTATAGAATATAGCCTTCCAAGTGAGACCCCCCCCCCCGAAGTCTGATTTGTCTGTCCATCATGTTTCACAAATAGAAATGACATCACATGGATTACTTGTGAGGAATGCACATAGCTCATCTAGTTTGTTGTTCGTACTCCTGGCATTGTAGGGTTTTATGTAACTCTAAAAATTGATTTGCGTTTTGCTCATAAAAGTTCTAAAACATTGTGAAAATGCATAGCACTTGCCTCACTGTGTTTATCAAACATAACACTTCTAGAAAACCTATATAAATGTTTTCAGTACAGTTAGTATTGTCCCAAGAAAAAAACTGCTAATCAATTATTTAAAACCCTGCAGTGAATGATAGAACAGTAATTTCATGATGTAAGTTATGGGTGTGGCTTTTAGCTCGTTTTGTAAGAGAAATTTTTTTATAGTGGTTATGGTAAGGTTCCCCCTTGTTAATTAGTTCAAAATGAGAGTGTTGAGAGTATTTTCTGGATTTTCCGCTAGTAATCTTGCCCCCTTTTTATGACTGTGGGCGGAGCCAACAGGGGTATTGTATGTACAAAAGGAGTGATGTCATGTTTTTTGTCCGTGGAACTGACTGAAGGTGTAAATAGTCTCCTTTGTCTTACCCTCCTCCAAGCAATGTTTTCCGCTCTCAAATAAATATGCTTTCATGTTAGTCAATGGTTGCAGGGTACTATTTTCTTTCTTAAATGGGTGGTACAAGAACTGGAACCTGAGTAGTGGGAGGCAGCATTTGTTGTTTTTTTTTGGAGTAAGATCCACCTCCGCCTCCACCCTAAACTTTTTTTTCTGATTCATGTGGGAGGGACATGAGATAGCTCTAGCATGCTGTAATGAGATATACTAGTTTGGGACCTTATCAACCAACAGATATGCCTTGGCAGTGGAGAACAGAACAGAAACTATTTAATGCCTTCTAACTGGCTTAAAAATCCTTTGGAACAAATGATTATCAGAGCCGCATGGGGCCTCAGAAGGAGACCTAGACACACTCAAACCCAAACTGCCCAGATCATCAATGCTATAAAATGTTAGAATTAACAGAATCTAGCTGTTTTCTTACAGAAACCCCACTCAATTAGATTTCAAGTATTTGCTAAATTATAAATGTAGGTATCAGCATTCTGTTAGTAGTTAGTGCTGATTGTGGTCTGTGACAAGATCATTTTTTTTTTTTACAAATGAAGTGTATGGTAGGAAGCTGAAAACAGACTTTGATGATAAAGTGTTTTTTCTTTTAAGTTTAAGATATATTACAAAACATTGAACACGAAAACAATTGGTGATTTTAAAAGCTGTTCTGATCAGAGCTGACATAAAAAAATCTTAATTATTTTTATTTTATCATGGACACTAGAAATAGGATGTCAGCATTCACTCCATTAAACCTGTTTTTCAGTTTTTTTTATAGCATCTTGCCAAGGTAATCTTCCCAGAATGCAGTCTGTCACGGGGGGGTTGAAACTGTTTTAATCATGAAGCATTGGTGTTAGTAATGCATTTAGAAATACAGGCCCGGATATTGAGACTGTGCCAGGCTGTGGCGCAAGCCTGGGCGCAGCGCAATTTGGCTGCGCAGGGGCGTTGACAGGGTGATATTCAACGGACCTGCGCCATGGCACAGCATCATTGAAAATCGCACCCTGGCCACCCGCAGTGCACATGGTGCAGTGGCACTGCGCAAGTGGCCAGAGTGGAGCGGGGGATGCGCTAGTGCAGGTTCCGTTGCACTATGTGCAGCAACTGTGATATTCAAAACTGCACATGTAAATGGGGCCATAATGTTTGCAAGGTACAAATGGGGCCATTTGCATGTCATTATGGCCCAATTTGCATGCAGGTGCGCCGATCCCCAGCGACTTGCGCCTGGCACCCTGCCAGGCAGCAGCCGTTCGGACCGCCCTACTGGCGTGGCAATGTGCCTCACTGCCCGATCGTGGGCATATGTTGATTAAAATAAGCGTCAATATCCCTGGTGGTCCAGTGGACCGCTCGCAGCCCGATCGCGGGCTTAAGTATAAAAAAAGCACATCCTATATCCCTGGTGGTCCAGTGTACCACTCGCATTTATGTGTTCGCAACCCAGAAGAACATCCTGGGTCACATGCTGCTATGCTGTACAATGGTCACAAAATAAAGTTACAAAAGGTGCCCTTTAAAACAGTGTAGTCTAATGACTGCTAAAAAAACAAAGGCTTAGTGTTTTAAAAATGTACAAGAACTTGTGGTCCATTTACTAGTTCCCTGAAATGCTTAGCAGGGACTACAACCCCCAGTACCACTTCCTGTCTCTATTGTGTAGAATGTTGTAGACTGTTGCCTAGAGACAAAATCCCTCCTCGCTCCCCACTATTCAGAGTCGTAGTAATAAAATGTAAATCAGCCTGTAACCTGGCACCTCACTGCACAGAGGCAGTCACACAGCATTATACCAGGTTTTTCCTCCATGCAAATTAACCCAGTAAAAAACAAAACACACAAAAAAACAAAAACAAAGGAGAAATGTAGATAATCTATAAAATATAAGCCGAAATGTGATTCAGTTTCATGTTTCTGAAAGCTATCTCGAAAAAGACAAACTCACTTTCACCATAGCATGCCTCTGCCCTACCCATCACAAGAGTACATGTAGTTGTGAGAGTCAGTCAGAGCTCACAGTTATACATGCAAGTAGCAAAGCCACTGTCTATGGACCTAAAATGTGATGGTGCCCCTACATACAGTACTATCCCATTAAAACAACAGTCTTGATGACTCTGTGGTGCTGAGCATGGGGTATCCGTCCAGCACGCTGGCAGTCCAGGTTCGCAACCCGAACCCGGATGACTAGAGCAGTGGGAACAGCAGGGATGGTGAGGCTCTCATCCCAGGGGAGGGCTAAGTGGCATACTGCCTGGACAGCAGCTCCTTGTGAGGGTGTGGTGGATGTGGAAGATAAAAATGTGCTCATGAGGGTGGAGAGAAGAGGAGGGAGAAAAGGGAACTGTGGCCATGGCCATGCTGTATGGTGGCCTCCTGTGCTTTAACACCATCAGGCCCCACTGGCACTGCTGAAATCCACCCAGCAGTTACATCCCCAGTTAATCCATGCTTTTTCCTCTCCCTTAGACCCCTAGATGGGGGGGGGGGATTAAAAGACTACACTCTCTGTCACTTAGAAATATATTTGGCACCAGGGTATAAAAATAAAATTAAATAAAATCAGCTTCACACTTCATGGTCTAAAGGCCACCAGGGCAAACCATATTTTTGATTTAGCATCATAAAGAGTATTATTATTTCTGCGTTCATGTCTGAGTTTATAGTGTGAGACAGCACCTTCTTCTGTGTGGGCAACACCATTTCCATGTGGAATGGAGTACTTCTGAGTGCCAAAATGAGGGATGTCCCCCATAATGTGGAGCAGTTGATAGGTACAAACAGCACCTCTGTACAGCACTTGATTCTCCTGTGCCACCTCAGAATTGTAGAGTGGCTAACAGTTTTCTGGCAAATACAAAAATCTAGTTGGTTGATGCAGAGGTAGACCTCAGCTGTTACTCGAGAGTGGTTCCCATCACTCTGTGCTCTGTATTCAGAGATACTGAGGTGGGCTCCTGATACTGCTTATTAATTTAATTAACACCAACAAGGAAGGGTGGGGCAGGTTGGATACTAATTATCAGTTCATTAAAAGGGAACGTTCTGATGCTTATATGTGTTAATGAATGGAAATGTATTAAACGACAGGGAGGCACTAGTTTGTATGTGTATGCTGCATAGTGAGTGGCGCATCTCACAGCTTCATTCCCATAACAGCCTTTAGGTTTTTGAGACAGGTCTGAATTCCAGTGCTGCTGGTGAGCCAGTGGGAGCACCTTTTACCGCTAGAGCAGCACATGAGACATTTGTGGCCACGACCAGATGAATAAGTGTGCCACAGTGCCAGACATGATCACAGCACTCACAACATTTTCTGACAGAGTTCTTCATCAGACAAGCTCACTGTACCTTGTGCTGGTCACATTCTCCACTAGCCAGGATCACCATATGTGGTGATGTTAACAATCTCCATTAGTCAGGCTTGCTGTACCCTATACTGGTTACTCTCTCTACTAGTCAGGCTCACCATGCTCTGTGCTGGCAACAATTGCAACTAACCAGGCTCACTGCACGCTGTGCTGGCCTACCCCTCCACTAGTCAAGTTCACTGCACCCTGTGCTGGCCTCCCTCTCTACTAGTCAGGCTTACTGCACTCTGTACTGGCCTCTCTCTCCACTAGTCAGGCTCACCACACCCTGTGCTGGCCTTTCTCTCCACTAGTCAGGCTCACCACACCCTGTGCCAGCCTCCCTCTCTACTAGTCAGGCTTCCTGCACCCTGTACTGGCCTCCCTCTCCATTAGTCAGGCTCACCACACCCTGTGCTGGCCTCCCTCTACACTAGTCAGGCTTACTGCACCCTGTACTGGCCTCCCTCTCTACTAGTCAGGCTCACAACACCCTGTGCTGGCCTCCCTTTCCACTAGTCAGGCTCACCACACCCTGTGCTGGCCTCCCTTTCCACTAGTCAGGCTTACTGCACCCTTTACTGGCCTCCCTCTCCACTAGTCAGGCTTGCTGCACCCTGTGCTGGGCTCCCTCTCCACTAGTCAGGCTCACCCTGTGCTGGACTCCCTCTCCACTAGTCAGGCTCACTGCATCCTGTACTGGTCTCCCCCTTCACTAATCAGGCTTGCTGCACCCTGTGCTGGGCTCCCTCTCCACTAGTCAGGCTCACCCTGTGCTGGACTCCCTCTCCGATAGTCAGGCTCACTGCACCCTGTACTGGTCTCCCCCTTCACTAGTCAGGCTTACTGTACCCTGTGCTGGCCTCCCTCACCACTAGTCAGGCTCACTGCAACCTATGCTGGCCTCCCTCTCCAAGTTAGGCTCACTGCACCCTTTGCTAGTCTCCCTCTCCACTAGTCAGGCTCACTGCACCCTGTGCTGGCCTCTCTCTCCACCAGTCAGGCTCACTGCATCCTGTGCTGGCTACTCCTTCTCCACTAGTGAGGCTCACTGTGCTCTGTGCTGGCAACAATTGCCACTAGACAGGCTCAATGCACCCTGTGCTTGTCTCAATCTTCACTAGTGAGGCTACTTCACTCAATTCTGGCAACAGTTGCCCTCAGTCAGGCCCACTGCACCCTGTGCTGACCTCACTCTCCACTAATCAGGCTCACCGTGCTCTGTGCTGGCAACAATTGCCGCTAGTCAGGCTCACTGCATCCTGTGTTGGCCACACTCTCAGTGCTGGTGATGGAAAAATCCCACAATGCATGACTCCAGCCAGAGGTTTGAGAGCTCTAATAGTAGGACAACCACGACAAGTCAATAAATCAACGGGCTACTGGAAATCTTACCGGCTTTTCTCCAGATTTCCTCAGGCATGTACCCAGGAGGTCGGTGCAAAATGTCCCGGTGAGGTTCTAAAAATAGAAAAGAAAGTGGAGTGAAGAAAAGCAAACAGGCAATTTTAGCAGGTGGCACAAAATTTGAATAAAGGAGACAGATAATTCAGTGGTTATGTTGGAAGCAAATAAGATCTACAGAGTTTGGACTGACATCTTTTCATACTCTCCTGAGATATGGCTTCTGGTCTCTGTGGAGGATAGAAAAATTGCAGTAGGAAGATGGAACCAAGTCTAACTTTTGTTTGGATTTACCTTCTAACCAATCTGAAGCCATGTGAAAATTCTAACTTCCATTTCTGCCCGACCCTTTGTTATTAAGCCTTTTATATATTGACACTCACCCACACCTGAAGAGTATCCCTATTCCCAGAATGACAGTTACTGTATAAAATCAGTCAAGATGGCTAGCACAAATACTGTTCAGTGATTGCATGAACAAGGTCACATGCCATGCCTACATGCACTCACAAATGCATGGTGTTGCATTTCCCATGCCACAATTTATAATACTAGGCATTGTATAAATACAATGACATAGTCTAATGTGCAGCTACACAGCACACCAGAGTAGTGCCTATATTTTCCATCAAACTGTGACAGGGTTGAATAAGGCCCTGTCTCATTTGATATGCATAAAGAGTTAAACGCAAGGATCTGTTCTATCTTCTCCTTTTCTGTCTCGTATTTGCCTGATTGAACAACCAGATGTTCTCGTGAGACCTAGAAACTGATCACTCTGATGGTCGCGGGATTCTCCGCCTCTCACTATCTCTCTACCTTCACTTGCTGTTTCTGTCTTTTCTTCCCCCTTGAAATATCTGAGGTTATAAAATATATGTGAATCTTTGTGGAAACTGTAAATGATACTAGCATTCCTTTGTTTGAAACTGCATATAGTTATACTGTTGAAATGATTGCAAAAACTTAATTGGAACTCAAGGGATTAACTTGAGATGCAGAGCTCCACTCAGGCTTGTTTGCAAACTCTTTTGCAGAGCTGTCAGCAGGGGGCCAACCTGGGACCCTGTTCTATTTGCAAGCTTGCTCTGCAAAGAAACTGACAAGAACATTTTCTGAGAAACAGGATGTTCTGTTAACCAGTTCCCAGCAAAGACTTATAAAAAGAGCAGCAATACATTTGCTATAGTAGAGAGACAGACAGACAGAGAGAGAGAGAGAGAGAGAGAGAGAGAGAGAGGCAGAGACTGAAACTTGGAATTAGAGATACCCTAAGATGAAGGACTTTGTTTTCTCTATTTGTACTACCTTTGTAAACAGTGATACTAAACAATTTTTTGTTTTTCATTTTACTGTTATTGATAATAATAAAACATTAGTTGTGAATCTTACAACTACTCCTGGTTTTCCTATGCTTTATAACCTGTGCCTTGGTGACACAAATAAACAGCAGGCTGCATGTTCTTACTTACTTACTTCTAAAATAGGTAACAAAAATTAAGCCATCAGACTGACTAAAACAGAAGTACAAGCGTGTTATCATCTACCCATAATTATACACTTGTACTTCTTTCAGAGTGCCAGTCATTCCTGGGGTACAATACCAGTATGCCTCCACACACTAGCTGTAATGTCCCTCCTAGCTCTCACAACAGCTAAACCCTATCCCTATGAACAATGGACTGATGGGTAGCAGCAGAGTTAAGAGCCACACATATCTCTGTATTGAGCTGTGAGGACCGTGCCCATGATTCTGGAGGGCGGGAGGGGGACGAGACTATGAACAAGCTGTTAAAAAAGTTTTGTGATCTGTCTACACTGAGCAGTGAGTTCTGTGCTCATGATCTTGTAACTGCAGGAGGGAGAGAGAGAAAGAGAGACTGAGATTGTGAATGAATTAACGCTCTAAAAAACTGTTTTGTGATCTATATACTGAGCTGCAAACATGGCGCCTTGTGATCCTGGAGGACAGGGACAGAAATATCACAACAAGCTTAGACAGAGGTTACTGTTTCTTCCATCTACTTTTCCAGAACAAAACACAATTTATTCCGTAAAATAAATACATGTTTTTTTTGTTTTGTTTTTTACCTTTTTATTGATTGGACACATATTTTTACAACCAGGCTATAGCTAAAAATTACCTAAAAAGTTTTTAGTTGCCTGTTTTGTTTACTATAAATGTTATTTTTAGAATAGACCTGTCAGTCTGACCTCTGTGGTAGGGAAAGTGATGGAGTCACTTCTGAAGGAAAGAATAGTTGAGTACCTAGAGGTCAGTGGGGCACAGGACCCAAGGCAGCGTGGGTTCACAGCGGGAAGGTCATGTCAGATGAATCTAATACATTTCTTTGACTGGATGACCAAAGTAGTAGACCAGGGAGGGGCTGTGGACATGACCTACCTAGACTTTAGCAAGGCATTTGACACAGTCCCACACAAAGATTAATAGTCAAATTAACCAGCCTGGGAGTGGGTCCCAGGGTGGTAGCCTGGGTAAAACATTAAGCTGGACAACAGGACACAGAAGGTAATTGTAAATGGAGTCACTCTGAAGAAAGAAGGGTTACTAGTGGGGTACCGCAGGGTTCAGTATTGGGTCCAGTCCTTTTTAATGTCTTCATAACTGACATTGCAGAGGGACTGGAAGGAAAAGTATGCCTCCTTGCAGATGACACAAAGATCTGCAACAGGGTTGATACACAAGGAGGCATGGAAAGGATGAGAAGGGACTTAGCAAGGTTGGAGGAATGGTCAGAAGTATGGCAGCTAGGATTCAATGCAAAGAAGTGCAAAATAATGCACCTGGGAAACAAGAACCCAGGGGAAAAATACACAATGGGGGAGGTAGTAACAACAACAAAAAAGGAAAGGGACCTGGGGGTAATCATATCAGATGACCTTAAGGTTAGCAAGCAATGTGAGGAGGCAGTAGGGAGGGCTGGGGTATACTGGGATGCATAGGGAGAGGCATCAGCAGCAGAAAACAAGAAGTTGTTATACCTCTGTACAGACAGTTGGTGAGACCCCATCTGGAGTACTGTGTCCAGTTCTGGAGACCCTATCTCTGCAAGGACATAGACAGGATAGAGGCAGTCCAGAGGAGGGCAACTAAAATGGTGCAGGGTCTGCAAGAGAAGCCGTATGAGGTGAGACTAAATGAGCTTAATATGTATACCCTTGAGGAAAGAAGGGAGAGGGGGGACATAATAGAAACTTTTAAGTACCTCAGTGTAATCAACAAAGTTCAAGAGGGTAGCATCTTTCAGAAAAAGAGACGTGCAAGGACAAGGGGACACAATTTAAAGATAGAGGGAGGGCAGTTCAGGGGCAATGTGAGGAAGTATTATTTCACAGAGAGGGTAGTGGATGCATGGAACAGCCTTCCTGAGGAGGCTGTGGGGTCTAGGGGTCTAAAACTGTGGGAGAATTCAAGAATCCATGGGACAGACATAAGGCAATTCTTGTGGGGGGTAGGAAGAAATAGGCTGTTGGTTAACTAGGATCAGCGGCCTATCCTGTAGATAGAGAAATGGGCAGACTAGATGGGCCAAGCGGTCCTTATCTGCTGTCAAAGTCTATGTTTCTATGTTTCTATGTAGTTGGTTAGCCATTAAACAGGCAGCTTTAATTTAAGGTTCATATCTCTGTCTCTCACAATATCTAAGTAGTTCAGGGTCTATGGCTCAGGAGGTAGAATGCTCGCCTCTGGATCCAAAAGACTGGACAGTTGTGGGTTCTAGCTACACACTAGGTACTTGGGGTAATACCAAACCACAATCAAATAAATCTGATTTTCCTCTTAAACTACAGAAAAAGGCACCATCAACTGAATCCTTTTCTCCTCTCTAACCTACAGAACAAAGCACCATCAATGGAATCCTATCCTCTCTAACCTACAGAACAAAAGCACCATCAATGGAATTCTGTTCTCCTCTCTAACCTATGGAACAAAGCACCATCAATGGAATCTTATTCTCCACTCTAACCTAAAGAACAAGGTGCCATCAATGGAATCCTATTTCCCTCTCTAACCTACAGAACAAAAGCACCATCAATGGAATCCTATTTTCCTCTCTAACCTACAGAACAAAGCACCATCAATGTGCAGTTAAGTCAATACTTGGAAGAGAACCAGTTACTGACTAAATATCAACATGGATTTCAAAAAGGTAAGTCAACAAGCACCGCCTTGCTTGACTTTAACAATTTAGTAGTAACATCATTGAATCAGGGTAAAAGTACGGGGGCGGTGTTTGTTGACTTAAGTAAGGCGTTTGATTTGGTTCAACACGAAGTTTTGTTGGTAAGTTTATTTGAATCGGGTATTCAGGATGAATCATTAATGTGGATTAAATCATATTTATCCGATCGAAGACAAAGTGTTGTGCTGGGTGATGCTATTTCAGGTCAAGGAGAAGTATTTCGAGGGGTCCCACAATGATCTATTTTGGGTCCCCTCTTGTTCAACGTTTATGTGAATAATCTTCCAAGGCAAATAGAACACTGTGATGTTAGAATGTATGCAGATGACACCGTAATTGTGGCATCTGCAGATAGTATGGAACAATTAACTTATAAACTTCAACAGGACATAAATCTATTACAGATTTGGTTTAATAACCGTGGTTTGTTGTTGAATTAAAAAAAAAACACAAAGTATGGTATTTGGTGGATTTAAAAATAGAGGGAAATCTGAACTTCAAATAAAACTAGTTGGGAATATCCAGATTAAAGCAGTTGATACTTATAGATACCTGGGGGTACAAATTGACTGTGGTTTAACATACTCAGAACATGTTCGTATACAGGTTAAAAAGGTATCTCAAACATTAGGGGTATTAAGAAGTGTAGCTGGAAGTTTGACCAAGAAAGTAAGGGAGAAAGTGGTTGGACAACTGTTAATTCCAGTTTTAGAATATGGATCTATATTATATATGCATTCTAACATCACAGTGTTAAATAAAGTAAATCAGGTTTATTATAAAATGAGTAAATTTATAACAAGAAGCAGGCATGGGGTGCATCATTGTGATTTATATAAAAAAGTAAATTGGTTAGACCCGAAACAGAGAAGGGCTTATATTTGGTACAAACAGTGTTGCCAAATACTAAAAGGTGAACCTAGACATTGTTTGTTTACTCATATTATAATTAAAGATGATAGGTTATTAACTACTCATACAAGATCCTTTGGTAAAGAAATCCCTATGACCAGATCTTACAACAAGCATGGAAATGTAATACTTCAGAATACTGTTGCTTACTACTGGAATAAATTGCCCCTAAGATTGAAGGTTATTGAAAATTTATTTACCTTCAAATGTAAAATAAGAGAGTATCTGCAATTAACATGTACCTGTTTTAAGTAATATTTTATAGTGTGATTGTGATATAATGTTTTGCATTTATGTATTGTGTGTTATTTATAAAACAGGACTTTGTCGAAAATGGGACCGATGTCCCAACAAATGTATTTCCTGTATAAAAATAAAATTTCATGGGGGGCGCTGTGGAGCCCGAGCTGAAAAGCAGCAACCTGGATTAGCTCTGTATAGAAAGCTCTAAAATAGATTAAAATCTACTATTTTAAGGTGCCAATTTGAGAAACAAAATTAACGGGAACATCAAGGAATCCCAACAAGTCAAGATGGGGAATCCCAGAAAAGATAGAGGTGGCGGTACAAGTGCCAAATCCACTGGAACTTCACAGGCGGTGCGTCATGGGACAGACGAGCAGGCCGCTTCCCACAGAGAACCTGAGGAAACTATGTCATCTATCGGAGCTAAGCTGCAGAGATTAATCACATCTGTTACTGATTTAAGCTCTAAAATGGACACTTTTGCTACACGGGTCACCCTGGTGGAGAATACAATGGCAGGGATGCAGATGGAGATGGGAGATGCGAAGCGTCAGGCAGACTCCGCAGCGGCAGCAACCACGCTTTTGGTGAAAGAAAATCACCACTTGACAGCCAGGCTCGAAACTCTAGAAAACCAAGCCCGTTCCTCGCATGTCCGAATTCTGGGTTTACCGGAGGGGATAGAGGGAGACCACCCTCTTATGTTTTTGCGCGAATGGCTGGACTCGAAATTAATGTCAGAGGGTCAGAGTTTAAATATTACATTGCAGAAGGCTTATCGGATTACACCAAAAGGATATCATGAGGATTCAGAGAACCCCAGGACATTGCTTCTAGTCACGGATGGAGTCGGTTCGCGGGATAGAATCCTGCGCCTCGCTAAGCAAGGAAGTCCAATAACACAGGATGACCGGAACATTTTCTTGTTTCCTGATTTAAGTTACGTTACACGTATTAGGAAGAAGAAATTTGATGGGGTTAGAAAGTTGCTACGTGAAGCTTCGATAATCCACTCGATGGTCTTCCCTGCCAGATTGCGAATTGTATACGAGGGTAAGGTCTGGGCTTTCTCTGACCCTATCGAAGCTGGGAAATGGGCCTCAAGATTTGTTTCAGCTCAAGACCATCGTTGTGGACCTGGAGAGGTTGATTCAGACGCAGAAGACTGAATTTTAACGAGCTGTAAAGTACTAAAGTTAATACTTTTAAGTTTTGGCTTTATCCTGAAAATGAAGGCATGAAAGCACTGTATTACTACCAACCTCCGTGTTAAAATATGGGGGCCTGTTTTTCCTTATTCAAAAGCTCAGTGGTTGTTGGCTTTGTTTCTTAAATAAGAAATATAAAGGGTTTGGATGAGTAAATCCTGAATGTTACCTGTAAAAGAAGCTGTTTTGATGGCGGTATTAAGGGGTTGCTGCCCGAGGTATAAACTCACTTTTAACTTTAAACCTTTAGGTTATTCAGTATGACACCAATAGCCCTTGGGAGGGGCATGGGCTTTTTGGGACTTTTATGGACTTAAGCTCTATGGACTTAGTCATACTGCTCCTGGGCTCACCACACAGCTCAATCTTGTTCGTGATATAAATTTATGTTAATTGTTTAGCTAACCCTCTATGTGGTATCAATATATCGGGGATGCATTTAATCCTAAATATTAAGGGGAAATGTGTCTGTTTCTCCAGATGGAGATTTATTATTGTGAAATGGTCTGTCCCAGATATGGACTTACTGTATGTATGTATACATATAAAATAATAAAAATAAAGTATATAAAAAAACATTTTTTACAAACAAAAACAAATCAATGGAATCTTATTCTCCTCTCTAACCTATAGAACAAAAGTGCCATCAATGGAATCCAATTCTCCTCTCGAACCTACGGAACAAAGCACCATCAGTGAAATCTTATTCTCCTCTCTAACCTACAGAACAAGGCACCATCAATGGAATCCTATCTTCCTCTCTAACTTACAGAACAAAAGCACCATCAATTAAATCTTATTATTCTCTCCAATCTACAGAACAAAGCACCATCAATGGAATCCTATTCTTCTCTCTAACCTACAGAACAAAAGCACCATCAATGGAATCTTATTCTGCTCTCTAACCTACAGAACAAGGTGCCATCAATGGAATCCTATTCTCCTCTCTACCCTACAGAATAAAGCACTGTCAATGGAATCCTGTCCTTCTCTCTAACCTACAGAAAAAAAAGCACCATCAATGGAATCTTATTCTCCTCTCTACCTACAGAACAAAAGCACCATTAGCAGAACTGTATTCTCCTCTGTAACCTACAAAACAAAAGCACCATCAATGGAATCTTATTCTCCTCTCTAATCTATAGAACAAAAGCACCGTCAATGGAATCTTATTCTCTTCTCTAACCTACAGAACAAAAGCACCATCAATGGAATCTTATTCTCCTCTTTAACCTACAGAACAAAGTGCTATTAATGGAATCCTATTCTCCTCTCTAACCTACAGAACAAGGCGCCATCAATGGAATCCTATTTTCCTTTCTAACCTATAGAACAAGGCGCCATCAGTGGAATCTTATTCCCCTCTCTAACCTACAGAACAAAGCACCATCAATGGAATCCAATTCTCCTCTCTAACCTACAGAACAAAGCACCATCAATGGAATCCTATTCTCCTCTCTAACTTATAGAACAAGGCACCATCAATGGAATCCTGTTCTCCTCCTCCTCTCTAACATACAGAATAAAAGCACCATCAATGGAATCCTATTCTCACTAAACTACAGAACAAAGCACCATCATTGGAATCTTATTCTCTTCTGTAACCTACAGAACAAGGCGCCATCAATGGAATCATATTCTCCTCTCTAACCTACAGAACAAAGTGCCATCAATGGAATCCTATTCTCCTCTTTAACCCACAGAACAAGGTGCCATCAATAGAATCCTATTCTTCTCTCTAACCTACAGAACAAAAGTACCATCAATTGAATCCTATTCTCCTCTCTAACCTATAGAACAAAGCACCGTCAGTGGAATCCTGTCCTCCTCTCTAACCTACAGAACAAGGCGCCATCAATGGAATCCTGTTCCGCTCTCTAACCTACAGAACAAAGTACCTTTATTGGAATCCTGACCTCCTCTCTAACCTACAGAACAAAGCGCCATCAACAGAATCCTATTCTCCTCTCTAACCCACAGAACAAGGCACCATCAATGGAATCTTATTCTCCTCTCTAACCTACAAAACAAGGCGCCATTAATGGAATCCTATTCTCTCTAACCTACAGAACAAAGCACATCAATGGAATTTTTTCTCCTCTCTAACCTACAGAACAAGGCGCCATCAATGGAATCGTATTCTCCTCTCTAACCTACAGAACAAAGCACCATCAATGGAATCTTATTTTCGTCTCTAACCTACAGAACAAAGCACCATCAATGGAATCATATTCTCCTCTCTAACCTACAGAACAAAAGCACCATCAATGGAATCCTATTCTCCTCTCTAACCTACAGAACAAAGCACCGTCAGTGGAATCCTGTCCTCCTCTCTAACCTACAGAACAAGGCACCATCAATGGAATCATATTCCCCTCTCTAACCTACAGAACAAAGTACCGTTAATGGAATCCTGACCTCCTCTCTAACCTACAGAACAAAGCACCATCAACAGAATCCTATTTTCCTCTCTAACCCACAGAACAAGGCACCATCAATAGAATCCTATTCTCCTCTCTAACCCACAGAACAAGGCACCATCAATGGAATCCTATTCTCCTCTCTAGCCTACAGAACAAAGCACCATAAATGGAATCTTATTCTCCTCTCTAACCTACAGAACAAGGCGCCATCAATGGAATCCTATTCTCCTCTCTAACCTACAGAACAAAGCACCATCAATGGAATCTTATTCTCCTCTCTAACCTACAGAACAAGGCGCCATCAGTGGAATCCTATTCTCCTCTCCAATCTACAGAACAAGGCCCCATCAATGGAATCCTATTCTCCTCTCTAACCTATGGAAGAAAGCGCCATCAATGGAATGATAGTCTCCTCTCTAACCTACAGAACAAAGCACCGTCAATGGAATCCTGTCCTCCTCTCTTACCTACAGAACAAAGCACCATCAATGGAATCCTATTCTCCTCTCTAACCTACAGAACAAGGCGCCATCAATGGAATCCTATTCTCCTCCTCCTCTCTAACCTGCAGAACAAAGCACCATCAATGGAATTTTATTCTCGTCTCTAACCTACAGAACAAAAGCACAATCAATGGAATCCTAGTCTCCTCTCTAACCTACAGAACAAAGCACCATCAATGGGATTGTATTCTCCTCTCTAATCTACAGAACAAAAGCACCATCAATGGAATCATATTCTCCTCTCTAATCTACAGAACAAAAGTGTTGTCAATTGAATCTTATTCCCCTCTGTAATCTAAAGAACAAAAGCACCATCAATGGAATCCTATTCTTCTCTCTAACCTACAGAACAAGGCGCCATCAATGGAATCTTATTCTCTCTAACCTACAGAACAAAAGTACCATCAATGGAATCCTATTCTCTCTAACTTACAGAACAAGGTGCCATCAATGGAATCCTATCCACCTCTCTATCCTACAGAACAAAAGCACCATCAGTGGAATCCTATTCTCCTCTCCAATCTACAGAACAAGGCGCCATCAATGGAATCCTATTCTCCTCTCTAACCTATGGAAGAAAGCACCATCAATGGAATGATATTTTCCTCTCTAATCTACAGAACAAAGCACTGTCAATAGAATCTTATTCTCCTCTCTAACCTACAGAATAAAGCACTGTCAATGGAATCCTGTCCTCCTCTCTAACCTACAGAGCAAGGTGCCATCAATGGAATCCTATTCTTCTCTCTAACCTACAGAAAAAGGTGCCATCAATGGAATCCTATTCTCCTCTCTAACCTATGGAACAAAGCACCATCAATGGAGTGCTATTCTCCTCTCTAATCTACAGAACAAAGCACCATAAATGGAATCCTGTCCTCCTCTCTAACCTACAGAACAAGGCACCATTAGTGGAATCCTATTCTCCTCTGCAATCTACAGAACAAGGAACTTTGATGGAATCCTATTTTCCTGTCTAAACTCTGGAACAGGATATAGCAGTGGAATTGTGTTCCACTATCTAACCTCTGAAGAGGGAAAGAGAGAAAGAGAGAAAGAGAGAAAGAAAGAGAAAGAAAGAAAGAAAGAAAGAAAGAAAGAAAGAAAGAAAGAAAGAAAGAAAGAAAGAAAGAAAGAAAGAAAGAGAAATCCATACCTAACTGAGGTGCGTCTGAGTTTGCTGGGGTGTTGTGAGGGCGCTGCGGGGCAGAGTTTGCACCTTTTTTCATATCTTCTGCATCACTATAGCGACGGATCCAATGGTTCAGTTCCTCACGGTCTGCCTCCTGGCATCGACGCAGTACGGTGAGAGAGCGGCGGGTTTTTTCCACCATGTCCATAATACAGTTCAAGAGCTGAAAGGAAGAAGAACAATTACAGCTTGTAACTTACACCATTCACAACATGTGTTGAGAACACAGCAAGTGCTCTCCTGCCTGATGATTTTAACAGAACAATAACATCAAAGAGAGTGGACGGGATTAGGTTGGTGAGAACTGCCTGCAGTGGTAGGTGAACACCTAAGGACATTGACTAAGCTCCCTCCAGTCACTCCTACACTACTGCATTTGGCATACAATGTCCTTCATTCTTGACCAGCAAGCCATGCCATCAGACACATCCTGCGATGGAGCCATCTGACTTAATCATAGTCAAGACATTTAAAATGGCTACTAGCCTGCTGACATAGTGGTAGCATTACTGTGTGCAACATGGGCAAACCAAGTTAGGGAATGAGGTCCAGTTGTCAGGGGCTGGCCATGGTGGGGGGGAATCAAGTGTCCCAGAGGACATTCTCTTCCCCCAGAGAGGGAGGGCTGTTGCTGCAAGACTGTCACCTGGGTGACCATAGGTGGCTGTGCAGTTGGACAGTGAACAGGGATGGGCGGACATTGGCTGGTGCTTGTGAAGGCACGCTTGCATGCCTCCACTAGCATCTCCTGGAATAACAATGTCCTATGGGTGGGGCTAAGAGAGAAAAAAGTTGTCTGTATAGCATGGACTCCAGCACACTCAGGCCCCAACCCATGCCACTGACACTGTGGGGACATCCCGGGAACTTTCACCTCCTTGCACATGAAAAGGTGGGGGTGGGCTCCAGCTGAGCTGGACCCCACCACAAGGGAAAAACTCATAGAGTTGGAAGACCCCCGCAGGTAAGTGACAGGTATGTCAGGGATGGGACAGGGTCCGTTCAGATGGAGGTCAAGCTGGACTGAGAAAATGTCAATTATATAAAAAAAAGTTTAAAATGATTAATACATTTCAGTGGAATGCAGTTCACTTGACATGCGGGTCTTTTTGTATAAAGTCGGGGCTTTTACACGGCTATGCTTTTTTTCTTGACTTATTGATTGTGACTACCACATGGAGCTGGGTGGCCAAGTGGTTACAACACTTGCCGTAAGGTGCCAACATCACTAAAGTTCTCAATGTCCCAGGGGGCTATACTGCCTGGTGGTCTGAGACTAGAAAGTGTACATAATGGAGCAAGATAACTTCAAACAAGATCTGATTCTTTAAAAAATAAATAAGAATTTTCTAGTACTAGGCAAGTTCTGACATTAAGAAGAGAAAAAAAACATCTTAATTTAACTGTTTGATGCTTTAAAATCCACATTGGAATCTGCATACAGACACTATTTAGAGCTGAGATGATTATGTTTTTTCCAAATACTAAAGAGGATAGACTGGGTGGAGAATATACAGGTATAAAATGGAAAGTGACTATCCTGTATCTTGATTGAGTAAAAAGATTCCAAACCCATGTGGTTGGGAACAGCACGCTGACATATCAGTGCCTCCAAGAATAATTCCTGATTGCCATCGCAAACATGGCCTCCACCTTTACTCACTAAAAAACTTCAGCTAGGTACTACATTTAAAATATATATATATATATATATATATATATAGATGTTATTTCTCATCATAATCTACTTCTACTTCTATTTCTATGAAATTGGTCGGTCTGCTTTCTCATGTCGCTTTCCTAAACTATGGTCCTCCCTTCCGGTGTCAGTATGCTCTGCCTCTTGTGCTTTCTCCCTTAAGTCTCTTCTTTGTTACTTTCCTACTCCCGTCTGCAACTGCCCATGATCCTCTACCTCTTGATTTCCTTCTCCCCACTAATATTACCCAGGCCATTTTGATCTCCCCAGGCTACCTGTATCAGTAGTTTCCCCTGTCTATCCAAACTCAGTTTTATCTACTACATGCATCTGTTGCACTGATTTGCCTTCAGTGTTTATGATTATGCTACTCTGATATACTGTATTAAGTCGGCACTGAAAACTCACTTATTTCAGCTTGCTTTTTCAGAGTAGCATTATTGAATATCATTGCTTAGTTACTGTATTTAAACTATGGATTTTAACATGTTCTAGAACTGTACAAGTGCTTTGATATACAGTACATGAATTGTGCTTTTTATAAATAAAGTTTATTGTTATTATTGCTGCATATGACTTCTGTTTTTGTAATGTTTTTAATACTATTCAGTTTTTCCACCTCTTGATTGAGTTTCACCTCCCCTCACCCCTAGGACATATCTGGAGAGGAGCTGTTAGCAACTCAGTATGTCTTTCCTGGTGAAACTTTGAAATATATAATAATACCCTCCTTACACACATACACATGAAGAACTACTTGACTGGCCTGAAGATACAGCAGTAGCACTACTACTACTACTAGTGGTGCTGACAACCCGTGTTTAGAAGCAAACTCGGGATGTTGGAGGGTCGGCTAGGGGAGAGGAGAGGAGGAGGACCGAACGTCTGCTGGACTGCTCTCCTCATCCTGGGAGAGAGGGATACAGCACCCAGTATATGCCTAGCTCCTAGTGGCAGCTAGGGGTAGGGTAGCCCAGGGAATGCAACTTTGGGGGTGGGAGCAGAGGCAGTTGTTGACATCCTACATGCAACAGCATGCATCGGGCTGTCTAGATGGCATTGCATTTCTGCCCTCCCAGGGGACCGAAACACACAGGAGGGAGAAAACAGGGCTGGCCAGCATGACGGAAGTGACCCTCCACAGGTCCCATACTTGGTGACATGGCACACCTCCTGCTCGAGGATCTGTTTTGTGGCTTCTGGATCGCCCCCACCATGGAATGGAGGGAAGCCATGGGGAAGGTGGGTTGGCTCCCCCTGGCTCCATGGGGAGCCAGGGTGACAGCACTGGGAAGAGGGAGTCAGTGCCTGATGATGGTGCCAGCCTGCAGGTGAAATAAACTGAAACAACTGCCAAAAAAAAAAAAAGAAAGAAAGAAAGAAAAGAAAAATAACTACTTACTTTTATTTCTGGTGCCCCTTTGCTAAGTATGAAAAACTCCTCCATATCCTTACCTGCTTACCAGGGAAATATCTGCTGTTCACCCTGCCATAGAAGAAACTGAGGACCAGACTCTATTTGGCAGTGTGTGTATTTATAAAGGTGAAGATTTTGGCAGTGGCATACCACAAAATTTTGAATTGTATTCCATGATCTACTGAACATGTTGAAAGGCAGATGACTGATAGGTGGGGAAGGACTACTTTTTACTAGTTACTCGTAAGAAAAGAAAATACGTGTGTTTAATAAAATAAAGTTCCTTTCTTTCTTTTTATAATGGTTTCTTAGGAAAATCATTTTAAAAGTGCAGTAAGACACTCCACAGTGTGAGTTATTATATGATAACCATACTTCCTGGTGCAGGTGGGGAACAGAATAAGGCAAGGCAAGGCAATTTTATTTATGAGGGGCCCACTCCCAGAGGCTCTGGGCACCGTACACAAGCGAAAACAAACAGCAGTTAATTAAGACATAATAAAAACTCATTAAAACCATTACAAGATTAAAATACAAAGATAAAATAAAATAAGAATAGGGTTTCAAAAATCAGTCTTCAGGGAACTGGCCAAAACTAAAATAAAGATGTTAGCAGCCAAACACCAGGCTGAAGAGGTGGACCTTTAGCCTCCCCTTAAATACCTCAATCGAGGGACCCTACAGACTGCAGGTGGAAATGAGTTCCACAGGGTCGGCCCAGAAACACTAAATGCCCGCTCACCCGAGGACTTGAGCCAAACCCTGGGAATGGCCAGGAGGCCCCTCGAAGAGAAGCGAAGGAAGTGCGCAGAGGACACTGGTGTCAGGAGTTCAGACAGATAACTAGGACCCAGCCCATATAGGGCTTTAAAGGTGAGAAGACCCACCTTGAAAAGGACCCTCCACCTGACTGGCAGCCAGTGCAAAGTACGCAGGACCAGAGTCACATGACTGGACCTTGAAATGCCCGTCAGCAACCGGGCCACTGTATTCTACACTAGCTGCAGCCGGTCCTTCCCGTGACCCCAAAGTACAGAGCATTGCAGTAGTTGAGCCTAAAAGTCACGGAGGCATGCACTAGTGTCAGCAGGTCCTCAGTCGGAATGAGGGGCTTAATACAGGCAATGTTCCGCAAGTGGTAAAAACCACTGCTGACTACAGCTGACACCTGATCTTCAAAGATCAGTCTGCAATCAAGGATCACACCCAGATTTTGCACCCTCGGAGAGACCACCAATGGAGCAGACCCCAGAACAAGTCCAGAGTCAGCCCCTGGTGGCAACTCATCACGTCCGTGACTCGGCTCGATCAGCAGTACCTCAGTCTTAGCCGGGTTCAGTCTTAGCCAGTTGGAAGCCATCCAGTCATTGATTTTAGCCAGACAGCTATTAAGCACGTCGACCGCTCCCGATGTTCCGGGTGTAAAAGACAAATACAGTTGGGTATCATCTGCATAGCAGTGAAACTCCACACTGTATTGTCGAATGATCTCACCCAGGGGCAGCATGCACACTGCGAACAACATCGGCGACAAGTTCGAGCCCTGAGGTACTCCGCAAAACAGAGGCATTGGGGAGGATAAGAAATTCCCCCATCACCACCCGCTTCACTCTGACTGAGAGACAGGACTCAAACCGCTTAATGACACTACCACCGAGTCCACAAAGCTCACAGAGCCGATCAAGAAGCATAATGTGATCCGCAGTGTCAAAAGCTGAAGAGAGATCGAGGAGCACAAGAACTGATCTGTCTCCTCTATCTCTAGCCCTGAGCAGATCATTATGCATTCTCACTAGAGCAGCTTCAGTTATATGTCTAGCCTGAAAACCCAACTGGAAAGACTCATAGATATCTGAGGACACCAGGAGATCCTCTAGCTGATGTGACACCAGTTTCTCAACAACCTTGCTAAGAATGGCAGGGGAAACATTAGAAAGCATTACACCACACAGTGAGTAGTTAGAATGCAGAGTAGCCTACACAGTATGGTTGTGGAAACTAGCACTGTTCAGGCTTTCAAATAAGGATTTGACAGACAGATTCATGAGGAACAACGGCACTGAAGGTCACACAGCATGAGTAGGGGTAACATAAGTTAGACAGATTCCTGAGGGAGAATGGTGTTAACAGTTATACAGCATGAGACTGGGTAACACAGGACTAGACAGATTCCTGAGGAAGAACAGAATTAAGAGTTACACAGTATGAAGAGGGGTAACACAAGACTAGACAGATCCCTGAGGGAGAATGGCATTAAGGGTTACACAGTATGAGTAGGGGTAACACAGGACTAGATAGATTCCTGAGGAAGAATGGCATTGAGGGTTTTACAACATGAATAGGGGTGACACAGTACTAAACAGATTTCTGAAGGAGAATGGCACTGAAGGTCACACAGCATGAGTAGGGGTAACACAGGCTAGACAGATTTCTTTCAGAGAATGTGTTGATGGTTACAAAACATAATTAGGGGATAGTAGGACTAGACAGATCCCTGAGGGAGAATGGCACTGAGGGTTAGACAGCATGAGTGGGGGTAATACAGGACTAGACATTTTCCTGAGTTAGAAGAGAATTAAAGGTTGCACAACTTGACTAGGGGTAAGACAGGATTAGACAGATATATGAGGCAGAAAGACTTAAAGGGTTATACAGCATGAGTAGGGGTAACACAGGACTACAGCAAGTCCGAAGAAGGGTTGTGCTTCCAATAATGTAGGGTGGTAGTGCAGTGAGAAGCTGCCAACCCTTCTATGCAGCAGACAATGACAGGTTCACTGCACACCAAAAGGAGTCACTAGACACCAGAGTGATGCTGGGTGAGACTGAAATCACTGTTGCCATACACACATTGTTAATACAGCAGGCACAATCTCAGGCACAAATCCAATAACTTGTGCAGATACAACAAAAATGCTCACTCCAGACAGTGAAAGCAAACCAGTGAACATGGCCCGGGGCACAGACTATGCCTGCTACATTAACAATCTGTGTACAGTAGCAGTGATTACAGTCTCACTCGGCATCACCCCTAGTGTCTGGTGACTCCTTTTGTGTTAGGAACATAGAAAAAGCTAAACAAATAAAGACCATTTGCCCGTCTGTTTTTTTGCCTTCAGCCTACCAGGCAGCTGCAGCTCTAGTTAATTACTTCCATGGATACTTTAGCTCTCTATGCCATTTAAACAACAAAGCATGACAGGGGGTGCATTATGTTGGGTTAACAGCTCCATTCGGGTGATTTGAAGCACAAGGTGAAGCCTAGTACTTCCACCACCTGAGAAGGGCCATTAGCCTGCCATAACACACTCCCTGGAGTGCCTTATTGTGATTATGAAGTGGGTCCTTTTTAGTAAATTGGATGAATTTTTTAAACATATTTTTGTTGAGCTACTTTGAGCTGGGCTGTTGTGCCAGGATTAACAGCCCGGCTGAAAGTATCTCTTGGCGGATCAGTAGCCAGCATTCTTTCTACCCATTTTATAATTTTCAGTAAGTAACTAAAGAAATGGAGTCGCCCCGATGGTGCACAGGCAGTGCGTTTTGTTACCATGCTGGTGACCCGGGTTCTGATGTGAGCCCAGAAAGTTGTGTTGGGAGGCAAGCCAAGGTCTTGGCTGGGGAGGGTTGGCAGCGGAGTACGCCAGCACAGTGACCCCTGCAGTTGGTCCAGGAAGCTTGCTCCTGCCACAGGGTGGGCTGTGGCTGTGCAAGTCTGACAGAGGCATTGCACCCACCTGGGGAAGAGAGAGGGACAAAAAATGGAGGAGAAAAATCTAGAAGCTGTCTAAGTGATGGCCAGCTTTGGCCTGATTAGAGTATATACCTGTGTTCAGGATATTTATTATATTTATTTATTTAGTTTTTGTTGACCAGGAAGGAGGACTAGACAATTTTTGCCTATTATCAGCCTTGTTCCAGGGGGAGGAGGATAAAGATGGATGCCAACTGAAATTGAACCAGATTTTAAGCTGTTGGTGGTATTTTAATATCCATGGGAACGAGCTACCAGCTGTTGTTGAGGGGGGGGACCTAGATTAAAAATACTAAAAGCCAGCCAGTCTGTGCAGCAGCAGTGTTAATGCTGGGTTTAGGAATGAGCCCAGGATGCGGGGGGGGGGGGTGAAGCACTCCCTATCAGAGTCTGCTGGGTCCCGCTTCAATGTTGCAACCTGCACTGCAAGACCACAGGTAGCAGTGCAGTGCAACAAGGTAATCCCATGCAGCTCAGAAGGGAGGATATTTGCCGACTCCACGCTGCGACACACAACTACATGTATGCGTGCATCAGAGTCCTCACTATGACCACCTGGGGGAGGGAGAAAAACAGATGGAAAACACTATAAACTCAGACAATCAAGTCAGGTATGCTCAACGCCTGCTCAGCCTCCTGCACATGTGGGTAGCGAGGACCTGCCCCCTATTGCCCCACTGGGGGGAGGACTGTGGAACTGGAATAAGGGATACAAGTTAAGGCAATGGTGATGGCTAGATGCTTGGGGCAGATGGGGGCCAGACATGTGTGAGGGAAGATAAAGTGCCAGTTACAAAACAATTACTGGAGAAATAAAGAAATGGGAATGAGTTGGATGTTCAGAGTTACAAGGCTAATGGAATCAAGACATCGTGGCTCAGTTCCTACTTGATAGGAGTCCACATTGCCAAGCCACTAAACATGTTTTGGTACCACTTGACACAACTGGAAATAATCTCTCCACAAAAAGTGACCCTGAATTTAATGAGCATAGCAACTCTATTACCTTCACACCTTTGAGATGGAGGATGGGCCCCTCAAGGTCAGAAGGTGGTGCCCAACTGTATGAAAGCAAATTGGGCCAATAGTCACACAGAGGGTTTCCATTTCTGAATACCTCACTACCCTGCCTTTCAGCAACACAAACTTGACTTTCTTTTTCATGATGGAGAGCTATCACTTAGTGATACCCCGCCCCCACCCCAGACATTTATGTCCATGACAGCAATGAACTGTATTATGGAGACTTTCCCCTCCTTAAATGTACCTCGTTGTTAAGGTGCTTCCACTCCTCCGCCCACTCTCTGTCCGTCAGGCGGTGATCAATAACTTCCTCTTGCCGAGCACCATGGACTGCTACAACAAAAAAGAGAGGGGGTGGAGTTTGAAATCATCACTTATTTATTTCAAAAGTTCTACCAGGAAAGACATACTGAGCTAGTGCTGGCTCATTTCCAGATGCATCCTGTGGGGGGGGGGGTGGAAGTAGGCAATGCAATAAGGTACAAGCATAATCAAAATACATTTTGGTTGTACAGCTACAATATTTAGGCAGGCAGAACAGTGCAACACAAAATCAAAGGTTCAAGTACCATACATTAATTTGCAAGTGCAATACATTACCAGATGTGCAAAACAAGATTAAGAGCAGACTAATACCACACCATCTAAGTGCCTAAGGTGGACAAAAGTTGCTCTGAAATTGGGGCACCCAGCATAAAACTGAGGGGAATGGTGTACCCAAGGATAGGGGTTAGGTACAGTATTATAGATCACTTTTCTTATGATGCCTCTCTTTCTGATACATATCTTCTCATGTCCTACAGTGCATTAATCCGCTATGGTAGTACCTCTGGACACTTATGAACTCTTTATACACTATATAACTGATACTGTACGTATGGCAACCCTTTTTTAGTTAGCCTAATATGACACACAGGAGTATCAGAAAGGAAAGTTTGTTCTAAGCCCAGGTTTGCAGCATAAGAATGAGTGGCAAGCTTTTCGAACTACCTTTTCACCCTTGCATCCCACACTCAGTAGCGTGGTTGCACAGTTCAGCGCACATGCATCCGATAAGCAGAAATACAGGCTGCTTGTACAGACTGCCTCTATTTTAGGACTATGATTGCCCCTTTGGGGAACCAATAAAATAGCTCCAAAGCCACAGATGTTTGCACACCCGGCGGCACAGAGAGGCTGCTCAGAACTTGCACATTTTGGACTTCAGCAGCACAGCTGTGAGAGTTCAGGAGTCCATGGGGAGATGACCCTCGGCTTAGTCCCTTCCTGCACCTGTGGCTCAGACTCTGAGTCTTAACCAAAACAAAGCTAGTACTGATCAGAAAGATGATTGGGGGAGGGGCACAGTGGCAAAGCTGACTACTCTGGGATGTGGTAAAAGACGTGGTTGTGGTACAGCTGCAGACAGCAAGGTGGCGATAACCCAGCTGCATTCTGAGGCTGGGAATTCAATCCTATACATGCTCTGTTTTAAGTATGCAGTACATAGTATGTGTACTGAAGTTCTGTTCTCCAGGACAAGCTCTACGAGATGTTGCAACTTGTTTGCAAGGGGGTCATGTGAGCGGCAGCAGCGAAGTAAGCATGTGGTGTTTAGTGATGCAGGAGAGCACAGCAGTGCAAATAACATTTACATACTAAAGAGTACCTGATGTGTCACAGAAACAGAAATGTGCCAGCAGGAAAAGACTAGTCCATCATGTCTGCCGACTCTCTTACCCGAACTGTTCCAACCAATTGTGTGCATGCTGGCCAAAGCCTTAGTGGCAGTTTATGCACATAATGCAATGTCATCAATCCCATCACATTTTAGCCAGTAGCAGGACTGCATTCTATCACAGAAATGCATGATGCAATTCATGCCATAGGAATTAAATGGAAACGGCCATCAGGATAGTCCCCAATTAAGCATTTTGCAAATAAAGATAACTTTTAAGTTAGTAATGTTTCTCACGCTTACGTTTGTCTGGTTGAGCCTGCCCTCCATCCTCAGTCTATATGTATCAAATCGAATCAAATTTATTTATAAAAAGGCGTCTTTCTAAAACCAAGGCGCCTGTACAATAAATACATAAAACAGAATAGATTATTCTAACAAACATATAATTCAGCAGACAACAATATAATAGCAGCATAGGAAAGCAAACTAAACCTCAATCAATAAATGCCAGCCTGAAGAGATAGGTTTTCAAAGCTATTTTAAAACTCTGGACGGTTAGGCAGTCTCAAACCTGATGAGGTAGAGAGTTCCACAGGGTCGGGGCAGCAAAACTAAACGTCCTTGCTCCAGATGTTTGCAGACGTACCCTGGGAACCTCTAGCAATCCCTCATCGGAGGATCGGAGAGGACGGAGGGGACAGCAGGGACAAAGGAGATCTTTCAAGTATCCTGGGCATGGCACCGGGATCAGAAAGTTATGAAATGGAGCTATTAATAGCTCTTACTTCTAAAATCATTATCTTCAGTACACTGTCCTGTGGCTGATCCCTTTATCTGATGTCAGCCGCAGGAGGTTTTGGAATATGTCATTAGAGGATAAGTGTACAAAATGTCCATTGGGAGGGACAGCTGGATCAACCAGATAACAGTAAATATGAGAAACACCATTGCAGGCAGAAATTATCTTTATTTGCAAAATGTTTAATCAGGGACTGCACCACACCAACATGTCTGGCAAGTCCTGATTGGACATTTGCCTCTGACAAATGCTGCTGCAGAAGCCTAGGACACCTGCTGCAGAGAAAAGGACTGAAGTTCCATGGAGAACTAGGGGTCCTGCTCATGCAGTATGTTTTCCCCTGGTGATCCGGTATCACTTTGTAGCTCGCCTCAGGACTAACTCTATAAGGTCCATAGCCTTTTTTTTTTTCTTTTATGGGTGGGATCCAGAAGTCCAGATACAGTTTTATTAAAGGCCCATAGTGGGGCAATGGCACCTCCTTTCTCCTGTTGCAGAACCCCCCCCCGCCCTATATATCCCCGAGTCCTGTTTGCCTTTCTGAGTGCCCTGGTGCCCTGTACCAATGGCTTGACACTATCACAAACGATGACCCCGTAGTTCTCTTCTTTCTAGGGTCACACAGATGTCTCCCCCTTGATCCAATAACCTGTCCTTCAGCTACCCCTGCCTTTGTGCATAACTTTGCACTTCTTAGCATTAAACTTCAGTTGTCACACATTGGATACCCCCACCTTCCAGTATTTCTAGATCCCTCTTCTTATACCGTATCCCTTCTTCAGTGTCTGCACTGACAGAGTTAAGTGTCATCAGCAGAGAGGCAGGTTTATGTTTGATCCCTTCACCTATGTTGCAGATGAACACATTAAACAGTACTGAACCCAGCACAGAGTCCCATGGCCTTCTACTTGTCTTAAGAAGAACAACTTGGAAAAACATACAGACAATTCAGTACAGGACTGATGTTTCTGCAGTTACGGTCCCTTTTCCCTTTATAACTGCAGATATCGCAGAAATCAAATACGTAGGCCTTCCCCACAGTTTTGACAACGCTCACAGCAATGCATCACTGCATAAAATTCTTTTTTTTCAATGTCTCTCATCCCAGCATTTCATGTAATGGCTTCTTCAGGGGACTTCTCTAAAGAGTAAAATAAATAATGAATGTATGCAAAACGTTTAGCATTGTAAAACAATTCTTTCTCCTAAGCCATGTGTGGTTTCATCATATCTTATTAATATATAATTGTTTGCTGTTCTCTTGCAGTAATTGTTTTATATTGGCTGCCTGTATAAATACAGATATGTGTATTATAATTCAATTAGACAAACGTAGGATATAGGTGCAGTGCATATTGTGTCACCACTACCTACACTTCAACAAGCACATATCAAAATGAAAGCAGAACAAGCAGGATCTAACTATTGTATTTACTTTTATTCACATTATGCACAGCTGAAGAAGCGTAGAGCTGCAAGCAAGCACTGGCAGGGCAGCTGGGCAAGAGCCAAGTCCTAAGGTGTGTTACGGGACTGGGGGCACTTTGTGCATCGTTTAAAGTAGTGACACATTACGTACTGCACCTATATCCTGAGTTTGTCTAAATGAATTATAATACATGTTTCTATATTTATACAGGCAGCGATGGAGGGAAAACCGCCAGCGCTGGAAACCTCTTGGAACCTGTGGTCACAAGATACATCTGTTCCTCCTAGACAGACTAGTATAAGTTAAAGCAGCTGTGAATGTTAAGGTGAAAATGTTGACCTATACTTTTTTTCTTCCATTTTAGATTTGAAATAATAAATGGAACACTACTTTTAAATCAGCAGTGCAACAAAAAGGGCAAACAACGTGACCATACCTTTTCTTCACTACAAAAGATTCCAGGCATCTTCCACCTACCTTCCTTACCCTACTTGGCATTGACATTTTCTAGTTTAACCAAAATGTATTTTATAAATGTTTTAATTTAGTTTTTTTCTCAAGAAAAAAAACAGAAGGACGTCAAATTTTGCTTAGAACTAGCATTGTAAACCTAGCAAGGGTTAGGATCGAGAAAATTAAAAAAAAAAAAGCTCTGGTGTACAGCATAGGAGGTACCTAGAAATAGATCTGACAAGTATGCCAATATAATTTAATTATAGTTGAAACAAAGTTTTTGAAAAAAAAAAGAAGTTTTTTGCTGCACTGCTACTTTGATAAGGTTTATACCAGGTTTCTAATTAGCATTCTCAGCTGATCTTTGTTAACCCGTTGTCCCATAAGCAGGGCCCCTACTGTTCTGTAGCATGTTGTCCTGCATTTATTTAGTCACTTGAAAAGTGATAAACAATTGGTGTTCAAAACCAATGGAGAATGCTAGTTAAAACTGGAAGCCGAGCCTTATTAAAGGGACACTAAACATTGCAGGGGTCACGCAAATTGTGAAAGCCCATGAAAAGATCTTTCAAATGAGGTATTGGGTTTACCTGTAGGGGACAGGAGTATTGAGATATGAATAGCTAAGTAATGTGTAAATCAACTCATAGCAACAGCCATTTAATGCAGTCTTAAAAACAGGAAGTGATGTCACTGAGGGGCTAGATCTATGTTGTTAATTACACCTTGCCCCTCAGAGACATCACTTTCTGTTGTAAGATTGCAAGAAATGGCTGCTGCCTTGTTTTGATTTTCAGATGATTTAAATATTCATATCTCAAGACATTTGACACCTACAATGAAGCCAAATACCTCATTCAGCATAACTTTTCAGGGGCTTTCGCAGTTTGATCAATCCCAGCAATGTTTACTGGCCCTTTAAAAGAAGTGTACTTCCTTTTATTATTTAAAATGTAAAAAAAAAAAAAAAAAAAAAGTGCTGCAACAGACTCAAAACAGGGGAAAACAAGCATTTGTCAATGCCGAATATTGTCTTGCTGGCATTGGCATTGGTAGTGCAGGAGTTAGAGAGATGCATAATAGGAATGGCAGTGAAGTATGGAACTGATGCCAACCCCACCCCACCCTGCAGAGACTGACAGGCATTGAGGTGTGCCTTTGGGTCATTGGCCACAATGCTCATGCCATTTCACCTAGCCCTACCCTGCAGACACCGACAAGTGTTGCATTGTGCCTTGGGGTCATCGGGCCTTACGCTCACCCCATTCCATAAGGAAATACATTGAGATGGGTGCAGTATAGGAGAATGGGGTGAAACTTGGGGCCGAAGAGTCCAAGTCACACCTTGATGCCTGTCACTGGCTGCAGGGTGGGGTTGGGGGTGGAATGGCGTGAGCATTACAGCCGGCAATCCAAAGTCACACCCCTGACACCTGTCAGTCTCTACAGGGTGGGACGTTAAGGTTAGAAACTGTAACGCTCCAGGCGTTTGTTGATATTTGCACTCCAAATTTTCAACATGAGCTTTTTGTGACCCCACCTCATGAAAACATTTGGGACCTCCACTCATGAACTGTGGCACTGTGATTTTGTTAATCTGTCGCGAACGTTGATTCCCCACGGCGACCGTGCCATTCTGCACTAGATGTGCGAGAACACACTTCAGGCAGGATGTGAAAAATGACAGCTGTACTATTCATAAGGAGGTGTGAAGAAATGGCAATGTTGAAAATCTGGAGTGAAAATATTAAAAATTCTCGAAGTTACGAGTGTGCGTAGAGCTGCGCAATGCAACTAAATAACACAGTCATTTTATGGAATATTTTCAGCAAAGTTTCAACATAAGCATTTTGGGACCTCCGCTCATGAACAGTGGCACTGTGATTTTGTTAATCTGTCCTGAACGTTGATTTTTCACAGCGACCACGCCATTCTGTGCCAGATGTGTGAAAACACATTTCAGGCAGAATGTGAAAAATGACAGCTGTTCCATTCATTAGGAGGTGTGAATAAATGGCAATGCTGAAAATCTGGAGAGAAAATATAAAAATTTCTCGAAGTTATGAGCGTGCGTGGAAACTTTGCAAAGCACGCTCGTAACAGTCATTTTGTGGAATTTTTTCATCAAAATTTCAACATAGGCATTCTGGGACCTTCACTCATGAACAGTGTCACTGTGATTTTCTTAATCTGTCCCGAACATTGATTTTCCACAGTGACCGCGCAATTGTGCGCCAGATGTGCGAAAACACATTTCAGGCAGGATGTGAAAAATGACAGCTATACTGTTCATAAGGAGGTGTGGAAAAATGTCAATGCTGAAAATCTGGAGTGAAAATATTAAAAATTCTCGAAGTTACGAGCATGCGTGGGAACTGCACAATGCATGCTCGTAACAGTCATTTTTGGAAATTTTTCACCAAATTTGCAACATAGGCCTTTTGAGAGGCCACCTCATGAGTAGTGATACAGCTGTTTCATTAATCAGTGCCGAAGAGGTGATTCCGCAGTGACCGTGAAATCACATTTCGGGACCAGATAACAAAATGACAGTGACTGAGTTCATGAGGTGGGGTCCCAAGAACCCCATGTTGAAAATTTGGAGCCAAAAGTCACAAAAATGGCCGAGATATCCACCTAAGTTGACCCCCCTTTATGCCATTATATAGCTTACCAGCATTTCTTCAGTTTGCGGTCAGCTTTGAAAAGTGCATGTGTTCCCCACCCACGGTCGTTGCACCGGACTCCAGAGGTTAGTATGGGGTGAAGGGGGGGTGCGAGGGAGGTAGAGATGCAGAGGTTGGAGTGCGGGTTGGGGAAGGGGCGTTGTGACCATGAGGGACCGTTTTCTCTTTTACAGGTAACAAAAAAAAAAAAGATATCGCGGGAAGGTTTTTTTTTTTTCAGGTTTGCTTTGGGCACACTGGGGTGGGTTCCCAGTGTGCCACCTGTGTTTTTTGGGAAGGGGGGCTGAAGCCGATGGGGATTGGGCCCCCTGGCAGCAAAGAAAGCATGTCTGTGTTTGGGGGGCATGATGGCGAGGGGGATTGGGCACCCCCCTCGGCACACAAATTCAAAAGGGGGACATTAAACTAATGGGGATTGGGCTCCCCCGTCGTCAAATAAACTGGGAAGGGGGCATGCCGACAGGGGGATTAGGCACCCAAGGCATCAGCTTTCACATGACTGTGAAAGGCGGACTGCGACAGCCACCACCATGTTTATTGAAATATTACACCAGGCAAGGTACACCCTGCAATGACGGGGCGCTCCCTCATTGCAGTGGCGAAAATCTTTCAAGTTGGGGGCACGCTTCTGAGCTGCTGTCATAGCATGCTCATTCATTGGTGCCACACAGACCAGCCCAAGAAAGCAGTGGTGCCATTGGCCACAACACGACCGCACCTCCACAACCTGCTACTCCAGCAAGCTGTCACAAAATGTTGCTTGCGCTACACACGCAAGACAACATTAAAAAAACGTATTATACAAGACAGGAAATAAGGGACAATATAGAATATGACAAACAAGTATAGGTCAAAATTTTCACCATAAACATGTGTGACATACAAACACAAAAACGTTGAATTTGTCAGCAAAAAAAGATTGTTTGGCCATCCAGCCTGCCCAGATCTTCCCTGCCTAATGTGTCCCCATAGACCCTAACTGGTCAGTGGTGACGCTCTCTCCTCCCCGTCTATTTACTAATATTCCTGTATGTCTATCTCACACAGGCTTTAAGCCCACCACTGTTTTTGCCTCCACTATTTCTGCTGTCAGTCTTCTCCAGGGGTCTACCACCCTTTCAGTGAAGAAGTACATCCTCATATCCCTCCTAAACTCCCCCCTCCCACTCCAGTGTCATCACATGCTCCCTGGTCCTGATGCTCTTTCTCACTCAAAAGATAATCCCCTCCTGCACTGTTCACCCCTGTGTGGTACTTGTAGGTCTCTTTGATGTCCCCTCTCGCTCACCTCTCTTCCAGGGTGTACATGTTGAGATCCCTCAGTCTCTACTCACAGGGCTTCTTGTGCAACCCCTGCACCATTTTATTTGCCTCCTCTGGAATGCCACCCCCCTGTCTATGCCCATTCTGGGGTGTGTCCTCCAAAACTGGACACAGTTCTCCAGGTGGGCTGCTTTAATAGGGCCACCATGGAGTGTTTGGTATGGTGTAAGAGACTCGGAGCGTGACCTTTCGGCGATAGGACCGTGAAGGGAAGCTGAGTGGTTCTGGCTGTCCATACCTCACAAGAGGAATCTGTTCTACAATAAGAGACACTCAGCCGAGGTCTTAGTAACTTACTATAAATCACTCAAGTTAGCTAGAGTGATTCATAAGAAGTTTCATCTTTTTTTTATTTTTTATTTCAAAAGTTAAATGAAGCCACCTTCCCCCGACTGTGAAGTGGAACGCTCCACTCCTAAAGTTCCTGCACATAGGATAAGAGGCACACTGGCTCTGTGTGCTGATTGGCTCACATCATGTAAGGAATTTATAATTCTGCTATGAGGTACAATCTTTGTAACACTCTTTTCCTTAAATTTCAGTTTGAATGTTGGTACATAATTTATTTATCCCCTCAGTAATACTGTGTATTACTGTACATTGTTGTGCCTTATTGCATTATTATATCACTGTGCTTTCTACTTGTTAACACGTATTTATCTCTCCCGGACATGTGGAAACAAGCTTTATGGTTCAGTATGTCTTTCCTGGTGAATCTCTTTAAATAAATAAATAAATAAATAACTGACATTTTGGCATGGTGTAACTGTTTTGAGTGCTTTTGTGTACCTCACAATAAGCTGTGTTTCTCATTTGTCACCTGCTGTTCTAGCCAAGCCTTTGCTTTCTGAAGGATTGGTCACATGTCGAAGCAAGACCACCTCGGCTACCATGGTCAGCAGCCATTCTCACATTACACACTGGCTGGCAACAGCATACCTTTGGCTAATCAGATTTCTAAATGGCTGTTTTCTGTGGCTAACTTTAGCAAGTAATCCAGAACAGTTCCTGAATACCTACAATTGAAAGGACACTGTCAGACTCTGGGCTGAAGGGGGCTGAGCTATAGGAGTACGGCACCAAAAAGCATAGTGAATAACAAAAAAAAAAATGTCTACAGCCATCTAAATGCCTTGTCATGGCATATGCAGTCCCAGACTGCCATACTATTCAGCCCACAACAGCTTGGCGCACTGTTAAAAATATATACCATTCAGATGCAAGCAAAGCTTAAAGAAGTACTTATAAATACAGGTCACAGGTGAAAGATAAAGCCAAATGTTTTTGCGCTACAGACGCTTGATCATGGCTCATGCTAAATGCATTTTCTGATAGTCGGCTGTGAGCTGGACTTGAGAAAGTAACTCCCTTTTAAAAACAAGCGGTATAACATAGTTAAATTACTTGCCATGACTCTGAGCAAGCGCATCAGCGTCGACACTGATGTGCGTACTCAGAGTCAGGCTTTATTTTTCAAACAGTAATTTAGCTTTGTTATACCGGTCGCTTTGAAAAGGGAGTTACTTTCTCATACCTAGCTCACAGACTCCTATCAGGAAATGCATAAAATTGATCAAACTCATCCATGCATGACTTAACCCATGCTTCGGCGAAATTTGGTAATGTGAATGCGCTTGAGCATCGGGTGGCTGAGGATAAGGGTGGACAGACTAAACTAGTTCATATTTTAAAAACGTCAGTAAGTGAACATGTATGGCAATCTGGGGCTCTTATATATATATATATATATATATATATATATATATATATATATATATATATATATATATATATGTATTTATAAAATGGGTAGGGAATTGCAGCAATATCATTAGCTGACCACCATCACATGACCGTGCATATATCAGAGGTGACCGCACACTGCACTTTACCCCCATACAAAACAATTTTGACATTTTATAAGATAGATAAACCACTCTGAGGTGTCTTGGTCGGCGCTCTGATATCATACGCCTTAGCGATTGGCCTTTTCGGCCTTGCGCCTTGTGCGATATAGAGCTCGACCGCACACCTCAGAGTGGTATAACTATTCATATATATATATATATATATATATATCATGACATGGCATGCAGATGGCTGCGGCACCTTTTGAAATGGGGATAAAAAATTTAGCCCACAATCTGACAGTGCCCTTCAAGCTTAGAACAAATGCACTTTAGCCCTGGGCAAGGTGGAGGACAGGGTATTCATAAAAACAAGAAGCCAAGATGAGGTGCTTGGCTCCCAGTAAGCAAGCGCATGGGCTCTGTAAGGGATAACACATAACCAGGTATGCAGTATTAAAGGAATGATGCATGGCTCGGGTAGTTGTCAGGCACGAGCCGTAGACAAGTGCCGCAAACTCCCAAGAAGTGCATTATTTAGTTGTGACTGCACACCCTGGAGTGTGTTATCCCACTTATAAAATGCGCTTTCAGACAATATTCGACGGTCATGTGACATGTTTCGACCTATGCGGTTATAGGGTTTTCATGGGCCACTGTATAAGAGCTGTTCATGCACCAGCTGCTCTGTTTATAAAGTTAGACTGACATTGGCTATTATAGACAGCTGTTCACTTGATCTCCCAGCTGATGGATGTAATCAAGGTGGCCCTGGTTCTCAGGACAGGGTCCAGGGAGAAAAAAAATGATAGATAAAACCGTAAAAAACAAACAAGAAGACAAAGAATTTTAACCTGACTCACCAACTTGCCGATGGCGTTCCCGCAGCTCCCTGGGATCAGGATGCCGATAGGTATCCCGATAGTGATGCGCAATTGCCATGTCCTCTAGGCGATAGTGCTGGGGTGGGGGAGGGGTTGGGTGTGGCAGTCCGTTGGGTTGGTGGTTGAGCCCATTGCTGGGACTGTAACGCTGGGCGGGGCTCATGGTGCATGGCCTTTTGCTGAGGTGGTCGGGGTGCAGTGGGTCTCGGTCCAACCCATTCTCTTTGGTCCTGTAAAGGAAAAGCATGATCATCAAGATCTGTGGCAAGAAGTCAAACCTTCCCCGCACTGAATACAGAATGCCATCATGAAATAACTGGGAAAAGTCCTCATCTGAGCCTAACCAAACTTCTTTTTTAATCAAGATTTTTCTTACCTCAGGTTTGCCCGCTGGCACACCCTCCAGCACTGTCACTTACCTTCTTACGAACTTATCAGCTATCCACCATCAACCCAGGACCACAGCTGTGTTAGTCACACAAGAGCCGGTGGTGGTGGTGGTGGGTGCCTGCATGGGACAGGCCAGCTTTTTCGTCCAATCTGCAGTTTCCTCCCCAGGGGTGCCAGCATGTAATGACACCTGGCACGCATGTGTGCACTGGCATACATTCATGCCAGGCATCCATGCTAGGTGTCCATAGGCTGTCCCTCCCTTCCTTGTGCTTCCCAGTTGTGCTTCCACCTGGTCTCCACCCTTGCCAAGGAAGAAGAACAGTCCTGGGGATATTGAACCCTTCCTTCCCCAGGCAGCCCTGACAAGAGCAGTAGCACAACCACTCTGCTCACAAGATCACTGAAAACCTTATTTTAAATGGGATGAGATATATTTCCAATTCATATTTGCTCACCCCCTGTTCTCTTTCTCCATGTTTCTTTTGTCCGCTGTCTCATAAGACTAACACCAGCTCTGTATATACTTTTTCCCATTGCAGTACATCATTATAGGTACCCCAAACAGTGACATCATCGGTTGCAGTCAATCAGTGGCTCCTGATGCTGATTCCGCTACTCGAATGAGCTATTCCAAGTAGAAAAATCATCGGTTGCAATAAGTCAATGGCTCCTGATCTCACCGGGTCATAATGTTGCAATGCTTAATAGCATACGGCATTATAGCGAACCCGGACCTGTGCACTCCCCGAGTTGGGCCCCCCCTCGGAGTTGAGAATCTTTAGTGGGGGTCTGGGGCACAGACCCCGTGAATGGGGGTGTGGGTAAGGAGCCCTTCACGAACAAAGACAGTTCTCATGGCATAAATGCACAGAGCCGATTGTAATATGCAGCAATATGTCTTCATGACATAATGACCCCTGCCACTCCTGATGCAGATATTGCTACTTGCATGGGTGTTCCAACCAACGACATCATCAGTTGCAACCAGTGCCATCATGGGTTACAATCAGTCAGTGGCTCCTGATGTTGAAACTGCTAATTGCATAAGTTGCTACTTAATTGAAAATTGGGTGCATTAAGAAGTTGCTCCCCCCAGCACCCATCATCTAACTTCCCTGGGAATTAACCCATTCCTGTGCAGACTCTGCTACAGGACTCATATTGGAAGGACCTAGTCATCGGTGCAAGGTCTGCGAGGGGCAGGACTGTCACCCTGCTGCAGCTGGAGTTCTTCCTCCATTTTCTCCTCTGGGGCACATGAACATGCAATGACATCATGTGCCTGTTCTGCCTTCGTGGAGACACCCCTCCCCACGTTGAGATGTAGTAACCCCTTTCCCTGCTGTCCTGCTGCATTGCCACTCAGATTCCTCCCAGTGGCAGTCAACTAACGGGACTTGCAACCCCCCTCTCTGAGATCTGCAACCCTCCCTCCCCCAGCCAGCTTTCCGAATGACTCACATCTGTTCCTGAACCTGGGTTGCCATTGTGGTAGGCTGTGAGGCAGTTAGCGTCTCAGTTCACCATGTCATTGGGCCGGCCAAGAGCTGCTCCATTTTTGACAATGCAGCAGCCCACGCAAGTAGAGGGATCAGCATCAGAATGCTCTGGCGGACTGCAACCAATGATGTCACTGGTTAGAGCACCTTCTGCAAAATCACCCAATAGGAGGGCTGCATACAGAACGGGACTTTATAACTGCTTTTTCGTAGGACAGTCCAGATGCAACATATCCTTTTCAGTGGGAATTTTCTTCTTTCCACTTCCACAGCTGGGGGGACTGGGGCACTGGGAGGTTAAGTGACTTGTCCAAGGTCACGCAGTGAATATTTCAGCTCCGGTGGGGTTTGAACCTGTGACCTCCTGCTTCCCAAGCCAATGCTGTAAACATGAGGCTGCATGACCTCAAATTCCAGAGAGACAGAAAAAAAAGAGAGAAACTTGAACAGAAGGTGAATGGGGTGTGAGCAGATATGATTCGGGAAGGCTGTGATACTTCCCGTCCCCTTTAAGCCCCCACTCACAAAAAGCAAATCTCAGTCATTGGCTCTAAGTAAATGCCTGCTTGATGTCTCTAACCTTCTTAGGATCAAGGATAAAAACAGCTGCCTCTGTTCTCCCTGTCAGTCTAATCCTTCAAGAGACGCCTTTAACAAAAAAAAAAAAATTGCATTTTCTATCTATTGGGATGTAAATACTAGGAGCGAAAACTAATGGATTTTATAATTAGTCCTGATTGCTCATTCTTTGAGATAACTGCGGCATATCCAGCTTTTGCCAGTAATTAAATATTTGCGTAATCAGCACATGCAAGCAGTTTTTTATGAATATTTTAAGAAACCCTAATCATACAAAGCTAGGCATTGAAATGTGTTTGAAAATTGCAACATCTGCTTTGCTTCAAACTAGCTATCTTTTTTTTTGGTGGTGGTGGGGGGTTGAGCAGAACTTTTTCATGCTGCCTTGACTTTCAGAGTGTGTGGTGGTAGTGGTGGTGGGGCAGCCTTTTCCTGAATTAAGGAAAGTATTTTAAACCACTCAGTAACATGGTAAGAGAGGAACGTGTGAACCTACCCAACTCTCATTCAGTGGCTGAGATTCTGAATCCAAGCTTCGCCAGCTGGGTTTAGAACTATGACATGTAGTGAGATTTCAGAACTTGTCTGTACCGGCAAGAGGAATCGTGCCCCCGTCCTTGTAATGTATACAGAATCAGCAACCAGATGCAGACTGCCATCTGGTGGAGAAAGTAGGATTGCAGCATACAACAATATGAGCCAGGCTAACACCTTGGATAAAGAAAAGTTTCCTTTTAGATGAAAGGTTAGAACTGTGGTCTCTGAGACCAGGAATGCAAGGACTGAAGCCGGGTCTGGCACTGAAACATGCAAACCTGTGATTCAGCTGGCAGAAGATGTCCCCTCATGAGCTGGGGAGAGCACATTACAGTCCTTAGGGACTGGACTGGACTCTGGATGCCATAAGTTGGCAGTAAGCTTCCCATGCTGGGCAGAAGTCAGGGTAGTGGTAGATACTGTAAGAATTACACTTTATGAGTTTTGGGAGCTAGGGGGGCCCATAAGGGCACTATCTTTAAATTAAGCCCCCCTTCCCATTTTTTGGGGGGGCAGTACAGCACAGCGGGTTAAGGCTCTGAGCTGCAGATCTGGAGACCTGGGTTTGAATCTCACAGCCGCCTAGGTGCAAACTGTGTGATCCTGAGCAACTCACTTAACTTCCTTGTGCTCCCAGATCGCATCTGGAAACAAGCTTTGGCTTAGTGTGCTACTCCTGGTTAAACAATGTTTATTTTCCTTTTCCCTTAAGTCAATGGCAGTGATGCATGAGCTACTGGGGCTCACATCAGAGCTGGGGGACCGAGCCCTGGCAAGCCCCCCTGTAATTCTAACACTGCTGGCAGACTCCGTTGCCCTTCAGCTCCACCTTCCAATCAATCATAAGAAGGCAGTGTTCCTGTCCAGGGAGATTGCTGCTGGGAAGAACCGACCAGCTTTGCTTTTTTGGACTATGGACAGGCTGTTACATCCTGCTTGTCTACAGCCAAAAAAAGCATCTTCTGAGGCTTTGTGCAATGAATTTGCTCAGTTCTTCTCGGACAGAGTGTCCACCATCAGGCAGGGAATTCCGCCAGCAAACCATACCATTGCTGACAGTGGTCACCCGGATGGTCTACGATGCACTCCGCCTGGCTGGGGGGAGTTTAAACCAGTGGAAGTGGCTGATATCATTGAGATGGCCTCAAAGCTGAAGCACACATATTGCGAACTGGACCCAGTACTGACTCGTTTTTGTTAATGTGATGTGTTGACACTGTTGGCCTGGTGTTTGCCTTAATTGTCTGGTGCTCTTTTCAGAGGGGGTCTTCCCAGATGCCTTGAAGGAGGTACTGGTGAGACCCCTTCTGAAGAAACCACCTTTAGACCCTGACGTCAAGGAGAATTACCGATCTGTCTCTAACCCTCCATTTTTGGGAAAGGTTGTTGAGAAGATTGTGGTGCGGCAGCTGGGAGAACACCTCATGGCATTTGATATCTTCGAGCCGCTCCAGTCTTGATTTCATGCAAGACATTGTATGGAAACTGCATTAGTTCGGATGCACAATGATCTCCTCAAGATGAGAGACTGAGGAGAGGGGGCAATTCTCATTCTCCTTGATCTCTCCTCAGCTTTTGACACGGTGGACCACTGTGTGTTGCTCGACCGCCTGAGGGAATTCTGTGGACTCACCGGCACTGTCATCTGCTGGTTTGAGTCCTATCTCACAAACAGGAGGCAAAGGGTGGTGATGGGGAATTTCTCCTCCTCCCCTCGCCTTCTGTCTTGTGGAGTACCTCAGGGTTCAGTCTTGTCACCAATGTTGTTTGCCGTGTATATGCTACCCCTGGGTGGGATCATTAGGAAGTACAGTTTGGAGTTTCATTGTTATGCTGATGATACCCAGCTGTATTTATCCTTTGCCCCTGGGACATCCAATGCGGTGGAAGTATTGAACAACTGCCTGGCCGAGATTAATGACTGGATGGCCTCTAGCTACTTGCGACTGAACTACGATAAGATGGAGGTACTGGTGGTGGAGTCGAACAGGAGGCATGATAGGATGGCCTCTGGGGTAGATATTGGATTAGTTCTGGGGTCTGTGCCATTGAAGGCCTCCTCCAGGGTACGCAATCTTGGCACTTTCCTGGACAGCAGATTGACATTCGAATGTCAGGTGTCGTCCATTGTCCGGTCCAGCTTCTTCCATCTCAGAAATGTTGTTAGGATCAAACACCTGGTTCCGCCCCTGGACCTCCCCACCTTGGTACACGCATTTGTGACATCTAGGCTTGACTATTGTAATGCGCTCCTCGGGGTCTCTGGGGATACCCTCCGTCAACTGCAGCTAGTGCAGAATGCAGCCACCAAGTTGTTAATGGGACAGTCAAAATACTGTCACGTCACCCCGGTGCTGCGTGAATTGTACTGGCTGCCTGCTCGATACAGGGTACTCATTAAGGTGGGCTTGCTCACCTTTAAGGCCCTACATGGACTGGGACCTGGCTACCAGTTGAACCTTATAACACCTGCTGCCCCGGTCCGCTCCCTTCAATCCTCCTGTAGGGGCCTCCTTGCGATTCCCAGGAGACAGGGCCTTCAGTGTGGCCAGCCCCGTCCTGTGGAATTCGCTTCCTCCATCTGTGAGGGAGGCCCCTTCAGTTGAGGCATTCAAAGTCCGCCTTAAAACCTACTTATTTAGCCGGGCATTCCCGGACATGGTCTGGTAGATGAAAATTTCAGCTATTTTAGATACTTATATGGAGTTATTTTTAATCTTGCTGACATTAGACCCTCATGTTACTGTGTTATTTTAAGTATTTATTGAATGTTTATTTTTCTTGTGTTTAATTGTTTATGTCCGATTGTACAGCGCCCAGAGCCTCTGGGATTGGGTGCCCGAAAAATAAAATTTGCCTTGCCTTGCATTCCACCATCCCAGTCCCTTACACCACCGCAGAAGCTATGAGACAGACAGCACTGTGGGGAGGGTGGATTCTGAGAATTTGTTTCAGCTACCCCCATGAGCCCGCCAGCTACTATATATAATTCCACTGCAAGACAGAACAAAAACACAGCAATCCATTTCATTACATTCTTCAGGATTTTCAAAGGAGCCCCAATCTGAAGCTCCAGGGTTAGCAGGTTACAGCACATGTGCCACAGCCATTACAATGGGAACAGTGGCAGAGCCAGGTTTGGGAGCATTTGAGAGCCGGAGGGGGCCATTCAAGTCAATCACGGGCTCCACAATGGGCACTAAACAGTGAATAGAGACGGTGGTGGGGCACCACTACTCACACTGGGGCAGCCAGGAGGGGCGACCACCCCCCTGCCCCCCCCCAGCTCCGCCACTGAATGGGAATTCCTGCAACAGAAGGCCAAGATGCAACATCAGGCACCTAACATGACACACTTGCTGGCAATGCTGTGCTGAAAATCCTGAGAGAAAGGATTTTAGTCTCTCAGTGTGGTGAAGTTTACACTGCTTTAAGCTGATAGACTCTGGAAGGATATAGCTCAATGCTTTCTCTGCTGCCCACCAAGCATAGCGGCGCATGTGAGTGGGTCATATACGAAAACAGGAAGGCCTCCTTTAGGCAGGTCCTAAAAGAGGTTGACCCACTGAATCTTCAAAGCCTATAATCTTCCAGGCTCAGTGCACAGCATGGACCTCGGGCTGCTCAAGTACAGTTGGGAGCCTGAAGACAAGCAGGTGCCAGCACTGAGCTAGCAGGCTACCCCCGCCGGTCTGATGCAAAGCCAGGATTCACAAGAAGACCATCTGTGCACAGCTTCAGCGGCCCTCATGGACACAGATAAGAGAGAAAGCCTCCTCCCCTTGCCAGCCCATCTGCCACTGGGAAGCCAGGCAAACTGTCAATAGGGAATGGCCACCTGTCCTGCTTCTAGCATGGCAGCCCTGGCTGCGGTGAATCGATGGCTGCTGATTTCAAAGCCTGTGTGCAGAAGATGTGAAAACAGGTTTGCGTGAGATTTTCTTTCACATCCTGGTTTGTTTGTACGTGACACTGTTTAAAAATCAGGTCCATGCAATCCCTCCCCAATTGTCACCATTTTGTTATTCAAGGAATGAGCGAGACTTCACTAGGTCTGCGTGAGCATGTCCCGGTACCGTTACCTTCTGGTTCCTTGCTCCATTTGGAACACTTAAGCCCCTCTGTGTTTCAGGACACTTCACAGATCCTTGGGAACTCCTTTCCAGATTCCCCAGTCCATCTACCATTAGAGGTCTCAGATTATCCAGCATGCATGGGTCGCTGGCTTTTTGACTTGACTGTAGGTTTGGAGAGGTACCAAGGTGTCAGAGGACCAATGATGAATGTGTGCACGTTGGACAGGGTGAGGGGGTGCTGGCTGCCATCATTTAAAGCACTGGGTTGGTATTTTCCCCTTTGTCCCAGTGATACCAAACCCATGCTGCCAATACCTTCCCTGTAGACAGACTTGTCTGAAGGCACAAGGCCACCCATACCTTCAATGCCATTATGCCATCTGCCCCAGGAAGCCCCCCATAGTCTGAACACACTATCTCTGTAAGTGTACCTAATACTCCACTGGCCTGGGGCAAGTAGTTTGGCTTGCAAAGACAGCCCGGGTCCCTGCGTGGTTGTGCAGTGTGCTACCACTGGTGGCACAAGGCAAACCTTACTTTGTTTTCAACTTTGTCACTCGGGCTACAGGCAGTGGATGTACCCCCTTCATCAGCACCCAGACACACAACCTGTCATTGCCCACCAGGCTGCACAGACTGGGGGGCCCACAGCTTGCCACCTGCTCCAGGGCTCCCCGAGGCGAGAGATGGAGATCCACCTGAGGCCCCAGCCAAGGCTTACGCCTGGGGCGTCATTCGGGTGGAGGTCCAGGGGCTTCGTGGAGTGGCCAGCCTAAGGGTTTTTCCCCTTAGGTTCCCCCCGGGAGGTGTGGACATGCAATGACATCAGTGCAGGTTGTGTGTGCTGCCACACCCGACTAGCCGACGTCTACTGTTGCCTCTGCCCACTGCATGGTGGTCCTGGTTGGTGTGCACCCAGTTTCCAGTGAGTGTCACTAGCATGCTGGAAGGTCACAACCCTCCCCCCCTGAGGAGGAGAACTGTCCGTGGGATGCTCATCCTACCCCTCCACCCATCCTCTGATGCTCCGTGCTCATTCCCAAACATGGGTCTTCAACGCTGCAGGTGGTAGCACTACCACTGTGCTGGCAGGACAACCCTAATGAGCAAAAAGCATTTTACAAATTGGCACAGAGTGGGCACTTTGGGTAAAGAAGCACTGGTCCACAATGGGTGCCTGTTTCAGGCATTTTATTTGCAGTGATAGGATAAGGTACTGTGCAGGGAGATCAGGATGGAAATTTAAAAAGCAGGAACCAAGAGCCAGATGGGCTTGCTAATACATAAGAGTCAAAAGTCCATAATTAACAGTAACACCTTTAAACTAAATCCAGAAATGACTGTGGTTTCTTGGGTTCATTTTTTTTCACTAAGCTTTGCATCCCACCACACCAGTCCATCTCTCAGGCAGCTACTAGTGGCCTCCCAGCTAACCTGTTTCCCTAGGCCCTCCAAAGTCTGCCTCTCTTTGGTGGGGTCTTCATACTGGGGGTACCTCCCCATTCTTGGTAAGTCCACTTATGGTGAGAAGGCATTAAGCCAAGTGGTGTCCGAGAGTATCAGTATGCCCATCAACCTGATGGCATGAGGAGGGCTTTTTCTCCCTTGTAGTTTCATTACTATGGATTTAGTGGTACATGCTGTGCTCATTACTGAGTCCCCCCTCCCCACCACCCCTGGCACCAGGTGGACTTTCAGTTAGGAGCCTTAAGCAGCAGAGTGGATACATCTGACACCATGACTCCCCCTCATGACAAAGCATGCTCTCCAGCCCAGCAGAAGGTGCCCTACAGCACTGGACAGTGGTACCACCCAGGGCAGTGAAGAATGGTGACATTCCCATGGAACAGACTTCTGTGGAATTTCAGAAAATTCCATGGAATTCCATTGGTAGTGGACTTCTGACATTTCGCATGCAAAATGGTTAAACTGCAGTTTCTTTTTCCGCAATTGGTGGAATAATCTACGAACATATGAACGTGCAAAAACTGCCAGGAGAAAAAGGCCTTACCATCTATGTAGTCTGCTCGAATCTGCAGACCACCCCCCGGGAGATCTGCCCCTCTTGCTGTCCACATCTCCATTTTCTTCGATGTTCCCCCTTCCCCCCTCCATCCAAGTTTCCCTTTTACCCTGTCCTAGCCCTTCTTGAAGCTGCCTACAGTCTTCAGAGAGACAACTTCTTCTGGCAACTCGCTACATTTTGCCACCACCCTCTCAGTGAAAAAGTGTCTCCTCATTTCCCTCCTGAAGTCACACCCCGCCTTCCCCCCACCACCAGTTTAAAGCAGTGCCCCTTAGTGGTCCTGTTCCCACTAAGGTTGAAGAGACCCTCAGAGTTTATTTTGAACATTTAGCAGTTTACATGATCCATGGGAAATGATTCTGCCTTGTACACACAGAAAAACATTTGGGGAATTTCACAGAATATAAAATGCAATTCTGAAAAGTATTTAAGATGAGGAATTGCCATTCAGCACCAAGTCCAACAGCAGAATTCCTCATTCTGCACAGCCTAATAACAAACTAATCTGTTCTGGTGTAACCCCCCTGCAAATGGGGGTTCCCAAAAGACTTCCAGGAGCTTGCTTGAATGCTCCAAGCCTGAATGGTGTTTGGCGTTTAAGCCATTTATCTGTGAGTGTTTTTAGAGCCTCTGTTACTGTCTCTTTAAGAGCTGTCTGTTTGCAGACATAATTAGTTTGTATGGGGGGACTGTGTGTTTCTCTGCTTGAGTACCACTCGAGCTGCTGCCAATACACTCCATTTTTACAGTCACTAGGAGTGCAAAGGGAACCTATCTGAAGATGTAACTGTTTGCCAGAAATCATTTAGTAATAATGAAAATACAGTTTGTCTAACCTGCTTTCTTTGCAGTCAGAACTGTGTTTGCCTAGTTCCCCATTCTAGTTTTGAACTGCTGAACTGGACCAATCAGTGTGGGTTAAGGTAGCTCTAAAATGGTGCCTTGGATGAATCAGAACTTGGACTCGTAATCTGAGCCAGCCACAAGAGGATTGTATGGGCAGTGACTCTGGGAGATGTAGTTTGGACTTCGCCTTTTGGACCAACAGGGGCAGTCTATTGTGAGTGACAGCCAATCCAGCCAAGAACTGGGAGGAACTCAAAGGAAGTGCCCGGTTTTGTCTGCTGGAGTTTCAGTTGAGCTCTGGCAGTGAAGAGGGAAGGAGCCCTGTGCTTTTTTGGTGTGCAGTTTTAGTCGGGAAATGCGTGTAAGGCCCCGAGTTCCAGTCTGCAGCCTGTGTAACTGCTTGTTAGGACTGAATCCATCCTGTGAAGAGAATCAAAGGATATCTGAAGAGTAGAAACCAGGCTCATCCTGTAGAAGACTGGAGAAATTGCTGAACTGCGCTCGGTCTGTCAGGAACTGAATCTGCTGTGTGTTCTCGCGGGTATTGTGCAGTAATTACGATCGGGATAGAGAAGCAGCCTGCTGGTATAGTACTTTCTTTTTACCATATAAATGTGTGAGGAGGCTTGTGTACCTCAAGTGAATGCTGCTGCCATTAAAGGACTTTTGCCTGTTGCAGTTTGTCATATAAATGTGTGAGGAGTCTCGTGGAGCTCAAGAGTAGCCCTGCTGACGTTGAAGGACCCTATCTTGTTTGGAGGTCGTGAGTACTAATTCAGGGTCGCTTCCTGTTGAATTGCCACATTGAATCCAAATGGAATTACTGTACTGCTGACTGTTTAACTAATTTTTCTTTTCTCTGTGTGAAAGGGCCCCTACCAGCTGCCACGGTTTGGACTAGCCACTAGGGCTTGGGTACCCAGGGACAGTAACTGGTAGGGATAGGCCTGTGCACAGAGCCATAGGTAGATGAGTAAAGTGATAAGCTAATTAACCTGATTTCCCCTGTCCTTGTTATATCCCCCTAAATAAATCAGAGCTGCTTGTTTCAGCAAAGTTATACTGCCTGAGGTATTTGTCTATGTTAAAGTATTGTACTGTGATTGTTGCACTGTATCTTCTTATTTTACAGGGGTCCCAGTGCCTGAACCAGTCCTGGGGTAAGTGTATACTGTGAAGGTAATTTGATATACTGTGTGGGCCACTAGTGGGAAGAAAGGGGTTGCAGTGTCCCAGAGGGCTGTAACCAAGTTAGTTTAACTATTGCAAACCCTGACCTCTGGGTGGAGGCACCCGCCATCGGATCCAGGCCCCTCAACCTGTTAATGGCAAATCAGGCAGGGGTAGTAGCCCCTGGGATAGCGCCACCTAGGGGTTACACTGGGATTCGGACCTCATCCCAGAGTTTGCCGCTAGACTGCAAACTAAGGCTTGGTCCCAAATCCAGGCTGTCCGTATGGAACCTACTTCCTCTAGGTCTCTGGGGGGGCAGGGTTCTTAGTTCCAGCCCCCAGAACACATGGCATGCAGATATTGACAAAAGAACTAAGGAGTCTTTCTCATTCCAGAAGTTTTGGGGGCTAGAATGGACCAATGGAAACAGCGGATTCCTTGGATTCCTGGAGTTGTGTAATATGTGAGCCAGAGGGAGTCTCTGGTGGGAGAGAGGCAGAAAGTAAAACTTGGACATACCGGTCAGGTGTTCGACGTTTGCCATTCTCGTTGACCTCCAGCATGATCTCGGAGGAGTCGATGGGAGAGGTGGCATTGGCGTCCAGCAGAAGTTGCTCATGTTGGGCCAGGTACTGTGCTGGTGTCTGCTTTGCCAGGCGGGCACAGTGCAAGAGTTCACGCGCTGCAGTAGGGGGAGGTTAGCCTAGAATTCAAAATAAAAATATTAAAGACAGATCAGAGGCAGACAGACTGGTGAATGTTGAAATGTTATTTTCTTTATTAAAATGGTTTCTCTAAGAACAACATGCTGAGCTGAAATAGCACCTCTCTTGATGTGCTCTGAGGGACAGTGGAGGTAAATACAGATTTCAGCAGCCATCAGAACACAAACAGTACAATGACTGAAAAGTGTAACAAGCAGAATAAATTGTAACAGACAAAATACTAAGGGAAATGATAGTCCAACATCATTTTACAAAACAATAACAACAGTAATTCTACTCTGGGACGAACAAGTGACACATGCTAGGGAGAAGGGGCATCCAAAGGAAGAGGGAAGGGGGAGGCAATTTTAGAGAGGTGAGGGAGTGGTAATTGGGGATGGGAGGTTGTATACAGGTGAAAGGAGGGCATGGGGTTTGGGTACAAGAACAAGCATGGGGAGCTTATTAACAGATTAGAGCTTTCAAGGTTAAAAGGGAGGAGAAAGAGCAAAGGGGGAGGGGGAGTTGACAAGAGAAAGAAAAGCCTGTAGGAGAAAGCTGGGTGGGGGAGGAGAGAGAGAGAAGGAATATTACTCAACATTTTTAAGAATGTAGGAGATGGTCTGGCAGAGGAGCGGGAAGAGAGTTTACAGTAAACACTCATGCCCTCCATATATCCAGAGGCCAGGTGCAGTGGGGCCAAAAGCTGTGCAAAGTTTCTCAAGTTTTTTTGTAAATTTACTTCCGCACTGAACCAAGCAGGAACCTGTCTCCTAGGGAAAGGAGAACAATATCCCCTCGCCATCATCTTTTGCCTGCAGTCTACATCAGGGCAAACCACTTCCAGTCGTATCTTGATTCATACCAAAAGGTTAGGTGATGCTTTGGTAATACAGACCCACTATCCATTAGGAACAGAACTTGGACCAGATTATTCATTTCATCTGTGGGCAGAGATGAGACTAGGACCCAACAAGAGAGATTTCTCTGCACAAACTATTTTGGAGGAAAAATCCATAGTTGAGCAGCTTCACTTGGGTTGAAAAGATTACATTGCAAAGTATCCTGAGCCTTTGAGATAGGATGCTGTAGCAGTACTACTGCCTTCCCTTGCCATTACTATTTGCAGTTCATACTACAGCTGCAACATACGTATCGCTTGCACTAAAGGTAGCCAATGAGCCCTGGCTAGTCTGTGTTGAGTTCCTCCTTCTACTAGCTTGTTCTCCCCTGTGCCGTTCTGCTGCCCCACTACCTTCCTTTGTTTAGTTATTCTTGTGTCCTATTAGCCTGCACTTTGTCAGGTATTATAAGTCTAATGAAATAGTCATGAGCCTAGCGAGGCTCCTGATTCGCTACTGGATCGATCATTAACGTCTTAGAAATGACCGATTCAGCTGCCAAGTAATGCTGTGTGGCAGGCATGGCTGGTGCCACTTCACTAAAAATGAAAGTAAGTAAAAAAAAAAAGTAAAAAGGAAAGTTGTTATTGCGATTAGACTTATAGTCAAAACAATGACCTTGAAGCCAGTCATTTACTTGGATTAATGACTGCCTTCTCAGTTGTTATTGCTTTAATCCTAGCTGTGCTTTCCTGCACTTATTTCTGCCTGTTCCCCACTTGCTGTAGATACTAATAGTACAATTGCACTGTATGCACTGACTGTAACTTATAGACTGCCAGAACAGTTTTACTGTTTATACTGACTGTATGTTTATCATTGTAGATATGTTTTTTCCTGTATCCTCCACCCCCGGGTGCACGTGGGAATGAGCCTTGGCTCAGAGCGCCTTTCTGGATTACTGATTTATAACAAACTTATTGACTAACTAACCTAGCTAAACTAACTAAATGAATACTATTCTGTTCCACTAGAGACTAAAGATCTCAGTGCGTCTACAGGCCGGGCACAGTACAATGGACAACTCATGTTCCACCAATAAATGTTCTGCTCTGTAAGGAGTAAAGGACCACATCTGGCAAGAGAGGATTAAGGCACAACCAGGGATTGGGTTACTGCCAGTTTATTTATTGTGTTATTATAATTTTTATTTATTGAGATTCACAAAAGTATCAACGCAGTGTACATCACAAAAATACAAAATCATGACAAGTAAAACATTACAACATAAGAACAAAACCACTCCAAATTCATAATAATTTAACAAATAAATTATAACAGCATTGGGGAAGCTCAAAACAGAGGGAGGTTTGTGAAGACAGAGGGTTAGAACAAAGAACAGACAGACCCCCCCCCAAAAAAAATTAAGAATTTAAAATGGAACCCCATGACAAAGGGTAAGCCAGTGCGAAGATTTTATCAAAGTATCACTGGTACTGAGAGGCGTCAAGCTGTCCTAAGCAGCAGCAGGACCCCCATAGAAATGAGGTGTAGCATCTTAGCTATGCTGTCCTTTGTGAACAAACTGCTTGTAAACCACTCTGGGATGCAGTGCAGGAACAGCACTGCATACATATAAAGCCTATACTATTTTGTTTCAGTTCTGGCACTATCAGTGGTTATCAATGTATGAATGGTACTGAGATGTGCAAAAAGATCATGTCACTAGGCAGACCCCACCATTTATGGACTGAGCTGGTATAAGCTCAGTTTCCAGATAAGTCCCGGTGGAAGGAGCATAATTAAAACCAGGGCAAATACAAAGTACACTGAATAAAAAGGCAATAATATGAATAAGAAGAATAACAACATAAGCAAATGATAGAAAAATACTTCTAAGAATAAAACTGCAATGCAATAAAAATAGAAGAAAGAAAAGCAAAAACAATGCAAAAATATGATGGGTGGGGGCTAGTCACGGATAACAGGGAGGGAAAGAATGTACAGGTGTCAGTGTAGGGTGGAGTGCAGGAGACAGTAGTCCACCCTCATATTAGGAGCAACTGCAGGAGTGAGTAGAGAAATCACAGAGAAGCAATTTCAGAGAGTGGAGGCAAGGAGCAGCGCATACTCAAAGGGGGAGACAGACCCACAGTTTAGGAAAGTGGAATGAGAGGATAGCTTGACCAGCAGCGGATTTCATTGGGAGGAGCACAAGAGAGTGAGAGCAAGCATTGCAAAGTAAGAGGCAGATGGGGGAAGAGAGTACAGAAGCAAGATATGAGGGGAGGGTGCCATGATCATGACCATAGCCAGGCCATGCACATTACTGAAATACATAGTCTTTTCCTTATTAGTTCACAAAAAATCTCATCTTCAGCTTCATGAAAGGGTTAAAAACAACCACTGGTAAAAGCTGCCCCCACCCTAACCAAAGCTGTCATCTAGGAAGCCAGAATCAGACTTTTATGAAAAAATATTACCAAACTGTAGATAATTTCTTTTTACTACAAGGTAAATCCCATAATGATAGGCAGTTACTGTTGATACAGGTACCTAGGGGCAGATATATGTGAACTTCTCTTTTTATTGTTGTAGTAGCGATTGGAAACAGGTGAAGTAATGTAAATGCTCATAACAAAAGTAACAATGTGCACTACAGTATGCATAAATAATACAAGAAGGCAGATACCTTCCAGTTTGTGTGGTGTCTGTAAGCACATATACAATCAAAAGCCTAAAACCCAGCATAAAACATCATGGATATTTTTTTTGGGGGGGGGATAAAAAAGGATTGAACTCTTCAAAAAATTTAAACCAATCCTACTCACCCCTCCACCTATGATTCCATTAAAAAAATTAGCAGCTGGCCCGGTGGCGCAGAGGGCTGTGGTGCTGGTGCCTTACCTCGACCCATGCCGGCGACCCGGGTTCGGGAACAGACTCGGAACGCTGGGGGCTGGCAGAGGAAGGAGAGGATCGAGCATCTGTAGGACTGCTCCCCTCTCCTGGGGTGGGTAGTGGGTTGACATTGCACTGTAGCGGCCTCTGGTGAGACCAGGAGCACTACAGATGCACGCTGGAGGGAATGCACCAGAAAAGCGGAAATACTGCTCCATGTCAGCCGGGTGATGGCTACCTGGCTCTCTGGTGCCATTCATGTCTCTGCCGAGTCCTCCATCCCAGCAGCACCCCGAGGCCAAGTGTAGTGCTGGCCTGCCCCCCTGGGGCTGGTGCATTCCCCCTCGGAGGTGGGGGACCCATCCGGCAAAAGGTTACGCAGTGTTACCCTGGGGGTGGCTGCCATATGGACTGGAGGCTTGGAGGGCAGATGGATCAGAGCAGCCTTGGTGAGCCTGAAGGAGAGGTTGAAGTGGAGCATGTAGAAGGTAAAAGAGATAATACAAAAAAGAAATTACGAAATTGCTGACATTTCCTTCCAAGTTACATACCTGAAGAATAGGAACCTATACTGCATCAACTGCTTGAGGGCATATATATTTGAACTCCTTTTTTATTGTACTGAGTGTAAACAGGAGAAGGAATTTAAATGCTGATACAAAATAAGAGCAATATATAGGATGCATAATGGGCAGACTAGGTGGGCCAGGCGGTCCTTATCTGCCGTCAAATTCTATGTATATATCTGTGTTTGTCTGTATAAATAATACAAGCAGACAGCTACTTTCCATTTTGTGTGGTTTCTGTAAACACACTCATGCAAACAAAAGCCTGAAACCCAGCACACAGCATTATGGGAATACAAATTCATGTCTGTTGAGAGGGTTAAGCTGACTAGAAAATGACTCAACAGGTGCTACATTCTGTTTGACATGTCACTACCCAGGCCTCACCACAGCCAAATCATACACACACTAAATGTAACAGACAAGCAATAACACACAACGAGGCATAGATTATGGCCTAAGAGCTCACCCAGGTGTGTAATAAGGCACGAGGCACTTGCGCGAGTGCCTTTTGCACCTTGGTGTTCGATATACCCACACCTCAGTGTGTTACTACTCCTTAATAAAATGGGTCCCCCTTTAAAATCACATTACCTGGAAATTAAGTTAATGATTAAAAGAAGTGTCATAAGAATAAGTGTTGAAAATTAGATTAAAGTAGAAAAATGGAAAAAATAGTCCTTGCATTGGTAATACAGAACATATGTAAACACACACACACACATTCTGTGCCCCCCCCCCCACACACACACACACACACTTCGTTTTGTACATTTGGGCCTGGATATTCAGACTGCACCAGGCAGGGATGCAAGCCTGGGTGCAGTGCAACTGGGCTGTGCCAGGGCATGGACCAGGTGATATTCAGCGGTGCTGCGCCATGGCTCAGCACTGTTGAATATGGCACTGAGGGCGCACGCACTGCACACGGTGCAGTGGCACTGTGCCAGTGCAAGTGGAAGAAGGGGAGCAGGGGGATGTGCCAGCATAAGTGCGGTTGCGCTAGGCGCATCAACCACGATATTCAGCACTGGGCATGCAAATGAGGCCATTATGCATTCAAGGTGCAAATGGAGCCATTTGCATGTCATGGCCCCATTTACATGCAGTGCACCGATCCCCGGTGACTTGCACCTGGCGCCCTGCCAGGCTGTAGCCGTTGGGGACAGACGCCTGCTGACCCTTGGTGGTCTCCGCTCCCATTCGTCCAATTATGGGCATATGAAAGTAAAAGGTCCCCGGTGGACCTGTGGATCCCCCCCCCCCCATCGTCTGATTGCGGGCATAAGTATTATAAATCCCTGGTGGTCCAATGCACCGCCCTTCATTGCCCGATCATGGGCATATGTATAAAATATCCCTGGTGGTCCAGTGGACCGTCCTCCATCTCCCGATTGCAAGCATATGTACAATACATTTCCTGGTGGTCCAGTGGAAACCCCACCCCCACCCCCAGCACCCGATCGTGGGCATAAGTATTATAAATCCCTGGCGGTCCAGTGAAACCCCCAGCGCCTGATCATGGGCAGATATAGCAAAGTTAACCCTGATGGTCCATTGATACCCTCCCACCCACCCACTGAGGTCCCCACCACAAGCACCCCCAGTCAGCCGGCGGGTGGCAACTGCCCGCCCTGTGCTGCCAGGCCACCCGCCGACTGACAGGCGTACAATACGGTCTGTCGCCTGGTCACTAGGTAGGCAATGGGTGTGCAGACCATACTGTACTACACAGGCCCGATATGTGAATGAACACGGGAGTGAGCGTGTCCTTTAGCGGCTGCTGTAGAGAGAGGTTCTGTTTGTAGTGTGGTTTTCTGTAAGACACGGTGGCCACATTTTTGCCAAACTGTATTTACAATCTGTAATTTGGGGAATATAAGTGGTCCGCTATCGGCAGCAAGACTGATGGAGGCGTGGGTGTCCGTTTTCATTTGAAACGCATTTCTTTGAAGCACACGGGGATGCTTGATAGATCGCTGGTGGCTCGTCTTCCTGAAGTGGAGATTGTGAGTGGCTTTTTTTGAATGTTGGGGAATGGAGGTCACAGTTTGGCTTATAAATGTTTTAGTTTGTTTCTCTGTATTTGAGTATGGTTATAGAGCCGGTGGGGGAGAGCTAACGGGGAACGTGGTTTGCAGGTCTGCAAATACAGACGAAGTTCTGGGAGACTCTAGCTCAATAGCAGACTGTTTAGCACAGTGATTTCTGCTGTTATGAGTCCTGACTGACTGAAGAGGTGTCAGTTGGCACAATATACCCTGATAAGGGCATGGCCAGAGGTGCCTCTCAGCCATTCACGACTCAGAAAGCTCCCAACCCATTTTATAATACTCTTTAAAATCTACATGAGGGAGAATGCATGAAGATACCAGGCAGAAGCTATTGCCTGCCACCTAAAAATGTGAGTACTGTACGCATAATGACAGCCTCATGAGACAGAAGGCATAGCCGAATAATTATATCACTAGGGTTAGATTAATCAAGGTAACCCGTCTTCTGGAGTGCCTTAGTGCTATTATTAAAAAGTGCTTTTATACTTTTTTAGATGAATGTCTTTTAAAGTTCTAACTTTCCTATTGTACGTAAGCGCGTCCAGCCGTTAACCTAACCTTTTTGGCATAGTGTCAGCCAATCAGAATGCTTCATTTTCAACCATTGTTTCATAATTTATTTTTCTTCATGGTTGTTAAATTTTAGGCCAACTTTTAAAGCAACCATTCTAGTAAGTCGGCTAAAAAAACAAATCGTTGGTGACTAGTCCAGTTTAAGTCCAAGTATAATAGATGTCTGAACTAACTGTCTCAGTGAATAAAAAAAATCTGACTTTTTAATGTATTTTTTATATTTTAATGGTATTCGAATAGAATAGAGCCCCTGTGTTTACATTTCGTCTTGCAATAGGCCACTTTTGATGGTAACTCAGTCTGCTGCATAATTCGTCTCTATGTTTCCTGCCATTCATTTACAGAGGCACAACATGCTAAATAGCACAAATAAAAGTCTGATAATTTGGGACCCCCATTCTCTCTGTTTCTACTAAGTTTATAATAAGTTTGTCTTGGTCTCTTGAAAGCCCAGATATACAGTACTTATTTATCAAGTTTTTAGGACTTCGGGATACACTTAGGTAACATCCTAAAATAATATAATACCTTTGGTAACAAAGTAGGTATATCATCATAAGATAATATAATACCTTTGGTAACAAAGTAGGTATATCATCATAAGATAATATAATACCTTCGGTAACAAAGTAGGTATATCATCATAAAATAATATAATACCTTTGGTAACAAAGTAGGTATCTTCGTAAGATAATATAATACTTTTGGTAACAAAGTAGGTATATCATCATAAGATAATAGGTATCATCATAAGATAATATAATACTTTTGGTAACAAAGTAGGTATATCATCATAAGATAATATAATACTTTTGGTAACAAAGTAGGTATATCATCATAAGATAATATAATACTTTTGGTAACAAAGTAGGTATATCATCATAAGATAATACAATACCTTTGGTAACAAAGTAGGTATATCATCATAAGATAATATAATATCTTTGGTAACAAAGTAGGTATCTTCGTAAGATAATACAGTACTTTTGGTAACAGTCATTTTCACAAATAACAGACATCAGACTGGTAGTTGATTGTTTATTGATGCTTAAACAAGATAAATGAGCTGTTTCATTGGAATAAGAACTGTATTGTACTGGAAATAAATGTCAGTATTCTACTGTTTTGTTTTAAAACAAAAACCAATAAAAAAAATCAGTCATACCATTTTTAAGGGCTGCAGTGGGCAGAGCTCTGCAGACTTCTTGCTTTGAAAAAGCACTTCCACATTTCTTGTGAGTGCACATGGTGCTGTGTAAAAAAATGTCGCCTCCACATCAGAACACTCTGCGCTCACACTTTTTTCCCCTATTCAGCAGTTGGCGGTCCGTGACCGCAGAAATACATAACCTCCTCACCCGACCCTCCCTCTCAGCCCCAGAAATGTAACAGTGGCACTGGGGGTGCCCAGTCCCCAGTGCAGGAGTCCTCCCCCCTCCACTATTATGCATACGCAGTTATATGTTTGTTTGTTTTTTATATCAGTCCTGTTTTTTTATTTAGTTTTAACCTATAACAAGAAAACCGTCCATCTATGTCTTTTGAGCTGTTTCAGGCTCCCAACCCAATCCTCCCATTGAGTTCCCTTCCAAGCCCTTATTTACCCATCAGAGGTCCAACGCCTTAATCCTCTCTGGTCCGCAGACATGTCTTCACTCTTCAAAGTCAGACTATGAACTGAAGAAACAGGTATGTGTTCAATGTATTTCAATGGGGTTTTGAACTTAGAGGCATAACTGTTTTTTTTTTCTGGTGTGAAGCCTGGTTACTATGATAAAAGCCTTTATCTGCAAGATTTCTTAAAGATGATGGCATGATTTATGAGGATATTCGCACAGCTGTGGTAACCCTCCAACCTTGGTTTTTCATAAAAAAGGGGAAAAAAATTAGCCGATGGACAAAGTGTGTGTGTGTGTGTGTTTTTTTTTGGGGGCACCACTGCCCATAGCAAAGAAAACCTGGAAATTACAGAAGCAGTTTACCTTAAAACATTTTTCTACACCCAGTACTGATTCTTGCTGTTCGGGTTTGTGTGTTTAGAAACCGTTTTTATGGTGCCATATTTTATTTTATTTTTATCACGTTTGAGTTTAGGTCTTGCAGCCTGGAGTTAGGCCTGACATCCCAAGTGTCACATAATGTCAGAAAGCAATGTCAGGTGTATACAAGTTCATCTGAATCTCAAGAAAAGTCACAGTAAAGGATGTGGAGGCAGCTAAGAATACCGATGGGGAAAAAGCCCTTCTTTAATTATTAAATAAATATGTAATAATAATAAAAACATGCTTAACTAGACTCAAACCAGAGAAGGGCACATGCAAATCATGGAAAAACAAAACAGAGTGTACTAAAATGGAATTAAATGGCATAGGTACAACCTTTTTACCACGATATGAAATGCTGCTGCTTTGAATTGGTTACTTTCTTGTGCAAACTGCGAATTCTGTACTGATGGGTCCAGTGGGAAATACGAATTTATATGGAAAAAAAGTTCAGCTGTAAGATTTCATTCTCAATTCAAACATAGCCTAAATACTTGTAATCTTCCTAATAAAACAGGGATACCTGGAGTAATCCATAAATTATTGCATGGAGCTTCCCTCCCCATTCCCTGACACTGGAACGCAGTCACCTCTCGTTATTGTGTTATTTCTGTTGTCATTGCTGCTCCAAATACAGGATGAGGTTATCAGAACCAGACTTCAGCACAGAGACTGCTGGCCAGTGCTCCAAGATAATGTCTTAATAAATAGAGGGTGACATCTTAACCTGTAACAAGAAAACCATCCATCGATGTATTTTGTGCCGTTTCTGACCCCCCACACACAACCTACCACTAAGCACCCCACCCCCAAGCCCTTATTTACCCATCGGGGGTCTAACGCTGTAATCCTCTCTGGACTGCAGACACGTCTTCACTCATCAAAGCCCAGCCGCGAACTGAAGAAACAGGTATGCCGTTCAATGTATTTCAAAGGGGTTTTGAACTTAGAGGCATAACTTGGTCATTTTTACATATCTGTGGCCTAAATTTTCAAGATGCCTTCTTTGGGACCCCACCTCATGAACAATGTCACTGTCATTAGGCAACTGTGTCCTGAAAGGTGATTTTGCGGTCCCTGCACAAAATCACCTTTCAGGCAGGAGTTGAACATTTTCTCTGCCCCTGTTCATGAGGTGGGGTGATAAGAAGGCTATGTTGAAAATTTGGTGTAAAAGTATTAAAAAACAGCAATGTTATAAACCTGTGTTGAATTTTGTGAATGCAGCCTCATAATGTAATTGTCAATATTTTTACCCAAAATTTACAACATAGCCACATCTTTACAGCACACCATAAATGTGGCAGCTGTCATTTTTTAAATCCTGGCCAAAATGTTTTTTTACATCCTGAAAGGTGATTTCTCGGTCCTTGTGCAAAATTACCTTTTGGGGAGGAGTTGAAAATTTTCTCTGCCCTTGCTCATGAGGCAAGGTCATAACAAGGCCATGTCGAAAATTTGGTGCACAAATATTAAGAAACAAATTTACAATATTTTAATACTAAATACTAAAACTCAACAAAGTTTTGATCCTACGTTGAATTTTGCTAACACATGGTTGTATGTTTGGTAATATTCAATATTTTTACCCCAAACTTTCAACATAGTCATTTCTTTACAGCACCTGATGAATGTGACAGCTGTCATTTTTCAACTCCTGCCCAAAATGAGTTTTAGTGTCCCAAAAGTTGATGTTGCAGTCCTTGCGCAAAATCACCTTTAAGCCAGGAGTTGAACATTTTCTCTGCCCATTTTCATGAGGCAGGATCATAACAAGGCTATGTGGAAAATCCGGTGTACAAATATTAAGAAACAAATTTACAAAATTGTTACCCCAAATTCCTCAGCTACAGCCCAATTGGCTCTGGCCAGATCTTGTTTAAACAGGTATGTACTCCTGACATTCTTAGTTATGTCATTGGAGGGGGGTGGTAAAGCATTTTTAGGTCTTTCAACCAATTTTTAACACCATTTGCAATGTTTTAGAATTAGTGTGACTCTGCATTACATAGGACACCCCTCTGTACTGTACTTAACACCATTAACATAGTACTGTTGTGACAGAGTGGACCAGTTTCCATTTTGCCCACCCCTCCTGCTGTAGAGTAGTGATGAAATCCCAGTTTGCTAATCACTTTCTGATTCTGACTGATACATTTGGATGTGTTTCAGTACTTAAACTGGGGATAGTCACTCCTGCATGGCAGGATGGGTGGGCAAGACGGACCCTATGCCCCTTTCATCACTAGAGTACTGCGTTACTATGCATGTTACCTCCACACCCAAATTCATTACATAATGGAGAACACCATCTGAAGGGGACAAAAAAGTGCTTTACACAGCAGTAAAGGACACATGGTCTGGAAAAAAGAAAGCAGGTTTACTGACAGACTTTATTCTCTCCCACTGGTAATATGATATGAATTTATGGTACCTAATTCTTACCATCTATTGAGTCAGCAGCGTGTACAATAATTTGTGGTTTTCCTTGATTGCCGAAGTCCACCATCAGGCATGATGCCAGCTCAGGGGTAATTCTGCAACATCCAAAGGTTGCCTGAGTGAGGTCAAAGCAATGCCTGCAGAAGGAACTGGTTTTCGTCATAGCACCCCCCCAAGGAAAAGAGCTAGAAGTAAGTAGAGAATTGATAAACTAGCTGTCAGAAGCAAAAGTGGGGATGTTCATGTTCCTACTGAAGGCACTTGACCAGAGGCCAACTTGCCATCTGCTCAATGTGCTGCTGAACGAATGGCAGAAAAAACATGAACTGCCACCATCACCCCCCCACCCTTTGCTGACTGGAGGAGACATCCTTCCTCAGCCATTTCAGCTTAATTTGAAAACATACCAGATCCCACGGGCTGCATTTAATTACATGAAAATCATTTGGATTCCCAGGTGGACACTGCTGAACCTGGACCCACATTTCTTTACGTAGTATAAATATATTACAATATTAAATGTTCCCAAAGCTCACTGAAATACCTTGCAATACATTTCCATTTCATCAGTTCAAGGCCCAACTAACAACATTATTTACTTTGCAAAAGTTGCAGTAGCTCCATTTTTCTTTTATATATATGTGTGTGTGTGTGTGTGTGTATATATCTGTATATGTAAACACACATACACATACATATATACACACAACATATGTGTTAGGAGAAATAGGATAAAAAGTGCTATCTTGGCACAATATAGCAAGATAATATTAGCTTGCAAAGTAGGGTATGCCACGATGCCTAAGGAACCTATCAGAGTGCATCCTTCACAGTGCTGATGACATCACAATAGCCAAGTGCAGTACTGAAGCCAGTGAATTATCAGCCAGAAATGGCAGAAAATTCAATTTTATTTTCACCTTTTTGACAAACAAATGCAAATAACTTTAAATCAAAAAATGATGGCATTGTACTGTGTGCATAAAAGTTGTTCAGTGCAAAAATATCTAAAAAATGAGTACTGTTTCATTTATAGATATCTTTTAGATTTTTTTATAATCAGCAAAAATGGTAGAAACTTCAATTTTTTCACCTTTTCAATGAAAAAATGCTCTCCCCCCCCCAAAAAAAAAGGCAAAAATAAAAGTATTGCACATCAAATGTTTTTATTATGTACTGGCCATAATAGAAAGCAATGGGTCTCAGTGAGTTTAACAGAAGTAGTAGTAAATCTCAGAAACCACTCTTAAGCAAGTACCCGTAACTGTAAAAGAAGCCAAAAGTTAATAATACACTTCAAAGAAACATAGATGATGATGCCAGAAAAGGATTAATTGTCCATCTAGTCTGTCTGAGTTCCCTATTTAGCCTTGAAACTTACTGTCCCTTCCCACTTTCCCCCATTCTACTCCCAGTTTCTGCTGCTCGGATCCCACAGTATACCCTTCATTCTGTCCCAATTATGCTTGAAACCACCAACGGTTTTAGCACCCACCACTTAGGCTTGAAGACTATTCTATGGCTCCACCACCCTTTCTGTAAAATAATACTTCCTCATGTCCCTCCTGAACCTCCCTCCTGTAGTTTCCACTCCTGTCCATGTGACTGTGAACTAGTATTCAAGTTAAATACTTCCCACAGTTCACCTTGCTAATTCCCCTTAGGAACCTGAAGGCCTCTATCATATCTCCCCTCTCCCTTCCTGTCTCCAGTGAGTACTTGTTCAGTGCCTTGAGGCGCTCCTCATAGGACCTGCCCTGCTGGCCTTGAATCATTTTTGTTACCTGTGCTGCACTGTCTTCAGACTGTCTCGATCCTTCCTAAGGTGAGGACCCCAGAACTGGGCACAGTACTCCAGCTGTGGCCTCATCAAGGATCTATATAGGGAAAGTACTACCTCTTCCCTTCTGCTATCAGTACCCCTCCCAATACATCCCAGCATCCTACTCACTTTGCTATATGCCTTTTTGCACTGACACAGTTGTTTGAGGGAGTTACTGACTATATCTCTAAGGTCCTGTTCCTCAGCCATACTGTTAAGTCTGACCCAACCCATCCTGTGCTCCATCCTAGGGTTCTTGTTCCCTAGGTGCATTACCTTCCACTTTTTGGTGATGACTTTCAACTGCAAAACCTTAGCCCACCCCACTAGCTTGTTGTAAGTCACTCTGCATTTCTATGATTCCCTCTTCACTATCCACCATCCCACAGAGCTTAGTGTCATCTATGAAGAGACACACAACTTGCCCCAGATTCCCTTACCATTGTCATTCATGAACATACTGAAGAGGACCAGAACCAGGACAGATCCCTATGGTACCCTGCTTGTGACCTCCCTCTCTTCTGATTTGACCCCACCATCCACAACCCTCTTTAGCAAGCTACCTATCCAGTTTACTATGACCTTAGCTGCACCTAGATCCACCATCTTCTTCAGCAAGCATCTGTGAGGCATCAAGTCCGAAAGCCTTGCTGCAGTTGAAGAAGAACAAATTCACAGTGTGGCCCCTATCCAATTCCCTTGTCACCCAGTCAAAGAAAACTACCAGGTTAGTCTGACAGGATCTCCCTGCCACGAATCTGTGCTGTTTACTATCCTGGAGACCATAACTCTCCAAGTAGTCCACGATATCATCTTTGACCAGTATCTCCATCAGCTACTCTACAATAGAGGCAAAACTGGCAGGTCTGTAGTTCCCAGCTTGTTCCCTGTCCCCTCCTTATAGAAACATAGACATTTTTTTTAATCCTCTCTTTATGGGGGAGCTGGCAGGCAGCTATGGCTCCTCCCTCAGGGAGCTCATCTCTCCAGCCCCGCATCCCCGCACCGATCTCCCTGGGAAATCCCCCATGGGTTGCCCCCCCCATACAGGGCCGGGGGTGAGAAGTGTCGACTTTCTCCCCTCCCCCAGATAGCCAGCCTCCAGATTGTGGGGTTCATTGTGGGCGCAGCCGGGGCCATCACGAAGCCTGCCAGCTCCATTTTTGCTTTTTCTCGCCAACCTCCAACCCTCTGACATCATGCACCAGCTGCATGGCTCCCGGTCTGTATCTCCCTCCAGCTGTCACTAGAGGGCAATCAGCGGGTGGGATGGCAGTCCCTCTCTCCCCAAGAGAGGAGAGCAGTCCTTCAGGTACTCGATCCTCTCTCGCACCTGCTGACCCCCACGGCCCATGCTCATTCTCGAACCTAGGTCGCCAGCATGGCGCGAGGTATGGCATCCAGTGCCTCAACCACCAGCACCACCGAGCTGGCAGAAACATAGAAACTGACGGCAGATAAGGACCGCTAGGCCCCATCTAGTCTGCCCATGTACCCTACCTTTATTTGTGAACGCTGACCCTATTTGGTCATCGGCTTTAGCCTCTCCTTCCCACTTCTAGGGTTCCTTTATGCCTATCCCATGCATGCTTAAATCTCCCCCTTGTGCTTGAGCCCACCACCTCCTGGGGCAGGCTATTCCATGCATCCACCACCCTTTCTTTGAAAAAAAAACTCCTTAAATTACCTTTTACCCCACCCCCCAATGTCATATCTTACCCCCTTGTTCTTGTACCACTCCTATACTGAACAATATCGCTCACTTGCACCTTGTTATTGCCCTTAAAATACTTAAAGGTTTCTATCATATCTCCCCGTTCCCTCCTTTCTTCCAATGTATACATATTGAGATCTTTTAATCTCTCCTCATATGTCTTCTGGTGCAAGCCCTTCACCATCTTAAGTCACCCTTCTCTGAACCACTTCTGCTCTGTCTATGTCCTTATGAAGCTGCAGCCTCCAGAACTGTATACAGTATTCCAGATGAGGCCTCACCAGAGTTTTGTACAGTGGTATCACCACCTCCCTCCTTCTGCTAGTGATACCCCTTCCAATGCACTCAAACATTCCACTTGCCCTCCCTACAGCCTTTGTACTCTGCTTGGCCACCTTTAGGTCATCCGAGATGATAACCTCCAGGTCCCTTTCTTTCCTAGTACATGTCAGCAACTCCCCCCATCCTATAGCTCTCTCCTGGGTTTCTGTGCCCCAGGTGCATGATTTTGTACTTCTTCACATTGAACCTCAATTGCCACTCCTTGGACCATTTTTACAGCTTTCCTAGGTCCCTCCTCATTTTCTCCATCCCTTCTGGAGTGTCTACCCTGTTGCAGATCTTGGTGTCATCTGCAAACATCCAAACCTTCCCTTCCAGCCCTTCCGCAATGTCACTGATGAAGACATTAAAAAGGACTGGCCCCAGGACTGATCCTTGAAGTACCCCACTGGCCACCCCCCTCCCTCAGATTGGATCCCATTTACGACTACCCTCTGCTTCCTGTCCCCTAACCAGTTTTCTACCCAGTTTACCATTTTGTGGCCCACACCCAGGCTACCCAACTTGTTAACCAGCCTTTTATGTGGAACGGTGTCGGACCTTGCTGAAATCTAGGTAAGCAACATCTACCGCTCCCCCCCCACCCCGATCCACCTTCTTTGTCACCCAGTCAAAAAAATCTAGTAGATTTGTTTGACATGACCTTCCTGCTGTGAAGCCATGCTGCCAAGGATCCTGGGCCCCATTGGATTCCAAGTGTTCCACAATCCTTTCCTTAAGCAGCACCTCCATAATCTTTCCCACAATTGAGGTGAGGCTGACTGGCCTGCCTATAGTTTCCTGCTTCCTCCCTGCTACCATTTTTGTGAAGAGGGACTACATGTGCCCTCCTCCAGTCCTCTGGAACCACTCCTGTGTTGAGCGACTCACTGAACATGGCTGCCAATGGTGTGGCTAGCTCCTTCCATAGTTCCTTAAAAATCCTGGGATGTATGCCATCTTGTCCCATTGCTTTGTCCACCTTCAGTTTGGTGAGCTCCTCCAGGACTCTCTCTACAGTAAATAGACTGGTGTTCACCACCCCCCCTTTTGTATCTGATGCCCAGCTGTGGTCCCTGTCCCTCTTCTTCTTCTGTGAATGCTGAACAGAAGCATTTATTCAGTATTTCTGCCATTTTCAGATCTCCCTTTACACGCTCCCCTTCATCTTCCTTTGAGCCTTACAATTCCACCCCTGGACTTCCTTCTTTCACTGATGTACCTATAGAATGTCTTGTCCCCTTTCTTCACTGTCTGTGCTAATCTTTCCTCTGTTTGTGTCTTTACGTTCCTAACAGCTTTCTCTGCTTCCTTCAGACAATTTAGATACACCAGCCTATCCTCTTCCTTCTATGTCTCCTTATAGTTTCTGAAACCCAACCTTTTGGCCCTTACTTTCTCTGCTACATCTTTTGAGAACCATAGTGGTTTCCTCCTTCTCTTGCCTTTGTTTCTCAGCCTAATGCACTGGTTTGTCACCTCCACTATGGCTCCTTTTAGGTGTGTCCATTGCTCCTCAACCCACCCTCCTGCCTCCCTCCTCGCCAGGGCTCTTTGATGCATATCCCCATCTTAGCAAAGTTTGCCATCCAGAAATCTAAGACCCTTGCTTTGCCTTATGGAGCAGAACTACGTGTGCCACCCTCCAATGCTTTGGAACTACCCCCGTCCTTAGTGAGCTGTTGAAGAGACCTACGAGGAGTTCAGCCAGTACTGCTGCCAGTTCCTTCTTGACCCTTTCATTTGTAAATATTGGCTGCTTCATCTCCGGGCCCCCTTAGTGGCCGCTTTGATGCCACTATCTGGCAAGGGTCCACCATCCTCCTTTGTGAAAACCGAGCAAAGGTAATCATTACAGATGGTGGCCTCTTGCCTGTTCTTCTCTGTCACCCTACTCCCCCCCCAAGCTAGCCTTATGATTCCCCCTGCTTTCTTCCCCAATATATCGGAAGAACCATTTTCCTCTGTTCTTGACCCCCTCCACAATACGATCTGTGTCTGCTTTTTCCTCCTTAACTGCCCTTTTTGTCTCCTTATTTCTCAGCATGTAGTCTCCTCGCTCTTCCTCTCCCTACTTTTCTTATACTTGCAGAAGGTCTTTTTCTTTTCCCATACCACTTCCCTGACTCTTACCAAGAACCAGAATAGTCTCTTAAACCTGTTCTTTTTGGTTATCGTTATCATGCATAACTTAGATGCCTCGAGAATGGCTCCTTTAATTGCCCCCCATTTCTCTGCTACTCCCCATGTTATGTTGTTCACACTGACTAACTTTTCCCTCACCAGCTCCCTCAGCCTGTTGAAGTCCGCCCATCTAAAATCAAGGACTTAAGCTCTGGATTTGGGTTTTCCAGATCCAAGGGCCAGTTTGAACGAAATGGAATTATGGTTGGTGTTCTCCAGTGGGTCTGCTATTCTCACAGCTCCTACCATCTCTGAGTTGGTGAGCACCACATCGAGGACTGCAGACTGCCTGGTGGGTTTCTTAACTACCTGTACCATTGGACAGTCCTAGAAAGCTTCCAGCAAGGCTTGACTTCTGGTGCTCTTGGCCACTGGAACATCCCAGTCGATGTTTGGCAGGTCAGATTACTCACCACCACTTTTCCCTTTGCCACCCCTCTTCCAAGTTATTTCCTGAGCTCTTTCTCTCTCTGTTTCTCCCCCTTCCCTCAGAGGTCTATAGATCACCTCCAAGTTCAGCATCTTGCCTGAGGCTGCCATGGGTTGTACACAAAATGACTCTGTCTCCCCATTACTACCCCTGATGCTCTCATCCTCTGTCACCTGGATGCCATCCTTGATAAAAAGAGCTACTCCTCCCCCTCCACCTGTTCCTCTATGCCTCCTGATCATTGAGTACCCAGAATCTAAAGAGTCTTTTTATGATCCCTCCTTCTGAACATGACAGGTACCATTTAATATCTTACCGAAAAAAACGTAATTTCGTTCCAGTAGTGCAAAATCACATGTTGGCCAGGATTTTAAATACAACAGTTGTCACATTCATGAGGTGGTGTGACAAAATGGCTATGATGAAAATAAGGCGGTTAAGTATTGAAAATTACCAAAATTATTAGCATGTGAAGAAATATTACAACATACCTTCATAACTTTGTTTTATTTTTTTGTATATTTGACCCTAAATTTTCAACATTGTCTTCTTATGACCCCATCTCATGAACCCAACACATGAAAATTTTCAAATCACCACCGAAATGTCATTTGCACCACAGATGTGAAAACATGTTTCGGCCAGGATGTGAAAAATGACAGCTGTAATGTTCATGAGGTGATGTGGAAAAATGGCTACACTGAAAATCTGGGGTCAAAATATTGAAAATTTCCAAAGTTATGAGCGAGTGTAGAAACATTTCAATGTATGCTCATGACTTAAGTCATTTTTTAATATTTTTTGCCCAGATATTCCATGTGGCCTTTTTGGGATCCCACCTCATGAACAAAGGTGGTGAAATTATGTAAATCCAGTCCAAATGATGCTGATTATCACAGTTCATATGGTAGGGGTCCCAAAAAGTCCATGTTGGAAATCTGGGAAAAAATAAGAAAACAAATGACCAAATTATGAAGAAAAGTTCAAATCTCATTGAAATACATTACATGGCACTCATCTGTTTTCCTCAGTTCCTGGTCTGACATTGAAGAGTGAAGACGTGTCACCGGTCCAGAATGGATTACGATGTTGGACCTGGGCTGGGTAAGTATAGGGGAAGAGGGGTGTGAGGTGGTGGGTGTTGAGTGGGGGGCTCAGGGTGGGGATATGGATGTGGCAGACAATGAGGGACTGTTTTCTTCATTTCAGGTAAAAAAAAAGTAAAAGATGTTGCGGGATAGTTTTCTTTTTGAAAGGTACCTCAGACACTGGGATTGGACACCCCAGTGTTGGCATGACACTTGGGGGCACTCGGGTGGGTACTCTGGTGTCCCAGACTGCTGGGTCAGGGAAGGGAGGTTGTCTATGCTGACACCTGGGATCGGGTACCTGCTGTTAGCAAGCTGAAAGTAGGTGAGTTTGAGGGGGGGATATTACAGAAGAGAGAGAGAGGGAAGGGACGGTTTTCTTTATTCTGCATAATGTATCTCTGATACTAGGGATTTGGCACCCCCAGTGTCCTGGACTGCTGGTAAGATCAGGGGGATTGGAGACCCCAACACTGGAGAATGGGCACCCCGGTGTCCAGTTCAAATGTTCGAAGCCACTCAAATGACTAAAGGTGGCACTCTGCTAATTAATAAAAAATCAGATGCACAGCACGTTCAGCAGGGGTGGGGCTACACACTGACACACAGCCTTGTCCCTGCTGATTGAAAACAACAGGATAGCATATGCAGACAGGGAACTGGCACTGCCACCTGTTACACAGGGGCATTTTCATAATATGACCATATGACTTCATGTGATTGTAAAAAGTCACATTTTTAGAATGCTAATTTTTCAACTGTGCATGCTCAGAAACATAACTTTTTTCTTAAATCTTTTGAAAACTACTACGGTTTGGGAGATGAAAAACACAAAAGCATATACCTTGAGCCAAACTCCATTAAACCTGCAAGTTTTAGGTTTCAAATCCTCCTAGTTTTTTAGTTGTCATTGAGTAAAAAGTATCCATTTGTGTGATTCTTTTGTGTGTTTTCTGCCCCTCTGTAACTCTTTCCACACTGAGTCAATTGTCATGAAACTTTCAGGATACAAAGATCCTGATGCCACCTCTGTGCTTTCCAAATTTCAAGTACATCGGTTGAACATGGGCAAAGTTATTAAGGTGCACAGATCGGGGTTAAACATTAACGTGCTTACTCAACCCTAATATACAGGCACTACCACAACTGTATAACATATGAGGGTGACTCACAATATGCAATTTATCTTCATGTGTGAGGGAGCAGGACCATAACGTATGAGTGGCAGAGTCACAAATGAGTTATGAAAGCCCTGCGCAATCTCACAAGTGAAATCGCCTATTCTGAGTCAGGCTAGTGTATATTTGTTTGTTTGTTAAAAGATTTATTTTTTATACAGAAACTTTTTGATTGGGGAAAAACCCATTTACAACAAAGTTCCTGTGGTAGACAAATACAATACATATAATTGACAACAATAATAAACATAACTGAAAACAGTGACATTTACTTTTCAAGAAATTGAACAGCTCAGATTTAAATTTGTGCAAATTCACTATTTCGGTTAGTTCAAAAGGAATCTTGTTCCAGTTTCTAGCCAGTCTATTTTGTATAGTCATTTCCCCATTCTGTTCAATACTTTAATCATAGGGACTTTCCCAGAAGACTTCCTTAGTATAAATGGATGTCGTGAATATGGCTCTAAATGTATTCAGTGTGCCAATGGATGCTGACCCTTTTTTTGGATACATAAGTTCGTGACAGGTCACCAATCAAAGATAATCCCTCCTTTTTGCTGGGAGCAACAAACCAAGCTCCTGAAAAACCAAACAGTGATGTACTCCATACCTTTTTTAAAATATATTTTCGTATCCTATAGTACTATTGGTCTACCTTAGCCAAAAACTTCTGGGTTGAATGCGTGTAAATTGAAGAGCCATACTCAAGGACTGGGAGCAATAGCTGTTTTACTAATCTGGATCTACTGTCTCTGGAGAGACATCCAGATATCCTCCGTAAAGCACCCAGTCTCTGATTTACTTTCCTGATCTGATTCTGAATATGGTCTGTAAAAGTTAGCCTGAAGTCTACAAGAATTCCTAAATATCTATAGGAGGGTACATTTTGGACCGGTGATCCGTCTTGAAATCTTATCTGCAGATCTGTTGTTTCCAAGTTTTTTACATAAGTTCCAGCCACAAACATCATACTCTGTGTCTTTTTTTTTACTAATAAGTAAATAAGAATCTCCCATCCATGATTCCAGGCGGGAAAAATCTGTCTGGAGTCGCTGTCTCGGGTCCTCTGGATTTTCAGCAGAAGCCACAAGTACAGTGTCATCCGCATAAAGCCTACTCTCTGTATTAGTCATCTCTGAAGCTAAGTTGTTCACGTAAATATTAAACAATACAGGGCCCAATATTGAGCCCTGTGGAACACCTCTTTGTATATCCACCAGACCTGAGACAGCGACCCCACACAGAACACATTGCTTGCATTCAGCTAAATAAGACTGAAACCACATCAAGACTTCTTGTTGCACCCCCATGTCAAACAACATCTGAAGCAAGATGTCGTGCCGTACCAGATCAAAGGCTTTACTGAGGTCATCGAACACCACCCCAGTAGTCCTACCCTGGTTTAAAGATGTAGCCACCAGGTTTGTAAAGTCAATTTGATACATGCAACAGTAATTTACAAGTTATAGCTTTTAAATCTGTAGTTCATTTGAAGAATGTGCTATTTTTCTTTGATTTTAGCACCTGGCTTCAGTGCTGCACTAGGCATTGTGATGTCATTGCCACTCTGAAAGCCGCTCTCTGATTGATTCAGTACTCCACTGTGATGACAGTAACCATAAAAATATCCATTGTGACAACATTAACAGCAATATTTTTGATATGTTGCTATTACTGACCTCAGCCTTCGGCCTCGTACCTTACTACACCCTTGGGAAGTTCATTAAAAACACTTTAATGTACACCCAGCAGTGGCTTATCACACTTATAAAATTGCACTTTTATGTCAATAAGGATTTCTAAAAATAAAAATTATTTTTTCAAGTAAAAAAAATGTGTTCTAAATAAGTTTGCAAAAAAAAAGGGCTAAACTTAAAGGAAAACACAGAATAATGAAAAAAGGCAGCAGCTGCTGCAGAAACTCTGGTTCAGGCTTTTAGCATTAAAGGACGTTTTTTCATTGCTTTCTATGTATGTTAGTTCAGTTTGAAAGACCCCTGCGGACTGTTATGTCAGCTGAGCTGGCCGTGGTCATCTCGCACATGCCAGGCAGCTTCTGGCATATGGGGAATGCTAATGAGGTCTACCAACTAATGGCAGTGTTGGTAGCCCTTGTTAGCATACCCTGGGTGCCGGAAGCCGCCTGGTATGCGCAAGATGGCTGTGTCCAGCTTGATTAACCTGACAGTCGGTGCGAGTCTTTCAGACTGAAATAACATTAGTGAAAGGTAATGAAAAAGTTCCTTTAACACTAAAAGTCCTGGCTGGCCTCATGGCGCTGAGGGTTGAGGCACTGGACGCCACACCTCATGCCACACTGGCGACCCAGGTTTGGAGTGGACTTGGGTCACTGGGGGTCGACTGGAAGAGGAGAGGATTGAGCATCTGGAGGACTGCTCTCCTCTACTGGGGTGGGTTGCTGGGGATTCCCTGCAGGGTAGTGGCTCCCAGTGGAGACTGGAATCATCGCACCTCTGCAGGGCAGAGAATGGGATGAGGCAGTGGCAGACGTCTGCGAGAGGGGGCAGGCATGCATTGACATCATCTCACATCCACGCCTCGAGGGGAAAACTCAGGGAGGGAAAACCCCAGTAGCCAGGGAGGCGATGGCAGACCAGAGTGGCGGCCCACACGCCAACTACCCGACCCGACTGACTTGACTCTCTGCCAGTCCCCTCCCCTGTAAGGGCCCGTGGTTGGGAGGGGGATCCAGCACCCAATTCCTCAGTCAGGAAGGGGTTCAGGCCAGGCGGTAAAAGGCCAGTCAAAGGAGTCTCACCTGAGAGATGCTCTTGCTACCGGCGACTGGAGTGAAACAGAATTGAAAAAAAAAAACCCACTAAAAATCCTAATCAGGTCTTTCTGCAGTAGTTGCTGCCCTTTTTTCATAATCCAGTGTTTTCCTTTAAAGAACTACCGACACTTCGGAGAAAACATTGAAAAACATGGTAATTAGGTATAATTTGGCTTGCATTCCATATATGTTCTATAGAGCTCTCCTTCCCTTTATCCATTACTGAGGAAATCTGCATGAATACATGATCTTTGTCCCTTAGAGTAAATCTGCCTCTATAGCTCACTCATTACGTCATGTCCTAATCCTTTGTTGTGACATCACAGTCTGTTTCCATGGGAGTAACTGTGATGCCACAAGCAGTGCATTATGACCTCAGGTGGGGGGAAAGCAGAAGGAATAGATGAACTCTTCCAGAGCAAAGCTCCTGTTTTCATGCAGATGACCTCCATGAAAAATAATGAGGATGAGAAATGCAGGACTAATGTGAAATACAAGCTGAACTGTGTCTAAATATTATGTTTTGTTAAAGTCCTCCGGAACGTGTCAGCTGCTCTTTAAATAGTCCATGTTTCGTATTCTCTGTGGTGTACTGGTCTGTATTTCATTAAGGCAGCAGGTGGCACTGTGGTGCTGTGAGACTGCTTTGTGCTCTCTGTGTTGAATACTTTATTTTTGATTTCTGATGTTGTCTTTTTGATCGAGGAGAACCCCCGTCTCAACAGCAGCAGCCACCATCAGCCCCCCCCCTCGCAGTAGCTGAGTCAGGGAACTGATTAAGTCTGCAATGACAAACAGCTGGTAGGTTACTTTTATTGTTTAAATGTTACTTTTACTTCCAGCCTTTTGTGTTGTAGAGTGGTGTGCTCCCTCCCCGATTGAACTCCGTTATTAGCAGTGCCACTCCAGCTGTTCTAATAGTGACTTTCTTTTTAGGTGTAACCCTAACATCATATTTTCAAACTTTTGTCACTGTGGTGTCAACCCTAACTGCTGTATTAACAGAGTTTTTTGCAATGAATTTCCCTTCTTTTTGAAAAAGTGTTATGTAACTGGTAACTGGTGTGTGTTAGTGGGAACGCGGGCCCTCCGGGCCCTGCGCTCCCTTCACATTGCTCATTTTTAGTGTAATGATATGCGTATGTGGGAGTACGGGCCCTCCAGGCACTGTACTCCCACTTACACATTAGTACGGAGCCATATAGCAGCACCATAGTACTCCAAAGGAACTCTTGTAACACATTTTTGCCAATATCTCCATAACCGTAGCAAGTAGGAAAAAAATTCCACTGCAGGTGTAATCTATGACTTCAAAACTTGTTTTTTAGCTTAGTCCACCTAGAAGCACCATTTCCGAGATATGGGAGCTGAAGGTTGCCACGGGTGCCTCAGTGTTAGCCTATGGGAAATTTCTCAAATTTGGAGCACTGTATCTATGGGCCCATGGAATTTTTTGGGACCAAACCACCAAAAGGCACATCTGTGGGACCAGGGTTTGCCACCCTGCAAATTTCAGCCCAAAAGCCCCAACCATTTTGCTGCAGGGGGATGACAAAGATTTGTTGATTCTGGGCCAAGTACTGTCACAAATTGTGACAGTTTCACAAAAACAGCACGACACTTTCGTGATTTGCAAAACTGTTGCGGCCGTTTTTGTCACAATTTGCAACAGTACTGGGACTCCGATTTTTAAAACAGCAATTCTAATTTTTTTTTCCCCCCAATAAAAGATAGGGCTGTCATCCTCAGGACCCGACTAGGTAAACACAACAGTCAGTGTTTACCTAGGGGGATCCCAAATTTTAATGCCAGACATTTTTCTCTCTTGCTAACTGAAAACAAGATGGCCACCGCACAACAGTAAAAGGGCCATTTGCGACAGTAAAATGTAGTGGCTGCAGCTTTTGAGAGACACATATACAGGTCACTCACCTGTAACAGGAGTTCTAGGAGTGGTATATGTTGTTCATCCACACTGTCTGGCAGGTTCCTTGCCGCTTTAAATCTTGCCGGAAGGTCTTCAAACTGGCTTCTCCCACCCACCCGGGCGGTAAAACCCTCGGCTCCGCCTCATGACGCCAGATCTAGCCCGTTGGAAGCCAGCTTGCGCATCGAAGCCGGGGAGGTCAGGTGGGTCATGTGGATGAACAACATATACCACTCCTAGAACTCCTGTTACAGGTGAGTAACCTGTATTTCTAGGGACGTGGATATGTTGTTCAATCCACAATGTCTGGCAGACTCCTAGCAGTTCTCTGGGAGGAGGTAGGCAAGGCATGCACCCCATACTTAGGAAATAATGACTGGAGAATTGAGGTCCCAAAACCAGCATCCCATGTCCCTCTGTGTGAGTGCGTGACTCTAGATCAATGTGGTAATGGGAAATAAAGGTGTGTGCTGACTTCCAGGTAGCAGCCCTGCAGATTTCCTGGATAGGGACATCCCTGGAAGCAGCCACCGACGCAGCGGTATGGTGGGTAGAATGAGCTCTTATCCCTTTGGGAGGCTCCATGCCCGCCAACCTATAGCAGAGATCTATGCAGGAGATGACCCACCTGCTTATTGTCCACTTGGATGCAGGTCTGCCAGGTGCGGCTTCAGTGTAGGTGACAAACAGCTGGCGAACCTCTTCCCGAACTGCAGCCGTCCGCTCCTTATAATAAGTGAGCGCTCTCCTAGGGTCCAAGGTATGGAGCCTATATTTGGCCTCCGAGGTGTGATTGAGGTAGAACACCGACAGAGTCACCACCTGATTCAGGTGAAACTCCGACACCACCTTCGGAAGGAATTTCAGGTGGGGGTGAAGGACAACCTTGTCCCTGTGGAAGACCAGATAAGGAGACTCTATGGAAAGTGCCTGGAGCTCTCCCATCATTTTGGCTGACGTTATGGCCACCAAAAAGGCGGTCTTCCACGACAGGTGAGAGATGTCACACCTGTGCATCGGTTCGAATGCCTTGCCCATGAGCTTAGCCAATACCAGCAGTAGATCCTGTCACAAACCCACTCAGCAGGTCAGGCTCTCTACTCCCAAAGTGCCAACCTCCGAGCACAGTCTTGTGAACAGTTTAACAGAAAAAGGTACCCTCTTGTCTGTTTTGTGAGTTCGGATCAACCTTTGGTCTTAAGTCTTGGAGGGACTCAAACTGTGAACCTCTTGCTAGCATACCCAATGCACAGGCTCAGATATTTCTGTCTTCGGGGGGCCATATATCTTTGCCTATGGGCACCTAACCAGTTATACAGAGATGAACCCTTAAAAACTTTAATAAAGACCTCAGATTTAAAACGCTTCTCTTTCCATTTTGGTATCACCCTTCAGCTTATGCTTAGTGTCTGCTACAACCATATATACTTTTCTTACAAATGAAAAGAAATCAAAGACAGACCAAGTATGCTCTAAAAAGAGTTTTACTACAATAGATAAAAAAAATGTAGAACACACAATACGTAACTGTTATATCACAAGACATACAAATCTTTTAAAAGAACAAGGTTTAGACAGTGCAAATTCCTACTTACAGTACTTAGATTTGACTCTCTTTTTAAATACTTGTTTACAAGTGCTCACAAATCTTTCCTTGTCAGAGTCCAGGTAAAAGTGTGTCTAAGTAAAACAGAATTATTCCTTAAAGTAAACTGTATTTGCCAACCCCTTTTGTGTGAGGTCATCTAGCTCCTCCTCTGTCAGATTATATATAAAAATATATCTAATAAAAAAAACAGGATGTCTTTTCAAAGTATTAATTTTGCAATCCTCAGCATGACTCATATGTTCTTCAAATTACATCTCTTTGATCTCATGATAAGCTTCCCCCTTTCAGGACATGAAAGCATCTTTATGATTTTCACACTCCTGTGTCATAAGCTGGGTTTTCCCTCCAACGTCATAAAATGGATATGATCCTCCATCTTAGCAACTACAGCTGTAATTAACTCAGAAAAAACAGGAGGTCCTTGATTAAGGCCTTCCATGTAACACATTGTCTCAAACTGTGTGTGTGACCTCATATGCTGTTTTCAGCATTTTTCTCATGGCTTTCATCTCTCAGCTGAAACCTGGGGGGTGAGTGAGGTCATTCTAAGAGTACCAGGTTTCTCAGAGCAGAGACAGTCAGTTATACATTTTATATTTAAAAAAAAAATGATACAGCACTCAGAACTGGCTGTCCACGTCACAGATCCCACGGAGGTGGAGGTTCTCGCACCGGAGGGGATATGTGGTCAAGGCCTTTGAAAAAGCACCCAACCACCTTCTCCTGTGCCACCGACTGCTTGCTGGCTTGTGTCCGGTAAGCAGAGATGGCTGCCAGGTGCACCTTAAGGGTCGTCGACCAAAGCCCTGTCTGAGAAAGGGACCACAGGCAGTCCAAAATACTAGCCAATGGACAGGAAGAAGGGTCCAACTCTTTGTCCTGACACCAAATGGAGAATCTCTTCCATTTGAAGGCGTAGCATTTTCTGGTCGACTCCTTACTGGATGCCTCAACGACATTGAGGACCTCATCGGAAAGACCCAAGGCCCGGAACTCTAGAGCGGTAAGGAAGATCTGGCATTATGGGACGGAGCCGAGGGTTTTAACACCTGGGTGAGTGGGAGGAGCCAACTTGAAGACCTTCCAGCAAGATTTAAAGTGGCAAGGAACCTGCCAGAGAGTGTGGATTGAACAACATATCCACATCCCTAGAAATATTTTTTTCCCATTGACTATAATGGGCAATTTTTTTTTTTAATAACTTTTGAACTGTTTAATATTTTTTCACCAAATCTTCGAAAGGAACATCAGTCACCCAGACTGCATCTTTCCTGAAGATTTCAGACCAAACGGACAAATTGTGCAGGCTGTAGCCATGAGCAAAGAAATGCGCGAAACCACATTTTTTTGCATTTTTGCCCACTCCGGAGCTCCGCAATCACTTATCCAACTGTAACACAACTTACCCAATCCAGAGATCTATGGTACCAGACTGCGTGTGCAAAACTTCAGGCAAATCCATCATATGGTAGCAAAGTTATTAAAGTGCAAAATGTGGGGTTTAATGTAAAAGTGACTGCAATCCTAACTATACTTGCACTACCGTGCAGGTATAATATAAATATATATATATATATATATAAACACATATATCTATCAATATCTGCATCTCTGTACTACGTATGTTTTTGGATAACCTGAACGATAAAAAGTACTAAGTCGGGCATTCTGTAAAGATATTGATATCTTTTCATGATGCAGTATGTCACCAATATATCTTTTAGTGATGCACTATATATACATAAGGGATATACAATGGGGACGAGTGGAATAAATGATTTATCTGCACAAGAGCAGTTTGACCTCATGTAACCTCACAAGTGGTGTAAGCCATGAGTGAGATGACCGAGGTCAAACTGCTCAAGTGCAGATAAATTGTTTATTCCACAATGTCCCCATTGTATATTTCATTTATGCAATAGGGATGCTTTTGGAGTGGTTATTTATTTTTCCTTTTTGGTGGCTTTGTTTTAAAATGAAATTGGTAGGATTATGTTATGGTCTGCTGTGAGTTAATGTGCACCCCAAAGTGGTTTCTAGGGCTAGATAGATGGTTGCTAGGGACTCCACATCCCTACGTTTACAGCGCATCTTATGATTGGCTTAGAATTGTGGGTGGGAGAGCCAGAGATTTTTAAAAACATGGCGGCTCCATCTCTCGGTTAGCGAGAGTCATAGAGGGATGCTATCGTGTGGACACTGTTGCTTGTATTTTGTGAATTAAATATGTGATGTAATTTCTTTATCTGGTTGATCTTGCCTTTTGTGGTCTGTTTTTCTTTGTGTAAGTGAGCGAGTATGCGCATGTCAGGTGAGCGAGGAACTGCATGAAGACAGAGACCATCCCACTTACGCCAGCAGGATCCTAGTGCAGATTGCTCCAGTGAGGAGAGCCTGACAGGAGAGAGAAGAAATGAAAGGTACATAAAAAAAGACAGCGAAAAACAGCATTAGATTGCGGGCTCATTGCTGGAAGAGAGAGTTGGTGCACTGGTTGTTTTTAACATGTGAAACTTGGCTGTCCAGCGGTTGGGGGGTCCTCTGTGTGAGTGCATTTATGGCAGGAAAGTGTTGTTAAAGAAGTAGTGCCAACTGGCTGGCTGGCTGGCGGGGGGTGGGCGGGGGGGGAGCTGGGCACCGCGATTGACGTTAAGGTGTTGAATAAATGGTAGTTCCATGATTTATTCAACACCAGTGAGATTAAATGGATTTATTTAACTGCTTTGGTGCCCACTCCTGTTGCATAAAGTACAATAATTAATTCCCATTCATTGAGAACAAACAGATTCTCAATGCCAAGTTAGTTCGGTGACATCAGGGGAACAAGAGCAAAGCTTGAGTGCCTTGTGATGTAACTGGACTAACGAGGTGTTGAGAATATGGTGGGTTCTCAACATGGTGGGTTGTGTTATTTTTTTTATAATACAATTTGAGACTATTTTTCACCATCGGTACAGTTGTTTTGGAAAAATGAAACTTTGAGTTTCAACCACTTTTCTGTTACACAAGTACTACAGAAGGATGGTAGGTTGTGATGAGAATAAGCTAGAAAGGTTCAAACTGATGAATTTAAATCAGCGTGCAATGCTGTCTACTGCCCTGACAGCTCATCTTGCGCTTCCACAGCACTACTGGTGATCGCTGCTGTAACTGGTGTAGGGAGCAGCCTGGCTCTTTGTTTATGAAATGTTAAGAACAGCAGCTTTTACATTCCAAAACATGAAGAACAAGGTTTTGGAAACACCAGAAAAACAAGTTTGAAGTCTATTATGTCATATTATGAAATGGGTAGAAAGAATGCTGGCTCTTGAATGGCCAAGAGGTACTTTCAGCTGGGCTGTTATTCCAGCACTACAACCCAACTGAAAGTAGCTAAAAAAATATGTTTAAAAAAATACATCCAATATACTAAAAAGGACCCACTTCATAATCGTAATAAGGTACTCCAAGGAGTGCATTATGGTGGGCTATCGGCCCTTTTTGGTTGGTGGAAGCACTTGGCTTCACCTCGGGCTTCAGCCCACCCAAGGTGGGCCTTTATTTATTTATCAAAGCGTTTCTCAAGGAAAGACATACTGAGCTTTGAATTAGCTTGTTTCCAGATGTATCCTGGGGGAAGGGGGGAGGGGGACTGATACAAGAATTACAGTGTACATACAGTACAATACAGTGAACAGTAGTTTCGCTTGTTACGATAAACAGTCGTTTACAGCATTTACAATCATATACAGGCAAGATACGAGGAAAAAGTGCAGCTGAGTCCTCATGGGTAGTTGAAGTGGAGGCCCAACACAGGGCAATTGATAAGAGGATTTAGTCAGGGGTCAGGGCAGATGGGGGTGGATTAGGGGAGCAGGTAAGGGAGGAGATATGGGGAAGGGAGGAGAGGAGATAAAGGGAAGGGGAATGAGGGTTGGAGATATAAGCCCCATAATGCACCTCCTGTCATGCCTTATTGCTGCCTTATTGTTTAAATAGTTCACGTTGGATCACTTTGAAAAATAGAATGCAGTGACAGCACAGCACTGTTGTGCATGGATATCTTATCCAATCTGAATGAAATAGAGCAGTGGCATCCTGTAGCATTCTACAAACTGACAGAACCTCGGCATTCTGCGGCATTCTATAAAATCTACCAGTTTGCATTTAAACACTGTGTTTTCCCTCCCATGGGTTTAATATATATAATACACATGCATACAGTGATTTTATATACATGCTTACAGTGTCTGTAATACACTGTAAGCATGTTTTATTAGTGGTCTTGAAAATTTGTTCTTCACGCTTTAGAGTGTTAAGAGCCACATTCCATAGCTGAATCAGTCAGAATCAGTTGTTTTTATCACTTCAGAATCTGAAGAACAACTTTTCACAGCTGAAATAAGCAGACTCGCTCTCCGGCTATAGCAAGTCATGGGAGCCCGAGCCAAGTTACTTCCGATGTGCCGATTCAAAAACGGCAGTTAAGAATTACAGCTCTCACACAAAATTACAGCTCCTCACACAAAAGCATATCAAGTGTACCTCAACTGCTGACTCACTTTGCAAGGTAAGGTTGATTAATTTTTTATGTTGTAAAACATGTTTAATTTGCATTATATACAATAACTAAACTCTCGGCGTTCAGAACAAGCAGGTTCTCAACACAGAGTTAGAGTGGTGAAATCATTGGCATGAGAGAGAATACAGAATGTTTAACATTAGTTTTGCCTAAACGAATGTCCCATACCATCACACGCTATAAAAATAATGGCTGAGACCACCCCCCCCCACACACACACACAACAGAACTATGATTCCATCTCAGGATTCTGATGACATCAGACCACTCAAGCTTCGCTCTCGTGATCTGTTACATCATCAGACTCCCTTGTTAGAATCACAACAGTTTTGTTGTGTGGTTTTCCCCAGTCACTATTCTATATGCATTCTTTCTGCTACACAACTGGACAGCCACTTTGTTTCACTAGTTGCGCATCTCTCAGCGCTACACACGCCTCTGTGCCTAGCTCTGTGGCTCTAACAATAACCATGCAGCTATACATAATTACTAGTGGCCGTGTCAACTGTCGCACATTCCGGAGCGCACTTTTACTTGCCACCCATATAAGGAACCCTACAACAGCCACAGTTCAGAGATTACATTTAAAATGAAAATAAAAACAACTTCATATCCTCGCTGAAAGTGTCGCTACTGCTTCTCACCACCTTCTCCTCACTCCAGCACCCCCTCCCCAACAGTCAACTGTGAACTAATGGCATACCTGTGTGCTGTAACGTGGAAATGCCCATTATACCGATAATAAATCAGAGAGTAGCATATGACAGAACTAGCCAATTATAACAATGTAAAAATGTCTCACTTCAGAATCCTACCTCTCAGCACCAAGCTTACAGCCAGTATAAAAGAAACTGAAACTAAGTGAAAGCATTTAATTAGACATGTATTACTGCACAATTTGTTTTTATCTCAAAACATACATCTAGATAAACAGAACATGACATGGCCTGACAGAAGATATCATATTTATCTTCCTGCAGGGCCACTGGTATTAAGATATCACTAGCCTCTCATAAAGATACATATGATATCTTCAGTCAGACCATGTCATATATGTGTAACCCCTAGATGGCGCTATCCAAGGGGCTACTACCCCTGCCTGATTTGCCACTAACAGGTTGAGGGGCCTGGATCCAATGGCGGGTGCCTCCACCCAGAGGTCAGGGTTTGCAGTAGTTAAACTTACTTGGTCACAGCCCTCTGGGACACTGCAACCCCCCTTTCTTCCCATTAGTGGCCCACACAATATATCAGAATTACCTTCACAGTATACACTTACCCCAGGACTAGTTCCGGCACTGGGACCTCCTGTGAAATAAGATACAGTGCAACAATCACAGTACAGTACTTTAACATAGACAAATACCTCAGGCAGTATAACTTTGCTGAAACAAGCAGCTCTGATTTATTTAGGGGATATAACAAGGACAGGGGAAATCAGGTTAATTAGCTTATCACTTTACTATCTACCTATGGCTCTGTACAGGCCTATCTCTACAAGTTACTGTCCCTGGGTACTGACCCTGGTAGCTAGTCAAACCGTGGCAGCTGGTAGGGGCCCTTTCACACAGTGAAAAGAAAAATTAGTTTAAACAGTCAGCAGTACAGTGATTCCATTTGGATTTAATGTGGCAATTCAACAGGGAGCTGACCCTGAATTAGTACTCACGACCTCCAAACAAGATAGGGTCCTTCAACGTCAGCAGGGCTACTCTTGAGCTCCACGAGACTCTTCACACATTTATATGGTGAAAAAGAAAGTACTATACCAGGCAGGCTGCTTCTCTATCCCGATCGCAATTACTGCACAATACCCGGGAGAACACACAGCAGATTCAGTTCCTGACAGACCGAGTGCAATTCAACAATTTCTCCAGTCTTCTACAGGGTGAGCCTGGTTTCTACTCTTCAGAGATCCTTTGATTCTTTTCACAGGGACGGATTCAGTCCTAACAAGCAGTTACACAAGCTGCAGACGGAACTCTGGGCCTTACACAGTTTTTGACTGAAACTGTGCACTGAAGGAGCACAGGGTTCTTTTCCTTCACTGCCAGATCTAAACTGAAACTCCAACAGACAAAACGGGCACTTCCTTTGATTTCCTCCCAGTTCTTGACTGGATTGGCTGTCACTCACAATAGACTGCTGCTGTTGGTCCAAAAGGCGCCAAGTCTAAACTACATCTCCCAGAGTCACTGCCCATACAATCCTCTTGTGGCTGGCTCAGATTATGAGTCCAAGTTCTGATTCGTCCAAGGCACCATTTTAGAGCTAGCTTACCCCACTGATTGGTCAGTTCAGCAGTTCAAAACCAGAATGGGAACTAGGCAAACACAGTTCTGACTGTAAAGAAAGCAGGTTAGACAAACTGTATTTTCATTATTACTCTAAATTATTTCTGGCAAACAGTTACATCTTTCAGATAGGTTCCCTTTGTACTCCTAGTGACTGCAAAAATGGAGTGAATTGGCAGCAGCTCGAGTGGTACTCAAACAGAGAAGCACACAGTCCCCCCATACAAACTAATTATGTCTGCAAGCAGACAGCTCTTAAAGAGACAGTACCAGAGGCTCTAAAAACACTCACTGATAAATGGCTTAAACGCCAAACACCATTCAGGCTTGGAGCATTCAAGCAAGCTCCTGGAAGTCTTTTGGGAACCCCCATTTGCAGGGGGGGTTACACCCTTCCTGGCCTGGGAAAGCTTGACGTCCGCGTCAAGCAAGTACCCCCATAAGTTTTAACTGCAACCATATACATTTGCATTAGGCTCACACATGTAATCATCAGTCAATATATCATTTTACCAAGAACACATTTCTGAAACATTGCAGCACGTCACTCTTTACACAGTATTACACACACATTGTACCATAACTCAAGTTATTACCTCTTGTACATGAAACCTGAAGAGAGGGGGCCCTTCCCTATCAGTTACCTTGGGGCCGGACGGGGCAAGGGCACCATAGTTAGAGGGCAACACAAGTAACTTGGAGTTAGCACTGCACGCTCCAGTTTGGGCAATGAGCTTGGGGACACATACACTCCTTTATGGACAACATTGAGAGGCAAGTCCACAGGCCTCCCAAGTGAATCATAACTGAGGTGCACCACAGGTTTTACAGCTCGACCAGTCTTTCTAGGGGGAACTGCTACAGTCTCTGCACTCTGAGCCTCATTTTCAGCATTGTCCTCACTTGTCAGGGGGGTCTCCATGGGAGTAGAGAGGCTAGTACTTGGGGCACTTTCAGCTCCTGGAGTTACAGTTTCTGAGTCCACAACATTTGGCTCGCATGGAGAGCTTTGGACACTGGCAGTGGACTGTCAGGGCACTCAAATACTCTTCTTGTTCGGTGTATCACCAGTCTGCCCCAAACTATCATTTTCCTCCTGAAAGCTCAAACAGTTCAACCATGCACAATGATTCCATTTCATCTGATCTGATGCTTTGCACTTCACTTTCTGGGAGCATTGGCTCCAGGGATGAAGCTGGGGGCTTAGACAGTCCAGAAGGCCCAGCTTCATCTCCAGTATTGACTAGGGGATTGCCCCGAAATAACTGACTCAGTTCGTAAGAAGGATAGTATTCAAAGTCACTCTCACTTTCTTCTGATATGGACTGACAGTCATGCTCAACTGGGACTTGTGGAGGGGAACACTTTAACTTTGCTTCTGTAGGTGCAGGCTTTCTTGATCTTTTCTTAGCAGCAGCTCTAGTCACTGGTCCAGAGGGGGCATCTTCTGGGGGCTCAGACTCAATCAGGATTTGTCCAATGGGCAGTAAATGATTTCTATGCATTGTTTTTACATCTTTTGAATTGTTCTCAGGCCTTACTTTGTACACTGGCAGATCATCTAGTTTGCCCACTACAATGTGAGGGAGATGGTGCCATCTGTCAGCAATCTTGTGTTTGCCATGCAGTCCCAGATTTCTTAGCAATACCCGATCTCCCTCCTGGAGTTCCTGTGCTTTCACCTTTTTATCATACCTTTCTTTGTTGGCCAGATTTCTTTGGCAGCCATGGTTTGAGCCAGTTGGTACGCATGAGTTAGCTGGGCCTTTAACTTTTGCACATACTGTAAATAGTTGTCAGCTTGAACCCCATCAGGAGAGACCCCAAAACACACATCTACCGGTAGTCGAGCTTCTCTTCCAAACATCAGGCGGTAGGGGGAGAACCCAGTGGCATCACTTTTGGTGCAGTTATAAGCATGTACCAGGGTGCTAATTTGTTGGCTCCATCTAGGCTTGTCCTTTGGGTGCAGGGTGCCTAGCATATCTAGCAAAGTGCGTTGAAACGTTCAGGCTGTGGGTCCCCTTGGGGTGGTAAGGAGTGGTTCTGGACTTTCGCACTCCCACAGAGAAAGCATCTCTTTGATCAGGCGACTCTCAAAGTCTCTCCCTTGATCAGAATGGATTCTTTGTGGAGCCCCATAGTGAACAAAAAGTTTTCTACAAGTACTTTGGCCACAGTGGATGCTTTCTGGTCTTTGGTGGGGAAAGCTTGGGCATATCTCGTGAAATGGTCAGTGACCACCAACACATTACTGATATTTCTTTGATCTGCCTCCAAACTCAGAAAATCAATACAGACCAGCTCCATGGGTGCACTGGTGGTGATGTTAACAAGGGGCAGCCCTCTGGGGCAAGCTTTCCTCTGTAAGCAGCTACAAGTTCGAATGTGTTGCTCCACATCAGCCCCCATCTTAGGCCAACAGAATCTGGATCTCACCAAGTCAAGTGTTCTGTCTATACCAAGGTGCCCCATGTGGTTGTGCAAGGACATCAGTACTGAGTCTCGAAAGGCAGTAGGCAGCACTAGTTGTTGTTTGTCTACTTGTCCCCCTCTGTCTACTGTTTCTCTGTATAACAGTTTATTGATCAGTTTCAACTTAGGACCTTCTTTGTATAACAGTGCAGTTCTCAAATCAGTGGAGCGTAATTTGGACACATCTTTTCCTGCATAGAGGGCTTCTAAAGCTGCTTTGATCATGGGATCGCGGGATTGAGCCCGCCAAATACTGTCATTGTCCAGCTGAGGCAGTGCACCAATGTCTATTGCAGAAAAGTGGCAATAAGCAGCAGGTATGCAATTCTCAGAGGGTCCCAAGCAATCCACCATGCAGTCCACTGCGTCCGTGGACATTTGTTCCTCCCTGTCAAACTTCCGGCAGAGTGCCCGAATGTCAGGTTCTGCCAATCGGACCCAATCATTCTGGGGAACAGGCCTCCGGGAGAGAGCATCAGCATCTATGTGGTTCAGACCTGCTCGGTATTCGAGAGCATAGTCATATGTAGATAATGCAGAAAGCCACCTATGGCCAGTGGCATCCAACTTAGCTGAGGTCTGCACATAGGTCAACGGATTATTGTCAGTTTTACTAGTATTTTAGCCCCATACAAGTACTCATGGAATTGGTCAACAATAGCCCACTTCAAAGCTAGGAACTCTAACTTATGTACAGGATAGTTCTTTTCGGATGGGGTCAGGCTTCTACTGGCAAAGGCCACTGGTCTCAGGCCATTCTGCGTACTCTTGGTACAACACAGCCCCCAACCCTTGCAAACTAGCATCAGTGTGCAGGACGTAAGGTTTTCTTGGATCGGCATAGGCCAGCACTGGAGCATGGGTAAGTTGATATATGATCTCATGAAAAGCAGTCTCACAATCAGAGTCCAGCGGGCCCCAAATACTTCACTCGGACTAAAATACACTCTTTCAGTCTTGAGGGACGCTGACTTTTGGTATTTTTGTGGGTTGGGGATACCCTTGAGTAAGAGTTAAGTAAAAGCGGATCACTCTTGAATAGTCCTTGATGAAACTCCGATAATAACCACAGAATCCCAGGAATCTTGCAGTTCTTTTAGATTTTGGGCTGTGGCCAGGTGGTCAAGGCCTCAACTTTACTTGGGTCGGTCTCTATTCCTCGGTGGATACTATGTGTCCCACATACTTTACTGATGTTTGAAAGAATTGACACTTATCAATGGACAGTTTAAGGCCAAAGTCCTCCAGTCGGTCCAATACCTTAAATAATCTGCTCTCATGTTCCTCCAGTGAGCTGCCAACACAATAACATCATCTAGGTATACCAGGCACTCTAGTAAGTTCATGTCCCCACTGCACGCTCCATCAATCGTTGAAAGTGGCTGGGGCACCTGAAATCCTTGAGGCATCCTCATGAATTCATAGAAATAGCGGACAGATAAAGGCTGTCTCTCACGGTCCTCTGGGCCATCGGGATCTGGTAGTACCCACTGCGGAGATCCAGCACAGAGAACCACTTGCTCCCGTTTAGGCAGTCCAAAGCATCCTGAATGCGGGCATTGTGTACTGATCAGGATAGTCCACGGGTTTAAGGTGCGATAACCACAAACATCCTTACTGTCCCATTCTTTTTCCTCACTACCACAATGGGGAAGCATAAGGGCTTCTGGATTCTTGTATTACACAGCAGCTAACATCTCTTGCAGATGCCGTCTCACATCATCTATGTCAGCAGGTGCCAGGCGTGAGACCTCTCATGAAATGGTCTTTCGTCATGCAGCGGATATTGTGCTCAGCTCCTTGCACGATCCACATCCCATTCCTTTAAAGAAAACACCTGGTCTCTCTGGGCAAGCTTCACTGATCCTCACTTTCCATTCAGCTGGCAACGGGTCGCCGAAATCAAACAAGTCAGGCGTTACTCTGTCATTCTTCCTCGAACTCTCTGCTGCTGGGTAGCACTGCAGTGTCTGCACAATGCACATTAGCCAGGATGCAACCTCTATTTACTCAATGTCTCTTTCAGACACATTATGAACTTGGACCATTACCCTTCTGGCATAAGCATGGGCTCTAGCGGGCAAAATACTAGGCTTGACCAGCAGTCCCTCTGGCAATTTTCCATCGCCTGGTGCATCCAACATTAATATTTTATTCTTAACATCCTTTCTGATACGGACCTCTCCCTGTAAGGTACACTGGGCATTTGGCGCCAGGATCAGAGACTCAGGATCCTTCTTCCATACAATTCCGACCAGTTCCTCTGGTTCTATTTTTCAGCATCTCTGTGCCTCATAGGCCTTCTTAATTAAAGCCGGAACTCTTAAAGCTCTACTAGTCTTTGACCCCTGTTTTTCATAACACAACTGTGCCAGCCTTCCGAACATATGAGCATTTGTTCCAATCAACAAAGGGACACCATCATACAGTCCAGTAGGGGACACACTAAGGCTAGGGTCTCTACTTGTTCAGCCACTCCAGCCACGGAGGTGGGAAAGACAGCCAAATTCGGATGTACCGGAATAGGGGTAGGCCTTCTCACTAACCCCCATACATGCAGTCCTTCTAATGGTTGTAAGTACGCTCTGACAAATGCTTCTGATACCAATCTTGGAACATAATTGTCACTTGGGAGCCACTGTCTAATACAGCTCTTGCAGACACTCCATTCACCTTTACAGTGGTCTCCATGGAGGGACCCACTATTCTGGACCAGTCTGGAGAGGCGGTAGTGGGGGCCTGGGCAACTGACCTCACCACAAAAGGACATGAGTTAGCATTTTTGGTGCCCTCACTGGGAATCATTTCGTGCACCTTTTAACCACTGATTTGTTCTCCGAAGCTCTCCTTGTAGCCTATATGCAACTTTGTCAGTGTCTTTTGGGGACCGGCATTCCCTTTTCATGTGCCCATCCTTCCCACAATTATAGCAAAACATACTTTCTGGAGTTTGAGCTGGCCGAGGCGCCACACTGGGAGCCAGGGCGGGGGTATTACTAACTGGAAACCTTGGGGCCATCTCTGTCTGAGGCGTGATAAGCATTTGGAGACATCTCGTCAGTTTCTCCACTTCCATGGTCAAGGAATCAAGTTCGGAGCTGTTATCAGCAGGAGATACATGGGTGGGTATCCCCACCCCCATAGCAGATGCAGTCGGATATAGGTCAGGGCCCGTACTTGCAGGCGTGGCCTTCATAAAGGGACTGTTTTTGAATTCCCGGATCTCTCTCAACAGTTCGCCCCATTGTGGCATATCTTTTCCTTATCAGAGCACTCATTGACTGCCAACCTCTGCCCCTGAACTTCACTTGATGGGCCACCCTCAGTCACTCAGGTCATTCGCGGCTATTGGTGCAGGTCCCTCAAAGTAGCCTTTCTCAACTCCTCGAATTTCTCTCATTAACTCATCATAGGAGGTGGGGATTCCAGTCGATTTGCCAGGAGTAACTGAAGCAACAGCAGTTCTGAGAAGGGGCAGACTTAAGGATCCTGTCCAGCCTGGTTCGGTCCAGTTCAATTGCTGGCAAACTACCTTTCTGAGGCATTCTTGCAACAATTTTTCCAGCCGAGATACATACACAGACAACAACTCCTTGGTACTGTTGTGCATTTCTTACTCTCCACCATAGATCCTCATCAGAATCTGGGCTCCCATACACATTCTCCAAGGCCTCAAGATAGGCCTGTGCAGTCACTTCAGGGTTACTGGCCCGTTTAGCACGGATGGTAGCCAGGGCAGGACCTAGAGGCTCTCACTAACCCTCTTTCGCTGCTTCCGAGCATTGCCATTCTAGCACTTGGGGCAACATAGTCTATCCAGGTCTCCCAGTCATCCTCCCTTGGGGTGGGAGGGTGCCAGAGAAGATCCTCAACCTTTGGTAAGAGTCGTGACTAATGGCAGGTGCAGAAATAGGAGTCTGCATTGGTTCAGCCACCATTACGGGTACTGGAGCGGGAGAGGGTGTTGGGAGGAACACCCCAGGTGGCAAGAATAGTTTCTTCAAGTCCTCCACAGTTTTCCTTCCCCAGCAACCATTTAGCAATTTCTCCTCAAAAGTTTCAGACAGTGGTGGGGCTCATTCCCCCGGTCTTTACTGTACTTAGTTATCACTCTCCAGGCAGTGAGGGCTCCTCTGGGGTAATGGTCTGTGGCACTTTGGAGCTATCTATGGGATCCTTAAACTCTACTAGGGCCAGGAAAGTGTGGGTGAGCAGATTAGCATGCCGACCCACCACCACAGGGGTTTGTAAACCTTCCACCTTGGAAAGTACTCCCTGTACAGTGTCCATGATTGATACCAGGGGATGTCCAGGATAAGCATAGCATTTTGAGGTCAATCTCCTCCCAGTACACCACTCCACCAGCCGGTGCACAGCCGCTTCTGTCGGGTACCCATTTTTTCCTTAACAGTGGTTCGTAAATATGGCCACTAGAGGACACACAATCCCAGCGTGAGCCTCCAAGATGTAACCCCTAGATGGCGCTATCCCAGGGCTACTACCCCTGCCTGATTTGCCACTAACAGGTTGAGGGGCCTGGATCCAATGTCGGGTGCCTCCACCCAGAGGTCAGGGTTTGCAGTAGTTAAACTTACTTGGTCACAGCCCTCTGGGACACTGCAACCCCCCTTTCTTCCCACTAGTGACCCACACAATATATCAGAATTACCTTCACAGTATACACTTACCCCCAGGACTAGTTCCGGCACTGGGACCTCCTGTGAAATAAGATACAGTGCAACAATCACAGTACAGTACTTTAACATAGACAAATACCTCAGGCAGTATAACTTTGCTGAAACAAAGCAGCTCTGATTTATTTAGGGGGATATAACAAGGACAGGGAAATCAGGTTAATTGGCTTATCACTTTACTATCTACCTATGGCTCTGTGCACAGGCCTATCCCTACCAATTACTGTCCTAGGTACCCAAGCCCTAAGTAGGTAGTCAAACTGTGGCAGCTGGTGGGGGCCCTTTCCACACAGAGAAAAGAAAAATTAGTTTAAACAGTCAGCAGTACAGTGATTCCATTTGGATTTAATGTGGCAATTCAACAGGGGCGACCCTGAATTAGTACTCACGACCTCCAAACGAAATAGGGTCCTTCAACGTCAGCAGGGCTACTCTTGAGCTCCACGAGACTCTTCACATTTATATGGTAAAAAAGAAAGTACTATACCAGGCAGGCTGCTTTCTCTATCGATCGCAATTACTGCACAATACCCGGAGAACACACAGCAGATTCAGTTCCTGACAGACCGAATGCAATTCAACAATTTCTCCAGTCTTCTACAGGGTGAGCCTGGTTTCTACTCTTCAGAGATCCTTTGATTCTTTTCACAGGACGGATTCAGTCCTAACAAGCAGTTACACAAGCTGCAGACCGAACTCTGGCCTTACACACGTTTTTGACTGAAACTGTGCACTGAAGGAGCACAGGGTTTCTTTTCCCTTCACTGCCAGATCTAAACTGAAACTCCAACAGACAAACCGGCACTTCCTTTGATTTCCTCCCAGTTCTTGACTGGATTGGCTGTCACTCAAATAGACTGCTGCTGTTGGTCCAAAAGGCGTCAAGTCTAAACTACATCTCCCAGAGTCACTGCCCATACAATCCTCTTGTGGCTGGCTCAGATTATGAGTCCAAGTTCTGATTCGTCCAAGGCACCATTTTAGAGCTAGCTTACCCCACACTGATTGGTCAGTTCAGCAGTTCAAAACCAGAATGGGGAACTAGACAAACACAGTTCTGACTGAAAGAAAGCAGGTTAGACAAACTGTATTTTCATTATTACTCTAAATTATTTCTGGCAAACAGTTACATCTTTCAGATAGGTTCCCTTTGTACTCCTAGTGACTGCAAAATGGAGTAGATTGGCAGCAGCTCAAGTGGTACTCAAACAGAGAAGCACACAGTCCCCCCATACAAACTAATTATGTCTGCAAGCAGACAGCTCTTAAAGAGACAGTACCAGAGGCTCTAAAAACACTCACTGATAAATGGCTTAAACGCTAAACACCATTCAGGCTTGGAGCATTCAAGCAAGCTCCTGGAAGTCTTTTGGGAACCCCCATTTGCAGGGGGGTTACATATGTAACAGATAATCTGCTACAGGACACGAGTATATCAGAGCATGACTGCACGTCCGCTAGTGAATTATCTGTCTTATACAATGACGAAAAGTGTTTTGGCAAGGGGTGAAAAATAAAAGAAGTGCAAGCGTCTGGTTGTGGGATAATACACAGTCATGTAATGTGTTTTGTCCAATCAGGAGACAGCATTGTTAGATTTTTCTCACCCATTTTATACTGTACATGTAAGCAACAAGACATGACAGGGGTGCACTGAAATGATCTGATCGCACACCCAGGGGTGTAGTATGGCACAATGCCCCCCCCCCCCAGTTGGTAGCACATCTGCCTCTGGACCAGAAGGTTGTGGGCTCTTGTCCCATACCTTAAACGCGAGCGCCTGAGTGCAGTATGAGGGGGGCTACTATACTGTTTGAGTGTGCTGCCCTCAAATGAGACATTAAACCGGGGTCCCATCTACTAAGGGTGTGCGAATACCTTTTCCTGAATATTGGGGAACGATCTGCTTTAAAGCAGAAAACCTACAAAATAATACCCTTCCCCCACCCTTGCTTAGCTCACTGTCCCACCCCAGCCATTAAACATTTATCCCCCATCCCCCCACCCATCTTCCTCCTTAGCACCACACAACATGTATAATCATTAAAATGTAATGTTTTCTCCCGTGGATCTACCAGCACAATCTGTTCACCTCCTGGCCGGCCACAGTATTGTGCAGTAGAGAAGTACTTGTTTGCACTATATATTCCCCCGTTTCATTATTCCCCATTCTGGCAGCACTCCTTATACCCCCCCAGCACCCAAAAGGCGACACTCTAAAAGACGTCTGGAATTATCCGCTGTCTTCACAGCTGGCCACTTTGTAATAAATGGATATACTCACTCTGTCACTATAGAAACCCAACTGATCTCGTGATAAACTGAGTTTCTATAGAGACAGGGCAAGTGCATACATTCATTCATTACAAGAAGGCCAACCACAGAGGAGCATGGGTTGTGCTGCTCACCTTTTGGAGTGCCGCTACTTGGGTGCCAGGGAAGGGGAGGAAGGGTGGTATAAAGGTGCTGCCAGGGTGGGGGGTGACAGGAGGAGACTTGGGGAAGTATTTACATGTAGTGCAAACAAGTCCAACATGGCATCTGACAATGGAGGTAGATGGGTTGTGCCGGCTGTCCACCATGAGAGGGAAAATTAAATTTCAATGAATATACATGTCGTGTAGGTGCATGGGGAAAGGAGGGTAGGATTGTGTGCAGACAACAGGTGGGGAGATGTGGGGTAACTATTTAATGGCTGGGGTGGGGCACTGAGCAAAGCAAGGGTGGAGGAAGAGTGGACCTTTTTTCTTTTCAACTGGGAAAGAATTGTAGTTCTTGAATACGAATAGTCTTCTATTTGAGAAGGCCTCATGAATATTCGGAAGCCCTACCCTTCGCGGTATTCAGGAAATACTATTCGGTCCTTGTACAGGTTGTTCAACTGAATGTTAAAGATCCCTGGCCCAGTGGTGTGGAGTGCTGAGGTGCTGTACAGCTCACCTCCTGCCACGCCGGCGACCCAGGTTCGGAAACAGATGCGGGTCACTCAGGGGCTAGCTGGGTGAGGACAATTGAGCATTCACGAGACTGCCCTCCACCCTTGAGGAGAGGGGCTGCTGTGGTTCACTGTCAGACTGCCACCTAGAGGTATCTGGGTGGCAGCACAAGTGAGTCACATGGAGAGGGAAGTGATCCCACATTCAGGGAACTAGGGGCATCTCTGTGGAGGTGGAGCTCACACATTGTGCCCACTGCATGTCTGCTGGGCCCGGGGAGAAAATTGGCAGAAAACAACTCTGGCTGTAGGATGATGACCAACCCCTCCCAGGCCCTGCACCAGTGACCGGGCATTCCCCAACACATTGGTATGAAGCTGAAAATAGGCAATATTTTCTAACTTTCCTTTCCTGATTAACAAAAACTAAATAAATAAACATTCTAAAAACAATTTAAATACATTATTTATAACTACAGGAGTTCCTAGGAATCAGGCTCCTTGTCCCATGGAGTTCATCTTTATTGGCTCCCAATGATTTGACTCCAGTGGATGCTATGAGCAGGGGAGTATGACCTCATGCAACGAGTGATCATCAGGAGCACAGATTGGGGGCAGATATCCTCCATAATACCAAAATGGATAGATGTGGAGCGTCCAGAGCCTTGCTTGGCCACCCATATGTCCTCTCACAATCAAAGGTTACCCCCTCTACCATCACCTAAGGGCACCCACTTCCCTCCTATAAGCTTCTGCAAGATCTCCCCCTCCCCATTCGAGGTGGCGCCCAGGTGACCTGGGTCTAACAGTGAGGATGAGAATCTGGTGTTGACGGGGGGGGGAGCTCCTCTCCCTTCCCCAAAGGGACAGGCTCGCACCAGCAGATATGGTGGCCTCACTGGAGTGTAACCTTTAATTTTTCCTAACGAGCACTCTCGATGTGATAGCATAGCCCTGGTCACTGAAACATAGAAACATAGACTTTGTCGGCAGATAAGGACCGCTAGGCCCATCTAGTCTGCCCATTTCCTTACCTACAGGATAGGCCACAGATCCTAGTTAACCAACAGCCTATTTCTTCCTACCCCTCACAAGAATTGCCTTATGTCTGTCCCATGCATTCTTGAATTCTCCCACAGTTTTAGACCCCACAACCTCCTCAGGAAGGCTGTTCCATGCATCCACTACCCTCTCTGTGAAATAATACTTCCTCACATTGCCCTGAACCGCCTCCTTCTATCTTTAAATTGTGTCCCTTGTTCTTGCAAGTCTCTTTTTCTGAAAAATGCTTCCTCTTGGACTTTGTTGATTCCACTGAGGTACTTAAAAGTTTCTATCATGTCCCCCTCCTCTTCTTTCCTCAAGGGTATACATATTAGCTCCTTTAGACTCTCCTCATACGGCTTCTCTTGCAGATCCTGCACCATTTTAGTTGCCCTCCCTGGACTGCCTCTATCCTGTCTATGTCCTGCGGAGATGGGGTCTCCAGAACTGACACAGTACTCAGATGGGGTCTCACCAACTGTCTGTACAGAGGGATAACAACTTCCTGTTTTCTGCTGCTGATGCCTCTCCTATACATCCCAGTATACCCCAGCCCTCCCTACTGCCTTCTCACATTGCTTGCTAACCTAAGGTCATCTGATATGATTACCCCAGGTCCCTTTCCTTTTTGTGTTGTTACTACTCCTCACCCATTGTGTATTCTTCCTGGGTTCTTATTTCCCAGGTGCATTATTTTGCACTTCTTTGCATTGAATCCTAGCTGCCATACTTCTGACCATTCCTCCAACCTTGCCAAGTCCCTTTTCATCCTTTCCACGCCTCCTTGTGTATCAACCCTGTTGCAGATTTTTGTGTCATCTGCAAAAGGCATACTTTTCCTTCCAGTCCCTCTGCAATGTCACTGATGAAGACATTAAAAGGACTGGACCCAATACTGAACTCGAGGTACCCCCACTAGTAACCCCCTTTCTTCAGAATGGACTCCATTTACAATTACCTTCTGTGTCCTGTTGTCCAGCCAATGTTTATTTCAGGCTACCACCCTGGGTCCCACTCCCAGGCTGGTTAATTTGACTATTAATCTTTGTGTGGGACTGTGTCAAATGCCTTGCTAAAGTCTAGGTAGGCCATGTCACAGCCCCTCCCTGGTCTACTACTTTGGTCACTCATCAGAAATCTGATAGATTCGTCTGACACTGACCTTCCGCTGTGAACCCATGCTGCCTTGGGTCCTGTGCTCCACTGGCCTCTAGGTACTGACTATTCTTTCCTTCCAGAAGTGACTCCATCACTTTCCTACCACAGAGGTCAGACTGACAGGTCTGTAGTTTCCTGCCTCTGTCTTGGACCCACTTTTGTGAAGGGAATCACATCCGCCTTCCTCCAGTCCTCGGGTACCACACCATCCTCCCATGATTTATTAAAAGAGTAGCCAGTGGTTTCACTAGTTCCTCCTTAATTCTTCTAGAATTCTGGGGTGAATTCCATCAGGACCCATTGCTTTGTCCACCTTCAGTTTTAGGAGTTCTTGCAGAACCCTTTCTTCTGTGAAAGGACTGGGATTGACCCCCTATCAAGTGCTTTGTTATTGGATTAGGCACTTCCCCTCCTCTTTGTGAATACTGAGCAGAAATATTCATTCAGTATTCCTGCTTTTCACTGTCCCCTCTGCCCACCCACTGTTCATTCTATTCAGCCTCACTATCCCTCCCTTTGTCTTTCTCGCTCACTGATGTACCTATAAAGGTTTTATCCCCTTCTTAACTGAGTTGGCTATCTTTTCCTCAGTTTGGGCCTTTGCTATTCTGACTTCCTCCTGCTTCCTTCTGCCTTAACTGGTACAGCTCTCTGTCCTGCTCCTTCTAGTGTTTCTTTATACTCCGGAATGCTATCTTTTCTTCCTGACTTTCACAGCCACCTCTTTTGAGAACCATAGTGGCTTTTTCTTTCGTTTTGATTTGTTCTATTTGCTTCACACAAGGCTTGTTGCCTCTGTGATGGCAGTTTTGATAATTCCCCATTGTTGCTCCACACCTCCTTCTAGCCTGTTTGCTAGTGCTTTTCTGAGGCACTCTCCTGTCTTGCCAAAGTCAGCCCTCCTAAAGTCCAGTACCCTCACTTTTGTATGGCTTGCACTCTGTAGCTGAGTTTAACGTGAACCACACTGTTTGATGGTCACTTGTCCCCAGATGGCAACCCACTTCTAGATGTGAGATCCTCTCACTGCTCCCGTTTAGTCTGAGGTCTAAGATTGCTCCCTCACGAGTGGGTTCCGAAACTAGCTGTCTAATGTCTGCCACCTGTAGGGCATCAAGAATGGCCCTGCTCTTGGATGTGGCTGCAGCAAATGTGCTCAGTTAACATCTGGCATATTCAGGTCTCTCATCAACAGTATCTCCTTTCTCTGCCATTCTAAGAATGCCTTCTATCATATCCTTGTCCATTCCCTCCCCTGACATGGGGTCTGTACACAACCCTGTGCGGATTGTGGTGCCCTTTCCAGTCTCAAGGTGACCCACAGTGCCTCCTCTCCTCCTGTTTACTCTTTTGTTCAGTTGCTTTTATCCCTTCCTTTACATAGAGAGCTACTCCTCCCTCTTCTCCCCTGCCTGTCTCTCCTGTAGGTTATATACCCCGGTATGTTAACATCCCAGTCATGGTTCTCTGTGTACCATGTTTCTGTGACTGCTACGATATCCAGGCATCCCTCTTCCATTAAGGCCATCAGCTCAGGGAGCTTGTTGTTTTTTGCTTTACTAGACTTATGGTTGATTTAGTGCACTTCATACATACTGTATCCCAAAATGCTTTACAACAATGTGTCAGATACTGGTGGTGCAAGGGCTGTAGAATAAAATAGAATCCAGGTTTATATGGTGCCTTTTATACACACAGTATGCCAAAATGCTTTAGAAAGCAATGAAGTAGATACTGGCAATGCAGGGACTGTAACATAGAACTTGGATGTATATAACACATTTCATACACGCTTGTATCCCAAAGTGCTTCACAAAGCAATGGAGTAGATACTGGTAGTGCAAGGACTGTAAAATAGAATGTGGGTTTATATAGCACTTTTTATACACGCACTGCATCCCAAAGTGTATTACAACAATGCATTAGATCTTGGTAATGCAATAACTGTAATGTACACTAGAATCTGGGTTTATAGGGTGCTTTTCATAAACACTGTTTGCGATAATGCTTCACAAAGCAATTGACTAGGTACTGGTAGTGCAGGGACTGAAGCAAAGAATTTTGTTTTATTATAGAACCTTTCATACGCACCGTATCCTAAAGTGCTTTACAAAGCAACAACTAATTCCTTACTGCCCGACTGATTCCCACTGCTTTTCCAATGTGGACCTGTTTGTTGTCCCTTCCTCCTGTCTGAAACAATCTGGGTACAGGGCGCCCAGTGTGATGGTTCCTTTTTGTTCTGGAATGTTTTGCCTGGGAGCATCTACCCTGCCAGCATGGTGGAAGCCTTTAAAGCCTCTTCGAAAACTTGCCTGTTTACCCAGGCATTCCCAGATAGTTTTTAAAAGTAAGTTATACAGTATTTATGCATCATTATTCTGTTTGTGCATTTTTCGTTATTGTTTTATTTTTATTTTATTTAAACATTTGGCAACTGGGAAAGCCATGCTGAGCCAAGGCTCCTCTCCAGGTGCAATCTGGGGGTAGGAAGCATGGGACAAAATAGACCAGTACAGTTGAGTAACAATAGAAGAAAATTTTATTTTAACGTATTGATGGTACAGTGCCCTGAGCCTTCCAGTACGGGCATTTTATAAATAAAATGTGCCTTTCCTTGCCACCCTGTTTATGTGCGGATATGTGCAGCAGGATAAGACCAAGTTCCTTTGAGCTGGGTGGGTGGGGAAGGTGAGAGTACATAGTTAAAATCACAGCACCCTCTGAAAGGCTTATACCATAAAACATTAGCATCCTCGCATTCATGCAAAATACGTTTATAGACTATCTACTTCTCCATGCTTATTAGTGAGAGGACCTTCCAGAGGTGGGAAAAACATAAATATGCCTTTACCTCCCTCTCCCATGCCTCATTTACACACACACACACACACACACACACACACACACACACACACCCTGAGGTGCACGCACACACACACACACATCTTCTCTGCACCCCGGAGCTCAACACTGTCTGTGGTAAAGTGATGAGCAGTGCACATCTGGCACTCATTTGCAATTCATTAGAAATCTTCCCACTTGTTTATGCTGAGTCCGCCTCACATCGGCCTTTGGGGATGCGAAGTGTTGGCACTCCTGTCAAATAAAAAATTTAGAACAGATGTTCTGGGCCTAGATTCAGCCATCCTTGTTTATCGGAAAAACTTGCATTTCTTCCTTCATTATAGTAGCAATTACTAGAAAAAAAAATTGACCCCAATCTGCTTACACAGTTGTTATGTCCTGAAATGGAACACTCGATTTGAACATTTGTCCACTGTCAGCATATAAGAAATTGTCACATCTCCTTTGTTTACCTCACCACTGGCTGTAATACAGGGTGGGACAAACCAGGTAGCCAGATGGTCAATTTCCACTAAAAAATTGATTTGGGTACCTGATTTTAAAAGCTACCCGGCAGCTGGCTTCCAGCCTGCGAAAGTAGTCTTTGTGCACTTAAAAAATATGGCCACTACAAATATTGATTTGGCTAGCAGATTTTGAAAGCTAGTCGCCAAACTGACCAATAGCTCACAAACTGATTTGTCCCACCCAGCTGTGATGTCATCTTGGTGGTGCCATACAAAGCTTGGGCTCAGACCACCAACAAAACATAGCAGAGCTGGCAACATCAGAACTCTCGTACTCCAACATTCATGGAGATCTGCTGTTCAAAGGTTCAAAGCCTGCTCCAAGCACTTGTGCTAGTATCCTAACCCTACATAGACAGTGGAGTACCGTTGGAGATGCTGTTCTTTGGATGCGACATTAAACTGAGGTCCCATCTGCTCTTTTTTAATGGCTTGCAAGGTTTGCAGTAGTGCTACCACTCCCAATGCCAGCAACCTGGATTTGGGAAGGATCGTAGGTCATGAAGGGCTGGGGGAGGACTAAGTATCCCAGAGCACACTCTGCTACTCCAGGGAGGGAGAGCAGCCTGCTGTGCTGTGATGCTGCCTTCAGTAGGCCAGCTGGAGGGAGGATGATTGAACCTCCCAAAGAACACTCTCATCCTCTGGGAGGGAGGGTGGGAGCTGGGTCCTGCGTGCTACTGCCACCTGTAGATGTATGGTTGGAGAACAACTCAAGAAGCGGAGGGAGTGATGCCGTGTTGCATAAGAGCTGGGCATCTTCGCGGAACTTTGGCCCTCGTGCGGCATCCCTACAGGAAAGGTAGACAACAAAGAAGGGGAAACTTGAGGGTAATCCCCATCTGCCCCGCCACCCATGATGACCGTATATTCTAGCTCGATATGGCATACCTACCATGCTGGTGCGTATCAGTAAAAGTATAAATTAAAAAGAGTTTTACCACAAAGGGCAACTGCGATATGACCATTTGTTTCCAGAGGTATCCTGGGGAGGGGTACCTTGAAAAGCATAATGCCGAAGGGGCATTTTATTTATGTTGTTTTTGTTAAGCAGGTAGGTACACAAGAAAAAGAAGAAGAAGAATCAGCATTTATATACCGCTTTTCATACATAGTATTCCAAAGTGCTTTACAAGCAATGCTAGACTGGTAGTGAAGTGACTGAATGTGTGGTGGCGGCAGCCATATCGCACATCATCACCCACGCACAGCCTGGATAATTGCATGAACCAGTTTTATGGGAAGGGGAATGTTGGCCAGGACACCGGGAATGTTCTCTGCTCTTTGCGAAGAGCGCCCTGGGTGCTTTTACTTCCACCTGACAAGACAAAAACAAGCCTATTCTCAGGTACAACCCTGGAGAGTACAAACAAAACAACATTACAATTCATCAGGAATTACAGGTAAAGCCAGGCAGGATACAATTACAGGTACAGTAAAGCAGGATAAGCCTACCAGAAACAAATTACAATACAATAAGATTAAAGCCAACAATAGGACGCCGACAGTAGTCAAGCACAAATGGCCATTTGCATGCCTAGAATGAAGACAAGTAAAACTAAGGGCAATCACTAACAGGCAGTTACAAGTAAGTATGTACTGTATGTATGTATTTACTGTATGTACATATGTATGTATGTACTGTATGTATTTACTGTATGTACATATGTATGTATATGTATGTATGTGTGTACTGTATGTATGTATGTACATACTGTATGTATGTATTTATTTATTATTTCAAAGGTTTCACCAGGAAGCATACTGAGCTGGTAACATCTCATTTCCAACTGTGTCCTAGGGGATGGAGAGTGTACAGTAGTACATGATGTGCTAGTGAAAATACATAATGTAAGGTGCAGTACTGTAGTAATAAAAATTAGTACAGTAAGAAGCCACACAATAAAATAAAGAAAAAATAAGTAACAATGCACAGTCACAATTTACAGGCAGAAAATTTAGAGCTACAAAAATAAAGCTGAGATATGAGCTGGCCCAATGATGAAGAGGGCTGCGGCGCCATAGGCGTCGTGCCGTTTCCTATGCCAGTGATGCAGGTTTGGGAACAGACACAGGTCACTTCGGAGTCAGCCAGGGGAGGAAGGATCTAAAACCCATAGGACTGCTCTCCTCCCTCAGGAAGGGGGGACTTAGTCACTTGGAGATCGACCACCACCTGGAGGAATCCAGGTGGAGGTGCACGTGAGTCACAGGATGGGAAGGGCTCCATGTTCAGATCACTGGGAGTGTCTCTGTGGAGGTGAGGCACACACAATGTGCTCACTGCATGTCCTGTGGAGCCCAGAGGAGAAATCGCAAGGAGGATAACTAGGGGAACGGGCTCCATGAAGCCCTGTCTGTCAAGCTGTGGGCCTGCCCAATGTTTCTGGGTTCAGGACAGTATGAATTTGTGTTCGTGGTGGGAGAAGATGGCCCACTCTTCCCGTCCCCACCACAGGGGGCAATCTGCGGGGAAGTGGAGGCAGTCCAGAGAAGGGCAACTAAAATGGTGCATGGTCTGCAACAGAAACCATACGAAGGAGCTTAATATGTATATCCTTGAAGAAAGGAGGGAGAGGGGGAACATGATAGAAACTTTCAAGTACCTGAAGGGAATCAACAAAGTCCAAGAGAGTAGCATGTTTCAGAAAAAGAGATGTGCAAGAACAAGGGGACACAATCTGTAGATGGGCGGCTCAGGGCAATGTGAGAAGTATTTTTTCACAGAGAGGGTGGTGGACGCATGGAATGGCCTTCCTGAGGAGGTCATGGGGTCAAAAACAGTGGAGGAATTCAAGAATGCATGGGGCAGACATAAGGCAAATTTTAGGCTGGATACAGCTTCCAGCAAGGAGAACACAGTTCACGCAGTGGGGAACTAACTCACAACCCCCTAGCAGTTCATAGCACATTTACATGTACGGGAATTCTACTGTACCAGGCAAAGCGCTCCCCGGTCACAATCGCAAAGTCTCTGCACACACTGGGAGCTTAGGGGAAGCTGTAACTCCTGACAGGCCGATCGCATTCAGCAAAATCTTTGGTCTTCTTCAGGATGAGCCTGGCCCACTTCAGTAGCTTACTTTAGTCACACAAACTTGGATTTAGACCAAAATAGTTCTCTTCTTTCCTCTCCTCTCCCTCTCAGGAGCAGCAGGCAGACATACAGGCCAAACACTCTGCCTTTCCCCAGTTCTCCCATGCAAATCCACTCAGGATTGCTGCTCAGAATCACTTCAGCTCCTTCTTCTTGAGCTTCCAGCTCAGAACTAACTGAAAATTGCAAGCAGCCCGGGACTTCCCCAGGATCCAAAAGGTTTGGTTGGTTGATTTGGCTGTTAGTCAAAGCAAGAGCTCCCCCTTCAGTTGCAAAAAAGGTACAAAAAGTTTAAACTACAGTTTCTACAGATTTTGAATTCAGACAGCTCCTGTAGTCCGGCTACATTTTGGGTCCCACCAGTACTGATTGGTCCAATTTGCAGTCCAGGACCAAGATAGTGGAGACAAACAAAACAGTCCTTGCTGCAAAGAAAGCAGGTTAGACAAACTACATTATCATTACCACTCTAAATGCTTTTCAGTAAGTAGTTACATCTTTCAACAGAGCTCCCTCTCAGATTACTTAAACTGCAATTAGGAAGCTCTTACAGAGACAGTACACAGAGGCTATATAGGCTCTGGTAATCACATTTAAACTGTTAAAATGCAGGACACCAGCCTGGCAGTGAACATTTAGGCAAGCTCAAGGAAGACTTTTTGGGAACCCCCATTTGTAGGGGGGGTTATACTAATAATGGTCCCAGTATACTGGAGGAGAATTGGGATGGCTGCGGCTGACGGGAACGGGGCAGAACATGCCACCCATCTTGCTAAGGAGGATAAGCATCATTATTGCAAAAAAAAAAAACATTTAAATAAAGCTGAGGTATAATGCAGATTAAGATTCAAGTGCTACACGGTACAAGGAGCAATGCCAGATAGTAGTAGGATTTGCACCACACAGACAACCAAGGTGTGAGTTAACGAAGTCAGTGCAAGAGGTAGGCTCAGAAGCATACAACACAGATAGCGTTTCGGGGGGGGCAAGGGGAATGGACAAGGGTTAGAGATCAGAAACAGTCACAGGTGGGATGACAGAGTCATAAAGAAGGGATTTGAGGGAAGAGAAGGATGAGGCTGAGCAGATAGGTGGAGGGAGGGAGGACCAGCGTTTAGGTGAATGATACGAGACAAATAACAGCCAGCCTTGAATGAGAGCATTACAACACAAATGACAGTTAGTTCCTCTAGTACAGTTACAAGCAGAGCAGGATCACAGCAATACAAACAAAACAAGTACAGAGAGTAACCGACGATGGTAATACTGTGCCATTAGCAGTGCCCCTGCTACTCTGCCGCCCTTCAGTCCCGAGTTCTGCGACAAGCCTCCAAGAATTCTGTGGCAGCATTTATTGATTCCTGCGGCACAATTTATTCATTTATTTGGAAAATGCAGTCCTGCAGTTGGCTAAGATATGATGTGATGTCATGGATGACATCACACGTTGAGCATACAGAAGGGGCTTCAGGATAAATAAGGTGGGGAAGGAAGCCAGGCACTATGGAAAAACTATATAAATATATATTTTTTGAACTTTCTTTATTGACTTTTTCAATGATACAAGCTATACAGCTATATTCGTCTGTAAATATGACACATTAGGCAGTATAATCCATCTCTCATTTTAGCATCAGGATGTTTTCTGATTTACCAAGATGGCACAACATTTGGGGGCACACAAAATTTGTACGAGTTAAAACCTAACATTTTTATACTCATATGCTGAGCCTCACAAGAAATGTGGAACAATCACAACATCTGGAATAAGGAATCATTTAAAGTAACCTAGAGCGTTACTATGTCCACTATCTATTAAAAAACATGTATATAAGGGATCAATTAAGCTTCACTCATGTAAACCCCCCACCTCATTAACTTCTTTCTACTAAATATATGAAAATGATAACTGTGAATACACCCCCTTAGAAAATGGCAAGAATCAGTTCTTAAATTTGATTGGCTAAGACAAGCTCCAAGCTGGGCATTTATTTTTCAATAGATGCCCAGCTAAAAATAAGAGCCAGTCCAAGTGCCACTTCACAGCGTAACATTCTCCACTGGTGCCCAGCCTGCTCTGTAACTGGCTGAAAGCAGCCCACAAAATTTGAAATGGCAGCCATATTTTTTCTCTCGCTTAGCGAGAGCTACAGGTCCTCCCCCACTGCTTGCTTCCGTGCTGACTGCCTACCTCTTAATAAAACAAAAAAATATAACAATTTTGCAGTCGGGAGAGTAAAGACATTTTCATATCCATATTCTTTACTATGGCACAACTCTCCCGACCGCCATCTTGCAGTACCGTGCTGCAAAACACCTTCACAGAGCAACAGACAGCACTGTGACTCCTGCCCTCTTAAAAGCAAGCCAATGTAATTTTAAACAAGCTGGCAAAGACTCCATGTGTTTGGGGAGCCAAGTTCAACAAAAATACCTCTTCCATTCTTCACCCCACGTTTAGCTCACAGCGCGCATACTCTACATATTATTCCTTACCTCCTCCTGCATGCTGGCGTTACTATGCATGCTGCTTCCGTTTTCCTTTTTTGAACCGCGCCCATCCTTTTGCGCTTACCACACCAAACGTCCGATTCCTCCCCAATTCCCAAAACGACCAGACCAGCCGATTCCTTGTCCGCTCTGCAAACGAGCAGTAGCGCCGATCCCTTCCTCGCTATCCAAGCCAGCGGTACTGGGCACCACATACAAAATCCTCACATAATTTTACTAGATGGGCTTGAAACCTTCAATGCCTTATGTACAGGACTACAAGTCCCACAAACCAGTGGGGCACTCCTTTACCTCATTCAACCAAAATGTCATAGATAACATCGCCCTCTAGTGACACACATGCCACAATACAGGAACTACTTTACAAAAATATATTTGAATGTTTTTCTAAACATTCATTAAAAAATTTTTAAACAGTTTTTTTCTATTGTACAAAAAATATTACTGGTGGCCCACTTTCTAAGCGTAATAATACCCTCCAGGGTGGGCATTATTGGGAAATACCGGACCTTTCAGGGGCTCTAAGGCCCTCTGCCTGCTGGGCCTCATTATGCCCCTGGGCGGTCCGGTATTTCCCAATAATGCCCGTCCTGTTGGGTATTATTACTTACACAGATAACATCAAACTAATAACCAGGAACTCCCTGCAGCCCTCGGGGTAGACCTGAGCCACCACCACCTCAGACCTTATTATCGGATCAATTATAAAGGTAATGGACAATAGGTTCATAATCCAAACCCATGCAGATTATTATTAAAATCTAGAGCAGTAGATAAACGAGCACCCTGTAGATTATACACACATTGAATGCAAACGTGCCGCCATTTTAAACTACGGCGCTGATAAAAATTGAAAGTTAACAGGTCTAAATATTAAGAATGCCAAACACAAATGAGGGGCAAATTACCAGGTCTGCATTAAGCCCTTGCCTTTGTGGAAGTCACAAGTTAGTTCAGTAGGGTATAAATCATAACAGGACTGAGCTCTGACTCACTCACAATCCCTCTGCCTGCTCATCTGAGTCCTCGTGGCTGGGATTCTCTGGTGCACTCAAAAACTCTGCTGCAATTTTTTTGAGTCCATTTTCCTGCATCTTTAGGATACTAAATAGGTAAGTTTTTCCCCCATATTGTATGCGGAGACAATGATGTCAATGATGAATGAGTGATCCCCAGACTAAGAAGCTGTTGCCAGATACCGTCGAACTACTTTCTCCTGTTGCAGGTTGCGTAGGCCCAGTCTAGAAATATGCAGACATCTTGACCCTCATGCTGAAGAGGATGATATGCACGGGCAGCCACCAGAAGAAGATCACGAATTTCGTCCCAGAAGTGACCAACTTTATGGTCCAAGGCTGGGAAGTGCTGGTCTGTGGGGAATGATGATTCAGTCGGTAGACCCGCCATAAGTCAGCAATCACCCAAGGGTCCTGTAGATGCAGAGAGTCTCTCAGCCAGGTACATAGAAAATGGAGAGTGTTGCCCCCCCCCATTCCTATGGGGAGACCAATTATGCCTACGTTCATTGCCCTGGCTCCATTCTCCATAGATTCTAGTCCAGCCCTAAATGTGAGTTCTCCTGAGTTACCTTATTGACAGTGGACAGAATTTTAATCGCTCTGTCATCCGCTTCCTTAGCAGATGTGGCAGCAACTGCAATTTTTGCATCCTAGTTGCCCATTCTTTCTAGGATGCATTCACTCTTCTGATCCATGTCCCGAACTGCTTAAATATCAGTGTCCTGGGGGAGCTTCCCTCATCCGCTGCAGGCCGCTGGATTGTGAAGTGCCCAGTGTTTTGTTTGGGGAATGGTGCGGTGATATCCCGGATTGTTGAGTTGCTCCTCCTGAGCCTTTGATGCATCCCATGTTGGCAAAATTCTACTTAAATGATCCTGCTGCAAGGCTCCATCAAGTGATGTATTCACAGTTAGAAATCATTATGATAAAAATACTATTTTAGCAGTTTCAAGTAGTGAGATATTAAGAGCTGAGGTGAAGCACGTCCTCTCTATAGTGTCCCCGGAAAAACTATATTTGAATGAAGATTCACTAAGAGAAATGAATTCTGTGGTGCTACATACTGTATATTCTGCAGCGTAATGGAGGCAGTGGAATTGCAGAATTCCAGGGGCTTTGGTCATAATTATACCATGGACATAAGTGAACAGCCAATGAAGTGGGCAGTCTGGCAGTTTACCTCCGGTGTAAATCCTCTGATAACCACTGGCTGATGAGCAAATAGTGGTGGTAATGGTGGTTATCTACATCCTAACCATCTGCAGCCCAGGAATAAATACAATAAAAATAAAAACACAAAGCAACCTCTTTAAAAGTTACATTTTATCATAGTAAAAAATGAACCTTGGTATAATCGCAATAAGCCACTTGGAGGATGTGGGTTATCAGGCAATTTATCATGGCTGGTGAGGATTTACCCACTAGGCTGCAACTCGTGGGCAAATCACTCCAGCCGTAGTAAATCCCCCGATAATCCACACCCCCTCGTGGCTTATTGCTTAAGTAACTGAAATATTGTAATGCTGTGCCAAGAGAACAGTGCAACAGTGCAATAATACAATTAGCGAAGTTGAGTGAATAAAGAAAGGCTACAGAGCATAGCTTGGGGGGGGGTGAGGAAATTAGGTGTATGTGCAGGCATGGGTAGTGTGCACCTGAAGTAGAGCCTTCAAGAAGTAAGGGGAGGAAGCAGATCACATGGGGAAGGGAGGTCAGACCCTGACCAAGACCTGTTGTTCGAAGCACTGCAGCTTATGCCAGCATCCTTTTTGGTTTGTTATGTTGCTCACCCACTAAATGATTTTCACTTTTTTGCATACATTGCGGCTTGGTGCAAATTTCTGCTCTTCCCTTGTGTGCAGCTTCTAGTTGAGGTGTGGAGCATTTTGGACTGGCTACCTGTGGCTACACAAACTCCCTCTCTCTCTCTCTCTCACTCCTGGATGCACCAACTTTCTTGTTTCACTTTTGACCAAAATCAGGGAAGACTACGCTAGAAAGCGAACTGACTGGTAGGTTGGAGTTACAGATCACGTGGAACTTTTCATCTCTTTCTCAGTAACACAGGTGCTAATTCAGTATGGCTGCATTTATGATATTTGCGTACTTAAGGACTGCTGCTTATACACAACATACAGTCACCACTCTACCAGTATTTAGGTAATTTCTCTGTAAAACACTTTGGGGCACATTGTGTATGAAAGGTGCTATATAAACCCGAATTCTGTTTTACAGTCCCTGCACTACCAGTATTTAGCCCATTCCTTTGTAAAGTGCTTTGGGATACTCTCGGTATATATGAAAGGCACTATATAAAGCCAAATTCTGTTCAACATTCCCTGTACTACTTGTAAAACACTTTGATATAGAGTGTGTGTGTGTATAAAACATGCTATATAAATCCAAACTCTATGTTACTGTACAGTCCTTGCACTACCAGTATCAAGCTTATTGTTTTGTACAACACTTTGAGATACAGTGTGTATGAAAGGTACTGTGCAAATCCAAATTCTGTTTTACAGTCCTTGCACTACAAGTATTTAGCTCATTCTTTTAAGTAGTCAAGTTCCAAACTACTTAGGGCCCTGAAAGTCATCAAGCATACCCTGAAGGTGATGCGCCACTGTACAGGCAGCCAATGCAGCATACGTAGAACCAGTGTGATGTGGTCCTTTTGAAAAGTTCTCACAATCAGCTGGGCTATAGCATTCTGAACCAGCTGCAGGCATCACATCAAACATCCAGATAACCCTAAGTACAGAGAGTTTCAATAATCTAGCCTAGAGGTGACAACATTATGAACAATCATCACCAAGTCCATGGGCGCCAGATGTGGTTTAATCTGGGCAATGTTACTGATATGGTAAAAGCCAGATTGGACAACAGCTGGCATCTGTTGCTCTAGTGTCAGACTGCACTCCAAAATGACCCCACGATTCTTTGCCGCATCCACAGCTCTAAGTAACTGGCCTCCCAGCGATGGAAGTGTCTCTAAACCACCTGTCATCACTGACTCCTACTAACCTGGCTCAACAGTTATGACCTCCATCTTCCCCGGGTTGAGACACAACCAGCTGGAGGCCATCCAGTCACTGATCTCGGCAAGACATTGCCCCAACCCTGAGGCACCTTGGATCCACCATGAGTGTAAGACAGGTATAGTTGAGGATCATCTGCATAGCAGTGAAACTCAACACCATACCATCTGATGATCTCATCCAAAAGCAGCATGTACACAAAAAAACACGGGAGCGAGGATCAAGTCTTGAGGAATACCACAGAAGAGCACAGAAGCCCCAGAGAGACATTTTCCTAGAGCCACCTGCTGTGTTCTCCCAGTTAGGTAGGACTTAACCAGCACAGAACTGTGCTGGAGAGACCCACATAATTCCTCAGACAATCCAATAATACCCCATGGTCAACCATGTCAAATGCCAACAAGAAGTCCAAGAGGACCAAGATAGAGGATAGTCCTTGATCCTTCACTGTGAGATCATGTGTCATCCTGACGAGCATAGTCTCCGTGCTGTGACAGGGCTGAAATCTTGCCTGGGAGAGGCTCGGTAGCTTAGACCTAATTACTGTCACTTATACAAAAAATAAAACTGGGTATCCCCGGGTGTGAGGAGGGAAAGAAAATGGTTCACAATAATATATACGTTTCTGAACTCTGACTGCAGACGTCTGGTGTATCATATCCTTCACGTACAGCCCAAATAAGAAAAACTTTATGCCACAAGAGAAGCACCGGCCAGAGGATTAGAAGTGTTGAACACTTTGATGGTGTTTGGTGAAATGATTATAAGCTATGATGCACCAAACAATATTAGTATTGAGACAAGAACAAAGGCATCAGTGAAACTGTTTCAGACCGTTATTTTAAAATAACTGAATAACGATTAACAAAGTGAGTGATATAATACCTTTTATTGGACCAAGAAGATATTTACAAAACACGTTTTCAAGCTACACCAAGCCCTTCTTCAGGCCATATCAGTTTCTTCAAAAAAATAAAACCAATGTCCAGACTCTGTGTAGCCTGAAAGCTTATGTTTTGTAAATCTCTTGTTGGTCCAGTACAAAGTATCAAATCACCCACTTTGTGCATCTGCTAGTACAAGGACCAGTACAGCTACAAACAATTCTCTGAATAATAACTGATTTTTTGTTGTTGTTTTGTGTATGTGTATATGTATGGTTTCACCTTATACTATCATGACAGAAAAGTTCTGCTTAGGGATTCACCTGAGTTCAAGCTGAAGTTCAAGTTTATTGCAGGAAGACTCCATTGAGCAAGCTCATTCACAAGGAGGTCCTGATGGTTATACACATACAATGACATTATATAGTACAGCGCCTTGGTAACCAAATATACAAAGTGCACACAAGGCTCAAGAATGGGCTGTAAGGCACAAATGTGTTTTTTCTTGTTTAAAAATACATTTTATTATTACTACAACACAATAATTGGTTAACCTGGCCTGCTGTATACTCTCGTGTACAAGTTAAGACTTCTGTTTGACTCAGAAACCATGCCAGAGTGAGCTGTGGGGATTGGGGCAAGCTTTGCCCTAACCACTGAAGAGAACAAAAAAACTGGTTAAATGACCGTAGTTCTTACCTTTAGGAAGGGAATGACAAATGGACGCAGGGGAAAGTTTGTGGCTTCCTGTAGCTTTGAGTGAAACTCCTCAATTGTCAAGGTAGAATTCTGAAAAAAATGACGTATGAAAACCACACTTATGCTAATGACAGACTGGTACACTCCCCACCCCATTTTGCAGCTGTATTGGGTATAAGGCTATAAACAGCTGTGAAATCCTATTAAAATCCTTCCCCCAACTAAAGTACACAGTGCTTTGCTCCTATAGATCCTGTGCAATAATGCATTTGTTTTGTTATAGAATCTGTCTTACAAATTGAAATTAAAAATACTTCACCGTGTGAACAATAAAACAAGGAAAAGAAAGAAAAGAACTTGAGGGAATACAATTATACAAAAATATAAAATGCAACTGGTATACAATACATGGACATTTTTACATTGTAGATACAAGGACGTTTCAGCATCATGGGATTTATTCTTAGAAGCTCTACTGATTGGCCAATTTGAGTTACCTTTGGAAACTTTACATGTACCGGAAAAAAATTAGAGTTGCTTGGATTCCAAGTCATGGAATCAAATTCATCAGACTGCAACCTGATTTTTGGAATTGCCGTTCAAAATCCCTACTTCCGAAATTATGACTAAAACAGGTTTTTAGACAGGAATTTAGGATTTAGTAATCAGGATTCCAAATCTGCTTCCCATTCTGATTCCAAGGTCCTTTCCTGAATTGGACAGGATTCAGATTCGGAACTCAAAATTCCTAAATTCCTAAAAAGTCCGATCAGACCGGAACTGAACAATTCCAAGCCTCCCTAGAATAAAAAATAACCCGTGTGGCTGAGTGACTGAGATGTAATGCAACACAATGGACCAGGGTTCAAGAACAAGCTCTGATTTCCCTCTTACTGGGTCCAGTGGTCCTCAAGGACTAACACTGTGGCCCAACCTCTTCTGTCCCCCCCAGTTAATATGTACAAGATTTCTTGTTGTGGTGTGTCGGTTAGGGACTCCTCCAATGTTCCTTCCTCGGCCAGCCTAGCTTCTGACCACCAGGAGAAGAGTGCCATTAGCTGCCACCAATAAAATCAAAAAGATGTCAGCTGGCCTGGTAGAACAGCGGTAGCATTACTACTTGCTATTCTAGCTACTCAGGTGCAGGAATGGCTTTAGGACACTTAGGGGATAGCGGGGGGGTGGAATTGAGCATCCCAAGAACAGCTCTCCTCCCTCAGTGAGGGGAAGGGATATGCCATACTACTCATTTACTGTTACCTAGAGGATGCTGGGTGGCAGTGCAGTGGGCTCGTATAGAAGGGGGGGGACAGCCAATGGAAGCTGGCATGCAAGGGCACCTCCGCACACACAGGTCTGCATCACTGCATGTCAGTGCCCTCAGGGTAGAAAACCCATGGAAAAAATCTCCGGTCTGCAGCGGATGACATGCACCCCCCCTCGCAGACACTCACATGACTGACTGGGCAAACCAACCACACAATTCGGGTCCTGGGGAAGTGGTGGGACAGCAAGTCCCTCAGAAAGTCAGTGACTGGGTGAGAGGTGCCGCCAGGAAAGACTGAAGAAAAAGTGTGATAAAAGAAGTAAAAAGAAGGTATATCTGGCAACCTGCTCCACCCACACTTCCATAACACCCCACCCCCACCCTACCCCACCACCCATCTTTTAGTAACATTTTCCTTTCTAGCATTGTGGTGCAAAACTTGGCAGCATCTTCTTCATCATCACCCAGTACTGGGCAAAAACAGCCCCCCTCCCTTCCTAAATGTGGCTGCTGCTTGTGATGGCTGCCAGAGCTGTGTCCTGGTACCTGCAGAAGTGACAGCACACTGCAGGATTTGTATCTGCTAATGTGTCTCTTGGGATGAGGGCAGCAACACCTAGTAATGGAACTTAATGCCAGCCAGGAGTAATTTACTTAAAAAAAGGCAGGTGGGTGGTGTCACACCAAATATTCTTTTTTGTATTTTTTAAATACATGATCAATCACTTACCACAAGCCCCAACACCAGGCTACGGACCCGTTCACCGATCTCCGGTGAGATATCATTCCCAAACTGCTGCAGGGTGGTCAAGAAGCGCTTCAGCTTGCTGAGCTGTCGGGCGCCGCAGGCTGGAGGAAGCTGTTGATTGGACAGTGAGGCAGTGGAGGATGTAGCAGGCCCGTTACTGAAGCCGTTAGGTGTGGAAGGGGCTCCGTTGATAGCCGTGGGCGAGTGACTGCTTCCATTCATTACTGCAATGAAAGTGAAAGAGAGAGAAAGTTTATGTCCCATGAAAGACACATTTGGATACTTCTCAATCCATCAACAGATGACATTACGAAAAATACAGAACAAGGTTGAGGCATCTTCACTCCACTACTAGGCATTAAACATTTCTCTGACGGTTTACTGCACCAGGATTCATATCTAAATGCATCTACTGCTGGTGCTAGAAATACATTTACTGTCCCAGCTCAGTCATTCAAAGTCTAGGAATCAAATCAAACTAAACTAGTAAGAAAAACACACAGATGCCCAAAACATGGGATTTAATGTTTTGGTTGTAGGACGTGAAGGGGACAGGTACTTTGTTTTAGTTTGCAGCTGTTTATAATATTCCTATTTACAGAAATTATATCTATACCCCTTCCCCCAAATGATCCATATTGCACAGCAGGTGCTCAGTAGTTTTATACTCATTGCGATATTTTCAAAACTCCAAATTACTGATTCCATGAACAGAACGGTACAGAATGTTGTTGGTAAGAAAAACAAAAAACAATACAAACCACACTTTTTCATAGCAACTTTTATTCAAGTACAGCTACAGATGGATCACTTAGTGGTACGGACATCATTTCTGAAACTAGGAATATGACAGGCAGCTGCAACATAGTGCCACTCCACCTTCTAAATATACGGGACCTCCCCTCAAGCTGTACCATACAGGGAAGGCCTTTCAGTAAACAGCTGTGAGTGTGTGAGCTGAGGTTACTCAATGATTAACTGACAACATATTGTAACTCCTACTGCTGTATTAAGCATTTACCCTACTCTATAGCTACTACTTGAAACAAATGCTGCAGACCCCTGTAAAAGTTCTAATAAAAACGATATTAACATAACCAACTTGTGGCTTTGCCACTCTTGAGTTATAGATCTTACCACTCACTACTGGAACTCATTATGCATTCCATCTATGTATCAATATAGATTATATATACTGTATATATCAAACACATTTTTAAAACCTTTCATCCTTTCCCTTCTTCTGCCACCTCCTTCCCCCAACACTGATCCTGGATTTTTTTTTTTTTAAAACTTCCTTCCTATTCCCTCCCCCTGCTGGTTCTCTTCCCCGACCTGAATCGGACGATGCTGCAGGTGCTGGGGAGTGTCCACAGAGGGACAGAGTGAGCCAGCAGTGTTTCAGCTCTCCCCTGTTGCAGTATAGATCAGTTCCTGGCATGTCCTTACCACTCCAAGCAGAGAATGGTAGCCACTGTGCCTGGCAATGGTGCACAAAGTTACATGTAAACACGCCGTTAAAAAAGCACACATCGCTGGATGAAAACATAGTAAAGGGGTTTGCCTGAGCAGTAGCCCACCTTTACTACTGCAAACCCATGCGCATACATCACAGGACCTCTCTATACTGACAACAGTGCCCGAGGCAGAGAAAACAAAATTATAAAATGGGTTGGAAAAAACCTGTGTTCTGGTTGGTTAGCACCTGTGTTTTAGATCTGTGTCTAATGCACAGGTAAAAACACATTTGTCAACGCCAAATGTTGTCTTACTGGCACTGGCATTGGTAGTGCAGGAGTTAGAGAGATGCATAATAGGAATGACAGTGAAGTATGGAACTGACGCCAACCCCAACCCAACCTGCAGAGACCGACAGGCATTGAGGTGTGCCTTTGGGTTGTCGGCCATAACGCTCATGCCATTTCACCTCACCTCACCCTACCCTGCAGACTCCGACAAGTGTTGTGTTGTGCCTTGTGGTCATCGGACCTTACGCTCACCCCATTCCATAAGGACATACATTGAGATGGGTGCAGTCTAGGAGAATGGGGTGAACTTTGGGGCTGAAGAGTCCAAGGCACACCTTGATGCCTGTCACTAGCTGCAAGGTGGGGGTGGGGGTGGAATGGCGTGAACATTACAGCCGACAATTCAAAGTTACACCACTGATGCCTGTCAGTCTCTACAGTGGGGCAGTAATAGTTAGAAACCCTAACGCCCCGGGCGTTGTTGGTATTTGCACTCCCAAATTTTCAAAATGGGCTTTTTGTGACCCCACCTCATGAAAGCATTTGTGACCTCCGCTCATGAACAGTGGCACTGTGATTTTGTTAATCTGTCCCAGACGTTGATTTCCCACAGCGACTGCGCCATTCTGTGCCAGATGTGTGAAAACACATTTTGGGCAGGATGTGAAAAATGACAGCTGTACCGTTCATAAGGAGGTGTGAAGAAATGGCAATGTTGAAAATCTGGAGTGAAAATATTAAAAATTCTTGCAGTTACGAGCGTGCATGGAAACTGCGCAACACACGCTCGTAACACAGTCATTCTGTAGAATTGTTTCACCAAATTTTCAACATAGGCATTTTGGGACCTCCACTCATGAACAGTGTCACTGTGATTTTCTTAATCTGTCCTGAACGTTGATTTCCCACAGCGAGGTGTGAAAAAATGGCAATACTGAAAATCTGGAGTGAAAATATAAAAAATTCTCGAAGTTACAAGCGTGCGTGGATGCTCGTAACACAGTCACTTTGGATTTTTTCACCAAATTTACAACATAGGCTTTTGGGGCCCACCGCATGAACAGTGACACTGTTGTTTTGTTAGTGGTCCTAGAAAGGTGATTCACGATGACATGAAATCACCTTCGGGACCAAATAACGGAAATGATAGTGACTGAGTTCATGAGGCGGGTCCCAGGAACCCCATGTTGAAAATTTGAGCCAAAAATCGCAAAACTGCCCGAGATATCCATCTAAGTTCAAACCCCTCATTGATGCCATTATACAGCTTACCATGATTTTCTTCAGGTTACGGTCAGCTTTTGAAGGTTCAGCGTCTCGATCGACCGAAGATCATCGGCGGGCTCGGAGGTAAGTATAAATTGAGGGGTGTGTGTGCAGAGGGTGGGTGCAGGTTGGGGAGGGTGCTGTGACCACAAGAAACCATTTTCTGTTTTACAGGAACAAAAAATAAAATAAAAGGATGTCACAGGAAGGTTTTATTTACAGGTTTGCTTTGGGCACACTGGGGTGGGCTCCCAGTATGCCACCTGTTTTTTGGGGAGGGAAGACTGAAGCCAACTGGGATTGGGCCCCCTGCTGGCAAAGAAAGTGTGTCTGTGTTTGGGGGGGGGCATGATGCCGAGGGGGATTGGGCACCCCCCTCGGCACACAAATAAAACAAGGGGACATTATACCGATGGGGATTGGGCTTCCCTGTTGGCAAACGAACTAGGGAAGGAGCATGCCTACAGGGGAATTGGGCACCCCCGACGTCGATTTCGTAGGGACTGTGAGAGGCAGATGGCAGGGGCTGCCGCCATGTTTATTGAAATGTTTCACCAGGGGCACGTAATGGGTGTGTCAGATCTGCTGCTGCAATGGCGAGCCTGTCTCTCATTGCAGCAGTGGATTTCTTTCAAGTTGGTGGCATGCTTCTCAAGTGCTGTCATAGACAGCGTGCTCATTCATTGGTACCACAGAGACCAGCCCAAAAAAGCAGTGGCGCCACTGGCCACAACACTGCCACACCTCCACAACCTACTACTCCAGCAAGCTGTCACAAAATGTTGCTTGTGCTGCGCATGCAAGACAACATAAAAGGGGTCTGGCAATTAGGATACAGCACATTGACAATATCAGTGAATTTTCCACAAATTCCTGATTGCCATTACAAACACAACTGACACCTTTACTAACTAAAAAAAAATTCAACTAGTCCCTAAAAACTAAAACTCAATCAAAATAAAAAAAATTATTAAATGATCCTTTCTTTTACCCCCCACTCCCACCCAACACACATACACAAATTAAAAAAGTAAAGTACAACTCACAGTTCATTTTTCTGGAGCTTATCTTTGCCGATCATGGCCTGGCCCCCACCCCTTCCTTACTTGCATACCAGGGAAAACTTTTTTGCTTACCTAGCCTGAGATGAAATTGAATCCCTGCCTTTACTGTTGTGTTTTTGTGTGGGGACAGGTGAATATTCAGCCAGCAGAATTCTGCATAAGTTTGAATTCCTGCATTCCATAGTAAACAAACATTTCACCTATTTAATGTGTGTGACTAGACATCAAATGCTTGAAAGCTGGGTAGGAACTACTTTTTCCCTGTCACTTTTAAAACAAGAGAATTCCTGTTTTTAATATTTAAACAGGTGGCTTATTTGGGAGCACGTCAATTCGCTCCCGCAAATTCATCCCCAGACAACCCGCTCCGGACAATTCACTCCCTGCACTTCTCACATATTCATCCCCTGACAACTCACTCCCTTGAATAGTAAACATTGATGTAGGCATAGTGGTTTCAATTTAATAATACATTATAAGTTACTTGTTTAATTAATTACCTGTGTTATTTATCTATGGAACAGTTGCTACCATTAAGAAAAATCCCAATGTGCAAACCCCGCCCCGGTCTCCTTTCTCCAGGGCTAATTGTGAAAATTGTAGCGAAATAGAATTTGTATGAAAAAAAAATGTGATTCAGGGCTTACTTAGATAATTCTGTTCTAATGTAAGCTCTCCATCAGTGATTATTAGCAATCGCTCCTAAAAATCTACACATCGGGAGCTACCTAAAGTAACTTATGTTTTCTCCCAGTACTGACCATGTCAGTAGCCCCTAAGAATAAACACTGATCTGGCGTACTGGACTTGCGAACCCACTGCTACAACTGCCAGGGCGGATCTACAATTTACTCCACCTCCCACCACAGTAACTCTCCACAGCTTCATGCCAGTTCTTATCCACGGTAACCCCCATAAATCTCAAAGGCTGGTCCCATACCTGTAGTTGTGTGAATACCCTGGAAAATACTGACTGGCTTGATTATTTAGGGGTTTTTTTTCAAAAAGAGTAAGCATCTCCCTTATCCCAATGACTGAGGTGTGCGTCAATATTCTGGCGTCACACTCCTGAGGGATCTAATCTCTCCTCACTTAATTGGTCCAGCCGTAACAGAAATCCCATTTAACCAAACATTTTTATGTACTCCACAAGATTCGGATAAATGAGGTTTTATTGTATTAAAGTCTTACTTTTACTGTGCTGCTGCTGACTACTACTAAAATGTTCTCAGCTTATCGGTTCCCATTTTGGGTGGGGGGTGGGGGACAGAGGAGATACATACCTGCAGTCAGTACATTAAATAAAACATAGTCTCATGTCAGCTGACTTTCAGCTAGGTAAGGTAGTCGCGCTTTACTGCTGACAAATACAAGGAAGGACGGAGGCGAGTTGCCAGGTGGTGAATTTGCAGGGAGCAAGAAGTGCAGGGAGCGAATTGTCAGGAGCGAGTTGATGGGGGATGAATTTGCAGGAGCGAATTCTCATGTACCTGGCTTATTTTAATTTTCTCAGCGTACACATTTTATAAGTGTAATAAGATAGTTTGTAGTGTACGTTATGCTGATCTAACTGCACTTCCAGGGGTTGAAGCCCCTAGGTATGTGGTTAGATCAGCATAATTCATGCTCCATCATGTCAAACTGATTACATGTCTTATGGGTAGCAGCAGAGAGTGCTGCTACTGTATCACCGACCCGCACAAGCTATTGCACGCAGTATCTGTTCTCAGGCCTTGCCATTCCTCTCCAGTATTCAGTGTTCCTCTTGTACTTTCATCACTGCACCAGCAGGCGGACTTGTGTCCCCTCCCATCTAATCCATACCCCAGTGTCTTTCAACAGGCTGCCCTGCCCCCACTCTGTTATGTCTATCCCCCCTCTATATTGGCAGACGTACCTGCAGCCCATGCTTGGAATCAGACTGGGGACCCTGAGTTCTGAAGGCAGCAACTTTAACCATTCAGCTAAAGGGAAATTCTCCATTCGGGAGGTTAGAGAGAATTCCTTTGGTTTTCATACTTGCTGTTCCAGGCAGCACCACTAGAGGTCACTGTTTACTGTTACAATAACTTAGCTTAGCTTCTGGCTGTTATTCACCTTTTTCACCTCTAGATGGTGCTGCTTTGTAAAGCCTGTCTTCTCAAACACAATAAACCCCATGTCATTATTTTTTCCATAAAGCTCCTGTTCATTCCTCCTCACACATAGTATCATACTGTTTCCAGTGCTATTATTGTTTCATCTATACCTTCCATCGATGCAGGCCTAGAGTACTGGAAACTGCAGTGGGTGTTCTTGGTTTACACTCTGGTGTGAAGTGCCATCTTAGGACTGTAGGATGCAGTTTATTGCCCACTCGGCCTCAGAGTTCTAAAGTAGAACATGGATGCATTGTACCACCAATGAGGGAGCTGAGCAAGGGACATAAACTACGTCATACAGTTCTAAAATGGTACTCACCACCTGTGTGTAAATCAGAAACACCCACTAGGATAACAAAAAAGCCTGTACAGAGGGAACAATAACAACATTTTAACCAGTTTCTGCTAGGAAACAATTACTTACAGGTTCAGTGCACGTCTCCTTTAACTGTGGTAATGTGTACTACTTGGACCCCCATACTACTCTGATGACATGTTAGTGTTTGTTATGCTATGTATGAACTTCTGGATTTATGCATGCCACAATTATGGTTCTGTTGTCCTTCCACAGCCAATCACAATGCCAACTTGCTGAACGTGTGCAGTAGTTAACTAGATGCAGTCGGCCTGGTGTACTTCTCTTTGCGTGGGAGGGCTACTGCCCTAGAAGACTCTTTCTGGACTGTATTGGGTTGCTGGGCGTACAGTGATGAACATATAGCTTATTACTTTCAGTATGCATGACTGTCTTTCAAAGCTGCATGAAAACTCCATAAAAACTATTTAACAATAAAATCAGTGGTAAGGCAGTTAATTGCTAGCTAGTAGACTGGTGAAGAGTAGTAAGTTAGTATAGAGAGCCGTTTGTAACAAAAAAAAATGTAAACAATAGTTATGAGCCAGGATTTTTAAAACATTTGAATGGTTTAGCCATGGAAACAACTGATTAAGCATTGCTTTCTGTGTTGATTTCCACCGTTTTATCAATGTCAGCTTGTTAATAAACATCTGATCGACTGGATCATTTTTTTAAAAATTTCTATGTATGACCCTTTCCTGTCTTCAGCACCTGTCTTCCTCAGGAATCTCCATGGCACAACTGACCCCCTGCACCCCTTACCTTCAGCTGCTGGCCTCCATGCAGCCTTGGCACCCCCTCCCCCACCAAGGATGGGAGTAAGAGGGATGTACTCTCGAGTCTCAACATCTTGTAAGGCGGCACCTCTGCATTTCCCAAATATACCACATTTTTAATTTTCTTTCTAGCCCTCTTGCATGTCATCACACTGGGGGCACAGAGTGGGTGTGTGTGCAAGATGGAGCACCAGCTGTGTGCCTTGCTGACGTCCTTCCCTCCCATTCTGCTTTTAACTGCACTACCACCTGTGGTCACCCAGGTAGCAGCATTGGAGTAAAGGCAGCAACCAGCAACCCCACCAGAGGGGGAGCGTGCCCTCTGGGATGCTCAATCTTCCACGACTAAGCTGGCCTTCCAAAGACCTGAACTTATTCTTAAACCAGGGTCTTCAGCATCACAAGGGTTAGCCCTACCACTGCCCCAATAAGCTGGGTCTTGGTTGGATCCTTTTTAACAATTTATTTACCTAGTACAGCCCAGCTGAGAAGCAGTTTCTTGTTTGCAGGGAAGTCCTGTTTTTTTATTCACTTTTAGAGCTTAACCACTAAGAGGATAAGTGACCTGCTCAGGGTCACACAGTAAGTCGCTTTGGTTAGACATGAACCTCGGTCTCCTGATTCCCAGGTATGTGCTCCTGCTGTCTACAATAGTGTATAATGGGAATGGGCTAATGGAGTAAAGCAGAAGACAGTGGGGCCTGGGGGTTCAAGCACAGAACTGCTAATAAGAAGATCCGTGACAAAGGTGCAGGAACACTCATACAATTCATCATTATCACTGTAAGACCCTGTAGGACAGGTGTCCTCACAACTGCTTTAGTGGTAAGGGTGTCACTACCTTACATCAACACCTGATTACTGTAGGCATATTGTTGTGGCTTCTGGGCTCTTTTCCCCATGACTTATGGGGAGGGGGGATTTACATCCAGATAAAAGAAATAGCATGCTGCCTCCACTCAGAGAAAGATTTAAGCGGCCTGGTGACTGGTCAGTACAACCCCCTTGAGATGCTGTACCAGCCCACCTCCCTGCTGTGATCACCCCTCCCTGGAATCCCCACAGATGCAGGCAATTTTCCCTAGTTAGCATCCATTGTTAAATGTTAGCGACAATAGTGAAATAAAGTATGGCTTCACACAAACAAAACTTTATTTTAGGGAAAGACACCCTAAAAGCGACAGGGGTCAATGTAAGGTGCAACACAAACTATAGCTGGTCATTCGTTTCACTATGCAGGCTCGGCCTATTCACAGTGATCTCTCTTTAGTGCCCTAAGCAGGTGCAGTACAAACCCAGACTTTCTCGGTCTGCCACTAAAAATACCCTGCAGGGGTATGGCTCAATAACAGTTCTCCCAGGCTGCCTCTAATAACGCCCAACCAGGCACTGCCTTTGCACTCAGCCTGTCCCCACACTGCAAGTTACAATACTGCTTAGTATCCGATACCTCTTGTACTGGAAGCTACTACCCTCTCCCACCTTGTACCAGTATTTTCCCTTTAAAGAGATCCAGACATTGTTGGGACAACTTTGAAAACAATTTATACCTGGACACAATTCAGCTTAGATTTCTTATTTTTTTTTTCTCACACAGTGTAGTGAGAAAGAAATAATGTGACCCATTGAGAATTGGACCCAGGCCCCCAGAAGACCATCCCGGAGCCTTGGTTCAATTCTCAGTGGGTCAAATTATTTCTTTCTTACTATAATTTGTGATCTAAATTGCTTGGCGGTGGCTGATGCTGCACGGAAAACATCTGGTTGTCATCTTTTTTTCCCTGTAATTCTCACCCTTATTTCTTTATTACTAAGGACATTTGCATGGTAACAGGATCACTGCCATATCCATTCTGGCTGCTGGCCTAAACCTGACATCACAGTTCTGTTTATGACATCACAATCTATTGCTGTGGAGGTAGTTATGATCTCATAAATAGGAGATTTCGATGCCAGGTGTAGACAAGCAGATGACGTCTAGGGGACAGTCATCTTGTTTTCATGTGGGGTGCACCCCAGGGTGCTGAGGGAATTTAGAGAAATGGGTGCTGAACCTTTGCTGACCCTGTTTAGCTGATTACTGGAAACCAGTGAGGTGCCCAAAGATTGGAGAACAGCGGATGTAGTCCCCTTATACAAGAGCAAGAGCAAGAACAGAGAGGAAGCAAGAAACTACAGACCGGTCAGCCTTAGCTCAGTAGTGGGGAAGATTATGGAAGCACTACTGAAGGAGAGATTAGTGGAACACCTTGTGGTCAATGGTCTACAGGACCCAAGGCAGTGTGGTTTTACTGGGGGGAGGTCTTTCCAGACTAATCTCATTAAATTTTTCTACTGGTTGACAAGGGAGGTGGATCGGGGGAGGAAGTGGACCTGGCCTATCTGGACTTCAGTAAGGCCTCTGACACTGTGCACCATAGGAGGCTGTTAAACAAACTGGGCAATATGGGTGTGGGTAGGACAGTAGTGCAGTGGGTGGGGAACTGGCTGGATGGCAGGACACAGATGGTGGTGGCAAATGGCTGTCACTCCGTAGAAGGAAAACTGCCACAAGGATCAGTGCTGGGTCTGGTCCTCTTCAACATCTTTATCAGTGACATTATGGATAACACAGATTGGGAAAATGTCCTTGTTTTGCTGATGACAAGAAACTCTGTAACAGAGTGGACACGACGGAGAGAGTGGATAGAATGAGGAGAGACCTGCAGAAGCTTGAGGAATGATCGAGGGTGTGGCAGTTGAGATTTAATGCAAAAAAGTGCAGAATAATGCACATGGGGCACAAAAACCCTGGAACAACATATCAGCTGGGGGGTGGGGTGATATAGCATACTCCAAACAGGAAAAGGACCTACGGGTTATTATCTCTGATGACCAAAAGGTTGGGAGTCAGTACAAGGTGTCGGGTAAAGCAAATAGGATGCTGGGATGCATAGGCAGGGGCATCACCAGCAGGAAAAGGGAGGTCATAATTCCACTGTACAAGACAACAGTGTGGCCACACCTGGAATACAGTGTCCAGTTCTGGAGGCCTTACCTACGTAAGGATATAGACAGGGTGGAGACAGTTCAGATGAAGGCAACCAAGATGGCACAGGGTTTGCATCTCAAGTCCTACAAGGACAGGCTGAAGGACTTGAATATGTACTCCCTGGAGAAGTGAGGGGGGGGGATATGATAGAGACATACAAGTACTTCACGGGGAAGAACAAGGTGCATGAAAAAAAAAATTTTCGGAGGAAGAGATGTTCCAGGACTAGGAGTCATGGGATAAAATTGGAGGGAGGGAGGTTCAGAGGTAACATGAGGAAATATTTCTTCATGGAAAGGGTGGTGGACAAGTGGAACGCCCTGCCAGAGGAGGGGGTGGGGGCTGAAATGATTACAGGATTCAAGAATGCATCGGATAGGCATTGGGGATCCTAGCAGTTGGGGGAAGGGGACAACCCAGTTTAAGAAAAGCTTGAAGAGGCAAAATTACATGTGCAACTGGGCAAACTAGGTGGGCCAAAGGCCCTTATCTGCCACCAGCATCTATATATCTATGTATGTAACTATTCATCGGCAAACAAGAAAAAGGGGGCAAGAATGACAGAAAATATATGAAGTCTAAACTGAATTGTACTTAAATTATAAAAAGTTTTCCAGTGGTGTCATGTGCTCTTAAAACCTTATGGGAGCTTCTTTATGAATAGGGTTGCTTGGATATCGGTTTCAAAAAATCCTAAAGCTTGTATTTAAACCCCCCACCCTGTACAAATCCTTCTTAACCCCCAGATATTATTCCCCACTCACCCAAACCACCCTGTACCTCACAACCTATCTTCCTGCCACCCACTGATAATGCTATTAAATAGTTATTGCACAAATCCAACTCTTTCCTCCTTATAACAAAAATATTACTGGAAATAAAGTTTAAAAAGCCATACCCGCAAAATTATAGCTCCCCCCCCCACCATGGCACAAGCCGCAATCTCCGCCACCATGATTTAATAAAGAACCCCCTTCAAAACACACATCCCCATGATTCAAAAAGGAAGAACCCTCCCAACATACCAACCAGTGCCGACCTCCCTGCACCCCCCCATAGTAACCAAAGTAATAGTGAAAAAGGATCACTATTAGTGGTAGTGGGTCCCATGGCACAGCGGATTGCACTCTTCTTCATTCAGGTAAATATGAATAAAATGACGTCCTCTTATAGCAGTAACACCTAACCGGCAGACAACATGATGCCCAATAATGGTTCAAAAGACAACACGATGCACAAAATGGTTTAAATAACAACTGGATGCTCAATGGTTATTCAAATAACACAATGCACAGTGGTGATTCAAAAAACACACTGCAAAATGGCGATTAAAATAACACAATCCACAATGGAGATTCAAATAACACAATCCACAATAGAGATTCAAATAACACAATACACAATGAGGCTTCAAATAACACAATGCACAAGGGTGATTCAAATAACATAATGCACAATGCTGATTCAAATAGTACAATGCACAATGGAGAGTCAAAAAACAACACAGTGCATTATGGCGGTTCAAATAACAACAGGATGCTCAATGGTTATTCAAATAACACAATGCACAATGGTGATTCAAATAACATAATGCAAAATGGAGATTCAAATAACACAATCCACAATGGAGATTCAAATAACACAATGCACAATGGAGATTCAAATAACACAATGCACAATGGTGATTCAAATAACACAATGCACAATGGAGATTCAAATAACAGTGCACAATGGAGATTCAAATAGAACAATGCACAATGGAGACTGAAATAACACTGCACAATGGTGCTTCAAATAACAACATGCACAATGCAGATTCAAATAATAACAAAGTGCATTATGGTGATTCAAATAAAAACAGGACGCATAATGGTTATTCAGATAATACAATGCACAATGGTGATTCAAATAACAACACAGTGCATTATGGTGATTTAAATAACAACAGGATGCATAATGGTGCTTCACATAATAATATTCACAATGGGAATTCAAATAAAATGCACAATGGAGGTTCAAATAATACAATCATAATGGAAATTCAAATAACAACACAGTGATAACAACAGGATGCACAATGGTGCTTCAGATAACAACATGCACAATTGGGATTCAAATAACAAAATGCACAATGGAGATTCAAATAACAACACAGTGCATTATGGTAATTCAAATAACAAGAGACTGCGTAGTGGTTATTCAAATAACACAATGAACAATGGTGCTTCAAATAAAATGCACAATGGAGATTCAAATAACGCAGTGCACAGTGAAGATTCAAATAACACAGTGCATTATGATGATTCAAATAACAACAGGATGCATAATGGTTATTCAAATAATACAATGCAGAATGGTGATTCAAATAACAAAATGCATAATGGAGATCCAAATAACACAATGCACAATGGTGATTCAAATAACCCAATGCACAATGGCGATTCAAATAACGCAATGCACATTGGAGATTCAAATAACAACAGAGAGCATTATGGTGATTCAAATAACACCGTGCACAATGGAGACTCAAATAACCCAATGCACAAATGAGATTCAAATAATCCAATGCACAATGGAGTTTCAAATAATGCAATGCACACTGGAGATTCAAATAACAACAGAGTGCATTATGGTGATTCAAATAACAACAGGATGCATAATGGTTATTCAAATAATACAATGCAGAATGGTGATTCAAATAACATAATGCATAATGGAGATCCAAATAATACAATGCACAATGGAGATTCAAATAACGCAGTGCACAATGGAGATTCAAATAACAACACAGTGCATTATGATGATTCAAATAACAATAGGATGCATAATGGTTATTCAAATAACACAATGGAGAATGGTGATTCAAATAACAAAATGTATAATGGAGATTCAAATAACACAATGTACACTGGTGATTCCAATAACGCAATGCACAATGGAGATTCAAATAATATAATGCATAATGGAGATCCAAATAACATAATGCACAATGGAAATTTAAATAACACAATGCACAATTGAGATTCAAATAGCACAATGCACAATGGTGATTCAAAAAACAAAATGCACTATGGGGATTCAAATAACGCAATGCACAATGGTTATTAAAATAACACAATGCACAATGGTGATTTAAATAACACCATGCACCATGGAGATTTAAATAACATAATAAACAATTCAGATTCAAATAACACAGTGCAAAATGATGATTCAAACAACACAGTGCACATTGGAGATTCAAATAATAACACAATACATTATGGTGATTCAAATAACAACAGGATGCACAACGGAGATTCAAATAACACAATGCAGAGTAGTGATTCAAATAACAGGATGTACAATGGAGAGTCAAATGACACAAAGCAGAATGGTGATTCAAATAACACAATGCACAATGGAGATTCAAATAACAACACAGTACATTATGGTGATTCAAATAACAACAGGATGTAAAATGGTTATTCAAATAACACAATGCACAATGGAGATTCAAATAGCACAATGCACAATGGGGATTCAAATAACAGAGTGCAGAATGGAGATTCAAATAACAACACCGGGTGCATTATGGTGATTCAAGTAACAACATGATGCACAATGCTGCTTCAAATAACAAAATGCACAACAGAGATTTAAGTAGCAGCACAATGCATTATGGTGATTCAAATAATACAATTAACAATGGGGACTCAAATAAACTCAAATAGCACAGTGCATTATGGTGATTCATTTAAATAACAACAGGATGCACAATAGTGCTTCAAATAATGTAACCCACATGGAGATTCAAATAGCAACACAGTGCATTATGGTGATTCAAATAACAACAGGATGCATAATAGTTATTTAAATAATACAATGAACAATGAAGACTCAAATAAACTCAAATAACAACACAGTGCATTATGGTGATTCAAATAACAACAGGATGCATAATGGTTATTCAAATAATACAATGCACAGAGAAGATTCAAATAACAACATGCACAATGGAGATTCAAATAACAACACAGTGCATTACGGTTATTCAAATAACAACAGGATGTAAAATGGTCATTCAAATAGCACAATGGTGATTTAAATAACACAAATGCACAATAGTGATTCAAATAACAACAGGATGCACAATGGTTATTCAAATAACACAATGCACAATGGAGATTTAAATAACACAGTGCACAATGGAGTTTCAAATAACGCAATGCACAGTGGAGATTCAAATAACAACACAGTACATTATGGTGATTGAAATAACAACAGGATTTGCAATGGAGATTCCAATAACACAACGCACAATTGTGATTCAAGAAACAACATGATGCACAATGGAGATTCAAATAACACAACGCACAATGGTGATTCAAATAACATCATGATGCACATAGGGGATTCAAATAATACAGTGCACAATGGGGAGTCAAATAACAATATATTGTGCAATGGAGATTCAAATAACACAATGAACAATAGTGATTCAAATAACATCATGATGTGCAATGGAGTTTCAGATAACACACTGCACAGTCTGGTGACTCAAATAACAACATGATGCACAATGGTTATTCATGTAGCACAATGCACAGTGGTAATTCAAATATTAATATGATGTGCAATGGAGATTGTAACAACATAATGCACAGTGGTGATTCAAATATCAGTATGATGTGCAATGGAGATTCTAACTACATAATGCACAGTGGTGATTCAAATAGCAGTATGATGTGCAATGGAGATTCTAACAACATAATGCACAGTGGTGATTCAAATATCAGTATGATGTGCAATGGAGATTGTAACAACATAATGCACAGTGGTGATTCAAATATCAGTATGATGTGCAATGGAGATTGTAACAACATAATGCACAGTGGTGATTCAAATTACAACAGGATGGCCGGTCCGGTGGCATGGAGGGCTGAGGCAGCGATGCCTTACCTCCTGCCACACCGGCGACCCATGTTCGTGGTGCGAGCGGGTCGTTGGGAGCCAGCCGGGGTGGGAGAGGATCGAGCATCTGGAGGACAGCTCTCCTCTCCTGGGAAGGGTGGGGAAAAGAGGCAGGCATTTGCCTGACACCTAGCAGAGGCTGGGTGTTGGCATGCCTGGCCTAGGACAGTTGAGCATGGAGGTGGAGCAGCCAGCATGCACGCTGCATGTGGATGCGCACATGGCATGCCCACTGTCTGCATTGCATGCTCCACCACTGAACAGAAATGCAGAAAAATTGGCAGCCTGCATTGAGAAGCTTGATAGCCATCTGACACAACACGCCATCTCCAGAGGGCATCACTTGTACAGGATTTGGTCCTGGTAGGTGAGTTAGTGGGCTCCCCACCACCCTGTCACAGGTGTGTGGGGGGTAAGCCATAGGGGTAGCAAGGTGACGGCCTGAGTTGGAGGATAGGTACGGGACAGACAGGGGCCAGATGAAAAGGATGCCAGGAAGAAGGAGCCGACCAGGGGGCCAGAGGAGGAAAAAGTAAGCTAAAAAATATAACAACAGTCTGTACACTGGAGATTCAAATAACACAATGCAAAACGGTGGTTCAAATAACAACAGGATGCATAATGCTTATTCAAGTAACACAATGCACAATGGTGATTCAAATAAAAACACAGTGCATTATGGTGATTCAAATAACAAGATGCACAGTGGCGATTCAAATAATAACAGGATGCACAATGGAGATTCAAATAACACAATGCACAGTGGTGATGCAAATAACAACAGGATGCATAATGGTTATTCAAATAACACAACACACAAAATGGAGATTCAAATAGCAACATAGTGCATTATGGTAATTCAAATAACACAATGCAAAACGGAGATTCAAATCACGCAATGCACAACAGAGATTCAAATAACACAATGCACAATGGAGATTCAAATACCAACATAGTGGAGTATTGTGATTCAAACAATACAATGCAGAATAGAGATTCAAATGATGTAATGCACAACGGAGATTCAAATAACACAATGCACAATGGTGATTCAAATAACACAATGCAGAATGGGGATTCAAATGATGCAAAGCACAATGGAGATTCCAATAACACAGTGCACAATGGAGATTCAAATACCAACATAGTGAAGTATTGTGATTCAAATAACACAATGCAGAATGGAGACTCAAATGATGTAATGCACAATGGAGATTCAGATAACGCAATGCACAATGGATATTCAAATATCACTGCTCAATGGAGATTCAAATAACAATGCACAATAGAGATTCAAATACAGTGCATTATAGTGATTCAAATAACACAATGGAGATTCAAATGACGCAATGCACAGCAAAGATTCACATAACACAGTGCACAATGGTGATTCAAATAACACAATGCACAATGGAGATTTAAGAAACACAATGCACAATGGAGATTCAAATAACAACACAGTTGCTTATTGTGATTCAAATAGCACAATGCACAATGGAGATTCAAATAACACAATGCACAATGGTGAGTCAAATAACACAATGCACTATGGGGAGTCAAATGACACAAAGCACAATGGTGATTCAAATAACACAATGCATAATGGAGATTCAGATAACAGAAACACAGAAACATAGAAGTTGACGGTCAGATAAGGACCGCAAGGCCCATCCAGTTCTGCCCATTTTTTCTACCTTATGAATGTGCCCTAGGCCTCTACTCCATCAATGGCCTATTTATTCATACTCATCTGTATTGCTCCCTTGTACCTGTCCCATACCTGTTTGAAGCCCTGCACTGTACTCATATCCACTACTTCCCGAGGTAGGCCATTCCATGCATCCACCACCCTTTCTGTGAAAAAGAACTTCCTCACATTCCCCCTTAATTGGCCTCCCTCTAATCTCATGCTGTGTCCTCTTGTCCTGCTATTTTTCTTATATTGAAACATGTTAACCTATTTCACCTTGTCAATGCCCTTAAGATGTTTGAATATTTCGATCATATCACCTCTCTCCCTCCTTTGCTCTAGGGTATACATCTTGAGCTCCATTAATCTGTCCTCATATGTTTTCTGATGCAGTCCCTGCACCATTTTGGTTGCCCTTATCTGGACTGCCTCCATTTTGTTAATGTCCTTGTGCAGGTGCGGCCTCCAATACTGCACTCAGTACTCCAGATGGGGCCTAACCAGTGTCTTGTAAAGAGGCATTAATACCTCCCTCTTACAATTTGTGATACCCCTACTAATACACCCCAACATCCCTCGAGCCTTACCTACTGCTTTAGTGGTCTGCTTGGGTGATTTCAGGTCATCTGTGATGATGTCCGCAATATACAATGGTTATTCAAATAACACAATGCACAACTGAAATTCAAAATAACAACACAGTGCCTTATGGTGATTAAAATAACACAATGCACAATGAAGATTCAAATAACGCAATGCACAATGGAGATTAAAAAAAAGACACAGCACATTATGGTGATTCAAACAACAACAGGATGCATAATGGTTACTCAAATAACACAATGCACAATGGTGATTCAAATAACACAATGCACAATGCACAATGGTGATTCAAATAACACAATGCACAATGGTGATTCAAATAACACAATGCACAATGCACAGTGGTGATTCAAATAACAACATGATGTGCAATGGATATTCAAATAACACAATGCACAGTGGTGATTCAAATAACAACAGGATGCACAATGGAGATTCCAATAACACAATGCACAGTGGTGATTCAAATAATAACATAATACATAATGGGGATTTAAATAACACACGGAAACACAGAAGCTGATGGCAGAAAAAGTCCATCCAGTCTGCCCGTAATACCCTATACTGCCACTGAGACCTAGTGTCTATACAGGGTTTTATGTCCACGCTACCCTCCCCATGTTTCCTGCCTTGCTGCTATCTGCCCCCCCATGATTATTACGCCCTTAACTTTGTTCCAGTCATGTTTGAAGCCATGAATGGTCTTGGCTCCCACCACCTCAACATAGTATGCAATAGTGATTCAAATGACAACTAAATGAGCAATGGTGAGTCAAATAACACAGCGCAGTATGGGGATTAAAATCACAACAAATAACAAGACCGCATGCAAATTCAAACAACATGATGGTGAATTATTACAAAAAGATTTAGTTTGAATGGTCAAGGGAGCGAGATGACAGGTAGGAAGAATATTGCAATGGCGGGAAGGTTTAGTGTGTGGATGTTGGGGGGGCTTTTGGAGTCATGGGCCAGCATGAAGACATAGTTTTAAGGTCAGGATTGGGGGGGGGCTGTTTCATTTCACTTTCATTTCATTTTTATTTTTAACCAGGAAGCAATCTTGGTATAGCTCTTTTTTCTTACAAGCAGAATACAAACATTACACAACAAAACATAAAATAAGACATCAATAATAAATTACTGTTCTGATATACACCATGATAAGTGTATCTAAATTGTGCAAAATGCATTTTCTTTAACAAGCATCTAAAATAAGTAACATTCTGGGCAGAATTAACTGGAACTGCCAGATGGTTTAGCAAAGTAGGTTCACAGCAGGTAAAGGAACTTTCACGAATTAAAAGTCTGCTCTTAAAACACTAGAGGATGAATCACTAAAGAGTATATATATATATATATATATGTATGTAATAGATAACTCGCACTCTTAGGTGTGCGGTTGCGCTCTGATATACGCAAGCCTTGGTATGCGTTATACGCATAATGATGCAGGCCAAATGCATCAACCACCCAAGGCATGAGTATATCAAGCGCAACCGCACATCCTAGAGTGTGTTATCTATCTTATAAAATAGCAAAATTGTTTTTAGGGGTAAAAGTGCAGGTGTGCGGTCACGCTCTGATATACGCACAGTCATGTGATGTGTTTTATACAATCAGAAGATTGGATTTTTATATCCTTTCTTTAACCATTTTAAATATATATATATATATATATATATATATAATACTAGCATGGTAGTATAGTTAGGGTGAAAGGTAACTTCTATGTTAAATCAAACCTGCATTTTGGAACGTTAATAACTTTGGAATTGTTCAACGGATTTTCATGAAATCTTGTATGCGTAATATCTAGGAGCATGTCTGTTGACCTGACACATTTTGTGGGAATCTGTTGAATGGTTTCTGAGATACAGAGTGTTGAAAAAACTGAAAAATCTGTGCTTTTTGACATTTCTTTGCCACCCTGAATCTCAGAAATGGCTTTAGGTCGTGGTCTGCAATTTTCCGAGTAGAAAGCCTTTGCCTCACAGATGTGTCTTTAAAAGGTTTGGTGAAAAAATAGTAATCCATTCAAAAGTTTTTAAACTTTAAAGTTTCCCATTATAGCTTACGGGGAAAATATATATGAACAGCTATCTGCCGTCAAATTCTATGTTTCTATTGGAATCAACAAAAGTCCAAGAGGGTAGCATCTTTCAGAAAAAGAGATGTGCAAAAACAAGGGGGCACAATTTGAAGATAGAGGGGGGATGGCTGAGAGGTAAAGTAAGAAGTATTTCTTCACAGAGAGGGTTGTGGATACATGGAACAGCCTTCCTGAGGAGGTCGTAGAGTCAAAAACAGTGTGGGAATTCAAGAATGCATGGGACAGACATATTGCAATTCTAGTGGGGGGTTAGGAGGAAGTAGGCTGTTGGTTAACTAGGATCTGAAGCTTAGCGTTAGGTAGGGAAATGGGCAGACTAGGTGGGCCAAACGGTCATTATCTGCCGTCAAATTCTATGTTTCTATGTTTCTAACTGAAAGTGAAAGCAGGTAAACAGCCCCAAAAACAGTTTCTTTGCCATTTCATAGCAAGAAAATGGTTAGGACCTTTGGGCTGAAATTTGCAGGGTGGTAAGCCCTTGCCCCACAGATGTGCCCTGTACCCTTTGCTGGTTTGGTGAAGAAATGGACACTGGTTCCATAATTACAGCACTCCAAAGTTGCAAATTTTTCCATAGGACAACATTGTGGTGGTCGTGGCGCCTTTCGGCAGCTATATTTCGAAAGCTAAGCACAGCACAGTACACCTTTAATAAGCATGTGTGGAGGTGGCCAGACCATGAATGCAACTGCGAAGGAATTTTTTCCAGAGTTCCTACGGTTCCTGAGATATTACAACTTTTGCAGCACATGGCATACCTGGAATGGCTCTGCGCTATGTCGCCCACATTTGGATCCCATTATGCAATAATGGGAATGCAGGTCTACATTATACAGTAGTGGGAGTGCAGGGCCCTTCCCACATTCGGATCCCATTATGCAATAATGGGAATGCAGGAGTCCTACATTATACAGTAGTGGGAGTGCAGGGCCTCCCACATGGAGATGTGATATCACTAAAATATCAGTGCACTTGTGCATAGATGAAAATCAGAGACAATTATAAAATGTATGCATGATGGGAGCAACCACATACGAGTAACATTACACTTTCTCAAAAAGAATGGAAAGTCATTGCAAAAAACTTTGTTAATGCATCAGTCAGGGTTGTCATTACAGTGACAAAAGTTTGGAAATTCAATGTTAGGGTTACCAACCCTACCCCCTCACCACTACTCCCACTCTCCACATACCAACAGGTGTCGGGGCGTGCCTTGGGGTCATCAGGCCTAACTCTCACCCCATTGTCCTATACTGTATCACTCAGCTTCCTTACAATGGAATGGGGTGAGAGTTAGGACGATAACCAAGGCACATCCGACACCTGTTGGTGTGTGGAGAGTGGGGACGGGGGTAGGGTTGGTAACCCTAACATCGAATTTCCAAACTTTTGTCACTGTAATGACAACCCTAACTGATGCATTAATGAAGTTTTTGCAATTTATAGTGGTGCAGTAGCGCCACTACTGTCAAGGTTGAGCAGGCACTTTAACGTTAAACCTCAATTTTTGCATTTTAATAACTTTGTAACTGTTCAATGGATTTTCATGAAATTGTGTGTGTGTGGTCTTAAGGGGTTGATCTCTTGACTTGCCAAGTTTTGTTCCGGTTAGATTTGCAATTTGGAAATTTGGATAGTGAAAAAACCTGAAAATGTGCCACTTTTTGCAGTTTTTTTCTCATCATGCTGTGCACAGACTGTGTTGAAATTTGGTCTGAAATTTTAGTGGTACAAAGAGCTTGGGTCGCAGTAAAGGCCAGTGTTTATTTGGTGAAAAAATATTAATCCATTCCAAAGTTATAGCATTTTTAAGTTTCCATTATTTTCAATGGGATTTTCAGTTTTCAGGATAGCTGCACGGTATGAACAAGGATCTTTTGCCCTGGAAAAACTGTCATAACTCTGCCCAGGGATGTCTGTTTGAGACAGCTGACTATGTTTCTTGCTCATCGGGCGTTGATGAGGTCTTCTTTGTGGTTTTCCACATTTGTTTGCTCCTATTTTTTTGGTTTTTTAACATTTTAAATCCTTGTTCACCTCTCGCTAACTTCCTTGTTCACGAGTCCTTGTTCGTCATGGTGAACAAGGAAATCAGCTTGCGAACAAGGAGTTCCCTTTTTCACGACCAGATGGCCAAAACTACAATCCTTGCTCGTGAGCTGATTTCCTTGTTCGCCATGATGAACAAGGACTCGCAAAGAAGGAATTTTCTTGTGAACGAGGATGCTAATTTTGGTCATCTGGTTGTGAAAAAGGGAATCCTTGCTCATGAGCCGATTTTCTTGTTCACCAGTGGTGAACAAAGTCTCGCAAACAAGGAATTTAGCTGGTGAATAAGGATTTAATTTTTGGCTATGTCGTCGGGGAAAAAGGATTGACATGCATTAAGTAGAGTCATTTGGTCGGGAAAAGGATACTTTTTCATCAGAGGTAATCTTTTTCACCAGTACAGCATAGGATTGGTGAAAAAGGATTTTTTGTGATGAAGAAGGATAGTTTTATTATTTTTTTTAAGGCAAGTGTGTTCAATGTATTATAATGGGGGCCTGAACCTTTTATGTATAACTCTGCTGGTTTTGGATATTTTTACCCCAAATTTTCAACATGGTGTTTTGGGGACCCCACCTAAAGAACAATGATGACAATGGAGTAGTGGGAGCTGTTTAGATACTGCCTGTGCCTCCCCACTATAGTGTAACCCCAAGTTTTCTGTACCTGGTACATGTGCTGGGGTAATAAGATGGCTATGCTGATAATTTGGTCACACATCTACGGAGGGATGGGTGCACAGGGTCCAAAGAACCCTGCCCTCTCACAGCAAAATAAGAAAAATCAAGCAGCATGGGAGTGCTGTAACACAAGGACAGTTATGGAGGATGGGAGCATGGGGTCCTTAGGGCCCTGCGCACCTGCAGGCAAATAAGGATACAGGTAAATTATCTGAAAAAGTAAGGAAATTAATTGCAAAAAACTTTGTTAATGCATCAGTTACTAAAGCGACAAAAGTATGGAAATATGGCATTAGGGTTTCCAACCCTAATGCCCAATCCCCACCCTGCAGACACTGATAGCCATTGGCTGGGGGGTGTCCTGGAGTCATCAGCCCTAACGCTCAGCCCATTCCATATGTAAATAAGCTGAGATGGGTACAGTATAGGAGAATGGGGTGAGCGTTAGGGCCGACGAACCCAAGGCACACCCCTGATGGCTGTTGGTGTCTGCAGGGTGGGGATGGGGCGTTAGGGTTGGAAACCCCAATGCCACATCTCCCTACTTTGTCACTTTAGTAACAACCCTAACTAATGCAGTAACAAAGTTTTTGCAATATATATATATATATATATATATATAATGTCACAAATTTGTTAATGCAATTAAGTCAAAAGTGACAAAGTTGGGAAATGACGTTAAGATTTCCCCTAACACACCCCCTCCCAAACCAGGCAGGAGAGCAGGTGTGGGGTGTGCCTTGGTCTTCTCAAGCCTAACGCCACCCCATTCTCATAAAGTCTATACATCTGACCTTATTTACAGATGGAATGGGGTGAGCGTTAGGCTTGAGAAAGGCACACCCCACACCTGCTCTTCTGCCTGGTTTGGGAGGGTGGGGTGTTAGGAAACCCTAACGCCTGCCTCATTTCCCAACTTTTGTCACTTTGACCCTAACTGGAGCATTAATGAAGTTTTTTATAACTTATTATCTTACTTTTTGTGATTTATTTTACTGTGGGAGGGGAAGCTCCCATCCCTCCTTAGATGTGTATATGTGTGTAGCTGGGGCCCTCTGCTTCCATTTATAGGCCAACAGTGACCAAATTGTCAACATAGCCATCTTATTACCCCACCTCATGTACCCGGTACAGAAAATTTTCGAATCCCCACCAAAACGTACTTCTGCGCAACTGCAATGACATTCTGCACCACAGGTGCAGAAATACATTTTGGCCAGGATTTGAAAAATGACAGCTGTCACATACATGAAGTGGGATAATAAGAAGGCTATGTCACGAAGTCATAATGTCACAAGACATTATGCCACAGCAATATACCACACTGCCAATACAGCACAATATATTGCAAGCGGCATGTCTTTCTTTTGTGGGGGTTCTGACCTTGCACTCTCCATTATGGGGTTGTAGCCCAACCCCCAACTAAAAATAACCAACTTGGGGGGTTAATATTTAACATCGCACAAAGTGCAAACAATAAAAATTCCTTGCGTCTGGGACCGGAATCGATACCCAGTCCCAAACGCACCACCTCCCTCCTTGCCTGTGGCTCATCCCGTCAAGCCACGGCAGCTGCTCACAGGCCCCACCTCCCAGCACAGGTCTCATCCCCTACCTGGGAAGAGTGAGAGGGTGCACTACCGCTTATACATCATTTCACGGTTTTGCACCCTCTTGCTCTACCCTACCGTGCTGTTCCTGTTGTGCAGTTTTAGCATACGTTATTAAGCATGCGAGATACTGACCTGGTAGGCCCTCCATGCACCAACAGGGGTCAGGGGTGTGTCTTGGGATAATTAGCCCTAATGCTCACCCCATTCCATGTGTAAGGACTGGAAGGAAAAGTATGTCTCTTTGCAGATGATACAGAGATCTGCAGCAGGGTTGATACACAAGGAGACATGGAAAGGATGAGAAGGGACTTGGCAAGGTTGGAGGAATAGTCAAGTATGGCAGCTTGGATTCAATGCAAAGAAGTGCAAAATAATGCACCTGGGGAACAAAAACCCAGGGGAAGATTACACAAATGGGGGGGGGGTGGAGGTAGTAACAACAACAAAAATGGAAAGGGACCTGGGGGTAATCATATCAGATGACCTTAAGGTTAGCAAGCGATGTGAGAAGGCAGAAGGGAGGGCTGGAGAGATACTGGGATGCATAGGGAAAGGCAACACCAGCAGAAAACAGGAAGTTGTTATCCCTCTGTACAGACAGTTGGTGAGATCCCATCTGTAGTTCTGTGTCCAGTTCTGGAGACCCCATCTCTGCAAGGATATAGACAGGATGGAGGCAGCCCAGAGGAGGGCACCTAAAATGGTGCAGGGTCTGCAAGAGAAGCCATATGAGGAGAGACTAAAGGAGCTTAATATGTATACCCTTGAGGAAAGGAGGGAGAGGGGACATGATAGAAACTTTTAAGTACCTCAGTGGAATCAACGAAGTCCAAGAGGGTAGCATCTTTCAGAAAAAGAGATGTGCAAGAACAAGGGACACAATTTGAAGACAGAGGGGATGGCTCAGGGTCAATGTGAGGAAGTATTTTTTCACAGAGGGTTGTGGATATATGGAACAGCCTTCCTGAGGAGGTTGTAGTGTCTAAAACTGTGGGAGAATTCATGAATGCATGGGACAGACATAAGGCAGTTCTTGTGGGGGGTGTGAAGAAATAGGCTGTTGGTTAACTAGGATCTGCAGCTTATCCTGTAGGTGCGGAAATGGGCAGACTAGGTGGGTCCTTATCTGCCATCAAAGTCTATGTTTTTATGTTAAGGAAGCTGAGATGGTACAGTACAGGAGAATGGGGTGAGTGTTAGGGCTGACAACTGCAAGGCACACCCCCGATGCCTGTTGGTGCGTGGAGGGTGGAGGTGGGGTGGGGTGTTAAGAGTTGGAAACCCTAACACCACATTTTCAGACTTTTGATGATGGAACCCTAACTGCTGCATTAACAAAGTGCAAAGAATGTCCTTAGTTTTTGAGAAAGTATAATTGTAGCCTTGCTTGTGGGAGTGCAGGACCTGGAGTGTATACGTATGTTACTTTTGTAGCACAAGAATGATGAAATTGTCAACATAGCTATGTTATTACCCCACCTGATGTACCCTGTACAGCAAATTTTTGAATCCCTGCCAAAACGTAATTCTGCGCAACAGCAATGCCATTCTGTGCCACAGGTATGAAAACACATTTTGGCTAGGAGTTGAAAAATGACAGCTGTGACATACATTTGGTGGGGGTAACAAACAAGTCTATGTTGAATATTTGGTGTCAAAATATTTTACATTTACAAAGTTACGAGCGTCCGTAGCGAAATTGCAATGAATGGTCATATCGCAGCCATTTTTTGACATTTTGACCCCACATTTTCAACATGTCCTTTGGGCAACTCCACTTCATGAACAATATGACTGTCATTACAGAAATCCCGCCCAAAAGGCGAATTCACCAAGCAACCACAAAATCACCTTTCGGGCAAGAGTTGCATCATGAAAGTCATATTGTTCATGAGGTGGTCTCCCCAAAAGGTCATGTTGAAAATTTGAAGTCAGAATGTAAAACAATGGCTGAGTTATGCATAAAAGTTGAAACCCCATTGAAATACATACACTGAACCACATTTACCTTAGTTTCTCATATTGCAGTCGCCGGTTCCAGCAGCAGGACGTGTCTTCAACTGGGAGAGCGAATCTCGAACCTAGGACCTCTTCAGGTGAGTGGGGGTGTCAAGGGGTGTGGGAGGTGGGTACACAGTGGGAGGTGCGGGTGGGTGTGGGTGTTATTGGTAATGGACTTTTTTTAAGTTAAAAAAATGTAAAAAGACATCGAGGGCGTTTCTTATTTTCAGCATACAAAGGACATGGGAAGGTGAGGGATGCCACTTACCACCAACAAAACGTACAAATATGCATCAGGGATTGGTGAGGGAGGGCCAGTAGACCTCCAGGAAATAATAATCAAAACTAATAGTAATATTGGGGATCGGGGAGGAAGAGCCACTAGACCACCAGGAAAATTTGTATTAAAAAGTATAAATGACATCGGGGATGGGGGGGGTTTACATATACCGATGGGGGACTGGGGCTGGGTGGGTGTGTCCATATTGACTCTATTGGAATAAGGACTGCATCCCCCTTCACCTCCACCACATCCTGCTCTCCAAGACCATCCTTCCCCTGCTTGATTACGACGACGTTATCTATGCTTTGGACCCCACCACCCTCTCCTGCCTAGATATCCTCCTCCACTCCTTCTGCTGCTTCACTATCAACTCCCCACTTCGGACTCATCATTACCCTCTCCTCTCCTCCTTAAACCATGCCTCCCTCTCACACAGAAGACACATCCACTCCCTAACCTTCATTGCCAAGTACTGGTTCAACCTCCTTCCCCCTTACCTCATCTCCACCCTCACTCCTGCCCCATTACCTTCCTACTCCCTGCACTCCTTTCACCCCCGCACCTTCTCTATCCCTCATAGCTGGTCCAGGCCTCTCTGCCTTCTCATCCTGTCTCCCCCATCTCTGGAACCAACTACCCCTAGCCTTCGAGACTCCCCCTCATTCCTATTCCTCAAGCAGCAAATAAAACTCATCCCTCCACCACCCTGCACCTGCCTCCCCCTCCCCCTTCAGCATAATTGTGAAACTGTTTCTGTCCAGTCCAGCTGCTTTGTACATAACTGTATAGCTGTATTGATTCACCCACGCTTAGATCTTCATTGTATACAGGTCACACTTAGTACATTAGTATTGCATTAGTACTCCCTACTGCTATCTACTATAGTGATGTCTCTACTGTCTTCAACTGCTTAAATGATGTGATTGTTATTTATTCTCCTGTACCCCATTTCCCCGGGTCACACTTGGAAATGAGCCCCGGCTCAGTGTGCCTTTCCCGGTTATCAACTTTTAAATAAATAAATAGAAATAAATAAAACCATAAGTTGTGTTGGGGTTAACAGTGCAGTAGTTTGCAGCAACCTGCGTCTTCTGCAGGCAGCACTGTTAAAGTAAAACTGCAGAAGAGTAATACAAAGTAATATATATATATTTTCACCTTTTCACCAAAGCAGCAAAAGGCACATCAGTGAGGGGAGCCCTTTGTACCCTGAAAATTTCAGCCCAAAAGTCCAAACCCTTTCCTTCCTATGAAGTGACAAAGAAAGAGATACATAAAAAAATGGTGTTTCGCAAATTGCGGGAAAAGAATGGTGTTTCGCGAAACACAAAATCCTTTTCCCGCAATTTGCGGCATAAGCTCCTTGTTTTACGCAAACACATTTCCACAATTTACGGCTAAAGAAGTCTGTCACTAAAAATAAACATATTTTGGACAGGTTTGATTAAAACTGACCCCAGAATCTGATTCCTTGGGCTCCTTTTAGGTAAACACAACTGTTGGTGTTTACCAACTGCCAATATTTTTAAAAATATTTAAGTTTCTTTGCCTTGCTAACTGGAAATAAGATGGTGGCAGCACGAAAGAAAATTCTACATTTGCGAAAGAGAATACCACTGTTGTGATCAAAGAAATTATCTTTTGCATGGCACATCTAACTTTTCCCATAGGAAATAATGGGAAATTTAAAATGTAATAACTTTTGACTGGATTAATATTTTTTCACCAAACCTTCAAAAGGCACATCTGCGACCCAAGCTTGATATATCCTAAATATTTTAGACCAAACCCCGAAGCTGTTTCTGAGAAACGGCGTAACAAATATGGTAATTTTCATATTTTTTGACACTCCGCATCTTCCCAACTGCACATCTGACTGGAACAAAACTTGCCACATCAAGAGATCTTTGGTCCCTGATAGCACATGCAAAACTTCATGCAAATCAGTCAAATGGTAGCAAAGTTATTAAATGCAAAATTTGAGGTTTAACGTAGAAGTGACCATTGAACCCTAACAATAGGGGTGCGACTACGCCCCTATAATATATGCAGTAGGTCTGGATCTAAAATCCATCACATAAATCCTATTTGAGCTACCATGTACATAAATGTCATTTATGTACACAGTAGCTACATTATCAGGATTTATGCACATAGCAGCTACGTCATGCAGCGTTTATGTACACAGTAGCTACATCACTACCCCCCACCTGCCTGCCAGGACTTCTTTACCCTTTCATTTCTCAGTAGCCACATACAGACTTCCTCCTTCCCTCTCCTGTAACATCATGTAGCACATTTTATTTTAAACCCAAATACACTGCCACCTTCTGATATAAAACATGTAGAATACTTCCCGTTCTTAAATCTGCTCCAGTCCCGCACAGCCACATGCCCACCCTCCGGCTCCCACTCCCTCATAGTGTTCACTGTTAAAAAGAATAAATGTTGTCCTGCTTCTTCTTCTCATCCCCGACTATCCTGCACCAAACTTCTGCATGTTGTTGGAACTGGTACTGCTAAAAAAAAAAAAAAAACAAGCTCCTTATAGAATTTCTTTACCTACACACATCCACCTCCATAATCGTAGCCTGTCATCATGCCAGCTTGCATACTTCGAAATCCACGGCCACCAGCTTCAACAGCAGACAAAAAGCACTGTGCTTTTTAAAAAAAAAAACAAAAAAAAAAACAACCGCAGCTACTTAAAATGAAACGAAAGCAGTCTCAATAAGAAACCAGTGCTCTCACAAGTGGTCCTCACTAAATACTACCGCCATGTTCCCTCTGCAATTTTTTTTCTCCTCCTCTCGGACTCTGGCTTGCTGTCTCTGCTCTGCCCACTTGCCCCTACCTCTCCGACTTACCTCTTTCCACCAGTGTTCACCCTGGATGGCCCCCAGGCCTGGGCTGCTAGGGGAGTCCCCTATTAACTCCCCGAATGGCACCACAGAGTTGTGCCGGTGGCGGAGTGCCTTGGTAGCTTCATGGGGCATTTGGGTAGCGAGAATGGGGCATCATTCTACCTCAGCCAGAGTCTCTGTTTTTCTTTGTTCTGTTGGGAAGTGTGGCATGCAATGACATGAGGGCACAAGCACCCACATCTGGCACACCTCCCAGAACCACTAAATCACAGCTGTGCCAGCCCACCACCTCCACCAGGGGTCGGTAAAGCACCGAGTGCTCTCCCACCCTCCCCCCGGAGGAGGAGAGCATTCCATCGGATGCTCGATCCTCCTCCCCAGGCAACCCCAGATGGGCCAAGATTGCACCCGATCCTGTGTCACTAGCAGGGCAGCAGGTAAGGCATGATGCCGCAGCCCTCCCCACCACCAGGCCGTCTCCCTCTGCATTTTTAAAACATGCTGCTCCTTCACCAATCACTACCGATGTCACTACATCAACACCACCATCGTGACATGGTGCCCATGGCAACAACCATGGTAAAGAGGCACCTTGAAAGTGGAGCAACATAGTTTCAGCAAAAAATAAATAAATAAATCAGACTTGTAAACATTACAAAAAAAACTGCCATATCTTTCCAGAAAAAAACCCACAAGGTGTCTTCCATTTGCATAAATGACATACACAACAGGGACCTGTGGAATACATGGTTCATTTTCGTTTGTGTTGTTTGGCCTTGGCACATCACTCATGACTTATGCCACTCGTGAAGTTACCCAAAGTCAAACAGCACCAGTGAAAATAAATCATGTATTCCATAGGTCCCTGTTGTGTATTATATATATATATATATATATATATACACACACACACACACACACACACACACACACACACACACCGTGGAGTAAAATAAGATAAAAGTGATATCTTGGCTAGTGACATCAGTAACAGCAACATATCAAAAATATGTTGTTGTTACTGTTGTCACAATAGATGTTTTTAAAATAACTGTCATCACAGTGGATTATTGAACCAATCACTCAGAGAGCAGTTTTCACAATGCTGTTGACAATCACAGTGCTTTCACAATGCTGATGACAATTGCAATTGCATAGCGTAGCACTGGGGCAAGCTGTTGAATTCAAAGGAAAAACAGTTAAATCTTTAAACAAAAAGCAGATCTAAAAGCTATAACTAGTAAACTATTGTTGTATATGTTGACTATACAATGATCTGACTAAAAATAGGCAGTTTATCATCACTTGTGTGACTGGGAGCAGGACTTTCACAACTCACCCGGGGCTTTGTCACTAATGAGTTATGGTACTGTCCCCCCCAACACACACACACACACACACACACACACACTTGAAGATGTAATAAATTGCATATTTTGAGTCAGACTATTGATATTCCATATATATTAAGCAAATATTGACCAGAAGTCTGGAAATAGTGGGAAAACATTGACCAGAAGGGTGAATTATTGCCTGATGCTAGTTATACTGCTGGAAGAAAAAGGATGAGGGCAATATGGCTATTGGAGGGCAATAATTCATCCTGAGAGGTTTACATTTTCCCACTATATCCCAACAAAAAACTCTGGTTGTCTCCCCCCACCACCACCACACAACCACACACACACACACACACACACTCCCCGACAAAACTGCAGTCAATATTTGTTTTTTCAAAACATGCCTGAGTTGCACTGCCCACCACACACACACACGCACACACGTACGCGCACACACACGCACACACACACACACACACACACACACACACACGATAGAATGGGGGCTAGTTGAAAAAACTATCACCCAAATCTTTTTTTAACCAGGCAAGACACACTAAGCTGAAAGCTTGTTTACAGGTGCAACCTGGGAGCACAAGGAAGTTAAGTGACTTTCTCAGGGTCACACAGTATGCAAGTGGGCGCTATGGGATTCAAACCCAGGTCTCCAGGTTTGCAGCTCAGAACCTTAAACCACTGCACTATACTGCCTTCTCCATTCTAGGTAATTCAATTAATTCAATTCTAGTTATTGCCTGGTTGTAATAAACTATTGCCTGGTTCTTTGTTTTGTTTTCAAAAACCTTGTATGTCATGTGACAGGCTCTGGTTCAATCAGAGACCAGACTTTTTTTTTCTAAGGTTTAAGATAGACAGATAGACAGCCAGACAGACAGATAATGGGTAAGAAAAATCCTACTCTACCACCAGTGCACACACATCACTTGACCATGCATTAATCTCTAAACAATATACACATGCACCTTTTTATTTGTTTTTTCCATGTATATTGATTTTGTGACCATTTCATAAGAGCGATAGTATTCATCGGGGTGTGCTGTTGCTGTCTAATATATGCACTTCTCGGGTGGTTGAACTGATGGCATTCAGCATTGCTCCGTGCCTCACAACACTCTGGAGTCATGTGTAAACCAGAGCACCACAGCATACCCTACTGCATGTCATCACTTAATATTTTACATTTTATACTGTAACACTGGTATTTAACGTGGGACTATTTGCCTGCTCCCTCAAGGCCCTTCCCAGTAGCAGGTGTTGCACCGTTTATGACATTTCCCAGGCTGCCAATAGTTTTAGTAAGTAAATAAAATAATGAACCGTGGGATCATAAAAACAGAAGGATCCACCGCAAATAGTGATGAGGTTGGGGGGGGGGACTGAGAGCAGTGAAGAGACCCATGTTTCAACACTGAAGAAGGTGGCGGTGGCAGAGAGAGGCAGTAAGGAACAATGAGTTTGGTGAAAGTTGGGAGACACAAACAAGATTATTATAAACAAGCCTCCTTAGACAAGACACAAGGAAACAGATACAGCCCTCTGCTTCCACATAAAAGGCCTCCCTTCTCCTCCCAGCATGCCCATGTCTTTAGCATCCCAGGAAAAATAATATACTGATTTTTTCCTTTAAAGTAACCATTTTAAAAGCTGTACTTACGACTTTTATTGAACTCACTGGTCTTTCTCTTGTTGTGCTTTCTGAGTCTGTCTCTCTCCCTCTCCCGCCTGGTAAAGCGGCACTATATCAGCAACTTGTTAAGAGAGGCATCTAAAAATAGTGGCACGGCCTCAAGGGCTTTTATTCCAGTGACAGGTGCGTTACTAAGTTAAACAGCGCACATGTTGCGGGCTGAAAGTTTACAATGTCCACTTGCATCCTTCTCTTCCCTTCCCCCAACAGATCCCCCAAGGTTGTGTATTGCTAAAGTAGAGCTGTTTTTGAATAATGCCCCCCCCCCAGCCAGTTCTTTCCACCTACCCCAGTGCCAGTGCTGGAGTCACCTCTGGAGGAGTCAGTGCTAGCTTCTATTTTTCAAACCATGTCCTTACACCGGTAAGGGGGTCCAATTCCTGATCAGAAGGGTCTCCTCCAGGTGCAGTCTGCAGCTCTTTGCCAAGGTCCCTGTGTAGGCATATATAGTCAGGGGGAGAAAAGTGAGAAGCCAGGTCTGCTTGCCCAACATGTCAAGTGGGTGGAGCAGATTCATTCTGTGCAGGGCCGCTCATTTCACCATGCTCCCCACTAAATCTTCCCCATGAGGACACATACAGAGGTGTACATGTGCAGTTAGATGCATCATGTTTGTGCCCCAACCCCCAGTAAGTTCATTCCCAGCTACAATGCCACCTGTGATCACCTAGGTGGTAGTATTGTATGAGAGTTGCACTGTCCCTAGTCCCTGAAGGAGAACATCCTTTTTTTATTATTTTTTTTTTATTAAATTTTAAAAAAGCAATGTACAGGCAAAGACATTGCAAGCAGGAAATGGGGCAGCACAGTTATGAGAATAGACACAGTAAATTAATACAGTATCATAGGTGCTTAAGCAGACTCCACCTGCATTTGCCACAGGAGGGACAAAAAAGGCTTTTGTTTTTTGGAGACAACATGAGTGGGGAAAATTGGGGTGAAACTTCTTTAAATTGGTATATTTATTATTGAGTAAAGGGGAAATTTGAGACCAAGCAAAACCGGAGAAAGGGTGCGCAAAAACAATACATGGAGAGGCAAAGTTAAGCTGCTCAGTGCTGTTTATTGTGCAAGCAAACACCGGACAAACAGTGCAAAACCACAGTACTTTGAACCCTTGGGGGACATATTTATAAGAACTTTATCTAGCCCTGTAGTTTGGTGGAGGGGTGATAATTGTATTGCCTGAAGCCTCAGTTAGTTGATAATTGCAGGTGGGACTGAGATTTCTGACTGCAGGCTGGTTGTGGCAGGGTGACTTGGCAGCCAGGGAACCAATCGAGGACACAGCAATCCAACAGGATGTACCACCTTATGGGGAGTTGCACAGGAAGGATAAAAAACAGTCACTCCTAATGTGTCCCCACACACATTTGTGTCTCAGCAAGTGAGTGGAACAGCACGGGAAAGGAACAGGTGTAAGACTGCAATCTTTGGCATTAGCAGGGATCCGCAGAGGGAAGCAGGGGACTCTGCCGGTCAACTAAGGTAAGGTTTCTGTTCACTCTTGTTGGAACACTCACTGCAGGGAAGGTTGAAGAGTGAAAGGTAGGCCAAAACTGGGAATTGGTGCAACACCCTACCTAGGGCAGAAATACAAAGGGACTAAGGTGGAATAGGGGAAAACTAATAACCCACTATCTAGGGTCAGGGTACAGGGGGTGGGGGAGCTAGCTGAGATCTACTTAAAAGTTCAAGGGGGAAACAAATTAGTCCCTTATTACTAGGGTACAGTGACAGGGGGTAATCTGGACAAAAAGGGGAAATCAAGAAACACCCTTTTCCATTTTCTCGCCTAGTTCCGTTCCGCAGCGGCATGTAAACATGTGCAAATGTGCAGGTGCACACATGCTATAGAACTATGGCACCTCCTATGTATGTCGCTCAAATGTTGGCACTACCCCCAGGCCTCTACCTAGTAGCAGCCAAGGGAGGAGTCGGCACGCCTCCCCCCTCCCCCCGGGAGAGGAGAGCAGTCTGTTGGATGCTCGATCCTCTCCATCCCCCGGCCAAATGTGAGTCGCTGGTGTGGTAGGAGGCAACACGTCCAGTGCCTCAGGCCCCCATGCCACTGGGCTGGCTTGCTGTTGTCACTTCTAAGATGCATTTGTATCAAAATACTTTTTATGCGATTGTAATCAAAGCTCAGTATTCTCCTGCTAAAAAACAGGCAGATTGAATCCCTTGGTATCCCAGATCAGTTCTGTATAAAATTATATATATGGGCTGCCCAGCGGCACTGCACCACGCTGCCATGCTGTCAATCCTGGTTCAGGGTGGATTCAGGTTGCTGGCCAAGTGGCCCAGGGAAGCATTGGGTGGCACTGCTGCATGATGGCAGGGAAAGGGGGGGAGGGCCGGCGCTGAGTTTCATCTGCCAGAGTGACCCCCTGTGGTGAGCCCGATAGCATGCTTCTCCACAGTGTGGTTTTGCCATGCAGGATGTTGGAGAGCAGGGCACAGAAAAGGGGGGGGGGGAGAGATTGTGAAACCCCTGCCACCATCAGATTGAAGGCCACCGGCACATACGCACAACCCCTCTGTTGATCTTCACTGGGTTCTGGGTGGTAGCCAGGATGGATGACCTGACAGAGAGAGAGATGAAGATGGCAGATGGGGAAAAAGCACAACGGAAATTTATTTTTTAATTTTTTTATTATTTTTTTCAAAAATAAGCCTTCTATAAAGGGCAGAGGTAGGAATAATTTTCTCGGGACCAAAATGATACCATCAGAACTGAGGGCCTAAGATCAGGAGAAGTGCTGCAGTAAAAAAAAGAACATGGGCTGGCCTGTCAGCATAACCATAGGGCTACCACTTGCAGCACTGGTAAGCCAAGTTTAGGATCGAGCCTGGGTCATCGGGGAAGGGGGCGGGGCTGGCAGAGGGAGGAAGACTGAGCGTGCCAGAGGAAGGGAGCACCAGCATCTGACTCCTCTGCGATGCTGCGCCTGAGCGACCACGTGGGCAGTATGATCAAGAGTGGCTATGTGGGAGAGAGGACATCACATGCCTCATGTTGCTGTACGTGCGCAGGTGCGACCTGGCCACCAGCATCCTCTGGGAGAGGGCTAGGAAATGGAAAAACATGAGTTCCAGCCTGCTGCAGGCCTCACACAGTTGACCTTTGCCCCTCCTCTGGAATCTGGATCAGCACCGTGGCAGAGATAGGGAGCTCCAGCAACCCTGCTATGGGCGGCAAACAGTGTGGGAGTAATGGATAAGTCCAAGAGAAGCTGGGTGGTGGGGATGAGCAGGTCAGGGACAAGAAGGCATGAATACAAAAAAATAGAACACTGGTATAACCCTGCAGTAAATCTGAGTGATACTGTTTTTAACTAAACACTATTTGTTCTTGCTACCAATAAAAATAAAACATTTATTTTAAGTTGATCTGTGAACAATTTTTCAAGTACATCCTCAGCTGCCATCATAGGACAGTTAAGCAAAGTGACAAATTAGGTCTGGTAAGCCGCTGTCACAAACAGAATAAAGAGGCAACAGACTGTACATGAGCCGATCACGACTCAGAAACAGGAGCTGAACAGCTGGTCTAAAACCCACACTCCTGTTGACAAAGGACACAGTGCATAGCAACATGACGACCTCTTTGTATAAATAAAAATTACATTTCGGAATACAGTCTGTATTAAACAGCAATAATGAACAGGAGACAAATATCTGGGAGGGGGGGCTTCTGCAGATAAAGTGCTCAAGAACAAATTTAATATTAGTCAAGTTTTATTTACATTTTGAAGCAAAAAAATCTTAAATGAAATTAAAATGTGGCTATGTTGAATACATGGTAACAAGTACAGAAAATCAGATTAAAAGAGGCATTTTAGTCAAAATGTTTTTAAAATAAAATAGCCAGCAGTTAGTGCAAACAAAAACATTCAGACTAATATTATTTTTGTTTCATTAATTTCTTAAAAGTATTTGGCTGGAAAAGGCACACTGAGCTGCAGTTCATTTCCAGGTATGCCCTAGGAGCACAGGGAGGATAAATGACTTGCTCAGGGTCACACAGCATGCAAGTGGCAATTGTAGGTTTTAAACGCAGGTCTACTGAGTTTGAGGTTCACAGCTTGTTGCTCTAACAACTAGATTACTGCCTCCCATTATTTCATTCCAACGCCGAGAATGTAGTTTTGATAACTTTACAAATCCTTGCTTTTGTCACATCCAGTATCCTCCCAGTTGGGGTCCTGTGCTGCAAGTGCTGGAAATGCTAACGGATGGAGGAGTCAGCAGTAAGCTTAAACCTTGAGGTATGTGTGTGTGTGTATATGTGTATTTTCTCTCCATACTTAAAGCAAGAGTGCAACAAAAAATATTTTTTCCAATATTTTTGAAACTACTTTCAGCTATGATTTAATATAAATATTGGCATACCTGTCAAATGTACTTTTCTAAGTGCCTCCTATGCTGAGCACCATGAATTTGTTTTTCTCGCTCCTAGCCCTTGCCAGCTCCTACAATGGTACTTCTAAGTCAAATGTGGCAGCAATCTTTTTTTCTTGAGAAAAAACTTTATTAACTACTCAGATTTTAGTGGAACCAGAACAATTTTACTACCTAATAAAATTGAAAGATTCCCGAAATCTTTATAGAGAAAAAAGGGAGGGTCAATTATGTTGCTAGTTTAGATTGCACTGCTGCTTTAAAGTAGATAGGGAGGAAAGAGATTTTTGGTCAGTGTTTGGGGCACTTTGAGACTTTCCTTTAAATTTGCAGCAGGTAGTGTGGGGAACCTAGCTGAGGAAACTAATGTTGGGGTGAGTAGATTATGAAAGCCTTGTGAATCAAGTGTGTAATTTTGGGGGGGGGGGGGTTGCCAGAGGCTTAGTTGGGACAGACAAGCAGGGGACACCCGGAAGCAGGAAGGGGGACTAAAAGGAGTAACACACAGTGTGTCCCATCACACTCGTGTACTATCGCATGAATGGAACACTGCAGGAGTGGAGCATCTGCCTTAGGACTAGTTGCAGAGCATCGACAGATAGACTGCAGTCTGCAGAAAGCTCTGTAGGGGGACACCAGTCCAAGAAGGTAACACATTACTAATGCTACTTGCAGTGTACAACCAGGAACAGGGAATGTAGTTGCAGGTTGTAGACCTATCACAAGTGGGAAAGTAGCAGTAGACAGCCAGGATAAATGTAGGTACAGGAAGGAGGATTAGAAAAGGGAAAATAAGAGACATCCTATCTAAGGTAGGGTTAACAGGGTGGGGCACTGATCCAAGGGTCTGTCAGGCAAGTGAAAAGGGTAGGGTAACAAAGTTCAGGCAAGTGGGTAAAGAGTAGTGGACACCAGGGCAATTTAGGTATAGGTGGCAGACCTGTTGACAGCTGGGGTTTGTCAGGTTCGAACAACCCACTTCCTTGAACTTCCTTTTTTTTGTGTGTGTGTGTGTTTTACACTGTGTGTGTCCCTCTAACGCACCCCCCCGCTGCCTTACTGGTGCCGCACAATATGGTTGCCCTTGACCTCCCCCCCCCCACTCTTTCCAGCACACTCCCTCCCCAGTAATAGTCAGCCAGTCAGCGTGTGGCTGACGTCCACGTGTCATGCTGATTGGGCCCTACTTGAGAAATGCACATGTGCTGCAGCCGCTGCCCGAGAGCGTGCCACTGACATGTGGCAGCAGTGAGGGATACCACCCAACTATGAAGCAGACAACTGCAGCCGAGGAGAAGTCAGGACGTCGATGCCCACTGGAGCAGGAAGACTGCTGACAGTATCAAGGACCGGGACTTGAGCTCCCAGATTGAAAACACCAGATCAGGTGATATGATGCAGTGGCTAGGATGAGGATGCAGTACTTGCAAATCGTTTGTGGGTGAAAAAGGCATTTAGATTGGGGGCACCGATAGGCTCAGTTGTAGTGTGACTCACTTGCTCTGCAGTCTGATTCAGCTGGTTCTTTTTAATGGTGGTACTCCTCTGGAGAGTAATGTCCTTGACCAGACATCAATGCAAAAACAGTATATTGTAATATAAAACCAGGACACCCTGTAGTGGCACTCCATCTAGTTGTGCGAGTATGTAGTTGGGGGGGAAGGTGTGCTCCGGTGTCAGGCAGAACAAGCATAATGGTGTTCTGGAGAATCACTGAGGCAGGCATGGGTTCTGGCTGGAAGGGAAACTGGAGGAGTATACTGTACACGGCTTACTGGTGTGTTGCAGGGCAGGAAAGTACTGTAGAACTGGTGTGCTGCTGGGGAAATTGGGCAATGCAGAGGGGAAACTATCCACAGCAACATGCCCTATTTTCACAAAGGTGCCCCCTAGACATTGTTTCCTGGGGCCCCTGACACCACACTACTGTTCCCCTAGCTCACTATGGGCCCTAGGGGTCCCATAGCACCTAATGTGCTCTCCCTGTATGCTTTCCAGACCATCTAGTACCCTAGACTCCCGGCCTTTATGTAAATATTTTTCTCTGCATACGCTGGAAAAAGGACACAAATTCCCAGCCTTTATATAAAAAATGTTCTCATGTGCTATGCGCATGAAAAAAGATACGAAGTCTATAAAAAGAACCTCCCCCTGCAAAAATTCTGGCAATGGGCCTAGGTAGATGGGTTAGAAAAGGGTAAGTAACACCCTATCTTGGGTACAGTAACAGATAAGTTTTAGGCAAGCAAAATATGTACGAATACAACAGGAGTGGAAAGGGGGGCAGTAGGTTACACAAAAATTTCAACAGACACTGAATAAAGGAAAGATAGATCATGGGAGTGGTGCAGTGCAACAGGTTTGAGGCCGCAGTCTTTTGGGACATATTCTGGAGACTAAGGTGCTGCCCCATTTGTACTCACCTCTTTGGGTTGAGGGCAGAGGTTGCTGGACACCAGGTAGAACTGGCAAGGGTGCAGAGGACCTTTTGCCCCATCCAGGGGCCACTAAGTTTGTCACCCTTCCCCCAGAAGATGCCTAGGCAGAGTGGATGGACCTTGGTGGGCTCCAAGAGGGTGGAGGAGTTGGAAGGGTACACGCTCAACCTGTACCACTGCAGAATTCCTTCACCATACTTGTGGGATGAGGCAGCCAAGAGGAGGCACCAGTTGTAGTGGTAAGGGAGAAGGTGGGGGTCCTCAGAAGAGGAAGATCCAAGGAGGGAGGGAGGAAGAGGCCCCCAGACGAGGAGGAAGTAGCTGTTAGTAGGGGAACTCTATTTTTGGAGGGACAGACTTGGGAGTGGGGGGAGGAGGGCAGAGATAGACTTGGGAGTTGGGGGAGGAGGGGAGAGGGAGGTGAAGTGCCTGACAGGTGCTTCGGCTTGAAAGGATGGAGAACATAGCCAGAGGATTGCTAGGGCAGCAAGAGCTGGGAGGGAGCTAGACATCATTGTCCACCTGGAGACAAATGATGTGTCAAGGGACAGGGTAAGCGTAGTGCAGGATAATTTCAGAAAACTAGGGAGCGGCCTTAAGCAGGTGGCATCCATGGTGGCGTTTGCTGAGGTGTTACCTGTGTATGGCTGGGGAGAGGAAAGGATACTCCGCACCGGGTCACTTAACAATTGGTTGATGGCCTGGTGCATGGAGGAGGGCTTCAGCTACACTGGGGACTGGGGGTCAGCCTGCAAGGATATAGGCCTTTAGAGGGGAGACAGCCAGCATCCTTCCAAGAAGAGGATCACAGTCCTTAGTGGGAGGTTTAAATGCTACTTCGATGAGCATTTAAACTAGCCAAGGTGGAGGCTGTAAAACCAAGGGAGGCAACAATTTCCATGATGTAGCATTAGGGAGAGAGGGCCCCAAGGGATCAAACTCCCCTAAGACAGGGGCACAAGGAGACGGGTGGGGACAAGGCAGAGGAAAAGGAGGCATAAAGTAGGTAAGCAAGAATAAAGGAGACAGGCAACGGGCATTATAAAAAAGGAAGAGCTGGGTGAGGTGGAGCTTCAGGAGACAGCAGAGGCAGAAAGAGGAAGGGAAGCAGGGAGGGAGTAAGGTACGGAGAGCTATGTGCACCAATGCAAGGAGTCTGGGAAATAAAATTTTGAACCTGGAGGCCATCATTGTGCATGCCAGCCTTGATTTGTTGGCCTTAATGGAGTCATGATGCACAGAGTATCATGAGTAGGACATGACCATACTGAGCTACTCTGCTGAATGACCTTGTTTTATTATAAACAAGCATGTCAGTGCTTTCAGTCAGAAGAAGGAGGCCAGTTGTGGGGGGGGGGGTTGCATTAGTCACCTTCTTCCACTATACACTTGCCACTTGCCAGTTCTGTGGTGCTGGGGAGGGGTGCTGCCTGGGTGGGGTGGAAACATATTTCATTTAGTGTAAATAAGCATTGAAACACAGCGTCCAGTCATGAAGGTGGGCGAGTTGTCCTGGCCGCCCATGGTGGGAGTTTTTTTAATATTGTTAATTGTATTGAAGATCATGGGTGCTGGAGGGTGGAGAAGGATGAGGTGGATTCTAACAGAGGGTGGGGGTAGGGGGATGTATATTTTACAGAGTATAGGGTGGGGGCTTTTTTTTTGTTATTATTTATTAATTTACCTAAATAATGAATATAAACACAGAATGCCAAATATTTGGGCCCCCGAATATTTAGAATAGGGTATCTGCACACCCCTACAGAAGATGTCAGCCTGGAAATAGGCATAATTAGTCTGCTACAATCTATTATAATGCAGTAAGCAGTAAGTAAAAAAACAGCAAGTGTTTTTGCACACTAAGTACAAATTGGGACCAGCCTCACACTTGGATGTGGGTCTCTTAGTGCCGACTATTTCCATTTAAATGGGTTGGGAAGCAATGCAGCACGTCCCCCCCCACCGGGATTCTCTCACGTCCTTTTCTTTTCTATATCCCAGGTCTTTAAAACCAGCTCTGTATGTAACTCACCCCATCGCCCTAGTGCACCATGGCCCTTCAGTCGCGATTGCTGCAGTAGGGTCCTAGGTTCCTGCGTCAGCATTTGTTCATTCTTGCGGCATAGATTATTATTTTCTGAGGGAGACTGCAGTTCTGCCATTTGCTGAAATATTATGGGATGTCATCGATGACATCAAATACTGGGTACAGAGGATGGGCTTCAGGATAAACAAGGAGAGGACCGGACCCAGGCACTGTGGGGAAACTGCATTTGAACCACAAAAAAAAAATTAAGAACAGCAACAAATTCCATCCCATTTTATTTATTTATATACATATATATATTCTGCGGCATGATGAAAGTTCTGTTGAACATTTCACAGATGTGGAACTGCAGAATTCTATGGACCTCGATTATAGGTGCTCTAACTTGTGACATCATCGATGCAATCAATCATTGACTCGCACCACTGTTACCGCTACTTGAATGGGCTGTTCCAACCAGTGACCGCATCAGTTACAATCAGTCGGTGGCGCCTTACGCCAGTCCTGCTAATTGCATGGGCTGCTCCACCAGTGACATCATCAGTTACAATCAGTTGGTTGCTCCTGATGCTGACATCACTGCTTGCGTCAAATTGTACGTTGATGAAACTGAAGCAGCTCCTCAATGTACTCAATTTTCATTGAGGTAACAACCCAATGCGAGTAGCAGTATCAGCGTCAAAGCCACTGACTGATCACAACCAATGTTGTCACTGGTTGGAACAGCCCATGTAAATAGCGGTATCAGTGCCAAGAGTCACTGACTGATTGCAATCAGTGCTGTTAATGGTTGGAACAGCCCTTGCAAGTAGCTGTATCAGCATCAGGTGCCATGGACTGTTTGCAACCAGTGTTGCCATTGGTTGGAGTAGTCCATGCAAGTAGCATATCAGCCTCAGGGGTCACTGACTGCAACCAATAATATCACTGGTGGGAACAGCCCATGCAGGTAGCAGTATCAGCATCAGGGGTCACTAACTGATTGCAACATAGAAACATAGATTTTGTTAGCAGAAAAGGACCTTTAGCCCCATCTGGTCTGCCCCTTGTCCCTGCCTATTTCCTCACTACTGACCCTTGTTGGTCACAGGTGTCGCTCCCTCCCCCTGTTCCCCTACCTAATATGCCCCATGCCTATCCCACTCATGCTTGAAGCTCCTCACAGTCTTTGCCCCCACTACCTCCTCTGGCAGGCTGTTCCAGTCATCCACAACCCTTTCTATGAAGAAGTATTTCCGCACATCTACCCTGAACTTTTCTCCTCTTAGCTTCATTGCATGCCCCCCTGTTCTAGTGCCTTCCCTTCTCTGGAATAAACCATCCACCTGCACCTTGTTCACTCCTGTAAGGTACTTGTAGGTTTCAACCATGTTCCTCTTGCTCTTCTCTCTTCCTTGGAGTACATGTTAAGTTCCTGCAGCCTTTCCTTATATGGCTTCTCATGCGATCCCCTCAAAGTTTTGGTTGCCCTCCTCTGTACCACCTCCACCCTTTCAATGTTCTTGCAGAGGTGCTGCTTGCAGAACTAGACAAAGTACTCCAGCTGGGGCCTCACCAGTGAGTGATACAATGGTAGCACCACCTCCCTCCTCCTCCTCCTAGAAATCCCTCTCCCAATACACCCCAGCATCCTGCTAGCCTTTCCCACTGCTTTGTCACACTGCCCAGTTACCTTCTGGTCATCAGAGATGATAACCCCTTGGTCTCCTTCCTGCTTGGTGACTGTAAGCTCCACTCCCCCATCTTATATACAGCCGCTGAGTTCTGCAGCCCCAGGTGCATAACCCTGTACTTTTTGGCATTGAATCCCAGCTGCCATTCCCAGACCATTCCTCTAGTTTCCTTAGATCCCTTTGTATTCTCTCCATTCTGTCCTCAGTTTCAATCCTGTTGCATATTTTTGAATCATCCGCAAAGAGAGACACTGTCCCCTCAAACTCCTCCACAATGTTGCTTATAAAGACATTGAAGAAGACCAGTCCCAGCACCGAACCCTATGGTACCCCACTAGTCACTTTCCTATTGCTTGAGTGGCTACCATTTACCACGACCCTTTGCCTCCTATCCCTAAAACTAGCTTGATACACAGCTTGTCACTTTCTCCCCCCCACCATCAGGCTGCTTAGTTTTTTAACTAGCCTCTTGTGTGGCACAGTGTCAAAAGCCTTACTGAAGTCCAGATAGGCCATGTCCACTGTTCTCCCTTGATCTACCTCCCTGGTAACCCAGTCAAAGAAATCTGTGAGATTAGTTTGATACGACCTCCCCCCTGTGAAACTGTGCTGCCAGTGGTCCTGCAGCCCTTTTGCCTCCAAGTGCTCCAAGAGTCTCTCCGTCAACACTGTCTCCATGAGCCGTCCCGCCGGCACAGCGGTTAGATTTTTGCTTGCAACGCCGACAACCCAGTATCGGGAACAGACCTGAGGAGTTGGAGAGCCGGCCGGGGGAGAAGCATTGAGCATCCTGGGACTGCTCTCCCTCTCTGGGGGAGGAAGGGTTAGAGTGTCCAGTGCTTGACAGACCCCTGGTGGAGGCTGGGGGCACCGTAACAACTGGTGCTAGCATGCTAGGGGGCCGAGGCAGACGCTGGACATCATTGCACATCCCCACCCCGGGGTAGCATACTCAAAAAAAAAAATCGCTGGCCACCCAGGATGAAGCCCACCTCCAGCACTTGACCTCAATGGTTCCCTGCCTCCCTGCTGACCAATTACGGCTCTGCAGCATCACCAGCCTGAACCCGCCCTGGGAAGGCTAGGGAGAGCAATGTCGGTGGTGGTCCCCGCTGATACCTTCTCCTGTCATAGATGGTTTGGTCTGTGTGCCGAGCTCTGCCTGGGGTGCTCAGGGGTATCAGTGGGGGGCAAGGCAAATAGGGGAATGAGGCAAGTTGTCTGGGGCTGGAGCAGAATAGTAGAGCGGATGAGAGAAAAAAAAAATAGTGTCTCCAATGAACTTCCCCAACACTGATGTGAGACTGACTGGTGTGTAGTTGCTACTTGCTAGAAGCCTCCCTATTGCTGCTTTTGTGCAGAGGGACCACATCGGCCCTCCTCCAGTCCTTGGGAATGTCTCCCATCTTCACTAAAGTGCTAAAAATGCGCTGCCAGAGGGGTGGCCAGGACCGTGCTCAGTTCCTTTAGGGCCCTTGGATGAATCCCATCCAGCTCCATTGTCTTATTCTTCTTTAAGTCTTTCAATTCTTTCTGATGCTGTCACCGGTTGCAGTACCTATAACTGTGGGAGAAGGAAGGGGTGGCTGAATACAGACCTGGTTTTTAAGCAGCTGCTGAGGCCACTGGAACACTTTGGAAAAAATGTCACAATTCTGCTTATATTTAATTTAATTCTGTGATTATCACCCTTATTTCTGTATTACTATGCATATTTGCATGAAAACTGGCCTTTAGCCCTATCTGCTCTGGCTTCTCGTCTACATCTGACTACACGATTCTGTTTATGACATCACAGTCTTTTGCTGTGGAGATAATTATAATGTAATAAACAGGGGATTGTGAATAAATGTCCAGTGTAGACAAGCAGCTGGAGTACAGAAAGTCTAGCACATACCTTACCAAATGTGACACAATGGCAACACCATGGCACCACAATGGTAACACAGTGGTGAGCTACAAATGTGCAATGGTACTACCCAGTGGTACCATGGTTATACTATGGTAGTATAAATTTTGATTATTTTTGTTGATATGGTAGGACAGTGGTACAATGGTATCACAATGGAACTGAAACAAACCACTGTGATACCATGAAAACCTTAATGGTAGTACAGTGGTAATCACAGTGGTATTGCAATGGCAAATGAGTGGTATTACAGTGGTATTCCGAAGAACTTTTTGTAAGGGATGGTCTTGTTTTCATGCAAATGTTCTCAGTATTGACAAAAAAAAAAAAAAAGTGGTGAAGAATTACAGAAAATATATGACAATATGAACTGAACTGTATCTAAATCTTACATTTTTCAAAGTTTGCAAATGGTGGCCAGGGCTCTTTAATGACTCCAGAGACTCACAGAGAGAAACGACATACAGGGACATAGGGTATCGAGCTGCTGGGGGAGAGGGAAAAGTAAGTCACATCACTATTACAGTGGGACAGAAGGCAATAGGCATCATTTTAATACCCAGGCCCCTCTCCTTAGATGCTAACACCTTGTTATCGAAGACTGCCACTGAAACAAAATAATACACCAACATGGCTAGGCAGAACCGGTTCTGAGAGAGCAGAACAGAACCCCCTAGAACCTTGGCTGCGGTACCAAAATTTAAAACCACAAAGAACTGCCCCATAAACAATAGTTCTAGAGGTTTACAATGCAAATGCCCAGTTAGCATGTAATTAGCAGTAAATAATATGTAAATACCTTGGTGGCCTTGATGGAGGAGGAACATCTGGATATTGTGGCAGTCACAGAAACATGGTCACACAGAACCATGACTGGGACGTAAACATACCAGGATAAACTATCTACAGGAGGGACAGGGAGGGTAAAAGAGGAGAAGGAGTAGCTCTCTACATAAGGGAAGGAATCAAAGCAACAGAACAAAAGGGTAAACAGGGAGGAGAAGAAGCACTGTGGGTCAATTTGGAGGCAGGCAATGGCACCACAATCCGCACAGGGTTAGATACAGACCCCCCTCTCAGGGGGAGGAAATGGACAAGGAAATGATAGAAAGTATACTTAGAATGGCAGATAAAGGGGAGATATTGCTGATGGGTGATCTGAATATGCCAGATGTTAACTGGAGTGCAGTTGCAGCAGCTACTTCTAAGAGTGGGGTTATTCTAGATGCCCTACAGGGGGCATGCCTTAGACAACTAGTATTGGAACCCACTTGAGAGGGAACAATCTTAGACCTGGTCCTCTCAAATGGAGATGGAGAGAGGATCACAGATGTAGAAGTGGGTAGCCATCTGGGAACTAGCGACCACCGAATAGTATGGTTCACAATAAACACAGCAATAGTGTCAAGCCATACAAAGGCAAAAGTACTGGACTTCAGGAGGGCTGACTTTGCCAAAATTGGTGAGTGCCTAAAGAATGCACTAGCAAATGGGCAGGAATGAGGGGTGGAAGAACAATGAGGAATAATAAAAACTGCCATCACAGAGGTAACAAGCCTTTGTGTGAAGCAAATAAACAAATCAAAACGATGTAAGAAACCACCATGGTTCTCAAAGGAGGTGGCAGTGAAGGTTCAAGAGAAAAAGAAAGCATTCAGAAAGTACAAGGAATCACAGAAGGAACAGGACAGAGAAGTGTATCAGTTAAAGCAAAAGGAAGCTGGGAAGGCAGTCAGAACAGCAAAGGCCCGAACTTAGGAAAAGATAGCCAACTCAGTTAAGAAGGGGATAAAACCTTTTTAGGTACATCAGGAGCCAAGGAAGACTAAGGAGGGATAGTGAGGCTTAATAAAGGGAGGGGGTGGGCAGAGGGTGACTGTGGAAAGGAAGAGATACTAAACAAATATTTTTGCTCAGTATTTACAAACGAAGAGGGGGAGGTACCTAAAACAAACAATAGAAACACTCTGGATACAGAAGTTGATACCAGCCCATTTACAGAAGAAAGGGTCCTGAAAGAACTCTTAAAACTGAAGGTGGACAAAGCAATGGGGCCTGATGGGATTCATCCCAGAATTCTAAAAGAACTAAGGGTAGAACTAGTGACACCACTGACTACCCTCTTTAACAAATCATGGGAGGATGGGGTGGTACCTGAGGACTGGAGGAGGGCCGATGTGATTCCCCTTCACAAAGTGGGAGCAGGCAGAAGCAGGAAACTACAGACCAGTTAGTTTAACCTCAGTGATAGGGATAGGAAAATGATGGAATCACTTCTGAAGGAAAGAATTGTCGAGTACCTAGAGGCCAGAGGGCACAGGACCCAAGGCAGCATGGATTCACAGCAGGAAGGTCATGCCAGATGAATCTAATAGATTTCTTTGACTGGGTGACCAAAGTAGTAGATCAGGGAGGGGCTGTGGACATGGTCTACTAGACTTTAGCAAGGCATTTGACTCAGTCCCACACAAAGATTTATATACAAGTTAACCAGCCTGGAGTGGGTCCCAAGATGATAGCCTGGGTAAAAATTGGCTGGAGAATAGGACACAGGGTAATAGTAAATGGAGTCCACTCTGAAGAAGAGGGGTTACTAGTGGGGTGCCGCAGGTTCAGTATTAGGACTCGTCCTCTTCAATGTCTTTTATGGCTACATTGCAGAGGGACTGGAAGGAAAAGTATGTCTCTTTGCAGATGATACAAAGATCTGCAACAGAGTTGATGCAAAGGTGGGGTGGAAAGGATGAGAAGGGACTTGGCAAGTTTAGAGGAATGGTCAACTGTATGGCAGCTTAGATTTAATGCTAAGAAGTGCAGGTAATGCACCTGGAAACAAAAACCAGGGAAGAGTACACAATGGGGTGAGATACTAACAACAACAAAATGGAAAGGGACCTGGGAGTAGTCATATCAGATGATTTAAAGGTGGGCAAGGAATGTGAGAGGGCAGTAAGGAGGGCTGGGGATACAGGGATGCATGGGAGAGGCATCACCAGTAGAAAACAGGAAGTTGTTATCCCTCTGTACAGACAGCTGGTGAGACCCCATCTGAGTACTGTGTGCAGTTCTGGAGACCCAATCTCCTAAGGACATAGACAAGATGGAAGCTGTCAGAGGAGGGCAACTAAAATGGTGCAGGGTCTGCACCGAGAGACATATGAAGAGAGACTAAAGGAGCTTAATATGTATAGCCTCGAGGAAAGGAGGGAGAGGGGACATGATAGAAACGCTCAAGTACCTCAAGGAAATCAACAAAGTCCAAGAGGGTAGCATCTTTCAAAAAGAGGTGTGCAAAACAAGGGGGCACAATTTGAAGATGGGGGAGTGCTCAGAGGTAATGTAAGGAAGTATTTTTTCACAGAGAGGGTTGTGGATGCATGGAACGGCCTTCTGGAGGAGGTTGTGGAGTCAAAAACAGTGATTGAATTCAAGCATGCATGGGACAGCCATAAGACAATTCTAGGGAGTGGGGGTAGAAAGAAGTAGGCTGCTGGTTAACTAGGATCTGCAGCTTATCCATTAGGTATGGAAATGGGCAGACTGGGTGGGCCAAGCGGTCCTTATCTGCCGTCAAATTCTATGTTTCTATGTTTCTATACAGTACATGCAGAATGTGATAATTGAAAACAAGAGATCTGCACAAGATTTTATATTGTTTATTCAGAATAGCCCAGCTGAGATGCAATACCTCATATTTGGCAGGGTCCTGCTTTTACCCATTTTTACAGTGTTATTAACCCAAGATAGCACAGCTGAGATGCAGCATCTCGTTTTCAGTGGGGTCCTTGCCTTGACCCATTTCAACAGTGTATTTACCCTGGATAGCCCCGCTGAGATGTAATATCTTGTTTTCAGTGGGGTCCTGCTTTTTGCCCAAATTTACAGTGTATTTATCCAGGAGAGCCCAGCTGAGATGTAATATCTCGTTTACAGTAGGGTCCTGCTTTTTACCCATATTTATAGTGTATTTACCCAGGACAGCCTAGCTGAGATATATCTAATTTTCAGTGAGGTCCTGCTTTTTACCTAAATGCCTATGTAAACGTACAATGCCTTGTAAGTTGTACACTGTATCTAGCACTGTTTGTGTGTCTGTAACATGTACACTTGTCATCAGACATTTTGCCTTAACAAGACAGCATTATAAAAGAGCACTGCTCAATGGTTTTATCCTGAATAAACAGTTGAATTTAATTTTACACAGTGTATTTTACACAGGATTGTCCAGCAGTGGTAGAATATCTTGTTTTCAGTTGGGCCCTGTTTTTTAACCCAGTCTTACCACTGGGTGGGGCTGCTGCACTAAGAGGTTAAGTGACTTGCTCAGGGTCCCACAGTGAGTAAGTGATGGGATTTGAACCTGGGTCTCCTGGCTCCCAAGCCTTTGCTCTACCTATGCGGCCATACTGCTGTCTTCATTGGGAGTTTGCAACTGGGGAAGGATTGCCGTTTTCTTCTCTGTGACCTCATGAAAATTTGCTAAACAGGTTCTGAAGCACTGGGCAGCTGTTTTGAAGACATACCTTTTAAATCCGCAGAGCTCAAGCACAACACGTTTCAGTTTTTGGTGGGGGGGGGGGGCATGCAGTACTTGAAGTCATGAAAGTGTTAGAGCAAGGCAGAGGAAGCCAGAGAAAGAGACAGCACAATAAAATAGTAATTTTCTCCCTGACCTGAGCAGCACTGCTCTAAAGGCACAGAAAAGAGATTATACCTGCTTAAAGCAGTTGCGTTTAAGTTCCCTCATGGTAATGCATCATAATGTGCTGAACTGCTTGGTGTAAAAAAACCTTTCAACTGCAAAAAGAGAGTGTATTTAGTAGCACTCCACTGTATTTATCTACACAAACCTCCATGTCTGCTGCCTTTGGGGAATGTCCCACATTTTGGCTTGCCATAGGACTGGTGCTTAGTGTTCCGAATCAGGATTAATGTACACTTCACCTGGCTCTTTGCAGCTATAAATGATCGCCTGCTAGGACTTATCTAACTTATGCAGGGTGAAGTGGGTGGGAGATGTGGTGTTTAAATGAATCAGTACAGAATACATTCAGCTGGCCCTCGGGTGTCCAGATCATTGGCACCTGGATATTTCACTGCACACCTAAATGAGAGCTGATCCGGGAAGAACTTGGTAGAAAGCTAGTGGGAGGTAACTAAATCTTACAAACCCTGCATAATTTCCCTTGAAACCAATGTCAGCCCAGCCAATCAAAGGCAGAGGGCAGAGAGAAATATCAAGTAGGAGTGCACCACTAGGACTATCTCTACTGTTGGGGCAACCCTCCAGCCATAAGGCTAGGTGCCAATAAAACTATAAACAGGGTGTGCACTACTGAGGGGTTTGTGAGGCACAACTCTGCAGACACAGTTCTTCAACCTCATGCGCAGTATTATAACAGCACAACGCGACAAATCCCAAAAGTGTCTTACTGAGCTTATGAAATGGGCCATGGGTAATTACAAAGAAAAAATCTTTTTTGGGTGGGGGTGGGGACCTGTATCACTTTGCCTGTCATCCTCTTGAAAGAATTCAGAGAGGGATGAATCACTCAGCAGTTCAAACTGAGAAGCTGGTAGTTCTGCCTTTGTGTTTTAGCTGCAGTTAGTGAATAATAAAAATATGGCTGCTGTTTGAAATGTCAGCATTCGAAGCTGCTCATTGATATTCTAGATGCACTGCACCCTGGCTAGTGGTCTCATTTTACCTGTCGTTGTGCACCACATCGTATGGCTCTAAGTCAATCAGGATGTAGTATTTAACCTACCCTTTTCATAAATGTATATGTGTGTACAGTAAAATATATGCAAAGTCTGTGAAAATATATATCACCAAATAACCCTGATACATTTGTTTGTCATGGACCTACAGGGAGAATATATAGGATAGTGTATGGTTGCCCATACACAACAACACTATTCTTATACCGAGTGGTTACTATGACGTCATGGTGGACCTCAAGAGCGAAGCTCGAGAGGTGTCCCTGATGCCATAGTGACCATGAGGTTTAAGAATATCAATGCTGTATATTTGGGTTACCATACACTATTCTATGTGCATGGTACCAAAAAACTATCACTTACTTTTTTCTTCTTAATGCAGGCAGTCTCTTTTGTCAGAGGCCCACATTTCTCTGCCATCCATCCACCGGACAACTCGCAAATGCAACGCTTCAAATGCCCCATCCTATATGAGCAGTACTGATTGGGGCGGTTGCATTGTGACATAACTATTAACGCAGAACGAAAAGTTGTTCTTCGTTAGTAGCTACATCACTTCTACAGCAGAATTACTTTTTATAGTGTATGGATGTCCATACAGAATAACATTCTACCATACACTATGCCACTATATACTCACACTAGGTAAATGACAAAGCAAATATTCTCACTGCAGGGCTTTCAGAATAGCAGCGTGACACCACATCATTCTGGGACTTGATCGTTCTCAGAAAGTTCTACTTGGAGAACTTTAACTGTAACTTCCTTGAGACAGCAGCACATCCAACCATTTTACCACACAAACCACTGCCACAGTGCTACTGCATATATCAAATATGGTATGGATGCAATAAAAATATGCCTGATAGTGTACTTGTGATCTGTGACCCCATTGACATCACTTGTGGCTTCACCACTTGTGATTTCAAGGATCAGCAAACTGTTTTCAAAAAAATTAAAGGCATATTTTTACGAGGCCCATGTCATATCCCATGGATTTTATTTATTTATTTATTTTATTTCATTAATTAATTTATTTATATAACTTAGGGGATATAAACAGCAGCAAAAAAATCCTGTTATCTAGACCTGCAAGTAAACACCATACATGAAAAGAAACTTTGATTTTTATGTAAGTCCATAAAAATAAATGTTTGTTTACATGTATGTCTGCCATCAACCATTCAGCCAATCAGAAGTAGCGGTTTATTTATATTAACAACACAGCTCTGTGATGTATAAACCAATTATTACACTTGTCCTGACTGTACAATCAGATTAATTTTCACTTGTATCTCCAAACCTAATTACAAACTTGTGACTACACCACTCGTGAATAAAGGGGCTTGGAAATGCTCAAAAAAAAAAAAATCTGACTATACACTCTAGGCAAGCATAATATCCCCGATTCCCCACGCTCTCTTTCTGGTGGTCTTGTGACAGGGCTCATCGAGTGAACATTCTCCTCTTGTAGCAGTGGGAACTTGCCTACACGAGTGCTCTGTTACTACTGGCTATAATTCCTGTGGGAACTTGCCTACATGCATACTCTGTCAGTATGGCTATGATTCCCATGGGAACTTGCCTGCATGAGTGCTCTGTCGCTACTGGCTATGATTCCCATGGGAACTTGCTTACACGCGTGCTCTGTCACTACTGGCTATGACTGTTGTGGGAACTTGCCTACACACATGCTCTGTCACTACTGGCTATGATTCCCATGGGAACATCCCTACACATGTGTTCTTTTCAGTACTGGCTATGATTCCCGTGGGAACTTGCTTACTCGAGTGCTCTGTCACTACTGGCTATGATTCCCATGGGAACGTCCCTACACGTGTGCTCTTTGTCAGTACTGGCTATGACTCCCATGGGAACGTCCCTACACGTGTGCTCTTTGTCAGTACTGGCTATGACTCCCATGGGAACGTCCCTACACGTGTGCAGTGCTCTTTGTCAGTACTGGCTATGACTCCCATGGGAACGTCCCTACACGTGTGCTCTTTGTCAGTACTGGCTATGACTCCCATGGGAACGTCCCTACACATGTGCTCTTTGTCAGTACTGGCTATGATTCCCATGGCGGACTCTATGTGCTCCCTTCCCCTTTCAGGTTCCTCACGAAGGCCAATGATTTTCCACAAAAATGTCAACCTTAAAATGGCTGTTTTTCAACTTTGAGCAAAATTAATATTTTGGACTAGCTTGCAGCCCCTTCCTCCCCCATGTGCATGCGCAGATGCGTTCACACTCACACCCCACACATTTTTTCATGCAAAACCCCCACTTACCACCAAATTGTCATGTCAAAACCCCACTTGGCATCAATCTTTTTTTATGCAATACAACCACAATCCGCCTTTAGTCCAAACCATGCTACCTTGTAATAAATCTTGGGGAAAAAATGAGAACTTAGCAAACAGATTTTAAGATTTAGCAAAACAGTACTGGCCATGTACTGGCTGTTCAGATGAACCTTAACGATCCCATGGCATTTCTCAAGAAAGTATGGGTATTTTATTTAAAATCAAGAAAGTATAAACACAATATAAAAGAAAAAACAATAATAAAAGACCTGACCATTCAAAATAAAGTACACAAAATGTACACTACACAAGTCAGAAAGCAAAGACAAAATCAAAAATGCAGAAATAAAACAAAACTTCACAATAAAAAAAACTGTTATTTTTTTTTGTGTGTGTGTGAAAAAGGATACCCCCAATGCCCCCAAAACCCCATAATTTTGCAGCAATATAACTCAGACAGTACGAAACTAGATGGGAAGAGTCTGCAGATCTGCCATATTATGTGATGTTGTTTACAAAATACACAATACTTCCATAAATTCCTGACCTGAAAAGCAGGTCCTTTCATCCTGAGCCACCGATGCCTCAAGAAGAACTTTGAAAACATAATATTTGGACACAGAGCAGCTTTATATTGCTCATTAACTTTGTGTTCCTGTCCCGTTAGTTATTACTAGGGTCACATGCATGAAAACAGGTTGTTATTCTAGGGGTTCATCAGCTCTATTGCTTCTTCCCAACCTGATGTCATAATACTCTGCTTATGACATCACACTTGTTCCCACGGCAACATACTTTGATGTCACAACAGAGCATTATAATTTCAAGTAGAGAATAACCCATGGAGGCAGATGAACTCTAAGGGATGCAGGCATTGCTTTTGTGGCAACTTCTTAATAATAAACAATGGAGAAGAAATGTACAGCAATCTGTGGAAGATGCATGAAATAATAGATGAACTGTGTCTAAATAATATGTTTTTAAGAGAACTGTAATATGCAGAAATTACCATCCCTGCAAGCTTACCCCGATTAGGGGTTTACAAATAGAGCACTTTTCAGTGAAGTTAACTTACTTTATTATATTTTTGTAAAGTCCGGCATTCGTCAAACATACATGCTCTGTGTGCCATTTCATTTCAAAGTAAGGCACCCACCGACTTCAATACAAGTGTATTAGAGCACAGCAGCGCAGCGCCACACTTATCACGAAATGGCACCACAGAGCATGTGCCATTTTGCCAAACGCCAGACTTTACAAAAATTAACTAAAGTAAGTTAAATTTCACTGAAAAGTATGCTCTATTTGAAAACCCTAATCGAAGTAAGGCTTGCAGGGATGGGTAATTTCTGCATATTACAGTTCTCCTTTAAAGTTTCCCAAAGACGCCAACTGATCTTTAAAGGGACACCGTCAATCATTTTTACATCATATTATTTCTAGTGAAAACCTCATTTTTGATTACTCACCTTCTCTCAACTTCATTGATGTTGCTGAATGTTTTCTCTGACTCCTTATTTAGTAGATATGAATTGTATGCTAGTGTACAGATATAACCAACCTTGTTTTGTTTCAGATCCTAGATCTATTCTTATTGCATACTTCTTGTACATTATAAACACCTCCAAACAGTGCAGCACTAATGATGCAATAGACTCCTTCTCCACTGCATAATAAGTCGCTAGGCTGTTTTGTGGTTCCTAAGTCCAGGAATGATGCAGTAGAAGTTGATGAAAGAATATAAACCACATTATTTTGTGTGGTAACACCAGAATGGTGGTCATCTATTTTCACTTTTAAAAGGAAAAAGAATCAGAATCAAACAACTAGCCACATCAGCAGTCTCTACAGAATGCGAACAATCATAACGTGCTTTTCAAATTAGACACACTTTGGGGCCTAAGGGGGGGTTGACAGTGTGCCTTTAGCTTTCTGTAGGGAGACAACAGCATTATTCAAAACATCATAATGTGTTGGTCATTTCTGTTGCAGAACCCAAGCATATAGGGCCTGCCAAACACAGTATATTAAAACTGCAACTATTATCTGCAGTGTTCCTGAATCATATTTAACCCAGTTTCTCTGACAAATAAACCAATTCCTGACATGTTAAGTGTAGTCTACAAAAGCTCCTTCCATTCTTTAGCTACCAAACCCCAAAAACTAGAGTTATATAAAAAAAATTATATGATCCTGGGTTTCCAGTATGTTAGTGCACTCAGTCTGTGTGCATATTCTGTCTTCCAACTGTTCATGCTAATGAGTGTTTTTAACACCCATCCTGCCATAGAGATCCCATGGGAACGCTAGGATTCTAGGATTAGTAATTTGAGAAAGAACTGCATCCATGCTCAGTGTTAGGCACTGGGGAAAGTTATTACCTCCCAAAAGAACAGTGTCCATGATCAAACAGTGAAGACCTTTTCTAATAATAATCAAGGCCTGTTCAAGCGAGAATCCCAATTTTGATTATTTCCTGAAAAATGGATTTGATATAATCGGTAATAGAGGTATCTTTGTAAGTTTTCTGGGAAGGGAGACACACCATGTATTCAAAGCTTCTTTCCAAACCTGGCCCCCTGGCCTGAGTGCCAAACAAATGCTGTGACGAATAAACACGTTATAATAAAAAACTAAAGGATTTATCATATTAACTCCACCCTGTTTCTTTGGTCTGCAACCGATATCCCCTTACAGGTTCAAGGTTCCCAAAAGGTTTGAGGAGAAAAAAGCTCAGTAATTTTGCCTGCTTTTTGTGGTGGGGGACAATGTAATTCATAGCAAAAGTAGTATTAATTAACAGTACCCCTTCTGGTTTTTGTCAGGAAGAGGAGTGGAATTTCCTTGGTGGCCTGGACAAATTTCCCCAGTCACTAAAAATACCACAAACAGCTAAATCTGGTTCAGTTGTTTGTCCCCTGAACCCCACCCCCACCCCACCTGGAACAAGGCTGAAAATGGGCAGCTTATTCCCTGGCCCTCTTTTTCCGTCAATGAAAAATAAAGAAATAAAAGTAAAAACAAAATAAAAAATTTGAAAACTTAAAATTGGTGGCGCTACCATGAGTTTTAAATAGTGTACATGATCCAGAGTCGGACTGGGCCACCAGGATACCTGGAAATGCCCAGGCTTGTGCCTCCCCCCCCACCCTGGGTACCTGGCTACCTTCTAAACCCTGACACTCTCTGTTTACTTCATCACTCATCTACTTGAATGGGGTATATGAGCTGCTGTGGGTAAATGTAAGATCCAGACACAGAACTGCGGTATCACAGTTATGTGGAATACTGACATTAGTATATCATCCTGGGTCCTCCTCTATTGATTTACAAGTTGGGCCCCTGTATTTACTTTCCAGTTGGGCGCCCTGTACCCTAGTCCGACCCTGCTAACACATACAGCAAGAATAGGTCTTTCCACACTTTCTTAGCCATGAAAGTGACTCCCCACCCCAGTATGGCCACAAGTATATGAATGGAAAGGTGCAGTCAGAGTACATACGGTTTGTGGGTGTGAAGGTGGGGTTGCGCGTTGCTCCCTGTGTGATGGCTGGGGGTGGCGGCAGCATGTTGGGAGGTGACGATCTGGACTGGGCTTTCACGTCAGCGGGTGAGTCAGGCATTGTTACTGCCTTCTTCTTCTCCGTATCACCTGCAGTTGGGGGAAAGGGGGGGGAGGGAGAGAGGCAGGTTAACAACAATAAAGTGACTGGTCTGCAAAATGCTTGTGTCCAGGTATACGAGGCAGGCAGACCACTAAAATACTGGGGGGGATCTGCCCTCTCTGCAAACTGTCCAGTTCGAACCATCCTACAAGACTCCCTGTTTCTGAGTACATAGTCCTCCCATATGTTGGTGGTTGATCATTTTATCATCTTTCTCTGCTGTCATAATTTGCAGTACTCACTCACTCATTCACTCACTCACTCACTCCTGCAGCCTTACTTTTCAGATTTGGTCTATAAATATTTTCCCCCTACAATGCATAATCTGCCCAAGCCCATTAATGTTGGCTTTAACCTCACATGTTTCACTGATTTTTAAACATTTTGTGGAATATATTTTTCTTTAAAAAAGAATGCTATATACTGTAAAAGGAATAACAGATGGCCAGCAGGGCTCCGCTACATTGTATTCCCAGTGAGGGAACACTGCGTGACAACATAAACCATGAAAGCAAAGGCCTAGCCTGTCACAAGGCTTCCCAACATGGGAACTCTACCTAGTTGTGCTCTGTCCGACCTTTTGCTAGTTTGTATAGTGCATGGCTGGTCATGAGACCCAAAATCAGAACAACCATTTGATTCAGTTTCAAGCACTGAAAGCGACATTTCTTTTGAATGTATCAAGTTTACATGACTTGGATCTGACTTCAGGCTGCTCTTGTACCATCGATCTGATGTCAGAACGATGATGCAACAGCATCCTGATGTCTGAATGATGGTGTAACCTGCTGTGATGTCACCATTTCCCTATGGGAAATGTGACCAGTTATATACGATAATATCCAGACATTAGAATGATGGCACAGCTTGCCATGTCATGTGACCAACCACACACTCGAACATCCTGATGTCAGAACGATGGTGTAACCTGCTGTGATGTCACCATTTCCCTATGGGAAATGTGACCAGTTATATACGATAATATCCAGACATCAGAATGATGGCAGAGCTTGCCATGTCATGTGACCTGCCACACACTCTAACATCCTGATGTCAGAACGATGGGACAGCATACTGTGATATCACGTGATCAGCTGTACACTATTAAACTGCACTGTATTATGTAATCATTCACCTCAATTTAACTAGTCCATGCTGAGCCTACCTACATGTGAATATCTCCAATAATGACAAGAGATCCTCACATGCAGGGTATTGATGAGTGAGACTTTTCAACAGTTAATGTGGATGTCAGGGTGGTGGGTTGAATCTATTTATTTTCTTTGTGTTTGTTTTTTTCTCCCAGCCCTTCAGTGCCCCACTCCTTCAGGTCTCTCAAGTGTCGCCCATCTACCTACTGTGCTCACCTCCTGCTATTGGGCACTCAGCTCCAGGCTTCCTGGTTCTGTCCATCCATTTCCTAGGTTTTGGCTTATCCTTGCTGGGGCCCACCTCCAAAGGGAGTCCTCTGCTCCAGAGGGAAAAAGCACCTTTGAATCTCAGGAAGGATGGCCAGGGATGGGGGTGGGGAGAGCCCAGTCAAGGAGGGGTCTAGTGGCATGGGTGAGGACTGGAGGAGGCCTTCATCTGGCACACAGAGCAGCTATTTCCAATTTTCTGGATCCCTCCCTCCAACCCAGCAGCACCCACCACAGTGATGTTCTAGGAAGCAGAGCTGGCTGGCGTGTGGTCACCCACACTAGTTAGGCTCTGTTCCCCAGCAGGTGTTGCACTACGAGTGATTATGCCACATCCCTTTACCCATGGGAGAACATCCACAGACGGCGGTTCACCCTCCCTTCCAGCCTTTGTATGTTTGTATACGATGAAGGATATGGTCAGGGTTGGCAGGGGAAGGGATGGGGCAGGCCCACTAGCTCCAGATCAGGGGCTCTGCAATCGCACAGACTCAATGGACCACAAGGCCTTCTGCTGACTAAATTGTAGGTTCATATGGCCTTCACTCCTGTTATGTTGGGCTTTGGGAATGAGCCTGGGTTGCAAGCATGCCAAGCAGATGCCCAGCTCTAACCCACAGAGCTGCTTTTTAAATTAAACAAAATGCAGTGATTTAAAATATATTATTACATCTGCCATAGAGCATCTTTAGAGTCTCTCATTTCATCTTCACTTCACAGTTTTCTTCACCTAAGAAAGCTCAAGACAAAACTTCTATGGAGTGTAGAGATGCTGCGGTGGATACAGTAAAGATCACCTGGCTCTTCAGGGCAACCATTGAAAAATCCAATTTATAGACACAGCTCAGCTTAGGTTTATGGTTTTTTCCTGCATCTAACTGCCCTTATCTTATAACTATACACATTAACATGATTATAGATTGAGGGCACTCCCAACCAATTGGGGCACTCCTTTCCTCTGCATGTGAGACACCTCTTATTCTGTGAAGAGTCTCTCACGCGCAGCTGCCCTCAATAGGGCATGCTCGGGTAAGGTTTTTTAAATATTTAATATATTATTGATCAAGCTCGATCAATAATATATATGGATGACAAGATCACTCTTAAAGTTGCAAGAGTGGTCTCACATTCTTAGCGTATCAGAACCGCTCGCCTTCGGTTTGTGGTTCTCATACCCTAAGAATGCGCGTGAAACCACTCTTACAACTGTAACAGTGGTCTTATCACCTGTATCTACATACAAAACAGGATCTCAACTTCCCTCTGCTGCAGCCACTTGTCTGCTCCTGTCATCACAATCCTCTATTTGTGACATCACAGTCTGTTGCTGTGGAAATTATTATGATGTCATAAAAAGAGGATCAGACTGCAGCTGTAGACAAGCAGCTATACCAGATGATGCCTAGATATGAGTAATCCTGTTTTCTAGTTAATGGGCACAGTTTAGAAAAGAGAACACTAAATGCATAGGAGATATGAAATATGAGCACTCGGGGAGGATAGAAACAAAGGCGTGCTGCTATGCGACCGCAGACTGGATGCTGCCATAAACTGCTGCAAACTAAAGGAGCAAAAGCAAAAAAAAAAAAAAAAAAAAATTGAAGAAGTCAAGGCCAGCGGAAACATTTATTAGCAACTATGACAAAGCTCCTAGAGCTTCAAGGCACCCTGCCTGTGGGAGCCCTTAGAAGAGGCAGGGCACCTCAAAGTGCTAGGTGCTTTGTCTCAGTTCATCAATGAATGTTGCCACTGGCCTTGACATTGGTTTATGCTGTTGTAACAACTTTGTGTAATTTTTTCATGTTTCTGTGTTTCATTTTATTATCAGCTAGAACTCTTGTAAGTATTTCAGCTGAGATAAAGACTGTCTGATAAAGTTAGTTGCAAGAGACATGCCAGATGACTCTCAAGAGTGACTACAGGACCCCCTGGCCAGTTAATGGGAGAGCTGAAAGCAACAATAACCTTTTGATTTTTCATGAACAGCCCTGGCCAATGAGTGAAGCAGCCACTCCTGTTGTGCAAGACAGGAGGGAAGACAAAGGGATGGACCTTGCAATCCACAAAACCCAAAATTAGTATTAGTAATAATGATTTTATTCATCATAAAAATGAACAAAGTAAAATTCCCATTCAGTAAAGAAACTCATTTACAAGGGACACCATAAATAGAATCATCTTGTTTACATTCATAGGAGAAAAATTCTACTTTGGTCCAGTTTTTCCAGATAGGAGGTGTTCCAGGACCCAAAAGAAGTGCTGAATCTATGATGGCAGTGACATACCAGGTTGCATGTCATGGGGCGGGCAGCTGAAGGGTCCTGAGGACTGTCAGGGCCTGAAAGAGTTAGTCAGGATGGGACTCTGAATAGTTAACATCTAAGGTTCTAGTCTGTCCTGTGTGGGTAAACCTTTCTACTTTGGGAAAATTAGGAAGTGCATTAAGATTTTTAAGAGTGTTTTCTTTCTGCTGTGTGCAAAACATTTCCTTTTATTTCTGCAGAATCACTGTTCCCTATAGTCTTTGTGTAGTATCCTGTATTATATGTGTAAAATAGTATCTTGCAGCCTTAAGATACATTATATCTATTTGTTTGCTCCTCCCCAGACTCGCCGCCCACCCTTCTCGAGCCACCCAGGCCCCTTCGAGCCAGTCTGCCCCATCGCCATCCACAGTCCCTTAGTGCCACAGCCTCTGGGGAACCAGATATAACCTTTGTCGGGTGGGTCCCCCCTTCCGAGGGAGAAGTGCCTCATAGGCACAGATACGTAACCTGGGCATCGAGGTCAGCTCGGACACTTCTGGGCTTCATGGTGACAGGGACTGGCAACCATCATCCAGTCAACTGGGGGGGCAGTTTTTCCACTTTTCTACCCCTTCCCACTCCCTGTAGTAGCCCTGGTAATGGTGACCTGAGGTGGGGATATACGGTGGCATGTCGAGGCATCACGCCGCCTAGTACATCACCCGAACCACCACCAGGTGCCGAAGGCCCATCCACCCCCCAGGAGGGAAGCATCCAAAGGATGCTCTGAACTCCCTCCCTGTCGGTCTCCACTCCTGCTACCTGGGCTCAGGGCGTGAACCCGGTCATCAGCGTGCCAAGCAGACCCTGCATTAAGATATTTAAGCAATAGCAGCAGTGACGCGTGTTATTGTGTGATAACATCATGCCTTGTGTGGTTGAAGCACGAGGCCACAGGCCAAGTGCATTCAACATCCGAGAAGTGACGCTATTACACAATAACACACATCTATGGAGTGCCTTATTGCTATTACACAATGGCTCCTTTGTAATTAAAAAAAACATTAAAAATATGTCTCAAACATTTTTTACTCATTGTTTTTACTTTGGTAAAAACACACAGCAGAAAAATATGCTGCTGTATTGTTTAGCCCAGTAGGTGGTGCTGCTGATAACATGGTGGGCTTGTTGTATACCCCTCTGTCTCTCTCACACACACACACACACACACACACACACACTTTCTGTGATAATTTCTCCTCATCAACTTTAATTGACCCAATCCCACCGATGCCCTGGGACTGATGAAGATGTGTTTCTTTTTTCTGTTGAAAACCGCATCAATTGACCCAAAAGGTGAAGACAGTGAAAGGAGCCAGGTGGAGACTTCGGTTCCCGCTCTGCTTGGTAAGTCCACATGAACTGGAATGAACTAAATTAGTGAAAGTTTTGTTTTTTCTTTGGAAAAGCAGTTTTACTGATTTCAGAAACAGCCACTGCAAGTGGCTTTTGGGAGAAATGGACAACCGCCGCAGAACGAGGGCACACTGCATGGAGTTGGGGACTGTGAAACCAGCCACACGCAGTGGCCATTTCTTTAATTAAATAATTTTGTATATTAAAATATGGCATTTTCCTTGCCTGGAGGAGCGAGGGATGGATTGATTTTTTTTTTTGTGGGGGGGAGCCATGATGACTTACTTATATGAAAATAATTGCTTTCTGTCTGGCTTGTAGATGGAGTGATTTCTTAAGTGCTCATGCAGAAAGTGTGAGCCGAGGATACCACGCACTGTGCCACTGGACATGTAAGTAGTGATCTCACAAATGTTTTCTTTCTGTGAGGCGGTCATGTGTGTGCCTGGACTTAATACAGTGATGTTACTGTCAGATAACATCACTGGTCTAGGACACACTGACCAATCAGGTCCTCAGAAATTTCCCTGCCACTGTATGATATTTTTTTATATACAGTACTCCTGGCTATGTGACTGAGTCTTTTGAGGTACTGATTACTGGTTTATAACTGACCAAAGCTTTGGTTCCATCTGTGAGGAAAAGGGCTGCAGTTAACATATTTTGTATCTGAGTAAGGTGTTCTCAGCTGAGACACAGAGGAGTTGGTCATTTGCCCATGGGTAATAGTGCTGTACTATGTGAGCAGTGGCTCTGGAGTGATTCAGACCTAGAGATACTAGGAGACAGTATCTGTGCTGAGTGGTGGCAGATACCGAGTACCCTTGCAGATGTCTGAAGGGTTCAAGAATGTTGGTAAGAGTCGCACACTGAGTCTGTTAGAGACTAGTTTGCCACAGCTGTATTTTGTCTTTGTTTTGCTCCTTAGGAAATATAAGCAGAATTATACAACAAGTATCTGTTCTCAGCCAATCAGAATGCAGGAAAACTGTCTGTTATTATCCCACAAACTACTACAGTCACATTCTGGTGACACTCACAATAGGTTATCCGCATCCTGGCGACACCCACAGTAGGTTATCCACATTCTGGCGATACCCACAGTAGGTTATCCACATTCTGGCGACGCCCACAGTAGGTTATCCACATTCTGGCAATGCCCACAGTAGGTTATCCACATTCTGGCGATGCCCACAGTAGGTTATCTGCATCCTGGCGATGTCCACAGTAGATTATCCACATTCTGGTGATACCCACAGTAGGTTATCTACATCCTGGCGAGGCCCATAGTAGGTTATCCGCATCCTGGCAATGTCCATAGTAGGTTATCCACATTCTGGCGATGCCAACAGTAGGTCATCCACATTCTGGCGATGCCCACAATATGTTATCCACATTTCAGACATGCCCACAGCAGGTTATCCATTTAGTCTACAGACAAAGAAAGGGGAACAAAAGCATGTTCCTCTTCCACTGTTTCCTATAAGCCAGTATAGAGCAGTGGTTAAGAGCTCTAAGCTGCAAACTTGGAGACCTAGGTTTGAATCCCATAGCCCTGACTTGCATACTGTGTGACTATGAGCAAAACAAAACTGCCACAGCACTAAAATAATTGAATTCAAAATTTCTAGTTGTATAATAGTAATAACATTCAGTATACCAGGAATAACCGGCTTCAGTGCCTTCGACTGACATTTAACCCATCCACTTCAGTCAGTTATTCCTTCATATACTCCAGCTAGCTAAATGTTATCACTAGTTATTCTACAGAAAACACCACGTAGTAAGTCAGAATGCAGAGCTACTGTCCCATTATTTAGCCATAACTGGACAGTGGACTAAGCAATGAGATTGTATGCTAAAACCAGCATTTTGATTGGTTACCATTCAAAAAACTGTTATGAACTGTCAACATTCCATTATTCACCATCACTGAGGAACTTCTCATTTCCAGAACCTCAGAGAGAAAGATAAACATACTTACAGTGGGCCAACCTGCATAATAATTGCGTGTATAAATGAAATTCATATAGTAAGATATTTTCATTAGCCTGTGTCTTTGTGAATATTACAACTATACTTTGGTAGTGTGTTTTTTCTCCCGTGGTGTATTCTGCAGTATAAATGCAATTATGGCATGGTGAGCTGTGTTAAAGGGGGAATAACTGTACTGGGATTTCAAAGACCCCTTGGCCTGTGGCCTCGGTATTTACTGGCATCACAGTACAATTATTCCCCCATAAACCCAGCTCACTATATCATTATCGCTAATTATACTGAAAAAGATCCTTCTCAGCCAATTAGAACATAGAGCTACTGTCTCGTTATTCTATGATAACCAGACAACAAACTCAACAGTGGGACTGCATGCTAATGCCCGTGTTCTAATTAGCTAAGACTTAGCAGTACTGTGCATCTGAACAGTTTTGGTTTTCTCACAAAATGTAGCACTAGTGAGACAGCGATTCTGGCATTCTATTTTAAAACTTTTCAGTTTTTTTTTTTTTATTTCAGTATAATGATTATAATCGTATAGTGGTAGGGGGTTTTACTCTGTAATAACCCGACCAGGGTGGTAATAAACTCCTTGGTCTATGCCCTCAGTGTATTTTCACCCAGGTCTAATTATTATCCTGTAATATTGTATATGGATAAGCCTCATAATACTAACTGAAAAACCATACAAAACAATTGCCATAATGCTGTCATTACAGTGCTAATGAGAGGATTACAAGACTAGTAATACTATTGTTACAGCCGTAATGATGGTACTACACGATCTCATAATACAATTGTTACAGCTATAATGATAGTGGTAGGACAAAGCACCTTTTCCACATGCTACTATATTGCTGGTGGTGAGTACAAGCTGGATTTTACTGTAACTGTCATGTATGGTAAAAGCTGACCGGCTGCTGAGGAGATGAGACTGGCTGCTGATACTGAATCACTGGCTAATACTACTATGAGTATAGTTATTCTTTTTTAAAAAAAGTGAAAACTAGATCCATATAGCACAAAATGTATAAAATGCCAAGAAAAAACCTAGAAATTTCATTGGTAAGAGACATCACCTGACCATGCATTAAATCTCTATAAACCCACTGTCTGGTGCTGAATCTCATTTTCCTCCCCCAAAAAAACTACTTAGTGTAATAAGCCACTTCAGGGTGTGTATTAAAGGATTTTAATGCACTTCCCATGGGCATAAGGACACTCGTCCTGTGGCCTCATGCTTTAGCATGCCCCTGGGGTGTGCATTATAAAATCCTTTAGTGCACACCCTGTCATGGCTTATTACTTACATAACAAATAGGTAACCAATTTATTGGCTAAAATCCCATCTTGAGGTTCTGGTGACATGCTGGAACATCATCCTCTTGATGGTATTATAGCCTCACAATACACAGTCCCCTATCTATTATTCTATACATTACACAAGCTTCACTCTCGAGGTTCACATGCCCCCAGAACCTCTCAATGGTATTACAGCCTAGTAATACACGGTACCCTATCTAATATTCTATATGTGATTCAAGCTTCGCTCTTGATCTTCACATGTCCCCAGAACCTCTGGATGGTGTTATAGCCCCGACATATGCAGTTCACTATCTATTATTCTATACATTACTGCAGCTTCCCTCTTGCGGTTCACATGGCATCAGAACCTCTCAACGGTATTCTAGCCTGTAATACACAGTCCCTATCTTATTCTATGCATTACTCGAACTTCACTCTTGAGGTTCACATGTCCCCAGAAACTCGATGGTGTTATTGTCCTATAATACACAGTCCCCTATCTATGATTCTATACAGTACTTGAGCTTCATTCTTGAGGTTCACATATCATCAGAGGCTCTCGATGGTATTACATATAGAATAATACATGGGGAAGTACATAACAAGAATTTAATGCACACCCGAGGTGGGATTCTATAAATGGTTTATCAAAGCATCCCACACTGAGAACACAAATCAAAGAGCCCAAGAAGTTTTCTCTGCAAGCAGCATCCAATAGTAGGTGGCTGGAAAGCAGACACTACAGACCATTAGGCCTATCCTGCTGGCTTTAGTATGTTAGTATGTAAGAACCCAACAATGAACCAGCATTCCAAAATATTTTGCCTTATTCAGAAACTTTATTGCAGTTTTTACACTTAAAATCTGTTTTGCAGCATGTGGCAATGGCAACCATCTGTACAGCTATGCAAAATCGCCCCTCAAAAACGATCTCAAGCTTCCCACAGCAGGTGGGATACAAGCAGCGCCAGAGCCATCACTTACTGGCAGTGCACAATAGCTGATGTTTAGGTATCCATGGATACCCTCCTCAGAGCTCTGCGTCTGACTCCTCGGAATGGGCGTACCCAACCAACCTAGAACCATAACTTTAAAAGTAAAGGGGAGCCCTCATTTTCTTTGAGTTGTTGATGTAGGTCTGGAAGATGGGGTGACCTCAAAAACCCTTGACCTCTATGGAATTGGGGAAAAAATATGGCAGAAAGCAGCAGAAAAATGGAGCAGTATGGCAGGGCAGCAGGCCCATCGGAGCCCAGCAGCACAACTTTTGAAACACTGCATTGCACAATACAATAACTGTGCCATACATTAGGTGTGTGGCGGAGTTAGGCTACACCCTCGGCTGTGACTGATGGACCACTTTTTTATCTCCTTATTTCCTAGCTGCCAGAACTTCTGTTGCACAACAGTTCGTGCTTTTCTCTTTGCTTTTCTTCTCCCCCCCCCCACCCTAGGTTGGCCACCTAGTGTAGCTCTTTACTATTCCTACTAAACTTCCTACTAGTTCTCTCTTTTCATTCTTTTTCCATTTCCATCCTTCCAGTCCCTGAATGATGCCAAATACCGGAGAGGTGTTGTGTAAAGTGCATAAGTGCATTTTGTGTACAAAAAAGCATGAAGGCTATTTTAAATAGGAATGAATACAATTAATAAAACCTTTTTAAAGAAAAAAGGACTCAGAAGCCATACAAAACAATAATCATTTAATGATTAATACAGTTATAAGAAATCCTTAAGGTATTTTCACAAATTCACACTATAAACCTGTTATTGTATAAGGTTCTATGTATAACAGAGCTTAGTCACTGTGGATAAGAGACATAGAAAGTCAATATCTGTGGATATATACAGTGTACCTTTAACTGAACCAGGACATCCCCTGACACAGTCCCTTCCCCCTTGGTTTTGAAACATGCCCAGACATGTAAGGGCTTAGTCAGGTGACCCTACCAAAAAGATATAAAAACCTTTGCATGGAGTTTACTTCAGTTCAGTCTAGTAGAGTTCAGTCTTGAGAGTGAAGGAGAGAGGTGCTACTACAGACAAGCTGTTGAATGCAGATGAGAAGGTTCTTAGGAGAGCTAGAATCCAGGACTGTATTGTGTGAGAAACTACTGATGTTAAGTAGTGATTTTCTTCGCAATTTTTTTGTTTTTATTTATTATTTTTCGAACTTTGGAAAAATAAATATCACACCAAGGTGTGTTTTAAACCTGTAAATTCACCTCGTCTGAAGATTATTCCCTCATGCTGTGACAAGGTGCTATAGACAAAGAACTGGACAATTATGTGACATGCTGTATAACTGTGGCCTCAACTAGAGGTAGTGATAACAATGACTTTGGAGTCGGGTGGTTACTGTAGGGAAGGTCATGCTATTCAGCCACCCTACTGGTTGAAGAGAACAAGTACTTGAGAACTAACCTGAATGTTTATTTTAATACTTGTTTACCGAATTATTAACAGAGACAGCATTCAGGGTATAGTACAATATCTGATACATTTGCAGTTTTAACAACCTTGATACAATTGATGAAGGCTTGAGTAAAAAGAAAAAAACGTCAACAATAGGGGTATACAGCAACTGTCATTATAACAAACATATGTATAGGAAACGTTCCACTAAAAACTAATCATGGTCACACACAGAGGATTGTAGTATGAACCAATCTGGCAAGCTATATATTCCACGGATAAATTTAGATTTACTTTTTTACTGACATTGTGCTCGATTCAGAAAGGTCAATGCAGTGCTTACGGCAAGCCCTGCGTTATGCCTGCAGCTGCGGCAAACACACTGCTGCAGCTTGCACCAGATTCACAAAGGTCGTGTGCATTTGTGACAGTTTTCCCACTTCACGGTGGCTTGCGCCAACTATTTGGCGCAACCCCCAAAGGTCCCAAGATTCACATTAAAGTTAGCACCAGCAAAAGCTGGTCTAACTCACGGGGAAATGGCGACGGGATCGTGAACTGACAGTTAGCCAAGGAATGCGCCGCAAGCCCCACGTACATAATGTTCGAGCACCACTGCTTGTGCCATTCCCAGCACATCTCTGAATTCATGCCATTGTCTTTATAAAATGTCATTTTCCGTATACTTGCAGCAAAGAAAGTAATAACTAAGAACTGGCTCTCATCTGCTCCTTAACACTTAACCAATGGTATGATGTCATGATTCAAATTTATAGAATGGAGCAGTTGACAGCAGTGGTAAGTAAATAAAAAGGAGAACTTTGAGATCCTCTGAGAAGATGGGTAATATATATGTCACTGTGCAGACCATATTTTGTTCCATAATTAACTATGAATTAACTCGGATACATAATTTGGAGGTAATAGCAGAACACAGGGGGATCAAGATGGGTCTAAGGGCTAACTGGTAACACCCTCTTATGTATATGAAATGCATACCAGACCAGAGAAATATGCATGGATTGTCGGACTAAGTTATTGCTGTATCTTTTGTGTAATGTATGTACTTCGTTGTATTTTTTGAATATAAATTCATAAATAAAAAGGAAAGTTTAAAAAAAAATGTTGTTTTCCTGTTGAGGAAGCAAGGAGCATAAATCCTAGAGGAGAAAGGCAGGTCCTTCTCCCAACAAAGGGAGGAAAACCCCTGTGTTAATCCAAGCTCTCTCTCTCTTTTTTTTTCTTTTTACTTTCTGTTTTGTCCCGCTGCCCGCCAGCTGCCAGACCTCCTTCCACCTGCCCAAGCCCTCCACCCACCATGTGATGTCCCAGATGATCCAGCCCAACACCAGCCTTTGCTCGACAGCCTTCCAGGTACCCCGACTGTAACCCATGACTTATCCCCATGGGCGAGACCCCCCCAGTCCCCCTCAAAACTGGGAGGAACATGCTTCACTCGACAGTCGGTGCCCATGTGGTAGAGCTGGCGAGGTGGGAGGAGTCGAGGAGACCCTGCCATGGCGTGGGGGGTGGGGCAGCTTCATCTGCCTGGAGCTGCTGGGGATTTTATTCCCTTTTCCTCCCTTCCCCTCACCCCAGGGCATGGTCCTGAAAGGGGCCATCGGAAAGGTGGATAAGCCCTGCCCCACCTTTGGTGCTCCCCTGCCAGCCCCACTCTGGGCATGTGATGCTTCCGCATCAACTGCCAGACGAGTGGGTACATGCCAATATGAGACCACCCCAAAGGGACCATTTGTTCCTTCCTGCGCAACAACCCCCTCCCCCTCGGTCATCAAGGGGTGGTCAAGCAGTGGAAGGAGGTGCTCTCCCTTCCTGAGGCGGGAGACATCCAATGGATGCCTGAGCCCTGCCTCGCCGGCCGGCACCAAACATTCTGGGCTTAGAAGCGAACTGGGTCATCTGGATGTCAAGCGGTAACTCTACCTCTGTGCTATCCGGGGCTTCTCTAACCGAAACATCACCCACCTTGCCAAGTGGTCTGTGAAAGCTGGTAGACAATGCTGTACAATGAAGGTTGTCCTTTCCAAACCTTGTATGCATGTGACTACTTCAGACCAGTCTGACTGTGTCAGTGGTTCGATTTGCAACCATTTTCTGGTAACCATCTTTGCTGCAGCAGCTGTTAGAATGTTCCACCATAAGTAAGTACCCTCTCTTCTTTTCAAAGACCCAGGTTTTATTCCCTGGAGGAGATGTTTGCCTCCTATGGGACCTTGCAATGCTAGGATCTGGGTGATATACCTGCTAATGTACCCCCAGTACCCCTGCATTTTGGGTCATATAGCCAAAAATGTGTGCTTGATAGTCATCTCTCTCCACACTGTTCCAGCAGCTGGAAGTGATGGTCAAGTCCCATTTACTATGAATCTCAACTCTAGAATGTTGAAAATCTAAAGCAGGCAGTGAATGTGAAAGTGGTAAACTGCCTGAGGAAGCAGAGGGGACTACTCCTGTCTATCTTTATGTTTCTGACTGGCCCCTGGTTGGCTCAGGTTTTCAGTTCTTTATTGCCCACCTGTTTTATTAGTACAATCTGGAGGTTGACTGGCACCTGGCTCCATATCTTGGTGGCAAAGTACGAAAATGATCTTTGACCCTGACATGGCTTCCTAAATGGATGGTGTAGGTGCAGGTTGATGAGACACAGAGCCATGAGCACATGAACACTACAGTGGGTGCAAACTTGTAAACTGAGGCAGCAAGAAGAACACAAGCAGTCGCACTCATGAACTGGGTAAAGAAAATGTGCAATGGCAGCCGTCTGCAACTGGCACAAATTATTTATTTTATTCACAATAACTGCAGAAGGTGCAACACTAGAACACTGGCACTTCACATTGTAAGCACAACAAACCGTCATAAAACAAACTGTTTAGGTCACTTGCAGATGGTTGCCATAATGGATTATTTTACCCAGTTTATGAGGGAAACTGCTTGTGTTCTCATAGACGTGGGCAGGCTGCTGTTCTTGTGGCATGTGAGCTAGACTGGATGGTAAGTCATTCTGTACAATTTTTGCAGCTGTTAAGTTCATGCAGTATTGTCATCATTTTATTTATTTATTTATTGATTGATTGAAGAGTTTCACCAGAAAAAAACATGCTGAGCAACAAGTTGCTCATCTCATGGTGCATCCTGGGGGAGAGGGAAGAGGGGAACATAGGCAATACAGTACAGATACATCGAATGTACATTTTCTTTCTTCTTTATTTATTTTTTTTGCATCATTTGTTTACTGAATTTTTTCAATTATGTAAACATACAAACATGAAATGGTACAGACAGAACATATACAGACAGGGAAGTTTATAACTTGTATACATCAAGATCATCCAGTTCTCTATTTAATTTAATACTAAAATCATAAAATTATTTAAGCACCAATATCAGTGGTAAAACACAAGCTAGACACCATTGTCAGCATTAAAAGGTACCCAGGTAAGCCTTCTCTCTCTAGAGATTGGGGACAGGTTAGGTGATAAGATGACATCCTTGTCTTGTGTCAAGGGCAGGACCTCCCTCCTTTTATTGCTTCAAGCCACCCTTCCCCAGTATCACATTATCTGCAACTGATAAGGAAGAGAAGTATAGCTGCCAGGCCCTGTAAAATTGTTCCCCTTATCTTTCAACACATAAGTAAGCCTTTCAATGGAAGTGCCTGCAGGATCAGGGTCTTCCATTGTTGCAACAGTGGGTTTAACCCCAGACACCACATGTTAAGAATATAATGCCTGGCCATAACAAATATAACCCAGATCCATCTTGGGAGGGGGTCCAGTCTGTGTTCCTATGTTTTCTATCCCAAACAGCATCAGCAGTGGCGACATTGGGATCTGTCTCCTTGTAATTGCTCATACCTCCCTCGCTACTTCACTCCAAAATTCTTGCAGTATAGGACAGGCCCAAAAATAGTGGTAATTGGAAGCCAAATTATTATTACACTGGGGGCATACAGGGGACACTGAGGGATTCCTGGTTAAACAATTTCCCCTTTCCCTATTACATTTATGCACAATCTACGGCAGGCAATATAACCTCTGACAAAATTTGTAAAAAGACTCTTTGTATTTGTTACAAATTAAGATATCCTGTTGGAGCTGGGTCATCATTTTCCAGTTATCCTCCGAAAGGGGGATTCCCATATCTCTTTCCCAGAGTTGTCTAGTTTTCTGTGTCAAATCTGGGAGTAGGAGTTTTCCCTCTTTAGCCACCCTACGAATAGTACCCTTGGAGGTTTCTCTGCCCATCCTGCACTACCTGCTTGAGCTGTCCCCAAGCAGAGTATGGGCCTTGCATCGTACCCAGGGTTCTATTGTATGCCCTAACTTGTAGATATCAAAAGAAGTGCTGGTGCCCCAGCCCCGTTCTGGCCTGTAAACCCTCAAGAGTCCATTCCATCCCTGGTGTACAAATCCCTTAAGCATAAAATACCTCTCTCCACCTATTCCTTAAATCCCGGCTCTTCCAGTCCTGGACTAAAGAATGGATTCCCTGCCAGTGGAAGGAGTAGTGTCTCCTCCTGTTCCATTTCTCGCAACCTGGTTAACTTCCCCCAACTCCCCAGCACAGACTTAACCAAAGGGTTTGGTCTGGCCAGCCCAAGATATGCTTTCCAACCCCTTCTGGAGAGATAAGTGGAGACCCGGCCCGGACAGTCCCTTTCTTCAAGGTCCAGCAACCCCACTACTCAGGGCCTGCCAACCCAATCCTGCAGGTACCTGCACTGAATAGCAAGGTGGTAAACTCTGAAATCTGGGAATTGAAGTACTTCTCTGTTACTCAGTGCTTTTAAGCGGTCTAGGCCCACGTGTGGGTGCTTACCCTGCCACAAGAATTCTGAAAAAGCTTTTTCTAACCTCCAAATATCAGCTCTCATTAACCCTGTATGGGGCATCTGCATCCCATAAAGTATTCTGGGGAGGGCATTCATTTTGATTAAATTAATTCTTCCCAGCCAGGTGAAAGGGAGTTTTCCCCATCTGGTTAAGTCTGCAAGTATTGTCTGCAGCAGTGGGGTGTAATTAAGGTCATATAGGGTCCTAATGTCCCTTCCAACTTTAATTCCAAGATAAACAAAAGATTCTTGAACCCTTCTAAAACCCCAGCCTGGGCCTTGTATACCATCTGTACCTCTGGGCCCTCCAACCCTCAGCTCCTCAGACTTACTTAAATTCAATTTGTAACCGAGAATTTAGAGAATTGGTCAATCAATTTCAGCAATATGGGCATAGATTGGTGCGGCCTAACAACATATAATGGCATGTCATCGGCATAAAGTGAAAGTTTATGCTCCCGATCCGATTTCCCTGGAACTCCCACAATTTCCGGGTGTGCCCGAATTGCAATAGCCAGTGGTTCAAGAACCAAAGCAAAGAGGAGGGGCGACAAGGGACGCCCCTGCCTGGTCCCTCTGCCCAAGCCAAAGCTGTTAGAAAGAGCTCCGTTAACCAATATTCTGGCTGTAGGAGCATTATACATCAGCTGGACTAGCCCAGTAAACTCCTCACCCAGACCAAACCGGGCCAGAACTTCCATTAAGTAGTTTCATTCAACCCGGTGAAATGCTTTTTCTGCGTCCATTGATAAAATATATACCGGTTCGTGCCCATTCGACTCCCCCCAGATCACATTAAGGAGGGTTCTCATATTGTGGTAGGAATACCTGTTCCAGATGAACCCGATCTGGTCTGGGTGAATCAGCTTCAGCAAAAGTTTGTCCAACCTGCTCACCAGTACCTTGGCTAAAATCTTGGAGTCACAGTTTAGGAGCGAGATTGGCCTAAAAGAGGTGCATTCAAGCAAGTCCTTGCCCTCCTTAGGGATTAAACATATTATCGCCTCTCTCCAGGACTATGGTAACTCCCCCTCCTCTTCTCTGGCCTCACTAAATACTGCTCCAAGGTGGTCTATGATCTGGACTTTCATGGCCTTGTAATACTCTGCCAGAAAACCATCAGGTCCACTGGTCTAACTCTTCTTTATTTCTGTGATGGCCTTAGATTTTCTTCCTTTGATATTTTAGAATGTAATTATTCTCGCTGTACATTAGAGAGTTTTGCAGGTTCAGCCCATTCAGAAATTCATGCATACCTGCCTCCACACCCCCACTCTGAGTCTGATACAGCTCCTGGTAAAACTGTCTGAATCTGTCCCTAATGAGTTTCTTCTCTTTCTGGAGCACACCATCCTCCCCTTAACTGCACAGATCATATGTGCTCCTTGCTTCCCTCGAATCAGGTTAGCCAGCATGGTACCAGGTTTGTTCTCCCATTCATAAAAATGTTTTTGAACAAAAAAGCATGTTTTTCTGGCTTCCCCCAACAGCAGATTATTCAGGGCCTCCCTAGTCACTGTCAACAGATGAAAGGTGTTATCTCCCCCCTCTCCTTGAGCTGCCTTTCTCTCTAACACGCTAAGGTGTTTTTCAAGGTTTTCTCTCCATTCCCTGATCTTCTTTTTATGATGTGCCACACAGCTGATAATAGCACCCTCATATATGCCTTTCTGCATTCCCAAAAGGTAGCTTTGGACGGAGCCGTGTTAACATTATTTTGCACATACTGTTTCCACTGATCTTGTATGTGGGCTTTAAACTCCTTATTGGCCATTAAATAGTTAGGGAATCTCCATTTTGTGGGGTCAGCCCTCTCCCTCCCCAGGTTCAGTAACATCATGACCATGGCATGGTCTGAGATGTGAATTTGACTGTGCTTAATGTAGGTAAGTCTGAAGTACCAGGCCCTAGGGAGGTACAGGTAGTCCAGCCTTGACCAGGTCCAATGTGGGTGTGAAAAAAAAGTATATTCCCGGAGAGTGGGGTTGGCCATTCTCCAACCCGCCAATGAGGTCCAAATCAGCCATTCCCACCATCCAGCTTCTAATGGCCCCCCTGGGATTACCTCCTTACCCTCCGGAATAATCCAGCACCAGTTCATCTGACAGTTCAGGTCCCTCCCATAACCAAGCCGAAATTGTTCTTCCATTAATAGGGACATGATGGAACGATAAAAAGTGGATCATGGACTGCCAGGGCATAAATGCTCCCAAATGAGATCTTTTCCGCATACCCCCACTACAAAAACATACGGCCATTCTCAGGATCAGTTACTACCCGTCCATTTTAAAAGGCAATTTCTTGCAGGAGGACAGCCATTCCCCTCTTATGAGAATTAAAGGATGCTACATAGCAGTCCCCCACCCAGCCTTTTTTAATGTAGCATGCTCCCTGTCTGTAAGGTGGGTCTCCTGGAGTAGTTCCACGTGCGCATTCTGCCGTTTTAGGGCAGTCAGTAACATCATGCGTTTAACAGAGGTAGATATCCCTCTTATATTCCAGGAGATCACCACCAGATCTTTCAGGCTAGCCATAATTACAGTTACGGCCCTTTCCTTTACCCATAGCTGTGTTGTCATCTTCCATCTCCTTTACCACATGGTGCCGAAAATACAGATTTAAATCAGGTATGGATCTTGTAGGAAACATATAACCAAACAACAGATAACAAACAGCAATTATATACATCACCCCCTTCCCCTCCCCCTCCTCACATAGTTTGTGCAGCATTATCCGTAATTTTCCCTCTCCACTGTAACCAGAATTGCTTAAAGCAAAAATGTAACATACCCATCCCCTCATTGCGTAGGTACGCTTCCCCTAGCCCCTGCCCCACCACACAATATGTCCAGATTCTACAACATTACTGCCGCAGGTGGCCTCCATTAAGCCAGCAGTTTCCCGGTCAATTATTCCTTAGTCAGGCAAAGTCTATAATCAGCCCACTCTCATCATCCTTGCATTAAGTTCCCCCCCCCCACCCACCGAAGATCAGGTAGCTCAAAGGATGCGCCAGGGAGTCCTTAGTCCACATCAGTGCAACCAGTGCATCGGTTGTTCAGCATTAGCAGCCAGGTCGGCCAGTGTCCCAACGGAGGGCGTGCAGCACAGCCAAAACATACTGTAAGCGCTGCATCCCCCTCCCCCTCCAACCAGCCTCCCATCATTGCACTCCCCGTGCACTCCTTTCCCATGCAGCCAAACCCCCATCAAGGCGCCATCAACTAACCACGTTAAAAATTAAACACAACCCCAACAGAAGCGCCCGAGAAGGAGGAGGGGGGCCCGCCGAAGTAGGAATAGGAGGGAAGGGATTGGAAAATCCATCTCAAGTCTCACTCATACAGTGATAGGAGAAACAAAACAAATAAATAAATAAATTAATAAATAAAAGGGTAGAGGTCCTATTACCGCATTCTCCAGGACAAACAATATACCGTTTAGTCTCAGCATGTCTCAGCATGTTCTCTCCCCGGTTTAGGTCACTACGTGGCGTGGGGGGTAAGCAAATTAAACAGTAACAAAACGTTAGTCTCCTATATGTCGGAGCTGAGACATGCATACTGGCGTTTGGTTCTTGATAGCCTTGCCGCTCTCCTGCCATTCCCGTACAGTACCTTAAAGAACACAGGATTTCAGTTCCACAGTCTGGCCCAGTTTGTTAGACTATCATCAGTACTGAAGCTCTCCATTTCCCTTCTCTGCAGAGATCATTCCAACTTCTTCTTAAGGTCCCGAACAAAGACCTCTGCCTTCTGTACTTCCCAGAATGAATAGGTGGCCCTTAGTGTTTTAATCTTTAGTGTGGCTGGGTATAACATGAGTACTCCACTTGAGCCTCGCGCGGTGTGCCATCACTGGGTTGAAAGCTCGGAGCCACTTCAAAAAGTGAGCTAAATGATCCTGGGAAAGGTATATCTTGTGGCCTTCGTATTGAAGGGCAGGTGCAGCTCTATATGCCTTTAAAACTGCTTCCCTATCTGGGTAATTGTGGAAGCGCATCACTATCTGCCTTGGCAGTTGATTTGGGGCAGGTTTGGGCATCGCTACCCTGTGGGCTCACTCTATCTTCATTCGGCCATTCTTAGGAGAGTGGCCCAGTAGCTCGGGCACAGTTTTAGCACAAAATTCAAGCACATTTGGCCCCTCCAGCCCCTCCGGGAGCCCTCAAAGGCGTAGATTCAATATTCTATGGTAATTCTCCTGGTACTCATACTGCTCCTTAAAGTCCTCCAACTCCTTTTGCAAAGCAACTATCTGTTCTGGGATCGGGGCCATAGCATCCTCCACATCAGAGATCCGCTGCTCTATCTCGGACAGGCATGTGGTATGAGAGGCATGCAGATCCACCAGCTCTTGAAGCTTGCAGTCGAAACTGGAGGCTAAACTGGTGAGATGGGTTCCAGCGCGGCTAGAACTTGCTGCATGACTTTATGCCCAAGGCGCTATTTCTGCAGCAGATAGCAAGATAGGCCCTGTACTTTCCAATTGGCGTAGGCTGGCAGCTTCCTTTGACTTTTGGCAGCTGTGCACCTAACGCTACCGAATTGGAGATCACAACCCATCCATCCTCCTCGCCCATTAAGTCTGACCTTTTTGTGCTGACTTTTAATCGAAATTGGACAGTTTAAATACTTTAATTATGTGGCAGTTTGCGGAGCGAGGTAAAAGTGCAACCTTACTCTAGCTGGCTCATTAGCGCCCCCTCCTGAATGTACATTTTCAATTACAGTTTGGTATGACATATACATAGGAAAACAGTGCAGATAAAGCGAATGCACATATGCAAAAATGGTTGGATAAGACAGAAACATAGGTAGAAATGAAACAAATACGTTTACAAGGTTATACAAATACTACAACAAAGCAAAATATGCTTGAAGTGCAAAAACATTGTGAAATACAGCAGAATCTTCATTGACAAGTGCAGTTTGAGTAGTAAAAATTGTGTAGGGCATGGGAGATGGAAGAGGGGATGAAGAGTGTCGGATGGGCATAGGTAGTGAGTTCCAGAGTATAGGAAGTGATAAGAAAACCCTTGGCGCTTGTAGTAGTACGTAGAGAATAGCCAGAGTGCGAGAGTCAGTGGATCTGAGAAAATGGTGAGGGAGGTGGAATGGAAAGGAGGAGGACAGGTAAGAGGGAAGAGAACCAAACCTGAATTGAGAGGTAAATTTCAAGCAGTGCAAGAGTCATCTCCACTCCAGGGAGGGAAAGCAAAGGAGGTAGAGAGAGCAGTGGTGGGTATGGGGAGTCAAGAGCAAAGCGACAAAAAAGCATTGAAAAGGAATCAAATCTGGATGAGCGAAGACTTAGGAGCAGCACAATAGACTATGTCGCAATAGTCGAAAATAGGAGAATCATTTTCTGAACAAGGTCACGCCTAGCCAACAGAGAGGCGTAGTCGTGGTTCCTATAGAGGGCACCAAGCTTGGGGCGCAGTTCTTCAGGATGGTGTCAACGTGTTCAGAAAGTTTAGGTTTCGGTCAAGCCAAACACCTAAATATCTGAAAGAGGTGGTATCCTCAAGTGTGGTCCCGTCCAGGTTGTGGAAGGTGGGTAGGGAAGGAAGCCTAGAGAGTCTCTGCCTTGTACCAAAGGTCATGGAGACTGTTTTCTTGGTGTTCAGGAAAAGCTGATGTGACTTAAACCAGCGCTGAACATTAGTTTTTATGTTTATACTTTTTCCCTGCCGACCAGCCCCTTCCACCAGCCCCCATCACGCCACAGGCTCCTGTACTGGCCATAGCCTCTCCAATTGAGGTGCCGCTGACCTGGTACAGTGGGAGATCGGCTTCATCCTGCCAGTTGACACTTTTCTCCTCCATTTTGTCCCCCAAACGCGGAGCCAAGGTGTGCAATGATGCCAATGGCTGAGCCGCATGCACTTCTGCATGTGGCACACGGACATCGAGCTCACTCGCCCAGATGTATGGTTCTGCTGTGCCGGCCCCCAGCCACCGCAGCCAGTCCAGCAGCGGACTCCATCCCACTGCTCCCCGAGAGAGGAGAGGAGAGTTGTCCTACAGACGCTCCATCCTCTCCCACCCTGGCCGACCCGCTCGCACTGCGGAACACGGTCGCCAGCATGGCAGGAGTAGGGCATGATGCCTCACCCTCCACGCCCACTGGGCGGCTAGCACTGAACATCACGAAGTCAAGCTGGAGGCTGGCAGATACATCAGAGGAAGAGTGGCCAGAAGTGAACAACTCCATGTCGTCAGGCGTACATATGGATAGAGGAGGAGGAACATACTGATGGCAGGTCATTTAGGAAAACAGAGAATAAAAGTGGGCCAAGAACGGGCCTTAAGGCACACCAGTTGAGATGGGCAGTGGTGAGGACGTGAGAATCAGCCGCTTTAACTGATTGAGTTCTTTGTACTAGGTAGGCTTTAAAACAGTTACAGGCCTACTGGGATAGCCAGCTGAGGAGACTGAGGACAGAGTGTCATTATTGTTCAAATGGCAGCCATCTTGTAATGGCCTAGAGTCTGCAACAGTGTATGCAAATATTTGCACTAAGCACAAATTGACAGATTTTATAGAGAAAGTCTTGATTTTGGACTGTACACTTTCAGTTGCCGCTGTGTAGATAATGATACCTTAGTCAGAGCCAGATGGAGATTTTGTGGTACCAGCCTTCTGGTCTCCTCCATGAAGTTAATTGTGTTCCTGTATAAAAATCCCAGTCTCTTGTTTATTGTCTTGACACGGGTAGTCAACATGGTCTGTGTAGGACAGCATACCATCCAGTGTTAATCCCAAAAATGTAAACTTTGAGACCAGCTCAGTTTCTGTGTTGTCTGAGTAGACGATGTTACTGAATGACTGAGATAAGCGTAACTTCCTACTGCTGCCAAAGATCATGGGCCCAATTTCCAAAGGGCGACGCAGGGCTTGCATCAAACCCTGCGTCAAACCCTTTTTTTGGTGCAGCTGCGCCCAACACCTTTGCTGCAACTGTGCCCAATTTTGGTAGGTCAGGCGCAGGCATGACTTACGGCAGCTTGCGCCAAATATTTGGCACAAGCTCCGTGAAAAGGGGACCCAGGATTGCTGCAAGCTAGACCAGAAAGTCGGTCTAACTTGTGGCAGTTGATGCATGGGATAGGAAATTCCAATCACCGGCCTGGACAATGCCTCAAGCCCTATGTGCCACATGTTCGACGCACCCAGGGTTTGCAGAATTCAGGGGCATTTGAAAATCCCACCCCATTTCTTTAGTTTTCCTCACACTCAGTACCAAGGCATTTTCCATAAACCAGTTAAATAGACATCAGCCTGTAAGCAGTTGGACACAGCCTATAAGACCCTCCCGCTGAATAACATAATGTGCCTACATATAGGAGCACCTTTGAGTTAATGTATGCAGTGGGTAGACTATTTACATAAAGGCTGAATCACTGTGGTCGCAGAACTGACCCCTGGAAACCCCTATGTTGAGTCTCCTGGGGGAGGAAAGCGCCTCATTAATCTTTACTCTTAGCTCCCTTTCTTTGAGATAGCAGTCAGAACAGTTTACTGCATCTCTTGAGAGACCCAGGTCGGACAGTTTCTCCAGCAATGATCCATACCCAACAAGTTCAAAAGCCTTTGTTAGGTCAATAAATATAGCCCCCGCATAATCGCCCTCATCAATTGTCCTGTGCAGGTAGTCTGTTACTCCTGTCATCGCAGTTATAGTGCTATAATTTTTCCCTGAAGCTGTGCTAGGCCTTTGTTAGAATATTGTATTTCTGTCAGATAAGTAGTGATTTAAAGTTTTCTGTTTATAGTAGGGATTTTCAGTTTTCTGTTTATATCTGGGACTAAAGCTGCTAGCGGTGCATAATAACAGTGAAAATTTTTACCTATACTTTTTTATTCTATTTAAGATTGCTCCTTATCTCCGATCTTGTATGATACCCTTCTTTCCCCATTCCGAGTCAGCTTTACCACTTTATTTTCACAGTCTGAACAACAAAAAGAGCATTCCTTTTAATATGGCTCGGACCAGGCTTTCAGCAGTCTTCTCTGTTGTTTTTAACAACCATTGTTTAAGATCCTTCTTCTTGCAACTATAATTAACCTGCATGCATCAGATGCTGCTCTTTCTCTCCTTATGGGGAAACGGTGTACAAAACCACTTGAGAATACACATGAAAAGTTGGTTCGAGCCCTGTTAAAAGAAGCTCTCCTTTTATTATTTCAGATGTGAAAAAAGTACTAAAGCAGACTCGGAATGAGGAAAGAAGGGTATCCTAAAAGTCATGAGATATGGGGCACTCTAAAATGGCATTAAAAAAAAGTACTGTGTAGGGGATGCAAAGAGGAGCCATATTAATAGAACAGTTGAAGGCTTTCCATACTTTAAACCATAGCATATTGCTACAAAAATCAAAATATTCTGGTTTTTCAGAAGATGCTGTTGCATGGTTTGACAGCTATTTGAAGGACCGGAAACAGAAAGTGTGCCTAGATGGACATTGCTTGGAGTTAAAAGATATTAGACATGGGGTACCTCAAGGGTCAATATTGGGACTGCTCCTTTTCAATTTATATATGAATGACATAGAATTTAATTAGATAGGTTTAAAATATCATCTTTATGCCGACAATACTATTATATACTTAGCAGGGATCAAAACACAACACATACAACAATGTTTACAAGATGCATTTAATAATATACAAACCTATTTTTTTTTAAAAAACAAGTTAGTTTTAAATGCTGGTAAAACAAAGGTCATGCTATTCCGCACAAAGGAAAAAGATTTATACAGTGATACTACACTGGAAATAACAGCATATGATGGAACTAAACTACAACAGGTTAAAGAATACAAATGTCTAGGGCTTTGGATGGACGTTTATTGTAAATGGACACTACACATAGACAAGTTGGTAAAGAAATTGGGACAACAGCTTGGAATGATAGATAGGATAAAGAATGAACTTACTAGACAGACCAGACAGCATGTGATCAATACTGTGACAATGCCATTAATAGTTTATGCAGATGTTGTTTACAGTGGGGCTTGAATAATAACTGATTTAAGAAAAATTGATACTATATACAACCGACTGGCAAAATACGTACTGGATGCACGTTAGCATACACATCATTGCCAACTTTACCATGAATTAAACTGGTTACACTTAGACCTCCGATGGAATTTACACATATGCAAAATAATGAATAATATGGTCAACAAAGACTTGCCAGAATATACTGCTGATGAGTTGAGAATTTAACAAACAAAAACTGGCTTGAGATCAACTCCGTATTTGGAATTTGAAATGTCAAATAATAGAACAAAGGCTGGTTGTGCTATTATTTCAGACTTTGGTCCAAAGGTGTGGAATAATTTACGTAATTATCTCAGACCACAAGGTACCAAAATTAGTTGGCGAAATATAAAATCGTGGTATTGTTCACAAACAGCATGCCCAAGAAATTGTTGTACAGCAATTGACTCAGGATAAACAGTGATGGGGTGTTGTCCTTCTGTTTCCAGAATTGTCTTAATGTGGTACTGTGCTTGCATGTCATATTAGGCACTGTCCTTCTGTTGTTCAGGTATTGTCCTATTGTAGTCACACGATGATATGTTGTATTGTACCTTAAATGTTCATGAATAATGTATTTTACATTTTAATTGATATTGTATACATATTTATATAGTAACTTGATTTTGTTCCCAAAATTGTGTAACCGGGATGAATGTATGGTGTCCCTTGTAAATGAGCAATGAGGAATTTAGCCATGTTCATTTATGAATTACTAAAAATCATTACTACTACTGCTAAAATGTTCACCGCTATCATGCACTGTTGCTTTAATGGGAGTTCAACTGTAGCTATCTTTTAACTAACATGTATGCATAGCTAGCTTAAACCATTAGTTGGGTAATCTTTGCGCAGTTAAACAGTGCAGATAGTTGTGCTTTGTTTAACATGATGTTATCTTTATGTGATGGCAGGCTCATATGTTTCTCATACTCCAAGCATGTCATGGGACTTTGAATCAGATTCTTATGGAACAGCCTTGCGGCTTCTCAGCCTTTAACCTGGACACTTGTGGGCAATTATATGTGGTGTGTATATATAGTCCACAGCTCATGAGTGTAGCTATTTCTAAAGACACTTTCTGATAAACAAAATGTTTTATCTTTAACCACCCCCCCCCAATTGCTGTACCGTTTGTTATATAAGGTGGCAATACATTTCACTGTATTATTGTTCTTATAAACCCTTGAAGGGGAATGCATTTTCTATGTGTAGCTAGATAGAGAATACAAGATGGGCAATTATGCACTACCAGTGTGTTCTGCCACAGAGGGGTTTTGATTCCTTCTGACCTGGAGAGCGAAACTCTAGAGATCCACGGGAATCAGAACCCCGAGGTGGCAGAACACACTGGTTGTGCATAAAGTTGCTCATCCTGTATTTTTTGTAGTGCAAAGTATTATGTGAAATGTGCACACAACAGTTCTTTTGTTTTCAGAACAAAACCAACTTGTTCAGTCTCTAGCGGTTTCAACATGCTGTTGTACCACAGAAGGGTAAAATCACATTCCATGATCTTTTAACTGTGGTACAACAGCATTTGAAAGGGATGTAAATCTATACAGAATAATGTTTCACTATATATATATATATATATATATATATCTATATATGTGTGTGTGTGTACATATATATATATATATATATATATATGTATATATATATATATATACATACACACGCACACATATAATGTATGGTGTGCCCTTATTACTGCTAAAAGCGGCAAAATTATAACTTGATAATCCCATCGCTATGACATAAATGGTTATAAACCTCTCTTGAGTACGTCATGGTGGGATTACAAATGGAGCCCATCTGCGCGTACGTGTACTGCCGATCTCGGCACGGCGGCATTCGGAAACCAGTGCAGTGGCCAGAAAATGACCCAGGACGTCCGCGGTGGGGCTGAAAGTAAGCCATATTAGTTTGTTTTGCCAGTTTATGGGGACCATACACTATAAAATATAATGTATGGTCCCTCTATCGTTAACCGGTTTGGTTAACCGTCTCGAGGTTGCCATGGTGACGTAAACCTCTCGATGGTTAACAAACCTGTTAACGACAGAGGACCATACATTATCCTCTATATTATTTACATATACATATATAATGAATAAAAAGTAAGAAAAAACTACAGGTCACAAACTGTAACGTGGAAAATTAATCTAAAATGATCCCACTAGGTCAGTTTAGGAAGTATTTGTCCATTTTGGGGTCACCTAAAATACTTCCAAAATCATTCAACAGCTGAAGTGCTTACTCTGCCATCCAGATGGTGTTCCACCATCAGAACTCTGGTACAACATCATCTGATGACCGGAACATGACACAGCACCAAAGCATGAGAGTCTATTAATTCTGTGTGGGAAAATGGCTACACCATACAAGATCGGATACCTTAGCTGCTGGCCACTCCCAGGTAGATAAATGGAAAATAAAATGTAAAACAGTGTAGGGAGTGCCATTAATGTTTTAAAGTGAATAGCAACAAAACTTACACTGAACATCAGGAGGCGCTCAGAAGTGCAAGCTTTGTCAATGCTGAAACAGCAGAGAAGACAGAGGTAACTTAGCTGGCATGATCAGTCAGGTTGCCTGGTGGAGCACAGCACTCTGAGTTTGTGTGACAGCAAAACAAAGCTATCACTTCAGCCTGCATGGCAAAAATCTCTCCTTGACTGTGCCCCAGTCAAAGTCTCCTGCAGGTCTGCAAGATATCTAGTATTTTTTTTTTAATAGAGATTTTTTCTCTTTTCACCCAGCCACGTCTGTCATTAAGGGATGTGCCCTGGTCCCAGGGATTTACCCCGTTCGGGCCTATGTTTCTGAGGCCCCCCATGGCCCTGGCATCCCACCGGCTACAGCAAAAGAAGACGTCTCCAGTTAAGATGTGCCTATGTAACATGTATAGAAGACAGCAAGAAGTTCAAAGCACCATCCAACAGAGAAGGAGTATGTCGTTTTGCAGTGAGTGTGGCACTGTAACATTTGCATTTTTTTACCTGTAAGTAAAAGCTTTTTTTGCAAATCTGTTGGATGATGCTTTGTACATCTTGCTGCATCCCACCAGCTATCCCTACAACTCTAACCTCCATGGCAGGGATTCCGAGGAGAGGGCCTGCCTTCCCAGGCTTGTTCACCATGTGGACCAGGATCCAGAGCTGGCAGGCACTCCTGTGACCCAGGAGAGCCAGAAGCCCGGCTGTCAATCAGACACCTGTGGGTTTTCACCCTTTCCGGTCCCAGCTACCTCCTCAACATGTGTTCCGCCTTTGTCAGCTTCACACAAACACAGCAAGTCCCCTGTGGTGGGAACAAGCTTCCTGGCCCAGCTGTAGAGCCGCTGCAGTGCTGGAGCTTGCCATTAACCCTCCCTGTGTGAGGCACACTGCTGCGCAGCAGTTGCCTCGACCTGGCCTGCCTCCCAATGTGACCACCATGGTTCGCTCCTGAACCCGGGTTGTTTGCATGACACACTGCCGCTGGGCCATCGAAGTGGCTAGTTTTTTTCCCCCCAATCCTTTACTTCTCACCTTGTCCCCCCCCCCGACAAGCACCCCAGCCCTGACACCCTACATGCCTCAGGTTTACCTTACTCTGGTGTTCTCACTACAGAACTGGTTCATTGGACCCAGTAATCAGCAAGGAGACTACAGAGGACCGAGCTGTTACCCAGCTGCAGTCAGATTTTTTTTTTCCCCCCGTTTTGCTCTTGACCCACACGTGTGCAATGGCAGAGACTCTGCATCTGGGTGAGAGGTCCTTCCCCAAGGGCCTGATGTCCCACTGTGCTGCCACCCAAAATCCTCAGGAGGCAGCTGACCAGGGAGACACACATTCCCTCCCTCCCTGAGGGAGTAGAGGTGTCCAGGAGATGCTGGACCCTCCCTCTCCTGGCTAGCCCCAGAGCAAGGCAAGTCTGTTCCTGAACTCGGGCTGCACATGTGGCAGGCAGTACCACTACTGCGGTGCCACTGGGATGAAGCTGGGTATCTGGTTTTAAAGAGAAGCCCCAATCACGAACAAAAGAAAAGTAAAAGTTATCAGCGCGAGTTACAAAGCAGTTCCCCAAAATGTGAATTTCATCCCTTTCGGTTCATTGACATGAAAACTGTAGCTTTACCCCATACAGCTGGGGTCTTGTTCTGAAGCGGAGGTCATAACACCCTACTTATGGCATCACAGTCTGTTGCTATGGAAATGGCTGTAAGGCATTATGAGTACCACTCCAGAATTAACCTCAACTGTAGACAAACTTGCATGGAGCAAAGCTGCTGTTTTCATTAAAACACCCTCAGTAATAAGAATGGATTGCCTTTTATTATTTTTTTGGACAGATTTTATTTCATAATTTATCGAAATTAATGCTAACTGATATTCATTCTGAGTCTTGCTGTGTCTGTTTGTTTATCTATTTTATTTTGTATGGTGCCCAGAGCCTCCAGGACTGGGCATATTTTTAAATAAAAATTGCCTTGCCTTTAAAATTCCACAGTTTTCAAAATCTAATGCAGTTGACGTCTGTGATTTTTTTTTTTTGCTGGTTGCCCAAACCACTTCTGTTTTACTTTTTATTTCTGCAGTTTTCCAATATCTAATATACACATTGAGAGTACTTTGTAAATGCATGTATTGTGTGACAGTACACATAAAAAAATATTTTGTGTAATAACTACTACCTGAGTGGTAATTAGAGTCTAGCAATATGGATATGGTCCTTAAAGAGGTGGGGAGGCTTCCAAACATTAAATCATATAAGATTAGTTATGTTATAATGGAACTTCCACTACAAAGTACATGACAGCAAGTAACTATCATAAATATACTATCTCAATGTAGAATTTTATATTAATGGACTACTGCTGCATTTACTAGAAAAAATGATGAAGCTATACCCTATAAGGTGATCTCTCTACCCTTGAGAACAATAGTGAAATACATAAAAGTAAGTCCACATTTGAGGGGCAGTAAAAGTTCTAAATAAGTACACATATAGCTGGCCTGTCCTTGCAGTGGCACGGATAGCGCTGTCATGCCAACAACTAGGGTTTGGGAATAAGCCGCTCATTGGGAGCTGGTGGGCGGGGAGGGGTGGATTGAGCATCCCAGAGGCCGCTCCTCCTCCTCCTCCTCCAGGGAAGGTAGTCTGCAAGGCTCAGCTACAGTGCCACCATCTGGGGGCCGCAGAGCTTCCATAGCAGGTGGTGTCAGCTGAAACTGCAACTCTCTTTCAGTTGAGACTCGGAAAGTACTTTTACAAAAGTGGGGTGGCAGGGATTTCCCACTGAGTTGGTGAGAAAATATGGATGCTTGGAACAATAGTGGATAAATAACAAGTGCATTAAAAGAACTTGCACATAATGGATTGCATGCAGGGCGTAGCACATGTGCAGACAAAGCCAATATACAAAGCCAGTCAGACAACTGAAGGGGACTGACTGGAAGAAGATGGCTTGGGTCGGGAGGTTTGAGTTTGGCCAGGTCAAGACAGGGTTGGGAGATGATAAAGCTGGCATTTGAGGGAGGGATGGGTTGGGGAAAGGAGGAGGGCAGAGGGAGTTTATTCTAGGTAGAAGGGAGGTGAAGGGTGAAAGCAGATTGCAAAGCAGAGGAATGGGAGTAAAGGAAGGAGAAGATGCATCAGCCTCTAGAGTGAAGAGCATATGGGGGGCAGGAGAGGAGGGAGGAGAGAGTAAAGGAAGAGACCCAACCAGTATTTTGAGATGAAATAGGTGAACAGAGGCAGCAGTCATGAATATGGAAGGGGGCATTTGCAGAAAAATGCCAGAAAGCTTTGCAGATGGTGTCCAGTCTGGCAAGTGAGGAGGACAGGGTGATGCCATAGACTACATCCACCTAGTCAAACATGAGAAGGTCCATTTTAGTGACCAGCTCCCAATGGACCTGGGGAGAGAGACAGTCCTTGCTGTAGTACAGGGCACCAAGTTTAGGGTGGAGTTTGGAGTGGATGGTGTCAATGTCGGCGGGGAAGTCAAGCCTACTGTTCAGCTACACAGTAACTGCTTCTAGGGTGGAGCCATCAAGGGTGGTGAAAACGGGGGGGGGGGGGGCGCTGGCCAGTTTCTGGCTGTGCAAAAAGTCACATGGACACAGTTTTCTTAGTGTTGACCCACAGATGGCTGGAGTGGAACCACCACAGGACATTGTGAAAGTCATGCTGAAGTGATTCCTCCAAGGCCAAAGCCGAGGTACCTGAGGCGAAGACTGACATCCACATACTTGCAAATATGTAAATTGGCACAGATGGAAGGGAGGTTGTTTAGAAATGAGGAAAAAGGAGGGGACCTGAAAGGAGCTTTGGGGACCCTGGTCAGTATGGGGAGTAGGCCCTCCAACCTGCACCGACTGGAGACGGCCAGAGAGACAGGACATGAACCAGTCAACACCACAAGCTGAGAGGCTGACTGAGTTCAGCTCTTCCAGGAGGATGGGGTGGGCTACCGAGTCAAAGGCCTTTGCCAAATTGATAAAGACTGCCATTGTGATAAGTCTCTGGTCCATCCCAGTTAGAAGAGAATCAGTAACACACAGCAATGAGGAGACTGTGGACTGATGTTTATGAAACCGGAATGGAAGGGAGAAAGGAAATCAGCAAGTTAGTAAACTAGTTTCTTCTGCAGCCTGGCAAGAGTAAGGAGGGGGGAGATGGGCTGTAGCTGGCAGGAGGTCTGGGGTTCTCCTTTTGTGGAGGAGCAGCACCTTGGCAAATTTCCAGGACTGAGAGACGAGAGACACAGTGAGACAGTGAGATAGAGTGAGCGTGAGAGAGAGTGTGTGTGTGTGATTGAGATTTGAGAGAGTGAGAGTGAGATTTGAGAGAGAGTGAGAGCAAGAGTGAGATTTGAGAGAGAGTGAGAGTGAGTGAGATTTGAGAGATTGAAATTTGAGAGAGAGTGAGATTTGGGAGAGAGAGTGAGATTTGAGTGAGATTTGAGAGACTGAGATTTGAGAGACAGTGAGATTTGAGAGACAAGAGAGATTGAGATTTGAGAGACAGTGACAGAGAGTTGATTTGAGAGAGAGATTGAGATTTGACAGAGAGAGAGCGAGAGAAGGTGGGTGACAGAGGATGCAATAGTTGGGGCAGAGAGATACAGCAGCTTAGGGCCCAGGCCAGCGAGGCAAGATGTGGACAGGTTACATGTGGAGAGAGCATACAAGGTCTCCAAAGGAGTGACTGTGGAGAAATGAAGCCCTTGGGATGGGTGAGGTAGGGGGGATTGAGTAAGGGGTGGGGAGGTAGGAGAAGGAGCAGTAGAGGGATGAGTTGAGCACCATACCTCCCAACCTTTTGTCACTGAAATGAGGGACATGGACACTCAAAATGAGGGACAATGAAGGACACTGACTTTCATAATGAGGGACACATCCTCAAACATGTAGATACAAGCTCAGAACACTGTGAAAACCATTGCCTTTATTTGTAAAAAGTTGTTTTTTAATTTAGCATCTTCAAATGGACGCAAAGGTATAGGGGGGCTGGGGTTGCTGCAACCTGTGCTACTGATCGCTTGCAAAGGGATTTACTGACAGAGGGTTGTGGCAAGCTTCTTTCCAAAACTGCACTGAAGACAGGCTTTGATGCAAGTCACCACTGCATTAAACTTCTCTGCCACAAGTCCCTTGTGGCGCATCAAGACTTTCAAAATCGGCCCTGATTATTTTAGCTTTATTACAAGTCTTTCAAAATTGGGCCCTGAACATTTTAACTTTATTATAAGTCTTTTAAAATCGGGCCCTTTATTTTAGCTTTATTATACTACCATTCATGAAGCACTGAGTATTTTAGCATTATTATATCCCATTCATGAAGCTATTAGTATTTTAATGTTATCATACCCGTATTCATGAAGCTCTTAGCATTCAAATGATTATTGTACCCCATTCATGAAGCACTTAGATTTTAGCATTATTTAACCCCATTCATGAAGCACTGAGTATGTTGGCATTCTTACACCCCGATTCATGAAGCCCTTAATATTTTAGCGTCATACTCCCATTCATGAAGCCCTTAGTTTGTTTTTTTTCACATTTGCAGTTTTTCTGTTTTTTTCCTCTTTATTCCCCTTGTACCCACGTGCGTCTGGGTCACTGAATGTACGCGTGTGGAGGCATGTGCACGTCAGGCACTGCAGAGCACCCCACCCTACTAGATGTCCTCCTGCCTGTGCTTCCACTGGACCTCCACCCAGTGGGATGGGACTACGGGAGGGACAGCATCCACCCCAGGAGAGATAATCCTGCTCCTCCTCCCCCCGGCTGGCTCCCCGATGACCTGGGGTCATTCCCGAACCCGAGTTGCCAGCGTGACTCGAGGTAAGGCTAGACGCCTCAACCATCTGTGCCACCGGGCCGGCTTAGCCCTTAGTATTATAACATTATTACACCCCCATTCATGAAGCACTTAGTATTTTTGTGTTATTATACCCATATTCATGAAGCATGTAGTACTTTACACATTATTATACCCCGATTCATGAAGCCCTTAGTATTTTAATGTTATTATACCCCCAGTCATGAAGCCCTAGTATTTTTTGTATTATCTATTTTTACACTCTCTCCTACGTCTCGACCGTCCTCTCTTTTGGGCTGCCAAGGACTGTGCTCGCCTTCCTGGGAGCCCCCGTCCCCGCCTCATATTGCAGCCACCCCAGGGTAACCCAACATATCCCTTCATGGGACGGGTCCCCTCCTTTCAGAGAGAAAGTGCCTTGTGGCTTACCTTTCTTGGCCCTGGGTGTTGCTGAGGTTGGTCTAGCTGTCTGGGGGCTCCGTGGTGGCGAGGATCGAGGCGGTCTTCATTTGGCTGGTCGAGATGCCATTTTCTCTGGTTTTCTTGGCCCAACTATAGTGCCGCACTGTAGTGCTCCCAGTCTCCACTAGGGGTCGTTACAGAGCGATACAAGCTCCCCAACCCACCCCAGGAGAGGAGAGGAGAGCAGTCCTCCAGATGCTCAATCCTCTCCTTCCCCTGCTGACCTTCCCCTGTCCCTAGTCCGTTCCTGAACCCGGGTCACAAGTGTGAGGTGAGGTGTGGCGTCCTGCGCCTCAGCCCTCAGTGCCACCGGGCTGGCCCCCCTAGTATTTTAGCATTATTACACCCTCATTCCAGAAGCGCTTAGAATTTTTACATTTATTATGCCTCCATTCATGAAGCTCTTAGTATTTTAAATTTATTACTCCCCCATTCATGAAATCCTTAGCATTTTAGCATTATTACACTCCCATTCATGAAGCACTTGGAATTTTTGTATTATACCCCATTCATGAAGCACTGTCTATTTTAACATTCTTATACCCCGACTCTTGAAGCCCTTAGCAGTATTCCTGGCATTATTATACCCCCATTCATGAAACCCTTTGTATTTTTGAGTTATTATACTCCCATTCATGAAATTCTTAGTATTTTAGCATTATTACACCCCCATTCATGAAGCCCTTAGTATTTTAACTTTATTATACCCCAATTCATGAAGAATCACAGAATCACAGAAGTCTGAAGGCAGAAAAGGACCTCAGTGGCCCATCGAGTCTGCCCTTTTCCCCTCCTATTCATCTCCACTCTTACGCCCTCCCTTCTCACTTCCCAATCCCATATGTCTGTCCCATGCCCTCTTGTATCCCTCACGCTTTTGGCCTCCACCACCTCTTCTGGTAGCTTATTCCAGGCCTCCACACTCTCCTGTGAAGAACCGCCCCCTCACATTGTCTCTGTATCTTCCACCTTTCAATATCAGGCTATGCCCTCTAGTTTTAGCCCCCTCCTTCCTTCTAAACAAGCTCCCCTCCTTCACCTTATTGATCCACTTCACATATTTAAAAGTTTCAATCATGTCCCCCCTCTCCCTTCTAGTCTCCGGCAGGTACAGATCCAATTCCCTACACCTCTGTTCGTATGGTTTCACTGCATACTGTGCACCATCTTGGTTACCCTTCTCTGAACCATTTCCATCCAATCAATGTCCTTGCGTAGGTGCGGTCTTCAGAACTGGACTCCATACTCCGAGCGTGGTCTCACCATGGCCTTGTAAAGAGGCATCAGCACCTCCCTCCTTCTGCTAGTTATGCCCCTCCCAATACATGCCAACATTCCATTTGCTTTCCTCACTGCCTTGATACACTGGCTTCCCACCTTAAGGTTGCTCAACACTATAATCCCCAGATCCCTCTCCTGCTCTGTTGTTTTATTTCCTACCCTCCTAGAGTGTAAGCAGCTTGGGGGTTTTTGTGCCCCAGATGCATCACAGCACACTTTTTGGCACTGGATTTTAGTTGCCAAGTTTCCGACCACCCCTCCAGAATCTTCAGGTCCTGCTCCATTACCTCCAGCCCCCAGGGATGTCCACCTTATTGCAGATTTTCGTATCATTCGCAAATAGGCACACTCTTTCCTCCAGACCTTCTGCTAAATCACCGATGAGCAGCAAAGGAGGGGTCCCAGCACTGACCCCTGGGGCAACCTCCACCTGCTACTCCACCTCATCATGGAATGCACTCCATTTACCACCACCTGACTTCCGCCCGCCAACAAGTTTTCCACCCATCTAGTTATTTTCTTCCCACCCCTAAGCTTCCTAGCTTATTTACTAGCTCTGTGTCGAAGGCCCATTGAGTCCAGATAGGCCATGTCCATTGCCCACCCCCTAGGTCAACCACCTGTGTCACCCAATTGAAGAACTCTATCAGGTTCATCTGGCAGGACCTCCCTTCATGAATCTGTGCTGCCTTTTGTCCTGCAGACTGCTGTCCAACAGGTAGTCCACCACTCTTTCCCTTATTAGTGCCTCCATCACCTTGTCCACCACAGAGGTGAGGCTGACTGGGCGATAATTTTCCGCTGCCTCCTTGCTGCCCCCCTTGTGTACTGGCACTACATCTGCCCTCCTCCAGTTCCCCTGGCACACACACTGTATCCATGGACAAGTTAAACAGCCTCATCAGTGGGGCTGCCAGCTCCTCCCTCAACTCCCGGAGTACCCTCGGGTGTAAGCTGTCCAGCCCCATTGCCTTGCCCACCTTTAACCCTGCCCAGTTCCTCCTTTACCCTGTCTTTGCTGAACATACTAGGATCCACCTTTTTCCTTCCCTGCCCCCAGCTCTGGTCCTCTACCCTCTCCTCCTCCATGAAGACCGAGCAGAAATAGTTATTCAACACCTCTGCTTTCTCAAAATCCCCTTCCCATTGTATTTCTCCCCCATAACCTTACTATTCCTGACTCGCCTTCTTTCCCCCACAAACCTAAAAACAAGTTTTATCCACCCTTTTGGCCCGCTTATCAATTTTCTTCTCAGTATCTGCTTTAGCCCGCCTTATCTTCTGTCCTGCCACCCTCTTTTCTCTATAAGCCTCACTGTCCTCCCCTCTTTGTGTCTTCTTATAGTCCCTGAATGCTCTTTGCCTTTCCCTGTCCGCCCTGCCACTGCCCTTGTAAACCAGTGTTGTCTCCCCCTCTTTTTATTCTTCATCACCCTCTTAATGCAAATTTCAGTGGCCTTCAATACCCCTCCTTTGGTAGCTTCCCATAGCTCCTCAACATCCCCTATATTCCCCTTCCCTGCCACTTCTTCCTCAAATAGCCTCCTCATTTTGTTAAAGTCCGTCTTTCTGAAGTCCATTACTCTTGTTCTAGTCTGATTTGTCTCCCTCCTAGTTTTACCCTGAACCTCACAGTCCTGTGATCACTAGTTCCTAGTCTGTCTTCCACCTCCACCTCTTCCACACTCTCCCATTTGTAGAGGACCACATCCAGCAGATTTTCTCCCTAGTGGCCCCTGATCAGCTGTTGCATAAATACCCCTTGTAGCACCTCTAGGATCCCCTGATCCTAGCTGATAACACAGCCAGGATCCCCGATCCATGTCGGGAAGTTTAGGTTCCCACTAGCAGAAGCTCCCTTTGACAGCCATCCTTGTAACTGCTTGTATCAGCTTCGATCCTTCTTCCCCTGCATCGGAGGTCGGTAAACCACCCCATCCTCAATTATTCATCAGTCCGCCTGTCCAGCGTGACCCACATGAGCTCTGCCTCCCTACCTCCTCCTGCCCTTTCATTGCCCTAATGTCATCTTTGGCGTACAGTATAATGCCCTTACCAACCCTGTCCTTCCTAAACAGTCTGTAATCTGGGATAACTGTCTCCCAGGCATGATGTTCTGTCCACCATGTCTCACTTACCGCTACTATGTCCAGTCCCTCATCCTCCATGATGGCCTCCAAGTCCACCATTTTGTTCCCTAAGCTCCTGGCGCTGGCTGACAATCCCTTCCACCAGGATCCTCTTCCCCCACTGCTCTTCCCTACTAACCTTTGCCCGTTCTTACTTTCTACCAGTACTTTATTTCCATCTTGGGGGGGGGAGGCTGAGGCCCTCCCATATCTCCTGCCACTTTGAGTGGCCCCTTCCTTGCCCCCCCCAACTCGGTTTAAATTATAATTTCTTTCGGTAAAGTCCCCCAGCCTTCTCTTTAGCACTGCTTGTCCCTCCCTGCTCAGGTGTAGCTTGTCTGGGGCAAATAGACTGTCATCCTCCCATGCTGCTCACCAGTCCCCCACCACCCCAAACCCCATATGTCTGCACCAACCCCCCCAAGTCATTTATTAAATTCTTCAATCCTCTACTTTCTTAATGTGCTTGCCCTTGGCACAGGCAGTACCTCTGAGAAAGCCACAGGCAGACCCCTGCACTACAGCAGAACCTAGCAAGCTCCCTGAACTTAGCCTGCACTTCCATAAGACTACTCCCCTCGAGATCACTGGTGCCTAGGTGGAACACCAAGTGTGACCTCGCACCTTGCTGCTTGCCCCATGAGGGTATATTGTGCCCCACCTTTAGCGCCGTCATTCCTGGCATACACTCAACCCAAATGGTGCTGCTCCTGCCCATTTCTCTCCCATCTGATTCCCTTTAGTAGCGAGTCCCTATGAACACTATCCTTCTTCTACCTTCCTTCTGCTTGTAGTTTTGCTTACACCCTTCCCTGGCATACTATTTCCTCCCTGATCACATTCTTCCCTTTGTCCATCTCCTTCCCCAGAGTTTTGCTCTCCCCCCAGAAGCCTTCAGTATTTTAGCTTTATCACACTGCCAATTTGGGCTTGTTTCCAGTTGCGACCAGGGTGGGCTGGGAGGTTATACCGTTATGAGAGCAAGGGAAACACAGCGAAGCAATTACAGTGACAGCTGTATAGCGAAGGTTCCTAGAACGATGGGGATGTAATTACAGGTTTAGGTATAGACAGGTGTTACTGATCAGTTTGGTATTTGGGTGCTTTGTGTGGGATGTGGGTGGGTGGTGGGATGTATATATGGCCGTGCATGTATACCATGGTATCTGTGCATCTGTGAATAAACAACACATTTGCACGCAGTCCTGTGCCATTGTCAGGTGGTTTTGTGTATGTGCAACCGGAGGAACTGCCCTTTTCTCCACTGTCTGTGTGACGTGGAGTTGGTTATATGTATTATGGGGGGCACAGTCCCCCACATTTGTACATGGATTTCAGTGTTTGTCGCTGTGTTGCTCTGTCATTATTTTGCTCTGTTGTTGTTGTAGGTGTTGTTGCAGGTGTGTCGCTGTAACAGATGTTGGCAAAATGTCTGTCGAACTGGCTTGGTGGTAGCTACTAGAGAACACGGTTTAACCACAGAGTACATATATTGCAAATTACAATTCATGAAGCACTTAGTGTTTTAACTTTATTATATCTGGGAAAATACACATCTACTAAGAGGGACCTAAATTTTAAAACTAAGATGAGATTTTTAAAGACTTGCATCTGATCTGTGTTGAGTTATGGTTGTGAAACATGGACATTTAAACAGTCCATCATAAATAAACTTCATGCCTTTGAGTTGTGGTGCTACTGTGGAATTATCAAAATATCGTGGATGCATCATGTTACCAATGGGAAAGTATTGGAAATTACTGGAACTCGACAGTTACTGTTCAGAGATCCTATGAGGAAAAATAACATTTTGCTGGACACTTGCTGAGGAAATCTGCAGGTGAGGCATGCTTATGGGCAATGGAGGAAGGTTGATGGAAGGGAAGGAGGGTAGAAAGAGACCTTGGATGGAGGATGTGATATCATGGACAAAAGAGACTATTCATCCACAAAGAGACTGGCTGAGGACCTTGCAAGGTGGGCTATCTTGGTTGCAAACTTCAGTAATGGAGATGCCAGAAGAAAAGCACCCATTCAAGAAGCACACTTACAGTGTAACATCTGCTCTGTTTGGCTTCACTTGGCCCTTGTTGTTGGTTTAACTCCATGAACATATTCCAAACTGGTTAGTGCCTTTGTTTCTGGATCAGCGTCTGGCCTCCTAATGACCACATATGCCATGCAAGGCACTAAGAAGCCATTTGCATGTCATTCTGTGGCCACTAGCAACTCTAAACAATGCACAAAGCCATGATGCAGAGCCCTAGCTGCTGCCTCCACTCCTGCATGATCCTCGAGTAGTAAACTGACAGCAAGAGCTCTGTCTCTGAATTTTTCTATGATACACTTACGCTCGCTCCCTGTCATGCAGATGGCAGCAGGCTGAGGTGGTGAGCAGAGGGGCTGTGCTGGTCACCATCGCTGCATCGGGGACAGCGGAGGGATACTATATATAGGGTAAGTCAGGTGTGGAGTGGGTGTGTGGGTCATAGGTACTGAGTGGGTGGAACCAGGTACAAAGTGCAGGAGCTGTATCCGGTACTGTCAGTGCCCAGGTGGTGATGGAGGCAGCTAGACTAGCAAGTTCAATTGTAAGTCTTCTACAGCGTTTTAGAAGGGCACTGCCTACAGTTCAAAAACAGAGCCACTCGGGCGAGACCGGGTGCACTGTGACAACCACACAGTACGAATGTAAAGAAAGTCACGGCACTCAACCCCTTGTATCCTTTCTTAAGAAAATACTGTCCAAACATAAATGTTTTTAAATCCAAAGTGGTGTTTATTCAGAATTTCAACATGCAAAGCCAGCAATTGATGAAATGTTAGGTATTTCCTGCTGCTCCCCACTGCTGTGGCTCTCTGTATTTTTCCCTGGTGTCCAGTGGCACCCCCCCACCCTCCGATTCTCACCACCATAATATTTATTCCCTGGTGTCTAGTGGCATCCCACACCCTCTGATTTCCCTCCCCACAAATATGCTATGTATCCCTGATGTCTAGTGGCATCTCACACCCTCTGATTTCCTTCCCCACAAATATGCTATGTATCCCTGGTGTCTAGTGGCACCCCCCATTTGTTTTATTCTGCGTTTATTTTTTTTTTATTTTAAATGTTTTATTTATAGTTCTGTTAATATTCCCTGGTGTCCAGTGGCACCCCACCCTCAGTCTCTCCCCGTAAGTATTTCAAGCAACTCTTGGTGTATAGTGGCGCTCCCCACCTTTCAAGGCCCAACTCTGTAAAATCTGCGTTTATCCCTTGTGTCTAGTGGTGCCCCCCCACCCTCCGATGGCTGTCCCGTTCATGTTTGTTTGTTGCCCTGTGTTCTAGTGGCCCCCCCTTGCCATGTTCGTCCGATTCTGGAAATGAAGAAAACTGTCCATTGATATCTTCTAGCTTCCGTGGCAGTAAAGGTGCCTTCGGCACCCGAGTGAAGACATCCACATTTCCCAGGTGGTCGAAGGCACTCGGCTGCACCTAATGCCTCACAATCCACCTATAGCATGCAGCAATTTAGCACTGCCACATATCCTGCTAAGTGGCATTGTTCACTTAAAATTTATAATGTGATCTTAAAAGCATTATGTATCGCACTACCCAGGTGGCTGAAGGCACCCGGTTCCGCCTCATGCCTCACAACCCACCCAGGGCATGCAGCAGTTTAGCACTGCCACACACCCTGGCATGTGTTATTGCTTATTTACAATTTACAATGTTATTCTATGGGAATTTTATATTGCACTTCCCAAGTGGCTGAAGGTGCTCAACAGTGCCTTGTGCCTCACAACTCACCTAGGGCATGTAGCATTTTAGCACTGCCGCACACCCTGCCGTGTGGTATTGCTCATGTACAATTTATAATGTGATCTTATGGAAATCATATACCACACTTCCAAGGTGGTTGAAGGCGCCCGGCTGTGCCTCATGCCCCACAACTCACTTGGGGCATGCAGCAATTTAGCAGTGCCGCACACCCTGCTGTGTGTTACTGCTTACATTTACCGCACTTCCCAGGTGGTTGAAGGCACTTGTCTGTGCCTCATGTCTCACAACCCACCTGGAGCATGCAGTAATTTAGCACTGCCGCACACCCTGTCATGTGTTATTCCTTACTTACAATTTACAGTGTGATCCTATGGGAATTTTTTACCGCACTTCCCAGGTGGTGTGCAAGTGTGTATGTGTATCCATGGCTACAGCAGCGCTGGATCATGATGGTGAATGTGTCTTGTGGAAAGAGTTGTATGTTTGTCTTATCTGATGATCGATGTCTGTGGTTGCTTGTGTTGCTTTGCCCCCTTTGGCTACTGGGGGGGATAGGGAGTAAGGGTTGAAAACATCACATTTCCATACTTTTGTCACTTTAGTAGCAACCCTAACTGATGCATTAATGGAGGTTTTTTTTGCAAAGAATACACACACTCTATATTTATAAAATGGGTGAGAGAAATCTGTGAAAATCCAGTCTTCTGACTGGATGAAACACCCCACATGATCAAGCATTATTCCTCAACGACCACACGCCTGCCTTTCTTCTCATCTCTTAGAACCTTCTGTTCATTTTATAAGACAGGTAATCCACTACAGGGCATGCGGTTGTGCTCTGATATATGCATGCATTCGATGGTTGAATGCATTTGGCCTGTGGCCTCGTGGCTCACAACACACCTAAGGTATGTGATATCAGAGCATGACCACACACCCTGTAGTAGATTATCTATTTTATATATATATATTAATATATAATATGCAGTTCTGATGGCATGGGGCAGGGGCACTACTAGACTGCCACGGATGGTGCTTCTACTGATATATGGTTCAGATGGGCAACAGGGGTACAGGAGGACCACTGGCGGACAGGGACAGCCAGCTTTGCTGTTAGTCTGGTATCTGGTGCTCGTGGAGGGAAGGTGTCAGGTGATCACGCACCTCTGTGTACGCTTAAGACGAGGGTTTGAAAATGTTAAACAGTGCTGCCCCAGCAGCCTTTTAGTGCTTTCAATATCCAATATACTACTGCTCTCTATATGCCAGAGAGCTCCCTCATTTGCATGGACATAGCGGTGTATTCCATTTGTACAGCTGTGCACTGAATGCTACACTCCAGGGACCACTGAATATCGACCCCACTCTGTTTGATCGCTTACACTTCCCAATTAGTGCATCACTAACATGATTAGCAACATGGTAACCTGAATATAGCCAGAGTGCAAAAACAGAACCAAAATAAAACTGAGAAATGAATAGAGTGGTAGAAAAAGGCTCATTTTAAAAAGCACGTTTTATTCATTTTGCAATAAGATAACAATACAATTTTTCCTTCTGAGGAACTTAAGTCCTGGTTACATACAGTATCACAGAAAAGCCCTGAAAACTGCTTCATGACTATAGGTGACTGGCTGGTCGCTGTACACTTTAAGGTAAATGCTTTGTTGGGAGCGGAGATCGATGAGGTAAACAGACAGCAGCTTTCAGACCCACCAGCTCCGATGGGAGCACCTGCTGTCGATCAGCTGCTCTCACATTTATTTCTCTCTCTCTCCTTTCCCTGAAGAGGATATACTACGGTTTGATTGCTCGGCACAAGTGTGCCAACATCTGCGCAGATCCATCAAGCTGCCGCCGCCTGCAGGGCAGGCCTCCCTGAGCTCCGTAAACCAAACAAGGAAACCTTCCCTACTACTCTGTCTGGGATGGCTTCTCCTTGAGGTGTCACTGCCTTATAGGATCACAGGAGCCTATTAATGTCCTGGCTGACAGCACAAGGGCAGAATATAAGTGCAAAACAACAAACCCTGCAGAGGAAGTTGTGTGTGTGTGTGTGTGTGTGTGTGTGTGTGTGTGTGTGTGTGTGTGTGAGTGTGTGTGTGTGTGTGTGTGTGTGTGTGCACTATATGTGTGTTAGGTGACAAGATGTACCTGTTTAGCTGTGAAAGTACTGTCTTTTAGGTATTTGGACCAATAATTTTATTTAGAATGTTGCATTACTCTCATTTTTTGTTTGCAAACCCCAAAGTGCTGTACTAAATAACCACTAGTAGGCCCTCTTGCAAAGCTAGTTGTCACGTGTGGATTTGTCCCAGTTTGTTGTCTGGAAAATGTATCTTCATAGGCTGTGCATGGTGTGTGTGTGTCTAGGTGTTTCTGTGCTGGAAGATGAGCAGAACCAGTTCTAAAAAAATAAATAAAAGGGAAAGGGGAAATTGTTTAACCAGGAAAGGAACACTAAGCTGGAGCTTGTTTCCAGGTGTGACCTGGGAGCACAAGGAAGTTAAGTGACTTGCTATGGGTCACACAGTATGCAAGTTAGGGCTGATGGGATTCAAACCCAGTTCTCCAGGTTTGCAGCTCAGCACCCTTAACCACTATGCTACAATGCCTCTTAAACAAATTAAATAACCTCCTATAACAGGGCCGGTTCTAAAACTTAGAATCCAAAACTACCACCCAGTAAACAAAAATGGCAGTTGGGGTTCAATGCCCAAAAGTGCTAAATCATACCCTATAGGGCACAGGAACCCAAGAACTGAGTACAGGATGGGGGGGAGAGTCAGTCACTAAGTAGGAAAGGGACCTTGGTGTTATACACAGATACATAGATACACAGACAGTGTCGGCAGATAAGGGCCTATGGCCCACCCAGTCTGCCCATTTGAGCTTGTAATTTCAGTTTATCTTTTCCTAGAAGTCTGTTGCCCCTTACTCCTGACCTCCAGAATTCCTTTATGTCTATCCCATGCATTCTTAAATCCCATGATTGTTTCAGTCCCCACCACTTCCTCTGGCAGGGTGTTCCACTTGTCCAGCACCGTTCTGTGAAGAAATTCTTCCTCACATTTCCTCTGAATTGTCCTCCTCCAACTTCATCCCATGCCCTCTAGTCCTGGAGCATCTTTTCGCTTAAAAATAGTGTATTCCTGCACCCTGTTCCTCCCTATAAGATACTTGTATGTCTCTATCATTCCCCTCACTCTCTCCCTCCAGGAAAGATATGAAAGCTGAATGATTAATTTTTTTTTTAGTACTTCCAAAGCTCATCACCGCCCTGACAGGGACTTGAACCTTGGACCCTCAGATTAAAAGTCTGATGCTCTACCGACTGATTCTATCAGGGCCCTATGTCTGACGATCTCAAAGTGGCAGGACAATACGAACAAAGAAAAGGGTAGGGGCAATGGGATGCTAGGATTGTTCACTGGAAAGTTTTCTATGTGATAGTATTATGCTGGATGTGTGAAACATCACTTTGCCTGGCAGCTGACATATATCTAGTTCCATTCCTCCCGTGACATCCTCAGCATTGTGACTGCTCTGACTGTGACATCACAGGTGACTGACCTGGCAGCTACTGTACTAAGTGGCTCTTCCTGAGCAGTGATACCACAGTCAGTGGGGTCACAATGCTGATGATGTAATGGGAGGAACAGAGCTAGCTACATCAGCTGCCAGGCAGAGTGCTGTTCCACACATCACACCTTCTAACATCAGGTCAGATAAATCTAATTAATCAAAGGGAACAGAAAAAAGTAACTTTAATATAAGAGGTAATAGCTGTCTGCTTTTAAAAGCTAACAGTAGTGGACCCACGCTGGCAGAGGGTTGGATTTCCACCTGTAGCGTAATGCCCGGGTTTGAATCTGGACTCGGGACATTGGAGGTCAACTAGAGGATTAGAGTGTCCTAGGACTGCTCTCCTCCTCTGGGGAGGGTATGTGTCACCCATATACCGTTGCCGCAGTGACTCCCTGATCGCGAAGACCACCACAATGACAGGAATCGGGCAAAATCTGCCAGTTGCTGTGGTGGTCTCTATGGCGATTGGGACTGCCTCTCTGGATGTTTGCGCCCCCCACAGTCCAACTCCAACTCGGAGTTAGAATCCTAGAGATCGGGGTGTGGGGCAGAGCCCCCACATGGGGTGGTTCAGGGACACAGCCACCCGATGGATACACAGAGGCATCCCCGACACTGCAATGCTGACAGTCGGCACTGCGGCTGTCGCTGTTGGGGCCTGTCTCCATGATGGCTGTTGCTGGGCATGGGTAAACCTGTGCACCGGTGTGATTAACCCCTGGTGGAGGCTGGAAGACTACAGCTACTGGCGCCTGTTCTAGTGGGAGGCGTGTCAGACATTTGGTCAGCTGACTGGGGGAGATTGAGCATCCTATGGACTGCTCTCCTTCTCTGGGTGGATGGTGTGTGTGTGTGTGTGTGTGTGTGTGTGTGTGTGTGTGTGTCACTGGCATTTGTTATTAAACCCCTGGCAGAGGCTAGGGGGAATACAGCTGCCGGTGCCTGTTCTAGTGGGGAGGCATAAGACACACTTGGCGTGTCGCCTTAACCTCATTGCACGACACACCTCCTGGGAGAAAAAACTGTGAAAATTGGAGATTCTGCCTCTGCAGGATGACATCTGCCCCACATAGCAAACCTCACACTTCGCCTGGGCTCCTGATCCTATGATACCTACTAGCATCCGTCACGGGGAGTGCAGCTCCTCCTCAACAGCCCCGCCCCTGGGGAGTAAGCCGGGGTGTTCAGGGGTAGTGTCTGTCCCGTAGTGAAGGATGTGGGGCGGAGTGTGCCAGTAACCAATGACTGGCAGACTCATAGACAAGCAAAAAAAAACTAACAAGTAATTTTATGCACTATACTAACTCTTAAAATTAGTACAATGGAGACGTGTAACAATGTCACAGATTCCTGCCTGACAAAAGGGACTGACTACCATTGAAATTGCCCGGTTTCCTGTAGTAACTCAGCTGCAGTATTGCGGTGCTTCTTGCTGGGCTTCACTATATGTTATTGTGCTATGAATACAAAAAAAACAGATGTGTGCACGTTTCACACATTGTTCATATATGCATCAGGGACAACACTAACATGCACCGAAAGGGCAAAAGTTACAACCTATTCAGAAATTACCCTCCTTTCCCTTACCCACTGGCCTAGTGTGAGGCCCCTGCCCTGTAACAGTATATGAATTCTGAATGAAAGAAAGGGAAAAGGTTAAAAAAAAAAATACTTTGATAATTTGGGACTTCTGTGCGGGGGAACTCTGTCCTTATGATTTGTTTCTGACTCACTAGGTTCCCATTGGGACCCATATTTTTTACATCAGTGAGGCCAGTTTGATCCAGATTTTCAATGGCCCAGTGCTATCTCAGATGTCGTATAATTCCTACATCATCATATGTTTATGGAGAGCTGAGGGCTCACTTATTATAGTTACCAGTGTCCCCTGGTGCATTCATGAACTGCCAGACAACTGCAAACCAGGTTTGAGTGCTGCTGGCACCCCAAGGATGCACTAGAAGACACTCTTAGAACTGAGTTTAAAAAGTGTTCGTCAACTCTGATTGGTTAAATCACAGCTGACGATTTATAATAATATGTTACATATTGGTTACTAGTTGGCTCAGTGATAGAAAACGGCAGGTATGAGTCTATGATTCATTATCTGGAGATACTGAGGTTGCGAGTGGTATGCCCTAGGGTGGTACTGGGACCCCTGCTTTTTGAGTATTTTCATCTGCGATATGAATGCTGACACTCAATGTCGAGTGTCAAAGTTTGCAGATAACACAAAACTCAGTAGTGAAGTGGACAGCCCATCCAAAATTAAGCTTCTACAACAGGATTTACTGTAAATAAAATTGCTACTTGGGCTTCAGCCAACAGAATGGAATTTAATGTGGACAAATGCTCAGTAATCCACCTAGGCTATAGAAATCCTAACACTACCTAGTATCTCAATGGTAGTCCAATAAAATCCACTGAGTCCAAAAAGAGATCTAGGGGTAATAGTGAAGAAGTTCATGACACCCACTAACCACTGTAGGCAGGTAGCACTACGAGCAAATCGTATTATGACATCTATTAAAAGATCCTTTGTCAATAGAAGCAGTGCCTGTGTAACCCCCCCTCTCCCACAAATGGGGGTTCCCAAAAGTCTTTCAGGAGCTTGCCTGAATGCTCCAAGTCTGGGCGGTGTTCAGCATCTGAGCTGTTTAAATGTGGTTCCAAGTGAGGTGCTATTTGAGCCTCCACGTACTGTCTCTTTAAGAGCTGTCTGCTTGCAGACTTAATTAGTTTGACGGAGGACTGTGTATTTAATGCTCGAATCCCCTCGAGCTGCTGCCAGTTCGCTTGTTTCTGTCTACTACATGTGCAGAGGGAGCCTTGTTGAAAGATATAACTATTTGCCAGAAATCATTTGAGTGACTGAGAAAATGTAGTTTGTCTAACCTGTATTCATTTCAGCACGAACTGTTTCAGTGTAGCTCTTTCATTTTGGTCCTGAACTGCTGAAATGGACCAATCAATGGGGAGGGGTTCCTTAAAATGGAGCCTGTGGACGAATCGGAACTTGGACTCTCAATTTTGAGCCAGCCACAAGGGGATTGTATGGGCAGTGACTCTGGGAAATGTAGTTTTGACCTTGGCACCTTTTTTTCACCAACAGAGGGAGTCTTATTGTGAGTGACAGCTGAACCAGCCAACAGAATGGTGTGGAACTTAAATAAATGCCCTGCTTTATGACTGGAAAGATCAGATCAGTTGTAACAGTGAAGAGAGAAGGAGCTCTGTGCTTCTGCGGTGTATAGTTTCGCGTGGGAAGCACGTGTGAGGCCCTGAGTTTCGCCTGCAGCCACTGTGAGTTCCAGTTTGGACTGAATCCAAGTTGTGAGGAGAAAGAAGCACCAGAAGTGTGGGAACCAGGCTCACCCTGTAGAAGACTGGAGAAATTGCTGAATCGCGCTCAGTCTGTCAGGAACTGAAGCTGCTGTGTGTGCTCCCGGGTATTTTGCAGTAAGTGCGATCGGGACCGAATAGCAGCCTGCCTGGTATAGTACTTTCCTTTTACATATGAATGTGCATAGTGCTTGTGGGGAATCGCTATTTCCAATCTCCTGTGCTGCGTGTTGAAGCTGGAAGCAAACCCCAGCTTGTCTCGGACTAAATCCGTTTGCTATGAACTGCAGTGGGGTCCAGTCACAAGGACCTTGTCTCCATGCCCTGTTGTTTCTGACAATCCGGAGAACATCCACCATCCGGTTCTCAGCTTGGGTATTGTGAGTACAAATCGGGGTATTCTCCATCTGCACCTGCCGGCCAACCCCGAGCAACGGACCTGGCTAGCCCCCAACCTGGGTACCCAGAGTGTGACTTTTCAGACCCTGCATGTGTGCACAGTACTATGATTTAATGCCACCAATTAACCTGATTTTTCCCTTCCCGTGTTACTGTCCCCTAAATAAATCAGATTTGTTGTTGTTATACTATATACTGTCTGTGGTGTTGGCACTTATGGAAACAGTATGTGTATGTTGTTTAACTTTAATTTACAGGGGGTCCTCAGAGACGTGCTAGGAGAATCAGTCTCGAGGGTAAGTGGCTTTGTAAGGTGAACAGTGTATATATGTAGGGTATTGGGTCTGTAACTCCTGTGTACTGTGTGAGCCACTAGAGGGAACCAAAAGGGGTCACGGTGTCCCAGAGGGCTGTGATCAAGCTAATCTAACCACTACAAACCCTGACCTCTGGGTGGAGGCACCTGCCATAGAACCTAAGCCCCTCAACCTGTCAGTGGTCAAGCAGGCAGGGGTAGTAGCCCTTGGGATAACACCACCTGGGGGTTACACCTGTATTTTAACACTGTATAGATCTTACGTTAGGGCCCAAGCTGACTACGCAGCATCCTTCTGGTCTCCACATTTAAAAAAGGACTCTGTGTTAATCGAGTCAGTCCAGAAGAGAGCCACTAAAATGATCTCTGGTGTTAGCTATGTAACCTATCCAGATAGACTAAAAGAACTAAAGCTGTAGCCATGGAATTAGGGGGGACCTATTACTTCTTTTCAATATCCTAAAGGACCCATGCCTTATGAATGAATACAATATTCCCTGGGGCCAAAAACCAGGGGGACTAAGGTGCCACAAAAGACAACTATTAATCCCTAAATTTAACACTAACAGAAGGAAGAATTACTTTGACGTAAGAGCAAGTAAACTTTGGAATTCATTACCTAACTGGTTAGTGGACATTACTTCTATGGGAATGGTTAAAAGTAGTCGGGATAAGTACCTTCTTTAAACTGGGGTCTCAATTCACCCTGCAGTTGCAGGGAAGGTGGTCTCGATGGGCCTCCGCCTACTTCCACCTTTAACAACCGAGTATTACTGAGTATATACCCAAAAGCCAATGGGCCAATTTTGGAATATTTCAAAAACATTTCTGGCAGCTTATGGAAAATGTCCTTTTTTCTTGTAGGGTTAACCTTCACCGATTTGAGGTAGATAAACATGGGCTCAAGAAACTTCCTCAGCCCTAATTACAGTCCGACAAGGTCCTAAATGGTTTTCTATTTTCTAACCAGACAAACGGAGTGTTTCCGGGAAAAAGTGGCACTAAAAAGCAACGCAAAAGCTCAAAGAAAGCAGCAGTATAGCACGCAGCCACCCACCCCTTATTAAACACATGTATTGAAGTCAAAACCATGTCAAACTGTACTGCTTTACTGAGACAGTTTCATTTATGCTGATACTTGAGTGTGCAAAGTGGTGCTTATCCCCAGTGGTGGCACTCTGTGGCCATTGAGGTATGCATCCGCATCAGCCAAATCAAGGAAAAGTGGTGGTTTTTAAAGTGCGGACACACATACTTGCTTGTGTGTGTGTGTGTGTGTGTGTGTGTGTGTGTGTTTTGTTAGTGTAGTTTTTAAAACAAGCATTTGTCAAAGCCAAACATTCGCTTGCAGGTATTTGCATTGGCGTTTGGCATTTATGCAGGCCCCCCTCCCAGTTGAATCCATGTCCCTTTAGCATCCATATCCCAACAGAGTACCTCTCTGCAACTCCTTTTGCATCTGATCAACATTTCACCCTCATACTTAAGTGTCTGTCTTAGGAACCCTAACGCTCTGGGCGTGCTCAAGGGAACGAGCCTGTGTGGAAACTACGCAACCCGTGCTTGTAACAGTCATTCAATGGAATTATTTCACCAAATTTTCAACATAGACATTTTGCCACCTCTGGTCATGAAAACTGTCACTAAGATTTTCTCACTATGTACCGAACACTGATTTCCCACAGCAACCACACTATTCTGTATCGGAAGTGTGAAAACACATTTTAGCCAGGATGTGAAAAATGGCAGCTGAACTGTTCATAAGGAGGTGTGGGAAAATGCAAATATTGGAAATCTGGAGTGAAAATATGACACATTCGCGAAGTTATGAGTGCGCATGGAAACTGCGCAATGCACTCTCATAAAACAGTCATTGTTTGGAATTTTTGCACCAAATTTTCAACATAGGCACTTTAGGATGACTGCTCATGAGCAGTGTCACTGTGATTTTCTTACTCTGTACTGAACATGATTTTCCACAGTGGCTGCGCTATTGTACGCCGGAAGTTCGAAAATGCATTTTGGCCAGGATGTGAAAAATGACAGCTGTACTGGTCATAAGGAGATATGGGAAAATGGCAATGTTGAAAATCTGGAGTGGAAATACTACAAATTCACAAACTTACGAGTGTGCACAGAAACTGTGCAACATACGCTCGTAACACAGCCATTTTATGGACTTTTGCCACCAAATTTTTAACATAGGCATTTTAGGACCTCTGCTCATGAACAGTGTCACTGTGATTGTTTTACTCTGTCATAAACACTGATTTCCAACAGCAACCGTAATATTTTGTGTGCGGGCCGCGAAAACACATTGTGCCAGGATATGAAAAATGACAGCTGTACTGTTCATAAGGAGGTGTGGAAATATGCCTATGTTGGAAATCTGGAGTGAAAATATTACAAATTCTAAATTCACGAGTGTGTGGAAACTACCGCCTACAACCTTACAGAAACAGTCATATTTTGGACTTTTTCACCAAATTTACAACTTAGGGTTTTTCAGAGCCCACCTCTGAATGTGACATAGACAGCCAGCCTCAGTGCTGTATCATTTTTAATATAAAATGTATTACTGACTGTCTCTGCTGAAAAATCTGGTGCTCTTAGAATGACCTCATTCATCAACCCCCACCAGATTTTAGCTAAAAGATGAAACCATAAGAAAATGCTGACAGCATGTGAGTTCCCACACTCAGTTTTTAGGGACCATGTGTTACATGTAAGGCCTTAATTAATGATCCTGTCTGTCTGAGTTAATTACAACCGTAGTTGCTATAACATATCCATTTTATGACGTTGGAAGGAAAAACAGGTTATTACATAGAAGTGTGATATCATAAAGATGCTTTCCTGTCCTGGAAGGAAGAAGCTTATTATGAAATCAAAAGAAGTGTCATTTGAAGGACATGAATTATGCTAAAGTTGCAGAATGTAATACTTTTGTATAAGATATATATATTTTATACATATCTGACAGAGGAGGAGCTAGCTGACCTCATACAAAAGGGGTTGGCCAATAAAGTTAAAGAATATTCTGTTTTACTACACAGAGACACTTTTATTTATTTTATTTATTTAGCTTTTGTTGACGGGTGACTTTTACCTAGACTCTGACTGAGGAAAGATCTTTGGAGCACTTGTAAACGGATATTTAAAAAGATTTCAAATCTAAGTACTGTAAGTAGGAATTTACACTGTTTAAACCTTGTTTCTTTTAAACGATTTGTATGTCTGGTGGTATAAGAGTTCTGTATTTTGCGTTTTACTTATTTTTTAACTATTTTAGTAAAATTATTTTTAGAACTTACTTGGTCTGTCTTTGACTTATTTTTTAGTTGTAAGAAAAGTATATGGTTATTGGAGATACTAAACATAAGCTTGAATGGTGGTACCAAACTGGAAAGAGAAGCGTTTTAAATCTGAGGTCTTTATTAAAGTTTTTAAGGGTTCATCTCTGTATACCTGCTTAGGTGCTCATAGGCAAAGATATCTGGCCCCAGAAGACAGAAATATCTGAGCCTGCGCTTGAAACGCTTAGCAAGAGGTTCACAATTTGAATCTACTTAGAACTTGAGACCAAATGTTGATCCGAACTCACAAAAACAGACAAGAAGGTTACCTTGTCTGTTACACTGTTCACAAGGCTGTGCTCAGAGGTTGGTACTTTGGGAGTAGAGGGCCTGACCTGCTGAGTGGGTTTGTGACAATGAACACCGACACTGTCATTTCATTAATCAGTCCTGAAAGGTGATTCCACACAGTGACCACAAAATCACCTTTTTCGGACCGAATAACGCCATGACAGTGACTGAATTCATGAGAAGGGGTGTCAAGAACTCCATGTTGAAACTTTTGGTGCCAAAAGTTGAAAGAATGGCCGAGATATCCACCTAAGTTGGGAAAACCCTATTTATGCCATTATACAGCTTACTGGCATTTCCTCAGTTTGCGGTCGGCTTTGAAAAGTGAAGACGTGTTCCTGGTCCATCGAAGATCGTCACGCCGGCCTCCGGAGGCAGTATGGGGTGAGGGGGTGTGGGAGATGGGTGCGCAGAGGGTGGGCACGGGTTGGTGGGGGCAAGGACTAACCGAGGGACTGTTTTCTTGTTTTATAGAATTTAAAAAAAAGACAAAAGCAGGCAGCTTTGGCATGCTGGGTGAGCCCCAGCATGCCACCACTTGTTTATTAGAGTGGAGCCGCAGGGATTGGGCACCCCGCCGCCATACAGTGTATGTGTGGGAGGAGGAACATGACAGCACTGGGTGTGCTCCCAGCATGCCAATTGCTTGTTTTTTTTTGGGGGCTGCAGCCAATGGGAGGATTAGGCACCCCATTTGCCTCACAGTGTGCTGGGGGGGTTCATAAGCCGAGGGGATTGGGACCCCTTGGCACACAAGGTGGGGGCCGGGGCCAAAGGAGGAGGGGAGGACACTAACAAAGGGAGGAAGCAGGAGGGATAGCCGAGCTGCATGGACAGCAGAGTCTGCTATGTATGCTAACTGCACACACGCTACCACCGCTGATTGCAGTGGACCTTTCTTTGATGTGAAGATCAACACAGCCGAACTGCGGTCATACACATGGCCTCGGCATGTATTGTCCCCTAGGGTCGCGCTTGGCACTGATCACTGCATTGGGGAGGGGAAGGGTCACACACCTACAAAACTTCTACTGTTGCAAGACGTTCCTTGCGCATGTGCGCAAGTGAATGTAAAAATTGTGTACAGTGTGGCTCCTCATTTTGTGAAAGTAAGGGATGGCTAGGGGATGGTGGCCAAAACAGGCAATAATTTATTTTTTTTTGTTGTGGTTTAGCTGTTGCGTCTGGTGCATATCATAGACTCCCCATCACCCCACAAAGCCTCAACGCTGATTTGCACCTTAATTGGTGCTTTTTCAAGGATCTTATTTTCTAACCATATCATCTGCATACACTCATGTTCCTTGCACAGACTTGTCCTAGTATTTGTGCCTGTTCTCATATTCTTGTAAATTCTTGAACGTTTTTCAGCTGTGTCCAAGCACAAAGGGCACATTCGTACTAGCAGGGATTGCACTGCCTCTTTCTTGTGTATCTATTCTGGGCTTCGAAAAAGGGAGTTTTTGTCCCAGTGGGCCCACCGTTAACAGCATTTAATAAGTTATATGTGACTCATATGATTGTTCATTTAAATTTTGAGCTTACCAGGAATTTCTTTTTTGTTCCACATTGCAGTTCTTTTTTTAAATTTTCATTTTACCTCCCCTCAGCATAGCTTCCCTGTCCCTTCAGCCCAGCCCCAGCCCCGTCCCTTCAACTATCCAACACTCCTCTGTGCATTCAGAACCAACGGTGTACTCCCCACGGTGTGGCCTGATGACAGCGAGGCATCATCTCCCAATGCTCCAGCTAATGTGGGGTTGGAGCAGCTGGTAGTGGACAGCGGGGTCCAGACATGCCAGCTATCATGTTGCCTGCTCCGAGGATTTTCTGTTTTTTAGGCCCTCCTATCTCCTTGGCATGCAGTCAGTGAGCGTGTGCCACACCAACCCAAGGGTGAGGAGCTGATGATGCTGCCTGGTCCCCACAGAGCCAAGGCAGCTTTCCCACCTGCTCAAAGAACAGGATGCTCAGCACCCTACCCCCGGGTCAGTGCATGACACTTCTGCATCTTGCTCTAGACCCCCACTGGCCCAAAAGAAGTTGGTTCACCATTTTTAATACCAACCAGGTTCCAGGAGGTTCTTTTGGAACCGACTCTGTCATCCTTAATGAAAAACACCTATTTAGTGTGTGTGTGTGTGATTTCAGTCAGCAGTGGGGTTCATTGCCCCTGTTCCTTTGTCAATAAGCACTCTGGGACTTTTTTGTTGTTGTTGTTAAGGTGTAACTCCCCTGCAAATGGAGGTTCCCAAAAGTCTTCCTTGGGCTTGCCTAAATGCCTACTGCCAGGCTGGTGTTCTGTGTCCTAGCAATTTAAAAGTGTTTGCATGTGAGTGCCCTGTTAGGCTCCATGCCTGTCTCTTTAAGAGCTGCCTATCTTGTGGTGTAAAATTAATCTGGGTAGGGACCGAGTAGTCTCAGGCTTGAGTCCCACACGGGCTGCAGTGCTATCGCTCCATTCTGCTATCGCTATTTGCGCAGAGGGAGCCCTGCTAGAACTGTGCCTGTTTACTGTTTATCTGTTTTAATAATAATAATATTGCAGTTTGTCTAACCTGCCTTCCTTTTGCAGCATGGACATTTCAATATTGCCCCACCGTCTTGGTTCTGGACTGCCTGGTGTGACCAATCAGTACCTTTGGGGACTTTAAAATGGTGTCTGTCCCCAGGGGTCTTGTGAGAGCAAATTTCTGTAGGAATTGTAGTTTTGCACTTTGCCTAACTGGACCTGGAGGGCCCTTGCTTTGACAGACTAATGGATCAACCAACCAGAACCTTTTGGACTGAAGGGAATTCCCAAGCTGCCTGCTACAGTGTGTCAGTCTGGAGTTAGTGTTTGGAGAGTAAACAGCTTGAGTGATTAGAGCAGCAGCTCCTGCGTGAGTTCAGGTGGGAGATTGGTGGAAAGGCTGTTTGGCCTGCCTGCCGCTGTCCCTAGAGAGGGAATCCTTTGAAAGGCTTAGCAATCGGACTGTATCCGAACTGTAAAGCTACCAACTGTCCCTATTTTCCCAGGACAGTCCCTATTTTAGGCAGCATGTCCCAGTGTCCCCACAAGTTTTGCAAAATGTAACTTTTGTCCCAGTTTTTGCTTACTTGTCCCAGTTTTGTCCCCCTTTTTTTTTTTGCTGACTGCTAATCCGTGAGTGACTTATTTCAGCACTACTGTGGCACTGCTCGGGCTGGACAGTAGTTTGCAACTTCAATCCCTGCGCCCGTGTTGCACTGCAAGCATGTCAGTGGGAGCACAGTAAAGCATGTTCCTTCCTGTTAGATTAGAATGGGTAGTAGTGCAAACAAGCACCTGTGGACGTCTGCCTGCCAGCAGCTTAGAGGGACTCCAGACAGAGAAGAGACCGGCAGCAGGGAACTAAGGTACCCAAACCTGATCAGCTGTAGGGAAGTGTGTGAAAACAATCTGGTGTGGTGGTGAGAGTCACTGAAGTGAAGTTTGCTCAGCAAATGAAGTGAGTGTAAACAGGTTGGATGGGACTGTCAGGAGGAGCAATACATGCAATGTCTGATTCAATTTAAAGCAGGTTTGCTTCTAATGAACTTTCTGTACATCATGATTTGGAACTTGCTTCAGCAGAATGATGTATTGTTTTAATCTGAATGTTTGCTACTGGTATTACTGTGGGGTGGCATGGCCAGAGCAAGCAGCAAAATTGAACTGATTGTGTGCAGCGTGAGTGACATGGTAAAGTAATGATCAGGATGAACTGTCCCAGTTTTAGACCTCAGAAAGTTGGTAGCTTTACGAACTGGAGTGTGATAAAGCCACTGAAGAGTGACCAGATTTAAACCTGAAGAGAGAGAAGATTTGCTGTCACGCGATCGGCCTGTCAGGAATCCATTCACCATAGAACTCCTGGTTTTGCTCAGACACTGATATTGCGACTGGACTGCTATCCGTTTAGTGGTATGGTTATTGCTTTACTATAAATGTGCTGTAACCTGCTAGTGGGTCGCGATTTGGTTCCCCACTGTATAATTGTGCCTTGCTTGCTGGTAACTGCATCTAGCCCCCACCCGACTGAATCCGCATTCTTCTCCAATTGGTCTGGGCCTCCACACTTTGGCCCAGCCAGCTACTCACGCCACAGAGAAGACCATCGACGAGAGACCTGCCTGGAGATCAGCCCCCTGCTCAACATCACGAACTGGAATGACAACAAGGTGAATCATGTGGGCTGTGATTCTCCTGGCAAACCAGCAAGTCATCCTGCAGTCTCCATTTTGTCCATCCTGTGTCCTGTACTGGGTAGCGTGAATAAACACCAGGGTAGCTCCCTGCAACAACAGCTCAATCAAAGTGTGTTGTCTGATTTGTTTTGTCTAATCATCATGAACTGAGCCTCCTGGCACTGGATTACAAATTGTGTGTGGTTGTGCATACCTTTTCTTTTCATCACAGGACCCCAATCAGCTGTGGCGCCGGCCTACCCCAGGCAATGCATCAGGCTAGCCTATCTCACCAACTGGGTACCCAGCGTGTGTGTGACTGTGTTGAGGGACTAAAAAGTGCATGCATAATTGCCTGACTAGATCAGTTACAGAATCAATCAACCTAATTACACCCCTCCCTTGTTCAAGTCCCCAGAATAAATCCGACCTAACTCTTTTTGCATCTGATTTGACTGTGGTTCTAGTTTGTACCAAAAGCACTGTATTGTTGCTATTTGCTGTACCTAACTTTGTTTTACAGGGGTCTCCAGGGTCGAACTGGTGGAACCAGCCCTGATGGTAAGTGCAAACAGTGTGGGGATTTGTATGCTGAACAGGGTCTACTGTGAAAGTATTTTTGCATATTGTCTAGGCCACTGGGGTGGGGTTACAGTGTCCCGGAGGTTTGTACCTAGGTTAGCCTTGTTACTAACAACCCTGTCCTCCGGGTGGAGGCACCCATTTCAGTACCCAGGCCCCTTAACCTGCAACTAGCCACGCAAGCAGGGGTAGTAGCCCTTGGGATAGCACTACCTAGGGGTTACAATGTACAGAAACCAGCAAGCTCTATCAGTTTTCTAGTTCTTCTTCTAAATCAGGGGTCCTGCGTCTCTCACCATGCTCCCTGCAAATCCAGCTAAATGGAGTTTGGCCGGGGCTGTTGCCGGGGGCTTGTGATCCTCTGGGATTGTGAGTTTATGTCCCAGCCTTACCAGCTGGCCTCAGGTTCCAACATGCAGGACTAACACTTGCAGTCAGTTTCTATTCTGAAGGTCACTTGCACCAGGCAGCTGTGGGACTAGAGGAAGGTGGGAATCACAAAGAGATACTTTCTCTCTCGGCTGTTATACAAGTAAGCAGTAACATTCAACAACGTGTACAGTAAATATCTAAAGTGGTGTTACGACATGCTAAATACTGTAAATACTAATTATTTAATTTGCTTTTCAAGCCACAAGAGGGTGTTCATTTGAGTCTCACTTTAAAACTAGGCCTAGTTTGGACAGGGGATAGTCCAAGGTCTGCCCATTAAGGAAAGGGTAAATACCTGATTTTGAATATTTGGCCAAATGTCATATTTGGGCTCCCCAATAATAGGGTATTCATTATTCATATTTGGGTGTTGGGGTGGCATGATTAAAAAAAAAAGAAAAGAAAAGAACGCCCTACCCTCCTCCCCAGCCAAATCCATAAATTTAGCTCCCGTTCTCCACCCTCTGTTAGAAATCCAGTTCCATCCTCCTCCCCTAAGCACCCACAATTTTATATTTAAGTAGATTAAAACTCCCATGATGGGCGTCCAGCACAACCCACCTGCCTCCATGGCTGGCCACGATCTAAGCACTCATTTGTGCTAAAGGAAAAACATTTTCCCTCCTTTAGCCTTGCAGCACCTGCAGCAACCCTCCTCCCAATTCTTGAATTAAATGACCCAACTTCTGACTGGCCATCCCCAATCACAAGAAGGCGTTACTGGTTTCAATCTCGCCCCTCCTCCCACTGGTTGGCCTTCTGCAGAATGGGCACCCCACACTCTGCTCATACTGTATCATGAAACCAGCGGGTTTCATTGCACAAAGTGAGCAATGCAAGAGCATTTTCATTCTGCAGAAGGTGGCCAACTGTGGAGGAGGGCGTGGTTTGTGACGGTCACTGTCTTGTGATCGGCAGATGGCCAGTCAGGAATCTGACATTTAACTCAAGAACTGGGTTGTTGGGGGGTAGTTGGAATGTGCTGCAAGGATGGGGAGCAATTACTTTTCATTTAGCGCAAACAAACGCTTAGGCAGCAGCTGGCCATGGAGGCAGGAGTGTTGCACCAGGTGGCTATCATGGAGTTTTAACTACTTACATAAAAACTGTGGGCACATGGGGACTGGGTTTCTAACAAAGAGTGGGGGGAAGGAGGCTTGAATTTAAGGGTTTGACTGGGGACGAAGTGCTCTTTTTTTTTTTTTTTATTCTTTTTTAATAGTATTTCCTGAATAGAAATAGGTACAAATAGTGTCACTATTCGTTATTCTTTTTTTTTCCATGTAGTTTTTTCTCTCGGTCTGGAGGCAGGAATGTTGTGGTCCTGCCTCGGAGGATCTCAATCCGCCCTGCACACAGGGCTTCACTGAACCTTCCCCATGTGCCTCATTTTCCAGTTTTCTTTCTCCCCCATTATCCTGGGACCCCAGAATACGGTCGCTCATGCGCTCTGTGACTCTGGTGACAGCCCTTTCCTACTACCTGGCCTAATGCCTGGCTCCATACAGCTTGGTGCTGCCACCTAGTCTCCACTGGGTGGTAGCCAAGAGCCAAGAAAACCCACATCCCACCCTGGGAGAGGACAGCTGCCTTGCGGCTGCTCAATTCAACTCTTGCATGCGCTCTGTGACTCTGGTGGCCCTTTCCTCCACCCGGCCTAATGCCTGGCTCCTTACAGCTTATGGCGCTGCCACCTAGCCTCCACATTGTGGCAGCCAAGAAACCAGGCAACTTCATCCTGCCCGGGAGAGGGAGACTTGACCTTCTGGCTGCTCAATTCATCTCCTTGCCCTCCTCCCCGGTCAACCCCCCACGCCTCAGGCTCATTCCTGAACCCGAGTCCCCAACATGGGAGGAGGTAAGGCATCCAGCACCTCGGCTCTCCATGTCACTGGGTCGGCCCTATTCATAATTCTTATCCAAATACGAATGCTGAATTATTCAAGGTATTAGGGAAATACTGTTTGTTACTCACATACTCCTACTGCCCATCACACACATTTTTTGCCAAAAATGTTTTCCACAGTAACCATGATATTATACAAAACTTAATTCAGAGTATGAAATCCTTTTTCAGCCACTAGCCAGCCCCCACAGACATTTTACTGGCCCAGCATTTGGCTAGTGGGATGGTGCTAATGTCAGGCCCTGCAGTTTAAGCAGCTGCAACAAATATATGTGTAGCTGACTGAGATGAGTGTGTACTTTGTTGCTGTGCTACAGCAGGTAACATGTTCCCTCTGCTAGCGATCAATCATTTTTTACTGTCTCAGTAAACTGCCTTTGTCCCCCGACGCCACCGTATATACAGTTTAGGACTGAGCTATACAAATATTAATTGACACAAATACAGCAGTAAACTATCTACAAATATAAAATATCACTCTTAACTATCTGTGCTGATGTTAAGAGCAAATAAATTAGCATTTGGCCTAGGCTGACACTGGTGTGAGACACATTTTGTATGACAGTGACTGCTCGTAACATGAGCGCAGATTTTATTAATAACGCCAAACTCTAACCCATTAGCTCAGTGGTGTGGCCACGGCCTCGAGTGATGGCCACTGGGTTTGGGGAATCCAGCCCAGGTCATCGAGGCCAGCTTGGGGGGCAGAGGGAGTATCAGACATCCCAGAGGGAGCGCACCTCCTCAGGGGAGGGAGGGCAGCTGGATCCACTGCAATACTGCCACCTGGAGGATCACAGGTGACAGTGCAGTGGAAGCAGCTTTGCAGGAGTGGGGGGGGCATTGCCTGAAGCCGCTCTATGCACAGTTGAGTGCATGTGTACCCTAGATTCCTGAGGGAAGGGGCACAGAAAAATCCCTGGCCAGCGCAGGATGACCAGCTGGATTTCCAGCCTGGACGTTAGTTACTTCTTTGCTGTGAGTGTGCAGTCTTTGCGTGCCTTTCTGGATGACAAGTTGACCTCTGCAGACCTCCTCCAGATCTGGATCCTGAATTGTGGCAGGAATTGGTGAGCCCCACCACACCCGGCATTGGGTGGGGGAGTATGCTGTAAGGGACAGGAGCTGAGGTAAGCCCAAGAGAAGCTGGGTGACGTGGGTGGGAAGATCAGTATGAAGGAGCATGGCTGGAGAGAAGGGGAATAAATAGAATCACTAAACAGTATTAATAATAACACTCAAACTCCTGTTCTTGTGATATAATTATCAACAGAGGCAAGTCTGGAAAGTTAAATATTATATTGGAAAAGCTCCCTTAGTCAATCAGAATGCAGACTTACGGTCCGGTTATTCTGCAATCACTGGACAGTTAACTGATTAATGGGACAGTGGGTCTGCATTCCGATTGGCTAAGATTAATAATGGGACACTGGCTTTGCATTCTTATTGGCTGCTGCATTTGTACTTAGACAGTCAGAGAGCAAGCCCAGTTTGCCCTCCCATTTCAACATGCAGCAACTACTTTTAGAGAGTCTAGTAACCCTACAGTGCCTCTGTGAGAAGCCGTTCCTGCTTTCTCACAGATACGCTGTGGCATGACAAACAGATTTGGCAGTTTAAAATTTGTTTTTTACTTCTTTCAGTATAATAGCAATAATACCAGTAATGGTCTGCAGTAATAATAGAACCGGGGGGCTCAATAAACACCTTGGCCTTTGGCTTTGGTGTTTATTACCCCTTTTCAGGTTATTACCTCGCAAACCCAGATCGCTATGACATTATCACTATAATATTTCTAGCCAGTTTCTTGCAATGCAGATCCAGGTCTGGGAACAAGTCTGAGACACTGGAGGGCCAGTGTATGTGGGCTGGGATAGACGCTCACTTCCTCGTGGTGGGAAGCTGACGGATTCCTGATACAGAAGCACCCTCGGGGGGGGACAGGAAGATGCACAGGTTTACATGCCCTGCAGACATCCATTGCATCCGTTCCACATGTGCGTTAACAGCCAGCATCTCAGTGGTGGAAGCAGAGGGGAGAAAAGGCCTCCCAGGATGGTGCATCTGCAGACTTGGGCTCAGGGTCACCTGTCAACTCAGCACAAAGGGTCCCCAGCCACTGAATTTGGACTCCTAATGTCTCTACCAGAGTGGGTAAGGAGTGGGTAACACACAGGGCAGATAAAGGGGACCCTCTGGGGGACCAGAGCAGTTGACAGGGCAGGACAGTTGTTATATGAGGCAGATGGTAGCCAAGGCTGGGGGAGGAAAAAAGAACAAATAAAAAAAAAGATATAAACTACTAGTAAACACAAGCGTGCAAGCAAACACAAATATTGACAAAGCATCAGTACCAGCCCAGTTTAGGGACCTAGTCCAGTTTTTTCTCTGGGTGTTCAAGGTGGAGTAGGCGAATGTGTAATAATGGAGCCAGTCCCCAACATGTCCCCTAGCACGTGTGTGTAGCATTGCAGGACCCTGGGAGTTGGCACTGTGTCAGACTGACAGGGGACTCTGTCAGGAAGGAGACACGGCAGCTCTCCCCGCCGGTGCTGCTGTTAAAATCAATAGCTCGAGCTGATTGGTTTTACAGGAGCCGAGAGATAGTCTTACAGCACGTCTGACCCTCTTTTAAAAGTCAATCCCTGGAGCAGTGACACGGCTGTGAATCAATTAACTTTCTCCATACCCTGTCAGAGCATCAGCTGCCGTCCTGAGGTGCCGTGGAAATGGAAGGAGAGGCACATTAACAGAGCTGGCATGTCTCGTGTCATGAGGTGAATCAGACTAATAGTAGGGGCACTGTTTCCACAGTGTATGAACATTCACTATAACGCTAATTAAAGTCTTGTGTGTAGGAGAACTGAGTAGAACTTGTAAGTCATTATTTCCTGTAAAGCTGTTTCTAGAAATACTAGATGCCACTCTATTATGTTTTAGTCTTTATTTGCCTTTCAGTTAACTCATTGGGCATTTCTAATCTACAACCTGGTGAAAAGTATTATTTTAGAACTGAATGATTGCATTGTGTTGCATTTATGAACAAACAGGGGTTGTACCCTTCTTTTATGATTCCCACGTCTCCCACTCCCATGTCGCAACTGGGAACGGTCCTCTGGGTTCAGTGTGCTTACCTAGTAAAATATGTATAAACAAAAGAAATGCCTTTTGTGCCTAGTCTTAGCTATTAGAGCTCTCCAAAACTTGGATATGTTGTACAGATGGCCCTTAAAGGGACACTGTCAACCGCTTTTTGCATTGTATTGTTTCTAGTTGAAACCTACATTTTATGGTTGTTTACGTTCTGTGAAATTCACTGATGCCTCTGGTTGTTGAATCTGCTTCCTTTCTTAGTAGAACCGAAATGCATGCTAATGATGTAATTATACCCAGCTTTGTTTTGTATCAAACCCTTGATATACTCTTATTGCATACTTCCTGAACATTAGAACATCTTCAAATAATGCAGCCACTCATCATGCAGTATTCCTCTCCACCCACTGCATTTTGAGTGGCTAGACTGTGATCAGGTGTTCCCTAGTCCAGGAAAGATGCAGTGAGTTGATCAAGGACTATAAACAAACATGTTTTCATGGTAATACCAGTATGGTAGGCAGTCAGTAAAAAAGAATCAGAATCAAGCTACCAGCTACATCAACAGTCTCTACACAATGTGAGCAATCAGAAAGTGTGTTTTTTAAAGACATTTTGATGCCTAAGGGGGTGGACAGTGTCCCTTTCACACCAATGTGTAGATAGGAAGTACTCACATGATTTAGTAAAAGTCTAGAAAAGATAGAACAACTGCAGAATCTGAATCAAGTAAGGCATAATGCACATTGTTGAAAATGGAAACAATTCACTGGGGAACCTACTACCTTTCAGTAGGACCAACATACCTGATGGAGACCCGCTTCCTCTTTATATGTTGATTTCTTTCACTTGATTTAGTCAGTTTCATGCTGTAACGGTTGCATTTATACAGGAGCAGGCTTTACCATTTTGCTCCTCTTGAATACTGTCAGGCTTTTAATTTCACTCCTGAACTGAGTTCCCCAGGCCCCCCTTTCCACTATTGATAACACAGGACAAACGTGCTGTTATAAGGGAGCAATGCATGCCTTGGGTGGTTGTTGGGCACGAGGCATAGCCAAGTACCACAACCACCTGAAAAATGCATTAATCTCGTAAGACACCCTGGAATGATCACTCATAAAATGTTTTTTTATTTGAAAAAAAAACGTAGTTAATGTGAGGTGTAGAAAATAATCAGCAGTCGTGTGATGTGTTTTAACCAATCAGGTGACAGGAGTTTCATGGCCCATTTTATAATATTTGAAATTAGCTTCTACAGAAAAAACTAGTTTCTAGTTTACAGGCAGTTCTCCTTTAAATTTCATTTGGATTGGGGAGGCATGCTAGCCCATCATTTTAAGGGTTTTATTGTACTATTGATTCCCCTCGAGATAAGAACTATTCACTCCGCTCACCAAAATAAAAATATTTAATCTATTTTTTTCATTGTGTGTCATAAAGTGTATATCTACCTCCTTCTTGTATCACTAGTGTTTCGCCATTCTATGATGGCTTCCTCAGGGTGACAGGCAGAGATTACAAGTGTACTTTGTCACTAACTTTGCAATTATGTAATCAATCAGTCTGTGTCCTTCGATTGTGCCTGAAGTACCCCTCCTATCTGTAGATATCCTCGCTTGAGTTTTTACACAGCCAACATCCAGACAGTTTGTTGGAGTTCCTGTTGGTGTCAGTGTCAGTGGATGTCGTAGTGCTCAGCAATCCCTGCTGTTAAGGGACTGAAAGCAAACTGAAAAATGGCTGGATAGCAGTGGGATAAAAACTCAAGCAAGGAGATTTGCAAACGAGGGAACTATGGGAAATCTGACTATCATTTTGGTTGCCATGTAGAGCACTGGGAGTCGAACCTTGGATGTCCCTGTTCAGTTCATTCCGTCATGCAGCAGTGACTTCGCTATTATTGTTTGTGCCAAGACTGGCACCTCCAATGGCACTATGTCACGCTGGAGTGTTAAAAGGCAGATGGAGTAGGCCCAGATTTTCCCTACACAGGACTAGAAATTCTGACTTACTGATGCACCAGTTAAGATGGTCATGCACCTCACTGGCCTGTCAGTGCAGCGGTAATACTACTGCTTGTGATACTGGCGACCCATGTTCAGGAATAAGCACAGGCTGTCGAGGGCCAGCAAGGGGAGGAAGGATCGAGCATCCCAAGGAGGGGGGGATGCTGCTCCTGCAAGATGACTGCCATATGGTGGAGACAGGTGGTGGCACAGCAGGGAGCACCAGAAGGGAGTGGGGTTGCTGCCAGACACCCATCAGGGATGCATGCGTAGCCATGTCATGGCATGCCAGCACCCTGGGAAGAAAAAACAGACTGAAGGAAAATGCTGCCTCAAGTTGGCAGCCCCTCCTCTGCAGGCCCTTGCACAACCAATATGGCTCACCGTCCACCATCAGGTCCCATGTAAGTGGTAGATAACCAGTAAGTCCAGGAAAAGGCGGCAACAGGGTGGGGGGGGTCACCGCTGGGTGAGACTGGTGAGAGAAAAAGCACTATGGGAAAAAAAAGATGGCCACCTACTGGGACGCATGGTGCCCCAGCAGTAGCATAACTACAGGACTACATGGTGCCCCAGCAGTACCACAACTATGTGCCCCAGTGGTAGCATAACTACAGGGCCACATGGTGGCGCAGTCATAGGATAACTACTGGGCCACATGGTGCCCCAGTGGTAGCATAACTACAGGGCCACATGGTGCCCCAGTGGTAGCATAACTACAGGGCCACATGGTGCCCCAGCGGTAGCATAACTACAGGGCCACATGATGCCCCAGTGGTAGCATAACTACAGGGCCACATGGTCCCCCAGCGGTAGCATAACTGCAGGGTTACATGGTGCCCCAGCAGTAGCAGTATCCAGTGATATGGCGAGTCAAATTGAGCAACTCGATATGAGCAACTCAATTTGACCACCTGTCAGTTTAGCCAATGGAAGAGGATAGCAAGGCACGGTATGAGCTACACTGTAAGGGGAATAACGGCGACTGAGGAGTAAAGCGAACGGTAATGGGAGCTATAGGGAAGAAGTATATGGGAGGTAGTTGGGCCAGGCAGTTCCCAGCTGGCCACTTGATGCTGTGGCTTGAGTCAGCAGTGCCTCCAGTATGAAAGGACCCAGATTCAGACCATGCTAGGTGCGTACAGATTCTTTTTACGAGCGTGTGTGGTACTTATGGTTCTTTTTTCTAACATTTCCTGGAACTGTGCACCATTGTCCCCCGTCTCCCCCTTCCCCCAAACAGCCCACTCCCGAGTTACCTCCCATACCCCAGTGTCAGGCCCCCCTCCCCCAGCGTTGCTTATAATAGGAGAGGGGGTGCGGTGGGCACAGCCCCCCCACATAAAATATAAGGAAATTTTGGCTCTATAGAGTGTTGTGATTCCTGCTGATGTTGGGCTCGCTGTAGTGCACTGTCGCTGTTCCTGTTTTTCAGCACTGTGTACTCATGGAACTGTACAACGCTATTTTTCTTTCACCATTATGACGGGAACCAACGGTAGCATAACTACAGAGGCCACATGGTGCCCCAGTCATAGTATAACCACAGGGCCACATGGTGCTCCAGCCGTAGCATAACCACAGGGCCATATGGTGCCCAAGCGTAGCATAACTCACAGGGCCACAATGTGTCCCAGCCACATGAATTCTACAGGGTCACATGGTGCCCCAGCTGTAGCATAACCACAGGGCTAAATGGTGCCCCAACCATAGCATAACTACAGGGCCACATGGTGCCCCAGTGGTAGTATAACAGGGCCACATGATGCCCCAGCTGTAGAATAACTACAGGGCCACATGGTGCCCCAGATGTAGCATAAATACAGGACCACATGGTGCCCCGGTGGCAGCATAACTACAGGACCACATGGTGCCCCCGCTGTAGCATAATGAGCAGCCATATAGGTGACCCAAGTTCTTTAGCGAACTCGGGTAGCTTGCGTCAGATAGCTAGGGCTGGGACTGTGCTGCTGATGACCGCATCTCCCAGCCCAGGGAGGAAGATGCCATGTTTTGCTGCAACAGTGACCCCTACAAAGGGTGAGGAGCTTGCTCTGCCTGCACAGTGCACACTGCACATGCAAGAGGTTGACGGTTTTAATGTACTTCTCTTTACAGTTTGTTTTTTCCTGTACATATTTTTGCTTCTATGTAATTATTCCTGCTGGACTACGTTAATGTATTGACTGCTGCTATCCTCCCTAGGATCCCCATGAAGAGAGAGATGCTACATCTCATAGTGTTATACTGGTTGGAGTAATTTCAAATAAATGAATAAACAGTAACTGCCCATGCCTGGTGAGGTGAGAGAGAAAACCTCAGCTGCTGTACAGAAGCAGACTACCAGTACCTTTGGACCACATGACACTTAGCCTTCCACTCATCACCAGTTCTAAGCACCTTCAGGGGGGACCCTGGAACCCCTGTCATGGGGACAGCAGAAGTGGACAGGCCAATGGCCAATGCGGCTGGGTGGCTGCTATTGGACCTGAGGGGGAAAATGACATGTGGATGGCCAGTATATAAAAATCTCTATGGAAAAAAGGATGGCCAACTACTAAGAGAACTCTGGTCTGAAATTAATGGACTTTATGACTTGCACTAGTGAGTGGTAGGCCAAGGCCTCCAAAACATTACCCGTACTACTAAAATTCAAAAGTTAAACCAGTTGCTAAACAGTTTCTAATTTTCATGATATCTCAGGCAAAGCCCTGAAATGCAGTACCTAGGGCCTTAGTCTTAGTGGTGATGAGTGGCTGTGCAAAACAGGGGAAAACTGTAGCCTGCTGTGTCCTCACCACACTGTTCTGGCAACTCCCACAGGTCCTGATTAGTTGTAGGGGATGGAAGTCCCTCCCTTATGACTAAGTTTCTGTGGAAATGAGCTGTCCAGATGATAGCAAGTGAAGACAGGAGGTTGTGACACTCCAGCATGCTCGCTGCATAGTGCTATGCTGCGAGTCTGTAGAGGGTGGTGCCCATTCAGAAGTCGGTGGAACAGGCACTGCCCTATCTTGAGATGGTGATAATGTGGTGTCCAGTCCACCAACTTCAGAACAGGCACCACCCCTGCCTAGAGACTTGCAGGTGCGGTGCCCGATCAGAAGTCATCTGAACCTCTGGGAACCCCAACACCATGTGCCTCCTGGGCACACTGATTCTGCAGTGAGGTAAGCTCCAGGCAACTCTCATTTCCCCTGGTGAATGAAATGCTGTACCCAGTAATGTTGTTCTCCTTGAGGAACTAATAAAACTTGAGCCTAGAACACTCAATGCTTTCAACGTTTACTGCTTCTTTCGGGAGCTTGTTCCATACACCTCTCAGGGTATACCAAATAAATATAGAAAGGTAAGGGATAGTGGCACTCAGACAGTGTTATCAGGGAGCTGAGCACCCTCCAATGGATAGCTGCTATGTAGTGGCACTCGGATAGTGTTATGAGGGATCTGAGCAGCCTCAGATGGATAGCTGTGCTATATAGTGGCTCTTGGATAGTGTTATGAGGGATCCGAGCACTCTCTGATGGACAGCCCTACTATCTATCTTCAGGATCCAACACCCATCTACCAAGCCTGTATTTCGGATCCAGAGTCAGATTTGGGGAATTTGTGGTCAGATGGGGATGGCTGTCTGGATCCAGGGATAAGATCTTTGGAACCAACCTTCACATAGCTGTAATCCGACTGTCGGATCCCTTGGATCCAATCAGTTCCTATGGCTCCAATTGGACCTGTTCTTGGAATCTGAGGAGATCAGATCCATGGTCGGATGCCATCAATATCTGATAGTATCTGACATCTGATTAAAAACAGTGGCATTCACCAGTATCTGACCTTGGTGGATACTATCTGAGCAGCAGTATTTTGGGGAGATAAAGACACAGTGTATATGCAGTCAGTTCTGTAACCCTACCTTGAAACTACAGAGAAAGACACAGTGTCTATGCAGTCAGTTCTGGAACCCTACCTTGAAACTACAGAGAAAGGCACAGTGCCTATGTGTGACAGAAAGCTCTGCACTCTTGAGGACTGACCTTTTCTTAAATCTGTTGCAACAGTTCTTCTATTTCTTAGCCTAATCCATCCTTTACAATTTCTAGTCCATAAGGTTGGCCACCTATGGGCATTCCCCCCAACCCCCTTGGCTATGCTATAGTGTCCTCTCTAATTTTCCTTTTCCCTCTCAGGTCCTCGTACAGGGAGGTTATTGTGGTGACTTCAGGGTATATGTAAAAAAGGTTGTGTTTATTGTTGTTGGATTTAGTATGTAATAGCACTATGTCATAAAATACCTTGATGTATATATCTTATGTTTATGAAACCTGTAAATGTTGAAAATGCCATGGCACTAGGTGTTTTTGATAATGGTAAAAAGTACTAGGTGACTATTATAGAAATTAAATTAGTTGTGCTATTTAAAATGCACGTAAATTGCTGTTAACTGAACAAGTCTGAAATTACATGGTGATTTGCATATATCCCATGATGCTTTGCATTATGGAAGTATGTATGATGTTGTATTTCTTTGAAACTTGATTTGTTGCCAATGCCCTTTGGGGTAACCCATGTTTCAGTGTTTCTGCACTGAGGTTCTTTGTTTTTTAGCTTGTTTTTTTTTTCTTTTTGAGCCCCCACTACACAAGCGAACGAGGCCCACATAGGGAAGAAGGGTTTTCAGTGTAAAGTGGTTAGAGCAGAGATCAGTGTCAGTAGGTGCTGGCTAAGTGCAGAGAAAGAACTTTCATAGTTTGTTGCTGCAAACTGATGTATTGAAGAAGGAATATGCTATTGCTGAAGCTTATTTCCTGTGTTCTGAATAAACATCACACAGAGAGTGTGTGTTGAACCTGAAATTTGGAGTCTGGTCCATCTGTTATCTCACAACGCCTCCACACTATGCAGTCAGTCTTGGAACCCTACCTTGAAACTACAAAGAAAGGCACAGTGTCTATGCAGTCAGTCCTGGAACCCTACCTTGAAACTACAGAGAAAGGCACAGTGTCTAGCAATCAGTCCTCAAACCCTAGCTTGAAACTACACAGAAAGATGCATTGTCTATGCAGACAGTCCCAGAACCCTATCTTCAAACTACACAGAAAGACACAGTGTCTATGCGGTCAGTCCTGGAACCCTACCTTGAAACTACAGAGAGACACAGTGTCTATGCAGTCAGTCTTGGAACCCTAGCATGAAACTACAGAGAAAGACACGATGTCAATGCAGTCAGTCTTGGGAACCCTACCTTGAAACTACAGAGAAAGACACAGTGTCTATGCAGCCAGTCCTGGAATCCTAACCTTGAAACTACAGAGAAAGACAAGGTGTCTATGCAGTCAGTCCCAGAACCCTACCTTGAAACTATAGAGAATGATATGGTGTCTATGTAGTCAGTTCTGGAACCCTACCTTAGTTGAAATTACTGCCCTTCTCCCTTCTATTTCTTCCCTTTGACTAGCCATTGGAAACTGTCTCGGCCAGCTTTTGACCCAGTGGTACCTGCACTGACCACTGTGCTGTGCAAGCTCTTCCCCCTTTCCAGCACCCTCTCAGTGAAGAATTACTTCCTCATGTCCTGTCTGAATTTGCTCCCCACCAGTTTAAAATGCTGCCCCCGGTAGTAGAATTCTTATTTCTTTTGGAAAAGTTGAGGAATAGTCTATCTCGTTATACCCTGCAAAAATATGAAAGTCTTTGTCATATCCCCTCTCCCTTCTTGCTTCCCCTCTAATTACACTGCCTGTCCTGCACAAGCTGAAACCATTCCCCTGATCCCAGGACATTAAATAGTTAGTGTAGCACAGCAAAATGCTACACGTAGCAGAGGGTAATGCTAACTACTTTCTGAACTGCATAGGACTAGACTGGCAAACATTTTTTATGTTTTTTTTTTTTTATTTAGGTTTGCACATTAAAAACACATTCAAAATGAAGCATTTTTCATTTTGCTAGTCAGCCTGTGTCACGTGCTGTACATTTTCACAGTAGCTTAGCACTTTCATGTACAATCTCCAAAGTTTTCCATAAAAAAATAAATACAGCTGCTAATAAATATTTTTGGCTTATTTAATGCCTTGTATCCAATTCATCCAATCCTTTTCAAAATCTTAAAAACTGAAATCGTATCTTCTCTTAACCACTGAATTGCAAAGACCCCCAAAAATAACCTGACTTGATATGCAGCATTTGACTTGGGATTTCCCAAGGCTTTGAAACTGCCCCTGCCCTCCATATCCAATGGATGCACCAATACAGTCAACCCTCAGAACCTGGGCCTGCACTGAGAATGGTGGAGCCTCGAACCCGAGCCAACCCAGCCAGGGGCACTTGTACTCCTTCCTATTGCTGTGGTCACTGGGGCATAAAATTCCTTGACGTTACTCTTGGAAATCGGTGTGTGTGTGTTTTAAATTTGTCTCAGCTGTGACGGGCCTGGCTAATTTTCCAACATCTGGCTTTCATTAAGGCTGCACAGTTCGGGTGAATTAAGTAATAAAACAACAATAAAAGGATTAGTGTTTTCTGCTGTGCTAGTTGGCCCACTGCTTCACCCCAAATGGGTATCAAGTTGTCCCAGTTGGCACCCTTTATCTGTCTGACCTTAAGGGCCTGACTTGTTATACCAAGGAGGTTTTAACCCTTTAATGTCCAGTTTTACTCGCCACAGTTTCACAGCTTAAAAGGGCTCTGTTGTAAGAAAACCGTAGCAACCCGCAGATATTCCTCTGTCATGCATTACAGGGGGCCACCCACCCTTCTCCAAGGTTCAGCATGTCTTGCTGTCATATTTCTTAGAAAGAGATGGCAGGCTGATCCCATAAACGGGTGTGCCTCAGACAGCGATGGGTGTTCACCCACATTATCAAGGCTGTGTTCCTGCTGGCAGCCACCATGAGGAGGCACTGTGTAGGCAAGGTCATTCCCTCTTCCCAAAGATCTTTGAGAGCACTGCCACTGCAGTGCTTCTAGAGTTCATGCGGCCAGGGATTACAACAGAAACCCATGCCCTTTATGGTAACACACTGCACTGTTGCCGATGCCACCAAACCCATCTTCAGTACCCTCCTCAAAAACCAGAAGGGCCACAATGGTCTTGTGAAGAGGTGTTCTCTTGCTAATTGAGGTTACTCTGGTAAGGAAAACTTCATAACTTCCTGTTATGTATGAACAAGCGTCATAGAACATACTCATAAAACACAATTATTTTTACTACAAGTCAACAAAGCTGTGTGTAGAGACCTACATCTTTCAGCATGGCAGCTTTTAACATGTTTTATACTCTCAAAGCTGATACCCACAGAACTTCCCTCCACAGATGCCCTTGTCCTGCCCATGCAGTCCCATCCCAAATATGCCCCCCCGGCAGGCTGACCAGTACCTCCCCAGAATAAGCCATCTTAGGTTGGACTCCCATGATGTCCGATCCACAGCAGCCATTTCCCCCTCTATAGCCAGCCTGTGACTAGCTGGCTGGTCAGATCTGTCAGCTTTTAGAAAACAGGCTCTGCAAGCTTATGGCAGACAGGCAGGGAGAGCATCATCTTCCAGCAGGGTGGTCAGACCATTTTCTGTGTCCTGTCCCACCCATGAGCATGCACATCACTAAATGCCAGCATGCCAGCCACTCTAACACACATGTGCTTCTCCTTCCCAACTGTGCAAGGCCACAGCTGCTGCACAACCTGTGGTCCTTCAGGTGGCAGTATTGTAGCTAGTTGCAGATCAGCTGCTTTTCTAATCACTCTACAGAGACTGTTTCTTTTTTTTTTTTGTTTGGTGGGCTTTCCACCTCACCCTTACTACCAGCCGGCTCCCATTGGTCCCACCCACCTAATCAGCCCCAGCTACCCTGTGGCATACCTTCCTGGGACTTACCTGTTCTCTTATTGACACCCCTGGCTTACCTCCCAAGGGTGGTCCATCGAGGACCTCTAATCCCAAGAGAGACTCTTGCCGATGTTTCAAAAAGGGAGCACCTCGTCGGCAGTGATGGCACTCCAGTAAGGTGGATGTCCTCCTGCAGTGTCTGGCATTTTTCCTTTTTTGTCCCCAGTCCCTGTAAGATGTCGAGAAGAGCCCTTGACGTGCATTCGTGCATGCGCGTGAGTTGCATGTCAGAGCCCGTTGGCATACTCCCTAACTCTGCAGCTCCACCTGCACTGCTAGCTGTAATCACTCAGGTGGCAGTAGCACAGCAGAATCTGTCCTCCCTCCCTCTCCGAAGTGGAGTGTGTCCTCTGGGATGCTCAGCTCACCTCCCCCAGCTGGCCCTCTGATGACTCGGGCTTGGTCCCCAGTCTGGGTCATCAGTGTCACGAGTGGCAGCGCTACTGCTTCACTGGCTTGCCAGCCTAGAGAATGCTGCTTCTTAGCTGCAAAACAAGGCAAGCACAGGTGGCTGGACAGGATGCAGAATGTGAAATCCACCATGTTCCAAATCTCGCTTAGCTGAAGGGAGCCCTCTGATAAACAACTTAAGTGACCTTTTGACACTCTAACTCTCATAAAGAAAGAACACTAGCAAAATTAAAACGCATAAAGCCGTGTGTCTCTGTGCACAAGGGTATCGTGCAGTCTCAGAAGTTTTTTTTGTTAATATATTTTTTATTGGCAGGTTTTTACAGGTTTAAGGGGGGGGCAGCAGTCAGATATTCTTCATAAGTCATACATTTGATCTTGTACAGAGCAGAGTACACAGTGAGGATCAGACAGAGTGCATTAAAACAGTTTCTACATGGCTTTTACATGAGGCGGGTATACAAATACATTGTTGATTTTATATTCTTAGGTCCAGGCATATTTACATTTCCCCTCCCTCTCTCCCCATTTACATTCTCCTGTCGCCTCTACACCCCCTCCTCCCTCCAATCCCCACACCCCTCCACACTTACTCTTATATTCACTTTAATTTAATCAGGGAACAAAGTTAGGATCCTGAGTCATAATGCAGAGAATCCATCTAGTCCATTTCAGAGTACATAATCTGCCTGGTCATTTAATTGGTAAGAAATTCTCTCAGCCCTGTATATTTGATTCAGTGTCTCTCTCCATGCCAAGATGGTGGGAGACTGGAAAACCACAGTCTGGTTATGGTCTTTTTGCTGCCATGAGGCTATCCCAATAAATACCAACTGTGTGGGTCCCTGAACTCATGCGGAGAGGCGAGAAGTAGGAAGCACTCTGCGGTCAAATTAATTGTAGTATTCAGCATGTCTCAAGCTCCTGTTGTTGAGAGGTTAAGAAGGGCTGAAGGATGAGGGCAAGCCCAAAGATAGGTGTGATGTGCAGCATCACCCCACATTGGACGCCAGCACTTTTTAAAGGTCGTGTACAAGTAATGGGCTATGATACCTGGAGTAAGAAAGAATCTGATCATTAATTGCCATGAGAATAACCTCCATGTGTGGGAGCAGGTGAGCTTCACCGATAGAAGCCAGCCCTTATTCCATTGTTGTGCAGAGATATCTGAACCTATCTCTCCCTACCACCTATCCTGTATCTCACTGGTACTTGTGCTGGAGGTGTTATTGAGTGCCTTGTAGAGGCGGAGATGGCATGAGGAATCTGACTTGCTGAGAGGGTGGACTGAAGCAGTAAAATTAATGGGGGTATGTCATCAGGTTTTCGTTGTTCAATGGGTAGAGAGTAGAAGAAGTGTCTTAGTTGTAAAAATCCGCCTGCTGGAGCTCATATGTCTGCCGCAGCTCCTGGAAGGACCTAAACTTGTTGCCTTTGAGTAACCAAAAAAGGGAGTAGATATGAAGCGGATCCTATTGTTTAAACGTGTGATCATACCGGGCTGGGGTAAAATTCTCCAGGAGGGCTAGCGGGCACATATTAATTAGGAAAGGTGAGAGAGCCAACCACCCACCAGGTTTTAAGCTGGTGTGCAATCCACGAACCCGGGTTCAACTGGGGTGACAAAGATGAAGACTGCAGAGTTGCTCTCACCAGGTCATTAAATGGGAGAAGCTTTCCTCCATCTTCCTCCATTTTGCAGGGTTGCTACGTGCAAAACAAGTTGCAAGAAAGGAGAGGTGTGACGCCTGTTATATACTTTAAATTCGCAAGTGCTTAGTCACTTGTCGGGAGGCAAAGCACCGAAAACAAACTCTAGCAGTCTCAGAAGTTTCAAGCTGCTTTGGTGGCATGTCACATTCAAGGTGTTGTTGGTTAATACACATAAAGTCTTACATGGACTGGGCCTTTACTACCTCCATGACCACTTTGTCCCCATATGGCCCTTATTAGAAAATGCCCTCTGCATTCAACAAAGGGCTGTCTCCTTTAGATGAGGGGAAAAATGGATAATAAGCTCACACCTCAAACTCTGCCCCACGTTCAACTCCTTTTATGACATAAAAAAAATAAAAATAAAATCTGATCCTTCACAAAGCCCTTTGTAATGTCAGACAAAACTTTCTTGGAGCAGTTGAGTTGTGATTCAAAGGCAGAGTGGAAAAATGAGGTTCATTTACTGCTAAGAGCATTAACAGTTCTGCACCCTCCTAGATTGGCTGCTTTTACAAGCAAATGTCTGTATAGTATTAGAAACTTGTTTTAACCTGGACCGGGAGCAAAAACAATAAATGATTTGTCAAAATATTTTTTAAGGGTATGTAGCCATTCAAAATATTGGACTCTCTGAGCAAAACCAGAGGACTGGATAGGACCCTAAAAATCTGACAGGTAGCAGCCATATTTCCACAGAGTTTTATCTCTTTGGAATCCCTAGGCATAGATAAAATCTGCGGACAGGGCTTTTGAGGCAGCTGGACTGACTCATTGGAACATGCTATCAATGCCCCTTCTGGCAGCACCCTCCTTAAAATGTTTTAATGTATCTCCGATGAATAACCCTTTTAACTCTCAATTTGGATGAAACTGTGCTGAGTTTGAAGTATAATTGCTTGTTCTGTAATTGATTTGGCTACCTGTACAGCACTCAACCCCCACGGAACTGGCACTTAATAATAAAAGTGCCTGCCTTGATCTGTAGGAGATGATGTGTCACTTAAGTACAGAAGGCTATTTTTTTCCCTAGCAGAAAGGGACAGTGTCTCCTCCTTAGCTGGGGATTACCAGCAACGAAGTGAAATCCACTTTCTAGAAAGAAAAGCAGATAAAGCCCTCTCCTCTCTCCATTAACTCCACTCTCAAGGGCTGGTGTCATTGATTCCTGTTTACTGTTCCTCTTGTTCGACAAGCACATGATCCAGCTGGCCTGCGTTTAGTTAACTGACCTGCTGTGCTGCATTCAGGGTTCCAGACCACTGATGGCATGTAAAGACAGAAGTCAGTTAATCGGGCTGCCCCCACCCACCTCCTTGTGAATTTAATTTCTGTTTTTAAACAATTAGAGTTTTATATTAACTGTAATGGAGAATACGAAATGGGTAGAAAGAATGCTGGTTCCTGATTGGCCAAGAGGTACTTTCAACCAGGCCGCTATCCCAGCCATATCCTGGTTTTAGCCTGGCTAAAAGTGGCTCAACAAAAATACGTTTAAAAAATACATCTAATTTACTAAAAGGAACCCATTTCATAATCAAAATAAGGCTCTTTAGACCAGGGGTGCATTATGGTGAGCTAACAGCCCTTCTTTGGTGGTGAAAGCACTCTGGCTTTCTGTCATAACCTACAGGGGCTGGCCACTAGCTCACCATAATACACTCCTCTGATGTGCCTTATTTCTTAATTAAGGTGAGAAAAAAACAGGGCAGGCTCCATGGCACTGTATGTTGTGGGACTGTTCTAACATGCTGTGCCTCGCTTCATGCCCAGTCCAGGACATCAGGGCGGAGGCCACCAGGGAGGCTGAAAGAGCATCTGCACAGACAGTCTCCTTCAGGGTAGTTGGTTTAGCAAGTGCTGCTCTGAGTGACACCTGGTAAGAGCCAGTGGAGATAACGCTATGGCGGGTGATCACGTGTTGCCTTGCAGCCCCACCTCGGGCTATCGAAGCATGCATCCAGTGAAAATCAGGAGGCTAGTGGATTCTGTGTGTGTAGAAAAACCTTCCCAAACTGGCTGCAGAATGTGCCAGCCCTATATAGATCCATGCCCTACTCCACCACGCACACTCAACATCTTCAGTGCCTGGCCCTGTACCCCAGCAACAAGTGCCCTCTCTGACTGGGCTATGGCCAAGTCGAAAGGGAAGCCCCTCCCCAAATGGTAAGCTGTGGCACTTAGGCAGTGCATCAAAGGTCCAGGGATCTGAACTAGGAAGGGGTCCAGTTCAGTAAGTGGAGACCAGCAGCTGGAGTCAGCAAACAGCAGAACATGGAAGATAAGTTATGTAGGCGGGTAGCAAGAGAATAATAAAAAAAGGGAGAAAGAACCCATTGTAAATCTGAAGTTTTACATGGGCAGTCAAACTATGTTTTGGGATAGCAGTTTTCCCAAGGCCCTAGAGGCCAGCAAAGAAACAACTGCCTATGCTTCCAGTCAGCGTCGGAATTATGTACGTGGAGAGGAGGAAGGTGTAACAGGCACCAACAGCACTGAGGTAAACCTCAGCGGATCATGCAACATCTAAATTACTTATGATGGGGGGGTGTGCTCAATTTAAACATATGGATTCCATGGACCCCCATAAAGTATGAGAGTTGGGTATGAACAGGGACGAAAGGGCTTTGTGTTTAGTGACTGCCAACTCATACAGCGACTGGCAGTGGTTATAAGTACCAGCTGCCTCTGTAACATACGATATACAGAACCTTTAAAACCAGAAAGTAAGCATTGCATACTGCGGCACCAGATGGAGTGGTAGCAAAGTCAGACAGGAAATTAAAGAAACATTTCATGTACAGTGGCTGACATAGTTTGAAAGCCCATGAGAAGCTCTTTTGAAATGAACGCATTGGTCTCACCTATAGCTGGAAGCACTCCAGAGATACAGTTGACTGAGTCAGTTCAATATTAATACTACGCTGCAGCCATTTGTAGAGCATTGTGATGTCATCGAGGAAGAAGCTGTGCTTGACACAATGTAGTTAGGCACAGCTTATTCCTCAATGATATCATTAATGGTCTACAAATGGCTGCAGGTCTGTATTCATACTAGGCCGGACTTGCTGGTCTGTATCTGGAGTACATCCAGCGACAGAAGAGCCCAATACCTCATTTGAAGAAGTTTTCATGGGCTTTCAGACTATGGTGGCCACTAGGCATGAATGTGTCCCTTTATTTTAGTTTTGGTAACCTGAGTAAGGCCCCGAATACGGACAAGGGCCTGTTTTCAGGGCGATCCTGGGAGCACTGGGTGGTTACGTGACCTGCTCAGAGTCGCATAGTATGCAGGTAGAGGTTATGAGAATCAGACCCTGGTCTGGTCTGCTGGATGTACCAAGCTCTTTCACAGCTTGTTACTCAAACCTCTAGGCTATACTGCCAACCCAGTTTAAGTGGGAATGGTGAAGTAATGCAGAGCTCACTAATTCTGGGAATGAAACAGCAGTGCTCGGGCATTTCACTAGCATTTAACTGTTTCAAGAGTATTAATGTTTTTTTTTTTTTTGAAATTTCTGTTTATAGCCTTCCTGCCTGCCATCCCCGACCCTTCAGGAGCCTCAAGGTAGACATCCCTCTACCTTCCACCCTGCCCGTATGACCCTCTGGAACCCCATGGAGCTTCGGTTTACCCCCCGCGGGGATGGGGCAGAGCCCCCTTACCCCATCAATCAACTTGCGTCGGTCCAAGGGCCATCGGGCGGGTGAAGGTACATCGAGGGCACGTCTCCGGAGGCTCCATCTTCCCGGCGATGGCAGGCATTTTCCACTTTTTCTCCCACCCCTTACAGCGTAGGACCCCTGACATCAAGGCGCAAGGCGCCGACGTCACGCTGTATCATGGCAGCCCTTCCCCTAACATTAGGGGCTTGCAGTACTCCGAGCCTCCGCTCGGAGTCAGACAAGTGTTCGGGCTATTGCCTTAACCCTCCCCGGAGTAGGCGAGCTGTCGTGGGACGCTCAAGCCTAACTCCCCCTCGGCCAGCCCACCAGCGACCCGAGTCCGCTCCCGAACCCGGGTCGCCGGCGTGGAGCGAGGTGTGGCGTCCAGCGCCTCAACCCTCAGCGCCACCAGGCCAAGAGTATTAATGTTTAATAACACTTACAGCAACACTTTGGGCTAAGCAACATGCTTACTTCCTGGTTTGCCGATTAGGAGTCCAGAACCATTTTTGGAAAGGATGATATAGCAGCAGCCAGATTCTAATAACCATTTGCCGGTCACCTTCAGTTATACTGTAAAGGGGCCACTGATGGTCTATTTAAAATGCATTTTTGCTTTATATGGAAAATATCGTTTATTTTTTCTGCATTGCACCATAATAATTAAAGGCAGCATACATCAGTGGTTAGATCACCAACTTAGGAAATGGGAGATTGCAGGCTCAAATCCACCAGAGCTATATCGCTTTTCGTGACCTGAGCACACTTAACCTCCACAGTGCTGCAGCCCACCTAGCTATACAAGCGGGTAGAAGCAGGTAAATAAACTGAAAAAATATATAAATTAAAAATAATGAGGAGCTGGGCTTGGCTGTCTTTTGAGGATTTAATGTCAAGCGCTAGAGGTTCCCCAGTGCTTCCTGACTTTGATTTACTGTATTACTTTTCTACTGTAATACATGTGTCATCATTTTCCTATAGGCCCAGAGTGAAACTCATATCATCATCCTTCATAACATTTTCATCTCAATACTACTGGGCTGATATCCGATCAGTAGTATTACTAGAAAGAATCTGAGTGTCCATCAAGCGTGAGAGCAGTTTTCAGTCTAACTGGTGACTACACTGAAAGCTGTCGAGCATGGTGAAATCAACAGACATGGTCAACAGGAATGAACAAAGCATCTCGGGGTGCCAACATCAGTTTCTTACTGCTCAAGAAAACAAAACCACATGAAAGAAACCCAATTTAATGTTAAATTGTTTACAATTATCTCCTAAGGTAAGCTGCTGTGGCGAAACAGTGACTACCAATATAATTGCTATCAATAACAGGCAGCATAATTCCATCTCATTCAACGCCCCGTCTCTGCTATGCTTCCTCCTGACACCTCCACAGCCGGGCCTTAACCATCCTTTAAAGCATCTGGCTGGATCCCGCTCTTGCCTTGGTTTCACTTCTACACCACTACAGTTTCTCCCTCCTGTTAACTTGCCCCAACAGTCAGGTGCCTGTTGTCAATATTGTTCTTGTTATGAACAAGCAAACATACGAAAATGCCAGCAGAAACACGCCATTTCATTCTATCTAGTCTGCTTGAGTATGCAGCTCATGGGAGCTGCCCCTTCCCCTTTCCACATACAGTCTTCCTCCTCCCCCCTCTAATCGCCTCTACTCATCTTCCTACCTGTTAAGACTCCCTCTTTCACTCTGTTCCAATCCCTTTTGAAGCTGTCCACGGTTTTTGATGATACTACCTCCTCCGCCAGTTTGTTCCACTTGGACACCACTCTCTCTGTAAAAAAGTGCCTTCTCATTTCCCATTTGACTCTTCCTCCCACTAATTTAAGACTGTGCCCCCTAGTGGACCCATTTCCCGTGAGATTGAAGATGCCTTCTATACTAACCTTTAAGGTACTTTAAGGTTTTGATCATGTCCCCACTCTCTCATCTGCCCTCCAGGGAATACATGTTGAGCACCTGTAACCTCTCCTCAAAGGGTATGTCCTGCAGGCCCTGGCGCATCTTGGTTGCCCTTCGCTGCACCCATCCAGTAAACTGATGTCCTTTTTCAGATGTGGGCACCAGGACTGCGCACAGTACTCTCCTTTTCCCTATTGTGTTCATTGAGTATTGCTGCCACTTCTGAAATGGCACATGCTTATATTGAGTTGTACCGCACTTTATTCTCTGCACATAAAAATTGTTTTTGTATTTATTCTAATGTTTGCATTTTTTAACCAAATGCTGCTCAGATGTTTTGCTATTATGTACTGTGCTGCTGTTCTTCACACATTTCTTATTAAATTACAGTTTAATATTTAAAAACTGTGTATATGTATGACATTTGCCTTCCTAGTTAATACCAAATAAAGTGAAAAAAAAAATACTAACTAACGAATAAACTCTGTTTGGGGATAAGGATCCTTAGACAGGTCCGGTCACAGTCAAGGGGGCCACAGCCCGGTCTGATCATGAACCAGGGGTTCTGATTGTCAGAAAGGTCGAGAACTCCTCCTATAAAGAACTCCATGGTGTACACAATTATGGAATAATGGCACTTCTTGGGTGTGTAAGGGAACTCAGGAGGCTTGAGACTGCGCTCCTTTTCTCAGGTAGGGCAAACCAAAGGGGGCTGGGCTAGCCCCTAAACTGTAACAAAAAAACCTGGCAGCACAAACAATTCATGGAAGGTGCTGTAGAGTTAACTTTATTCAGCCAAAATAAGGCGCGCATCCAGACAGCAAATTTTCTCTGCAAGAAGGTGACAAAAGGACTAACTAAGCTGCTTGGCACTTCTCTGCAGGATGGAACTTTGTCAAGTCTTATTGCTTAATTATAACTCAAAATTGTGAAAAAGTTGCAGCAATGCTGGCTTAGCCTGGACAGAGACACTCAACCTCCTGCTTTACAAATAAGTGGTGTGGCTTTAAAAAGTCTTGTAGTAGAGTGTCTGGCTGGTATGGGTCCAGAAGACCATCTCGAGGAGCCAAGCAGGAAGGGGTTAAAGCAATTACAATAACAAAACTCTCTCAGCCTCTCTAAATGGGCCCAGATGAAATCCAGATGTTGGAGGCGACACTCTCCCAAAAACCTCGGCTGCTCCTAAATAAAGGAAAATATTGCTGACATTCAGCTGCCGGAGACAGCGCCAAGAACAACTCCCTGATAAGATCGGGAGGAATCAGGCTTCATCTGGACTGTGTTATGCTAACACTCAGCACTGGCGCAGAGACAGAGACAGGCACTGAGCACTTACAGATGTGAGAAAGAGAGAAACAGACTGTTCTGTCTTTATAATAACACATAAACTAGCATGGGAGGGAGGCGGTGGGGAGGTAAAACATACATCACACGGAAGCGCAGTGCAAAAGAGATGCCTCTCAGCTTTCCCACCATGACAGCGAACGCGATACCCCAGGCTTGCCAATTAAGGGCTGCAGTTGATACCCTAATGATGGCCCTTGCAACCCCTATGAATGTCTGAAAGGGAGAGCTTCCTCAGTATTTGATTATGTACAGTTTTGTGGCTGAGGAGGACGACTTTGGAAACCTTATAATTCTGCTGAAATGGGGCTTTGCAACTCCTATGATTTTGGTGAAGTCATACCACTGAGAAACCCATTGGTTCTATACACTCAGGGCAGAAGAGACAGATGGCAGGCTCCAATCACCAACAAACAGAACCAACCTTAGGCATGCTCAGTCCCTACGGCCCTTGGGGTCCTTGCCGGCCACGGCTAGTGCAAGTCATACGTTATTGACAATTAAATGTATTTTGTAATTTAGTGATATTATATTTATAGTTTTTCACTGGGAAAAGCACAAGGAGCTGAAGCTCATTCCTAGATGTGCCCCAGGAGCACAGGGAGGTTAATTGACATGCTCAAGGGTCACACAGTATGCAAGTGGCAGCTGTGGGATTCAAAACTAGGTCTGCTGGGTCTCCAGGTTCACAGCTCAGTGCTATAACTACTAGGCTGTACTGTTTTCCTATCTTGCTCCCAGTAGTGTATATGTAAAACTGGAATCAAGTCAGAAGTGGAATGCATCCAGAACCAGAACAGATTGATTCTGGCACCATAATGTATTTTGGTTTTATTTGAGAATTTTTTTTTCCAATTGTTTAACCAGGAGTAGCACACTAAGCTGAAAGCTTTTTTACAGGTGCGACTTGGGAGCACAGGGAAGTTAAGTGTACCTGGAATCATGGCATTCAGGTTTTGGAATGCCAGTTCTGGATGCATTCTGGGTCCCTAACTAGCTTTCTACATTCAGGCTGGTTCTGGTCTTGCCATTTAAGATGCCCAGTTCTAGGCGCCAGAATAGAAACGTTGTGGTTCAAGGAACATTCCAGTTTTGGACTGATTACAGATTTTGCCAAGTCACCTTACTGTACCCTGTCGAAGCAGCACACAAGGGGCATCACTGCTCTGGGTAAAAACTTCCAAAATGGCAAAATGGGATGAGGTTACTCACCAAGGTGCAGCAGCCCAACCAATTAGAGGCACTGGTAGTGGGCAAGAGTCGGAAGAAGGTCTATGAAGCCTCTAAGTGAGGTGAAGCGCTGAGGCATCAGGGTAACAGTATCCCTGAGAGCTGTAAGCTGGCAATAAAATGTCCTTTTTGACTGGCTATTATTCACATTTTTTTACTTTGCCCTATGGGACTTTTCTGTGTGTTGTCTTTTTGTCGATTTCCCCTGGATCAAACCTGCTGGAGCCCCCAAAACACACAAGGCCATCTCTGCCAACAGGTGTCTCATTTGCAACATTACGTTTCAGAAAGAGAATGGACTCTGTCTCACACAAGCGTCTGGTACGCTTTGACACAAAGTTTGAGATTTATAAACAGAAAGCCAGTTTTCACCACGTGCTTAGTAAGACTAGACAGGTTACGTGTCAGGTGGGTGAGACGCGTCTGCATGGCTTTTTATTTTAGGGATTATAGAAAAAGTTTGCTTGCTTTCCCATTCCCAGTTGACCTTTTCACAACACACAATTTCTTTCTTACAATTTTTTTCCTACTGTCTGTGTTCTTGATCCCGTGGAAAAAAGGGCTGTGAAATGCTAGCCAGACAGAGGGGGGAGAGAGAAAGTAGCTGGGTGTTTGTTTTGTATAAATGACTAACTCAAATGTTTTGGCTAGAAAAGGGCAGGGGCAGTCTCATAGGCTTCAAAATGTTGTATGTCCACAGCTAACTTAGCAAGCAAACAGCAAATATTTACTAGTCATGTATTTTTGCTTTGCATGTGCTTGCTCCAATCTATTAGATAATATCAGCGATGATGCTAGCCTCTACATTATGTCACACTGACCAGGGGCAAAAGTAACTTGGCCCCTAGCTCGTCTGGTATAACTGGGAAACTTGGGCTCATACCCAAAGCTGGCATTGCAGTACATTGTTGGATGGTGTGGGTGGAGGGGTGTTGCAGTACACTGCTGGATGGTGTGGGTGGAGGGGTGTTGCAGTACACTGCTGGATGGTGTGGGTGGAGGGGTGTTGCAGTACACTGCTGGATGGTGTGGGTGGAGGGGTGTTGCAGTACACTGCTGGATGGTGTGGGTGGAGGGTGTTGCAGTACACTGCTGGATGGTGTAGGGTGGAGGGTTGCAATACAGTACTGGATGGTGTGGGTGGAGGGTGTTGCAGTACACTGCTGGATGGTGTGGGTGGAGGGTGTTGCAGTACATTGTTGGATGGTGTGGGTGGAGGGTGTTGCAGTACACTGCTGGATGGTGTGGGTGGAGGGTGTTGCAGTACACTGCTGGATGGTGTGGGTGGAGGGTGTTGCAGTACACTGCTGGATGGTGTGGGTGGAGGGTGTTGCAGTACACTGCTGGATGGTGTGGGGTGGAGGGTGTTGCAGTACATTGCTGGATGGTGTGGGTGGAGGGGTGTTGCAGTACATTGTTGGATGGTGTGGGTGGAGGGGTGTTGCAGTACACTGCTGGATGGTGTGGGTGGAGGGGTGTTGCAGTACATTGTTGGATGGTGTGGGTGGAGGGGTGTTGCAGTACATTGCTGGATGGTGTGGGTGGAGGGGGTTGCAGTACAGTACTGGATGGTGTGGGTGGAGGGGTGTTGCAGTACACTGCTGGATGGTGTGAGTGGAGGGGTTGCAGTACACTGTTGGATGGTGTGGGTGGAGGGGTGTTGCAGTACACTGCTGGATGGTGTGGGTGGAGGGGTGTTGCAGTACACTGCTGGATGGTGTGGGTGGAGGGGTGTTGCAGTACACTGCTGGATGGTGTGGGTGGAGGGGTGTTGCAGTACACTGCTGGATGGTGTGGGTGGAGGGGTGTTGCAGTACACTGCTGGATGGTGTGGGTGGAGGGGTGTTGCAGTACATTGTTGGATGGTGTGAGTGGAGGGGTGTTGCAGTACATTGCTGGATGGTGTGGGTGGAGGGGGTTGCAGTACAGTACTGGATGGTGTGAGTGGAGGGGTGTTGCAGTACACTGCTGGATGGTGTGGGTGGAGGGGTGTTGCAGTACACTGCTGGATGGTGTGTGGTGGAGGGGGTTGCAGTACAGTACTGGCTGGGGGGTGGGGTGGAGACAAGTTGCTGTACAGTACTGGATGGGGGTGTGTGGAGGCTGTACTGGGTTTTGACACACGCGAACTATGTGGCCGTTTGGGGCGCCAGCACAGCAAGAGTGCAGGAGGATGACTGCACGATGCAATTTTAAGGTATGTGCGATATCCTGAATTCAGCCCTCATGTCCTGAAGTCCAGATCAACCTTTGCAAATTCCCACATGCTCGGCATGCTCTCTCGCAGCTGCAGACTCAACTTCCTTGCTGAAGATGCCAATCAGTGTCTGACATCATGTGAGCGCACTCATAGCCAATCAGGTGCGCTCCTCCTTTAGTATGTGCCGACGCACCAACTTTTAAAAAATGTAGGGGCTTCTTAAGTCTTTTGCACCTGCAGCATGCAACTCCTGCTAAAAAAAAAAAAAAAAAGCAAAACCACATGCTGCCATGAGGGAGACGCGCAGTAATGGGCTCCGCAGGGAGGAACACTGAGCTTACATTTCAGCACAATAAAATTCCTTACTACACCAAATTGCAGCGGCTACAGGACCTCTCACTGGCTGTGTTGCTGACTGGCAGCGTGTGCAGAGAAGGAGAGACTGCAAGATCCAGAGATGTGGCCAGCGGGTCTGGCTATGCTAAGAGGCTTACCAACAGTGTCTGAGTCCTAGGAGGGGCAGCAACACCAAACAGCCCTGACAGGTGGGTGACAGCAACAGCCCAGCAAAACTTGTACAAGGCTAGCTGTTTTTGGAACAGACTCTGGGTGTCGGACCCTGCAGTAGAGAGCAAAATGTTAAGAGTCGGAATGGCTGAGCGGCCCAGTGGTGCCTGAGGGTTGAGGAGCTGGATACCCACCTCATACCCGCGACCAGGGTCGGAAGCGACTTTGGGCACTGGAGGGTTGACCGGGTGGAGGAGGACTGAGCATCCCCAGGACTGCTCTCCTCCTCTGGGGCAGGTGGGGAGGGAATATCTTGGTTGCACTGGCTCCTGGCAGTGGCTGGGTGCAATGCCTGCCACGGCTCAAGATGTGGATGATGTCAGATGCGCCATGGGCAGATGTGTGCAAGTCAGGCATAGTTGGCATCATTGCACGCCCATGCCGAGGGGTAGGGGAGGTCATGCTGGAAAAACCCTCGATGCACACAATGACGGCTGGTCCACGGCACCACGCCGGATGCACCAAGGTAGCTCCCCTGGTATGTCTGCCCCCAGGCCTTCCGCAATGAGCAGGGTAAGTCCCCACCATGATGTGACTGGTTGGGAGGGGTGAGGAAGTGTTACAGTACAGTACTGGACAGGGTGGAGTGGAGGGGCACTGCAGTACAGTACTGGATGGGAGATGGGGTGGAGGGATGCTGCAGTACAGTACTGCATGCGGTGGGGTGAAGGGATGTTGTAGTACAGCACTGGATGGGGTGGGGTGAAGGGGTGTTGCAGTACAGTACTGGATGGGGTGGAGATGTTGCAGTACAGTACTGGGTGGGGTGGGAGGAGGGGCACTGCAGTACAGTACTTCATGCAGTGGGGTAGAGAGATGTTGTAGTACAGCACTGGATAGGGTGGTGTGAAGGGGTGTCGCAGTACAGTACTGGATGGGGTGGAGGTGTTGCAGTACAGTACTAGACAGGGTGGGTAGAGGGGCACTGCAGTACAGTACTGGATGGGGTGGGGAGGAGAGGTGTTACAGTACAGTACTGGATGGGGGATGGGGTGGGGTGAAGGGATGCTGCAGTACAGTACTGGATGGGGGGATGAAGTTGCTGCGGTACAGTACTGGATGGGGGATGGGGTGAGGAGGGGTGTGGTGGAGGGATGGTGAAGCCTTAAGGCCTTTGTATATAATCAGTCCTTCCTGGACTTCATTGTATATCCCTGATCCGATTTCTGAATTTTATATTTAATATTATTTTGACTTCCTTTGTGTTTCTTAGTGCTGCTGAAGGTATTATTTTATATTTAATTATATGTATTGATGTGTATAAGTGTATTATTTATTTTTTATATTTATATGTTTACAGAATCTCTTTTAATATGTACGGTGCCCAGAACCTCCGGGATGGGCGTCTTTCAAACAAAATTTGCCTTGCCTTGCCAAGTATAGTACTGAATGTGGTGAGATGGAGGGGTGTTGCAGTACAGTACTGGATGCAGTGAGGTGGAGGGGCACTGTAGTACAGTACTAGATGGGGTGGAGTAGAAGGATGTTGCAGAACAGTGCTGGATGGGGTGGAGTGGAGGGGCATTGCAGCACAGTATTAGATGGGGATGGGGTGGAGGGATGCTGTAGTACAGTACTGGTTGGGGTGGGGTGAATGGATATTGCTGTACAGTACTGAATGGGATGGAGGTGGGGTGGGGTGGAGGGGTGTTGCAGTACAGTATTGGATGGCGGATGAAGCAGTGTTGCAGTACTGGATGTGATGCGGTGGATAGGTGTTGCAGTACAGTACTGGATGGGATAGGATGGGGTGTGGTGGGCTGAAGGGGTGTTGCAGTACAGTATTGGATAGGGGGTGAAGGAGTGTTGCAGTACAGTACTGGAGGCAGTGGGGTGGAGGGGTGTTGTAGTACAGTACTGGATGGTGTGGGGTTGTGAGGTGTTGCAGTGCAGTACTGGGTGGGATGGGTGGAGCGGTATTGCAGTACAGTACTGGATGGGGTGATGTGAAGGGGTGTTGCAGTACAGTACTGGATAGAGGGTGAAGGAGTGTTGCAGTACAGTACTGGACAGGGTGGGGTGGAGGGGTGTTGCAGTACAGTAGTGGATGGTGGTGGAGGTTTTGCAGTACAGTACTGGACGGAGTGGGTGGGGTGGAGGGGCACTGCAGTACAGTACAGGATGGGGTGGAGAGAGAGTTGCAGTACAGTACTGGATGGGGAAATGGGGTGGGGTGGGGGATGCTGCAGTTCAGTACTGGATGCGGTGGGGTGGAGGGGTATTGCAATACAGTACTGGATGGAGTGGGGTGGAGGGGTGTTGCAGTAAAATACTGGATGGGGGGATGAAGGAGTATTGCAGTACAGTACTGGATGGGGTGGGGTGGAGGGGTGTTGCAGTACAGTATTGGATGGGTGGAGTTAGGTGGGGTGTGAGGGCACTGCAGTGACAGCACCTGGACGCGGTGGGGTGGAGGGGTGTTGCAATACAGCACTGGATGGGGTGGGGTGGAGGGTGTGCAGCACATACTGGATGGGGGGTGAAGAAGTGAAGGCAGTACAGCACTGGACATTAGGGGTGGGATGGAGTGGTGTTGCAGTACAGCACTGGGTGGGGTGGGGTGGAGGGACACTGCAGTAGAGTACAGGATGGGATAGGGTGGAGAGGTGTTGCAGTACAGTACTGGATGGGGTTGGGGTGGGTTGGAGGGGTGTTGCAATACAGTATTGGATGCGGTGGGGTGGAGGGATGTTGTAGTACAGTACTTGATGGGGTGGGGTGGAGGGGTGCTGCAGCACAGTACTGAATGGGGGTGGAGGTGCTGCAGTACAGTACTGGGTGGGGTGTTGGAGAGGTGTTGCAGTACAGCACTGGATGGGGTGGGGTGGAGGTGCTGCAGTACAGTACTGGATGGAGTGGGGTGGAAGAATTGTTGCAATACAGTACTGGATGGGGGGATGGGAGTGAGGGTGGGGAATTGGTGGAGGGGATGGTGAAGTAGAGTACTGGATAGAGTGGGTTGCAGGGGTGTTGCAGTACAGTACTGGATGGGGTGGGGAGTGGAGAGGTGTTGCAGTATGGTACTGGATGGGGATGGGTGTGGAGGGTGCAGGCACAGCACTGGATGGGGTGGGGTGGAAGGATGTTGTAGTACATTTACTGGATGGGGGACGAGTGTTGGTGGTACAGTGCTGGATGGGGGATAGGCTCAGTGGGGGGTGGAGGCAATGAAGTAGAGCACCTTGATGCGGTGGAGGTGGGGACAAGGTGGGGTGGAGAACTTGCAACACAGCACAGAATGGAGGGTGAAAGGGTGTTGCAGTACAGTACTGGATGCGGTGGGGTGGAGTGGCACTGCAGTACAGTACTACATGAGAAGGAGTGGAAGGATGTTGCAGAACAGTACTGGATATGGTGGAGTGGAGGGGTACTGCAGTACAGTACTAGATGGGGGATGGGTGGGATGGGGTAGAGGGATGCTCTAGTACAGTACTGGATGGAGTGGGGTGATGGGATGGGGGATGGGGTGGGGTGAAGTGGGGTGGAGGGAGTGTAGCAGTACAGTACTGGATGGGGGATGAAGGAGTGTTGCAACACAGTACTGGATGGGGATGAAGGAGTAAGCTACATGCACAGTACTAGATGCGGTGAGGTGGAAGGTGTTTACAGTACAGTACTGGATGGGATGGGGTGAGGGTGGTCTGGAGTGGTGCTGCAGTACAGTGATATTGAACAGGGGGTGAAGGGCGTTTCAGTACAGTGTGGATCACGGTGGAGTGGAGGATGTCAGCAGTACAGTAATGGATGGAGAGGGTGGAGGTTGTTGCAGTACAATACTGGATGGGTGGGTGGAGGGTGTTGCAAGCACAGTACTGGATGGGATGGGGTGGGGTGGGCTGGAGGGGTGTTGCAGTACAGTATTGGATGGGGGATGAAGGAGCATTTCAGTACAGTACTGGATGAGTGGAGTGGAGGAGGGTGTTGCAGTACAGTAATGGATGGAGAGGGGTGAAGGGTTGTTGCAGGCTGTAATGGATGGGGTGGGAGGGGCTGATGTTTGGTACTAAACTGGATGGGGTGGGGTGAAGTGGATGGGTGCTGCAACACAGTAATCAAGTGGGGTGGGGTGAAGGTGCTGCAGCATGCAATTGGATGCGGGGGTGGAGTGGGGTACAGCACAGCACTGATGGAAAGTGGAGGTGTTGCAGTCTAGTACCTGGATGAGGTTGGGTGGATGGAGGGGCACTGCAGTACAGTACTGGATGGGGTGGGATGGAGAGGTGTTGCAGCACAATACTGGATGGGGTGGGGTGGAGGGGTGCTGCAGTACAGTACTGGATGGGTGGAGTGGAAGGTGTTGCAGTGCAGTACAGTACTGGATGGGGACGGGGTGAGGTGGGGTGTACTGGAGAGTTGATGAAGCAGAGTACTGGATCCGGTGAGGTGGAGGGGTATTGCAGTACAGTACTGGATGGGGGATGGGTGAGGAGGAGAAGTCTTGCAATACAGTACTGAATGGAGGGTGAAATGGTGTTGCAGTACAGTACTGAATGCGATGAGGTGGAGGGGCACTGCAGTACAGCACTAGATGAGGTGGAGTGGAAGGACGTTGCAGAACAGTACTGGATAGGGTGGAGTGGAGGTGCACTGCAGTACAGTGCTAGATGGGGATGGGTGGGATGGGGTGGAGGGATGCTCTAGTACAGTACTAGATGGGGTGGGGTGATGGGATCTTGCCACACAGTACTGGATGGGATGGGGTGGGTGGGGTGTGGTGGAGGAGTGTTGCAGTACAGTATTGGATGGGGGATGAAGGAGTGTTTCAGTACAGTACTGGATGCGGTGGAGTGGAGGGGTGTTGCAGTACAGTACTGGATGGTGTGGGGTGGCAAGGTGTTGCGGTGCAGTACTGGATAGAGTGGGGTGGAGGGGTGTTGCAATATAGTGCTGGATGGGGTGGGGTAAAGGGGTGTTGTTCTACAGTACTGGATTCGGTGGGGTGGAGGGGTGTTGCAGTACAGTACTGGATGGGGTGGAGGAGTGTTGCAGTACAGTATTGGATGGGGTGGAGGTGTGTTGCAGTACAGTACTGGATGCGGTGGGTGGAGGGGTGTTGCAGTACAGTAATGAATGGGGTCGGAGGGCTGTTGCAGTACAGTACTGGATGTGGTGGGGTGGATGGGTGTTGCAATACAGTACAGTATGGGTTGTGCGAAGGGGGTGCAGTACAGTACTGGATGCTATGGGGTGGCAGGGTGTTGTAGTACAGTACTGGATGGGGTGGAGGGGTGTTGCGTGTGGAGGGGTGTTGTAGTACAGTAATGGATGGGGTGGAAAGGTGTTGCAGTACAGTACTGGATGGGGGATGAGGTGGGTGGAGGGTTTCTGCAGTACAGTACTGGATGGGGTGGGGTGAGGTGGGGTGGGGTGGAGGGGTGGTGAAGTAGCATATTTGCAATGAAGTGGAGGATGGGGTGGGGTGGAGTAGCCTTGCAATATAGTACTGAATGGAGGGTGAAAGGGTGTTGCAGTACAGTACTGGATGCGGTGGGGTGGAAGGGCACTGCAGTACAGCACTAGATGGGGTGGAGTGGAAAGATGTTGCTGCAGTGCAGTACAGTACAGAATAGGGTGGAGTAGAGGGGCATTGCAGTACAGTACTAGATGGGGTGGAGTGGAAAGATGTTGCAGTGCAGTGCAGTACAGTACAGAATAGGGTGGAGTACAGGGGCATTGCAGTACAGTACTAGATGGGGATGGGTGGAATTGAGTAGAGGGATGCTCTAGTACAGTACTGGATGGGGTGGGGTGAAGGGATGTTGGCGTACAGTACTGGATGGGATGGGGTGGGGTGGAGGGGTGTTGCAGTACAGTACTGGATGGGGTGGAGGTGTTGCAGTACAGTACTGGATAAGAGTGGAGGTGTTGCAGTACTGCACTGGATGGGGTGGGATGGAGTGGAGAGGTGCTGCAGTGCAGTACTGGATAGGGGTGAAGGCGTTGCAGTACAGTACTAGATGGGATTGGGTGAGGTGGGGTAAAGGAGTGTTGCAGTACAGTACTGATGCAGTGGGGTGTTGCAGTACAGTACTGGATGGTGTCAGGTGGTGAGGTATTGCAGTACAGTACTGGATTGGATGGGTTGGGTGGGGTGGAGGGGTGTTGCAGTACGGTACTGGATGGGGTGAAGAAGTGTTGCAGTACAGTACTGGATAGAGTGAGGTGGGGTGGAGGGGTATTGCAGTACAGTACTGGATGATGTGAGGTGGAGGGATGTTGCAGTACAGTACTGGATGGTGTGAGGTGGAGGGGTGGTGCAGTACAGTACTGGAATGGGAGTGGGGTGGAGTGCAGTGGAGGGGTGTTGCAGTTCAGTACTTGATGGGGTGAAAGTGTTGCAGTACAGTACTGGTTGGGGATGGGGTGGGGTAGAAGGGCACTACAGTACAGTACTGGATGGGGTGAAGGCATTGTAGTACAGTACTGGATGGGGTGGAGGGGTGGTGCAGTACAGTACTTGATGGGGTGGAGGTGTTGCAGTACAGGTGTTGCAGTATAGTACTGGATGGTGTAGGTTGGAGTAGAGGGTTGGCTGCAGTACAGTACTGAATGGGGGTGGGGTGGAGTGGAGGGGTGTTGTAGTACAGTACTTGATGGTGGTGAAGGCATTGCAGTGCAGTACTGGATTGGATGGGGTGGGGTGGGGTGGAAGGGTGCTGCAGTACAGTACTGGAGGGGGTGAAGGCATTGCAGTACAGTACTGGATGGGGTGAGTGGGGTGGAGGGGTGCTGCAGTACAGTACTGGATGGGGGGTGGAGTGGAGGGGTGTTGCAGTACAGTACTGGATGGTGTGAGGTGGAGGGATGTTACAGTACAGGACTGGATAGGGGTGGAGGTGTTGCAGTACAGTACTGGATGGGGGATGGGGTGGGTGGAAGGGTGCTACAGGACAGTACTGGATGGGGTGAAGACAATGCAGTACAGTACTAGATGGGGTGGAGTGGGGTGGAGGGGTGCTGCAGTACAGTACTGGATGGGGTGGAGATTTTGCAGTATAGTACTGGATGGGGTGGGTGGATGGGGTGTGTCAGTACAGTACTGGATGGGGGATGGGGTGCGTTGGAGGGGTGTTGCAGTACAGTACTGGATGGGGTGGAGATGTGTTGCAGCACAGTACTGGATGGTGTGGGTGGGGTGGAGGAGTGCCAGTACAGTACTGGATGGGGATGGGGTGGGTGGGTGGAGAGGTGCTGCAGTACAGTACTGGATGAGGGTGGAGATGTTGCAGTATAGTACCGATGGGGTGGGGTGGAGAGGTGTGTCAGGAAGTACTGCAGGACAGTACTGGATGGGGGATGGAGGGTGTTGCAGTACAGTACTGGATGGGGATGTGTGGGGTGGAGGTGCCAGTACAGTACTGGATGGGGTGGAGATTTTGCAGTATAGTACTGGATGGAAAATGGAGATTTTGCAGTATAGTACTGGATGGAGTGGGTGGAGGTGCTGTGATAAATACAATACTGGATGGGGTGTGAAAGTGTGGCAGCACAGTACTGGATGGTGTGGGTGGGGTGGAGAGGTGCTACAGTACAGTTCTGGATGGGGGTGGAATGTTGCAGTATAGTACTGGATGGGGTGGGGTGGAGATGTGTGTCAATACAGGTACTGGATGAGGGATAAATTAGGTGGGCTGGAGGTGTGTCAGTACAGTACTGGATGGGGATGGGAGCGTTGGAGGGTGTTGCAGTACAGTACTGGATGGGATGGAGGTGCGTTGGAGGGTGTTGCAGTACAGTACTGGATATGGGTGAAGGAGTTGCTGCAGTACAGTACTGGATGGGGTCGGAGATGTTGCAGTATAGTACTGGATGGGGGGGTTGGAGGGTGTTGCAGTACAGTACTGGATGGGGGTGGAGAGGTGTTGCAGTACAGTACTGGATGGGGAGCGGAGATGTTGCAGGGGTGTTGTAGTACAGTACTGGATGGAGTGAGGTGTTACAGTACAGTACTGGATGGGGTGAAGGTGTTGCAGCACAGTACTGGATGGGGGGCTGGAGATGTTGCAGTATAGTACTGAATGAGGTGGGTGGAGGGGTGTGTCAGTACAGTACTGGATGGGGATGGGATGGGGTGCGTTGGAGGGGTGTTGCAGTACAGTACTGGATGGAGGTGAAGGTGTTGCAGCACAGTAATGGATGGTGTTTGTGGGGTGGAGAGGTGCTGCAGTACAGTACTGGATGGGGGGGTGGAGATGTTGCAGTATAGTACTGGATGGGGTGGGGTGGAGAGGGGCTGCAGTACTGGCTACTGGATGGGAAATGGAAGATGTTGCAGTATAGTACTGGATGGGGTGGGTGAAGGGGTGTGTCAGTACAGTACTGGATGGGGATTGGGGTGCGTTGGAGGGTGTTGCAGTACAGTACTGGATGGGGGTGAAGGTGTTGCAGCACCGGTACTGGATGGTGGGTGAAGTTGGAAAGTGCTGCAGTACAGTACTGGATGGGGGATAGGGGTGGGTGGGGTGGAGAGTGCTGCAGTACAGTACTGGATGGCGGGGATGGAGATGTTGCAGTATAGTACTGGATGGGGTGGGGTGGAGAGGTGTGTCAGTACAGTACTGGATGGATGGGTGGGCTGGAGGGGTGTTGCAGTACAGTACTGGATAGGGGATGGTGTGGGGTGGAGAGGTGCTGCAGTACAGTACTGGATGGGGTGGAGATTTTGCAGTATAGTACTGGATGGGGTGGGTGGAGGGGTGTGTCAGTACAGTACTGGATGGGGATGGGGTGAGTTGGAGGGGTGTTGTAGTACAGTACTGGATGGGGGTGAAGGTGTTGCAGCACAGTACTGGATGGTGTGGGTGGGGTGGAGAGGTGTTGCAGTACAGTACTGGATGGGGGTGGAGATGTTGCAGTATAGTACTGGATGGGGTGGGAGTAGAGGGTGTGTCAGTACAGTACTGGATGGGGGATGGGGTGGAGTGGGGTGGAGAGGCTGCAGTACTGCTGGATGGGGGTGGAGATAGTTGCAGTATAGTACTGAATGGGGTGGGTTGGAGGGTGTGTCAGTACAGTACTGGATGGGGTGAAAGTGTTGCAGCACAGTACTGGATGGGGGTGGAGATATTTGCAGTATAGTACTGGATGGGGGTGGGGTGGAAGTGTGTCAGTACAGTACTGGATGGGGGATGGGGTGGGTGGGTTGGAGAGGTGTTGCAGGTACTGTACTGGATGGGGGTGGAGATGTTTTAGTATAGTACTGAATGGGAGTGGGGTGGAGGGTGTGTCAGTACAGTACTGGATGGGAGGGGTGGAGAGGTGTGTCAATACCAGTACTGGATGGGGGATGGGGTGGGTGGGCTGGAGGGGTGTGTCAGTACAGTACTGGATGGGGTGTGTTGGAGGGTGTTACAGTACAGCACTGGATGGTGTGGGTGGGGTGGAGAGTTGCTGCAGTACAGTACTGGATGGGGGTGGAGATGTTGCAGTATAGTACTGGATGGGGTGGGGTGGAGGGGTGTGTCAGTACAGTACTGGATGGGGGATGGGGTGCGTTGGAGGGGTGTTGCAGTACAGTACTGGATGGGGGGGTGGAGATGTTGCAGTATAGTACTGGATGGGGTGGGTTGGAGAGGTGCTGCAGTACTGTACTGGATGGGGTGGAGATGTTGCAGTATAGTACTGAATGGGGTGGGTTGGAGGGGTGTGTCAGTACAGTTCTGGATGGGGGGGTGGAGATGTTGCAGTATAGTACTGGATGGGGTGGGTTGGAGGGGTGTGTCAGTACAATACTGGATAGGGTGGAGATGTTGCAGTATAGTACTGGATGGGGTGGGGTGGAGGGTGTGTCAGTACAGTACTGGATGGGGGATGGGGTGGGTGGGTTGGAGGGTGTTGCAGTACTGTACTGGATGGGGGTGGAGATGTTGCAGTATAGTACTGAATGGGGTGGGTTGGAGGGGTGTTACAGTACAGTACTGGATGGGGGTGAAGGTGTTGCAGCACAGTACTGGATGGGGGTGGAGATGTTGCAGTATAGTACTGAATGGGGTGGGTTGGAGAGGTGTTACAGTACAGTACTGGATGGGGGTGAAGGTGTTGCAGCACAGTACTGGATGGGGGGCTGGAGATGTTGCAGTATAGTACTGGATGGGGTGGGTGGAGGGGTGTGTCAGTACAGTACTGGATGGGGATGGGATGGGGTGCATTGGAGGGGTGTTGCAGTACAGTACTGGATGGGGATGAAGGTGTTGCAGCACAGTAGTGGATGGTGTGGGTGGGGTGGAGAGGTGCTGCAGTACAGTACTGGATGGGGGGTGGAGATGTTGCAGTATAGTACTGGATGGGGTGGGGTGGAGAGGTGTGTCAGTACAGTACTGGATGGGGATGGGGTGGGTGGGTTGGAGGGTGTTGCAGTACTGTACTGGATGGGGGTGGAGATGTTTAGTATAGTACTGAATGGGGTGGGGTGGAGGGGTGTGTCAGTACAGTACTGGATGGGGATGGGCTGGGTGGGTTGGAGAGGTGCTGCAGTACAGTACTGGATGGGAGGTGGAGATGTTGCAGTATAGTACTGGATAGGGGATGGTGTGGGTGGGTTGGAGGGGGGTGTTGCAGTACAGTACTGGATGGATGTGATGGGGTGAAGGGGTGTTGCAGGCTTGCAGCACTGTCAGAGATGGACCACCACTCAGATGAGACATTAAACTGAGTGGTGGTCCAGGCTGAGGTTAAAGATAATATAACCTGCAGTGTCTTGGCCAACATTTCCAGGAAAGCAGCTTCTAATGCAATGTTCTTGGACTGGGTGGAAATAGTGTGCACACATAGTAGCAGCCTTGTCTACATGTATGCTTACCAGAAGAACAGCCACAGTGGCTAGGGTGACAGCCCCCTAAGCCTTTACCGAGTAAACTCAGTCAAAAATAAATGGCCTGTGGAAACTTTTGGCAGTCAGCCAACCAGCTGCTGCCCCCTCCCCCCAAATGTTTCAAGGGGAACAGTCAGAACTAAGAGTTCACATCCCAGTGTGGATCTCATCCCAATTTGCACTTTGTGTGAAAATAAAACTTTTTTTTTTTACTTACTGTTTACTGCAGTACAGTAGATGTATCAGACTGATTTTACCGACTTTCGAGTAATATGTCCAGTAAGTACAAATCCCAGACTCCCCTGCAGCTGATGTTAGAGCTGGACTGCAGCAGTGGGAGATTCAGTAGCCTGCAGTGCATGTAAGCTTTGCTATAAGCTGTATTCCTTTGTTTTCTGGTCCTGCTGTCCACCCTGGGCTAAGTACAGTGACAGAGGACTGTATAGTACCTAGCCCCAGGAGAACAACGATACCAGCAAAAATCTGATTTGTAGTTACAGAAAATGCCAGCTTGCAAGACAGCAGAATCAGTCTGATACAATCTACTACATGGCAGTAAACAGTAAGTAAACCAAAATGGTTCTGCACACAATGTACATTTGTACATTGGGACCAGCCTCACACTTGGGCGTGGGGTTTATAGTGCTGATTGTACTTACCTTGCTGGTGTAATACTTCAAAAACACACACGCACGCACAAACGCATGCACGCACACACACCTATAAAATATTCAGTTTTAAATGTGGCATTCCAGACCTCACACATCACTGCCATTGACTTATAATGGGAAGGGGGTTCAACTTAAAGAAAGGACCGTCACAAGCCCACCACCATTTTTCCTACCTGGTATTTAAAATGGAATACAAGCAGCTTATTTTTTTGCAGATTTTTTGGTGTGCTCATTATACCAAATTAATATAAAATCCAAGCCTTGCACTCATTCTTCCACAGTTGTGCGTCCAAAATGCACACACTGAGTCCCACACTACAGCTACAGTCAGGGCTCCAGATAAGAGGAGTATTGACCTGTTGTACTCACCTCATTTTAGGAAATATTCTTCAGAAAATGCTCTTAATGAGTACCAATACTCACCCAACATTTGTAAATACCCCATATTCCAAAGAACAGTGCTTCGTAACATAACTGGTGATTCAAAAGGAGCAGTTTTTTTTCCAGATTTACAGCAATCATATAGATCCTAATTTTGTTTTACTCTACTAAATTTTAAAACTGGTGAGTAAATTACTCCAACTTGCCAATATTATCTGCAGCATTGTTGGCACTTGATCAGTTCTTATCTTTAAAAAACTGCATTGTTTTAAAAAAAATGTTCTCTTCACTCCACTCTGTCCAGACAGTTTTACTCATGTCACTTTCAAAATGAGGAGTACAGCACTCATCCCAAAAAATCTTATCTGGAGCCCTGGCCACAGTTTCCTGTAAAGAGCAGGTATCCCTTCAGTACATCAATTTATAAACATACACTATTCAGCCATCACAATTAATTAGAAAATCTCTTTTTAAGATGTAGTATGTCTGCCCTAGGTTTTGCAGCCCATTTTGTCCACGTTTTCATTAACTTCATTAGCAGTCTCCCAGTGTTTGTAAAATCCATTGGATACAATAAGGATGAAAAGCATTATATAAATGCAAATTTGTCTTCTTCTTTTACTTATCCATAAAGGTTATATAAAACCATTCAGCAGGATTCTCGGACTTCGTAGCCCCTTTAATGAAAACATCATAGTGTTGCTTACCAGTCCAGCTGGCTTTTATGTCACATCCAGTGCATCCAGTAGATAGTCCCCGACTCCCTTCTCCCCCAACCAGCCCTGCTACAGAACTCAGCTCTGGGATTGTCTGGGTCTGTAGGCAGGAGTGAAGGGATTGGGAGGCAGCCGACCACAGTCCTAAATCCTGATGCGGGCTGCCGAGAAGATTCGGGGAGTAATAGACCTAAGTGCAAGACATGCACATATACAGGCTGTGTGGGTGAAACCGAGCACCCCTTCAAACCCGAATGAACTCTATCACAGGCACACCATAAAGGACAGAAAAACTTCAAAACCAGTGGGCAGCAGTTCTCACAGTCTGTTCACTCCATTTCTGACCTCTCTGTCCTAGTTCTCAAAGGACACTTCAGAAATACACAAGAAAGGCAAGCCCATGAGCTCAAACTTATTCAACTCTTGGACACTAAAAATGGGCTCAATATAGACCTCATTTCATGAACCATTACAAGTTTTAACTGACAGCTGCAGTTTTATTTTGTTCAGATGTGTATGCATAGCCTGTAAATAAATAATGTCTCACATTTTCAGTTTGTTTTTTTATTGTGTATTGTACATTACCTTGGTTTCATTAACGTTTGTACTGCGTTACCTGTAATGTGTCTGCGACCCAAATGGGGCCTTCTCATTCCTTGGAAGAGATCCAGTCACTGGAACAAACTATTGCCTATATTTCAACACTCTAGTCACTGGCACAAACTGTTGCCAGTGATTTGCTAATCCAATCATGTAATGCATCTGTAGCCCAAATGGGCACTTCCAGTTCCCAGGAAGAGATTCAGGCTCTGGAGCAGCCAGTGGATGTTAGTTTGCTGATTCAACCATGGGGGGAGGCTACTGACAGTACCTTAGGGGAACAGAGTAATACTGATGAACAACCTGTTGAAAATACCTTGGAGAATACATAGATGCTAATAAGATGATGAGAGATCCAATGACTATTTTTGGAGAATAAAAACAGTTTAAAATTCAAGACACATACAAATGAACTGTATTCTGCTTTTTCTGTAGTGTGTAGGTTAAAAATAGGTAAAAAAAAATTCTATGCAGATTTCAGTAATTTTTCCTTTCTGTTACGGCAACTTAGAAGGTCAAGTTCAGCCATTTATATCTATGAAAAGCATACTATGCTTAGGATAGTAGTATTGCTTTCTCAGCTGGTAGGGAGTTATCTGCTTGATAAGACAGGACAGGGCAGACCACAAAGACAGGTGCTGTGTGTTTAGCACAACTTGGATAAGAACTCCATGGTCTTAGTATCCAGAGTAATTAAAAGCATCGACCATGGGCCAAGTTTTGAATTCTCAGTTTGTTATGACATAAAAACATTGAACTGCAGATGGTGCACTTGCTGTGCTGAAAAAAACTTTGATCTGCAGTCAGTGCACTTAACAGTGCTGAGCTGAAAAACACACAAGCTTAATTCTTCCTATATAAGTTACCTTGAAGACACACAGAGGTAGAGTCTTTTCTACAGATGTTCAGCATGGCATAGAGGACCTGTTGCATACAGAAAAGAACTCTCGGGCTTCTTAAACTGAAATCTGGTTTTGCTCTGATGGTGGTAAGGAATTGCATGTTTTTTTCCTGGCTATTGGAACCGGGTTGCTTGTAAGATTTATTTTTCTGTATTTTCATTTTTGCGTCTATAAGCAAGGGAATGCACTGCCATTCCCCATCGCAATTTTTTGCTTGTTAATTCATTCTGCATGAATTGCTGTCAGTAAAAATTTGCTTTACTAAAAATTCATTGCTTAGACATGGATGTGACTACTCATTTTGGAGTTTTAGAAAATAGATTAACTGATAGTCAAACAACTGATAGAGGGGATTATGATTATTGCTTTATTGGTCATTTAGGAACATTAAAACTAACTATAGGGGCATACAGACATGTGTTAGCCTGTGTTAACCCTAATTGTCCTGTCCCAATTCACAAAATTATAGGATGGTATAAACTGGACTCAGGGTCTGATGCTGCTGGGGCATGCAAAATATATAATTGCCCGAGGCATGGCAATAATAACATAAATTGTGTGGTTATTAGAATGTTTGCACACATAGGCCAGGACCATTGTCGTTCCTCATATTCATATAAGCATGAACACTAAGGGAATTTTGATGAACATGAGGTTTTCTCACACAATATTGGAGAATAAAAAACAGTTTAAAATTCAAGACACAGACATCTTTTTCTCACACTGATATCTCTAATCAGTAAACAAGATCAAGACATTATAGAGGTAGGAGATATAATAGGCTCAGAACATCACAAACTACCAGCCCTCTGTATAGCCACTCCGGTGCGGTTATACCCTAACACAAACCAGCTATTGGCTATGTCTGCTTCTCCCAACGGACGTGAAAGCCAGGAAATTGACTCTCGTACACGGAGAAAGCTTGGAGAGCCATGCCCAGGAAACAACATAGAACATGGGCAAAACAGTACATACATTTATATCTATATAAACTATATTCTTTAGTGTATGTATGTTTATGCAGCATGCCTGTGTAGCACAGTATGTATGTGTATATATATATAGTATATTATCCCCCCTCCATCATCTCCATGGATGCCTGTGTCCTGGGCCATGTTACATGACAATAGATGTATTTTGTTATCCTATATTTATGTCCTCTGATTGCTGACTGGTCCCCATCAGCCCAGGTCCCCCCAGCCCCCTCTCCCACCTTCTCTGGGGCTTACCACCTCAGTTGAGCCCCCACCCTCCATGGATTACCCACCATGCAGCACAACCCAGATTCTGGAGAGGAACCCAGTCAGTCAAGTGAAACCAGTGGGAGGTCAAGGCTTCATCCTGCTTGGTCGAAGTTTATTTTGGGGCCCTTTTTACCCTGGGCTGCTGACTGTTCAATGGCACATTGGGCGTGCATGCGGAGGCACACCCGTGTGAGTGTCTGCCAGCATGCCTCACCCTAAATGTTGACACTGCTGCCATGTTGCTGCCTGGCCTCTGCTAGGTGGCACGCAAGCAGCGGAGTGACCTGTCCTCCCTCCCCAAGAGAGGAGAGCAGTCTGTGGGATGTGCCATCCTGTCATCCCCTGCCAGTCTCATGTGACCCCCTGAGCTTGCTCTAAAACCCAAGTTGCAGACGCAGTAGGTGGTAGGACTACCCACATGCTACTGGGCGCCAGTCCTAACACCTCCTTCAGCCTTTCTGTCATCTAGTCTTACAGCTCCTTCTTGTGTCTGTGTTACAGAGCTGCTGACGCCCGAAAGCAAACTTTGAAAAACATAAGATTTAGGTATGATTTAGTTTTTATTTGAGATCTCTATATAAAATAGATTTTCCTCCTCATTATGTATTACTGAGGAAATTTGCATGCAGACATCATCTTTTTTATCCTGTAGAGTTCATCTGCCTCTATAGCTTACTCCCTACTTGAAGTCATAATCCTCTGTTGTGACATCACAACTTGTTGCCATGTGAGTAACTGTGATATCACTAGTAGTGCATCATGACCTCAGGTAGTGGATAAGCAACAGGAATGGATGAACTCGCAAGGAACAAAGATCCTATTTTCATGCAAATCACTTCAGTAATAATAATGAGGAGAAATACAGAACTAATGTGAGGCGAATTAAGTCCAGGTATTATGTTTTGTAAGTTCTCCTGGAGACATCAGCTGCTCTTCACTTGCCAGACGTAGGTAGCACAACCCACTGTATAAAAGTAATTATTTTTCTAGAAACTGCTAGCACCTGAAGAAGGGTTCGGTGTAAGCCTGAAAGTTTGTATAAGGAAAATGTTTTGTTGGTCCAATAAAGGATATCACATCACCTACTTTGTTTACCTGAAAGTATAAATAATGATTTAAAAAAAAAACAATAATTGCTATTACATTGTACATTTAAAACAATTATTTTAGTTGACATTTGCATCTATCTCTTTAATTCAGAATGCACTTTCAGAAATAGCCTGTTCAGTTGTTACAATCTGACACAGAATACATCTTTTCAATTTAATTCGGTCTTCCAGGGGCTACAGCGCAGAATGGTGAACTTGGAGACCCAGGTTCAAATCCCACCACTACCACTTCCACACTGTGTGACCTTGAGCAAGTCCCCTCCCTCACTCCTCCTTTCTCTGTACTTAACTCCCCTGAGCTAACCTTAATCTCTTGTAGCCCTCTGTGCATGCCTATAAATGGTTACCTCCAGCTGTTCATGCTTTGTGAAGTGCTGTGAGATCCCGTGTGCATGAGAGACACTACATCAAACAAAATTCATGAACTCCTTACAGTACACTTTGCAAAATGTATGCATGGAGCAGGTAATTAAGGTTTAAAGGAGAACTGAATTGAGCCTCTCAGTTATTTCTTTACCTGGAAAAGATATTTTTCAAATACTGGTTCCCATTCTCTTATCATTCCATCTTTTCTCATGTCATGTCAAACAAATCCGATAGATTTCTTTGACTGGTGACCACAGAAATAGATCAGGGAGGAGCAGTGGATGTGACCTGCCAAGATTTTAGTAAGGCTTTTGACACCGTTCCACATAGGAGACCAGTTAGCAAGCTGGGTGACTTACGGGTGGGTAAAAAGGTGGTAAACTGGGTAAGAAATTGGTTAGGGGATAAGCGACAGAGGGTGGTGGTAAACATTGTTCACTCCAAGTAAGGGAGGGTGACCAGCAGGGTACCCCAGGGATCAGTCCTGGGACCAGTCCTCTTTTTTTTTTCTCCCTTTGTTTGTCTCCCTGGAGGCCCGTGCTGCAGGAGGCTTCGGCCCTTCTCTGAGACAGCTCTCCTCTACCCTCTAACTGCATGGCTCTCTCCTGACCCCAGCCCGGAGTCGGCAAATCCCCCATGGATTTTCCCCCCATGGTGGGGCCAGGAGAGGGAGCTCCCCCCCCTTCGGGCGCATGAATCCAGTTTGTCCGGCTTGTGCTGGGGCCAAGAGCATGGCCCAGACATCATGGTACCTGCAGCATACCCTGCTGTTTTTTTCTTTCTTCCTTACCTCCCCATTGCCAGGGTGCAGATATCAGTGTGTGCGCATGGAGGCATGTGCATGTTACGGGTCCTGCGGCATCCTTTTGCCTATTGGTACCCCCAACATGCACTATCCCCAGGCCTCCACCTGGGGCAGTCATTTGGTGGAATGGCCAATCCACTCTCCACAGGACAGGAGAGCTGTCCTCTAGACGCTCAATTCCTTCTCCCCCCAGCCGACACCAAGCGAACCACTTGCACCTCGAATACAGGTCACTGGTGTGGCAGGAGGTAAGGCATGGATGCCTCAGCCCTCCACGCCACTGGGCTAGCTGGACCAGTCCTCTTTAATGTCTTTATAAGTATCACTGCAGAAGAGCTGGACAGGAAGGTCTGCCTCTGTGTGGATGACACCAAGATCTGTAACAGGGTCGGCACTCCAGTAGGGTGGAAAGGATGAGTACAGACCTGAGAAAATTTGAAGAGTGGACAAGGGTATGTCAGCTGGGTTTCAGTGTGAAAAAGTGCAAAATAATGTGCACAGAAACCCAGGCATGGAGTACAAAATGGGTGGAGTGGTACTGAGGACAACCAAACAGTAAAGAAAACATGAGGTAATCATATAGGATGATCTAAAGGTGGCCAAGCAGTGCAACAAGTCAGTCGGGAGGGCTAGTGGGATGCTGTGGTGCATAGGGAGGGGTATCACGAGCAGAAAGAGGGAGGTGGTGTTGCCCCTGTATAGATCGCTGGTGAGACCCCACCTGGAGTACTGCATCCAGTTCTGGAGACCACATCTCTGAAATGACATAGACAGAGTGGAGGTGGTCCACAGGAGGGTAACTACAATGGTACAGGGTCTGCATCAAAGGACTTCAATATGTACACCTTGAAAAGGTGGGGGGGTATGATAAAGATTTTTAAGTACCTCACGAGAGTAAATAAGGTACAGGAGGGAAGTATTTAAAAAAAAAAGGTGCTCAAGAACAAGGGGACATGCTATGAAGCTGGAAGGGGTAGATTCAGGAGAGCTGTGAGGAAATACTTCTCAGAAAGAGTGGTGGATTCCTGGAAAAGCCTACCAGCAAAGGTGGTGGGGGAGAAAACAGTGGTGGGGTTCAAGAATGCATGAGATAGGCACAAAGGAATCACAGTGGAAAGAAAGGGAGAGGGGAGCAGAAAGAGCTGTAGATAAAGTGAGGTTTTCGGTGAGAATGCAGGTAAGGGAAAAATAGGCACACTCGGTGGAACAAGTGGCCCTTATCTACTGTCAGAGAGCTTCTATGTTTCTAGCCATTTAGTAAATTCAGTGAGTGCTTCTCATTTACACTCTGTAGTCAGGACCAATTTAAAACTGTATGATGTCCTTTATGTCCCTTTCAACCAATGTTTTATAGTAGAGCATAGATGCATTGTGCCAACAATAAGGGAGTTTACATGTGGCTGACACCATGCCATGCTACACAGAGTTTACATGTAGTTGATGTCTCACTATGCCACACAATGCTACACTTAAGCAATAAGGCACAACAGGGTGTGGGTTATTGGGGAGTTACCCACGCCTTGTGTGGTGTGTCACGAGGCGCAGCCGGGTGACTTAACCACACAAGAAGTGGGTAAATCACCTAATAACTCACACCCTGGAGTGCCTTATTGCGATTATACAATGGACCCATGTGTAAAATAAACTTAAAATGTGTTTAATTATGTTTTTTATAAATGCCATTCCTCAGCTGTGGGTTATGCAGGATTTACCTACTGTCATGTGACATGTTTTGACCAATGAGGTTACAGGATTTTCACACACCATTGTATAATACAGAGTCTATATGTAGTTAACATCACGCTATGCTACACCATGCTACACTACAGAGTTTACATGTAAACACCACCCTCTGCTGCATCATGCTACACTACAGAGTTTACATGTAGTTAATACCACGCTATGCTACACCATGCTACACTACAGAGTTTACAAGTAGGTTACATCACCCTATACTACACTATAGAGTTTACATGTAGTTAACACCACGCTATGCTACACCACGCTACACTACAGAGTTTACAAGTAGGTTACATCACCCTATGCTACACTACAGAGTTTACATGTAGTTAACACTACGCTATGCTACACCATGCTACACTACAGAGTTCACATGTAGGTTACATCACCCTATGCTACACTACAGAGTTTATATGTAGTTTACACCATGGTACACTACAGAGTTTACATGTCCACAGTATGCTACACTGTGCTACACTACAGAGTTCACATGTAGTTAACACCATGCTACACTACAGAGTTTACATGTAGTTAACACCACACTATGCTACACTATGGAGTATATGTGTAGTTTAACACCACACTCTGCTACACCATGCTACACTACAGAGTTTACATGTAGTTAACACCACAGTATGCTACACCATGCTACACTACAGAGTTTACATGTGTAACCCCCCTGCAAATGGGGGTTCCCAAAAGACTTCCAGGAGCTTGCTTGAATGCTCCAAGCCTGAATGGTGTTTGGCGTTTAAGCCATTTATCTGTGAGTGCTTTTAGAGCCTCTGGTACTGTCTCTTTAAGAGCTGTCTGCTTGCAGACATAATTAGTTTGCATGGGAGGACTGTGTGTTTCTCTGCTTGAGTCCCATTCAAGCTGCTGCTAATTCGCTCCATTTTTTGCAGTCGCTAGGAGTGCAAAGGGAGCCTATCTGAAAGATGTAACTGTTTGCCAGAAATCATTTACAGTAATAATGAAAATACAGTTTGTCTAACTTGCTTTTCTTTGCAATCAGAACTGTGTTTGCCTAGTCCCTCCATTCTAGTTTTGAACTGCTGAACTGGACCAATCAGCGTGGGGGACCTTCTGAAGTGGAGCCTGCTGCTGGCAAATCAGAACTTGGACTCTCCTCTTGAGCCAGCCACAATGGGACTATATGGCAGATGTTTCTGGGAATTGTAGTTTGGACTTTGGCGCCTTTTTGCACCAACAGGGGGGAGTTTATTGTGAGTGACAGCCAAACCAGCCAAGAACTGGGAGGAACTCAAAGGAAGTGCCCGGTTTTGTCTAATGGAGTTTCAGTTTAGCTCTGGCAGTGAAGAGGGAAGGAGCCCTGTGCTCCTCTCCTTCGGTGCGCAGTTTTAGTCAGGAAACACGTGTAAGGCCCCAAGTTTCGGTCTGCAGCTTGTGTAAGTGCTTGTTTGGACTGAATCCAACCTGTGAAGAGAATCAAGGAGATATGAAGAGTAGAAACCAGGCGCACCCTGTAGAAGACTGGAGAAATTGCTGAATCGCGCTCGGTCTGTCAGGAACTGAATCTGCTGTGTGTTCTCCTGGGTATTGTGCAGTAATTGCAATCGGGATAGAGAAGCAGCCTACCTGGTATAGTACTTTCCTTTTACATATAAATGTGTGTAGTGCTTGTGGGGACTCGCGTTTCAAATCCCCTGTACAGTGAATTGGGTGCATGAAGCTGGAAGTAAACCCCAGCTTAATCCAGACTACATCCATTTGCTCCAAACTGTTGGGGTCCAGTAACAAGGACCTTGCCCCCATGGTCTGTTCCTCCTGGCAATCCAGGACAACCTACCTCCCATTCAGTTTTCAGTATTGGGCTGTGAATGCAAGCAGGGTAGTTCCCTGCCATCGGTTTATCGAATTGCAAGTGTGTCATCTAATTGTTTGTTTGTTTTTTCTTCACGAACTGAGCCAACCGGCTCCGGATTACAATTTGGGTATTGTGCATGCATTCTCCATCTTCAGGGCCCCAACCAGCTGCACCAAATAGGCTAGCCTCTTATTGCCTGGGTACCCAGTAAGAGTGACATTAGGGACAGTTGGGATTCTGAAATATGTGCACAGTACTGTGATTATTAATGCGTTTAAACAAATTAACCTGAGTTCCCCCTGTCCTTGTTATGTCCCCCTAAATAAATCAGATCTGTTTGTTTCAGCAAAGTTTCACTGCTTGAGGTATTCGTCTATGTTAAAGTATTGTACTGTGGTTTTTGCACTGTATCATCTTGTTTTACAGGGAGTCCCCAGAGTCACGCTGACCGAACCAGTCCTGGGAGTAAGTGTATACTGTGAAGGTAATTCTGATATATTGTGTGGGCCACTAGTGGGAAGAAGGGGGGGGGGTCGCAGTGTCTCAGAGGGCTGTGACCAAGTTAGTTTAACGATTGCAAACCCTGACCTCTGGGTGGAGGCACCTGCCATCAGATCCAGGCCCCTCAACCTGTTAGTGGCAAATCAGGCAGGGGTAGTAGCCCTTGGGATAGTGCCACCTAGGGGTTACACATGTAGTTAACACCACAGTATGCTACACTATGGAGTATATGTGTAGTTAACACCACACTCTGCTACACCATGCTACACTACAGAGTTTACATGTAGTTAACACCACGCTATGCTACACCATGCTACTGCTACACTACAGAGTTTACATGTAGTTAACACCACACTATGCTACAACATGCTACACTACAGAGTTTAGGTATAGTTGACAACACACTCTGCTACACCATGCTACACTACAGAGTTTACATGTAGTTAACACCACGCTATCCTACACCATGCTACACTACAGAGTTTAGGTATAGTTGACACCACACTCTGCTATACCATGCTACACTACAGAGTTTACATGTAGTTAACACCATGCTATCCTACACCATGCTGCACTACAGAGTTTAGGTATAGTTGACACCACACTCTGCTACACCATGCTACACTACAGAGTTTACATGTAGTTAACACCACGCTATGCTACAACATGCTACACTACAGAGTTTAGGTATAGTTGACAACACACTGTGCTACACCATGCTACACTACAGAGTTTACATGTAGTTAACACCACGCTATCCTACACCATGCTACACTACAGAGCTTAGGTATAGTTGACACCACACTCTGCTACACCATGCTACACTACAGAGTTTACATGTAATTAACACCACGCTATCCTACACCATGCTACACTACAGAGTTTAGGTATAGTTGACACCACACTCTGCTACACCATGCTACACTACAGAGTTTAGGTATAGTTGACACCACACTCTGCTACACCATGCTACACTACAGAGTTTACATGTAGTTAACACCACATTATCCTACACCATGCTAAACTACAGAGTTTAGGTATAATTGACACCACACTCTGCTACACTACAGAGTTTACATGTAGTTAACACCACGCTATCCTACACCATGCTACACTACAGAGTTTAGGTATAGTTGACACCATGCTACACTACAGAATTTACATGTAGTTGACTCCATGCTATGCTATCCTACACCATGCTGCACTACAGAGTTTGCAATTAGTTGACACTACACTACGCTACACCATGCTGCACAACAGTATTTACATGTAGTTGACACCATGCAATGCTACACTACAAGGTTTATGTGTAGTTGGCACCACACTATGCTACAACACAGAGTTTAGGTGTAGTTGCCAACCTGCTATGCTACACACTATGTTACACTACAAAGTTTAAGTGTAGGTTCCATCATGCTGTGCTACACTACAGAATTTACGTGTAGGTTACATCACCCTATGCTACACCATGCTACACTACAGATTTTACATGTAGTTAACACCACACTATCCTACACCATGCTACACTACAGAGTTTAGGTATAGTTGACACCACACTCTGCTACACCATGCTACACTACAGAGTTAAGGTATAGTTGACACCACACTCTGCTACACCATGCTACACTACAGAGTTTACATGTAGTTAACACCACGTTATCCTACACCATGCTAAACTACAGAGTTTAGGTATAATTGACACCACACTCTGCTACACTACAGAGTTTACATGTAGTTAACACCACACTATCCTACACCATGCTACACTACAGAGTTTAGGTATAGTTGACACCATGCTACACTACAGAATTTACATGTAGTTGACTCCATGCTATGCTATCCTACACCATGCTGCACTACAGAGTTTGCATTTAGTTGACACTACACTACGCTACATCATGCCACACAACAGTATTTACATGTAGTTGACACCATGCAATGCTACACCATGCTACACTACAAGGTTTATGTGTAGTTGGCACCACACTATGCTACAACACAGAGTTTAGGTGTAGTTGCCAACCTGCTATGCTACACACTATGTTACACTACAAAGTTTATGTGTAGGTTCCATCATGCTGGTCTACACTACAGAATTTACGTGTAGGTTACATCACCCTATGCTACACCATGCTACACTACAGAGTTTACATGTAGGTTACATCACCCTATGCTACACCATGCTACACTACAGAGTTTACATGTAGGTTACATCACCCTATGCTACACCATGCTACACTACAGAGTTTACATGTAGGTTACATCACCCTATGCTACACCATGCTACACTACAGAGTTTACATGTAGGTTACACCACACTACACTACAGAGTTTAGGTGTAGTTGACAACTCACTATGCTATACCGTGCTACACTACAGAGTTCCTGTGTAGGTTATATCACCCTATGCTACACCACAGAGTTTTTATGTAATTGACATTACACTATGCTATGCCACGGCATAGTACACTTCAACATTTACATGTAACTGATATGTGTCATGGAATTGCTGGCAGGTATTTTAAAAACATTTTAAAAACTGACTTTATTTCTCATTTGTGTTTGTTCATATTGATACAGGATTATAAGCAGTATCACATTCAGTGTGTTTTTAAAGTATATTGTATTGTTCTTTAGAAAATAGTAATCCCTGGCCTGGTGGCACTGGAGGTTGAGGCGCTGGTCGCTACACCTTGCGCCACGCCAGCAACCAGGGTTCGGGAGTGAGCCCGGGCTGCCGGGGGTCATTGGGGGGAGAGAGGATCGAGCATCCGAAGGACTGCTCTCCTCTCTCAGTGGAAGGGAGACTAGTAGTCCCACTCGTTGACTGCCCTCAGGTGGTGGCTGGAGGGCAGTACTGGTCAGAAAGCTTGATCTGATGTCAGAAGGGAGGGAGGACATGCAAAGAATGGAGGAAAATTAGCCTGGCAAGCTCAATGATGGTCCGCCACTCCCAGAGGCCGTCCCTGGATTCTGGATTGGGAGGGGGAGAAGCCTGCAACCTCCTCCTGGCCCCACAGTGAGAACCTTGCAGGAACTTCATGAACTACAAATGCAGGGCCCGGCCCGGGACTGGGAGAGAGAATCCCTCCATCAGGAGGACCGAAGCTGCCTGCCAGGGCTCGGAGGATAAAGAAACAATAGGGGAAAAAATGGTAATCCCAGTTATCAGTGAGTTTCAGCTAAACGTAAACCGCGGACCTGTTTAAATGTAGTTGACATTCACTGACAACTGCAACTAATGTTTTAATCAAAAAAAGGTGAAGAAAGCATATAAAAACATGTACAACTGGATTACACTTGAAAAAAAATAGAGTGAACACAAAAAACTGAAGCTTGTTTTTTTTTACATTTTTCTTCAAACTATACTTTTTGTGACAGCTATAAGCTACATATAAACTCTAGTGTGTTGCATAGTGTAGTGTCACCTACATGCAAAAAAAAACCAACACAAATGGTGCACTCTGGTTCCAGGACCACGGTTATAATGGCAGCGTAAACGTAGTAAAAAATATCCAATGCTGTCACTGCTTAAAATGTTTATTTATTTTAATTCACTGGCCAGTGATTTAAAATAAAATTTTCAGCAGTCGCAGTGTTGGATTTTTGTTCCGCTACCTTTATTCCACCATTATAACCTTGCTCCTAGTACCCAAGTGCTGTTTGTTTGTTTTTCTGATGTAGCTGTTTTCCTGGTTGCACCTGCTGACTCGTCTGTGTGCGCAGGTCCCAGTGTTTAAGCTGCCATTCGCCAAATCACATTTTACTATAAAATTCTGGATCTGGTTGTTGTTTCTGGGCTCCAAATCACCAAATTGTGATGCTGATAGCTGTTTGTGTATCTAACTAAATGAAATGTTTGTGTTTGGCTACAGATTTGGATATTTTACTACATAATTTCAGTGGCAATTTGCCAAAAATCTATACATTTTAAATTTCCAGCTTACACATACTGTGTGACCCTGAGCAAGTCATTTAACTTCCATGTGCTCCCAGGTCACACTTGGAAACAAGCTCCGGCTCAGTGTGTCTTTCCTGGTTAAACAATTTCCCCTTTCCATTATACCCTGGGAATGGTGTGTGTCCACACCTCCATGCAATCTCCCTCAATGTATGAGCTAAACTAGGACATAAACTACATAATGCTGGTATAAAATGGTCCTTAATACTGCTAGTGTGCAAATTATGCATCAAGCAACACATGCCAGTGTGCAGCGCTCCTTGTGTGGATCCAAATGTTTTGAATGGTTTGTATCATTATATAGTTGTAATGTACTTATATTGTAATTGACTTTACAGGAAAATTGCAATCAGCTTTAGTGCAATTGGTTTGTATAACATCTTTTGTCCTGTTTTAAATCGAATCTGAAAATACCCACAGAATTTACTAAAAGGCAAGTCATTGAAGAACAGTAACAGAATGTGAACTAGCATCTAAATCCCTACATCTACAGAAAGCAGAGGCTAGCAGGTACAAATAGAAGGCAGGTGTTCTTTAATGATTATGTTCTGATTTGGGGGAGATAAGGACTGACGGTATCCCATTAATGTGCCCACTACATTTTGACGCCACAATTAGGGCACCACAACACGGGTGAGAGTAACATTGGTGTTCTTGATTTTTGATCTCCCCATACTCACATAGTGTTTTGTACCCCAACAGTTTTCCTCTCTTTCGGGGCATGCCAGCCCTGGAGTTAGTTATATTTTGTTGTGGGGGAAGGGGTGGGGGGCAATGCCCCTTGCAAAACAATAATGTTTTCATGAACGGCGCTCTGGCTCCAGGAAGCCACAATGCCTGGCACTGCAGAGCCAGGCAGCGTATTGCCTGCTCCCATATTGGTGTCAACAAAATGACCGTCGCACCGATAGGGGTGAACCAGGACTGACTAGGGGTACAAGGGGTGAACCAGGACTGACTAGGGGTACAATCCTTGTTTTCTGTAAATATATTTTTATTAAACTTTCACAAGACCTGCACAGTACATGAAGATAGCAGTAATGAACTAGGTTACAGATTGAAGCCAGACAGAAATGTTCAGTTCAGCACAGATACAGAATATAGGCAGAGTACATAATAGGTTCCACCGCAAGGTGTGCCTAATTAAAATCTGTCTAACTCCTATATACTTGTATCAATAGAGAGATTAAATGTGCAACCCCCCTACAAATGGGGGTTCCCAAAAAGTCTTCCTTGAGCTTGCCTAAATGCTCACTGCCAGGCTGGTGTCCTGCGTTTTAGCAGTTTAAATGTGACTACCAGAGCTTGTATAGCCCCTGTGTACTGTCTCTTTAAGAGCTGCCAAATTGCAGTGTAAGTAATCTGAGAGGGAGCTCTGTTGAAAGATGTAAGTATTTACTGAAAATAATTTAGAGTGATAATGATAATGTAGTTTGTCTAACCTGCTTTCTTTGTAGCAAGGACTGTTTTGTTTGTCTCCACTATCTTGGTCCTGGACTGCAATTTGGACCAAACAGTACTGGTGGGACCTAAAATGTAACCAGACTACAGGAGCTGTCTGAATTCAAAATCTGTAGGAACTTTAGTTTGGAGCTTTTTTGTGCCTTTTTTGCAACTGAAGGGGGAGCTCTTGCTTTGACTGACAGCCAAATCAGCCAACCAAATCTTTTGGATCTTGGGGAAGTCCCAGGCTGCTTGCAGTTTTCAGTTAGAACTAAACTGGAAGCTGAGCAAGAAGGAACTGAAGTGTTTCTGAGCAGCAATCTTGAGTGGATTTGCATAGGAGAACTCTGAAAAGGCTACGTTTTTGGCCTGCATGACGGTGTGCTGCTCCTGAGAGGGAGAGAAGAGAATTATTTTGGACTAAATCCAAGTTTGTGTGACTAAAGTAAGCTACTGAAGTGGGCCAGGCTCAACCTGAAGAAGACCGAATATTTTTGCCGAATTCGATCGGCCTGTCAGGAGTTCCAGCTACCCCTAAGCTCCCAGTGTGTGCAGAGACTTTGCGATTGTGCCTGGGGAGCGCTTTGCTTGCTACAGAAGAATTCCCATACATGAAACTGTGCTATGAGCTGCTAGTGGGCTGTGAGTTAGATCCCCACTGTGTGAACTGTGTTCTGCTTGCTGGAAGCTGTATCCAGCCCAAAATGGACTGCTTCCGAACTTGTCTCCATGTGGTCTGGGCTTTGCAAGACTACCCACTGCACAAAGAGGCCATCGACAAGAGACCTGCCTGGGGATCAGACCCCTGCTCCACGCTTGAACAGGAATGACACTTCTGTGACTTATGTGCACCCTGCTTCTCCTGACATTCCAGATCAACCACCTGCAGTCTTGATTTTCGTCCAGCCTGTGTCCAGTCTTGGGTATCGTGAGTAAATACCAGGGTAGCTCCCTACAACAACAGCTTAATCTGAGTGTGTCATCTGATTGTCTTGTTGTTTCATTTTCTTTTCGAACTGAGCCCTCTGGCTCCGGATTATAAATATTGTGTACTGTGCATGTTGTGTTTTTCCATCACAGGGCCCCAACCAGCTGTGACACAGCCAACCCTGGGCAACAGTCCTGGCTAGCCCATCTCTTCTCTACCTGGGTACCAGAGGTAGACTGTGTGGGGACTCAAAGCACATGCATAACTGCTTGATTGATATAACCTTTAAGCTAATTAACCTGATTTTGTCCCTCCCTTGTTCAAGTCCCCTGAAGAAATCAGATCTAACTTTTTCTGCATGTAATCTGACTGTGGGTCCAGTTTGTGCTCAAAGTACTGTACTGTTGCTATTTGCTGTGCTTAACCTTGTTTTAAAGGGGGTCCCCAGGGTCGAGCCAGAGGAACCAGCCCTGGTGGTAAGTGCAAACAGTGTGGGTACTTGTGTGGTGTACCAGGGGTATTGTGAAAGTGATTATTGTACAGTGTTCAGGCCACTAGAGGGGAAAGAGTGGGGGTTACAGTGTCCCAGAGGGCTGTGCCCAGGTTAGCTTGACCACTACCAACCCTGACCTCCGGGTGGAGGCACCCGTTTCAGAACTCAGGCCCCTTAACCTGCTACTAACCAAGCAAGCAGGGGTAGTAGCCCTTGGGATAGCGCCACCTAGGGGTTACAAATGCAATCATGAGGGCCCAGAAAAGCAGAGGGGAGGCTCACCCAGGTGGGGGCGGGGGGTCCGGCCAAGGAGAATGTTATTGTACCAAATATAAGTGCATGTGGCTTCAGTTAGTCAAATTGCTACTTTCAGGGAACAAAGGTTGGATCTTTACTCCTGGAATGAACAAGCCAAGTGTTCCACTGAGAGGAACAAACCTCCAGCCTGTCATTGAGAGAGTGCATGATTTTTGCCATCACATAAATCTGATTAACGTCTCACCTCCGGGGAGGGGGAGATGTGTGGAGTAAGCCAAAGCTCTGTGTTGGATTTCTTCATAAGCGTTTCCAGGATTACAGGCATAGCCCTAAAATTAGATGGGCTCTGGAAGATGCATGGTTCATTTCAGACATTTATCTATGTGGGACACTGACCCACTGGGTATAAAAGGTAGGGGTCAAATAAAAAAAATAATGGGCCATATTGTTCAACCGAGCCCAGATTCATCAAACAGCTGTTTAAAACCTTTGTAACACTGAGCAGGTTGTCCCCGTGTCAGAAGAAAAGGTGAGTCAAAATTAAAAACTGTGTGCCAATTGTTCCAATCCCCCACTCAAAAATGAACCCTGAAGATGGGATGGGACGTTAGACCTCCAACTGTCAAAATTTTCTCTGTTTCATAGGCCACAAATGTATGACATCACAATCCTTTCTCTGAGACTAGTATGGCAATGTGGGAGATAGGTAAACTGGACCTATAGGATTTCACACAAAAAATAAAAAGCCCAGCCCTAAACTTTCACTTTATTCCTGGAATACAGCACATTCTAGGGACATGGATATGACGTTCATCCACACTTATTGGCAGGTATCCTTGCCGCTTTAAATCTTGCCGGAAGGTCTTCAAGCTGGCTCCTCCCACCCACCCGGGTGGTAAAACTCTCGGCTCTGCCCCATGACGCCACATCTTCCTTACCACTTGGAAGCTCAGGTTCCCTCCTTAACGCGTTGCGATTAAGACTGGTTCCTAATTCTTCGAAAAGTTCGAAATTAAAAAGTTTTTTGCTAAAAGACTTCGGTCTTCTTCTCCTCGCGGCTGCGATGGACAAATTGACTCCCAGTTTTCGGAGGTGCCCTTGCGGGCAGAAGATGTCTAGGACGGATCTGCACTCCACGTGCGTCTACTGCCTGGGACCTTGAGCACGACCCGCAGGCCTGCGACTTGTGCTCTTCCTTTTCGGCCTACGTCCTTGAAGACCGTGCTGCCCGATTACAACTGGGGCGCCGAAAAGAATTCCACGGTGAAATCTAAAGAGGCCCGATTGGCGGTGTCGCGGGGCGGGCTCGGCGGATCAGCTAGAGCAGATGATCGCCCTCGAAGAGGAGGCGGCGCGGGCCGCTTCTACCTCGGCTGCTGCATTTGTCCCGCTCTCTCTCGGTGCCTCGTACTCGGCTTCTTTTAAGGAGCTTTGTCTGACCCTCTCGACCAAAGGTGAGGGTCCAACTTCTTCGGGACCTTTTTCCAGGTCCAAAAAGAGCAAAAGTAAGTCTCTCCATCGATGCTCTTGGGGCGGAAAAATCCCCTCCTTGTCGACAGTCGACTTCGGTCGACCCTCAGCTCGGCCACTGGCTACGGTGTCCCCGTCAGGCCAGTTGGCCGAGACTCCTGTCAGCACGGTCAAGATTTTCTCGACCCGTTGGAGACGGGTTGTCGGCTGGAGAAGCTGAGAATCCCCTCTCCCCGGTTCCCTCGGTGGGAGTTGAGGATCCCGTCGGCTCGTCTGTGCCTCCGGTTCTGGAGCCTTCGGTGGGATCGTCCGAGCCGAGGGGAGTGCCGATTTCCGACACTTCTCCTCGCCTCCCTCAGCCTAGTCGAGACTCGGTCTCGGTCTCGGACATCCTCGCGGTTCAACTGATCCCGCCGCCTTAGGTGGTCTCAGTCTCGGCACCGTGGCAAGCGGCGCCGCTGCTCTTCCTCGGACGAGGGGAGGCTTCGGCGCAAGTTGCGTCGGAGGTACGAGGAACTTATGTGGCAACAGCTCCTTTTGACCGGGAATAAGCGACCCAGTCGTCTTCCCGGCCGATTAAGTGGCTGTCACCGAACAGCGAAACAACCCCTCGTTGTAGTCGAGGCCTGTTCTCAGGCCGGTTGTTGACCAATTCCAACTGCCCACCGATTCTGGTGGAACCTCGGCCTCCACAGTCATTAGTTGGGGCTCCGCCAAAAATTCTCGGTCGGCTTTGGGTTTGCCCCATAGGCTGTCTGTCACCCTCACTCCCGATAAACCTCGGCAGGTGGAGGGGTGGCTCAGGGCGAGGCAGCTCTTTGAGGACTCTTCTGAGTCGATGATGGTTCTCCCTCTTCTCCAAGAGCATGGTCTTGGAGTCCTCGGGAGGGCAGTCAATGGGCGATTAGCCCTTCGTCCTTCTTAGGGTTGCCGACTCATCTCGGAGTCCACCGGGATGAAGCTCGAACCCGTTCTAAGAGCCAGGTATCCCCTCACGGAATTCTGGACGAGGATTCTCTGGAGGCCTTTCCGGTGGCGAAGCCATAGTGGGTCGGCCTTGGAACTTTGCAGCGTCCTGCTTCCTGCCCTGCGCCTTCGGCCAGGTTGGCCAGGAAGTATCACGGTCCCTACGCTTCCCTGTCCGTTTTTGGAACACCCCTCGGCCGAGGGTTGGTTACCAACAGCGTTTTCAGGCGTGCCGAAGAGCATGAGGATAATGGACAAACCTCCGACAAGGAATCAGAAATTGGATTATGCCGGGCGAAAAGTCTATACTGCGTCTCTCTCGGCCTTACGTCAGGCCAGTTCGGCCGTCCTCATGGCACATTTTCTCACGCCTGTTGGGCTCCCTGGATGAGGTTGTCCCTCATCTTCCGCCGAATCTGCAGACTACGGTCAGGCAGGTGCAGGACCAGGGCAGGGCAGTGGCTAAACAGCAGTTCCAGACTGCGTTAGACATCGGGGACTCATGTGCCAGGTCTGTGGAGGCCGCAGTGGCCATGCGTCGTCGGGCTTGGCTGAGGATATCCACCTTTACCTCGGATACCCAGCACAAGTTGGCGGATGTTCCCTTTTTGGGGACTGACCTCTTCGGCCCTGGGGTGGAAGGTCACTTGCAGAGGATCGAGAAGTCCAATGCTACGTTGGACTCGGTCTCTTCTGCTCAGAAGGACAAAGGCCGCAAGCCACAGCCTAAGCCCTTTCGTCCTTCTGCGCCTGCGGCGCGCCCGGCCCAGCAACGTCAGGGCCAGCAGGCTCGACCTTGGTATCCCAAGCCCAAGCCGTCGGCTTCCTCCAACAGGAAGCAGGGAGGTAAAGGCCCAGGAGGTCCCTCGGCCGGTCCCTCCTCCAAGCCTGCCCAGTGACGGGCTGAGGGGTGTCGGCCCCATCCTGTCACCTCACCCCTGGTTCCCCGATGAGAGATGGCTCGAACACTTCCTTTCCGCCTGGTCGCTGTTACCACGGACAGGTGGGTACTGAAGGTGGTGGGAAAGGCCTACCTCTGGAATTCGAGGCAGGCCCGCCCTTCAGAGCCATCGCACCTCAGGGGCCTCGAGAATCCCAGCCTCACTGGTGACTCGCCCGAGCGACATCGCTCCTCCTCCTCCAAAGGAGGTGATCACGGAGTAGGACCCCCTTCAGACCCAGGGTTCGTGTCCAGGTATTTCCTGGTTCCGAAGCGGACGGGGGCTGGCGCCCATTCTCGACCTACGACCTGAACAAGTTCCTAGGTCTCGAACCTTCAGGATGGTCACTCTGGCACAGATAATACCATCTCTGGAACATGGCGTGTAGTTCTGCTCTCTGGACCTACAGGGCAGCGTTCTTTCCGTCCCTATCTGTCCGTCCGCCGGAGATTCCTCCGCTTCGGCGGAGGATCCCTCTTTCAGTTCGAGCCATACCCTTGACTTATCTCCAGCTCCCAGGGTCTTCACCAAATGCATGGCAGTGGTGACAGCATTCCCTCTTGCCGCCCGGTCAGTGTACCCTTACCTGGATGATTGGCTGATAGCAGCCCTCCAGATGGGAGGTGGAGGCGGTCCAGAGATCTGGCCCTCCAGGTTTGCTCTCAAGTGGCCTTCTCATCAACGAGGCCAAGTTGGAACTCGAGCGAACAGGTGATCCTGTTCTCATCGGGCAGAGCTCGACTCTCTTGAGCGAAACACGGCTCGGTGGACAGGGCCGAGGATTCTTACCTCCTTTGCCCAATCATTTCTGGTTGGGCAATCGGCTCCTACCGGGACTTTCTGCGCCTTCTGGGTCTCATGGCGGCCTGTACCAGCGTGGTCCATTGGGCCGCTGGCACATCACGCCCCCTTCAGTGGGGACTGCCAGCCAGTGGTCCCGCGCTGCGATCCTTTGGACCAGCTAGTGATAGTGACCCAGGAGATGTGGAAACGTCTCCAGTGGTGGACCGTTCCATTTCATCTGCAGGAGGGCATCATTTGTCCGCCCGAGCCAGCGGTCTCTCTATCGACCGGCGCCTCTCTGATGGGTTGGGGTGCCATCTGGGGAACACCAGTGCACAGCCTCTGGTCCCAGCGGAGTCGATGCCACATCAACCTGCTGGAGCTCCGGCGGTCCGCCCTAGCTCTCATCGCCTTGCTCCGTTCTCCGGGGTCAAGTGGTCCGAGTCAGGCGGACAATACCCGACCATGTACTACCTGAACCGCCAGGCGGGGCCACTCCATGCTTCTATGCGAAGCTCTCTGCATTTGGTCACTCGTGCACAGCCTGGGGCGGATCTCCTAGCCATTCATGTGGCGAGGGCCTCCAACACCCTGGCCGATGCCCTGAGCGGATGAGGCTTGCATCTCGCAGTGGTCTCTCCTGCGGTGGTGAGTGCAAGATCTGTTCTCCCACTGGGGCACACCTCAGGTGGACCTGTTTGCCTCAGGGAGAATCGGCTGAGGCTGTTTCATGCCCGCCCCCTCAGCAGGGCTCGCTGCAGGGGATGCCTTCTCGAGGCTGTGGACCCCAGGCTCTCTTCGCCTTTCCCCATTCCCTTGATTCACAAGGTGCTTTCTCAAAGCAGGAGGACAAGGCGCAGGTGATCCTGATAGTCCAGACTGGCCCGCTAGTTCTGGTACCCAGATCTCCTCAGCCTCAGCTCCAGGCTCCCGAGGCAGCTTCAGCTGGCCCGGACCTGCTTTCAGTCAATCAGGGAAGGTGTTCCATCCGGACCTTCAATCTCTGCACCTGACGGCCTGGTTCCTGGCGGCTGAGTTCCAGGCCTTGGATCTTGCACGAGGTCCTCAATGTGGTTGAGCGTCCCGTAAGGAGTCGACCAGAAAATGCTACGCCTTCAAATGGAAGAGATTCTCCATTTGGTGTCAGGCAGGGCCTGGACCCTTTCTCCTGTTCTGTGCAAGCATTTTGGACTATTTATGGTCCCTTTCTAGTCAAGGGCTTAGGTCGACGACCTAAAGGTGCACCTGGCAGCCATCTCTGTTTCACGGGCCGGGCAGGAAGCGAGTCGGTGGCGCAGGAAAGGTGGTCAGGCGCTTTTTCAAGGCCTTGATCACATTTCCCTCGAATGCGAGAACCTCCACCTCCGTGGATCTACTGCTGGTACTGGCAAAGCTCATGGGCAAGCCATTCAACCAATGCACAGGTGTGAACTCTCTCACCTGTCGTGGAAGACTGCCTTCTTGGTGGCTATCACGTCAGCCAGAAGGATGGGAGAGCTCCAGCGCTGCCTTGAGTCTCCTTACCTGGTCTTCCACAGGGACAAGGTTGTCCTTGCCCCACCCGAAATTCCTTCCGAAGGTGGTGTCGAGTTTCACCAACCAGGTGCTGACTCTGCCGGTGTTCTACCCCAATCACACCTCGGAGGCCGAATATAGGCTCCATACTCCTGACCCTAGAGAGGCGCTCGCTTATTATAAAGGAGTCTGACTGCTGAAATTCGGGAGAGGTTTGCCAGCCTTTGTCACCCTACGCTGAAGCACATCCAGGCAGACCTGCAGCCAAGCGGACGATAGGCAGGTGGGTCACCTCCTGCATAGATCGCTGCTATAAGTTGGCGGGCATGGAGCCTCCCAGAGGGATAAGAGCTCATTCTGCCCGTCATAATGCTGCATCGGTGGCTGCTTCCAGGGACGTCCCTATCCAGGAAATCTGCAGGGCTGCTACCTGGAAGTCAGCACACACCTTTATTACCCATTACCACATCGACCTTGAGTCACGCCGGGATGCTGGTTTTGGGGCCTCGGTTCTCCAGTCCTTACTTCCCAAGTAAGTATTGGGGGTGTGCTTTGCCTTCCTCCTCCCGGAGAACTGCTAGGGAGTCTGCCAATAAGTGTGGATGAACAACATATCCATGTCCCTAGAAATACAGGTTACTCACCTGTAGCAGGAGTTCTAGGAATGGTATATGTTGTTCATCCACACGACTCACCCGACCTCCCCGGCTTCGACACACGACCTGAGCTTCCAGCGTGCCAGATCTGGCGTCATGGGGCGGAGCCGAGAGTTTTACCACCCGGGTGGGTGGGAGGAGCCAGCTTGAAGACCTTCCGGCAAGATTTAAAGCGGCAAGGATACCTGCCAATAAGTGTGGATGAACAACATATACCATTCCTAGAACTCCTGTTACAGGTGAGTAACCTGTATTTTTTGACTGTAATAAGGAATAACCTGGGATTTTCCCATAGCTCAGGGGAGGCTCAGTATGACACACTGGTATAAACAGAAATCCTCTTCATCAAACACCATAAACTGAAATGCCCTCACCTACTAACGGCTAATCCCTCAAATTCTCAATCTGCACTTTTAGCCTATTGAGTTTTTTTCAAAAACTGTAAAACATATTTTTTATTTAATCTTTCTAATCCTCATCCATAGCTTCTCATTTTAAAGGCCGCCCACAGCGTCATCTCGTAGCCAGGTGCAGGCTTCTGTGGCTGGCACTGTGCTAATGCACTCTGCACCTGAGATCGCAAGTGAAAGACTTGATACAAGTGCCCAGAGTCTGCAAAGCCATAGAAAATACAGTCTTCTCCAGGGTGCCCCCATAACCCTGAACTCAATACCCAATAACATCAAAACTTACTGCATTTCTTAAAAGATCCATGTTTTATCACCTGCATACCCCACTGCTCTTGTTTCTAATTACACAACACTGGCTACAGCCCCCATGCCCTCACTCAGCTCCTTCCTTCCTCATCTTCTCTCCCTTTGCCTCCCCTGTTGCTTCTTTACCTCTGAAGCGCAACTGTCACTGAGCACAGAACTTAAAAGATCAGCTACCACAAACTCATGACCTGGGCAGGCAACCCATACTCACTCATCCCCTAGTTGCCCTAAGTCTCTTCTGCGTTCTCTCGATCTTAACTAGCCCGCTCCTGTTTTCATAACCTAGCCCTGAAGGGTGGTTTAAAAACCAACGCACTTACTGCATATGCTTCTCCCCTTTAAGTCCTGGACTATCTACTTAACACCGTAGTCTTAATTTCTTGTCATTCTAGATTTCTCTGCTGAATTTGTGTTTGCACTACTACCTAATCTCAACTTGTACTGTTTTGTAGTCAGAGATTATTTTTTTTTTACTGAAACTGTGTGGCACTTGTAAAATGTGTATCTCGTGCATTTTAATCTCTTACCTCAGTGACCCCCTGCAACTTTTATACTCAATCCCACTCATTGTGAATGGTTGTACTTTAATTTGATAATGTTTTTGCTCTCTGTAACTGTAAATGTTTCTGCTCTCTGTTAATGTACTCTCCCGGGTCATGCCTGAAACTAGGCAGGGTTTTGTTTAGTGCACTTACCCGGTTACCAAAAGCAAATAAATAAATAAATACCAAGGACTTGCCTGCCTAAGGAGCCAATTTAGCCATGTTTTTCACTTTTTTTGTGCTGCAGTAAAATAAATATTTACCTTGCTATGCTTGGCTCATAACTTTCGTGTATGAGCCAGTATCCACCGAATGCTGCAGCCCCACCCTAAAAACGCTTTAAAAGAGAGCACCTGTTCCCCCAGCACCCCGCCCCCAAGCACGACTGCTGGATTGGGCTTTTAAGCCCAAACAATCATTTTTAAATCACTTGTATTGCTTAATATGTGCTCTGATGTACCAGCTGTAATGCAGACCCCCTGGAGCTGGGTGGCGCCAATTCACATTCTAAGCATTGGGTATACCATTAGAACGGCAACTGAATTTTGTCACCTCAATAAGGGCGACGATGACGGGGCGATCTTGATTTTAGATCACCCCTCATTCATGCCGCCCTTTGTGCCCACACAATTTCTGCCCCCTCCAGGGCATGCCCGCCCCAGAGAAGGTTATATTTAGTTGTGGGGAGTGCGAGGGATGAAGCCCCCTGCAAAACATGGCTATTTCCCTGGAAGGGGCTTTGCTGCTCTCTGTCCTGGGAGCCACAATGCCTGGTGCAGAAATGCCGAGCGGCATAATGCCTTCGCCCACATCGGTGTTGACAAAATGATTGTCACACTGATATGGGTGAATCTCAACATGGGGCTGATCCACTCACTGTATCACTTTATATAGTGAGTGGCACCACGCCGAGAATGTGAAATGGTGCTGCATAGCTCCAGGGGTGTCTACATCATGGCTGGAACATCAAAGTGCACAGGAAACAACACAGGTGATTTAAACATTATTGTTGGGGCTTAGAAGCCTAATTGGGTGTTTGTGCTTTGGGGCTGGGATGCTGGGGGACAGGTGTTCTTTAAGACAACAAGAAATAGGGAACAGGGTTGCAGGCACTCTACGTGCATATTAGTAGAATGGTGGGAGGGGGGCTGTCTAAATGTACTTATAGTATCTTTGCTCTTAGATTTCAAGCTGTATAGGGCAATAATATATAGGTGCGCACTGCTCTCTGTCATTCAGACGGTAGTCAGCTGAGGTAGTGAGCAATGGGCTGCAAGGGTCGCCATCTCCTCAGCCCTGTATCAGAATTGGTAACCAGAGTAAGGAAGGTGAGTGGGGTGGAGGGCCCTGAGCAAGCAGATTGGGGGTGGGACTGGATGGGCATTCGGGTGGGGCAGTGACTGGGGAGGTAGTGGGAACACTTAATGAACTATGGACTGGCAGCCGTTGTGGATATTTCGTTTTTGTTTACAAGGTTGGTGCATTATGCAAACATTTGCCTATTTCCAGGCACACCCTGGGAGACTACCACAGCGGAATGGGGGGGAAGTACAATAAACAACAGCAATACACAACAATAGTCATATGCAAGAGTCCACCATACCAAGTACAGTACAAGGTGGCATACTGGCGGGGATACACAAGGATACAGAGCAAGATACATACAACATGTCTTGTTCACAAGAAATTAGCATGTGCAAAGGCTCTCAATTGTGAGAAGCTAATGTCAAAATACAATATAAGGAGGCCAAGAGACGCATATATACCAACTAGAGGCAGAAGCACACTCTCGACTTATATAGATGGCATGGGTGGTGATTGGGGATGGGGGGGACGTACAACCACCTATGGGGTGGTAGCTGCTGTGGATATGACATGGCCAGCGGGGGGGGGGGTCATGCAGCACTATGCACAGCGATAAAGGTTGGGTTTCAGTAGCATTAAACAGCGCTATGAAGTAGACTGTTTAACACTGTCAAAACCTCTGAATATACCACTGTGGTACATTTTGCATGATCACACTTGCTGGTCAGTGGCACGCACCTTTGAATATGGTCCCTGCCCCACTGGCTTGCGCTATTCTTGGTTACTGCCATGGTAACCTTTTAAATATTGGGGTCATAGAGTGCTAATATGGTACCTGCCACTTCTCTATATTTCAGAAAGACACACCTACAGTATATTACAAAATAGAGAATACTGGTTGGGCAACTGTGCACAACTAGCCTGTGCTGCCAAAGAGAGGTTCAGGTTACAGCAGACCTCGAAAGTGAAGTTTGAGAGGTCTGATGTAATCAGAAGCATGAGGTGGCAGTTCAGGACAGTTGGACATGTTTTTGCCACCAATATTTTTATAGTTTATAGTTTTTTCTAAAGTTTTTATTTCAAAACAAAATTTTCACAGCACTCCCAGTCCCGATGACAGGTAGGCGGTTTCAGTTCAGAACTTGAACTGATTGCTGCAGCAGTGCTGTGAAAAACACCTGCTTCTTCGAAGATTTCTGATCAGCTGGAACCTTGTTGTACCACAGAAGGATGCAACGGCATTCACTGAACTCTGAACTGTGGCACAACAAAGTTTCAGCTGGCATGGAAATCCATGCAGAAGAAACCCTCACTCTACACTACAAGATCAGTAAAAATCAAAAATAACAGAAAACATACCAGTGTTTAAAAAAACAACAGCTTCTACAAAATAATAAATAAATAAATCACTTACAGGTTCTGAGCAGCTGTCCTTTACAGACACAGAGAATCTTTTACTGCAGTGGGTGAACAACTGTATGAATCCCTTGGATAATCACCTTAAAAGTAATTTGTTTTTTCATAATTTAAAAAAGCCTGCCCCCACTGCAGGGTGGCAGAGATAAAAAAAGGGGGCAAGGTCATGCAGACTGTGAAGCTCAAGAAGGGACGCCAGTCACCAGCAGAATAATCACAGCTGGAATTAGCTGACCCCAGTTACCAAACATTCCAAAATAAATTGAATTTCAAGCTGCTAGATTTCTTCTCCACAAGGGTATGTGTATGAGACTGTAGGTCTTTTTTTTTAACTTTATTTTTTTTTTTGTAATGCTGTACGACACAAACAATAAATACATGAATACATAATCACTTGCCTGTCTCAATAAACTCAAGAAAATGTAACAGTTTTCACATCTTCGGGTGTATCAGAGGGTAACTATTATACTGCTCTGGAGGTCCCTGAGCAAGATGGCATCTCCTTCTTCCATTGCTCAACCATTTCTGGGTGAAGTTAGGAGGACGGTCAAAGATGGCATGAGGCATAAAGAAAAGAGGGTGGGAGAGGAGAAACTGCAGACCATCCCCGAGCCAGGGCCACCTATATCCATTGCTTGTCCCCAACTATATTGCAGAATCAAGGCACAACATTTGGATCTTTACTCAGAGACTGTGACCCTTGTCCTTTACAGTTTCAGTTTGTACTGATACTATTAAGGAGCAGAAGTCATAATAAGCCTCTGCTTGTGACATCACACTGTATTGCCATGGAACCGACTGTGATGTCTCAAGCAAAGGATTAGGGCTTCAGTGACCGAATAGCATGGAGGTACAAAACAGAGAATAGTGGCTGGGCGAGTAACTATGCAGAACCAGTGTGTGCCACCGAAGGGTTCTGATTCCCCATGACCTCGAGAGCAAAGCTCAAGAGGTCCATGAAATCAGAACCGGAGAGTAACTTCTATTTTACTGGCTGAGCATAGATTGCCCATCCACTATTTTTTATAGCATATGGTGCTCTTAAAATAATTAAAAAAAACTGTTTAATTTGTTTTTTTAAGAGAAAAAGAAATTCTTTCTGCTGCACCTTAGTCCAGGATTTAAGACTGGTTGCTAGGGTCGGTGGTGTGCTTGTTAGGTGTCCGTACGCCATTTGTTGTCAGTTGCGTTTGGGTGGAATTTCCAGAAAAAAAATGGCGGCCGTATCTCTCGCTAGGCAAGAGGACTGTGAATGAGAGTGAGGAATCGCTTTTGTTAATGTCAGTAATTTTAACTATCTGGTTGATCCTGCAGTTTTTTTTCTTATATTTGAAAATATCTGGTTGATCCTGCATTTTTTGTTATATCCTGTTAATCGCGGGTTTGGGTGATCGTGCTGCTGCCACCACTGCCCTGACTGTATATCTGGTTGATCCTACCATCTTGTGCACTTTTAAAAACAGCTGAGCATGTGGAACCTCTAGAGGGTTTTGAAATGTTGTTGTACCACAGTAGGGTGCAATCACTTTCCATGACATTTTAAACTGGTACAACAAAATTTTGAGATCCACCGATTTTTATACACAAAAAGTCCTCACCATACACTATAAAACCTTTAACAGACAAGGATCATCACATTGTGATGCACATAGCCTTCAGTTTTAAAACCCAGAATGACTTGAAACTAAGTAATGTTTAGCAATTGGGATGTACTGCTGAATCTGCCAGTACGCAACGCAGTGTTATAGATTCCTGGATAACAAAAGGGATTGATGGCCACTGAAATGGCACTGTTTCCTGCATAGACTCTGCTAAATTCAGCATTATTCTGCACTGCATCCTGACAGGCTCCACTGTACTGATGCTGTTTGGGGGGGAGGGGAGGGGGGAAGGGTTAACTGGCGACTAGTGCCCCTGTTAATTGGATTTCCTATGTAACCCTGAAAAGGTTTTCTTGTGAGATCAGCTTGACAGTACATCAGGCAAGGGGTTAGCACTTCAAGTTTGGAGGCAGCGTCACTGCAGAGTGACTTGCTGCCAGCCAATCTCCACGACTCATTTTAGGGAACATTACTGGACTACTGGGTCATTTACCGAGCTCGATCCTGCAGCTGAAGCCTCCTGGGAAGGAAATCTGGGCCCATTTGGCACATTGCGCACCTGGGACCCTTCTGTCATCATGGTCATAATTAACCATCTCTCCCAGCCACCTGGGTTCTTCACCACTGAAGGCTACTTTCAGAGCAATGACAAACAGCACGTCACCTCTCTCTGCCACATGCACATACACTACCGATAGACAAACATTTCCTGGTCATCCTAATTAGAACCTAAACAGAGTCTAAAAGGTTTTTGTTTTCAGTCTTATTTGAAACAAGTTAATTTGCATTATTTTGCATATTAATGACATGCTAATCAGAATGTTAATTACTTGTTTGCCCTTCGAACCAATTGCTTTTGCTTCCTGTCTATATTTTCTGCTTTACCCAGCCATCTAACCTGGGATATATCCTGTTATCAGGGATATACCCTGTTCACACTCTATGAACTGTCATGTAGATGGCAGGCAGTTTATTCGCCTGGTTTTCTCCCATTACATCCTCCCTACTCCCCCTGGTGTGAGCAGTGCTGTAACGGCCTTGCATGCATAGCAAACCCCTGCAGGAAGAGTATGCTCCCTGGTTCACACATAGGGGTCGCTAGTGCGTCAGAACCTACAGCCAGCCATCCCTGGCCAAGGCACACTACCTTTCGTCAGCTGTCCACAGCCCGGCCTGCCCACGAATGGGCAAGCAATGTTCACCACCAGACACTGGTCCCTTGCATGGCAACACAATGCACTGCTACTGGGCCACCTAGATGACCTAGAACTGGGTTTATGGGGAGTTTTTGGTTCGACATTTTAGAACCAGCATGACTGTAGTGGGGTGTTTTTAAACACATTCTGCTTGTTCCTCAAATACACACACACACAACATATACACCCACACCACGCACACAACAAACACACCACACAAAACACACACGCAAACACACACACACACACACACACATACACTACACACCACACATAAAATACACACAGCACACACAACACGCACACCACACGACACAGAACACTACCACATAGACACACACATAAAACACACATGCACAACATATACACACACCCACACACACAAACACATACTACACACTACACATAAAATACACACAGCACACACATCGCCCACACACACACACCACATACACACACATAAAACACACACACAACATATACACACACACACACATCCACCCACACACATACACACACACAATACACACTAGACAATGCACACCACACAAAATACACACAGCACACACACACCACACCACAACACACACAAAACACACACGCACAACATATACACACCACACACACAACACACACACACACACACTACACACAATACACACTACATACCACACATAAAATACACACAGCACACACAATACGCACACCACACACCACATATACACACACAAAAAATACACATGCACAACATATACATACACCACACACACACTACACAATGCACACCACACACAACACACACTACACAACACACACCACACACTATATACAAAACACACACACACACACAACAGTATTGGAATTACAGGGGGGCTTGCAAGGGCTCAGCCCCGGTACCTCTGAAGTGAGCCCCGGCAGCTCACACATCACTGCCATTAACTTATAATGGGAAGGGGGGGCTCAATTTAAAGACTGGACCTTTATAAGCCCCCTGAGCTCCCAAAGCTCATAAAGTGTAATTCCAACACTGACACACACACACACACACACACACACACGCACGCATACACCACACACACCACATACACACACTAGTCACACCTTCTAGTTCTACTCTGTTCCTCCTCCCTCAGTCCTTCCAAACCTCTTTGTTGGTGGCTATTATTTCTGTTATACCAGTTGAAAGCAAGGCTGTGAAAAAGGGGTCTGTGAGCAATTTTTATCATCTTGGTCAGGTTTGCTGAGCTGGGAGGTGTTGGATGGCTAAGCTGGGAAAGAGTGACTCGACTGAGAGGTGAGAGAGTAGCTGAACTGCAATTACTGCTAAGAATACTGCTATGATGACTGTTGCTAATAGCTCCCCTTGCTGCGCTGACATCAGTTCCCATGGACATCGGTGACAGGCCAGAGTGTGAGCGAGAGTTGTCAGTAAGCAGCACCTCATAGTAACTCCCCACCCACAGAAAATTATTTTAAAAGGTAAGGCACTCATTCTTCTTTAGCACTTTATGCAACAAAGGCTCAGAGTACTTTAAACAGTTCTAGCAGATCACGAACAGCACACATAAACATAACACAGTAAATAACAAGCAAACATAATAAGGTAAAACAAACTGATAACAGTGCCCTACAAGCTGCTAGTTAACAGCTAAAGAAAACAGACAGCTTTTCTGCCCCTTTGTAAGGGTCCCCACTGAAGGAAAACACCGAGATAAAATGGCAGGGAATTCCAGATCAGCAGGGCCTCCACCAAGAACAGTTGCTCTCCCCAAAGTCACAGATGCTCTTTCGGGAAAGCCAAAAGAACATTTTTAGTAGAGGGGAGCAGGAGCAGTCAAGTCAACAGCATACCAAGCTAACAGACCTTTATGGTAGACAGGCCCCAAACTGTGCAGGACTTTGTAAATTAACGCGATCTTGAAGGTGAAGCACAGCACAAGCATGATACTTATGTTCCCTGTATGAGAAACGGTAATCAGACTGTCCGTGGCATTCTGCACCAACTGCAGGCGATGCATTCAGTTCCCTGACAGCCATAGGTTAAAAGAGTTACAGTGGTCCAGTCTCAAGGTCATGAAGGTATAAACCAGGGTGGCCAGATCCTCTTGCATCAGATAGGGTTTAATCCTGGAGATATTACTAAACTGGAAAAATCCACTGTGAACCATGAATGACACATGATGTTCAAGTGTCAGTCCGGACGGAGCCCACAATGACTCTCAAAGTTTTCGCCCTATCCACAGCCACCAGAGATGTGCCACGTAAAGAAGGCCATACAATGGCATTTTGTCAGGCTGCTGACCTGCCAGTACCTGACTCTACCAGCAACAGCTCTGCCTTATTTGGATTTAAGCTCAGCCAGCTAGAGGCCATTCAGTCCGCAGTCTCCTAGAGGCATTGCTCCAGCACTGAGAACAGCACCTGCCCATCTGGTGTGAAAGACAGGTACAGCTGAGTGTACTCTGCATAGCAGTGAAAGCTCATGCCATGCTGTCTAATGACCCATCCGAATGGCAACATATACGCACTGCAAACAGCATGGATTACAGGACTGACCCTTGTGGAACTCTACAGCTAATCATTGCTGGCTGCAATGAGAAAGATCCCATCACATCGTTCTGTGATCTGACGATAAGGAAAGATTCAAACCACTTTACCGTTGTTCTGGTGAGCCCCCCATATTCCGCAAGGCAGTCTATCAACACCCCATGACCCACGGTGTCAAATGCGGATGAGAGATTGAGAAGAAGGATAATCAAGTAAAGAATGTTCTTGATTATTTCCCCTTGGTTAGCCCATCTCTTACCTCGTTGATCAGAATAATCACAGCAACCCCCTTGAGTGACAGCCATCGCAGTCAGTACCGATGAGCCCCTCCCCCCTTTGGTTGGCTGGCAGGTGGGGCACAAATGCCCTGTGGCCAATCCACTCCTTTTGTGGGAGCCACCATGACTCACTTCCATGATGCACCCAGCCCCCAGTCTGCAAGTTTCTCTGTGTGGGATGCTGGGGCTGGAATGAGAACCCCGGTCTCTTAACTGCACTTCCATCACCCCACCACTGGCCTGAAACCCTATTAAAACTTGTGCAGTTTATTTGTATTTATTTATTAATCTGTAGTGTTTGACCAGGAAAGCCACACTAAGCTGTGATAGCTTGTTTCCAGCTGTGTCCATGGTGGGTGAGTTACATGAACCTGTTTTGACAGGGGAATGTTGGCCATGACACCAGGGAAACTCCTGTATTCTTTTTCAGTAAGTGCTATGGGATCTTTGATTTCCACCTGGATAGTGACCAGTAATTGTCAGAAGGGACCTCAGTTTAATGTCTCATTTAAAGGACAGCACCTCCTGCACCTCCCGTACTGTACTACAGTGTCAGTTATGGGTACACACCAAATGCCTGATGTGCTGCCAGAACTCATGACCTTCCAATTTTTCAGCCCCAGAGGCAAGCTTGCTAATGACTGAGGCATTGACACTTACAATAGCATTAGCCCTGTTACTGGCTCTGTATGGTAGGGTAGGGCCACCCTAGTATGCTGGCGACCCAGGTTCGCATCCCAACCTCTGGACATCAGGAGGGAGATCAGCAGGGAGGGGGCTGACCATCTGCGTGGACGCTGTCCTACAGGGGGAGAGGGCTCAGTTCAGCACCGTTCAATGGACTAGATTCATGAAGGTGAAAGTAGCACATGGTAAATAAAGACACCACTACCATTTTGTTTTGATTGGGTGACTAGAGAACTAAATCAGGGAGGGGCGGTGGGCGTCGCCTACCTAGATTTCAGCAAAGCCTTCGACACCATCCCACATAGAAGGCTGATTAACAAGATGCGTAGTCTGGGCATGGGAGACAAGGTGGTGAACTGGGTTAGGAACTGGTTAACAGATAGGAGATGGTGGTAGTAAATGGATTACAATCTGGGGATAGGGGGGTGACCAGTGGGGCACCACAGGGATCAGTACTAGGACCAGTCCTGTTCAATGTCTTCATCAGTGACATTGCAGAGAGGCTGGAAGGAAAGGTCTGCTTGTTTGCAGATGACACCAAGATCTACAACAGGGTGGATACTCCAGAAGGGGTGCAGAAAATGAAGAGGGACCTGGAGAAGCTTGAAAGATGGTCGGAGATGTGGCAACTGAAGTTCAGTGCAAAGAAGTGTAAAATAATGCACCTGAGTAGAGGGAACCCTGTGGAGAGCTACAGCTTGGGGGAGGTGCTGACTGTCATCAAAGAGGAAAGAGACCTAGAGCTTATTATCTCTGATGACCTTAAGGTATCAAAGCAGTTTTCAAAGGTGGCAGGAAGGGCCAGTGGCATGCTGGGGTGCATAGGCAGAGATATAACTAGCAGGAGGCAGGAGGTGGTGATGCCATTGTATAAAACATTGGTAAGGCCTCGCCTGGAGTACTGCGTGCAGTTCTGGAGGCCACACCTGCGCAAGGACACAGATAAAGTGTAGACTGTCCAGAGAAGGGCAACAAAGATGGTGCAGGGCTTGCACCACAAAACATTATGAGGAGAGACTAAGGGACCTCAATATGTACTCACTGGAGGAGAGAAGACAGCGGGGGGACATGACTGAAACTTTCAAGTACCTCAAGGGCATAAACAAGGTGCAGGTGGGGGACCTTTTCCAATGTAGAAAAAGTACTAGAACAAGGGGGCACAATATGAAATTAGAAGGGGGTAGATTAAGAGGTAATGTGAGGAAGTTGTTCTACACAGAAAGGGTAGTCGACACTTGGAATAGTCTGCCACTGGAGGTAGTGGGGGCAAGCACAGTGGAGGGGTTTAAGCATGCCTGGAACAGGCACAAGGGATGCTTGAGAGGGGAGGGAGTGATGAAAAGCCATTGATCACATAGGGTCAGTAGCCACGTACAATATATAGGGCCTACGGGAAGACTGGATGGGCCTAGCGGTCCTTATCTGCTGACAATTTCTATGTTTCTGTGTTTCATTTCTTCAGTACCATAAGATTCAAGAAGCAACAGGAGCTCTGTTAACAGCAACATTAGCTGTGTTCATGAATCACGTGGTACAGTTTTGCAAATGGCATATTAATATTCATGAGGTCATTAGCTTGTTATCTGGGCTGCAGAAGATGGCATCACAGACTCTACTACACAGGAGCCTGCAGAAGTGCAAGCACCATGTGATTCAGAATGGGCAGAGAACACGTGCTGTTTGCCTTTAAAAGCAGTCGTCCAGTACGCAGAAGTCAGTCTATTTCTTGGATACCCAGTGCTGTAGAATCTTGTGTGGTCTCTTGACTTCTTGATTTGTGAACCAAAAGAACACGGGTTCAAACCCTGCTAGAGCCAAATTATCTCCTGTGTGACCTTGGGCAAGTCACTTAACCGCCAAATACTCCAGACCACCCAGTTGTGGAAGCGTGTAGAGGCAGGACCCACTGTAATCAATATTTTACATTGCAGACAGGCTATTCTAGGCAAATAATTTCTAAATAAGAACTAATAAACTTAACCTCTACATCGCTTTCCCTGCCTTATGGGCTGCTGCTGGCACGTAGGCAGCCTGTACAATTGCCATATTGCATCCTGGTGTAGTACTTAGTGAATCTTAGTGAATCCCACTGGATGTTATGTCTAGCAAATCTAAATCAGAATTCCAACAGCACCTCGATTAATATATTATGGCAGGTTTTGATATTAGTTATTATAAATAAAGCAAACAGGTACAACAATGGGTGCATGGCCTTCTATCACCTTACAGTTCTTAGTAAATCCTGGTGAATCTACTGAGCCATTAAAAGAGCACCTTTCCTGCTCTTTTTAAAATGTCCCCCCAGAAACACTAAAGAAGCCTTATCTGCCCCAAAGTCCGTTGGTGCATAAATTATAATTTTCCTTTGGCAATAACTTGGGAGGAAAGGAATCATATTTTGGCTCTGCGGAGCCGACAGCCCGATCCCTTCTACTTCCCATTTCAGAGACACCCCCTCCCCCGTGCTCTAACGTTTTGAGATGTAATACTATGGGGAGCATGGGGGCATGCTCTATACACTTGTATAGGGACCCATTTTCAAGTACTTTTTAACATTTTGAAGTCTCGATTTCAATTAATTTAAGGCCACTGCTCAACTAACAAGGCCCTTGTTAGTTGAACGGAGGTTGAAATTGGCTCTCAAAAAAAAAAAAAAAAGAACATGAAAACAGGTTCCTATACAAGTCTATGGAGTACAACCCCACACTCTCCATAGTATTACATCACAAAATGTTAGAGCTCGGGGGCATGTCACCAAATATGAAACTGCCTTGCATGTGTAAATGTACTATGCTACCTATGCTGTCTATCCTCTGAATGTTGCCTTTATTGTACTATGCTTTCTATGTACTTAGTATGACTCTGTAAATTTATTTGCTGTAAACTGTCAGTCTGTATAATTGTCCATGCAGGACCTCCTTGAAAATGAGCTTGCTCAATGGAGCTTCTCCTGGTGAAATAAAAATAAATAAAAATAAAATAAATAACAGGATGGCTAGTATGGACTCCATTTAGTTATTTATGATGAGCTTTTCATGTGGTTTATGTATCTTGTGAAACACAGATATACTGTATCACGTAGGAGTTCTCAAGTTAGTCGCTGGCTCTGTTTGACCTTGAGCAAGTTACTGAGCCTCCCCAGTGCTTCACTCCCTCCCAGCTATGAAATGGGGAGAAGGACCCCTGCCAAAGTAAGGTGCTGCATGTCAGCTGGGCTATCCCTGTGGAAATAAGGTAAGAAAAATGTTACAAAAGACAGAGCCCAGCCCAGTACTGCCAGCAGAGCACGTTGTGCTTTAGTGTGGGAGACCTGGGTTCGCACCTGGGCCAGACTCCCTCACCTTGAGCTGAAGGAGTCTTGGGTACACTGCAGAGATAATGTTCACAGGCTCCCAGTAGAGGGGGTTAGCCTCTGCACAGGACGACTGCCTTTTGGTGGCCATGAGCTGGCACAGGACATCACTGGTAACCATGTCGTCCCCTGCCCAACCACAGGCTAGTGAATCAAAGAGGTGGGGAGATGGTGGGCCTATACAGGGTAAACAACATCCCTCAACTAGTGAGTGATGCCTGCTGATGGCCCCATCAGTGTCCACACACGTATCTAGTGGCTCCTCCTTGCAAACATAGGTCTGCACAAGGGATTCCTCAACTACCCTGAGGCAAACTGTTGGGGGGTGGGCTTTTCCTACAGGATGCATTTCAAGCAGGCAGAAGTGTGTGGAGAGAAGAATAGGCGGCTTGTCAGGCAGAGAAGCAGACTAGAGGAAAACTGAAGAGTTAGTGAAAGTAAGCACAGGACAGTTGCAGTGGTGACACAATCAGGTAAGTGGAAACATAAATAAATTCTATAAACAGAAAGAGACACTGAAATGGCAGCAAGGAGGAATGCACAGGCAAGAGCTGAAAGAAGCGGTGCAGACAGAGTCGGACACCTGGACGGTACTGGATGAATTTTTCTCAAAAAGGTGCAAATCTCAGGGTGGGTATTCAAGGAAAGTCTGCAGCAGTTACAATCACAGACACTGGCTAAATCGACTGGAACTCTTTAGGTCCGAGCAACCTCTGCACCAAAAGTTGCAAGATGGCAGTTTTGAGCCAGGTACGAAAATCGGCGAAGTCAAACAGAACAGTTTGTGGTCTTTTTTTTATTTTGCACTTTCACAAGTTTGCACAGCTGTCATTACGAACATAAAGCTGAAGTAACACGGGCAGGGCTGAGACAAGAACTTATAACTGTCCTCCATGCACAAAAACTTAAAACTAAGCCCTTATCCCCTGCCAGTAACACAAACAAAAATATCAGATGTGTCTCTTGCCCTCATCTGGTGCTGGCAGAGACCTACTCACAAATTAGTATATGATAAATGCCAGAAACCGCAGCAGAAGCACTCATTGCCTGTGTAATGCTGAGTCAAGGGGCTGTTATTTGCTCCGGGTGAATGGCACAGGAAACCACAAATAAGTGGATGCCGACTGACTCCAATTGATATCTGAGTTTGTTAGGTTGGGCTCTCGCAGCATTCAGGAGATTTTTAAACAGCAATGCAATGAATGCTGTCGGATCACGGCCCAGCCCCAACTGGTTGCCGCTGGGCACCTGCTGAATCATGGTATTTCTGGTTTACACAGTGCTACTGAACATTAAATAAGTTAAAGATGGCATGCTAAAGATGTCACAGACCCTGGACCCCCTCCCATCCCATCCATACACACATCACCCAGACCACTCACATGTGGTACACTCACACTGGGTGACAGACAGATACAGTGCATCGCTCTGAGGCTGAGTTACCGGTGTGACTTAGGCCATGTCCACACTACGCCTCTGTAACGGTACACAGTGCCCCGTTTACACCTGTAACGTTATAGAAGGCGTTTTCGTAACCATTGTTGAAACCACATATGAGGTGGTTTCAACAACGGTTATGAAACCGGTCCCACCTCAGTAACGTTACTGGCGGTAGTGTGGATGGGCGGTAACTGTCCCTACAGGGCCCATCGCGCAGGCCAGAGCTGCATTGTGGGGTTGAGCGCCACGGTAACGGGTCACCCGTTCCCGAGGTGTGACTTGCGGTACCTGTCTGCATCAGGTCACCGCTGCAGTGTAGACACCGTATCGCTCCCCGCTGTAACGGTTTCTGTCTGTTATGGGGTCTGAGCGGTGTAGTGTGGATGGGGCCTTAGGCACTGTCCACATTCACAAGAATAGAGAGTGTAACGGTTTCTGAAATGGCTGTACATTTACTGTTACCACGTGTCCGCACTCTCATCCCAGCGACTTTCCTGAAAGTGCACTCCCAGCTTATTGCATCCGCATTCTGAATCCTCTGGCGACAGCTATCATCTGTAGTTGAGAAGTGACACACAATACCCCAGAATCCTGTGTGTCACTTCTCAACATATCCCAGCATGCCGCCACTCATTTTCATGGCCACAGTACATGGAAACAAGCAAGACAGAATGCCATGGGTTCTGTTTTGAACTGGTTTTAGCTACGGTGTGTGTTTTTGTGCTGTGGTCCCTGTGCACATCTACTCCTGGAACTACTTCACTAGCCCTATCTTTTTCAGACCTCAACTCTCTGTGAGGCAGTCAATAAGGCGGGGCGGGCGCAGGATGGTTAGTGCAGTAACTGTTGCACTCTCAGCAGAGCCACCAGAATTAAAGCTCCTCGGGCACCCATGCGCTCATATAGTGCATCAGCAGGTGCCGCAATCCCTCATGGGATACCTGACGCAGCCATGGAGGACCGAGGATTCGACTGTTGCTCTCACCCATCCGCACTGATGAGTGCACAGAACTTGTAACGTTTTCTGCTGCAACGTCTCCACTTCCAATCTCAAGACTACCTTCAAACAGGTCTCGACGCCGAAGCAAAACTGGATCGGGTACCGCTACCAATGCGGACGTGCACAGTTTTTGTCAGACTCCATAATGGATGCACCCCTCGGTAACGGTACAAACTTGTGAGCGTGGACAGGGCCTTAGTGGGGTCTCCTAGGATACTGCACCTCGGGCCCCCTGTGGCTGGGGACAGGGGTCAGGGGTCATCATGTTTCCTGGTGCAGTTTAAGCAGGTGATGGGGGGGCTGAGTGAAAATTAGGCATACAGCACAGAAAAAAAGAACAGGTTGTTGCTGAAAAAAGGGATGCTGCAGCTATGTGTGTGCTGCTATGTTGAAGTGATCCACATCCTTCAGGTTGGATAGAAGCCATTGTTTTCAACAGCCAAACTTAATTCATCATTATTTAGGCACACTTTGGACCGCTGCCAAAAGTGGGGGGGGAGGGGATGACTCAGAAGTATGCTTTCCCAGTTCCCATGCCATACTTTTCTCTGCCTGCACATAATTAACAGTGTAATTAAAACAGGATGAGTTAATTGGTGCTCATTCAAGCTGCAGATGTTTTCAATTGAGGCACAGAACAATTCACCTGTTTATGTAAACAATAAACAGAGGAGGCTTGTTTAAAGCATAGTCACGTTCTTTGAGCTGTCCAAGTGTACAGCGATTCTCCCCTGGACCTGTGACCACAGCCTCAAACTGGAGGTCGACAGCAGAGCAGTCCTTGATTCTGCCAACCCAACTTCTAACCAAGGATGGGCAGGCCAGTTTGGATACATTCAGAACCTTGCAGAACTTTGCAGTACCGCATCTGGGCCAGCCAACAGCAACCTTTTTGACACATGTTGCTTACTGAAGACAGAAAGCTGTTGTGTGTGGTATTTATTTTACTAACTTCTGTGTTTAAAAAAGTCGTGTAATTTTATGTGTCGATACGAAAAATAGTATTGATACAGTCTACCAATACCAAAAATAGCAATGAGACTATGAATTTGCTGTTGGGCTGTCACAACTGAAAAACATGTAATGCTGATATACTCAAAAAGCAATTTCAAATAGTAACAATACATAAAGAATAGTACTGCCTCTGAGCAGCTGGGCTCCAAGCTTTAAGAAAAACAATTACATTTCTAGCTCTGATTCCAACATTAGACCTTTCAAAAGATTATTTTATTAAAATGGGTAACTTCAGAGCCGTTGGGGCTAGAAACTTTATTTGTCCAAATTAAAGTTTGGAGGAAGCTAAGTTTATAGATCAACAGAAGTCATTGCTACAGCTCCCATATATAAGTATACAAGAACATAAAATGGTTCACTAAATTTTTTAAGTCCTGTTATTTTTAGCAGCATATTCTCTCTATGTGCATAAACATGTAGCGACACATAAGAACCATATTATAGAGTATAGTAGAGCACTGTTCTGTATAGAATTCCATCCCTTTCAAAATGCTGTTGTACCACAGTTCAAAGATCATGGAATGTGACTGTACCCTTATGTGGTACAACAGCATTCTGAATTCTCTAGAGACTGCACAAGCCAGTTTTGTTCTGAAAGCAAAAGAACCATAATACACACATTTCAAATCATACTACACGCTATAAAAATACAGGATGAGCAACTTTATACACAACCAGTGTGTTGTACTACCTCGGGGTTCTGATTCTCACGGACATCTCGAGCTTCGCTCTCGAGGTCAAAGTCAATCAGAACCCCTCTGTGGCAGAACACACTGGTTATCCATAGATGCCTATCCAGAATTCTCTATGTTAGGCTCTATTTATGTTGATCAGACTCCAAGCTTCCATTTGGGGGAAAAAAACCTGCAAGTTTCTACACCTAACAGTTCAAATGTTACAGCTCTCGAAATACAATGTTAAGCATTACAAAATATCACAAAAGATTACTTTTGGAAATGGACCAAAGATACTAGTGGTTGTTCTGTCTAATATAAACACATTCTTTTATGTGTTAATATGTCCCCCGGAGCCACTCGTTGCTGAAAACGAGTGGTTTCACACACCTTCAGCTGAGTGAGAACAGCGGAGCAAAGCTGAACTGTTCTGGCTCAAGCTGAAGGCAAGTGAAACCACTCATTTTCAGCACTGAGTGGTGACGGGGGACGTATTAATATATTATTGATCGAGAGCGATCAATAATATATTTTAAAAAAAAAACTCCCAGAACTTGCCCGTTTCCGGGCATCTGCATGTGAGATGCTCTTCACAGAATAGGAGTGTCTCATGCGTAGGGGAAAGGAGCATTCCGATTGGTCAGGAGCGCTCCCATGATCTATAATCTAGTTTACGGGAGGGATCTTGAGCAGCAGGTGCTCATTTACATGAGGAAAAACGTACAGCCAACCGTAGACGGATGTCATTATCATTATTTAGTTTTTATTGATCAGGTAAGCACACTAGACAATTAAATGCCTATTTTCAGGTACATCCCCAGAGGTTACAATAGAATAATACAAACAGATGAGTTACAGTACATAAGATAAACAACAGAAACAAATAAACAGGAAATACAAGAAGCAAAATCAAGTACGAAATATAAATCTGTACAGTCAGATCAAGGGGGTTTATGAAGACGTTTACAGACCACGTGAACGAAGCTAGGGAGATTCATAGTTCTTACCATAAAACCTGAAATAAATCACCTTGGAATGGACAGTTTAGGAGTATTTGTTATGAAACCATAGGGTTGTGAGAGATGAGTGGTAATGTTAGATTTAGTCATCAATACAGCTTTACAATCAGTGAGTAATGACGCGTTCCTTTGTTAGCGCCTAGTTTTAACACCAGAACTAGTAACGGAACATGTCACTGTTAACCAATTATAAAGGTGGAAAATCCTAGAGTGGAAAATCCTGAAGTTTATAAGGCTGCAATCATTGCTTATGTATTACAGCATAATAACACAACAAAAGAAGGACATGAGGAAACATTTTTTTCAGATGGGGTTGTAGACCAATGGAATTGTTGCCAAGCAATGGGGTAAATCGGAGTCTATTGCTGGGTTCAAGGCTAGGTGGGATAACCCGTAAGGGATTATGAGCAACTGGAGGGTGGGAATGGAAGGTAGGATCTTTAAGAGTAATATACGGTACAGTCTCAGGGGATATGGGAGGTAGGGTTGTTTAACAGTAATGTGTGATACGGTCTCAGGGGAGATGGGAGGTAGGGTTGCTTAATAGTAATGTGGGATACGGTCTCAGGGGAGATGGGAGGTAGGGTTGTTTAACAGTAATGTGTAATACGGTCTTAAGGGAGATGGGCGGTAGGGTTGCTTAAGAGTAATGTACGGTATGGTGTCAGGGGAGATGGGAGGTAGGGTTTGTGACACTTGGCCAGCTGGTTATGATTATTGTATGATATTAGTATTATAAATAAATGGTCAGTGTATGAAATGTCAGTCTGTGAGATATGGCCCTTTTAAATTACAAGGTGTCAGCAGCTGAAATCACAGTATGTATTACACTGACCAGGAGATCTCTGTAATATAATTAACTTCCTGAAATTGCATTTTATGGCCTTTTCATGACCTCATGTTTTTGAAGTGGAAATCAAATGTGACTTTATGACTTCAGAAACAGGACATCATTGGGCTAATTCCTGTTGTTGTTTTTTTTTAACACATTGGTGCCAGTGTGGGATTGCAAAATTCAAAGGAAACGTGTAATTAAGGAGTTATATATAGGAAATATCTTTTTTCTTCTGATGGCACCTTATTTAAAATACCTCCTATGCCGACCCTGGCGCAGTGGTTGGATTTCCGCTTTCGACGCTGGTGACCTGGGTTTGGGAATGGACTCGGGTCATCGGAGGGCTGGCTGGGGGAGAAGAATTGAGCATCCCACAACTGCTCTCCTTCTCCGGGGGGAGGGTTTGGGATGTCGCCAGTGCAAGGAGGACCCCTGGTGGAGGCCAGGAGTGCCACAGTATGGTGCCAGCAAGGTCTCAAGGGGCAGAATGGATGCTAGTGTCATTGCATGTTCCCATCCCCAGGGGAGAAAAAAACAAGCCTGCCTCTCTCTGCCTAAGTGATGCCCTCCCCTCAGCTGCAATCGTCTCCCCAGGCCAGCTCCCACCCTATCCCATTGTTGGTGGCACCTTACGGGCTAGGTGCCATGTCTCTGCCCTAGGGGGGAATCCATGGGGTCCTGGGAGTATAGCTCATGTGGGGATGCCGCAGCCGTAGGGTCCGTGACCGGGCGGATGGCCCGGCAGAGAGAGATGTGGCACAAAAAGAATAAATAGAAAACAAAAAAATACCTCCTGATAGGAAATCATTTTTTGTAATTTTATATTCTAAAATGAGGCGCTAGATAACTCACAGAAGGGGTGTGGAGACACAGAGTTTAAACTGATATTTGTGCCTGAAAATGTTGTCATATCATCTTGGGACTCTAGAAGAACAGCTCTCTGATATAACTAAAATGCACTTCCAGAGGTAATACCTTAGATAGCAAACAACTAAATGTACTGTGGTAGGAGTTTTGCTTTGTAATTTTCCTTGTTCTTTTATGTGATTGTGAGCTCTTTGATATATTGTTCTGTGTTTACATTTTTCAGATTTTTATAATCTTTTAGTGAAGTACATTTTCTTAAGATACTACCTGGGCATGTCTTCCAAGTTCTTTTTGCATGTGATATGTAACCCCCCTGCAAATGGGGGTTCCCAAAAGTCTTCCAGAAGCTTGCTAAGTGCTCCAAGTCTGGATGGTGTTCGGCATTTAAGCCATTTAAATGGCACTGCAGCGAGTGTTTTTAGAGCCTCTGCAACCTGTCTCTTTAAGAGCTGTCTGCTTGCAGACATAATTATTTTGTATGGGGTGACTGTCTTTCTCTGCTTGAGTCCTGCTCGGGCTGCTGGCTAAGTGCTCCGTTTCTGCGGTCGCTATATGCGCAGAGGGAGCCTAATTGAAAGATATAACTGTTTGCCCAAAATCATTTAGAGTGACAAAGAAAATGTGGTTTGTCTAACCTGTTTTTTCTTGCAGCAAGGACTGTGCATTGTAGTCCCTTCATTTTGGTCCTGAACTGCAGAGTTGAACCAATCAGTGTGGGGGGCCTTTAAAATGGAGCCTGTGTGGGCGAATCAGAACTTGGACTCTCGTCTGGAGCCTGCTATAAAGGGGCTATATGGCAGGTGCCTCTGGGAATTGTAGTTTGGACCCTGGCGCCTTTTTGCACCAACAGAGGGAGCCCTGCTGTGATTGACAGCCCAACCAACCAACCGAACTTGTGTGGGTCTGAAGGAAGTGGCCTGAACTATTGCTGGCAAGGCAGACCTGAGGTGACTGTGAAAGGAGAAGGAGCTCTGTTGTTCGAGCGGCGAGTAGTTTGTGCAGGAAGCGCATATGCAGGCCCATAAGTCGGTCTGCAGCCATTAGTAATTTTGAATCGGACTGAATCTGAGTGTTTTGAGAAGGAAAAAGGAGCAGAAGTGTGGAAATGTGGAAACCAGGCTAAAACCTGAAGGCTGAAGATTTTGCTGAAGTGCAATCGGCCTGTCAGGGACTGAAGCTGCTGTGAGTGCTCCCAGGTTTTTGCAGTGTTTTGTGATCGGGGTTCAAGGAGCAGCTGGCCTGCTATAGTAATTTCCTTTACATGTGAATGTGTAGTCCTTGTGGGGATTCTCAATTTTATTTCCCTTGCTATGAGTTGTGGACAGAAGCTGGAAGCAGCATCCAGTCTGATTCGGACTGAATCCACCTTAAATCAAATGCAGTTTGGCCCTGCCACGAGGTCTTGTCTCCTGCCCTGCTTCTCTGGCAATCCAGAGCAACCATCCCCCATCTGGTTCTCTGCTTGGGGTATTGTGAGTACAAATCAGGGTAGCTCCCTGTGCCTTTCATTTAATCAAAGTGTGTCAACTGATTACTTATGTTTCCTTTCCACGAACTGAGCCATCCAGCTCCGGATTACAACTGTGTGTTGTGCATGTATTTTCTCTTTGCAGGGCCCTATCTATCTGCACCAGCCGGGCAATGGACCTCGCTAGCCCCTCCCCCATCCTGGACACCCAGCGAGTGTGACATTTGGACCCTTAATTGCATGCACAGTACAGTGATTTGTGTGTTTACTGCCAATCAACCTGATTTGCCCCCCTCTTTGTTACTGCCCCCTGAACAAACCAGATTTGTTGTTGTTGAACTATAAACCGCCGGTGGTGTCAGTACATGTAGAACCATCCTTGCCTTGTGTTTGTGTATATTGCCTAACCTTGTTTTACAGGGGGCCTCAGGGCGTGCTGCAGAATCAGTCCTGAGGTGAAGTGACTACTGTATGTGTAAGAGTGCATATGTGGGGTATTGGGAAGGTAACTCCCGTGTACTGTGTGGGCCACTAGTGGGAACAAAGTGGGGTCACAGTGTCCCAGAGGGCTGTACCCGAGCTAGTTTAACCACTATCAACTCTGACCTCTGGGTGGAGGGACCCGTCACTGGACCTAGGCCCCTTAACCTGTCACTAGCCATACAGGCAGGGGTAGTAGCCCTTAGGATAGTGCCACCTAGAGGTTACAGATGTATACGTGGTTAAGTCTGACAGCTGTTTGAAGGGCTTGATGGTGTTACTAAACTGGGAAAAGGTAAGAATATACCTAAGGTTTCTTATAGCGTTAAAAGGGTTCATTTTGGAAGCCTGGCTGGGTGCCCCTGGCGAAAGATTGTACCGCAATCTCCGAAGAGGGTATGTATCTGAGCCTGTTCATTGGGTATGCTAGCATAAGGTTCACAGTTTGAATCACCCCCCAGAACTTGAGACTAAAGGTGATTTGGACCCAAAAGCAGACAGGAGGGTTACCCTGTCTGTTACCTGTTCACACTATTGCACTCTGAGGTTGGCACTGTTGTAGCAGAGGGCCTGACCTGCTGAGTCTGTTTGTGACAGGACTGTTTAACAGTAATGTGCGATACAGTCTTAGGGAGATGGGAGGTAGGGTTGTTTAACAGTAATGTGCGATACAGTCTCAGAGGAGATGGGAGGTAGGGTTGTTTAACAGTAATGTGATGCGGTCTCAGGGAGATGAGTTAGAGTTGTTTAAGAGTAATGTGCGGTATGGTCTCAGGAGATAGGAGGTAGGGCTGTTTAACAGTAATGTGTGGTATGGTCTCAGGGGAGATGGGAGGTAGGGCTGTTTTAGAGTAATGTGCTGTATGGTCTCAGGGGAGATGGGAGGTAGGGTTGTTCAACAGTAGTGTGCGGTACAGACTCCAGGAAGATAGGAGCTAAGACTGTTTAACAGTAACGGGTGGTATGGTGTCAGGGGAGATGGGAGGTAGGGCTGTTTAAGAATAATGCGAGGTAAAGTTTCAGGGGAGATGGGAGGTAGGGTTGTTTCAGAGTAATGTGCAGTACACTCTTAGAGGAGATGGGAGGTAGAGTTGTTTAAGAGTAATGTGTGGTACAGTCTCTGGGGAGATGGGAGGTAGGGTTGTTTCAGAGCAATGTACGTACAGTCTCAGGTGAGATGGGAGGTAGGGCTGTTTAAGAGTAATGTGTGGTACGGTCTCCGGGGAGATGGGAGGTAGGACTGTTTAAGAATAATTATTTCTGCATTTATTTTTCTTATGACTTTGATAACTGGGTAAGTACACTGATCCCAGGAACTGTTTTCAGGCATGAACCAGGCCAAGACAGTGGCACAAGAGCAACGAAAGCAACTGTACATAGAACATGGAAAAATATTTACCAATGAATGCCCCCCAAAAATTGAAGAAACATATTGCAGCCTTCCAATTACAAATAATTGAGTACAGAAGGCATAATATATGGTACCCAAATTAAAGAATAGCTTAAAAGTACAAGGTGCTGGTAACCAGGGTATGCAAACAAGGGAAGGGTAAGTGCTAACAGAGGAAGGGAAGACAAAGAGATAGGGAAGATAACAGGGCAGACTCGAGGAAATGACAGCTTTGTGGTAGGGGAAACACTACACAGGGAAGCACTGGCAGCAGGATTCAGATATGAGCCAGTCCTTGAAGCATGATTTGAACAGCCGGTGGGTGTCCAGGGCACGGAGCTCAGCGGGCAGCCAATTCCATAATGGGGGGGGCCGCAGCTGACAGGGCTTTCCCACCCATGTTGGTAGATACTCTGGGAACATGGGGGGATAGTGTTAGAACGCAGGCAGTGATTCACAGCTCTAGCTTTAAAGTTCTCTGCAAGTGGGATTCTTGGCCAGCGTGAATGGTGTTGTCAACCAAGCAGCAGAGGGTGAAGTCAAAGCAGCCCTGTACTGGGTGCCACCCCAGAGACTGATGAAGGACACAGTGGTGGGTGGAAAAAGGGGCCAGTGAGATGAAGCAACAGGCACTGTTGTAAGCAGTGGAGAGTTTGGCCAAGAGGGTGGAGGATGACCTTGCGTATATGGTGGAACAGTAATCGAGTATAGGGAGTAAGTTACCTTGGACAATGGCTAGCCAGGCCTCAGGGGTGAGGCAATGTATGAATCTGTAGGCTGCACCCAGCTTTTGGTGTATTCTGTGGACCACAGAGTTTATGTGCTTGGCGAAGGACAGAGAGGGGTCAAGCAGCACACCTAGATACTTAAAGGTCTCGACATTTTCGAGAACCTGGCCATCAGGGAAAACTATATTGAGGGGGGAGGGGGATTTAAGTTTAGCTAGGAAGGGCTTGGACCCTAACAGCATGGACTTGGTTTTATTGACACTAACAAGGAGGAGGAGATTGGCAGGGAACCAATCATAGGCAGCACCATAGTTTTGGGTTAGGACAGAGGAAATTGAGAGAGGGATTTATCACTGAAAAAAGGACAAGGTCGTCGGCATAGAGGAGGGAGTGGCAGGTAAGACTATCAGAGGGAAGGGAATTTATGAAAAGGAAGAAAAGCAGGGGGCCCAGAATGGAGCCCTGGGGGACTCCAATTGAGACTGGCAGAGCTGAGGAGCAAGTGGGGCCTACACAGACATATTGGGAGCGGTCAGAGAGGTAGCTCCAAAACCAGTTAGTTACCAAGTGGGACAGCCAAGGAGATGTAGCTTTGAGAGGAGGAGGGTATGGCTCACCAGGTCAAATGCCTTGGATAGGTCGAGAAACACTGCACCAGTGGCTTGCCCTTTATCCATGTTTGTGAGGATGTGGTCTGTCAACAGAGCAAGGGCAGAGGAGGTACAATGATTTTTACGAAAGCCATGTTGCTGGCTGCATAGGAGGTTGTACTTAGTTATGTGCTCAGTAAGCTGGTGGTGGATGGCTTTCTCGAGGAGCTTACTTAGGTGGGGGAGGATGGAGATAGGCTGGTAATTGTCGGTGGAGTGGGGGTCACCTGCCTTGAAAATGGGGATAACTTTAGCAGTTTTTCATAGGTCAGGCATGAAGGAGATGGATAAGGCAAGGTTAAAAATGAAGGTGAGGGGTTTGACAACGGCAGTGGAGATGAGTCTAAGGAAGATAGGGGAGACACCATCGGACTCAGGAGAACCTCGGTTAGGGAGCTGTTTGAGGAGCTTGGTGGTTTCAAGAAGTGACAGCCTTAAAATAAAATGATTTAGCAGTAATGACTGAAGAGACGGTCATTTCCTAGAGATTAACGACCGACTGGGGGGGAGGGTAGCCCGAGGTACAGCCGAGGGCCGCCCCCACCCAGCCAGTAGTTAATCAATAGGAAATGACTGGCTCTGAGGTCATTATTGCGATTATAAGTCTAATCACAATAATGACTTTAACTCTTGCTTTAGGATGCAGTTTTCATGGCAGCGCGCGGCTATGTAGCGGGAAGAGCTGAGTGGCTGCCATGCCGATCACTCTAAGAGATTTCAGACTGACACAGTAGCCAATCACTGTGCTAGCTGAGGTAATGAATAATTAATTAAGACTTATAATGTGTGGTATGGTCTCAGGACATGGCAGGAAGGTTGTTTAAGAGTAACGTGAGGTATTGTCTTGGGAGATAGGAGGTAGGGTTGTTTAAGATATATGCAGCACGATCTCAGAGAGATGAGAGGTAGGACTGTTTAAGAGTAATATGTGATACAGTCCCAGTGGAGATGAGTCTAAGGAAGATAGGGTTGATTAAGGGTAATGTGTGGTACAGTCTCAGGGGATGTGGGAGGTAGGGTTTTTGAAGAGTAATGTGCAGTACAGTCTTGGGAGTTAGGGCTGTTTAAGAGTAATGTATGGTACGGTGTCAGGGGACATTGGGAAGTAGGGTTCTTTGAGAGTAATGTGTGATACGATCTCAAGAGAGATGGGAGGTAGGGTTGTGTAAGAGTAATATGCGGTACAGTCTCAGGGGAGATGGGAGATAGGACTGTTTAAGAGTAATGTGTGGTAGGTGTCAGGGACATTGGAGGTAGGGTCGTTTAAGAGTAATGTGTGTACAGTCTCAGGAGATGGGAGGTAGGGATGTTTAACAGTAATGTGTGGTACAGTCTCAGGGGAGATGGTACATAGGGTTGTTTAACAGTAATATGAGGTACAGTCTCAGGCGATGGGAGGTGGGGTTTGGTAGGGTTGTTTAAGAGCAGTGTGGGGTATGGTCTCAGGGGAGATGGGAGGTAGGGTTAAGAGTAATGTGAGGTACAGTCTCAAGGGAGATGGGAGGTATAGGGCCTTCGGCCTCTTGCCTTACTACACCCTTGGGAAGTGCATTGTTAATCCTTTAATGCACACCTCATTGTGGCTTACTGCTTAAATATTATCTGTGTAACTCGATAGAATCAAATAATTTCCTATCCTGTCCAATTTTACTTCTATACACTCTCCCTCGTTCCCTAATCCCATATTTATCTCCACCTTTATCCCCTCTGCCACCACCTTCCCCCTCCTCTCCCCCTCCCTAAGCTTTTCTCTTTCTCCCCACCTCCCCAGCTACCATTCTCCTTGCCCTCCTCTCACCTGATCCAGCCAACGGCAACTGTTCAGTTGGCCTGAACCTTAAGTTCTTCCTTATTACTGCCCAATGCCTCTGCTATTTCTGTCTCTATCCTTTCCTTCCTCTCAGGCTTTCCTTCTCCACTGGCAAATCCCAAGTACCTTGAGCGTGCACCAGGGTCCTCCCACTTCACAGAAGTAGTGACCCTTCTGCTCTGGTTAATAACCAGGCTATCTCCCTCACGCTTGTTCTTGCCAAGCTACAGAAGAAGCAGTGATCTAACTTACCACCTTCTCTGATGCCATTTTCTTGGTCATTTCTAGTCAGTCTTATGGAAACCCTATTCCACAGTTTCCTCCCTTCTCATGTTTATTAATTCCATCCAGAAGAGGCTGGATCAAGGTTTACTGACAGCTGCAATTCTTGTCGATCTAGCCAAAGCATTCAACACAGTTTTACACCCCCTCCTACTTAGCAGTCTGTCAGGGGCGGGCCTCTCCGTTCTTGTGCTTTGAGGGTTCCACTTCTACCTGTCTGACCAGTATCAATCGGTCCTTGAACGTAATTACACCCCACACCCCGATTAGCTCAGGCATGCCACAGGGCTAGTTCCTGGCCCTATCCCATTTTCCAGACACAGTCCTCTTCCTCAGTTGACCTTTGACTTCAGAGCTAGAAGCAGTTCTCCAGAGTGAATTGAATAATGTACAATGCTGGTTCAGCTCGAACCAACTCACACTGAATGCTGAGAAAACAGTCTGTATGCAGTTTGGTAGCAGACAGAGGTTGGACAGGATTCCCAGTTCCCCCCAACTTCAGGACTGTGGATGGCTTTTTGTTAGAGGAATTGCTCCCCTCTAAATACCCTGGTGTCCGGGTAGAGCAACACCTCGATTTCTCCAGATGTGTGCTACAGAAGCCACTTACTCAAGACTCCTCCCAGATTTGGGGCACTATACAGGAACAGCTCAGTGGAGGGTGTTCTCAAAATGATCCTCATGTTGTTTGACTTCAGGATGCGGTTTACAGTGCCAGCCCAAAGTCCATCCTTGCCTGCCAGATCCCCTCTATCTCTTTTTCTACCACTTTGCACAAAATTGCCCCTCACCATTGTTTCCTCTTCTCTAACCTCTCCCTTCTTATTTAATTTCTTATGCTAATTGTTAGGGATCTCAGTGGCTCAGTAGGTAGCATGGTCGCCTCTGTGGCTGGAAGATCAGAAATATGTGGTTTCTTTGTTACTAACTGAAAAGTTTCATGAGGAAAGGCACACTGAGCAGCAATTGCTAGTTTCCAGATGCGTCCTGGGTGACAGGGGAAGGAAGCATCAGATATCATAACAGTAAGCATACAGTAATACGTGCATTAGTACAGTAATGTAACAGTAAGAGCTTACAGTATGTAAGTACTTGACACTATTTAACAGTTATCTGCAAAGGTGTATACTGCATTTATGGACTACAAAATAATGGAGGTTAGATGGCATTCATTGAGTAGTCAACATTCGTTTTTACATGTGGGCAGTGAGTGTGATTAAGGCCAGCTGCAAACAGAAGTCTCGTAGAAGGTGAGAGATGGCAAAAGGGGAGGAGGTGTGATGGATGGGGGGAGGGGTTCCACAATTTGGGGAAATGGTGAGAGAAAGCAGCCTGACCTGCAGTGGAGGATCTGTGGGGGACTGCGAGTGTCCGGGTGTCATAGGATCTAAGGTTGTGATGGGGGAGGAGGGAGTGAAAGGGAGGAGGAGAGAGAGAGGATGGAAGAGAGACAAACCAAAATTCAGATAAAAATTTAGCACAGTGGGAAAGATGCCTGTCATCAAGGGGGAATAAGACAGCTTGGTAGAGGGCACAGTGATGAATGCGGGGGGAGGCGTCCAAGGCAGAAGGAGTGGAAGAGGGTCCAATCTGGTTAAGGAAGTCTTGGGAGCAGCACTACAGACTACATCACCATAATCAAATATGGGGAGGATCATTTTCAGGACCAGTTCACATCTTGCAGTTAGAGGAATGCAGCTGCGATTCCTGTACAGGGCACCTAACTTTGGGGTGCAGTTTTTTAAGGATGGTGTCCATGTGACCAGAAAAGTTTAGGTTTTAGTCAAGTCAAACCCCAAGGTATCTAAAGGAGGAGGTGGTCTCAGAGTTGTCTCATCTAGGGTATGGAAGGTGGGAAGGGAAGGGAAGGGAGCCGAGAGAGAAGTCTCTGCCTTTGTGCCAAAGTTCATGGAGGTGGTCTTCTTGGCATTTAGGAATAGTTGACGAGCATAGCCAGTGCTGAACTTTTAAAAAGTCATGCTGGAGTCTGGTCGAAACATCAGTGGGGGTATGGCCAGTGGTATACAGGACAGTGTCATCTGCATATATATGGATGGAGCAGGAAGAACAGACCAAAGTAAGGTTGTTCAGGAATACAGAGAACAGTAGAGGGCTGGCACTGAGCCCTGAGGGACTCCAGTGTTGATAGGGAGAGGGGGATATGGAGTCCGCAATTCTAACCGATTGTGTCCTACCCATATAGTCAGAGAGTTTTTTGAGGAGGAGGGGTTGGGAGACTGTGTTGAATGCCTTTGCAAGGTGAACGAAGATTGCCAGTGTGATTGGGCCACAATCCATGCCTGAGAGGATGGAGTCGATGAGCCTAAGTAGACCCACATAAGGTATTTGGGGTAACAGCCATGACACTGCAGTGCACTAGGAGAGGGGTGCTAAACTGCTGAGGTGCCGTCTTTCAAATGAGACGGTCAACTGAGGTCCCTTCTGCCTATCTCCTATCCCCGTTACTGTCCAGGTGGAAGTAAAAGATCCCAATGCACTTACTTGAAGAAGAGTAGGGAAGCTTCCTCAGGAGTCATGGCCAACATTCCCCTGTCAACAAAATAGGTCCAGGTAACCCACTCCCTGACACACCTGAAGACAAGCTATCACAGCTTAGTAGGCCTTTCCTGATGAAAACAAAATTACAGATAAATATAAATAAATTAAAATGAGATGGCTTTAACGCTCTGGAGCATGTGGCCACATATTTAAAGGAGCAGTTCATGTTATGGTGAAAATGTTGTCCCTATAATATTATGTTCCATTTTAGAATTCCCTTTTCTCCTGCCTTGTGAGACACCTCCTTTTCACAATTTTGAGTTCATCTTAGCATTTGTTTAGATTTGAAATTATCAATGGTGAATACCAAATGGGCAGACTAGGTGGGCCAAGTGGTCCTTATCTGCCATCAAAGTCTATGTTTCTATGTTTACCATTAAATATGGCCACTGCAATGTTTTCATTCATATTCCCAGCAGCATTTGAATGCCCAGTGTTAATAGAGGAACAGTCAGCACTTAGAGCCCCAATTTGTACTTTCTGTGCAATTTTTTAACTTACTGCGTTTCCACAGTATAGTATATTATGTCAGACTGATTCTGCCGACTTTCAATTGACATTTTTGAAATCCCAGAATCCCCTGCATCTGACATCAAGGCAGGGTTACAGCAGTGGGGGGTTCAATATTCTGCGGTACATGTTAAGAGTTTTTATGGTTTTATGGTTCCACTGTTCTCCTTGGGCAAAGTACAGTCACAGAGGACAGATACATAACCCTGGTAGAACAGCCGTACTGGCAAACATCTGACCTGAGCTTATAAAATTTCTAACATGCACTTCAGGCTATTGAATCTCCTACTGCTGCAGCTCTGTTCTGATGGCAGCTACAAGAGATTCTGGGATTTGTAGTTACAGAAAATGTCTGGTTGCAGGTCAACAAAATCAGTCTGATATATAATCTACTATACTGCAGTAAACGGTAAGTGCAAAAAAAATGTTTTTGCACACAAGGTGCAAATTGGGACCAGCCCCGCACTTGGGTGTGGGCTTTTAGTGCTGACTGTTCCCCTTTAACATCAGTCTTCTTGGGACCAGGGTGACTAACAGGCAACATACACTGCTCCATGACGTTATGTGAGACTAGTGACATCAGGGCCACAACATTCAAGCCCTAACGTGGCGAACATTAAATATAATGTGGCACCATGCGGTGGATTTGGAGACCAAAATATCAGTTAATACCACTGCCAAGACCACTCTTACGGTTGTAGGAGTCGTCTCATGTGCATTCTTAGGGTACAAGAATGATTCTGATACCCTAAAGATATAAGTGAGACCACTGTTACAACCCTAAAAGTGGTCTTGGTAGCAGTATTAATATATTATTGATCGAGATTCATATAAATGTTTTTTTTAAATTACCCCTAACATGCCTGTTTGGGTAGCGTGCACATGAGCCACTCTTCACAGAATAAGAGTGTCACACACAGAGGAAGGAGCACTCTGACTGATCGGAAGCAGTCCCTTGATCTATAATGAACAGTGGGGCTCAACACCAGCAGCTGCACAGACGTAAATAATAGGCATAAATAATTTTTTAACACATTGTTTCTTTAAATTAGCAGCACAGTTCATGTTTGCAACCCTGCCAACTCCACATTTTAGTTTAAAAGGGAAAAATTAATCTGGGGTAGGAGTGCGTGGTCACAGCTCTCCTTCAAGTTAGAAAGGCCATCAATGAACGCACCATTTCTGAATCTGAATCTGACAACAGGCTAGTGAGCTTTGCTGTTATTAATGTATTAACTTGTGATGCCTCTCTGTTGAAACAAAAACGGATTTGCAACTCCTGAAAGCTGATACTTATGCTTCATAAAAGATGATGGAAAGCAGTCCCTGGCGCATGCAGCTACAGATGTTGTTGCAGCCATCTCTGGTGTGTGCTCATGTTCCTGTGTGCATGTTGGGGTTACTCACTGGCACCAGCAGCCTCTGTAAATGTAGTGAGTGGTTACTGAGAGAAGTGTGGACAGAGGTGATTAGTGTATCTCACTTCCTACTGAACAGGTGTGCAGCTTAACATCTTGTACTTTAGTTGTACTCAACAAGGAAAACAAAACATGAAAAAATGATAAAAAGGTTTTCGGCTTCTGCCAGCTGTCTGGCTGCTTAACAAACATCGACACTACATGTGTTAAAGGGGATAGGAGGAAAGGCAGCAGTTCCAGTTCATATTTGCTTCCTCGGTACACAATGCATCTGTCTTGTTATTTTTAGGCAGCAAGCGATGGCTTCTGCTTGTTGTCATTGTGTGTACTCTTGTGCAGATTTTAAAGCTTACTTTTATGTTTAGTGTGTGTGAATTAGCTGTGATGAGGCCTGGGTAGTAACATGTCAAACAGAATCAGATGAGTAGTTTTCTAGTCAGTTTACCGCCCCCCAGCACACACAGGTTTACATGCCCATGACGCTTTAGGTTGGGCTGGAGGTTTTTGATTGTCTACATGTTCAGAGATGCCATCTTGTATCATCTATGCATTCTGCGGTACACATTGTTCTTTCTTATCAGCATTCAAATTCCTTCGCCTTTTTTGTTTTTTGTGCCTCCCGTGCTCCCGACCAGCCACTCCTTAGGGTCACCTAGGTGCACCCCACCGCACTGCTTCCCCCCGCCATCCACCACTCCACCAGGGCTGTGGCACTACTGTAAGGGCCCCTGCAAAATATCCTTTGGGGCCCACCTCCTCACCAACAAATGTAAAATACCCATTAGTGCATATGAAATTTTTATAGGCGTTTTTTTGTATCAGTCCTGCTGAACATATGGGTGTGTCCATGCTGCCCCATCCCCTGGCTGGCACCATGATCAAAGAACTGAACAATGTGATTTGTTCCTGCTCCTTCTGGGGACACCAGTACCAAGATAAGATGTTTTGAGTTATGAATCCTGTTGCTTTTTATTCTGTACTCTTCCCCAACCGTGTGAAACTAGAATTGGAATCTTGTGAAACCACTGCTGACAGACCTAGTTTCAAATGGATAAACTTGCAAATTTCACTTTGGAAATTGCTTATCTATGAGAAAAGGTTTTCTTCATGTTGACCACTGAGGCAGTGGGCCCCCTAACAGTGTAGATCCTACTGCAACCGCAGCTCTTGCACCCCCCTGGTCACTGCCCTGCAGCCCACACTGCAGTCCCCTGGGTAACCCATTTCCCTTCATTGGACGGGTACCTCCCTTCCAGAAAAGAAAGCACTGGTGGGGGTGGCCAGCGCAACTACTTGGCCCAGGTGCTGCTGGGGTCGGTACAGGCTGTGCGGGGCTTCGTGGCCATGGGGGACCGGCAACCGTCATCTGGTCAGTCAGGGAGCCTTTTTCCTGGTTTTTCTCTCGGAGTGCGACTTGCCAGGACATCAAGGCGTAAGCCGATGTCCATTGCGCTCCCTCCACAGCATGGCCCAATGTACTGCCATGCCCACGGCCTCCGCCAGAGATAGGCAAACACTGGGCCACGTACCACCTTCCATCCCAGGAGAAGGTGAGCCATCATGGGATGCTTGAGCCATCCTCTCGGGCCGCTCTTCTGATACCCTGGGTCCGCTCCTGAACCCGGTTGTCAGGTGTCGCAGGCAGAAATCCAACTGCTGTGCCGTGGGCCGGTCCTTCACCTTTTTAATCAATACAATGGTAAACAGAGGAGTTCAACTATATCAGCTATCAAGCAGCTAAAACATCAGCAACTGTCCATACTTCTAGGATTCAAAAGGAATTGTCAGCCATTGGTAACAGCTTTATAAAGTCTGACTCTGGATTCTCAGGGTTGGCTGTAGTTAGGGGCTGCTTTACCAATGCCAGATTTCACCTCTTTCTTGAAGCTGTAGATGTGATTTCTTAGAATTTTAGTAGTAGAAATGATTGTGCCTTTTAGGAAGATTGTTTATCTTGCAGTGTGCATGACCTGGCTATTGTGTAGTCTGTATAGTGACACAGTGTATGACACCTCTCGGTGCCATTGTTCATTTAATTCACTACTGGTAGTGCCTGCACTGAAAAGTAGTATAGAATTTACATCTATGTAGGACTGTAATTAGGCACTGCTTCCCAAAGTGATTTACAAGCAATCTGTTTACACAGGATAGCATCGTTGAGATGTCACATCTCATTTCCAGGGTGGTACTGCTGCTGCTGCTTAGGACAGCCTGACACCTCTCTGTACTGCTGGTAGTTTGTTTTCTGTCTCCTTGGTCTTTAAAACCAGCTCTGTATGTAGCCCCATTCTGCGTTGTTATAGGTGTTATAGCCAGTGACTTCATCGATTGCAGTTATTCAGTGGTTCCGGACGCTGATCCCGCTGCTTGCAGTGGGCTGCTATAGTGATGGAACTGGAGCAGCGTCTCAGTGTGCTTAATTTTTACGGAAGTAGCACTTCACGTATATGTAGTGGAACACAGTATCCGTGTCAGGAGCCATTAACTGGTTGTAACTGATAATGGCATTGGTTGGAGCATCTATAAAATGACATCATAAAAATGGGTAAGAGAAGCCAAATCCTCTGACTGGTCAGATGTGATCACATGACCATGCATCATTTCAGTCTATCAGCACAGGTCAGAAATACTTACTGTTCTGAACCTTATTACTCAGTTTTTAAAATATAAGTCAGTGGAACTTTTTATAATTGCAATAAGGCACTCCAGAGTGCAGACTGTGGCGTAATGGCACATCTTGGGTAAATTGCTTAGGGTTGTCTCATGCCTCACCTCCAGAGGTGTGTCACTATCCCACAGTAATGTCCACTCTGTTGTGCGCCATTGCTTAAATATGTGAACTAAATATAAAATAGGCTTGAAAGATGGAGAGCTGAAACAAGAGAAAGAGAGAGACACACACATAGAAAGAAACAAGGGGTCAGCAAATATAAATATGAACTGGGACTGCTGCAGTGCTCCTCATCCTATTTAAGGAAGATGGCCAGAAGGACACTTGGTAGCCACTTTGGCTGGACAGTGCAAAGAACTGTTAGCCACAATATGGGGGCCTAGCCAACTGATTTCTGCAGTTATTACCAAACTTTCTCCTACTGTGTCCACTCTTTGATAAGTCTGCTTCCTTCCTTCCATCTCACTGACTCTTCAAATCCAGTTACAATAAACGTCCTTTCCATCCAGCCTGTTGTTCTTTGTGCTTCTCTCCTTCCCTGTTCTTTCTTCCTCCCTTCCACCATGATATTAGCAATGGGCTTCCTTTTTTTGTTAACTTTATGTCAGCCATGTTACCAACCTTCTCATGGACTTGTTATCCATCACTTGCCCAGGACCACGATACTGGTGGGTAGCCTGCCATGTTGGGTGTGTGTGGGCCAGTGGTGGGTACTGGGGCAATGGGGTGCCAGGGTGATTTCCTCCAGCTCCTGTTTTTCCTCATGGGTACAGGCATGCAACAATGCATACACATGAGTGCCAAGCTGGCGCTGCTTCTCCTCTAGTATGCGCCCCACAGTGTTGTCTCCTGGCCTCTGTCAGGTGACAGATGAACAGGGCAACACTGTCCCCTCCCTGAGGGAGGAGACAGAGCTGTTCCCTGGGAACTCAATCCTCCCTCCCTCCCTCCCATAGTCAGCCCCGACTGACTTTAACACTGCTCCTGAACCTCAGTCACTGGCTTTTACGAGTGGCAGTACTGTTGCTACGCTTAAAAGGCTAACCATAGTCTTCTTTTGCCAAAACAAACCAATGCAGAATCAGTTGCTCTATGTTTATATAACATTAGTGTAGTTTTTCTAGTATTATTTTATTTCAAGTTGGACGACTGCTGAATCCTGTTTAACAGTGGGCTATATCAGTTTATAAATCCCCCCCACCGCGCCACCTGGCAGATCACTTGTTCAAGCCTTTGCCCTTCTTCTGCCAAGTCACCCTCAAGGGATGGCAGATCCATGTCCTGCCACCCTATTTCCTTCCCACCATTTCCTTCCACCACCACAGTATTCCATTCTGACCTGCTATCAGGAGGAAGCTGCTTGATGTACATGGTGGTGGTTGGGGGAGGACTTGAAGGGATGAGGGACACGCTGGCATGGGGTGGGGTGGTGGGGGAGGGTCCAGCCATCATCGGATGCACAAGGGGTCATTTTCTGATTTTAACCTGTAGGCCCCACCAACCTCTCACCAGTCATCACAGCGCACCAATCCAGTAGGTCTACCCAGGCGAGTGATATGTGTGGTCACCCGCGTAATCTAAGTCAATCTGGCAGACATCTTTGTATGCATGGTATAGGATGGCACTGTTCCTTCCCCTCCCCAGAATCTGAGAGCACTGCTTCTGTGGTGCACCCTCTCAGTCTAGCTCCACCAGCCTTGCAGCAGGAACTGGGATTGCAATGCAAACCCCAACATGGTACATGGTAGGAACTGAGATTGCAATGTAAACCCCTACACGTTACAGGGTAGAAACTGAAATCACAATGTAAATTCTATATGGTACATGGTACAGTAGCACAGTAGCACAACACACTACTGCTGATGCCACTAGGCCCTGCCACATTTCGCTGCAGTTGCTGATTTTTTTTTCACATAACTGCTTGGCCCCCTTTCCAGTGGCTACAACTCTGTTTTGGGCATATCCCTGGTTTCTTGTTTTCTGCACCTCTTTGTAAAGTGCTCTGAGATATAGTACAGTTTCCATGAAAGACCTTATATATGAAATAAATAAATTCTGCAGTATTGTAATCCAGTTAGACCATTTAATCCTGTCAGGCTGCAGTACCAAGCCTTCAAAGGGGGACAGTTTGACAGCCTAAATGTTACCTACCTGTCTTTGTGACTAACTTCATAAAGTCAGTGCTTTCTATGTATTATGTGTTTTTTAAATATATTATTAATACATTTTGCACTGACATAAAAAATGAATGTATCAGAATGTACCATATGCTCAACAGTAAGGAACAGATATAACAGTTTATATAATTTGGTTTGTCACACTTCATGGTTGTTCCATCCTCAGAGGGTATTTCCTGTCTCTTAAGTATTATACCTACACTAATGTCCTTGACCGTTGCTGCCGCTAGTCTAGTTCATAGAGACATAACAACTATGCAATAAGGCATGATGGGTGTGAGCTATGGCAGGATAATGGCCCACCTCTGGTGGATGAAGCAAGAGGCTAAGCCAAGTGCTTCCACCATGCCAGAAGGGCCGTTAACCCCCATAACACACCCCCTGGAGTGCCTTATTGCAGTTATGAAATGGATCTAATTTAGTAAACTAAGTAGACAAAGAAGCCGGCAGAATAAGAATAAGGCTTTAGGCCCCATATTCAAAAGTCCCAGGCTACATCGCACAAGTGCCTACGCTGCGGAACTGAGATGCACCAACACAAAATAATGCTACATTCAGAAGATGCGCCATGAGATGTAGTTCCGCATGTCCTGCTGAATATCTCAAACATGCACAATCGCACAGTGGGAAATGCATGGCGCAGCAGGTGCACAGAGCCCAGTGCAGTGCATAAGGAATTGGACGATGCAAAGCTACTTATGCTGCATGCAGATTTGCAGGCTTATCTAGTCGGGATATGCAAATGGCCCCATTGCATATCCCGAGCCCATTCCCCACATGCGCAGCTCATTACCGGAATGTATTCAGACTATTTGCATACCCCAGGCATTCGCAGTTCCAGCTTTGCAGCGCTGCCCCACCACCCCACAAAGGTGAACAGGAGGTACTGCAGCCTAGCAGGCAGGTGTGATGGAATGTTTGTGTGTGGGTGGGTGGACTGCATTGGCCTGGGTGCAGTGCTATTACTTATAGCCATGTACAGGGTCAGAGTGGGGTACAGGGGGCCCACCTGGACAGTGGCAACAGGGTCCCACCTGGAAAAGCAACAGGGGAGGGCACAGGGTGACACAGTCTGATCTGTATACCACATACATGTGATACACCAGTTCCTATGCAGCACACAGTCACCTTCAGTGCCCCACGCACCCCCATATGAGAGGAACATGGTGATAACTGCAAGGAATGGCAGTGTGCAGAGGATGACCAGATACCCGAATTGGTGGGTCCCACATATGTGAACCTATGGTGTACTACTGTGGGTGTGTGTCACAGGTCAGTCCATGACCCGTGCCAGGCTGCCACTCATACCACCAGGCTGGGCACCATTGCCCCAGAAATCACCCTGGGTGCATGCCACCACCGGGTGGTGCCCTGCAGGCCACAAGGGTGCAGGCCATGGCCCCTGGTACATGTGCTACATTGCGGCCATCTGCTCCGCTGGTGTGCTAGGGGAGCAACAGACAACACGGGCATGTGGCAGCTGGGTGTCTATGTCCTGGGTGCGGTGTGGGGATGGCTCTCTGGGCGGTGCCCATGATGTGCCGGCACTCGTGGCTTAGGGTACTTCTGTCCTGGCATAACTGCTGTGTATGGGTGCCTGGAGCATGTCCTGGTGCACCTCCAAGGGCTGGCTCAGGATGGCCTGTCTGCAGTTCCGTGGCCTTCCTGTGGGTGGCCGGACGATTTAGGCCATCCTTTTTTCTGCCTAACTTTGCAAGGCACACTTCTGGGATGCACGGCAAATGTGCCGCACATTTTGGCTGAATATACGGATGCACAGCATATTCATGTAATCGCCCCCTTTTTTTGCACTGCATACATTATTTCTACATGATCAGGCATTCCAAAATGCGCATACATCTCTCTCCTTTTCAATATCACGCTCTGGCCATTTTCTGACATATGCCACACATCTCCATTTTGGCAGCGCATCTCCTTTGAATATGTGGGCCAATAGGTCTGTCTAGTCTGCTTCATATTGAAGGGTCCTCAGCTAGCGCTACTGACCCTGCCCTCCTCCAACTGACCCTGCCCCTCCTCGCATCCTTTCCATCTGCTCCTCCTATGACCCTTACTTTTCCCCTGTTTCTATCCCAGCCTCTCTTGAAGCTGCCTACCACCTTCATCGAGACCACTTCCTCCGCAGCGCATTCCAAATGGCCACCACCCTCTCCATGAAGAAGTGCTTCCTAACCTCCCTCCTAACCCCCAACCCCCACCCCCTGCAGTTTAAGACTGTGTCCCTTCATGTTTCGCTGCCACTTAGAACAATTTCAGCCAGGCTATTGTGCTGGGATAACAGCCCGGCTGAAAGTTCCTCTGGCCAATCAAGACCCAGCATTCTTTTCTACCCATTTATAACCAGTAATACATAATGTCAGTTCAATGGGTCTCACGCAACCACAGCAGTGTTATGCTTGTGCAACTGTAGTAACTGTTTGACCATTTGCACTCTCTATTCCATGGGAATTACCACCTTGTAGGGGTATCAAAGGCAAGGAACCCTTGAAGAGGGTTCCACCCCTAGAGGTGCCCTGTGAAGATTCCCTTGGCTAAAGGTACCTTAGGAAGGAGCCCCCTGAGGAAGAGAGACATGCTGCTGGAGGAGGAGGGGAGGATTGTGGGGCAAATAAAAAAGTACTTCAGAGAGGGGCTGGGAGGAACTGCTTATATAGCTCAGGAAGGGGGTGTGGCTGGTTGCTTGCCCCACTGAACTATAGGTATAGCCTTCCAATTCAGTGGCTTTATGCAACCGGAGTAGTGTTATGCTTATGCAACTGTAATAACTGTTAGGCCATTCACACTCTATTTCATGGGGAATTACCACCCTATAGGGGTATCAAAGGCAAGGAACCCTCGAAGAGGGTTCCACCCCTATAGGTGCTGAGGGAAGATTCCCTTGTCTAAATGTACCTTAGGAAGGAGCCCCCTGAGGAGCACTGAGCAGTTATACGGTGACTACAAGGTTGAGAAGCACATTGTCAGCAATGAGACAGACTGAGAATTCAAATGAGATGCATATGTTGTCAGGATTGCACTGGTGACATGAGGGCTTCCTAAGGAGAGAGGGAACGGCAAGTAGGGTCACTGTCCACCTCCAACCAACGGCAGAACCCAAGTGAACTAGGGAATACCACTTAAAACTAACTACGCTGTATGACCTTTGGTTTGGAGAAGACAAAAAAACCCTATGAGGAGGAAATCTCGGGGGATCCAAGGCCTAGGTCGCCTTTCCTCCAGGCTTGGGGTATTTTATTTAGTGACGGCTCAGCTGCTGCAATTTAGAGATCAAACTGGTAGGAAAGTGGAAAACATTCCAATATATAGGAAACTCTCCCTTGTTCTCTCTATGCCTTTGAAGGTTGCGAGGCAAGGCTCTGCAACAAGTTCAGCAAAGGCGGGGGGAGGAGGAGAGAACGACTGCTGAGGCGCAGCTTGACCTACCGACTATCCCAAATCAAGTGAACCAAAAGCAGTCATAGGGAGAATGCACTGATGGTGCTGATGGTAGTAGATTAATACTATAGCCAAAGGCATTCGAACATAACCACCCTTCACAGCCAGTCATATATTCTACATCAAGAGCCACTGAAATATGAATGGCCAAAGTTCTGCCCAGAGGGAGGACATTTCCACTGTGAGCTAGATGAGAAGAACCCCACCCCAGGTTTCACAAGCTCAAGATGCGTACTTTGGTGCAGAGCGAGACCATCGACAGCAGGGGGGCTTGAGCCACAGAAAGTAAGGTCATGGTTGGCAAGCATCTGATTTATGAAGGAGAATGTGGATAACTATGAAGCGCTAATATGAAGGGCTGGGTGAAGCCAGCAGCCGTTGGGTAGGTATTGGTATAGGATAGGATTGTCTGAGATGATTGATTGATACAAATGGACTGATATGACTGACTGATGAAACTGATGAATAGGAAGGTTCATTGATGGAAGGAAGGTTTAAAATGGTTGAGTGATTTAAGCAAAGCCATTGAAAGCAAGCCAAACAAGTCCACTACGGAAGTCAAATTAGCAGTGTCATAGAAGTTAGGTGAGAGTAATGGGAGGCTGTGAAGCCATTAAGCGGTGAGAAGCAGGATGCCAGCTATTGAGCCAATGAGATTTAGTAAACTGAATCTGTGAGGTTTAGCAGTGATTGCTATGGTTGCAGCATAAGTAGAGAATTGAAATAGCATTGATAAGGATGGGCTATGGTTTCAGCATGAATAGGCAATGATATGATTGGTATGAATACCTCAAATGCCATGAAGACAGGGTTAGGTTATTGGAAGGCAGCAGGTATTTGGAACGCAGTAATGAAATGGTACCAGTAAGGCTTACATAAGATGCTCCTGCTAATTGGAGCCATAATGCCCCACTGTGACACCACAGTCCCCCGCCATGAGAATAGCAGGGAGCCACAAGCTGAGCATCATGAGACCAACAGCAACTGTAATAGCAGGGTGGGAACCCCTAAAAGAGGCGCCTTTACTGGCAAGGTCCTAATGCAGGACAAAGCCATAGGATAGCAAGCTGCCAGAGTAATGTAAAGAGGGGAAGCAAATCAATGACTTGAAGGGTTCAAAATAGTTAAATTCAGAAACAATCTGCTAAAATGCCTGCAGCTGGAATCTGAGACCAGGCAGCCAGTGTAATTGCTGAAGTTTCACTATAGCAATGCAGTAGTTGGGCCTGGCTGAGCAAACACTAAATAAATTGAGCAAAGCATACTGAACTCCAATACTGAATGAATGGATCTAGCACTGAGTGGAGGAAGAGCAGAGCTGTGAGCATATATAGTGCAACAAGGAATGGCAGGGTGAAGCCTGGACCAGGTGCAAATAATTAGGTTGGAAAGCACTGGAGACAGACACCAGCAGTGGAAGCTGAAACACGCAATAATAATAACGCAGTTGACTGAAGGCTTGGAAAATCTGGTGAGGAAATGTAGCTGAGAGCACAGGCATAGGGCGGCTGAAGGTAAGGAAACAACAATATGTAACCTAAAGCACAAATAAACAATGATATACAGAGCGCTAGAAAACTAGAAAGTCCAAAAGAAACAACAAGGCAAACACAAATACAGGAGTAGGAAGGAAACAGGCACACAAGGCAGCATGGAGCAGCTAGAGGCAAGGCAAGACAAACCAAAGCAGGAGAACACAAAACACAGAAGTCCAGCACAAACCAAGCAGAGACAAAAGCACAGAATGGATGATGATGATGATGATGATGATGGGGCAGCCCTTGCAGGCTCCAAGGAGAAGACAGACCAACAGTGCCTCTGGCTACAAAGAAAAGTGCTTCAGAGAGAGGCTGGGAGGAACTATTATATAAAATGTGCTTCAAGAGAGGCTGAGCGGAACTGCTTATATAGCTCAGGAAGGGGGTGTGGCTGGTAGCTTGCCCCATTGAACTACAGGCATAGCCTTCCAAAAACAGCTACTGTATATTGCTGTGTGGTGCAATTACCTTTACAACTTTTACCTCATCACAATTGTGGGCTTTAAAAAGCCCCATCTATCAGTTGGCTAATATGTTAAATTAACTATTCTAATATGCAAACAATAACAATAGTGGAACTTCCGGTGTGTTACTTAAAATTTTATTTTATTAAAACTTTGTTTATACAGCGGTCCGCAGCTTAGACATGTGTCTGCTTTCCTATGCAACCCCGTTAAGATGGTGGCCAATTATAGACACATATACAGTTACCCACTCGTTCACATGCATGAAGGAATACAAGCAACAGTACAAGCTATTTAAAGCAGTTATTTTTTCTTGGTCCATGTCGTTTTTTTTCAGCAATAATGTTTTTTTCTAACAAAAATATTTTAATATACCTATTGTTCTTTTAGTTTTATTTTATTCCTGAATATACATCTGGGATTTTGAAGTTTTTAAAATGTCCAGCTCCTGATACGAAAACATTTAAGTAACTTGGTATAGTGCTGTGCTGTTTACCATCAGAAACACATGGAATCACCATCCCAATGCATTTCACAGCAGCAGTCCAATATGTACATCCAATAGGGAACCTCAGCAGAAGAGATCTTTACAAAAGTGTGAGTGGCGGCCATCTTTAATGACACAAGTCATTAATTACAAAATTGGCTATAAATGCTCTTTTAAAAATATCTAAGAAAATTATAAATACCCTGATGTTAAATCTAAGGATGTTAGAAATACATTTTTGCTAAATAAAACAGCACGATTAAATGTTTTGACAACTAACAAATACAGTACCGCTGCTTTAAAAGTACGTTTTCATCGTCTTCAGTATATCCAAGAGTATTGTAAAGGTCGAAAAGAGATATTTGATATGGTGTACTCCTGCAGAATGTGGGGACAAACGCTGAAGCCCATAAGTGGTAAATGCAAGGGCAACACTAGGAAGCACTTATTCTCCCAGAGGATGGTGACCCTATGGAACAGTTTACCAGCGGAGACCATGGACTTGAAGAATATACAGGCCTTCAAGGTAAGCCTGGAAAAATTTCTGCAGGGTATTGTGGGTAGTCGAGTAATTAAGTAATCCTTAAAATGAGTACATGCTTGAACAGCAAATGTATTCATCCCTGCATATAAACTGGGGAGAGGGGGGACTGACATGAAGGAGCTAGCCTCCCTGCCTGGGCAGCCAGTAATCTGACCTTGCTCCATGGCAACGCACAGATGATGTCTTCTGGATATCAATGGTCTCTGCCTTTTTGTTCACATCAACATTGGACCTGACCTTCAGAGAGGCAACTAAATAAGTTCCATTCTTCATCTGCATGTGTTTGGAATTAAGGGAGATGTTGCTTTCCGATCGGAAAATGAAGAGCTCCCCCACCCCGGTTTACTCCAGCAAACAACCACCCCTCCCAGACATCTGGGAAATCAGAGACAGCTGTGAGTCTGCTTTTCTTGGCTTCCCTAATGCAGACCATTTGCGGCAAGAAGAGAAAGCATTGTGGGCCTTTCTGGCAGCGACTACCAAATGTGTGTAGATGCAAACACAGGGAAAATAATCACACACCATAGCAGAGGCTGCTTTTTTTTGTAGCCTACAGGAAAATTGCATTATGGTCTTAAAGAGCTAGTAGAAAAACCTGAAAAGGTCATTGTCCAGTCCAGAGAGACTAAGCATTTGTTCTTTTTAGGATTTGAGAAGCAGTTATTATAAATCATGACATCATTTTTTGCCAATCAGGGTAGTTTATTTCTAAATTCAGTTTGTATTCTCCATTTCACACATGGGGGTTACCCCTACTTTTATAACAAAAAAAAAACCCTTTGTATCTTAAATTCCAGTCCTACTTCTATTACTTCTAAATTTAGTTTTACAGTTTGTGTATCACTTATAGTGATGAATGTCTCAAGTAATTTGAGTGGAAGAATTGCTCAGCTGTGCTTTGCAGTTTTCTGTTCCAAAATTTAACGACAATGTCCTAGGGTTACAATATATATTTTGTTTAACAGCATGAACCCTTTTGTGTAGAGGGCTGAGAGAAAATGAGAGGATCAGGTAGAAAGGGGAGGAAAAAAGTCGAGGAGGCCTGCACCAACTATAATGGGAGACAGCTAGGACAGTGGGAGGCTCAGTTAGAGAGGTATGAGGCAAGCAAGTTGCATCAACATTCATCTTAAAGAACAGAGAGCAACTTGGCTGTGGGCTGTGAGGCATGCAGCATCAATGCTTCCTCATCAGTCAATGCAGGGGAGATTTGGCTAAGGCCTGCAGGGCAAACTGCATCATTCCTCCCTCATCAGTCAGTGCAGGAAAATACTCGGCTAAGGCTTGTGAGGCAAGCTGCATCAATGCTCCCTCATCAGTAAAGACACAGGACACTCGACTAAGGCTTGTGAGGCAAGCTGCATCAATGCTCCCTCATCAGTAAAGACACAGGACACTCGGCTAAGGCTTGTGAGGCAAGCTGCATCAATGCTCCCTCATCAGTAAAGACACAGGACACTCGGCTAAGGCTTGTGAGGCAAGCTGCATCAATGCTCCCTCATCAGTAAAGACACAGGACACTCGGCTAAGGCTTGTGAGGCAAGCTGCATCAATGCTCCCTCATCAGTAGAGAGACAGGACACTCGGCTAAGGCTTGTGAGGCAAGCTGCATCAATGTTCCCTCATCAGTCAGGGCAGGGGGAGATTTGGCTGAGGCTTATGAGGCAAACTGTGTCAATGCTCTGTCATCAGTCAGTGCAGGGGGAGTTCTGGATAAGACAGCAAGTTGCATCAGTGCTCCCTCATCAGTCAGAATAAGGAGAGACTCGTCAAGGGGTTTACAAGGCAAGTTGCATCAATTTCCCCCAATCAGTCAGGGCAGAGGGAGACTCAACTAAGGCTTGTGAGGCAAACTGCATCAATACTCCTTCATCGGTCAGGGCAGAGGGAGACTCAGTTAAGGCTTGTGAGGCAAACTGCATCAATACTCCCTCAATGGTCAGGGCAGAGGGGAGACTCAATTAAGGCTTGTGAGGCAAACTGCTTCAATACTCCCTCATCATTCAGGGCAGAGGGAGACTCAACTAAGGCTTACATAGCAAGCTGCATCAGTCCCCTCTAATTAGTCAAGGCAGACGAGACTCGGTAAGGCTTGTGAGGCAAACTGCATCGGTCCTCTCTCATCAGTCAGGGCAGAGGAGACTCAGCTAGGGCTTACAAGGCAAGCAGCATCAATGGTCCCTCATCAGTCAGGACAGTGGAGACTGCCTACAGAATGTATTTATTGAAACAAGGGAAGAAGTGCTTCCTTACAGAAGACTGGAGTTGGTAACCACGATTAATGGCTGGAGAAAGGAGGGAGAGAAGGTAATTAGTGAGTTTTCCATTTGCTGGCAGACAAAGTACAGTGTTGGAAGCAATGCTCCTCCAGGGGAAAGTCATCCCATTTGGTTGTATAGTGAGCAGTGATTGGTAGAGAAAGGACAGCTTAAGGCAAATCTTTACCCTGCGTTGTAAATGGCAAGCAAAAACACTTAATCATATCTATATAAATGTTCTAACAAGAAAGACGGAGAACTTAACACCTTAATGGACTATTACTGCAATATATCACATAGTTCCATAAGTTCGCCATATTTATAAAATGGGAAAATGCCATAAATGGATTGGTCCGCAGCTATGCGTGGTGAGACCACTATCTGCAGCAAAAAACAAGTGCTGTCCTCGTGGGCACAGTACAGGTGAAATCATTGTGAAAACAACACTTAAGAATGTTCAGGTTTCATGCAACAGTCATTTCTTCCTGCAAACTAATAGAACACTAATAGTAAGTGTGCCTGCTTCCACTAGTGGCTCCAAATGGCAGAGAAACTATTTTACATTAAATTAAAATATATTTTCATTTTTTTAATTGTCCGTGACTGTATAATTTTTTTTTATTAATCTAGTTACCCATTTGATAACCACAATGAGACCGTTCAGGTATTGGCAGTTATACAGCAATCACACTGCCAGGGGCCGAAGGCACTCAGCCCTCAGCCTTGTGCCTTACTATGCCCCTGGGGTGTGTGCAGCTGTGGCACAACTACCAACACCCTGTTGTGTATTACTGCATACTTGCCAGCTGAGGAGCCACACACCCTGAGAGAAATTGCATTAATTTCCTTGCATCCTGAAGAGGCCGATTTTGCACAGTGCTTTCACTGGCATCAGAACTGCTTGATGGAATCACAGTCTTGTTGTGCAGGATGTCTTAGTAAGGCATTAAGGCATGACAAGGGGTTGGGTGACCTTTACTGAATTTAACCTTAGATGGGTCATGAGACACAAGGCAAAGCTGACTGCCTAATACTCTAGGGTCAGATTAACAAAGGTAAACCCCACCCTTGGAATGACTGAAAGAGGGGAAAATCCACATAGCTGCCCCACACTTTTCATGTGGTGCAGCCACCAGATGCATTTTTAGTGTATTCAAAATGTCTTTCCTTACTTTGCTGCTATGTAATCTATTTTGTTTGCTCGATGATGCTGGCTTCCACATCCAAACATTTTCTCCAGGCAGCCCCTCGAGTGACCTCCTAGAATCCACCACAGCTGATAACACACTTGGGGATCAGCCGCAGGAGATTCAATACTGGGAAATACATTATCCATCACTAAAAAGCCCTGGCTTGAGGGACGTTTGATGGCCCAGCAGAAGTGCATTCTGGTTCTGGGTTGCCAGCGACCTGGTCTGGTAGCAAATCTCGGGAGCTGAGACTGAAGCAGTCCTCGGCTGGAGAGTGCTGCACAGCACAGCGTGAGCTGTCCTGGGGAGGAAGATACCTGGCAACTGGTGCCATATCAGCCCCTCACAATGACTGGCGGAGCTTGCTCCACCACGAGGGGTGGCACATGCCCAATGAGCGCTGCGGCATGCAACGTCATTAGTAGGCTGTGCCAGGATAGATGGCAGGGTCTTGGAGAACGGGTGTGTAAACAGAGCTATACCAGGAGCACCCGACCACCTATATAATGACACTGGCACACTCAGGTCCTGTCCCATGTGGAACTGCAATGATGGGGGAGTGGTGGGTGGTACTAGGTGTCTGCCGAGGGATACCTGAATTAGGAGCAAGTAGCAGATTGGGGGCCAACTGGCTGAGTGAAAAACAAATGCTCCGAATTCTGACTGGTGGTCCTAATCCTGATGCTAAGTATAGGTTATGGGACCTACCCTTAGCCGTCTGGAATACTGCCGGACCTGCGACCAGCAAGTCAGAGTTTTTAAGTACTCGATAATGTATTTTCCCTTATTGTATCTACCATGGTTCATCCCTGATTGTGGTGTCGGCCACAGGGGATGCCTTGAGAAAACGTTGGGGTGGGGGAAGCCAGCAGGATCAACCAGATGAACTACAGCAAACACTGTAGCAAAGTGATGAAAACATCTTTTTTAATACACTGCAACTGCAAATCATGTGCTATTATTAATAAAATGTTTACATTTTCCCATAAATTAATGATTTTATAGTTTGAAGTTCTAATTGTTTTATCGTACTTGATGGTTTCCGGTCGTTACCCTAAGCCAACAGAATGCTGGTCAGCCAATCAGAACCCAACATTTTCAGGCATAGTTTTATAAGTAAGCAATAACACATGATGGGATGTGGGTTATGCTCTGATAAACGCATGTCTAGGTGCATAGTGAAGTCTTACTGCCCCTAGAAGTGCGATTATCAGAGCATAACCCAGACCCTGGAGTGTGTTATTGTGCATATAAAATGGGTGTATGTTGAGAAACTGTGGTGTTTATTAGAAAAAACATTTAGAAAAAATGCTTTTATTTTATTTAAAATAGTCTCTTTGGGTGCTGTCCCATGTGCTGGTGTCACTAAGGGCACTGTGGAGTGCTGTGAGTCACTGCCATGGGCCCCAGCAAGATCGCAGTGTCCTGTCTTGACAGTAGCACACTACCATTTGTGATAGCACTGTTCACAAAAGTCCCACCAGTCTTCCTCTGCTTGCAGGTCGGGAGACAGTTTAAACTCCATGATACCTGGGGCTGAAGAGGGGGATGGGAGTAGATCGGGAGGGACAGTGAGTGTTATTATTTACCTTTGCAGCTTCCAGTTTCACTCGCTAAACTAACAAAAATGGCAGTGAAATTGCATTTGCGGTGGCATCAGAGGGATCTGTACAGGACTCTAGGCACTTATTATTTTGTGTGGTATAAGCTAAAAAATGAGCATAGCTGGCAAGGGCTGCTAGCCAATTGGATTAAGGGACTCTCTCTACCCATTTTATAGTTCTGTTTGTTGGTCTTGTGCTGTAACAGCTAGGAATCCTGCTACTACTAGTACACTACAGAATTTTTTTAATCAATAATTTTTAATCAACATTTCGTAAATGAAATACAGTGAATCTTTGGGGGGATGGGATGACCCCACACCACGGTGACTACAAGCTCCTTAAAGGTTTGTTGACAATGAGAAGACCCACAGCCAGACCTGGCTAGTTGAAAGAAAAGCTAAAACACAAAGGAATGAAGAAAGACCTAATTAGAGTGACTGACAAAAGCAACACACGAGATCAGAGGCAAACGCCATCCATCTGCTGAGGCTGCTGAATGCTCATGCCAGCACAAGCGAGCCCTGACCTGCTCCCGCCTGCCTCAGTAGTAACGCACAGCTGTGAACAAGAGTCGAGAGGATACCATGCCCCAGTCATGCATGGGGGGTGGGGGGCAGATGGTGCCATACTGATACTCCTCTGAATTGCATCTCCACCCATGGACATCTGCTTCTCCTGACTAATTAATTGTCAGTGGTACAAAACCATCTCTATAGTGTTTGCTGGAATGACACTGAATTAAAGTGATAATACTAACCAAAATGGTGAGAGGCCTGCACACTAAACCTCATGAGGAAAGGCTGAGGGAGTTAAATATGTATTTATTGGAGAACAGGAGGGAAAGGGGGGACATGATTGAAACTTTCAAATATCTCACGGGAAAAAACAGAATACAGGATGGTACCAAAAAAAAAGATGCTCAAGGACTGGGAGGTGCATATTATGAAGCTGGAGGAGGGGAGATTCAGAGGGAATGTGAGGAAGTATTTCTTCACAGAAAGGGTGTTGGACAAATGAAAGTCTACCGGCGGAAGTGGTAGAGACACAAACAATTATTGGTTTCAAAAGCATGGAGCCGCGGCCTGGTGGCGCTGAGGGTTGGCGCTCGACGCCACACCGCTGGCCACGCCGGCATTCCATCAACGGCAACGGACTGCCGTGGGTCGGCGGGGAGGAGATGGATTGAGCGCAAGGGATTGCTCTCCATCTCTGGGGAGGGGATTTGGGCGGCCGGTGCTTGCCTGACCCCTAGCAGAGGCTGGGGGGTCGACGGCACGTAGCTGCAAAGCTATGGGGGGGCGGGACGTGGCAGACTCTTGATTGGGGCACGCACAGGAGCGTGCATGCACCCAGTCGCAGGCGTCATTGCACGCCAGGACCTGCCGGGAGGAAAAACAGTGGAAAAGAGAGCCTGGCAGTATGAAGATGTTCCCGCGGCGCCATCCCTGAAAGTGCACCTCCCTGGCATGGATCCGTTGGGGTGGGTTGAGTCACTCCCCACCACCCTGCTGCGAAGGGTAAGTCGCAGGGTGCATAAGGGAGGGGGTCTCATCTTCAGGATGGCGCTGGGGGAACAACAGATTGCGGGGATCCGCAGCCGGAGCTCTGGAGGAGAAATAATAACTAAAAAAAAAAAAAAAAAAGCATGGGACAGACACAAAGGGAGCTTGAAAATATAGGGAGAGGGGAAAGAGCATTGGATCAAGATTCGCTGAGTCACATCTAGGGTAACAGGGCAGATGTGGTGGGCCTATAGGCCCTTATCTGCCAATAACTTCTATGAGTCTAACAACAACAAAAAAAGCCTTAATGTGGTTCTTGTGTCCCATAAACTCATGGCGCTGATTCTAGCATCGGCCTGGCATGTTTTACTTGAGAGGTTAATTCTGATGCGTGCTATAAAACAGTTGAGAGAAATCAAGAAATGTGACTTGTCAAAGTGATCACATGACTGTGAGTTATTCTCGCACAATATAACAGGGACGTTAAGTCTGCTGATGCAAGCTCCTGATAGAACGCTGCTGGGAGGGTGGGCTGGACGTCGACATGGTCATGGGTCAGTGCCACCTTTCCAGTGCACTAGAGAAGGTAACTATGCCTTAATTTTAAAATACTTCAGCTGTTGCAAAAATGCTAAAAATAAAACCATAAGGTGGACAATAATGACAAAGGGTGGATGGCAATGTCAGTAAATAAAAATAAAACCATAAGGTGGACAATAATGACAAAGGGTGGATGGCAATGTCGGTAAATAAAAATAAAACTATAAGGCAGACAATAATGACAAAGGGTGGAAGGCAATGCCGGTAAATAAAAATAAAACCATAAGGCGGACAATAATGACAAAGGGTGGAAGGCAATGCCAGTAAATAAAAATAAAACCGCCCACTCCAGTCACTCTCACTACTCTTGGCTGTCAGGAGCAGCAACTGTGAAACACACGGCTCCTACTGAGCTGCTGTCATCCGGACCCCTTGTTGCTGCCTGCAAAGCTGAGGTAGTTCTAAACTATCTAGCTAGGTAACCATCTTTCATATGCGATAATGATGGGACTGAGTTGTGATGTCCAGACTGCTCAGGCACGCGTCTAATCAAAAGTTATTATATAGGAAGCATGGGTGAGATAGATTGGACGTCACCTGTGTCAAAAGTCATTGCATCGCATGGAGACAATATTTTCAAACTGAAATAATTAAAATAGTCTTTAAAAATAAAAAAACAAAAAGAATACCATGATGTAGCAGGGGTGCGAAGAACAGGCCAGATCATAACGCAGTCCTAATATGCCCCCTTGATAACACTGCTGCGTTATGGGCCACCATGTGGGTATTTTGAAAGGAGACACCTAAAACGACAAAGAATGGACAATCTTTATATAGAGACAGGAGTCTCTAAAAGCAGGATTTAAAGTAATGTATGTTACAGTGAAAATTGTGACCTGTACTTTTTTATTCCATTTTAGATCACCCTTTACCCTTTACTTCCTGCCTTGTACGGTACCTTTTTCCCCAGTCTGAGTCTGCTTTAGCAGTTTTTTAAATATTTTAAATAATATAAGGAGCGCATCTTTTACTATGGCTTGATCCAGGGTTTCACCAGCTGTTTCTGTAAACTATTGTCCCATAAGGTCAGGGAGCAGTGTCTGTTGCACGCTAGTTCATTTTGTCACAAGAAAAGTGATCTGGACAATGGGTGTTCGGATACAACAAAAGACACTGATGAAAACCTGCACTGAGCCATCCTAAAAAAAGAAGCACTCCTGTTTTTATTTCAAATGTAACAGAAAGTGCTAAAGCAGACTCCAACTGGTGAAAAAGGTACAGTATTATACAAGACATGAGGTAATGGGTGATCTAAAATGGAAAAAAAAATGTCACAATTTTCACTGTAACATGCATTGCTGCTTTAATTCCTCAGGGAATAGAGAAAAAAACACATCTTGTACAATTTTACGATGCCCAGTTTTAAAGCCAATATTACAAAATCAGTGGATTGTGACTGAACAATCAGAGAATTCCCAGTGGTTGAAGGCACTTGGTACTTACCTGTGCATTGCACCCCCACAATGGATGCAGTATTCAACCTACCCATCGTGCTTTGTCTTATGCCTCACAATGCAGCTGGGCATGCGGTTCAGGAACAGTAACCCACTCCCTGTCATGGCTCATTGCTTGCATAATACACGGTCATAATACACACCCACATATTACGCAGTTTCGTAGAATACATTTTTAGCCTATTATTTTATTTATTCATTTATTTGAAACCTATTTTACCAGGTAAACAATCAGAGCATAGAAGGCTCTCCCCCAGTTGTGACCAGGACCTAGATGGTTATTGGGGCTAATCAGTAATTATTTTGCTTTATGAAATGGGTAGGTTAAACACTGCATCCCGAGTGGCTCAGAGCTTTATGCTGTGGGAGCGCAACGCAAGGAGCAAAGCGTGTTCCACCAGCCAGGGCACAGTGCATCTAGAATATCAATGAGCAGCTTCGGAATGTTGACATTTCAAACAGCAGCCATTTTTTTCACATTCACTAACTGCAGTTAGAGACAAAGGCAGAACTACCAGCTTCTCAGTTTGAACTGCTGAGTGATTCTTCCCTCTCTGAATTCTTTCAAGAGGATGACAGAAAGACTGATACAGAACAACCTGTGCCAGTGTTATATTTTTAAGCTTAGTCTTAGTAATTTTTCGGGCCCATTTCAAAAGCAAAGTGAGACACTCCATGGTTTGTGCATTGTGCTGTCACAATGCACACCTGGGGCAGAAGGCAAGCCGCCTGCGTCGTCATGCCTCACAAGGTCCCTGGGTGTGCATTGTGACAGCACAATGCACACACCATCGTGTGTTATTGCTTTACTCAGAGTTTGGCTGTCTCTCCCAGGGTGTGTGGTTGGTTCTAACAGCTGATCCATGATATCTGTACCAACAGCTCTGATGAAGATGTTCTAACCGTGTTTTTTTTTTATGACATCACAGTTCCCTCCATGACAAATGTCTATGCTATCACAAATACAGCTACTGTGACATCCATTGTTGACAACCAGATTTCTGTAAAGCAGCAGTTCATATTAAAGCGAACATTATTTTGTGTATTTCCTGTTTTATTCCAGTTTAGATTATCCTTGTTTTCTTCGGGTTTGAATCTGCTTCTGCATTGATTTTAGATTCCTAATAGTTGAACAGGGCTAGCAAATTAGTTTTTAATTTGGTGTTTCAGACAGAAAAAAAGCCAACTTTAGCATTACTTCCCAAAAATACTGTATACCAGCTCAAGCAAAATACAGTTAACTGCACTTGTCTTACATACAGTGCAAGAAAACTTAAAAAAAAAAAAACATGATATTTAGTATGGAATATCAGCCGCTGACAACTGGTATTTTACTACACTCTTTGGCGCCCATGGAACGCCACATGAGTATAAAATTCTAGCCCTGTTTAAAGCAAGCTCCCTTAAATATGACTGAACTAGCACACAATAGACACTGCTCCCTGACCATATGGGACACTGGGGGACCTCAGTGCTAACTCCAGTCCACAAAATGTAAATTGGTGAACTAGCATGCAACAGACATTGCTCCCTGACTCTACTATCCTATTTCCTGTTTAAAATGAGCTCCCTTAAGTATGACTGAACTAGCACACAATAGACACCTCTCGCTGACCTTATGGGGTACTGTGGACCATTAGGGCTAATTTGAGGTCACATCACTAAACATGGTGAACTAGGACGAAACAGACACTGCTCCCTGACTCTACAGAACACTGGGTACATCAGGGCTAACTCCTGGCCACAAAATGTAACATGGTGAACTAGCATATAACAGACACCGTTCCCTGACTTTATTGATGGACACCAGGGCTAACTTCAGGCCACAAAACATAACATGGAACTAGCATGTAACAGGAATTGTTTCCTGACCTTATGGGATACTGAAGACATCAAGACAAATTCTGGGTCACAACACTTTAAGAGGCATGAACATAGCATGAATATGCAACACCTTGTAAATGGATCATAGAAGGTAAGGATCATGGGTAGGGAGGATGGAATGGTTAGGAGGAGTGGGGGGGGGGCAGGGTCAGTAGCTCAAGCTGTGGACCCTGCAATATGAGTAGACTAGATAGACCAAATGGCCTTCTTCTGCTGTCTTCTTCATATGTTTGTATGTTCGTATGTAAATGCTGAGTTTCTTTATCAAGCTAGCATAACACGAGAATCACAGTATGCTACTGGGGACAGTAAGAAACTAACCATTTTGTGAAAAACAAAATGCTAGTATTCCGCTGGCAGCAACTTAAGAAGATGTCTAAAGTACACAGCAAGGAACACCAGTATTAACTTCAGTGCATCAGTGCCGAAACCTTTGGGCTTGAGGGGCTGTAGCCTTCCCCCACTTCAGCCCATGAGCATTCAGAGTCCCTTTTTAATGCATGCAAGGTCAGCAGGGAAACAGTCATGGTCTCTTTTGTAATTTTTTATGTGCAACCCAATTTACAATGGAAATACAAACTCCTGGCAGGCTGGCACCTAAAAGTACTTCAGACCACCCCCAATTAACCAATTAGTACCCTTCCCACCAGCCACTCACCCATCTTCTATAAAAAGAATTTCCAGAATAAGGAATGTGGTTCGCTCTCAGACCTGCTTCTTCTGTACTCTGCAAGATCGCATAACCGTAAATGTCTGTTTTCTACCTGGCTACTAAGTTATTTTTTCAAGTGGTATAGGATTTGACTGGGCCATCATCTTCAAAAGTAAGTCAGCTTAACTGAGAACAATTGTTTTTTGAAGGGATGGGGAGCAGAAATTACCTGTCTCCGGACCTGCGTGCCAGATATACTAAGCACATTTTTCTAAGTAAATTGCATCATATGTTTTAAATTCTTGACTTGATTGTGAAGGCAGATATCTAAATAAATACTTAACCTATTAACATAATATTTCTGTTTTAAAGCTGCCATTCCCAGTTTTAAAACAGTATAAAGACTAACTCTGTAGGAGAATATTGCCTCAGAAACTGACTGGAGTCAAAATACAGATAACATTCAGGATGTGCTTAGCATTATGCACTAGGTAAGTGACACCCATGGGGCCTCAGTCAGGCCAGAAGAGGTCAAACTTCAGAGTAAATTTATATGATGGTCTTGTATTTTGATCTTAAGTTTTAAAAAGGGCCCAAACGTAAGGTGTTCTTTTATTTGACTTTAATATTTTATTTCAACCAACTATGCAGGTAGGAATAAAAACATAAATTATGAGTCTCAGCAAGTTGAAAGAAAAGTCCACACTTCAGCAGGCAGCTCAAAACAATTCCATAAAGTTACTGTATGGCCCAGTCCCTGAACCTCTATATGCAGTCCCATATGGGTGTGCAGTTCATTCACGGAGGCCCTACTGTGCCCATGGGGGGGACACTGCAGCTGTCATGAATCAGTGTTTCACTCCCTCTGCACCCACTCCAGTAAAGGCATGCATAGCTACTCACTGGCCTGCTAGGTGAGGGGTGGGAAGTGGGATGAACTCACACTACACAGAATCCTGAAAGATGTCAAGAAATCTATTCTGCGGCTCCAGGGGTGTGTAGCCTTTGCCACCCAGAAGTCTACAATAGTGGCTATGTACCCTTAAGGCAATTGGTGTACGATGGGCAGGTCTTACCAGTGATCACTCCCCTTGCCCCACAACTCCATATGTACTGTACATATAACACAGTGCTGATTCTTGAGATGATAAATACAACTCACAGTGTCCATCTATTGCCAAAGGCTTCCTTCTGCAGCCTTACAATGCATGTCAGCGTCTCCATGTGATATATTTTATTCAACGCGTACTACCATTTCTCCTGCTTAGAATGAATTTCTGACCACCTGCTAGTGATAACATTTCTTTGCTGCCATGACTGGAATTTCAAATTGGCGTTTCTTTGTATTTTCATCAGCTAGTCTTGTTGACAGCCACCTGGCAAAAGATTATCTGGCAAAATGTTTTTTTTTTTTTTAAATGAGTAAACCTCATTAAAAAAAATGTCTGGTAGTACAACAATTAAAGTATATTTCTACTCTGAAAATCTCCCCCATGTCCACTTCTTACCCAGCACTCCCAATATTTTCTAAGCTTATTACTGTATGCCCAAACTTGAGTATGGGGTCAGTTTTCTGCACAGTTTTCTGCAAGGTAGCAGTCAGAGAAAAGAAGGTGGCCTACAAAAAATATAAAACAACAAGAGGGGATAGGGATAAGGAAATGTACCATGTTGCATCTAGAAAAGTCACCCGGATGGTGAGGGGGGAAACCAGTAAAGAGCAGAGGCTGGCACAGGGATACATGTAGGGAAAAGGGTTCTTCCGTACATTGGGGAGCAGAGAAAACTAAGGCCACCTCAGCAGATTGAGATCAGAAGGAGGTGGGTGGAAGAGGCAGGGACCAGGCAGATATATTAAGCAGTAGCACGCTCTGTGTTCAGTAGGGAGGGGATGGGATATCTACAAAGCAAGGTATGATGGGGATAGAAGCAGCAGTGAGTGGGATCGGGGAGCAACAGAAATGGAGCAAGAGGGAGGGAGAGGTACCCCAGGGGTGTCACATCAGGATAAGGATAAAATGGCCAGTAAGGTGGAGTGGACGGATGATGCTATCTCCACTGAAAGGGTGTGGTTAGCCCTCAAGGCCCTAAAGAAAGACAAATCTCCTGAGCCGGATGGCATTCATCTGAGAGTACTATGGGAATTGGTGGACATACTGGCTGCACCCCTGGTGGAGCTCTTCAACAGGTCACTTGAGACAGGGAGGGTACCTAGGGATTGGCGAGAGGCACATGTGGTGCCAATCCATAAGGGGGGGTGGAGGGAAGTACCAGGTAACTATAGACCCATCAGTTTGACCTCGGTGGTGGGAAAATTAATGGAAAGTATACTAAAGGAACAATTGGGGGTGTACTTGGAGGAGGTGGGAGGTCTGGATAGTCGACAACATGGGTCTGTGCCAGGCAGATCATGTCAAACCAATCTTGTGGAGTTCTACGAATGGGTAACATCAGAACTGGACAGGGGAAAGCGTGTAGATATATTATTCTTGGACTTCAGCAAGGTGTTTGACTCTGTCCCCCACAATGGGCTGGTGGAGAAACTAATGGGGTTGGGAGTAGGCCCTTTGATGGTCAGATGGACTGAAAACTGGCTAGCTGGACGCACCCAGAGAGTAGTGGTCGGTGGGGAGCTCTCGAACCCTAGAGAGGTCGGTAGTGGGGTACCGCAGGGCTCAGGTCCTGGGTCCGATCCTGTTTAATGCATACATCGGACATCAGGGAGGGTATAGGGTGAAATGAGTCTCTTGCTGATGACTCCAAGGTGGGGAGCAGTAGTTGAGGGAAGAGGGAGGTTGGCCCTGCAAGGGACCTGGACACCCTGGAAAGCTGGGCTCACACATGGAAATTAAATTTCAATATTACCAAGTGCAAGGTGTTACATCTTGGGCGGGGAAACCCTAAACACAGGTACACCCTGGGAAGGGAGGTGCTGGAGGCCTCAATAGGGGGAAAAAGAGGTCATGGTGGATGCATGTATGAATAACTCTGAGCAGTGCAGGAGAGCAGCTAGCAAGGCAAACAGGATGTTGGGATGCATCGTAAGGGGGGTCACCTCTAGGAGCAGGGAAGTGGTTCTGCCACTGTACAATGGACTGGTTAGACCACACCTTGAGTACTGTGTACAGTACTGGAGACCACACTTGAAGAGGGACATACAGCTCCTGGAGAGGGTACAGAGGAGGGCAACTAAGATGATACAAGGACTAGGGGATTTGATGTATGAGAACAGACTTGAGGAGCTCTGCCTGTTTTCATTGGAGGAGAGGAGAGACAGGGGACATGATTGAGGTCTTCAAGTACCTCAAGGGAATAAATAGGGTAAACATGGAGGGGATCTTTAGACTAAAGCAGGGAGGTATCACCAGAGGGCATGGTTTGAAGTTGGAAGGTGGAAGGGTGAGGGGGAAAAGAGGAAGTTTTCACTGAGAGAGTGGTGGACCCTTGGAATGCACTGCCTGGTGAGCTGGTTCAGAGATTCAAGAGAGGGTGGGACAGACACAGAAAGTGGATGTATCAGATGATGGCCTGGCCCGGGCAGGTAGGGATGGATGGATGATAGGGGTTTCTGGAACACAAGGGGGGGAGGGCCTCGGCACCCAACTAGGGATTTGAGGTTCGAGCACAGTCGATAGACCGTAAGGCCTAATCTGCTGGCAATTAGTATGTTAGAATCTCTCAAGCATTTCCCAGAATATGTTTTATCATAATCTCTTACTATATCTAACATTTAAAATAAAAATTAAAAACTGCAACTTTCCAAGCAACCACTTCTGGACTCCTCAGTTTGTGGGATGATGAACATTAGTTCAAATCTGGTTTCACTGTTAATCAAGAGGAAATTTATTATATTCTCTTTGCCATATCTATTGGATAGCTATCCCTTTTGATCTGGATAACTCCAACTGCCTTGCAGAAGCTGGAGATTTGATGCCTGGTTGTAAATAAAGAAGCTGCAAAGTACTGTAGCAGCTGGCTAGTACTGTAGTCTGGGGCCCTTCCTCCCTGGACCTGGAAGAAAGGGTGTAGGGGAACCTCCTCTTGGGGTGGTAAAAGGGATGAGTCGAGTTCTTCTGAAGGGTTCATGCTTCTGGTCAGCATGAGGCTGGGGAGTGCAGGATCTGGACCCAGAAGGGGGGTCGCAGGTCCACCTTCATCAGGATTCTCCTGCAAGGACAGCGCACCAGATAGGGGGTGGCCACAGAGTCTTTGGCCACATGACCTCCCCGCTCCTGGGACTGAGCGGCTGATCCAGGAGGTGCATCAGCCAATCAGGCACACACTATGGTAGACCAAAGAATTGAGGGCCCAAGAGTTGAGAGCATATGTGTGGGGGGCCTGAAGAAACTGCATATCCTCCCAACTGCGCATGCTGCTCCAGAAAGGTGGATTCACAAACCAATAAACGCATGGCTGCGGCCATTTCCTCCAGTTCCTGTGTCTGTGTGTGTTATTTCAGGGAAGGGGTAGTGGAGGGCTACCAGAACAACTTCCCTTGTATCATTTCTAGAATTAAGTTGACAAAATGATTTACATAGTTGCTTTAATATTTATTGTGTATATACTTACAAATAATCTCTTATCTAAAATTACAAAATGTATAATTGAAATGCAGCTTTGATGGATCTTTCACTAAAACATGTAGAAGTGCAAGACATTACAGGAGTCTGTGGTCATGTGGCTTCAATATAAACAATAAATAGTGAAACTCTTAGCTACGGTATGTCAAGGCAGTTGCCTTGATGTGATGCTAAGCTTGGCCGTTTGTTTCCATTTGAATTCATGAGACCAAAGACTCCTGAAATGGGTTTAAAATTTACTTTTATGAGTAAGTGTGATTCGGTATTTCTCTTGTGTTTTGTATTAAAAAAATGTGTGCATACAGTATTTCTGCGTATAAAAAACAATGGCTTGCAAAACCTTTTTTTACCCGGGTCCTTTGCACTTCAGCACCCCCGTTTTCCTCATGTTCCAGCATGCATGCTTCAATGCACTCTCAACTAGGCATAACTAATACTAGTGCTAGGAGGTAATTACCCCATGTGTATTCTGGAACACTTTCCACAGCTGTTAAAGGTGAATGCCACTTCCTCCACCTGCCTGGCTGCACTAAATGCATCGTAACGGCACAGCGATCAGTGAAAGGTTGGTGATTAACGTTGTAGGTGGTGGAGTACTGCAGGTACAGTATATTAAAAGTGGTAGGATGGATATGGCTGTAGTGTCAGTGACTTTAATCTCATTATATTGGTGTAAAGGGTATACATTTCCACTTTAAACTGTACTCAAGTATTTGTTTTTTTGTGTGACATCTTTTACAATATATACGGCTTGCCTTTTACTACCTCCTGTTAGGTCCATCTTCCATCTTGAAATGCTACTGAGCGCCAATCTCAACGTAAAAAGAATACCAAAACCTTAAACACAGTTGTAACCAGGTGCCCTCACATCTGTAATACCCTGTCCCCAGCTCATGGGAGACGCATCCTATAAATTAATTTACAGGCTTGCATGTTTAAGTGCCGGACCCTGGGATAGATCCTTCCATCCCTGGTCTCCAAAGACAGCAGCTCTAACCATTCAGTTAAAAATAAACTTTCTGTTAGCCAAGCAGTTGATCTGATATCTTGTTCTTTATATCTTGCGTGTTGAGAGGGGACTGGATAAAGAATTAAAAGGCACTGTAAGACCTAGAAAACTGTACTTCAAAGCTCTTTTCAGGGGAAGGCAGTCAAGGTAGAAAGAGGGGAGACTCAGTATTTAAGGGATTAGAAGAGGAACTTAAAGGGCTGAGGCAGCCAATTAGAACCCCTTGCCAGGGCAGGAAGGGCTGCCTTGCACACCAGCACCTCATGCCTTTAGGTCCTGCAGCAGCCCTGACTGCCTTCCAGACTCACTCCTCACTGCCACCAGAGATACCATCCTGACCTCTAGGTGCTCCCCACATGACCCTGGGGCCAGCTTGACCCTGCTGGGGGCCTTCTCAAGCCTAGGAGGAAGACATATGTTCTCCTGTGCTCCTCCACTGCTGGTCTTCCAAGGGTCTCCCTCTACCTAGATGCAGTAACTGTGTATCTGAGCTTGGTTTGGGCTTGAGGGGTCCTCTGGTGGTGCACTGTGAGGGTCCGTTGATGTAGGCAGGATCATGCAGGCCGTTATCCAGTGTAACGGTGTAGCATTTGCACCAGTTTTTCTTCTGACCTCCCTCTTTTCATGCACCAGCGTGATTAACTTGGGGCGGGGGCACTAGATGGTGAATGGTCACCAACATCAAGGCACATTCACCACACCACCATCAGGAACTGCTAAGCTAGCAATGCAGCAATCACCCCCGGGATGATAGCATCCTCAAACACCCCCAACCCTTCCTGCCCACCGCTGCTCCTGGTGTGCTGGGCTCATAGCGTGAACCTGGGTGACCAGCATGCCAAAGTGTTCCCCCATCACTTGGCGTCACTGAGCCAGCCAAGAGGGGGACTTTTACTGTCAGGGCTACAGACAGTAGCAGAGGAAGCTGACCAGCGTGTCAAGGCAGAGGCAGAACAGTAGGGACTTAATTCAGAGCCCTTCTTATGACTACCACTCAGCAGGAGGCTGAGTTAAATCAGAAGTCCTTATCATGTAGTGAACTGGGGGCACACCTTTTCAGAGCCCTGTACCAGTTAATGTGTATTATTTAGTAGCCCTTTTTTAGGGCACCTCACTAGAAGACACTGTTAGTTATTAAGCCCTTTTCATGGCACTGCAGGGGTTGAAATTAAGTTTTGCAGCCACTAGTCAGCAGGGCTAGTGACTGGAAAAATCCACTAGCCCCACAGAAAGGAAAATCTTACTAGCTTCATACAAAATCTACCAGCATTTGGACAATGGGCCAGTGCCAGTTTCGATCCTTGCACTGTACCAGCGAGGGGGCACACTAGTTATTGCTAGCTTTGATTTGGAAACAGAAATGTAAAATTGGTGGAAAAAAAGTCATCTGGACAGGTAAAAACTCTGTGGGACAGGCAAAATGAAAACTGCACCTGTCCCTCAGACAGCCATCCACTTAAGATGATTTTTAGCCCTACCAAGCAGACAATGCCCTGGTCTTGTTTATTGCACCCTACTGGCCACAAAGTCTGTGATTTGTAGATCTCCTTTATCTGTCAGTGAGACCTCCAGTCCCCTCCCTCTCGGGGGAAGCTGCTCAGGCGAGAGCCCCTCCAACACCCCAGTCCAGCCATGCAACATTTGATGGTTTGAAAACTGAATGCCACAAATTGCTAGACCTCAGATTCTCCAGTGCGGTGGTGGACAGCCCACTTATGGCACAGAGGGGCCCCACGTCATGGGTGTCCTACAAAGTCTGGGCAGCATTCTCGGCATGGGCAGCCAACAAAGGAATCTGGACCCTGGCGGTAGAGTGCCTCAGGTCCTAGAGTTCATCCAGGTAGAGTTTGGCATGGGTCTGGCCCCAACGATATTTCAGATGTATGCCTTGGTTCTGTCGACAGTTCTTCTGGAAAATCCTTTGGGTATGGCGTAGGCTCATCCTCACATTAGCCATTTTCTGCACTTGTTAATCTTGCTTAAGCCAAAGTTAACAGAACAGATGCTTCCATGGGATCTTAATCTGGTACTTCAAGCCCTACTAGGAATCTCATTCGAATCACTAGCCCAGCTGAGCCTCCTGCATATGACTTTAAAGGTCACACTGCTAGTGGCTCACACCTCAGAATGCAGAGTAGGAGAACGAAGCACCCTAGAATCGGAGAAACCCTTCTGCCCTCTTCTCCAGGACAAGTAAGTCTGTAAGATCAAGCCTAGCATTTGTGCCCGAGGGTTAATTCCTCCTTTCATATCAAACAGGAAGTCATACTCCCTGCTCTCTGCTTGAATCCCGAAAATGACAAGGACGGAACATTCCATTGCCCAGCTATCTGTAGAGCTGCAAAACACTACTACATAGGACACAGAACTTCCACAGGTCACTGGCCCTTTTCATGCTGAGTCAGGGCCCAAATAAGGGCAAAAGCTTTCTCCTCCGAGATTTCTCACTGGATTAAGCAGGGAATCAGGGAAGCCTATCTGGTCTCAGGTAAACCCATCACTCCTTGGCTGTAGAGTCACTTAACTAGGGCAACTGCTACATCCTGGGTGGAAAGAGCCCTGGCTTCTCTGGTGGGTGTATGCAAAATGGTGACCTCTGAACAAGAAATATCAGCATTGGCGAATGCTGCAGAGGGACTTGAATGAACTTTTGCTATAAATATGAATCAAATGTAAACACTCTATCAGTTTTTTCTTCTTTAAAAAGTATACTGAATGAGCCGGCCCGCTGGCGCAGTGATAGTGCTACCGATTGTGACGCTGCCGACCTGGATTCAGTAGCGAGCCTGAGGTGTTAGAGGGCTGGCTGGGGTGAGAAGGACTGAGCACCCGATGGGCTGCTCTCCTTCTCCAGGAGGGGTGGGCTGCAGTCCTCACTGCTATACCGCCACCTGGGTGACCACGGGTGAATGTGCAGCAGAGGACGCAGAAGACTAGGGAGGGGCAGGTGTCGGCTGAGGACCTGAGCGAAGGCACTTCTCGGCATGCCTGTTCATTGGCCCTCCCCGAACATCATCATCCACAGCGGGCAGGGACCAGAAAAAACAGGAAACACCCCATGTACGGCCAGACGATGGGCTCTTGCACCAGCAACCATGGGATCTGAGGGAGCAGCTCCAGGTGCACATTTCCCTGAAGATTTGAGAGGGGAGAGGGGACTCCGCCCCACCCAGGGGGGGTCATCTGGGATGCCTGAACTAATGCAGCGGGGCACTAACTGGGAGCAAGCTCCTCCAGTCCCGATGGCGCAGCCTGCATGATGCTTTGAGAGACCCCAAGTAAGGGGCTGGATGTGGCAACGAAAGGGGTGTAAAAATAGAAAGTATAAAAAAAAAAAAAAAAGTATACTGAATGAAGAAGTGGTTTGAGAGTAGTTGTATTTATATATTTAAATAAACTATGAGAATATTATGATGAATTATAGAAAAAAGGGTATGCTATGATAATATATCATGTTTTATAGCCAAAGAAAATATACTTACTGGTTTAAATATATTTTGGTTAAATTTAACCTATTGGGAGGACAGAGGAGTGGCAGAAAGAAGTGAATACTTTATATATAAAATGTAATGGTCTGATTTAAGAAGTTTTTTATCTTCTATTTTGTGGTCTGCCTGTTAGGTTATATATCATGTTAATTTAATGGACTGTTAATTACCGCCATCCAATGTATTGGACTTGGAAATCCTTTGACAGATGGCTGCTCTGTGGATGACAGAGTTGCCTTGTTCTGTATTATTCTTTTTATAAAATCAATGAAATATAAGTAAAAAAAAAAAGAGAGAGTCCCGTAATTTGGACTCACAGTGTGTAAGTCTAGGGAAGGCAGTGTGCAACAGCAGTTATCGGATCATACAGAGCTATGAATAAGGTGAACTCAGGTTTGAATCCCCACAGCCCCAGCTCACTGTGTGAACTTGAGTGAGGTACATGACCTCCCCATGCCCTAGTCCCTCCAGCTATAAACAAGGGTAGAATCAGACCCCCATGATCTGTCCTGGTGGCGCTGAGGGTTGAGGCGCTGGATGCCACACCTTGTTTCACGCAGGCAACCAGTGTTTGGGGACAAGCACAGGTAGCTGTGGGTTGGTCAGAGGAAAAAGGACTGAGCACCTGAGGGACTGGTTTCCTCTCCTGGGGAGGGAGGACTGCTGGCTGTGCTGAATGACTGCCACCAGGTGGAGGCCTGGTGGGTGTGCAGGTCGAGGAGTGGCAGAAAATGGGTGGTGCAGTGGGAGTCCGCAGCAGCAGCATGCGCCTTGCCCGCCACTCCCTTACCCACCTCACCAACAGGATACAGGGAGCTGAACTGGATATGTGTGACTCGGGGGGGGGGGGGATCCATGGGGTATCTGGCTACCTGGTAAGTCCTGAGTGGTAGGTGACAATGAGGGCTGACGGAGTGAGGCTGAAGGGAGAACAGCCTGTCCAGTCACAAGGAGCATAAAAATATTTCTCTCTACTTCATGTGATATGCAGCCTCTCTCTCTCTCTCTCTTTCTCTATTATATATATATATATATATGTATAACAAAAACAAAAGAACCGACCCCCATAGCCCCCAGCACATACACTGAAAATGAAATGTTGAAGGTATCGCAGCCACAGCACTGCTGTTCTCGCAAAGTCAGCAAACCAAGTTCAGGAACAACCTTAGGCTGTTGCAGACAGTGGGCGGGGGGCCAGGTCCCAGTGTGCTGTCTTTCTGGAGGGAGGCAGGGGATGCTGTTTGACAGCCGCCTGGGTGACCACAGGGGGGACTGCAGTGTCAAGCGACCTGTCTTGTGGAACAAGACATGGCACATACACCCATAGACAGCAGACCTCGCATGCTGGTCCTTGCAGGCACTAAGGCATGCACATCCATAGGGGAGAAAAAAATGGATGGGGAAAAAAAGAACATGGCAGAATGAAACTAGGCACTCCTGTGCCTTGTCTGTGCCAACCGCTAGTCTCTCTATGGCACCTGTGTTTGTGGACCTTGCCACAGGAGGGGGGACCGTGGAGGACAGCGAGGGTAAGTGGCAGAGATGGCGAGGATGGAGCTGGGAGGTACCCTGCAGAGGAGGGCAGTACTTGCGATGGGGGGAATATAGAAAAACAATAAAAAATGAGATCTTGCATCACTGGTGGGTTATCCTGGGAAAGGAAACTAAAAAAAATGCTGCATTTGAGTCCATTACATAACCCTCCTAGTCACTGTTCATGTTCAAACGAATGGAAACTGTTTCAGTTTCAGCCTAACAGCACAGTTATGTATGGAATTATGGAAAGATCTTTCAAAAACAAGTTGCCATCCTTTCTCCTTCCTCTTGACCTTAGTTGTGATATAGCAGGGTGAAGGCTACCGAAAAGGGAGGTGCAGTTTCCTCTGCAGTGTTGCAGCACTGCCGTTCGGGGTTTAACTAAGTGCAACACACGTTTGCATTTTTCTGTATATAGACTGATACATTGAATCAAAGTGTTTACTAACCGCCTGAACCCTTAATACCTGGGTCAACATAATGGAATTCTGATTTGTTTAGGAGGATAAGGGCGGGCAACTTAATTATTTTTTCCTGTTACTTTATGAGACAACAAGCAAAACCCTATTTCCAAGGGAAGGCTGTGCGACCTATTGGTTTGGGTACATGACTGTGAACCGGCAGATCCCGAGTTCAAATCCCACCCAGTCACTGGCCAACTGCATGACCCTGAGCAGGTGGATTGACCTCCCTGTACTTCACAAACCCTACCAGCCATAAAACTGTGCAGAAGCCAGACCCCACTTAAAATGAGATGCTGCTTCTCAGTCGGGCTATCCTGGAGGAATAAATTATTAAAACATTTTATTATGTTAAGCGTTTAATTATTTCCGTTATTTATTGGAAAGCATGCTGATCTCAAGTCTCATTTACAACTGCATCCAGGACAGTGAGAAATGTACACCAAGAAAGAAACAAAAATAAATAAGGTTGTCAATAAAACCCTGAGGGACTATAGCGGAGTCCCCACTTACAGCTTTCACAAAGATTATAAACAGTGCTGTGACTCAGTGACACTTTGTACTTATTTACTGATTTACTGATTGATTAACGAGAGGGTATGTTGAGACCATAGTCCCATCTTCAGTTACTGTACAGTCCTGGAGCGAGAATGGCAAGGCAGCACATAGACGAGACAGCATATGATAACAGAGTAACATTAACAGATAAACAGTATTGTTAATACAGGTACTAGTGATGGTGTTCTTGTCATTTAGCAGTGACATTTGGGAAGCAGTACTAACATGGCACTAGCATCCATAATATTTAATAAAGGACATTTTTGGGTCCCCAAAGTTAGGCAGTTGTTTATTTAATTGTTTGGTGTTTGTTTATTTTGAATTTATTTACTCTGGATAGCCCAGCAGAGATGCATCTTATTTTCAGTGGAGGTCTGTTCCCCATAACTTTTTAGATGGTGTTTATTACCCCTTGTGCATTAGGCGGTACCCCTTCTATTGCCGCCAGGTGCCACTTGCCCACTGCAGGGCCATGTCCTGATGCCCCACCCCCAGCTTGCCTCTTAGGGTGAGCCACAGTGATCCTTGGTGGGGGGCCACCCATTACAGCGTGTGGCAGAGAAGATATAGGAGGATATCTGGTCCTAGGGAAGCACGGAGGACAGGGAGAGGCAGGGAAACAAGGCCTGCACTGGTTGTGAGACTGGATTTTATCCTAGCAACCAGCAGCCTTTTTCTCAATTTTGTCGCTCCCCTGGGATCATGCGACCTGACATGCACAAGCACTGGCAAGCTGGGCACATTCACGTCCGTGCGCCACCGCTCCCGCTACCCAAATGTATTGCACTGCTACCTGTGGTCCCCCAGGTGGCAGTATAGCAGCAGGCAGGCAGGCACAACCATCCCTCCCCCAAAGGAAGACAGCATCTTGTGGTGTGCTCGATCATATCATGCAGGCCTGCCCTTCCACAATCTGAGCTTGTTCACGAGCCTGAGTTGCCACTGCCACTCATTTTTACTACTAGGGGAACTGGAGCACAGGGAGGCTAAAAGACTTGTTCAAACTCACACAGTGAGGCCAGCCTGGTGGTGCTGAGGGTTGAGGCACTGGACGCCACACCTCGAGCCACACCGGTGACCCTGGTTCGGGAGTGAGCTTGGGTGCCGTCGGTCGGCAGGGAGGGAAAGGATCGAGGGTCCCCAGGACAGCTGTTCTTTCCCGGGGAGAGAGTGTTGGGGGTGTCGTGTCCCAGTGACCCCTGGTGGAGACCAGAGGCACTGCAGGATCCCGGACTAGCAATGAGGGGGGCCGGGGCAGATGCCAGCGGGATTGCCGTGTGCCATGGCGTCACCAAGTCACGTTCGGGGATTGGGAAAGCATCCGAAAAAACCCCGAGGGCTGGATAGGCGACGGCATCCCAGTGTCTTGACCACGACATGCCCAACACTGGACCTCTGCCTCCGCCCCTTGATCTCCTTGCGGGTTTGGGTTGGGGGCCCACAGGGAACGCTAACGCCTTTGAGGGGGCAGATGGTCACAGTGGGCGGTAGAGCGGCAGGTGAGTGGACTGCCCGAAAGAGTTCCGGTCCTTGGGAGATGTAAATAGATTCAAAAAACACAAAACAAAACAAAAAAACTCACACAGTGAGTAAGCAGCTCTGGTGGGATTTGAACCTGGCACTTCAGGGTTCCAAAATTTAAACTTTAACCATTACACTGCACTACATCCACCATTTGACTTCACTGACCTGCAAAGCAAAATATGTGAGAAACAACAGTTAACAGAAGTCACCATACCTGGTCACACTTGCTACAGCACAAGACAACATACCTAATCCTACTTGCTATGGTATCAGCAATCACCAGCTAATTCCTGCAGATCTGACATATAAAAGTTAATATCTTTTACTCAGGCTGTGCAGCTCTGGTTTGCAGTGCTCTCACCTCTGTACAAGATGGTCACAGGTTCAAGCCCCATACCAGGGATATTCCAGTGACCTGATGACATCACTTGAGACTCCATGCCAACACACTGCATCCTGGTGACAGCACAAGGCCTGCTATGGGATTATGTGTGGTGTGAGAAGACATACGTATTATAGGGTGTGGCAGCTGAAGGGGGGGACTGAAGACAGTCAAGCTGTCAGAGCAGGAGATGCGGGGCAGGCGCAGAAGGTGAGACAGGCTGCTGAGCAGCAAAACAGAGAATGAAATTCCCAAACCAGGGAACTTAGTCTTATACAGTACCTAATGTTGGCCCTGCAGATCTGTACTAGAAGGTGCTACTCCTGCAAGAGGTGCCACCTTTCAGGTGACACAAGCATTGCTGCTGTCCCACTTCACAATTACTTACACCCTGCTATATGTCTGTATATATACAGCCAATGAGTTTCCATTTTCAAAAATGGCCAGTTCCCTTTGGCAAAATCTTAAAATCTATTTTTCCCATTTTTTTTCTGCAAATTGAGGGCAAACCAGCATGTTTTGTACAAAAATCTGGCTTACAAGGGAGGGGTTTTCCCCATAAGTGTGTATAAGGTGGGGATTTCATGAAAATTGACTCCCAAGTGCTGGTTTAAAAATGACAAATTCTATTTTGTACTGCTGTTTCCCACTGAAAATGGAAAATAATTAATCCTATATAGGTCTCTCTTTTTTTTTTCTTTCATCTCCATCATCTTTTAATTTTTTTGCCACCCTCCGTGTCCCCAGATGCCTCACTCTTTCAGGCCCCACACCGTAACATTCCTCTGCCCGCCACACTCACTGTCACTGACATAGCCCACCACCAGATCCCAGTTGGCCTCCTCTGGTGCTTGGGTTGGTTTTATCCTCTCCTCTGGGGGCCACTCCTTCTCCCAGGGGTGAAGAAGGAGAGGATGAAGTGTGCTACCAAAGCCAGTGTCCAAGCACCTGGGGCTGGGTAGCATATGGGCCGCCGATGAGGATCGGGTGGTGGGGGAGCGCACAGGGAGGCCTTCACCTAAGGCTTCCTGGGCTGGCATTTTCGCCTGTTCTCCCAACCCATCTCCATCTGCCTAGAGTGTGTACCACATTGGCACCCTGGGGCAGGGCCCACCAGTACATGGTCACCCACTCCAGCAACTACCCCATGCAGCTGCCAGATGCTGCTCTCCAAGCAGTGCATGCCTCCCCCTTTGCCAGAAGGAGAGATTCCTTACGGATGATCTTTTACCCTCCTTGATGGCCTCCACTCCTGATGTCCCGGGCTCTCCCTCGAATTTAAAACCAGGTTCCTGTGCTGATAGCTCTACTTGCAATGGCCAGATTGACCGATGGAAATACGGCCACGCCTCAGTACCCTAGTTTTACCAACACAGCTGTCCATGCAAGTAGTGGCATCCCCGTCAGGAGCCTCAGTGATTGCCACTGAGGATGTCGCTGGTTGGAGCAGCTCATGCAATTAGCGAGATTAGCATCCGGAGTCACCAGGAGTCCAGATCATTTTTAGCACTGGGAAGTGTTTAATGCTAGCTTCTTCCACCTGATAGTATTTTCATCTAAATGGTACTAATACCATACATTGACCTGCCTTGTAACCCCCACCTCTAAACCAACTCTCAATCCGACTGGGTGCCTGCAGCCAATGACTCTATTCATCTGATACTGTCAGTGGTTAATTGGAAATGTTTAGGAGGCGGAACTGTAATCTCTACTTTTGTAGGAGGTGGAACTGTCATCCTCAGGAGGTGTAACTCTCCAATAGTAATCAATGGAGAAAGGTGTCAGAGAAGATGGAACTTAGTTTCTGTCAGCTTCTGCCCAATTTTACCTCTACTGTTATGGAGGTTTGCTGTAACCTTACTTTTAACAGTTTGCAATGGTGTAACAGCCCTTCTGACCAGCCAATGGGCAACTCCTGAAATGGTCTTCTGCAATATACACAGCTGTTACTGATGCTCTTTTTCTGTCCCCACTTCTAAACTTCTATTCTGTTAGTTCTTGGTGCCATGTCCACTAGCATCACATGGTACTGCCAAGTTTGTGCATGTGTACCACATTTTGTAAATGTGTATGGTGGAAAACAACTCCTAAAATCACAAAGTGGGAGTAAAACATGCACAATGTTAGTAAAATACTCCTTCTCCCCCACCCCATCTATTTCCCTGGGAGTCACTGGCTGATTGTGACTGATGATGTCACTGATTGGAACAGCCCATGCAAGAAGCAGTATCACTATCACAAGTCACTGACTGATTGCAACTCATAATATCACTGGTTGGAACAGCCCATGCAAGAAGCAGTATCAGCATCAGGAGTCAATGACTGATTGTAATCCGTGATTTTACTGATTGGAACAGCCCATACACGTTGAAGGGTACCCGTGAAAAAGACGCCCGCAATTGGGTGCCTACAAAAACGGCGACTCAATTACGGCATCTGCTATGTTCAGGGCTACCTGGCGGTGGGGGGGGGGGTCTGACATACAGATATAGGATGTACGCACGTATACACACGCACACACGCAGGGGGAAGAGGCAGGGGAGGGATGGCATGTGGTAGAGGATGTGGTGGGCAGCTGCCAAGTTGGTCCGCTAGCATGGTTGGGAGGGTGGTCGGTTGGGAGGTGGAGGTGCAGAGTTCGGTCCGCATGGCGTGTTTTTTTTGCCGGCAGGTGGCATTCACTTTTTTAAAGTTTTCACCCTGGAGTTGAGAATCCATAAGTGTACAGGGCATAGCCCCGCGTGAAAAACAAACCATAGGTCGGGCACCTTTTTCTGTCATCATGTAGCGTGCATCGAATTATCATGGGCGTACACTCGCCGTAACAGTGATCGCAGAATTGACATGGAAACCATATAGTGGTATCAGCATCAGGAACGATGACTGATTGCTGCCACTAGTTTGAACAGCCCATACAAGTAGTGGTATAAGCATCAGGAGCCACTGACTTATTGCAGCCAGTGATGTCACTGGTTGGTACAGCCCATGCAAGAAGCGGTACTGGCATTAGGAGTCAACAACTGATTGTAGCTGATGATGTTACTGGTTGGAACAGCCCGTGCAGGTACCAATATCTGCATCAGGAAACAATGACTGTTTGCAACTAGTGCTGTCACTGGTTGGAACAGCCCATGCAGTCAGCGGTATCAGCATCAGGAGTCACTGACTGATTGTAACTCATGATTCTAGTGGTTGGAGCAGCCCATGCAAATAGTGGTATCAGCATCAGGAAACACTGATTGCAACTAATGGTGTCACTGGTTGGAGCAGCCCATTCAAGTAGCGGTATCAATGTCAGGAACCACTGACTGATTGTAACTGATGATGTCACTGGTTAGTGTACCTATAATGGTGCAGCAAGGGGGGGAGGGCTTTATACAGACCAGGGAGACAGAAAACTATAAGAATAGAGGGAGAGAGAGAGAAAGAGAACAGGGGTGTGCAATTATAAATCGCCTACATGCCAATCAGTGAACAGAGCCACTACACCTGTTATCCTACGTACAATGGTCTCTCATGCAGGAACATTAGAAGTGGAACGTTCCACTTCTCAGCCAGGGAGAGGGCCCCTAGCTTCATTTAACTTTTGAAATTAACAAAAATACTTAAAAACTTACCATAAATCACTCTAGCTAACTTGAGTGATTTGTAATAAGTTAACAGGGTCCCCCAAAGTGTGCCTCTGGTGGTATAAGAGATTCCTCTTGTGAAGTTTGGACTGCCAGAACAATTCAGTTTCACTTCACGATCCTCTCACCCAAACCTCATGCTTGGTATCTCTTACACCATGAGAGAGAGAGAGAAGCCCTTCAAATTTATTACACTGTAAATGCTGCACATTACCTTCCCTTTTAAACAAAGGTCTTTTCTGGCCATCTCTGTTGGTTGCCGTGGTGGATTTTAAACGGTCATATGATGCTTTTTGATGAATAAGAGATTATCCCTAGTATTAGGGGAAACTGTCATTCTCAATACACCAGAGTTGCATGCACTGTCCATGACTGTGTGTGGGAATGTTGAATATGTACCAGCTGCTTCTTCTGGCTGCTTACAGTCAGTTCTACTTGTATCAAACGCACGGCTTCCTGGCACATACTGAGATAAGTTGTGTATGAAAGGCATCATGAAATTCCAAATTCTGTTTATACAGAAATAAAAATACGCTCATATAAATTTATGGGAGAAAGAAAGACCACCAGCCCATCGAGTTCTTACCCCCAAAACTCAGTGGGAGTACCCCTCACACACACCCCTTATCAAGCCAGATGTTTTGTTTTTCACCTGAAGTATGTTCGCTCAATGTGCCAGAGACACAGTGTAGTGGGTTGCAAGTATGCATCTGAATTGAAAGACTAGATTTGAGAGCCTAGACTGGGTTTAGGGTTTGATTTGATAGAGTTTAGTATACTTTGTGATGCACCACTGCCCAAGGCTGAGGGGATTCTGCACTTTAAGAGGTGGTCTCACAGTCACATGCCACTAACTACATTATTTACCCCCTGAATCCAAACGTGGCTGCCCAGTCTCCCCAGTACTTGAGTAGTGTATGGGACCGGAAGAAGAAATATTCCCAGTAGTAGACCTATTTTTTCTTAGCCACTCACTTGCTTATCAGACTACAACTTTCCTTAGAGAAAATAACCTTTTTAATGTACTTCCCCAAAGGCAAATAGTGCCGGTACAGGTTGTGCTTTGTGAATTGGATGGTTGTGAGTTCAAATCTCTCCTGCGTAAGCTGGTGGACATGTCCCATTACAGCCTTACACAAGGAGACAAACTGGATCAATTTTTTTTTCTTACTTTGTTTCTACCTCCTCAGCTGGGGGGGGGTTGTACCTATGGTTTCCCCTATCTTCCAAGTGGCCTCAGCAGCTCCCGCACTGGTGGCAGCTCTAGTGCTCTACTCTTACCCAATCTTCTAGGCCACATCATGATGGGTAGCCCGCACATCGTGGAAGACCAAGTCCGGGTCAGAGGAGCAGCTCTGGTGTGCCCAGTGCGAGGCCGTGAGGCCAGACATCATCATGCCAGAGGATTAGATTTTCTTGGTGCTTTTTGTTCCCTGGCACGGACATGCAATGCCATCAGTGATGGCGTCATGCACACTCCCATGTGCGCCATGTCAGACTACTGCCTGCACCATGCTCCTAATGTGACAGCCCCTGCATCGATCCCCAACTGCCACCAGAGGTCGGTACCTTACCGGACGTTAGTCTCCCCCCTCCCCAGAGGAGGAGAGCAGTCCTTGGGATGCTCGATTCTTCTCCCCATAGCCGGCCCTCTGACACCCGAGGTTGCTCCTGACCCCTGGTGGTCGGCGTCACAAGCGACAGTGCTAACCACTGTGTAAGCGGGCCAGCTACAAACTGGATCAATTAAAATGAAACTACACAGGAATGTGGCACTGTCTGGTGGTCGAGGCATGAAACCATGACCCAGAGACCCCTGTTCAACTTACAGCACAGGCAATGGCACCAAGTGGGACACTGGGCACACCTTGAGCACACCCCCCACCTCCTAGCACTAAAATTGAGTACAAGCAGGACTTCTTCCACCAAAGTGTGATGTAACTAAATTCAAAATACTGTGGAGTGCTGTAGCCACTTAGTTTTCTTGTGCAGTGTCTGCCCTGGGAAACTGCTGCACCTCATTATTTTTTTTTGGACAGCAGTAAACCCTATTTGTTTAAACAGCCCCTCATGTCTTAAGGACATCTTTGAAAACAAACCAAGTGCGACACATTTCAGCCAGTTATACTTCATACAGACAGTATAGCCTATAGGATAAAAATGCCAAACTATAAACCTAGAAACCCAGAAGACCAGGGTTTGAAACCCACAGACATCACTTGCATACTGTTTAACTCCGAGCAAACCATGTAACCTCCCTGTGCTCCCAGGTCATACTTGAAAACGAGCTTAGGCTCAGTCTGCCTTCTCCAGCCAAAAACTGTAAATAAAAAATAAAAATATTCTCTAAATATAGTTTCACATTTTTCCTTAATAACTATTACTATTATACATTAATGTGAAAACAGGATCCGGGCCCTTTCCCCTAAGACTTCATCAGCTCTGGCTGCTTGTGTCTACACCTGAAATCACAGTTCTCTGCAAGCAACATTACATTCTGTTGCTGTGGAAATGGTTGTGATGCCGTACATGCAGAGCTGTGATTTATTTTAGAAATTGGTAACTGGAGAGTACGCTGAGCTAGGGCTTGTTTCCAAGTGCAACTGGGGTAACAGTGGAAGGAGGGCACATTACAACACAGAGTTGAATAAACATTGACCGACATCAGTTATAATCAACACTGTGAGTCAGGCATTGACCGGAAGCAACAGCACATGGCCTCTAGCACAAAAAAGGAAAAACCAAATATGTGAAATAGATGAAACGTAAGATGAAGTGTGTCTAAAAATTATATTTTCCCACTAAGTATTCTCTATGATGACAGGATTTCTTTGATGGCCAGCAGAAGGAATTCCTCCACTGGTCAGTGACTTCAGTGCAAAACTGAGGTGGGCTGCAAAGTAACAAATTTGAATCCCTGTGCTGTGAGATGGTTATTTCCAAGGTTTCAATATAAACGGAAATGTTGCTCTATTAAGAAGCAGAGCAGCACTGTGGCTAGAGCTCAGCCCTGTGAACTAGGTGGCCACAGCTTCAAATCCTACCACTGCTACTGTTTCACTGAGTAAACCTGAACAAGTCACTTGACCTTCTTGGGCTTTAGTCTATCCTACTGTAAAATATGGCTGAAGAGGAATACCTTTGACAATGAGATACTGCATCTCAGCTGGGCTATCCTGTGGTGGAAACAGGACCTCACTGTAAATGAGATGTATCTCAGCTGGGCTATCCTGGGGTAGAAGTAGAACCCCACTGTAAATGAGATGTTGTAGCACAGCTAGACTATTCTGGGGTAGAAACAGAGCCCCACTGTAAATGAGATGTTGTACCGCAGCTGGGCTATCCTGGGGTAGAAGCAGGACCCCACTGTAAATGAGATGTTCTATCACAGCTGGGGTATCCTGGGATAGACGCAGGACCCCCACTGTAAATGAGATGTTGCACTGCACCTGGGCTATCATAGGGTAGAAACAGGATCCCACTGTAAACAAGATGCTGCACCTGAACTGGGTTATCCTTTATAAACAAACTATAACAAATAAAATCATTCAGACATCTGTTACATACCTGTATGAAGACTAAGGTCACTGGTTCCCTATTTTCACAAATGGGCAATTCTGTTTTACAAAATCTTAAAATCCATCTTTTTCCCAAACTGAATGCAAATCAGCATATTGTGCACCAAAAGTGTGTCGCAAAATGGGGTTTTACACAAATCTGACACCAAGTGTGGTTGTAAATCTGTTGCAAACAGGTTTTTTATATGAAATATTGACTCCCAAGTGGTGTCTTAAAATGACAGATACAGTTTTTTATACTGAGCTAAAAACAGTAGCATCATTCTCATCTGTTTCTCCTAGTTTTGTACAATACAAAAACAGTACACAGTACTATTCAACATCTTCTTTCCAATGGGGTCATTCTTCTACCATTTCCGCAGCTGGGTGGACTGGAGTACTGGGAAGTTAAATGACTTGCTCAAGGTCTGATGGTGATGTTTAGCTTTAGCAGGGTTTTAACCTATGATCTCCTGTTTCCAAACTGATGCTCTAACCACTAGATCATACTGCCTCTAAGTGAAAACAATGCATTTTCTACTGTTTTTTGTGCTAGTTATAAAAAAAAATAATAAAAGGTAGCTATAAATGAAACACCACTTATTTTGTAGATATTTTTGTGCTGAACAACTTTCGTGCTCACAGTACCATGCTGTCATTTTTCGTTTTAAAGTTATTCGCATTTGAATATGGTTAGTACTGCTACTGAGTCCGAACATTCAAATGAGTTCTGAATGAGCCAGTCAGGACCTACTATGTGTATATTTTGGATCTAGACAGAGGATATCAGACCTAGAGTAAGGATATGTTGATATCCTCACTCTAGGTCCCCAGGAAGCAAACAATATCATTGATATCCACCCTGAAATATACTCACAGGTGTGGCATAAACACACACACACGCATATATATATATATATATATATATATATATAAACATGCATGGGATAAACATAAAGGAACACTGGATATGGGAAGGGAAGCTAAACTGATGACCACTAGGGTCAACATCAGCTGATGCAAGTAGGAAAAATGGGCAGACTGGATGGGAGTAGCAGTCCTTTTCTACCAGCAATCTTCTATGTTTATATGTTTCTATATAGCTAGCTATATCTGAATTCATTGCTTGCAGGCACAGTAGAGAATCCTGAGAGAGGGCTCATTTTTTAGGGACTGAAAAGGGTTTGGATGGGGCTCTACATGATATCAAATGACCCTACTTTTGTTGTGTGCTGAACTGATCAAGAGATACACTGTACTTTGTATATGTAAACATACATGTTTGAACTATCCAATAAACACTAGTGGAAACAAACCCTGTATTCACTTGCCAGTTTTCCTTCTGAGCAGTTCAGAGTTTGTAACATATACTCCCTTTTTCCCCATCGGGGAAACAGTGACATCCAAACTTAGAAATACCATCCATATGACATCATCATCTGATAATAGCACTGATCTGACGTCACATAAATAGTATTACTGGATTGAACATTCTTGAAAATCCTAGTGCACAGCCCAAGCTGGCTGTTACTGCAAATGGCATTTTCAGAAAAAGCAGACACTCTTCATAAAAAAAACAAACAAAACAAAACTAGCTGGATCCATATATTGCAAAAAAATAACAATTAGGTAATTATCAAAATCTTGGCTATGATTCCATCTTAAGGTTCAGATGACATCAAGAAGCCTCGCAAGCTTTGCTCTTGTGGTTATGATGTCATCAGGATCTCTCGATGGATTTATAGCCGAGTAATGGAGTGACAGTTATTTAGCTTGTATTTTATTTGTATATTAATTAGGCAAACCAAATGTAATGATGTAACAAGGCACTGATGCAAGTCAGTATAAACTGTTCCATGTAAAACACACATGGCTTAGTACTGGGGTTGCAACTAAAAATGATAAGGATAGCAAGATTATAAACCCTAAGGGTCTCATCCACAACCCCCTTGCTACTCCTGAAGTGATGCCTCTGGATTCATCAGACTTTTTTTTATTAAGGTTAGAACTGTCCTACGAAATGTAAAATGAGGCTAATACTAACAGGGTTATCCCTTCATGTGGAAAACATTTTCCTGCTGTCTATTCACAACATCCAAAACAAGTTAACTCAGACCAAGGATCACTTTTTTTTTTTTAATTACAAGAATGGCTGCAGGGTGCAAGTATCTGTGCCAGCTTTGTTATTTTTTTTATGGTGCATAACATGTTTCATAAATGCTGACACGTGGCAACTAGCCAGCACTGACTCAAGTCTCACCTCCAGGTTAGTAAACACGGATCTCCCGTGGCCTCGCAAGGGTCAAGGTTATACCATGTAGATAGGGCACCTAAAAGTGGTCCTGTGAACCAGTTCACCATAAGGAGAGAGGTCCAGCCCTGTAGATACTCAAGGGGTCCCTCTGGACCAGTCTGATGGAAGAGCACAGACCAGCTCTGCCTAGGTCTCGATGGAAGAAATTTTTCCAGTCCAAATTCTGCCTATTAATAGGAACACACTGTGCAGTACAGCACACATGCACACACACACCAATCATTTGTATACTGCTCCACAAGTAAAATTTTAATAAGGTCCCTTAAAACGAGACCTACAGGGATCATGAATAGTGACGAAGGGCATGCTTATTAATTTCTGGATTTCCGCACTTTGTATCTACAAAGGTCCATTGGTATAGCTAGACACTCGGCTTCCCACGCTGCCGCTTGAATTATTGTACTGCCTGTTACTACAGGTTCTTCTCAAGATGCAGTATCCCTTTTATGGAAAAAGGCAGTTAAGGATATAAATGTATTGATAATTTTCCAAGGATAGCCCAGCTAGGATGCAATGTCTCATTTTCAGTGAGGTCCTGTTGTTGGCCCATTTTTGCAGCTGGAGGGACTGAAGCCCTGGGAGGTTAAGGACATTCCCTGGTGTTTCAGCAACCCCATGTCAAATTCATGATTTCTGGGCCAGTACCTGATGGTCATAAAAACATATAAAATACACAACAACAACAAAAACATAGGTTTCCATACTTATTTTTAGGTTACATGATGAGACTTGATCCCTCTTAATGGGGAAAAAAATCTGAAATGGAGTCAGATTATTTTATGTAGTTATAACATCAAAGTACAAGAAAAAGTGAAACAAGGAGACATCATTTGTCATGACGTGTGATTCAGTTTTTCTACAAATGCAAAAATAAAAAGTCGATTACTAATACTATGACACCCTCTTCAACTAATATTCCCCAAAATGGGGGCAATATTTATACGTTTTATGTATAAAACCATTTCAGTTCCATGTCATTTTCATAAAACCTTTTTTTTTTTAATATATGTGGAACATAGTCATGAACAGAGCAAAATAAAGAAATACAGGGGTTACCATGCTTCTTTTGTTTATATCTGCTTTCAAAGATGTAGTTTCAGAGGCGATCCACTCAGGACAAAAATAATTGAGAAAGCCCAATAAAAAAAATAAAACCTGCCAGAAAGCTATTCAAATGGTTCAAAAGTACATGCATAATGACAAGGACTTTAATATAAAAAGAAACATGGTAGCCAAAGATAGGCAGACATGTATTTAAAGAGCCCTGAATGATGACAAATGCTGCAACTGTGTGAGTTAATTTTCTCGTTGCCAACCTCTATATATTCTTAGCTGGACAAGAGATGATAGGATTACTTATTATTTTAATAAATATATACTTCTATATATTTAAGAATGTACTTGTGCCAGTTAACAGCATTGAAAACTGTTTTAAGTGCATCAGAAAAAATGGGAATTTGAAACACCAGTGAAGGTCTTTAAATGACAAGCTCATGGCCACATAGCATGTAAAGTGGCTGAGATGGGATTCAAACCTGAATCTCCTGATCCCAAACCTCTGTTCTACCCACTAGACCACACTGCATTTGAATGCAGGACACATGGAGACCAGCAGCACAACAGGGTTGATGAAATGCCTGCTGAGAAGAAATAGAATCGACATTCTGACTTACAGGTCTTTGTCAAGAATTATTTATAAAGAAAAAGTAAACACATATACCACATTTTTCTTTCTAGCTAAGGCTTTGTAAGGACCAGTGGCTGGAACATTGATTTTGATTTTATCTTCTATTTTGAAGGTGTATTTTGAGTGAAGGCTTCTGTTTTATTTGCAGCCCCCACGCTGATGCAGTACTGGGTGGGTTTTTCCCCTTACAGATTAGCAGTGCGTGTAAATACCATACCATTTGCATTTTATAGTACTGCTCATGCAAAATTATAAATACTGTATATATTTGAGTGTGTGTGTGTGTATATATATATATGTGTGTGTGTGTGTATGTGTATATATACAAATGTGTATATATATATGTATGTATATATACACACAGACACAGGTGTTACTAATATAACATTATCACATTACATAGAGAAGGCAGTGAGGACCAGCACTGAACCAGCACTCCCACTTCTAATCTCACTGCAGTCAGTGACCCAGTCAGTGACCCTGACCAAGTCGCTTCATCTTCCTACGTTTCGGGTCTCCCAGCTGCACATCTGGGTGGAAGCAGGACCCGCAACGAGATGCTGCATTCCGGCTTGGCTATCCTGGGAAAATAAATGAAACAACTGGATATGCACATAGACAAGAGTAGGTGTCTGACATAATGCAGATGAACAAATACGGGTGTTAAAAGTTGTTTGTGTAAATGCATGTCTCCTTAACCCTGCAAATGTCACAGACAATACCCCGGCCTCGGCCCCCCCCCCCCCAGCCGAGATAAAATAATTAGCTAATACAAGACAGTCCAAAAAGGTGGCAATAAAAAAGTGACTTACTGTCCTGAGGTCGGATGGAGCTGTGAGGTAATTTCACTATTAAGAAATCCAGAACTTCTTTTTAGAAACAAAGAGGAACTAATCCACAAGTGAATGACGGACAAAAGCTCGAAAATTAATGGTCCAAAAAACTGGAACTGAGCACCTCTTCAGGGCGGAAAAAAAATCAAACGACTTTTTAAAAATCCTTCTTCATTCCAACCCAAGACTTTCGGATAGACAGCTCTGCCCTCTTCGTTCTCTCCTTTGGATTCAAAGCAGTGCCTTTAATGTATAATAATATTAATAATGTTTATGATTTGACAGGTAACTGTGTTCTGTGTTAAAAAAAAATATTCTGAGGTAATACATTGACGAGAATTTCGAGTTATTATTTCCTCCAGTATATTTTTTCAAAGCTTTTTTTGTAAATCCACGAGTTTTTGTCTTCTTTCAAACATTTAGTCTTTGGTTTTATTTTTAATTCTAATTTGATTTTTTTATTTAATATCTTGGGACTTGGTGCTGTGTTTGTGTGTTTTAAGGGATTTAGCGTTTTAACTCCACTTTTGGTTAAAGCACTTTCTCTCCCATCGCCTTTCTTGCCCTCGCCTCTTTGTTCTCTGTCACTCGCCCATCGGATACTGCTAGCCACCGAGCGCTTGCCATTAGCCTTGTCAGCGCTGGTGTGGGCTCGCGCCGGGGCGCCTTCAACAACTTGCCCTCCGCGCAACACCGCCACCGTGGCTCGCGGGCCACTCCCTCATTAGCATATTCATTACCTCCTGGTTCGGAAGGAATCGATCGATTTATGGTGAGGCGCGTGGGCTAGGGTCCCCCAGGTCAACCCCGTCCGACACTCCCCGAGCTGTACCGCTGCCCCGAGGTAGCAGGTTCCCAGTCTCCGCCGGCCGCGGATTTCTCTCTCGCTGGTCTTCTCACAGCCGCGTTCGCTGCTGGATCATGCCTTCTCCTTCTCGTCTGCAGATGCTCCAGCAATTGCCAAGATAGCAACCAATTTGGAATTAAACACTATTAAAACAACAACATCCTATCCTTCCTGTTATTTGCTTCCCTTTTCCTTCTGCCAGTCTGATGCAGTTGTACTGGAGCACAGTATTAATACCTCTTCTCTCTTGTCTCTTTAAAGTGCCATCTGGACTGGAATTCACAGTGTGCCTCTAATCTCTCTTTGACAAGTTCTCAGAGCCCCAAGCTGTCAGCCTGCCTGCCACAGCACAGAGAGAGAGACAGCGAGGACCTCCCCCTCCCTACACTGCTGCTCAGCTTCTCCGCAGTTTGCTACCCCCACACCAAATCAGGGGGCTGGGAACATTTTGGGGGGTTTATGTGTGCGTATATTCTTTAAGCTGTTACAGCATTTCCTTTTTGTCACTCTTTTCGTTCCTCTGTTCCCCGATCCCTCGCAGGATCCCCAGAAGCTACGATTCGTCTTCAAATGGCCAAGTCTGGACTCCAGGCTTGTCGCAAGCGCTGCCTCTGCGGTTTATCTGAGCCCCGGGTGCTCTAGCAGATGCAGTTAAAAGTCGCACACGCCGCTCTCCAAAATGGTCCAGCTAACGTAGCATCCTCAAAGCACCAGCTTCCTTCTTATATCGTATCTGACGTTTTCTGTTTAGCCTTCCGTTGTCAGTTACCCATCCCAACTTCAGTCCTTTCCAGCTTTCATGACAGTTTTTTTGAAGGGTGTAATGAGGATGGTCTGGTTCAGAACAGATTCCCCACTACTAGCTCTTTTGTTAACCAAGCGCTTCTGTTTGGTTGAATTGTTTTCTCTTCTTGCTGACAGTCTGTGTTTGTGACAGGACAGCACACCCCGGCTGTGTCTTTGACAGCGGTACACCTCCAGTATTGGCTTTGGTTAGGAATGACTGTGAATGCACGGTTTGCTCTCTCGGGCTGGTGGTTCCAGGCTCTGCAACCCTCCTCCTCCCTCCCTTCCTGCTTTTGTTCTGCCTCTCTCGCAGTCTGCCTGCCTGAAAGCTGTCTGCTCCTGCGTTTGATGCTGTGCATACTAGCCTGTAGGCAGTAACTGCTTTGCTGTACTCAGCTCCTCTGCCCCTCTCTCCCTGCTGAGGGAGCTCTATCACCGCATCAACTGCTGTAGCTAGCTCCTTTGGTTCAATAGGAAGGTGAGAAAGGACCATTCATTTGGCAACAACACTGGGGGTCCATGTTTTACTTTGAATGTAGGATTTAGACAACCTGTTTTGGGGACACAGACACCTAGAATTTTTAGGGGCATTTACAGCATTTACTGAAGTAACAGATGTACCAGCCCGGCTAGAGACATACATATATGGGCCAACGGCCTTCTGTATGCCTATGCTTTCTTAGTATAACTTAGTATGTGGGTGATGTCCCCATTCCTTAGAGACTCCAGCACTCAGTTTTATTATTTATCGTTAGAACGGTGCAAAATGTGGTGTTGTGCTGGGGCAATTCAGGAGGAATGGCAATTCTGCTTCTGAAATCTGGAATTTTTTTCAATAAATGAATTCCAAAACTCTTAATTTAAACTGGACTTTAGTTTTCTGCAGATTACGTAAACCACAGATTTAGCTTTTCATGGTTTGCAGAAACCTAATATATGGTTTCTGAAAATTCCACTTTTTGCCAGTCCATTGACGCAGTGGTAGCGCTACTACTAATGACGCCAGCAACCCGGATCTGGGAATGAACCTGGATCTTTTGGGTGGGGGGCGGGGTAGAAGATCAAGCATCCCATGGATGCTTCACTCGATAGGGAGGGAGGACTGCATCACTTTGCTGTGTTACTACCACCTGGAGATGTACAGGTAGCAGAATAGCAGTCGAGATGTGGTGGTTGGGCATTGTGGAGTTTATGGCAGGGTGTGCGCACACACATGCTTCTGCTGGGACTTCAATCTTTGTCCGCGACGTCCCCATGCTGGGAAATATAGTAGCTGGGGGTAATTAATGGGTAAATCTTAGTTTGGGCTTCATGACGACTGACATGGCCAGATGACAGTATATCTGCCTTGCCAGACTGAAGAGCCAGAAACACTTGGCCCCACCAAAATTACACTTTTGGAAGATCAAAATTCTTGCTCCTTAGACTGCCACCTCCTTGTCACTTCAAGTTTGTTCACCACCTCCCACCATCACACTACTGAGGGTCTACATGGAGTGAATGAGGCCTGAGAGTACCGGTGGCCATCATATGAGTGGTCCAGAATACAGTTTTTCCATTTTTGGTTCTATCCCCTAGTCCCAGCCACTTCTCACTGACACTGGGCAGTGCTCCTTCAGGCTTCACACCCATGCAGAGACACTGATGCCTCTGTGGAGGAGGAAAGCTACCTGGCCCACCACAGGCTCCACTGCACCAGTGCCATCACTCCCCAGTTGGTAGCACTGTTGCATGGCAGTGCCACCCCAGCCCCCCTTCGATCCAGCTTCCTGAGTCCACTCCAAAGCCTGGATTGCCAGTAAGGGGGTGCGACAGGCTGCCTAGTGGGCCAGCTGATGGCCTAAAAGCTGTCATTTGACTACTGTTGCTTCTCCTATTCTTGTCACAGTCCCATTCTACCCTTTTTCCCAGTATCCTTAATGCTGTTGTGTTTTTTTTTTTTTTCATGTTTGCTGTACTTTCTCCCCTGATCTCTGAGTGGCCTCCATCGGGTCCCACCCCACCCTACCCAGCCATGTCACCCACCATGCCTGGGGCTTCCTTCCTCCTTGTGCCTCTGTGGATGAACCCTTAAGGGAAGGGCTGCCTGGAGGATACCCCTTACCCCGGGAGAGGATTACAGTGTCAGTGGGTGAGCAAAAGCCTCAGTCAGCAGTGCGGGACCTGCAGCAGGTGGCATCCTGCTCAGTCTGGGATTTTCGCCTTGCCTGCATTATCCAGCTTCTGATCCTGAAGCATTCCTTTATGGGAAGTTGCAATGGTCTGAAATGTGGAAAAAGCAAACCAGCACAACTCCAAGCTCAGGCAATAAGGCTTTACCCTGATCCCCCTGATGACACACTAGGTGCGAAACCAGATTGGGTCCTTACTGCGTCCCGTGTCATTGGGGAGCCTGTCCTCAAGGGTATGTTCCATTTTTATTTATTTATATTACAATAAAGCCTTATTGCCTGAGCTTGGAGTTGTGCTGGTTTACTTTTTCCATGTTTGAACCACTGTAGTGCCGTACACACTCCAGACAGGAGCTTGAGCTGTTTTGTTTTTTTCTTGCAGTGGTTTGAAATGCACTGCACAGTTTAAAGTTCTGGGACAGGTTCTAAGGCAGACTGAATGGACTCCCAAGTCTCTTTCTTCCCTTCCCTTTCCATGTTTCTTTGTTTCCAAGCCTTGGTGCCTGTTGCCTACTCCTACATAATACAAATATGCCAGGAAATCCCCCAGGAAAATAAAGAAATTTGCAAGGAAAATGAGGTACTTCCCCCTAGTGGGGTGCCATCAGATGTGCCCATCCTCCATGCAAACAGCAGCAACTGTCAGCACAAAGCTGACAAGATCTGAGCATCAAAATGAGTGACATGAGGGCAACAGAAAGAGTGAGATTTTTTTTTTGTTACTGTCCCATTAAAATGCATTGTAAATTGACTGATTTTAGTGATGACATTGAAATAATAATGAATGAGACGCCTACCTCTAAGAACGAGACTTGATTCTCAAAGAATGAGTCTCACTTTGACAAAGTGACACTTGACAGTGCTTTCCTGGTACGTGGAATTGAGGAGGAGGATGAGTTAGAATTTTTTTTTAATGAAATCTATAAATTTTAGTTATATTCATGAATTATGCACAACCACAGATGATGCTGCATGATGGATGCATCGGCAACTGCCAGGTCTAGTACTGCAGCATCTCCTCTTCCAGCAGGATTGAAAAGCAAACAGCCAGCTTCATGACCCCACCTGAATGATCCCCAACTCAACACCCAGCTGCTGGATACCGTGTTGGATACTGCCACATATCCAGCATTTCACTCATTCACCACCTGACCTCCAACTCAGCACCCAGCTGTTGGATACCGTGTTGGATACTGCCACATATCCAGCATTTCACTCATTCACCACCTGACCTCCAACTCAACACCCAGCTGCTGGATACCATGTTGGATATTGCCACATATCCAGCATTTCACTCATTCACCACCTAACCTCCAACTCAACACCCAGCTGCTGGATACCGTGTTGGATACTGCCACATATCCAGCATTTCACTCATTCGCCACCTGACCTCCAACTCAACACCCAGCTGCTGGATACCGTGTTGGATACTGCCACATATCCAGCATTGCACTCATTCACCACCTGACCTCCAACTCAACACCCAGCTGCTGGATACCGTGTTGGATACTGCCACATATCCAGCATTTCACTCATTCACCACCTGACCTCCAACTCAGCACCCAGTTTTTAAACACTGGCTCTCATCCAACACTATCTCAACCCTCAACTGATCCCCAACTCAACATGCAGTTGTTGGGCTCTGGTACACATTCATCAAACTGCTCATCCCCACCAAATTCTCAGTGATCAACTGAACATCCAGTTGTTTGACACTTAAATAACTGTAAGCCCCTCTCCCCAATGTGTAGGGGTATGATGGTAGAAGTCTGAGGGAAGGGGGCACCTACTGCAGAACAGAGCACATACCTCGCGGCCTGTTTCCCCCAGGCCTTGATAGAGCTGGGGTGCCTTCTGACTTCTGGGTTCTGAGCTGTTCTTGTTAGCAGTAAACAGCTCATCAAAATGAATGAGGCAACACTCCAAACTGTAGAAACAAGGGGATCCCATTTAATGAACAGTTAATTAGAACAGGACACAGTCACTCCATGGAGTAGTAAAACACACACCAAGTTGCTTTGGACTGAGAGGTCACACCAGAAGTTAGCTGGGTACTCTGGACCATGAAGGTCACATCCAAGCATTAAGTTTAGGCAGCTACCCTTAGGCCAGGCAGCCAGACATCCAAGTGCAGCCAAATTAATTTGGGACTGAATCAGGCCTTTAACTGCAGGCAGCAACAGTTCTCCTTCTTCCTCTCTCTCTCTCTCTCTCTCTCTCTCTCTCAATCTTGGGTCAGGAGCACTGATCTCGTGAGGGATGGCCAACCCAGCCTGTGGCCACCCTCATATTCAGATGCCTCTTGATACGAGGCTCAGGCAGGTGACGTCACCCCAAGAAGCAAAGGTGAACATCCCTACCTGGCCCACACTCAGAAATGGGGCAGTCTCAAACTTGGGGCCATATGGGACCAAGGGCCGTCCCTGGATCCCACTGAGACCCCTACCTCAAAGTCTCCCCATGCCCCAGCTAGTAAACAATCTTGGGACCAGGGGCTGTGCCAGGACCTCTGAATCCCTCATACCACAGGCTTCACCTTTCCTCCGCTCTCTTTCTCTGGCTACACTGCTTGTTTTGGATCCTTCTCTGCACCAGACCCCCTTTCAGCTGGTCATCACAAGGCTCAAGTTCCATGTCTGGCACGGGGTGCCTCTCTGGCGGCTGTCCCCTTCTGTCTTCCTCCTCCTTCCAACTGCCCATGGGCTACTGAGATGCCCCCGAAGTGGGGCTCCAGAAAATAATGGCTGTTGCTACATCCTCAGCTGCCACTGCAAACTGCCAACCTAAAAAATCAAACAGGAGGCCACTGGCCGAGCAGGCCCCCACACAGTCCTCTCTCCACCTCTCTGTCTCCGAATCTCCCTTTTCCTGCACAGCTCCCCTTTTTATTTCTCCAAATAAGGTATCAAAACCACCCACCAACCCACAGCCTTATGGGACATGTAGTCCCAAAATAACTATTTACATTGCGCCTCCTGTCGGCACCAGTTGGCGTCAAACTACCCCCTGAAGAGGGAAACACGTAAGCTATAACCCATGATAGGCCATGGGTATACTAGGCATTAATGCATGCCCCAGGTGTGTTGTGAGGCATGATGGTGCAGCCCGAGTGACCTCCAAACACCTGGGGTATGCATTAATGCCTAGTATATCCATGGGCCTGGAGTGGGTTATTGCACTTATAAAATGACACCCTTTCAGACAGGAAGAAATACTCCAAAGTCTATTAAATCATGTCAAATCATATTGATTTTCAATGTATAGGTCTGACCTAAAACATAGTTCAGTTTAAAACATGGTCATTTAATATATTGTAATTTAACATCACTTGATTATTAGTGTGAATCCGTATTTTTTTCTTACCATTTTCATTGTCAAATCATTGATTGAAGTATCGTACATTTGTAGACTGGTCACAGGTTACATCTGGTACAGAAATACATGGATGCGGAAGTTGATACATGCACACACCCTACAGACCTCCTGAGAGAGAGAGAGTCACAGTCTCTGATGGGTGCGATTGAAGCAGCAGCTGCCAGAGTGAGTCAGGATAGATAATTTTAGGTAGGAAAGTGTAATATCCCCTTCACCTTCACCACCGCTGTACAATACACAGCACCCCTCACATATATCCTGGCTTTTTACCTCGGGTTTCAAACTTCCAGCCCAACACTGCATTCAAGTTCACTTCCTGATGCAATTTCAACTTTTCTTTTTTTTCCTCTGGCTCCTCAAACTGTTGCAAACCAATTATCTGCTGAAAGTCCATCCAGCAGATCAAACTGCAGTTCTATTTCGTGATTCATTGTTTTTTTTTTTTTTGCACTCGCTAAGCTCACTGTCAGTAATTAATATTTTGAATATGGCGCTCAATCATTTTTTTTTCCTCCGGAATCTTAGCATAAGGAATGTAACTCACATTGATTTTAGTACAGTGCAAAAAGAGGAACAGCATGCCCATTACGCATATCTAGGACATTAAACAATGGGCACATAAATCCATTGAACCAATTGGGTATCATGTTTTAGGCAATTTTATAAAGTTCCTTTAAATTATCCACCCAGCAGCTGTGCATGTGGTGAAGTGTGTTAGCCGCCACAACTATTTGTAAATTTTTTTTCACTTTTTCCTGGTCCCAGACCCAGAAACGCAATGCTTAAAGGCGCAGAATACAACCCGGCACTCGGCCCACCTTCCAAAGGCTGAGACACCAGAACCCTCGGTGGCCGAAACCACAAGCCCAATGGAGGGACGCCAGGTCTGAGTCCTACCTGGGACCACCGACCAAACACGAGCGGGGGCACAGGGTCAGAGCCTCCAAACAGGTAAGCCCACTTGGGGGCTTCCATAATAATGCACAACAGGGTGTGGGTCACTGTGGGATTTACTCATGCCTCGTGTGGTATGGATTGAGGCATAGCCAAGTGCCTTAAACAACATAAGAAGTATGCCGAGCCACCAATGCAGCGGTAGCATTACTGTTTGTGATGCTGATGCCCCAGGGTGGGAATGAGCCTGAGCAACTGGAGGGCTGTCCGGGGGAGGAGGAGTATCGATGGTCCCACAGAACACTGTCTTTCTCTGGGGAGGGAGGGCATCGTGTCCTGCTACTCTACTGCCACATGAGTGACCACAGGCAGCAGTACAGGGGATATGCAGTTGGAAGAGAGGACCACTGGAGCAATCCCATGGGTTTGCTGTATCAGGCCTCACCAGCAATCAGTCTTGATGCGTACTCCTGGTGGGGGGTAGGGATGAAAATGGGAATCAGTGTGAACAGTGCTGGGCAGATGAGGCACCACCAGCAACCCACTCCCATGCGGGATCCTAGCTGCAGTATTCCTGGAGCAGACCTGCATCTTCATCTTTGCCTCAGGTGGCCTGATAATTACGGGAAAGAAATGCAGAAGTGGCTGAAGGCATACCCAGCCCTAGGGGTAAATTGGGGGTAGCCTAGAGGTGTGTCATGGGTAGGTACTAGGTCCAGGAACTGTCCCAGCAGGATCTCTGTAGAAAGGGTAGCTCACTTGGGGTAGCTGAAGGAGGTCCTAGCCTAGGGCTGTGGGGGAATAAACAGTCTTTAAAAAAAACATACACAAACACACAAGAAGAGGAATAATCCTCAATAACCCCATGCCCTGGAGTGGCTTATTTTAATTTTAAGATACGCCATCTGTGAAAAATATTAAAACACCAAATAAAAAAGTTCTAATGAAATATTTTATTTAAACTGTAGTAACTGGGGGAGGAGCCTGCAGCCAACTGAACAGGATGTTCCAGTGTGAGGCTGTAGATCAATATTGAGTAAAATCTATGTTTTAACAGTTTAAAGATTGTTAATGCATCTTATCTCGACACCAATCAATTCAGAAGAGTAATCTTTATACCGGGAGGCATTTTGGTCTGTTTGTAACCTTGTGGAAGCCATGCCAGGCCAATATGACCTGACACTGGCAAGGCCAAATCACAAAAGCCAGTAGACCACATCGGAGATGGAGGCTGAAGTCTGGAGGAGTGAGGGGGGATGGACCCCTCAAATGGAGCTCTGTTAAAAGCCATTAGGGAGCTCAAAACAAGAAAGTCGAGATATTATGAAATAGATTCACCCTACAGTATACGAAAATGGAAGCAGTTTCAGTCGAAGCCAACTCAGTGGCTGAATCTGCTCAAAAATCAGCTATTGCAGTAACTGGAGTCAATGCAGAGAATAAGGTACTGAGAATGTAATTAGAGCAGCTTGAAAACAGAGCCTGCCTTTCAAATGTCAGACTGTTGGGATTCCGGAGGATTCGGAGTCCACCAACTTAAAAGGGTTTGTTCAGGAGTTAAGAAAAAAACTGGACATTGATGTGGCAGGACTTACAGTATAGATAGAATTTACCAAATAAATCACAGGAAGAGGCCCACAAACTCCACGCAACCCAGGACAATACTCCTTACCACATTCGTGACGAAATATTGCAGGCAGCCAAGTGTAACCACTAGATGGCGCTATCCCAGGGGCTACTACCCCTGCCTGATTTGCCACTAACAGGTTGAGGGGCCTGGATCCAATGGCGGGTGCCTCCACCCAGAGGTCAGGGTTTGCAATAGTTAAACTAACTTGGTCACAGCCCTCTGGGACACTGCAACCCCCCTTTCTTCCCACTAGTGGCCCACACGATATATCAAATTACCTTACAGCAGTACACACACACTTACCCCCAGGTCTAGTTCCGGCACTGGGACCTCCTGTGAAATGAGATACAGTGCAACAATCACAGTACAGTACTTTAACATAGACAAATACCTCAGGCAGTATAACTTTGCTGAAACAAGCAGCTCTGATTTATTTAGGGATATAACAAGGACAGGGAAATCAGGTTAATTAGCTTATCACTCTAATAATCTACCTATGGCTCTGTGCACAGGCCTATCCCTATCAGTTACTGTCCCTGGGTACCCAAGCCCTAGTGGCTAGGTCAAACCGTGGCAGCTGGTGAGGGCCCTTTCACCTGAGAAAAGGAGAATTAAACAGTCAGCAGTACAGTAATTTCATTTTGATTTAATGTGGCAATTCAACAGGGAGCTACCCTGAATTAGTACTCACGACCTCCAAATAAGATAGGGTCCTTCAATGTCAGGCAGGCCTACTTGAGGTACACAAACCTCTTCACACATCCATATAAAAAGAAAGCACTATACTAGGCAGGCTGCATCTGTATCCCGATCGCAATTACTGCACAATACCCGGGAGAACACACAGCAGATTCAGTTCCTGACAGACCGAGTGCAATTTTCAGCAATTCTTCCAGTCTTCTACAGGGTGAGCCTGGTTTCTACTCTTCAGAGATCCTTTGATTCTTTTCACAGGACGGATTCAGTCCTAACAAGCTGTTACACAAGCTGCAGACCGGAACTCTGGGCCTTACACACGTTTTTTGACTAAAACTGCACACTGAAAAAGCACAGGGCTCCTTCCTTCTTCACTACCAAAACTCAACTGACACTCCAACTGACAAAACTGGGCACTTCCTTTGAGTTCCTCCCAGTTCTTGACTGGATTGGCTGTCACTCACAATAGACTGCTGCTGTTGGTCCAAAAAGGCACTGAAGTCTAAACTACATCTCCCAGAGTCACTGCCCATACAATCCTCTTGTGGCTGGCTCAGATTATGAGTCCAAGTTCTGATTCGTCCAAGGCACCATTTTAGAGCTAGCTACCCCACACTGATTGGTCCAGTTCAGCAGTTCAAAACTAGAATGGGGAACTAGCAGACACAGTTCTGACTGCAAAGAAAGCAGGTTAGACAAACTGTAATTTCATTATTACTCTAAATAATTTCTGGCAAACAGTTACATCTTTCAGATAGGTTCCCTTTGCACCCTAGTGACTGCAAAATGGAGTGAATTAGCAGCAGCTTGAGTGGTACTCAATCAAAGAAACACACAGTCCCCATACAAACTAATTATGTCTGCAAGCAGACAGCTCTTAAAGAGACAGTACCAGAGGTTCTAAAACATTCTGATAAATGGCTTAGCATCAAACACCATTCAGGCTTGGAGCATTCAAAGCAAGCTCCTGGAAGTCTTTTAGGAACCCCCATTTGCGGGGTTTACACCCTTCCTGGCCTGGGAAAGCTTGGCGTCGCGTCAAGCAAGTACTATAAGTTTCAACTGCAACCACTATACATTTGCATTAGGCTCGCACATGTAATCATCAGTCAATATATCATTTTACCAAGAACACATTTCTGAAACATTGCAGGGTCACTCTTTACACAGTATTACATACACATTGTACCATAACTCAGGTTATTACCTCTTGTACATGAAACCTGAAAGAGGGGGCCCTTCCTATCAGTTACCTTGAGGGCTGGATGGGGCAAGGCACCATGTAGAACAACACAAGTAACTTGAGTTAGCACTGACGCTCAGTTTGGGCAATGAGCTCGGGGACACATACACTCCTTTCTGAACACAACATTGAGAGGCAAGTCCACAGGCCTCCCAAAGAAAATCATAACTGAGGTGCACCACAGGCTTTACAGCTCGACCAGTCTTTCTAGGGAACTGTTACAGTTCTCTGCACTTCTGAGCCTCATTTTCAGCATTGTCCTCACTTGTCAGAGTCTCCATGGGGTAGAGAGGCTAGAACTTGGGGCACTTTCAGCTCCAGGAGTTACAGTTTCTGGAGTCCACAACATTTGGCTCGCATGGAGAGCTTTTCGGACACTGGCAGTGGACTGTCAGGGCACTCAAAATACTCTTCTTGTTGGGTTGTATCACCAGTCTGCCCCAATCTATCATTTCCTCCCCTGAAAGCTCAAACAGTTCAACCATGCACAATGATTCCATTTCATCTGATCTGATGCTTTGCACTTCACTTTCTCGGGAGCATTGGCTCCAGGGATGAAGCTGGGGGCTTAGACAGTCCAGAAGGCCCAGCTTTGTCTCCAGTTGACTAGGGATTGCCCGAAACAATTGACTCAGTTACGTAAGAAGGATAGTATTCAAAGTCACTCTCACTTTCTTCCGATATGGACTGACAGTCATGCTCAACTGGGACTTGTGGAGGGAACGCTTAACTTTGCTTCTGTAGGTGCAGACTTTCTTGATCTTTTCTTAGCAGCTCTAGTCACTGGTCCAGAGGGGCATCTTCTAGGGCTCAGACTCAATTAAGATTTGTCCAATGGGCATTAAATGATTTCTATGCATTGTTTTACATCTTTTGAATTATTCTCAGGCCTTACTTTTTGTACACTGGCAGATCATCTAGTTTGCCCACTACAATGTGAGGAGATGGTACCATCTGTCAGCAATCTTGTGCTTGCCATGCAGTCCCAGATTTCTTAGCAATACCCGATCTCCCTCCTGGAGTTCCAATGCTTTCACCTTTTATCATACCTTTCTTTGTTGGCCAGATTTCTTTTGGCAGCTATGGTTTGAGCCAGTTGGTACGCATGAGTTAGCTGGGCCTTTAACTTTTGCACATACTGTAAATAGTTGTCAGCTTGAACCCCATCAGGAGAGACCCCAAAACACACATCTACTGGTAGTCGAGCTTCTCTTCCAAACATCAGGCGGTAGGGGAGAATCCAGTGGCATCACTTTTGGTGCAGTTATAAGCATGTACCAGGGTGCTAATTTGTTGGCTCCATCTAGGCTTGTCCTTTGGGTGCAGGGTGCCTAGATATCTAAGCAAAGTGCTGTTGAAACGTTCAGGCTGTGGGTCCCCTGGGGGTGGTAAGGAGTGGTTCTGGACTTTCGCCTCCCACAGAGAAAGCATCTCTTTGATCAGACGACTCTCAAAGTCTCTCCCTTGATCAGAATGGATTCTTTGTGGCCACATAGTGAACAAAAGTTTTCTACAAGTACTTTGGCCCAGTGGATGCTTTCTGGTCTTTGGTGGGAAAGCTTGGGCATATCTTGGAAATGGTCAGTGACCACCAGCACATTACTGATATTTCTTTGATCTGACTCCAAACTCAGAAAATCAATACAGACCAGCTCCAATGGGTGCACTGGTGGTGATGTTAATCAAAGGGAGCCTCTGGGGCAAAGCTTTCTCTGTAAGCAGCGACTACAAGTTGGAATGTGTTGCTCCACATCAGCCCCTCATCTTAGGCCAATAGAATCTGGATCTCACCAAGTCAAGTGTTCTGTCTATACCAAGGTGCCCCATGTGGTTGTGCAAGGACCTCAGTACTGAGTCTCGAAAGGCAGTGGGCAGCACTAGTTGTTGTTTGTCTACTTGTCCCCTCTGTCTACTGTTTCTCTGTATAACAGTTTATTGACCAGTTTCAACTTAGGACCTTCTTTGTATAACAGTGCAGTTCTCAAATCAGTGGAGCGTAATTTGGACACATCTTTCCTGCATAGAGGGCTTCTAAAGCTGCTTTGATCATGGATCGCAGGATTGAGCCCTCTTAATACTGTCATTGTCCAGCTGAGGCAGTGCACCAATGTCTATTGCAGAAAAGTGGCAATAAGAGCAGGTATGCAATTCTCAGAGGTCCTAAGCAATCCACCATGCAGTCCACTGCGTCCGTGGGACATTTGTTCCTCCCTGTCAAACTTCCGGGCAGAGTGCCGAATGTCAGGTTCTGCCAATCGGACCCAATCATTTCTGGGGAACAGGCCTCCGGGAGAGAGCATCAGCATCTATGTGGTTCAGACCTGCTCGGTATTCGAGAGCATAGTCATATGTAGATAATGCAGAAAGTCACCTATGGCCAGTGGCATCCAACTTAGCTGAGGTCTGCACATAGGTCAAAGGATTATTGTCAGTTTTACTAGTATTTTAGCCCCATACAAGTACTCATGGAATTGGTCAACAATAGCCCACTTCAAAGCTAGGAACTCTAACTTATGTACAGGATAGTTCTTTTCTCGGATGGGGTCAGGCTTCTACTGGCAAAGGCCACTGGTCCTTCACTGGCCATTCGCGTGTTTTGGTACAACACAGTACCCAACCCTTGCAAGCTAGCATCAGTGTGCAGGACGTTAGGTTTTCTTGGATCGGCATAGGCCAGCACTGGAGCATGGGTAAGTTGATATATGATCTCATGAAAAGCAGTCTCACTAATCAGGGAGTCCAGCGGCCCCAAATACTTCACTCGGATGAAAATACACTCTTTTCAGTCTTGAGGGACGCTGACTTTGGTATTTTTTTGTGGGTTGGGGGATACCCTTGAGTAAGGTTAAAGGGCGGATCACTTTGAATAGTCCTTGATGAAGGTCTATAATAACCAGTAGAATCCTGGGAATCTTTGCAGTTCTTTAGATTTTTGGGTTGTGGCCAGGTGGTCAAGGCGCCTCAACTTTACTTGGGTCGGTCTCTTCCCTCGGTGGATACTATGTGTCCCATATACTTTACTGATGTTTGAAAAGAATTGACACTTATCAATGGACAGTTTAAGCCTAAAGTCCCCAGTCGGTCCAATACCTTAAATAATCTGCTCTCATGTTCCTCCAGTGAGCTGCCAAACACAATAACATCATCTAGGTATACCAGGCACTCTAGTAGTTCATGTCCCCACTGCACGCCCATCAATCGTTGAAAAGTGGCTGGGGCACCTGAAATCCCTTGAGGCATCCTCATGAATTCACAGAAGCCAAGCGGACAGATAAAGGCCGCCTTCTCAATGGTCCCTGTGGTCATCGGATCTGGTAGTACCCACCGTGAGATCCAGCACAGAGAACCATTTGCTCTCGCTTAGGCAGTCCAAAGCATCCTGAAGCGGGCATTGTGGACTGATCAGGATAGTCCGCGTTTAAGGTGCGATAATCCACACACATCCTTACTGTTCCATTCTTTTCCTCACTACCACAATGGGGAAGCATAAGGCTTGGATTCTTTATTACACCAGCAGCTAACATCTCTTTGCAGATGCTCGTTCACATCATCTATGTCAGCAGGTGCCAGGCGCAGACCTCTCACTAAATGGTTCACATGCAGCCGATATTGTGTTCAGCTCCTTGCACGCATCCTACATCCCATTCCTTTAAAGAAAACACCTGGTCTCTCTGGGCAAGCTTCTCACTGATCCTCACTTTCCATTCAGCTGGCAGCGGGAGTCGCCGAATCAAACAAGTCAGGCGTATTTCTGTCATTCTTCCTGAACTCTTGCTGCTGGGTAGCACTGCAGTGTCTGCACAATGCACATTAGCCAGATGCAACCTCTGTTTACGCGAATGTCTCTTTCAGACACATTATGAACTTGGACCATTACTCTTCTGGCAAAGCATGGGCTCTAGCGGGCAAAAATACTAGGCTTGACCAGTTAGTCCTCTGGCAATTTCTTTCATCGCTGGTGCATCCAACATTAATATTTTATTTCAACATCCTTTCTGATACGGACCTCCCTTGTAAGGTACATCAAGCATTGGCGCCAGGATCAGGAGACCCAGGATCCTTCTTCCATACAATCCGACCGGTTCCTCTGTTCTGTTTTTTCAGCATCTCTTCAGCCTCATAGGCCTTCTTAATTAAAGCCGGAACTCTTAAAGCTCTACTAGTCTTTGACCCTGTTTTTCATAACACAACTGTGCCAGCCTTCCTAACATAATGAGCATTTGTCTAATCAACAAAGGGACACCATCATACAGTCCAGTGGGGGACACACTAAGGCTAGGGTCTCTACTTGTTCGGCTACTCCAGCCACGGAGGTGGGGAAAGACAGCCAAATTGGATATATCCGAATAGGGGTAGGCCTTCTCACTTAACCCCCACATGCAGTCCTTTCTAATGGTTGTAAGTGTACGCCTGACAAATGCTTCTGATACTCAATCCTGGAACATAATTGTCACTTGGGAGCCACTGTCTATCACAGCTCTTGTAGACACTCCATTCACCTTTTACAGTGGTCTCCATGGAGGGACCCACTATTCTGGACCAGTCTGAGAGAGGTGGTAGGGGCCTGGGCAACTGACCTTGCCACAAAAGGACGTGAATTAGCATTTTTGGTGCCCTCACTGGGATCATGTCGTACCTCTTAACCACTGATTTCTTTCTCCCAAGCTCTCCTTGTAGCCTATATGCAACTTTGTCAGTGTCTTTTGGGACTGGCATTCCTTTTCATGTGCCCATCTTTTCCCACAATTATAGCAAAACATACTTTCTGGAGTTTGAGCTGGCTTTAGAGCGCCACACTGGGAGCCAGGGCGGGGTATTACTAACTGAAACCTGTGCCATCTCTGTTCAGTGCGTGATAAGCATTTGAGACATCTCGGCAGCTTTCTCCACTTCCATGGTCAAGGAATTGAGTTTGAGCTGTTATCAGTAGGAGATATGGGTGGGTACCTCACCCCCATAGCAGATGGTCGGATATAGGTCAGGGCTCAGATTGCAGTACAGTACTTTCATAAAGGGACTGTTTGAATTCACGGATCTCTCTCAACAGTTCGCCCATTGTGGCATATCTTTTCCTTGTCAGAGCACCTATTGACTGTCAACCTCTGCCCCTGAACTTCACTTGATGGGTCACCTCAGTCACTCGGTTCGAGCTACAGCTGTTGGTGCAGGTACCTCCCGAGGTCGCTTTTTCTCAACTCCTCAATTTCTCATTAACTCATCATAGGAGGGGATTCAGTTGTCGATTTGCCAGGTGAATTGAAGCAAACAGCAGTTCTGAGAAGGGGGCAGACTTATGGATTCTGTCCAGTCTGGTTCGGTCCAGTTCAGTCGCTGGTAAACTACCCTTCTGAGGCATTCTTGCAAATAATTTTTCCAGCCGAGAGACATACACAGACAACAACTCCTTGGTACTGTTGTGCATTTCTTACTCTCCACCATAGGTCCTCTCATCAGAATCTGGGCTCCTATACACATTCTCCAAGGCCTCAAGATAGGCCTGGCAGTCGCCTAGGGTTACTGGGGCCTGCTTAGCACGGATGGTAGCCAGGGCAGGACCCGGAGGCCTCACTAACCTCTTTCGCTGCCTTCTGAGCATTGCCATTCTAGCACTTGGGGGCAACATAGTTCTATCCAGGTTCCTCCCAGTCATCCTCCCTTGGGGGTGGGGAGGGTGCCAGAGAAGATCTCAACCTTCCGGTAAGAGTTGTGACTAATGGCAGGTGCAGAAATAGGAGTCTGCATTGGTTCAGCCACCACATGGGTTAATTGAGCAGGAGAGGGTGTTGGGGAGGAACACCTTGAGGTGACAAGAATAGTTTCTTCAAGTCCTCCACAGTTTTCTCCTCTCCCAGCAAACTATTCAGCAAATTTCTCCTCAAAAGTTTCTTAGATAGTGGTGGGGCTGATTCTCCGGTTCTTACTGTCCTTAGTTATCACTTCCAAGCAGTGAGGGCTCCCCTGGGGTAATGGTCTGTGGCACTTTGAGCCATCTATGGATCCTTAAACTCTACTAGGCCAGGAAAGTGTGGGTGAGCAGATTAGCGTGCACCTCACCACCACAGGGTTTTGTAAACCTTCCACCTTGGAAAGTACTCCCCTGCACAGTGTCCGTATTGATAACCAGGGGAGGTCCAGGATAAGTTATTAGCATTTTGGGGGTCGATCTCCTCCCCAGTACACCACTCCACCAGCCGGTGCACAGCCACTTCTGTCGGGGTACCCATTTTTTTCTTAACAGTGGTTCGTAAATATGGCCACTAGAGGACACACAATCCCAACGGTGAGCCTCCAAGATGTAACCCCTAGATGGCGCTATCCCAGGGGCTACTACCCCTGCCTGATTTGCCACTAACAGGTTGAGGGGCCTGGATCCAATGGCGGGTGCCTCCACCCAGAGGTCAGGGTTTGCAATAGTTAAACCAACTCTGGTCACAGCCCTCTGGGACACTGGAAATTCCCCTTTCTTCCCACTATGGCCCACACGATATATCAGAATTACTACAGTACACACTTTCTACTCCCAGGTCTGGTTCCGCACTGGGACCTCCTGTGAAATGAGATACAGTGCAACAATCACAGTACAGTACTTTAACATAGACAAATACCTCAGGCAGTATAACTTTGCTGAAACAAGCAGCTCTGATTTATTTAGGGGGATATAACAAGGACAGGGAAATCAGGTTAATTAGCTTATCACTCTAATAATCTCATTTATGGCTCCGTGCACAGGCCTATCCTCTACTGTTTACTGTCCCTGGGTACCCAAGCCCTAGTGGCTAGTCCAAACCGTGGCAGCTGGTAGGGGCCCTTTCACACAGAGAAAAGGAGAATTAAACAGTCAGCAGTACAGTAATTTCATTTGGATTTAATGTGGCAATTCAACAGGAGCGACCCTGAATTAGTACTCACGACCTCCAAATAAGATAGGGTCCTTCAATGTCAGCAGGGCTCACTTGAGGTACACAAACCTCTTCACACATCCATATAAAAGAAAGCACTATACCAGGCAGGCTGCATCTGTATCCCGATCGCACTACTGCACAATACCCGGGAGAACACACAGCAGATTCAGTTCCTGACAGACCGAGTGCAATTTTCAGCAATTCTTCCAGTCTTCTACAGGGTGAGCCTGGTTTCTACTCTTCAGAGATCCTTTGATTCTTTTAGGGCCAGATTCAGTCCTAACAAGCTGTTACACAAGCTGCAGACCGGAACTCTGGGCTCCTTACACGCTTTTTGACTAAACTGCACACTGAAAAAGCACAGGGCTCCTTCCTTCTTCACTACCAAAACTCAACTGACACTCCAACTGACAAAACTGGGCACTTCCTTTGAGTTCCTCCCAGTTCTTGACTGGATTGGCTGTCACTCCAATAGACTGCTGCTGTTGGTCCAAAAGGCACTGAAGTCTAAACTACATCTCCCAGAGTCACTGCCCATACAATCCTCTGTGGCTGGCTCTCAGATTATGAGTCCAAGTTCTGATTCGTCCAAGGCACCATTTTAGAGCTAGCTTTACCCCACATGATTGGTCCAGTTCAGCAGTTCAAAACTAGAATGGGAACTAGCAGACACAGTTCTGACTGCAAAGAAAGCAGGTTAGACAAGCTGTAATTTCATTATTACTAAATAATTTCTGGCAAACAGTTACATCTTTCAGATAGGTTCCTTTGCACTCCTAGTGACTGCAAAATGGAGTGAATTGGCAGCAGCTTGAGTGGTACTCAATCAAAGAAACACACAGTCCCCCATACAACTAATTATGTCTGCAAGCAGACAGCTCTTAAAGAGACAGTACCAGAGGTTCTAAAACACTCACTGATAAATGGCTTAAACGCCAAACAATTATTCAGGCTTGGAGGATTCAAGCAAGCTCCTGGAAGTCTTTTGGGAACCCCCATTTGCAGGGGGGTTACACAAGCATGTTGGGCAGCTTTATTTGAACTATGGCACACAGTTTTTTTCGCTTTTTCTGACCTGAGTTATTCGACATGACAACACCGCAAAGGATTAGAGTCTGTTCGGGCATAATTAAGGACATTGGGAGTCGCCCATGAGCTATGATTCCTAGCCAGATGCTGGATTCATTGTGCTGGCAGGGAATATTTGGATATGAATCTGGTGGATGCAGGGAAGAGGATGGACACACAGTAACTTAAAAAAAAGACTTTGGCCAGAACCAGCAAGCTCCTGAATGTGAGAAAGCAGACTGTTATATGCTAGTTGAACTTTACTAAGGGCTGTATTGCTAGTCCTGTTAGTGGGATGTTTGGGCTTTGTTAACCACTGATATATCATTTCTAGTGCTTGACATGATGTTGCTGGGATCAGAGCCATATCGATGTAATGAGGGAATGAAAAGGGAAAACATTTAATTGGCTTTTTCCTTTTTTAATTTAAGGGAGTTTTAGTTTTTTAAGACCTAGTTTTGGTTTTTAATGCAGGGTGACAATTGAACATTTTAATAAGTGAAAGTTTTGAGATACAGTTATAAGGATTATAATGCAGGTAATGAGGTAGACTGGTCCTTTTGTCATAGGTCATTGCAGGATTTATCCATGGGTAAAGACTCAAACTGAACAATCATATCGCATGATTTTGTTTTGCTTATTTTATAATGACCCACATGCAACACGTTTAACTCATCCTCCAGCTGATCCCTAACAGAACAGTTGTTGGTCACTGGCCCATGTCCAACACAATGCTCATCTCCCAACTGATCCCCAACTCAACTCAGCACCAGACTGTTGGGCACTAGCCCACATTCAGCACACCATTCATCCCCAGCTAATCCCCAACTCAGCTCAACACCAGACTATTGGGCACTAGCCCACATTCAGCACACCCATTCATCCCCAGCTAATCCCCAACTCATGCTAACACCAGACTGTTGGGCACTAGCCCACATCCAACACACTATTCATCCCAGCTAATCCTCAACTCAGCTCAACACCCAGTTGCTGGCCACTGGCCACATCCAACATAATGTTTATCCCCTGACTAATCCCCACTGCAACTCAAGACTCAGTTGTTGTACACATGTCCACACACAACGCAATGCTGATCCCCACCTCAGCTCAGTATCCGGTTGTTGGACACATGCCCGCATCCAACACAGTGCTCATCCCCTAGCTGATCCCCACCTCAACTCATATCAACTCTCATTTGTTGGCCAGTGACCCGTATCCAGTTTGGTACCCATCCCTGATGGATGCCTAACTTAGCTCACATCCAGTTGTTGGCCAGTGGCCATTATCCAGTACACCACTTATCACCCAACTGATTCTAGATAATACATAACACCCAGTGGTTGGCCACTGTCCCTCATCCAGCACATCACTTTTCAACCCGACTGATCCTAGATAAAATACAGCACAGCAGCTGTTGGACATTGGCCACACTTCGACACAATGCCTGTCCCCCACTGATCCTCAGTGCAACTCAAGTCAACACCCAGCTGTTGGACGTTGGTCTTGCATCCAACACAATACCCAGCCTGCAACTGATACTCAGCACAACTCAACTCAACTCAACACCCAGCTGGAAAAAACTGGCTCTCATCCTTCATACCACTTATCCCCCAAATGATCTTTATCACAGCACTCAGTTGTTGGACATGGGCCCTCAACCCACACAGTGGTTATCCCCTAACCAATCCACAACACAACTCAACATCAAATTGTTGCACACCAGACTACAACCAGCATACTACGTATCCCCCAGCTGATCCTCAACTCAACTGAAATCAACTTAGCAGCTGAGATTTGGATACTGGTTATAAAAATTTAGACCACAGAGTCAAAAAGCATACCCAGAAATGTAGAACAGTATGGAAATTCCACATTTTGATGCTTAAAAAGTTTGCCGCTTATTGCATAATACATTGATATGAATTTGGCTTTAACATCATAGTGCCCAATATGGTGCATGTACAGTGCTTTCTCCATGTAGAAAAGAGAGTTTCTGAGAAGTAAAATGTGGCACGTGCCTATGTGGGATGGTAGAAAGGTAAGCAGAAGGGTTCTCAGTCATAAAGTGAGGGATGTCCCCTAAAGTGAGACACCTGGGACATATTTCTCATAATCCCACCTCACAAATCGGGGACAAGGCTTAAACAAGTTGTGGACCAATTACCAAAATCAGGGATACATCTGAAAAAATAGCAGTAGTGGTGACAATTTGTCAAGCGATTTTTATGGATTTTTGAACATCCCTATTCAGAATTGTGGAACTCTTTGTTAAGGATTTTTTTGTTTGTTTCCTAGTGTGTTCACTGCTACCAGGGGAGGGTGCTCCCATCTACTACTCTGGTTGAAAATCTACTAGATGGCACTTGAGTACAGTAATAGGAATTGGCCTCTTTCTTTATGTATTACAAAAAATTTTTTAGAGGATTTTGTTTCCCTATATCTTTTGAAGGATAGAAACATAGACTTTGACAGCAGATAAGGACCACTTGGCCCACCTAGTCTGCCCATTTCCCTACCTACAGGATAGGCCGCAGATCCTAGTTAACCAACAGCCTATTTCTTCCTATCCCCCACAAGAATTGCCTTATGTCTGTCCCATGCATTCTTGAATTCTCCCACAGTTTTAGACCCCACAAGCTCCTCAGGAAGGCTGTTCCATGCATCCACTACCCTCTCTGTGAAAAAATACTTCCTCACATTGCCCCTGAACCACTCCCGATCTTTAAATTGTGTCCCCTTGTTCTTGCACGTCTCTTTTTCTGAAAGATGCTAGCCTCTTGGACTTTGTTGATTCCACTGGGTACTTAAAAATTTCTATCATGTCCCCCCTCTCCCTTCTTTCCTCAAGGGTTTACATATTAAGCTCCTTTAGTCTCTCCTCGTACGGTTTCTCTTGTAGACCCTGCACCATTTTGGTTGCCCTCCTCTGGACTGCCTCTATCCTGTCTATGTCCTTGCAGAGATGGGGTCTCCAGAACTGGATGCAGTACTCCAGATATGGTCTCACCAACTGTCTGTTCAGAGGGATAACAACTTCCTGTTTTCTGCTGGTGATGCCTCTCCCTATGTATCCCAGTATACCACCAGCCCTCCCTACTGCCTTCTCACATTGCTTGCTAACCTTAAGGTCATCTGATATGATTACCCCCAGGTCCCTTTCCTTTTCTGTTGTTGTTACTACCTCCCCCCATTGTGTAATCTTCCCCTGGGTTCTTGTTTCCCAGGTGCATTGTTTTGTACTTCTTTGCACTGAATCCTAGCTGCCATACTTCTGACCATTCCTCCAACCTTGCCAAGTCCCTTCTCATCCTTTCCATGCCTCCTTGTGTATCAACCCTGTTGCAGATCTTTGTGTCATCTGCAAAGAAGCATACTTTTCCTTCCAGTCCCTCTCCAATGTCACTTACAAAGACATCAAAAAGGACTGGATCCAGTACTGAACCCTGCTGTACCCCACTAGTAACCCCTCTTTCTTCAGCGTGGACTCCATTTATAATTAGTTTCTGTGTCCTGTTGTCCAGCCAGTGTTTTACCCAGGCTACCACCCTGGGACCCACTCCCAGGCTGGTTAATTTGACTATTAATCTTTTGTGTGGGACTGTGTCAAATGCCATGTTAAAGTCTAGGTAGGCCATGTCCACAGCCTCTCCCTGGTCTACTACTTTGGTCACCCAGTCAAAGAAGTCTATTAGATTCATCTGACATGACCTTCCCGCTGTGAACCCATGCTGCCTTGGGTTCTGTGCCCCACTGGCCTCTAGGTACTCAACAATTCTTTCCTTCAGAAGTGACTCCATCACTTTCCCTACCACAGAGGTCAAACTGACGGGTCTGTAGTTTCCAGCCTCGGTCTTGGTCCCTCTTTTGTGAAGGGGAATCACATCCACCTTCCTCCAGTCCTCAGATACCACACCATCCTCCCATGATTTGTTAAAAAGAGTAGTCAGTGGTTTCACTAGTTCTCCCCTTAATTCTTTTAGAATTCTGGGGTGAATTCCATCAGGTCCCATTGCTTTGTCCACCTTCAGTTTTAGGAGTTCTTGCAGAACCCTTCCTTCTGTGAAAGGACTGGGATCGACCCCCTAACAACAGTGATTCTGTTAATTGGATTAGGCACTTCCCCCTCCTCTTCTGTGAATACTGAGCAGAAATATTCATTCAGTATCCCTGCTTTTTCACTGTCCCCCTCTGCCCACCCACTGTTCATTCTATTCAGCCTCCTATCCCTCCCTTTGTCTTTCTCACGCTCTCTGATGTACCTATAAAGGTTTATCCCTCTTCTTAACTCGAGTTGGCTATCTTTTCCTCAGTTTGGGCCTTTGCTATTCTGACTTCCCTCCTGCTTCCTTCTGCCTTAACTGTATATCAGCTCTCTGTCCTGCTCCTTCTATGTTTCCTTACACTTCCTGAATGCTATCTTTTCTCCCTGACTTTCCCACACCTCTTTTGAGAACCATAGTGGCTTTTTCTTTCATTTTGATTTGTTTATTTGTGTCACACAAGGCTTGTTGCCTCTGTGATGGCAGTTTGATGATTTCCATTGTTGGTTACCCCTCCTTCTAGCCTGTTTGCTAGTGCTTTTCTGAGCACTCTCCCATCTTGCCAGAGTCAGCCCTCCTGAGTCCAGTACCCTCACTTTTGTATGGCTTGACTCTGTAGCTTAGTTTAATGTGAACCCACACTGTTTGATGGTCACTTGTTCCCAGATGGCAACCACTTCTAGATCTAGATCCTCCACTGCCTCCATTTGAGTATGAAGTCTAAGATTGCTCCCTCATGAGTGGGTTCGAGAACTAGCTGTCTGAGGCCTGCCACCTTTAGGGCATCGAGAATGGTCCTGCTCTTGGATGTCGCTGCAGCAAATGTGCTCCAGTTAACACCTGGAGGCAGTATGGTGCAGTGGTTTAAGGCTCTGAGCTGCAAATCTGGAGACCTGGGTTTGAATCCCACAGCCCCCACTTGCTTACTGTGTGACCCTGAGCAAGTCACTTAACTTCCTCATGCTCCCAGGTTGCACCTGCAAACAAGCTTTTCAGCTTAGTGTGTCTCACCTGGTAAAATAATTGGTAAAAAAAAAAAAAAAAAATCTGGCATATTCAGATCTCCCATCAACAGTATCCTTATTGTATACTAGCTACCTACTATTAGAGTATTGTATGTAAACTGTTTGTTATTGCTGTCATTGTCACTGTTTGATGTGGAACCTTTGTAAAAGAGCTCTGAGCTCAAAGGTATGATCCGAATCCCTAAATAAATAAAAAAAAAATCTCCCCTTTCTCTGCCATCTTAAGAGTGCCTTCTATCATATCCTTGTCCATTCCCTCCCCCCGACATGAGGGTCTGTACACAACCCCTGTGCGGATTGTGGTGCCCTTTCCAGTCTCCAAGGTAACCCACAGTGCCTCCTCTCCTTCCTGTTTCCTCTTTTGTTCAGTTGCTTTATCCCTTCCTTTACATAAAGAACTACTCCTCCCCCTCTTCTCCACTGCCTGTCTCTCCTGCAGGTTATGTACCCTGGTATGTTAACATCCCAGTCATGGTTCTCTGTGTACCATGTTTCTGTGACTGCTACGATATCCAGGCATCCTCTTCCATCAAAGCCACCAGCTCAGGGGCTTGTTGCCCAGACTACGGGCATTGGTACTCACTACCCTCCATTTCCTGATGGCCTTACTCCTTTTTGCCCCATCCCTGTCCTTCTTGCCTTTGTCACTTTCCCATTTACCCTGCCCTTCTCCTATAGACACCTCTATGTTGGTAGTTTGCACTTACCTCCCGTGATTTTTTTGGGGGCTAGGATTTCCCTGCTCCTTTCCAGTGCTTCCCCGCTAGTTTAAATGCTTGCCAATGAAGCATTTAAACCTATCACCTAAGATCCTGGTTCCCCTCCTGGACAGATGCAGCCCATCATGCCAGTATAGGCTTGCATCACTCCAGGTGGACCCCCAGTCCCCAGTGAAGCCAAATCCCTGAGCTCTGCACCAGTTTTTCAACCACTGATTGAATCCCATGGTGTGGAACACCCTAGCCTCTCCTATGCCATAGATGGGCAACACCTCTGAGAAGGTTACCGTGCGTACTACTTGTCTAAGGTCCCTCCCCAATTCCACAAAATCTTCCTGCACTGCTCTAATCCCTTTCTTAGACTGGTCATTTGTCCCTAGGTGGACAATGACATCCAGCTCCCTCCCCTGTGCAGCTGCTCTGGCAATCCTGAGGATTCGCTCCCTGTCCCTCCAAACCATGGTGCCAGGGAGGCCCCTTACCTCCCTCTCCCCTTCCTCCACCAGTTCTACCTTCCTAACAACGGAGTCCCCCACCAGGAGTTGTTTCCTTCCCCTGTGGGGTCCCATGCCACCCTCCTGTGGGTCTCCTTTCGGAGGTTCCCAGCATCCTCCTTGGTCTCTACTGTAGGGTGCCTCCATAGAGAAACCACACTTTGCCAGAATGGCATAGGAATTGTGGAGAGGTACAGCTGGAGGGATGCACCTCTGTTCCACCACCCTCACCCTCCCTGAGCCCACTGTGGTCCAACCGCTCTTCTTTCTTGGCAACCTCTGAGGCAATGGCAGTGGCACTGGTGGTCCCTGGATGGAGGAGGAGGTACCACAAATCCTGGCCAACTCAGCCTGGAGATGAGCAACCTCCTCCCTCAGCCCAGAGGTGCCTGCAGATGTGACAACACTGCATTCTCCAGAACGTCTCCCGGAAGACTGCTGCTCCACAGCTACTGCACTGCACCACCCCCATCATGTCTTTTTTCTGGCCCATTAACTGTTGATTGGAATCCTTACTCTTTCCACTGTTTTTTTTTTCCTTCTCTCTCTCTCTACTTACTTTCTGTCTCTGTGCTCTTTAAGCTCCTGATTGCCCTGTTCTGAGACAAGAATATCCTATATTTCTCAGTAGACCCCTTACTTGCTCAGAGGCAGACCTCCAGCAGCTAGAGGGGGCCTGAGAGCTACTCTTGCTCTTCTAGGATGCTGGTTCTTTGGTGGCTCTGTGATCACTCACTTCCTGCTCCCAAACAGGAAGTTCCTGTTGTCAGTCAGATCCTGTGCCTATAAAAGCAGAACTAGCTTTGGCTGGGAGGGAAGGAGGGCAATATAGTGCCAGTAGAGAAGTCCAGTCACACAGCAGTCCTTTCTCCTGGTGTCTTCTGCCAAGCTCCTAGCAGAATCTTTTTAAGGCAGTCTTTAAATTTAGCTTCCTTCTAGCTAAGCCACTCCCTCTACTTACTAGTTCTTTCTACGAATAATTTAAACTGCACAGCTATCAAGCTCTTTGTCACCTGAGATTTACACCTAGATAATGGTTAAGATAACCATTCAGTTCAGTTAACTCAGACAAACATACTAATTTTTTTTTTGTTCGTTAGTTTTTTTTTTTTTTACCCTAAATTAAAGGTCCAAGTACAAGAGTTCTACTTCTTTAGTCCCAGTAGAGAAGTCCAGTCACACAGCACTCCTTCGTCCTGGTGTCTTCTGCCAAACAGGGAATGTCACAAAATTGCTTGACAAATTTGCTACTACTACTGTAATATCAGCTAAAGAAGCTGTTACAATATGTTTCTTAGTATAAATTGCATTTTTTATATGAAAACTAGATGGTAACACTAATGACTGGCATTCATTTTATTATTTAAATCTGTACTGTTCAGTGACAAAAATGCTGAATTTAGGAAGGATGTATCAAATTTCTGAGCCAAAGTAAGGGACATTCCGCAAAATCATGGACAGTTGAAAGGCAGACTGGGGGATATGCAAAGGTATTACGAAAAATGAGTGACGCCTGTCCTAATGTGGGACAGTAGAGAAGTATGCATGGTGGTTCAGAACAATTGAGAGGTATATGGAGGGGTTCTGATTGATAACATTTGGGTTGTCTGCCCAATGTGTGCAATTGAGAGGAATGCAGAGGTTCCAAGTGGTAAAATGCGGGACATCTTTTCTAACATGGGACAACTGAGAGCTATGCAGAGCAGTTCTCATTAGTAAAATGAGGGATGTCCTTCCTAATATGGTACAGTAGATTGGTATGTATGTGGAGAAGTTCTTGGAGGTAAAAGTAGGAATGTCCTTCTTAATGTGGAACTGTCAAGAGATATGGATTGAGGTCATCTGATTTGTAAAATGAGGGACGTCACTCCTAATGTGTGACAGTTGTGAGGTATGCAGAGAGGGTTCTGAGTGGTTAAAGGAGGGATATCCCTCAATGTGGGGGCAGTTGATGTGTGTGTAGAGGGGATCTGAGTGATAAAATGAGGGATGGCTTTCCTAACATGGGTCAGTCAAAATGTATACCAAGGGTTTCTAGATAGTAACATAAATGTAAACCCCCCTCATAGGTGGTGTTTACCTTGTCTGCCTCCCTGGGTGCTTTCTTGCCCTCCGTCCAGTCCTCGGTTCAGTCTTTGGTCACCTGTGTGCTCCTGCCAGCCCCCGGTGTTGCAAATCCTGTTGGGGGAACCAGAGGAGTGAAGTGAAAGTAAAACCCACCGAATGCCACGTAGCAAAGTGTGCGAGCGTTCAAGCAGGATGTCTGCTCGAATATGCGAGCTGGTATCTTCCAGCTCAAGTGTTTAGGAGTGTTACAGCATTCAGAGTAAAAGCTGCTCTGGTGGCTCATGCCAGGTTCCCTTTGTATACTCCAACCTCCAGGACCCCGGAAATACTAATTGGGGCTCCAGAGGCAGAGAGGGTGGGGAGAAAATAAAACTTTAAAAAAGCCGTCTTAAGCGTGCGTAAGTGCTATTACATTAAGGAGTGCTATAACTTTAAGAGCAGCTGAGGCTGCTATGTAAATGAATAGCGCTGCCTGCCACCTGGGGGCAGAGTGGTATGGCACTCATGACAGGCAGGAGAAGCCCCTGTTTGTGTCCACTCTGCCACTGAACAATAGAGCAGAGGGACAGCTACTAATCCATGGGACAATAACAGTCTTAAGCACTACAGGAGCTCTACAAAATGAACTAAAAGTTGGAACTCTGAATGAACTGTTTGCAGCCATCTTTGCCACCCCTGACCCCTGTCTCCGCCAATCAAAGTCTGAGGAGCCCTGGAGAACTTACCAATGGCTCCTGGGAAGGGTAAGGACTGTGCTGTTGGTGTTCTGTCAGGCAACCAATCAGGCATTGACTGAATGTTCTGAATACTAATTTGCCTGATTGACTGCTGGATGGACCAATTGGACACTGCAGCTGATCACCTCAAACCCAAGGGGGCAGATTTAGCATGGGGCAGTTTGCTTTGAACTCTTCACAAGCAAGGAGGGCTCAGACTGTGTCTGGTAAAAGAGTTTGTAAATCAACCTAAGGCTTTCGCAGCCACCTTCAAGGAGACTTGCCAGTCTGGAAAGCCAGAGTAAGGTGAAAATTCCTGTATTGCTGAGTCTGAGCCTGTACACCTGCAGAACCCTGGGGGACTGAATCCCATGTAAACACAGAAGGGGTGATCTAGTTGAGGCCTTAAGGAGACCATGGATGCTTTCCTGAAGAGTGGAGTAAGCTGGTGGTCCTGATATCCTGGGGAAGATTATCAGCTTGAGGACACTCTGGGAATTGGCCAGTCAGCACTAACATCAGGTATTGACTATCACTTCTACCTGGGGTTGGATGCCTGGATGGGTGGGGGAATGCATGTGGCACTGGTCCTAGTACTGGTCCTTCCAGAGCACTGCAGAGAAGCAGATGGAGTGGCAGAGAGACACAGCAAGAGAACTGCAAAAAAGCAGATTGAGCAGCATTGAAGCAGAAGGTTTCCAGTAGCCCAGAGAACCTGCTGTTCTAGCCACACACTCAAGAACTGCACGCTGCATTTTGTTTGAAGCACCCCAGAGCTGCAGATTGAGAGAATTATTGCTGCACAGACCCTGTATCCTGAATCTTCAGAACCGTGAGTCAATGCAGGGATTATCCTGCCATTGGTTTAAAGTTTAAAGTTTTACCAAGTTTGCTGTTTGGCCATCCAGCCAGGAGGCTACCAGTGTTCTCATACACTAATCAGTTACATGTATCCTTGTGGAGTGTGTTTAGCCTATTGTTATGAAAGCAAACCAATGCCGGTCACCCAGCTGCACCTTTCCAGGCCTGCAACGTCTCCTCATCTGGGCACCCAGAAAGACTGTGGGGGCTTCTGGGCTAGACCTTTAGGGGGAGATTGGTTCCAGTTGGGAAGGGGGGTAGTGTCTCTAATACAGGTGGGCTGTTGGATTGGACTGCTTTGTATGCTGGGGGGAGGTGGGCACTGTACCTGTTCATATTTTATGAACACTGTGATTGCCTGTTGTTTTAAATCTTTTAAAGTTGTATATCATTTGCATCCCTCTCCCCTTTCCTTTTCCCTACCTCATGAAAATAAATTGTTGGTTAACCTTTTTAATAGTGTCCGTGAGTATATTATTAAAGATTGCTAACAATTCCATGTGTTTTGAAATTCTGCAACAAGGTTTAACCAGTTCCAAAGGGAGTGCACTCCAAACAGCCAGCTGAGGACAGCCACACAGTAATTGCAGAAATAACAAAAAATAAATATTTTTGGACAATCCTCAGCACAGGATGGTGCCAGCTACCCCAGTGCTTCCGCAGTAAGCCTTCATCAGGGTTTGGCATCCCATGTGTGGGGTGACTGCAAGGGGAGGTGGCCAGGTACGACATCCCAAGGGATTGTAACAGTCTATCGCCTGGCCCACTTAGTCAATTCTCTGGGTGGAGGCACCACACTGTTTACTATACTTTTGGTAATGAACCCAGTGAACCCACCTATTGGTGGCAACAGAGCCCAGACCCCTCAACCTCGCTTGAGCCCACAAGGCAGAGACTGTAACCATTACATGCATGGCGACCAGGTTATGTAAAGGATGCTTGCTCGATGTGAGCCAGGTGTGAGGTATGCAGAGGGACTTTGGTAAAATGAGGAAGGAAGGAAGGAATCTGGATTTATATATCACTTGTCATATACACTTTTTCCCAAAGAGATTTATAATTATAAAATGGGTATGAGAAACTAAGTTCTGTGATTGGTCAGATGTGATCACATGACCGTGCATTTTCCAGCATTACTGTACTTAATGTTCTACACCTCAATACTCAGTATTTATTTTCCCATTCTGTATTTTCTCTCCTTTGTTCTCTGGCTCTGCGGCACCTCCCAGCCTTGTCATGAATCTTTTCATGGACTTGCTGGTTATCTTCCATTTACCCAGGGCCTCGTGTGACAGTGAGTGGCTTTCCATGTTGTTCATGCAGTGCGTGCTGGGGTGCCAGATAGGATGAGGGCATTATTTTGCTCCAGTTTGCCTCCCAGGTTGCTGGGACATGCAGTAACGTGCATGCCATATGTCCCATTGCAGTCTCTTTCCCCACTGATGTACTCACATGTACTACACTGCACAGCATTCCTAGGGATTGCCCAGAGCCCTATCTGCATCATATAATGGCCCAAACCCTTGAATTCAGCAAGCTATTTTCATCCTATCTGGATAAGTTTGGAAAGGACCCAAAACATTCTGGATAGGAGTCTCAGGGCTTGTCAAGACCAGTTGCTGGACCTCACAGGGCTCTTGGCACCTTTGGGGTACACCACTGAAAGTGCACTTAAGGAACGTGCCTCTGTGGACCCTTACTATGTTACTTCAGTTATGGATGTGCTCAGGAATGCAGTTTGTCTGTTGCGTAGTGCTAATACTACCCTTTCTGTTGAGCCGATGTGAACTGCTCTCTTAAAGTTCCACTCTCTGAAGATGGAGTTGGTGTGAAACAATGCTGAACAATGCTGAAAAGGATGGCTGTTTGGGGAGTCCACCTTGAAGGAACTGTGCAAAGTCAGGAAATCTTTCTTGAGTATGCAGCAGACCCAAGTGACATTCCTTAAAGGAGGACTGTACTGAACCTGAGATTAATTTTTTACGGCTGCGTGGCCAGAGCCCTGCAGATGTTTTGAGAGGTCTAGGGGAGAGAGAAAGGGGACTGTGGAAGCACATGACCAGATTCTACAATCATGTGCTTCCACAGTGCTGTGACAAGATTCCAGTAATCTGCCGTCAGTGCACCCCTCCTCTCTGTGGCTGCACCTCCCCACCTATTATTTTTTTCTGTCCGTCACTTCTACAGTTGCGGGTGGGGAAAAAATAGCTTGCCATGCCCAAGATGGCTGTTGTGAGCTTAATGCGCATGCTCAAGAATCACACTTGCGCACCTATGTCACAGTGGCCATCTGGTCACGGCAGGCTCATTCTTGCATATGCACAGTGATTATCAGTCACTGCGCATGCGTGAGAATCACAGAAGTATAGCGTCAGCTATGGTGGGAGCTTCGAGTACTCTTAGACTCAGGCTCACTGCTCTGCAGCAGCCATGGTGGCTCTGACCAGAGCTTATCTCAGTAAGAATCTGTTTTTTAAATACTGGTTCCAATTCTGTTATTGCTCCATGCATACTTATCTACTGGTAACTTCAGTGGTTGTTTCTGACTTACACTCTGGTGTTGAAGAAGAACTTCCCCAGTCCTTTTGACTTTCATGCATAAATTACCCCTCCCTGCATTGATTCTGGAATTGTATTTTATTACTGTCCACTGCAGTTACTTTTTGCATTCTGAGCTGCTAAAAACTGCAGGGTGTGCCAGAGCTTCTATAGCAAACCTAGTGTTACTGTGAGCCCAGGGCTGTACTGCTGACATCACTATAGGGCAGAATCAATTTCATAAAAAAAAAACATACTGCCAAGGCATTTGGATTTTGGCATAATGCATTGCTAACAGGGTGTATTGGGGAAGAGGAAACACAGTATGTACACTGAATACTGGTAGATTTCCCTTGCAACATTGTTGCAACTGCATGGTACTGCACAGTGTGAGTCACTCCTCTACCCTACAGTGATATCATCAGGAGCTAGCAGCCCAGCAGCTGAATTGCAAAGGCAAGTGCAGCAGGGCTCAAAACCAAATCCAAATCATGGAAGGCAGAGTAAACCTTGGCCAAAAAAAAAAAACAAAAAGAACAAATGCACACCCCTTTTCAGGTCTAGTACTGCATATAATGACTATAAGCTGTAACTTTTTGGACCATCATGAAAGTTCCTTTTTAAGTACCATGTTAGAACTGTATGATGTAGTTTAGGTCCATCTCAACCACATAGTTCTATAGCAGAGCATGAATGCATTATGCCAACAATGGAATAGCTAAGTAAGGATGTAAACTACACCATACAGTTCTAAAATGGTATTTACCAACTGTGTGTTAATCAAAAACACCCACTAGGAATCTAACAAGCATTTGTCAATGCCGAATGTTTGCTTGCTGGCATTGGCAGTGGTAATGTAGAAGTTACAGAGCTGTGTAATAGGAATGGCAGTGAAGTACTGAACTGAAGCCAACCCCACCACCACCCTGCAGAGAGTGACAGGCATTGGGGTGTGCATTTGGGTCGTCAGGCATAACAGCCTCGCCATTTCACCACACCCCACCCTGCAGACACTGACAAGTGCGGTGTTCCTTAGGGTCTTTGGCTTATGCTATCTTCATTTCATTAGGAAATCGCGGTGAGATGGGTGTGATATAGGAGAATGGGTGAACTTTTGGGCTGAAGAGTCCAAGGCATACCTCGATGCCTCTCACTGGCTGCAGGGTGGAATGGTATGAGCATTAGTGCAAGAATCCCAAGTCACACCCTGATGCCTGTCATTCTCACAAGGTTGGCGCTATGGTTGGAAACCCTAATACCTCAGGCATTCGTTGGTATTTTCATTCCAAATTTTCAACATGTTTTTTTGTGACCCCACCTCATGAACAGGGGAATACCAGTTTGTTAGCGAAGCTGCTTATGCACAGCGACTTACGGCATTTAGCACCACAGGTGCAAAAACATTCCGAACAGGATGTAAAAAATGACAGCTGTACTGTTCATGGGGAGGTGTAAAAAATGGCAATGTTGCAAATCTGCAGTAAAAATATTTTAAAAAATGGTGAAGTCATGAGCGTACATAGAAACTGTGCAACGCACACCCATAATATAATTAGGTTGGGGATATTTTACAGCAGATTGTCAACTCAGGCATTTTGGTGCCTCCGATCATGAACAGTGCCACTGTGATTTTCTTTATCTGTGCCGAACAATGATTTCCCACAGCGACCATGCATCTCAGCGCTGAAAGTGTGAAAACACACTTCAGCCATGTTGTGAAAAATGACCGCGGTACTGTTCGTAAGGAAGTGTGAAAAAATGCCACTGGTGAAAATCTGGACTGAAAATATTACAAAGTCATGAACTTACGAGGGTGCGTGGAAACTGCGCATTGCTCACTCGTAACACAGTCATTTTATGGACTTTGTCACCAAATTTTCAACATAGCCATTTAAGACCTCTGCTCATGAACAGTGTAACTGTGATTTTCTTAATCTGTCCTAAACATTGCTTTAGCACCAACAGCACCATTGTGCCTACATGTGCTAAAACACATTTTGGGCTATTACTATGAAAAATGACAGCTGTACTATTCATAAGGAAGTGTAATAAAATGGCAATGTTGAAAATCTGGAGTGAAAATATTAAATTTGCAAACTTACGAGCATGCATAGGAACTACTAGCATGCGCTAAATAAAACAGTCATTTTAGGAATTTTTCACCAAATTTTCAACATAGCTATTTTAAGACCTCTGCTCATGAACAGTGTCACTGTGATTTTCTTAATGTGTCCCATACATCGATTTTGCACATACTGCGCCATTGTGCACTACATGGGTGGAAACACATTTTGGGCAAGATGCGAAAAATGACAGCTATACTGCTCATAAGGAGGTGTGGTAAAATGGCAATGTTGAAAATCTGTAGTGAAAATATTGAAAATTCGCGAACTTACGAGTGTGCGTAGGAACTGCTCAATGCACCCTTGTAAAACAGTCATTTTTAGGAATTTTTTCACCAAATTTTCAACATAGCCATTTTAAGACCTTTGCTCATGAACAGTGTCACTGTGACTTTCTTAATTTGTCGTACATTGATTTCGCACACCGACTGTGCCATTGTGCACTACATGGTCGGAAACACGTTTTGGGTGAGATGTGAAAATGACAGCTATACTACTCATAAGAAGGTGTGGTAAAATGGCAATGTTGAAAATCTGAGTGAAAATATTGAAATTCAACTTACGAAGCGTAGCATAGAGCTGTGCAACGACAGAAAAACAGTCATTTTAGGAATTTTTCACCAAATTTTCAACATAGCCATTTTAACACCTGAGCTCATGAACAGTGTCACTGAGATTTTCTTAATTTGTCCGTACATTGATATCTACACGACTGCGCCATTCCTAAGCTACATGGGCAGAAACACATTTGGGTGAGATGTGAAAATGACAGCTGTACTACTCATAAGAAGGTGTGGCAAAATGGCAATGTTGAAAATCTGAAGTGAAAATATTGAAATTTCGCGAACTTACGAGCCTGCGTAGGAACTGCGCAATGCACCCTAATAAAACAGTAATTCTCTGGAATTTTGGCACCAAATTTTCAACATGGGTTTTGGGACCCCTTCTCACGAATGATATCACTGTCATGGGTGGTGTTCAGGCCTGAAGGTGATTTGCAGATCACTGCACAGTCACTCGCGAGAAATCACCCTCAGGAATGAGCTCTTTAATGACAGTGACATATTCATGATGAGGGAATCCCAAGCTCATGTTAAAAATTTAGTCTGCATCCAAATAAATGTCTCGAGATATGCAATAAAGTTGAGCCCCCTACTGAACCCATTATACAGCTTACGGCATTTCCTCAGTTCAGGGTCGGCTTTGAAGAGTGCAGACGTGTTCCCGGTCCACCGAAGATCATCGGCGGGAGTCGGAGGTAAGTATGGGGTGAGGGGAGTGTGGGGAGCTGGGTGCGCAGTGGGTGGGTGCGGGTTGTGGGAGGGGTTGGGAGACACGCTGCGGGACAGTTTTTATTTTACAGGTTTAAAAAAAAAAAGACGGCGTGGGACGTTTGCCACGCTGGGGTGGGCTCCCAGCATGGCACAAGGACAGAGGCGTTCAGCCCGACGGGGGATTAGCCACCCGCCCGGCCAAAGGACTACAGTGCTTGCCACGCTGGGGTAGGCTCCCAGCGTAGCACCTACAACTGGAATTGGGGATGCAGCTCAGCAACTGGGGGGGCGCAGCTCAGCCGACAGGGATTGAGCACCCGTCGGCTATACAGATGCGAGGCGGCGCCATCTGTCTGTGCGTGGGGGAGCTGCATGTGAGCAGCCGATATCTTATCGGTGCTCACTCAAGCGTAACTCCCCCTTTCAACTGTATGCCACTGCATTTTGGAGCGTGTCATAGACAGCTCCAAAATGCATTGGCTTACAGGGGCCGCGCCTGCCAGCCCACTGACTGAATTGGAGGAGGAGGTGACACACCTCCGAAATCTCCGATGAAGGCACTTTGTTTCTTGCACATGCGTGCAAGCAAACATAAAAATGAGCTGGAGCAGTAAAATTATTGGAACCAGTGTTTAAAAATCAACTTCTACAGGGAAAACTAACTTACAGGTTTAGAACAGTTCTCCTTTACTGTAACTTGAACAGACATGTTTTTGGCAGAGCCAGAAGAGTTTTCAAGTTTCAAAGTTTATTGTTCAACTTTGTTGTTAACAATCAGTTATTACAGTTAAAAGCATCCACAAATTACTACAAAAATACAATCTGAAAAATATTTTAACAGTTTAAAAGTAGAACATTATTACAAGATTAACTCCATTACAGTGTAGCTCTAAGACAAAAACAACCCTTCAAGGATAGTACATAACACATTACTATGAGAGACCAGATATCTCAACATATTTTAAGACAGTATTACAGCTTACCAATGATAAACAAATTGCATTTACAGTAATAAAGTGCATAAGAACAAAATAATAGTGAGTCTAAGTCATATTGTAATATATATAATCTATAATAATGTTTCTTTATTTTAATTACTGAGAAGAATCTGGACACCAGCAGTGCGTCTTCCATAAATCTTGGATGTAACAAAATAAATACCCAGTCATAATTAGTTTTTGCATACAGGCTCAAAAAATTTAGAAGTAGATTATTTCTAGGCCTTGAGTATAAGGGATATGTATTAATTATGTGAAATAAAGATTCCTGATGATCAATAATACACCTACATTGGGAAATTGTTGCATTTGCCGTCACATCTGTGAGTGAACCCTTATTATAGTAAATATGTCTGGAGTTTATCAATTTGAACCGTGCCCATGTGATCAGTTTTCTATCAGATGGTTGTATGGGAAGGTTTAAATAATCTTCCAAACAATGCCAAGTTTTGTTTCTTCTAAACCATTCAGTGCATTTCTGCCCTTTTATTTTGGCCATAACCAAACTTCTAGCTTGGTCAAATATATATATATATATATATATATATATATATATATATATATATATATATATATATTTTAATAAAGTTATGAAGTGTACTGATATATTTATGTTCTTATTATAATTGCTTCATAAATGATTCATGTTTATTTTTGCTAGATTAATTTCTAGGGCCTTTAACCATTTAGATTTATGATCTTCATTAGACCATTACATTTTTTCTTTCAAACAATTTTGAGGTAATGTACTATGTTTGATATTTGTTATTCTCAACCAGTAAGCTAATAATTTTAATTCAACTAAAGCACCCATTGGAATTTTTCCCAATTTGGATCTGACCATTGCATTAGCAGTGGAATATGGTACTCCTAATAAGGCTTTATAGTAATATGTTAGTTCCTTATCAATTTATTTTGTCATAAGGAAGCCCTGTATTTCTGTACCATATGTGACAATTGGGTTAATCTTTGCATCACCAGCCATAAGTGCTGGGGAGAATAGAATTACCTCCAAATTTTGCATTAAACTTTAGTGGTGCTTTAGCTATGCTTTTTTGCTTTCAGATATTGATCTTTTTGATGTGGAGCCCAGTTAAATGTATTTACCAATTTTACCCTCAGATATTGATAACAATTCACAATTTCAATTTTCGTATCCCCCAGTGTAAATTTAGGTTGGAAAGAACTTTTACCCTGGCTGTTAAAAATCATTATTTTTGTTTTATTGAGATTTAAAGTTAACTCTAATGTTTCACATTTTTTTCTGAAGAATATAAAATTTTTTTTGTAATCCTTTTATAGATAAGGCAAATAAAGCCACATCATCCACGTAAGCCAGTGCATGTAGGGGATAGTTATTTATTTTAGGGGAGTCCAACTTTTCCTGATTACCAAAGAGGAGCAGTTCATTTACATAAATGTTAAATAACAGGGGAGCCAATAGGCATCCCTGGTTAACCCCTTTATAGGTCACAAAATACTCAGGTTACCTTTTGTTATCATACCTGACAGAGGAGACAGTTCCTAAATGAAGAAGACAAATCATAACCAAAAATGTATTGTCCATGTTTAAAGAATGCAGGGCCAACCACAATTTATGCCTGTTTATAGAATTGAAGGCAGAGGAGAAGTCAACAAATATAGCATATAGTTTCATTTTTCTCCATTTAGCGTACTTCTCAATTAAATGTGAGAGGACGTATATATTATCAATTGTGGAGAAGCCTTTCTAAAACCAGCCTGGGTAGAAGAAATAATTGAGTTTGTTTCAGCCCAGTCTATTAATCTATCGAGTAATAGTCTTGTAAAAATTTTGGACACTATATTTAAGAGACTTATTGGATGATAGTTACATGGGTTGTATACTGAGCCTTTTTTATGAAGCGGTACAATAATAGTTTTAACCCAGGAGCAAGGAACATATTTAAATTTAGTACACAAGTTGACATAATGGGTAAGTAAGGGAATCCAAAAATTCTTATATTCTTTATAAATTTGTGCTGGGATACCATCTTATCCAGCAGCCTTATTATTTTTAAGTTTTAGGATGGCCAATTCCACTTCAGTTTCAGAGAAAATTGGGTCTTTATTAGAGTTTAGACATAACTTGTTTATCAATTGACAATCTAGATGATCTAATTCCATTCTGGTAAATATTTGCTTGACATGTGTTATCCAGTTCTCCTTGGGAATATAACTGACAATGCAGATTTACAGTATAGTCACTTACACCATTTGCCATCAGTTTCCAGAAAGAATGCATATCATTATTTTGTATTACCTTATGCATTTAAGGCCATAATTTTTGCTGATGTAGCAATTTTTTTTTGCTTTTTAACCATCTGTTGTATTGTTTTCTGCCTCAAATTTACTTTGGGACACCTTTTTGTCCCATTTATATCCTCTCCTGTATTCCCCTCAGTGCTCCACTCCTTCAGGCAGTGCTCATGTCCCTCCTAGGTCCACTACCATGGTATCTTTCCCCTAGAGTGCCCGGTAACTCCTTACCTCCTCCTCCTACTCATGGAGCACCTGCACAGTGGAGATCTGCCCGTGGGTTCTGGATCTGGATGGCTGTTAGGAGTGGCCGTCATCTAGGCTCACTGAGGCATTTTCCATTTTCTGTGGTCCCCCCAGCCCTCTCCTGGGATGCCAGCACGAGGACATACGTCCAGAGAGATGAAGTGCTGAAGCACGCCTTCTCCCAAGCACCTGACAGTGTCCCCCTTCCCCGACTCCAGTGAATGGAGCTGTCAGAACCCAGGAGAGCCCATGCTTCCACCAGCTCTCCTCGGGAAGCGGGTGTGCAAGGCACCCCCTGGTAACCCTCCCCAAAGGGAGGAGAGCATCCGTTGGTATGCTCGATCCTCCCTCCCCCCCGCCGACCCCCAGTGACCCGAGTCTGTTCTCGAACCCGGGTCGCCGGTGCAGCACAAGGTGTGGCATCTAGCGCCTCAACTCTAGCACCACTGGGCTGGCTTTTTCTGCCTCAATTTAAATTTTGAAAATTTAGCTTTGTGGGAACTGTTTAGTCCACTTTATAAGTTTATTTAATTTAGACTTTGCCTCTCTGCATTCATTATCAAACCAGTTATAGTTTGGTAGAATATTACTTGTTCTCTAGTATATATGACGGTGTTAATATCCCAGTTCAGTTGATTCAACGCATTACCAATTTGTTCTGAAGACTCAGGGCCAGATATTCAAAACTTTGCCCTGGGGCTAAATTAGCACTGCCTGGCGGGCAAACTTAGCCCGGAGCACAAAGCAAGCCATATTCAAAAGGAATAGCCCAGGGCAAACAGCTTCTGAATATAGCATGGGAATGAGGCCGGGTAAACTGGGCTGGGAGTGCAGGGCAAACTTGGCCCTGGAATAAGACAGCTCTGAATATGGCAACCAGGAAGTGCAAAGCACAACAGCAACACAGTGTACAGCAATATGAAGGTAGGTAGAGGTGGACTATGTGGCCAATGTGTGTGCCAGCAAATGTGTGGATCCAGTACAACTGCAGGCAGCAGCGTATGTGAAAGTACAGTGTGCAAAACTATAAAATATTCCCCAAACTGTTTGCACAGCGCTAACACGTTTGCACAGGTTTATCGCAGGGCTAAACCATTAGCTCGGTGCAAACACGTTTTGCCTGGTGCTAAACTTCGCCATATTCAAAAGTGACGTGCAAATGAGCCTACTTAGGTAGTCTCTGGGCAAACATCCAGATTCGCATCTCATTATGCCCTGATTTACATGCAGTTTGCACCGGGCTAATGGTTTAGCCCTGCGATAAACCTGTGCAAACATCTTAGCGCTGCGCATACAGTTTGGGGAATATTATACAGTTTTGAACACTGTACTTTCACATGCGCTGCTGCCTGCAGCTGTACTGGCACAACACAGCACAGGCACAGATTGTGGTGGTGCTGCATGCAACTGTCACACTGTAGGCCATGCTACAGTGCACAGCAGACACTACAGTAGCAAGGGGGCCAGTAGTGTGTGGACACAGCAATGCCTATGGTGTGTAGGGCAGTGATGATGACTGCATATACACAGTGAGAGGCCCAACCTGCAGGTGTTTACTGACAGTGGACATTACTGTTATGTTGTTGTGTGACCCACAGATGCTGCACCTCTGGCATGGGATGCTCACAGTGACATATACACGTCCGACTTTGTGTGCTGTGGCAGTTGTACAGCTGTGTGGTATGTGGCTTGGGGGGGGCATATAATATCAGAAAGGCACACTGGTGTTGGGGTATTCCCAATATTGGCCCATGTGCATTGCATGATGTGTCCCAGCCTTGTGGCCACACCTGGTCTGTGGCACAGCCTGGCCACCCATACACTCTCCCCTCAACATCCTCCATGCCCACAGTGCTGCATGTGTGTGCTGGCATCTGTTGATGTCCACAGAAGAGTGGTCTGCAGGTATGTGTTGTATGGCCACACTGCCATACTGTCCACTGGTGGCAGGGTCACCACTTACTGCCTGGCATGGCTGAGACTGGTGACAGATGATGGCATCGTTGTGATGCCATCAGTTAGCAGCATGTTTCCTCTATGTTTGGCTTTGTCTATGTGTCATATTTATTTGTTAGGGTCACGCAAAGCTGCTCAAAAGCTGCGCAAACACCGTGCAAAGCCAAAGTGTCATGCAAAGCTGATTGCCTAGGGTTAAGGCAAGCTTTTCCTGTATGGTAATGTGCACCGTGCTAAGTGTCGTGCTAAGTCGCGCAAAACCACTTTGCATGGCACTAGTCACTGAATATAGCATTACGCCTGTATTCATGTCAGTTTTCCCCTTGCATACATTATGATTTTGCCCGGCACTAATGCAGTTTGCCCACGCTATTTGGCCTTTTGAATATAGCAGACCCACGCTAATCCCGCACTAAACCTGTGCAAACGGTTTTTGCCCGGTGCAAAGTTTTGAATATCTGGCCCTCATAGTTTAGACCAAGTGGTTCGTTATCATTTGCAAAAGTTTGAATACTTTATATAAGGCATTACTTGTTATTTTACTTCTTCTCAGAATTTTTTTACCAATACAACTTGGTTCCGCAAGAGGACCTGATTCTAACATAGCAGGATTACCTTCATTAAATTCAATTTTTAAGCAAATAAGAGCATGATCACTTTCTGGCCTTATTTGTATTTGAATTAATAGTATTAACTTTACCAGTTCCAAATTACATAGAGCATAATCTATTGTACTCTGACCACAAGAAGAAAAATAAGTGGTTCTACCTTTTAAATCACCACTTATTCTACCACTTAGCATCAGAAGCTCATTATTTTCCAAAAATTTAATAAAATCTTTACCTTGTTCATTTCCCTTAAGATCCTGGCTTTTTCTAGGAGCTATAGTTTCAGTGATGGCCATTTCAAAAAGAAATATTACTCTGATCATAGCAACACATCATTCTTAGTTATAAAGTCAGCCCAATCTTGATCAGAGGATTTACAGAATAAACCAGTGATTTTCCAAGAGACAAAGTTTATCAGATCCTGACTTTCTTTATTATTATTTAATGCATTTTTATTATCTTCTGTTATTTCTCTTGTCAGTCAATCATTTTGTGGGGACAGTACTTCAAATGTATTTGAGATTGAAACGTTGTAACTGTTCTGTAGGTTTTCTTTGGGGGGGGGGGGAGAGTAGCATGACCAGTTGGAGTACCAATAGTATTTTCAGATCCTTTTGTCTTGGGTTGAATATCTTGTTCGACTATATATAAACCTACAGTATCTGAAGCGCCAATGTTTTCTACTATTTTCACATATAAACTATTGTATTTGATTATTAGTTTTATTTGACCACAGTCCGGATGATTGCCTAATCAGATAGCTTACCATAAATAGCATCTGGGGCTTCAATAGAAATAAGTTACAGTTGCTCTAATAAATTAAGCACAATCTTTTTTCATCTTTGAAGGGTTCTCATTTTTAGACCAATTGAGACCATAGAGGCTCAATATCTTCCCGGTTTCCAAAATATCTGGGGGAAGGCAACTTTTCCATGTTATACTGTAATGGATTTTCAAGTATCTTACTGTCAATTATATGGACCCAACTAAGTCCAGCAATGGAGCTTTTCTTAAAATCTCATTTATGGTGAGATCTCCTTGCAGAGCCACATCAACCTGTCCTGCTATCATATTTCCATCTGTAGATGTTTTTTATCTTAATTTCATCAGAGGGAATCTTTAAAACATGGGAACAAAGGTTAATAAATGCACTACATAAGTTCCAGCTGTTTTCATTAGGTATTGTACTTAGCCCAAATATACTAGGATATTTCTGCTGATCCTTCAATTTTAAATTGAGTTGCTTCCTATTAATAAAATCAACACAAAATTCTCTTCTTTCAAGAAGCTTATTGTTAAGGCAAATCTGATTTGCAGTTCTAATGGCTGAACAGACACAAAAATGCCTTCTTTGACCTTTTCATCCCTATTCCTCCATGCACAATAATACATGTCTCTAATAAATCAGACCAGTAGTAGCTCTTATAAAATGTACAATCTTTTCCTTGTTCCTTTCTGGTTGCTCATAATTCAACCAGTCATAACCATGTAAAGTTAGAACTGCACATTCTGAAATATCAAACAAATCATTATTTCCACATTCGTTTGGGGGGGGGGGTCCTTGAATTCCTCAATTATTAGTTTGTTGATTGTTTTTTACCTGATTTGTGTCACAGTGGTTACTTGTGATCTAATTTTGCCAATCATTCATAAAAGCTTTCATCTCCATTTCAAATTCGGTTATCTGAGAAGAAATTGATTACAAGAATATTTTATAATTAGAATCAATCATATTCTCATTTACAACCTTGCTATTTAATACATGGTCCTGATTGAGCTTTCTGTTTTCATCTTCTTTGTTTTCTATTGTTTCAGTTGAACTAGAGCAGGTTGAACACATTTCTGATTGATTATTACAACATTAATGCTCTGTGGGTTTGGATCCTTCAGTGTATTTTCTGACTCAGTTGCTTTTTTAGAACCCTTTTTCTGTTTCTTTTTTCTTAGGGAAAGGGTAGTCTTAACGGGGTTTCAGGGATGCACACAGAGGGACAATCTGGTCTTAGATTGGAAACCTCTTCCATAATTATGTATGGAGATTTTGTTTGAGGAATTAATTTATCCACTTTAAATAATGTATCATCCAAACGAAACCTATTCAAGGCAATATTCCCTTTTAAATTCTCAGTTTCATTATGTGCAGTGACCAGTTGGTCTGATATCATTAAGTGTATGGCATAAGGATCTTTCATGAAATTTTTCTTCCCTTCATCAAGGCTAAAGGGATAAGATGAAAGAGGGTCACTCATTGTATCTTTCAAGTTCTCTTTTTGTTAAGACTAATTAAAGTATCATGTAATTCTGGCATAATAGTTTTGAACTTCTGAATCAGATTTGTCTTATGATTTAATTCTGTATCATACAGTTCAGGAGAGAAATTCAACAAGTCAGAAAATGACTCATAGTACTAATCAATTAAGACTTTGTTACCTTGATTACTGGTTGATTTGCTATTTACATCATTTATTTTGGATCTGTTGCTTTTAACTGTGACTATAGATACATCAGAGAGGCAGTGGTCGTCATCTATGAAAAAAGAGTTATTATCTTTAGTAAAAATCTTGGGAGTAGAAAATAGTCTAGAACAGTCTTGCCGAGGGTCGATTTTTAAAATATTATTATTCTCCCCTAAAAGATTTTGAGGGGTCAGTGCCACCATATTTGTATCCATTCCAGCTTCTAGAATTTCTATAACATTTGTTTTTACAAAATGATCATTCATTTTGGACTGTTTAGTAGTTTTTTTTATTCTGCATTTTGGCCTTGTAGTCAATTTTTTTCTTTCTAACTCTTTTTATTTGTTGCGGTTTATTTTTGTCTTCATTTTTATTTAAGGGGACAGTTTTACCCTGATTCACATTTTCTGGTTGGTTTGTATCAGGGGAGTAGTCAGGTAAAGTATGGATTGGTTGTAGAGACACCACACCAGAGTCAATGAATATAGATTCCTCCATATTAGCTGAGGCTACAGCCTTACTGCGAGTATTGACCATTTGCTCAATAGCTGGTTATTCACCTATCAGTGATAGATTTAACAATTTCCAATACAATTCCAAAAGAATACTTCAAATATTCAACTTGCCAAATGGATGTTACAGCTGTTTCCCTGAAGGGAAAATTAAGCTTAAGAATTCAAAAAAAACACACTCCTCTATAAGCTGTAAGGAATCTTCTCTTTTTTGCAGAGTGAGAATTCCTTTTACCACATGTATTCTTCTTGTAATTATTAATCTAAAAAAAATTCAAATATTCAGAGTTAGTGAATAAATCAACTGGTTAATATACAATATGCAACCAGACAATGAATTACCAAGTAAAACCCAATCAATAAATTAACAATAAATTGTGATAACATTTTCACTTGTGTTCAGTCAATAATACCCATGCAGAAGTCCATCCTATCATGTCAAAAGAAGCACCTCAGCTCTCTCAATAATGCGTTTTTGTAGTGTGAGTTGAAAAAGAAATTGTTAAATGCTGTATCCACATTCTTTAAGTAAAACAAGGTGACCTTAAATCATTATATCATCATATAACCACAGTGAGAAACTGGCTCGTAGAGACATCTCAGGCCTTAAATACTTGCTGTGTCTATCACCCTTTTCTTTCCTTTTTGTTTTCCATCATGGAAAGTATATTCTTCCTTTTGGGGTGAGTGAAGTTATTTAAGAGAAGCCCATAACCAATATGAGGTAATTTGTCTCTTGAGGCTGGTACTTATATGCTAACAGTTTTTTCTGATTTCTACTTGCCCCAAGTTCACTGGGAGGCTCCACTAGGACCAGAAAAAACAGTTTTTTTAAGTATTGTGCATATAAAAAGTTTTGCAAGTCTAGTCAAAATACAATCAGTAGTACTTAAAAATATTATCAGCCACAGTTCATAGTACATGATCCATAATCAAATTACAACCCAAAACATTCCAAACCAGTAAATTAAGTTGTTACAAAGGAAATGCTTCTGTTAACTAGCAAAGCTAAAGCAAGGCTAATGGAGAAGGAAAAGAAACAAAACTGAAATGAAAAAAACAAAAACAAAACCGAATCTTACTGTCTTACTGCTTCTGTCGAGGTAGGCCTGAAGTCCGTACTTTATATTCTGGACCTCACCAATTCCAGGGTCGGGTCAAAATTTCACCAAGGTACATTCAACGGGTTGACCAAACACCGACCATGCACCGAAAGGTGGAACACGAGCAACTGAAAACACGTGGGTCAGTGCACAAAAGCGACCATTTAACCAAAGCAAAGCTAGTATGAAACTAGAACAGCTTCTGAGCTTCTAGTCTGGTGAGGAGGAAAGCCTGAGTGTACACATGATGTGCTGACGTATATACCACAGGGTCACGTGAGCTAATTTGCATATGGCGCGATTCATAAATTTACCTTAAAAATGTCAAAGTTCTAAAACATTAAAAAAGCACTTTATAGCTTGCTGTGTACTTTATACATTTCTGTGCATGTAACCTGTTTAAACACAGTATTACAACAATAAAAACTTGCAGAATGAAGCTTAAAACTAAACAAAGAACTAAAAACAATACTACACAAGAAATAACATTATTAAATTCAAAGAAAGTCATGAACACGTCCCTTTTCCTTCTTATCTATTCAAGCTTTGTTCACGCTTGCTTATCCATCACTGGGAAAAACACTCTGAAGTAAACAACAGAGCTCCAGTGCTTCTTAGGCCATCTCAAGCGGCCTTCCTCCACACGCCACAGTCCCGCTCCCTAGCAGGAAAGCTCCTACGCCACCCGAGGGCCTTCCTCATGCAGTGGGGAAGATAGAACAACATGGGAGACTACCACTGGACAGAGGTGCACCTAAAGATTTACTGACAAGGAGATAAGCATTGCAAGGGCAAAGGTGGCATACCATTAAAAATCTTTGTTCAAGCATTATCGCCCTATTTCTCTGCCCTACTCCACAGGGTCAGAGAGTGCATAGCAGCACGACTGTCTCTCACCAGCTCAGATCAGGATGCATAAGTGTCCAGTAGTCAGTCAGTTTATATGTTGGTATAGGAGGATACAAGAAAACTATTTCAGCACTTTGACAGTATTTCTATGAAAGAAATATAAAAATCAGTGTTTTAAACCCTAGTCTGAATGCAGAAACTGCAGACAGAAAAGAACATCAGAACTTACCACTTCAACAACCTCTCAAGAACTGCACAGAGCAGTAGGAGGACCAGACATGAGTCAGAAGAGGCGGGACAGTTGCCTAACTTTGGGAAGGTTCCTGTACTTTTGAAATCTTCAGAGACATAGAGGTTTTCACCAGAGGGCAGCAGATTCTGGAGATCATAAGGAGCTCTTCCCTCCCATCTCCTGTCCTGCAGTTAAGTGCTTCCACAGTGAGTGCCTTGAAGGCTCTGTTGTCATGGTTCAGCCTAGCACAAGGCCCACTCCAGCTAATGGGCAGATCCGTTTTGTCCATAACTGGGACTAAGTCTCACAAGATGCCTTGCTATGCCAAGTGATCCAGGAGTATAGGTTGTAGTTCAGTTTCCTTCCATCTCAGGCTAGGGACCCTCTCTCTCCACATTTCTCCATCATAGAGTAGTCCTTCATTTGCCAAGAGGTCCAAGATAGTTGGGTCAAGGGAGCCATGGTTTGGTGCCCTCACCACCATAATGCTTTTCTAAGCCCCGTATTTCTCATTCCCAAAAGGGATGGAAGACACTGTCCAGTCATCAGCCCTTGGGATCTAAATGCAAGGGTGGGGGGTCTATCACCACTTCAAGATGGAGGGAATCCATCTTTTTAAAAGGCACCTTTATATCATTACTTCCAGTAGCTTTGTATGAATTCTGAACTATCCATTGCTTAACCTGACACAAAATGGCCACTAGGAGATAAAGAGTTATCAAAGGGGACTAGTTGATTCATGTGGACCTAAAGAACGCCTTCTTTATGGTGCTGATCACAGTGGATCAGGTGTAGCTGCATTTCCCTTGGGAAGGTGAGGTCTGGCAGTTCACCTGCCTCAAATTTGGCCTTAGTTAAGTTCCATGGTGTTTTACAAAGATCATGCACCCCACGATGGCATGTCTCAGGGTATTGGGAATCCACCTTATTATCTATCTAGATGATATCCTGATCATGAATCAGTATTAGTCCTACTGTAACTTGCAGATGAATCAAAACTGGTTCTGTCATTCCTAGAACTCTTGGGAGTTGTGATAAATGTTAAGAAATTTCCCTGACTTTCCTGAGCATTGATACAGAATCCAAAGCAGCGATCCTGAAGCTGCTCTCCCAGAAGATTTGGAAATCAAGAGGGTGATCAGTAGAACTCTCAACCAAGAGCAGATCTCCCTAACACATCTAGTGCCAGCCTCTATTGAGGTGATCTTCCTGGGTCCCCTGCACTATAGAGCCATTCAGGAGCTCAAGATGAAGTCTCTTTACCAGACTGTCTGGTTCAGTGCTCTCGATCCGATCTCCTAAGAATTCTGCAACAAACTCCTGAGGTGGTTGTGTCAAATGGACAGTGGGAATGGGAGGGCCATTTTCAGAGCTCACCCAGAACTGGCAATAGATTCTGACACCATCAGGTTTGGCTGGGGGTTAGTGGTTGGCACAGGAATAGACCCTTCATAGCAATTGCCTGGAGCTCCTGGCAGCACACTTCGTGGCCAGAAGCTTCATATAACAGAGGTCCAACCGCTCTATGTTGTTTGGGATCGACACCATGGTGGTAGTCTGGTATATCAACTGGTTAGGGAGGGGCAAGATCCCCAGAGCTGACCACAGTAGCCAAGGGGTTCTGGAATTATTGTTTGAAGAATAACCTACAAGTCTATGCACAGTACATCTTGGGTCTGTACAACAAAGAGTCAGATAGGAACTCACGATACTGGTCGAACTGGAGGGAAAATGTCCTCAGAAGGGATATCTTTACTGGGAATCAATGCCAGAGAAAACCCATACACATTAACCTCTTTAGGTCTCATCTAACCTCTTAACTGAAACTGTTCTTCAGCTGGAGACCAGTCCCCAAATCCCTAGTGACAGATACCTTTCCGTAGGACTTGAGTCCATTATAAATGTACGTTCCTCTCCCTTCTCCATGACTTGTCTCACTTTGGCTCAGATCAGACATTAACAGGCATCACTGGTCCTAATGAAACCAAACTGGCCAGTGTAACCATGGTTCCAGTCCATGGTGAAATTTTCAGTGGACCTTCCTCTGCTGCTACTCCTCTTTCGAGACACCCTGGTGGATCTGGAGGGAATTCCACACCTGCTGATCTTGGAAGGTATCCCTGTCTTGCACAGCTTGGACAATTTCTGAGGTTCTGGGAGGGCTGCAGGACTTTCACAGGGTGCCACAGGCCTCGTCTGGGAAGCCTGAGCCCTGGTGACTAGGAAGGCATATACGTCTGCATGGGAATCCTGGGTTCATTGGTGTGTTCCATGGGATCTGGATCTTGCTGGAACCTTTGTAAATAATATTGCTGAATTTTTGTTTCAGGTATACCAACAGGGTAAGTCATACTGTGTCCACCACATCAACATTGTGCATACAGCTCTTTCAGCAGGCCACTACCTGATAAATATAAAAAATGTGCTCAACATCCTTTGGTTTGCAAGTTTTTGAAGATCATTAAATGGGTTAGACCCTGTTGACCTAGATATCAACTCACCTGAGACATTAATTGCATGTTTGTGACGCTCAGGTCTGGATGGGGGGGGTATAATCATTCTCTTTCTCTCTTTATACATACTTCCCTCCTGATGTCCCAGTCTCTGTGGCACCCCACTCTGGCCCTATCACCAACCCACCTCAAGGACTAACAGTTTAACCATCACTTGAGCCTGATCAGATAGATGACCTGCCCTGTAGGGTCATGCACTACCTGTGGGGGCCACCGAGCAAGCCAGGGGAAGTTTCCTCTTTCTCCACCCAATCATCATGCATGTAATTTCTTGCACACACATATGCATTGGGATGTGTATTGCCGTATCTGCCAATGCCCCACCCCAATTGACTGCCAGGTGGCAGTCAAGTGGCGGAACAGAGTAAGGCCCCTCCCCAAGGGAGGAGAGCTGTCATTGGATGCTCATTTCTCCCTCTCCCAGCTGTCCCCCAAGCAACCCTCATCCATTCCTGAACCTGGGTTGCCAGTGTGGCAGGCAGCGTGGTGGCCAGCGACTCAATCTACTATGCCACTGGCCACCAACATTCTTTGTCTATGAATAATCTGTCTATAAAGTTAGCTTCACTGTTGCATCTATTTTATGTATGTATGTATATATGTATTTATGTATGTATGTATGTATTTATTTATGTATGTATGTGTGTGTATGTATGTATATATATATATATATATATGTATGTGTGTATGTATTTATGTATGTATGTGTGTATTTATTTATTTATTGAAATTCTTGGAATAACAACTTGGAGCTGGAAACTTGTTTACAAAGTTTCCACATCTAGTGAAGCAACAGAAACACAGTACAGTTAGCAAGGAACACCATAAAACAGTAAGTGTGTTGTTATAAGGTAATTATTTAACATATAGGTGAATACATAGATTAAACACACATTCAGATACATATTTGACAAACAACAAATGAAGCAGTCAGAAATTGAGCTTTGTCAGGGGTCTTAGTAGGAGTGGGGTAGGGGACAGATGGGTGATGCTGAACAAGGGCAACGTAAAGGGGGGAGCAGAATAGGTGAGAGAGGTTAGGGAAGGAGGAGCTTAGGTTGGGCACACTAGTGGGGGTGGTAAGAGGGTGAGGCAGGTGGACATAGCGCAGCAGGGGGATGTTAAGAGGTTAGGAAAAGATAGTGGATTAGCAGTCACAGCTGCTTATAGAGGCGAGGTGACTGCGGCATTTTCCTTTAAATGGCCCCAACTAGTATCTACTAAATGGGAGTCCAATGCTAAGGCCCCGGATATCTCTATGATATCTCAGATGTTGGATGGGGTTCATTACTCCATTGTGCATGGACTAAAACAGCCTCTCCGGGCATGTTCTATGCATGCTTTGATCAAGATCACTCCCTCACTGTAGTGCAATGTCTCATGGCTTACTTGTCTCCTACTAAGTCATTGGGACTCCACAGTCAAGACCAAGGGCTGGAGTTTCAAATGCTCCCGAATGGCGCAATCCCTGGGTGCACAGAACATATGGTGCACAGGGCTTGCTGCATCCTCCCAGCCAGTGATCAGGCTTTTCTATCCTGTGCACCAATTGCCTAAAGTTAGACCAACATTTCCTTGTTTAGCTTAACATAGAAACATAAAAATTGTTGGCAGATAAGGACTGCCAGGCCCATCCAATCTGACCAATTTTCCTACCTTAGTTGGCACCCAATGTCCCTATGCTTGCAGCAATCCGGGCTACCCGTTTACAGGGCTTGCACCAAATATTTGGTGCAAACTGCCATAAATTGGGTAAAGTGTCGCTATTGTGCCTGACCAACTAAAATCGGGCACAATTGCAGTAAATGTGTTTGGCGCAGCTGTGCAAAAAAATGGGTGATGCAGGGCTTGATGCAAGCTTGCATCACCCATTGAGAATCTAGCTCCAGGTCTTGATTGAGTTAGTCAAGCCCCACAAACCAGTGGCAGTGGCCACCCTCACCAGGTGCTCTTTTCAGTGAGGGCAGCACAGGAGATCTCTCCAGGTTTAGACTTCATTCGGTTAGAGTGGCTGTGGCTAGCCAGGCTTTCTGTTTGGGAGTCAGGCTCAAAGGCATCTTTAGAACAGGTGACTAGGCAGGAGATTCTGTGTTTAGAAAATTTCTACCATAAACCTCTGGAAACATCTCTAGTGGACATGATTCTATGGAAAACTTTGAACTAGCCTGCAAGAGAACCTCCATAGAGGAGCGGATAGCTAAGGAGGTCAAAAAAGGGGACAAGACCTTCTTCAGGTATGTGGGGGAAGAAAGAAGACAAAAGGAGGGACAGTGAGAATCAGGAGGGCAGGGGGGATAGCACAGAGGAAGATAAAGAGAAAGCGGAAATACTAAATGATTATGTCCGCTTGAGCTTCATGGTAGAGGGTGGAGAGAAAACCACCATGCTGCAGAAAGCACCAGGGAGAGCGGGAGTGGACACAAGTCCATTCTCAATGGAGAGGGTCCAGAAGGGATTAGAAGCTGCAAATGAGAAAAAGGCGATGGGGCTGGATGGAATTCCTCCAAGGATCCTAAAGGAACCAAGCACAGTATTGACTGCCCCTCTGGTGGTGCTCTTTAACACCTCAGTGGGGATGGGGGAAGTTGCAGAGGATTGGAGGAGGGCTGATGTGGCCCCATGCACAAAATCGGCAGTAGGGAGGATGCTAGCAGCTACAGGCCAGTCAGTCTCACATCAGTGGTGGGAAAATTAATGGAGACACTGCTGAAGGAGAGGCCCATAGAGCACCTGGAGAAAAAAGGGCTGTAGGACCACCAACAGCATCGTTTCATAGGGAAAAGATCACGTCAGACCAATCTCATAGATTTATTTGGGTTACCAGGATGGATCAATGGAGAGCAGTGGATGTGGCCTGTCTGGACTTCAGTAAATCTTTTGACACTGTGCCACACAGGAGGCTAGTTAAGAAACTAAGTAGTCTGGGAGTGAGGGAGAAAGTGACAAGCTGGGTATCAAACTGGTTAAAGGATAGGAGGTAAAGGGTGGTGGTAAATGGTAGGCACTTAGGTGATAGGAGAGTGATTACTGGTGTGCCACAGTGTTCAGTGCTGGGACCGGTCCTGTTCAACGTCTTCATAAGTGACATTATGGAGGAGCTTGAGGGGAAGGTGTGTCTTTGCGAATTATACAAAAATCTACAACAGGGTTAACACTCAGAAAGGAGTGTGGAGAATGTAAAGGGATCTGAGGAAACTAAAGGAATGGTCTGGGGTGGCAGCTGGGTTTCGGTGTGAAAAAGTGCAAGACTAGGCACTTAGGGCTGCGGAACCCAAAGCTGTGTATAAGATGGGGGAATGGAGCTTACATTCACCCAACAAGAAAAAGATCTATAGGGGTCATCATGTCTGATGGCTGCAAGGTAGCTGGGCAGCGTGACAAAGCAGTGGGAAAGGCTAGTAGGATGCTGGGGTGCACTGGGAGAGGGATTTCTAGCAAGAGGCAGGAGGTAGTGCTGCTGTTGTATTGCTCACTTGCTGAGGCTCCACCTGGAGTACTGTGTCAAGTTCTGGAGGCAGTACCACTGCAAGGAATTGAAAGGGTGGAGGTGGTACAGAGGAGGCTGCACGAGAAGCCTTACGAGGAAAGACTGCAGGAACTCAACATGCAAGAGGGGACACGATTGAAACCTACAAGAACCTCACAGATGTGAACAAGGTGCAAGTGGAGGGTCTATTCCAGAAAAAGGAAGGCACTAGAATGGGGGCATGCAATAAAGAAAAGAGGGGAAGTTTAGGAGAGATTTGCGGAAATACTTCTTCACAGAAAGGGTGGTGGATTACTGGAACAGCCTACCAGAGGAGGTAGTGGGGCAAAGACTGGGGAGTACTTCAAGCATGTGTGGAATAGGCATAGGGGCATTTTAGGTAGAGGAATGAGGGGAGGGAATGACACCTATAACCAGCTAGGGTCAGTGGTGATGGAATAGGTAGGGACAAGGGGCAGACTGGATGGGTCTAAAGATTCTTTTCTACCAACAAAATCCATGTTTCTACTTTCCATTTGTTGACATAAAATTGTGATTTTTCAAGAATACAGCTCGACTGAAAGTCATGGTTTTAATCAAATAGAGATAAATGATTACTGTAACTCCTCACCATCCCTGTGTTTAATTCATTTCAGCATCCTAAAAGAACAAGACAGTTTTTGGGTCCAGTCAGACATCACCCGGAAGCTTCTGGGCTCCAGAAGTTTCAAAGATTCTTCTGGAAGGTCACTGGTGCCAACCTGGTCCAGCCCGAATCCTGTTTCATATCCTTTGAGGTTCAAGTTGTTTCAAGTTTGGTTGGTTTGTGAAAGCTCACCTTGTCTTTTTTTTATTTGAAAATGTGTTTACCAGGTAGGAACAACTGGACCAAGGGTCCTTTTTCAGACTTGACCCGGGCCAAGACTGGCATCATACAAAACACAATCAACAGTACAACAAGTGGAAATATCTTGTGTCTACATTCCATGCATGTGCAAAGAAAGGGAGGTTTTCAGCAGGAAGATTGCTTTTATATGACAGTGGAAGAATGTAGGGGAAGCATGGACTTCTGGGAGTTGTAGGCAATCTTGAGTTTTAGACAATGTGTTCTTTGTTTAGGTTTTACTTCTTTGCTGCTGGCAGCAGTTTAGAGTGCTGGTGCTTATAGTCATTCGCCTCCATTTGTTTATTAAAAGCTATGACTTTTATTGAGCTTGGCTCTTGGCAAATCCCAATTCTTCTACCAGCGGAACATGTTCAGCAGGTAGTGAAGTGGCAGCATCCGTTTCTTCAATCCCCCCCGAGGGGCATGTCCAGTATCAAGACAACCAAGTGGTTTTGGACTTGCAACTTATAGGTTTCAGCACTTCCCTTAAATAGCTTCTGATGCCTCAAGGAAAACTTCAAAAGTCACAATATTTGGGCACAGTTCAGCACATACTTCATTTATCTTCTGTAGATTTCTCCACCTCATTATTACAGAGGAAATTTGCACAGAAACAGGATCGTTATCCCTAGGAGTTCATCTGTCTCAACAGCTCATTCCCTACATGAAGACCTCATCTTCTGATGTGATATCACAATCTTTCTGCCATGAGAATAACTGTGATGTCACAAGCAGAGTATTATGACATCAGGTGGGGAATAAGCGATAGGAGCTAATGAACCTTTATGGAGCAAATATCTTGTTTTTCATGCAAATTACCTCAGTAATAAATAACAGAGAGGAGAAATACAACACTAATCTGAACTATAAGAAGAACTGTGTCCAACAACTGGATCTTTTAAAGTTCTCCTGAAAGGTTCAGCTGCACTTTAAGAAGAACAGTGAATTGGGGACAATATGCCTGTGATGGAATTTGAGATGTCAGTGGATGCCCACTCCTATCTAAGGCTGTGAAGTCCCTATGGAACTGTTGACATCCCAGTGGGTGTTACCATTATGTGAGTTCCCCTAATGGAGCTCTCCCCAACTGCCAAAAGGTGAGGAAGATGAGGAGTATGCAGGCCGAATATAATTTGTGAAAAATATACTGATATGGGATTTGAATGCTTTACTAGGGATTTGACTGCACTATAAATGTGCTGTTAAAGCAGCAGAATTTGTTAGTCACTGAGTGGTTTTCTTCAGCAGTAGTGTCTTCCAGGTGAAACCATCTCCTTGTGCATTGTTCTGTTCATTTTCTTTCATTCCTGATCTGAGATAACCATTAAAAAATTAAATATCGTGGTGCGGTTCTATGCTGTTTACCATCAGAAACACACAGTAACACCATCCTAATACATCCATCTTGTAGTCTTGTATGTACATTCAAAAGGTAACCTCAACAGATGAGATTTTTTAAAATGGCCAGTGGCGGCCATCTTCAATGACTTGAGTAATTCATTAAAGAATTTGCTATAAAAACTATTTTAAACATATCTGAGAAAATAACAAATACAGTGATGATTGGGGCCGATTCTAGAAGGTGGGCGCAGGGCTTCCGCCAAGCCCTGTATCCACTGCAAAGTTTGCCACAGCTCTGCCAGACCCCTTGGATGCAACTCATTCTGATTCCAGAAGGGCTGGCACAGTTGCAGCAGTTTTCCCACTTTATGGCAGCTTGCGCCAGAGGTTTGGCACATGCCCCATACAAAGGGTACCCTCATGGACACAAAGTTAGACCGGGGGGGAGCTGGTCTAACTTTGCTGCGTTGGGGACTTGCGGCAGCCAGTTTCTAGAATAACAAATCAAATTTCTTCCAGTTTGACACATGTTGGCACTTGCGTCAAACACCCTGCTGCAAGTCCCCTGTGGCGATCACAGCCACTTCCAGAATCGGCCTGGATGACTCTAAGTATTGTCTGAAAACATTTATGTTAAAAAACTACATGATGAAAGTTTTTACCGACTACCAAATATGGCTGCTTTAAATGAGACATTTATGTCTGTGCTGATTGAAGGACCTACTCTTTGAGTAAACATTTGGAGTGCAGTAAATTGTGTGATGCATGACTCTGTCCCAATGTAGACATTTGCCTAATCTTGGAGTCACAGTGTAATAGGGTGGCATTAGGTATGCAATCCCGACATGACTAATCCCATCACAGAACATCCCGAGGATGAAATCCTGGCTGGTAATTGACCAACAGGGTCAGAATCCTGACTCACCATGGTTAGACAAAATTCTGATACAGACTACGAATATCATCTTTTTGTTATAGCGTTACACAGTGATACACGGAGATAACCTGTGAATAGAAGGAGACAGCAAGCACTGAACTTTTTGATTTTAGTATCGGACAAAATTACAGGTTGGAAGGAGCCTGGAAGGACCTGTATAAGTGACATAATATGAGAGAGGCCTCTCTTATATAACAGGCAGTAGCCATAGGCCATGGGCCCCTGGTAGTTGGATAGTTATGTATTGCTGTCTACCACTGCTTGTTCTACAAACAAAGTAGACAGCAAGCACTGATTGTTTTGGCTTTAGTATCGGACAAATTTATATTTTTATATGCAGTTGTTCCCCCGCACCACCACCACCACCACCACTACCACAAAGTGTTCTCACAATTGTTACAGCCTTACATAGAGAGCATTGATGTTTACCTTATCTTCCCCAGGTTTCTGCTTTTCAGTGTGGCTTTCACTCTATTGCGTTTTATATGAGTCCCCTGTACATCTAAAAACTAGCACAGCAAATAAACATCAGTGCTCTCTGTGCTAAATCAAAATGATCAGTGCTTGCCGTCTCCTTTGTTTGTAGAACAAGCAGTAATAGTAAAGTAGTAGTAAAATGTTATTTTTATACAGGAAAATATGTTATTTAGGTCAGATGGCCCAGTTTACAAGACCATCCTGTTATGTCTTATATTGTTACCTATACATATAATTCTAAAACAATACTTTCCACAGTACAAGTCACCACTAAACAGATCAACAGTACACAAATTATTAACCACAGAAATTAATTTGCAAAACTTAATAGCAATTATGATAGGTTAAATAAGAACTCCAGTTTACATCCTAAGCTGTAGATTTTCTTACTAGCATTACCAGCTAAAAGAATTAGCTTTATCTGTCTCCTGTATAAACTGTCTAAAAGTTGGAGATGTACATGCTATATATGGTAATATGTTCCAATACTTAGCAGCTTGAAAACATAGTGTCCTTTCTCCATGTTTTTTCATGACCATTGGAATAGTTATCTTGTTTACATGAACTGATCTCTTATTTTTTGGTGTTGTCTCATTGTCTCTTGCAGGCAGTCTGTTGCTAATAAAATGTCCTGAATCTATGGAATATCTATATAGAAATCTTTGCCACATTATTGTGTTTTTTATCTCCAGTAGCCGCCACTCAGTGTTGGGTAAGTTACTTTTTCCATTACTTTCTATTTCTTTTAGAAACTTGATCCAGGAAGCTCCATGCAGTCACTAGCAAGGATGGAGAAGTACTAGAAAAAGTAATACACTTTACAGTTACAGTGATTTATTTCTTTTTATGCAAAAACAATACAAAAATAATAAAAAACAGTAACAGATGACATTTATTTGAAAGTAATAGGTTAGTTACTAGTTACTTTCAAATAAATGTAATCAGTTACAGTTACGTATTACTTTTGTGTAAAAAGACATAAGTAATTGTAACTGTAAGGTGTATTACTTTTTGCAGTACTTCTCCATCCTTGCTAGTGACTGCACAGACCTTTCTGGAACAAGTTTTCTAAAGTAATAGAAAAAGTAACTTACCCAACACTGCTGCCACTGTAAAGTGTGGAGTAAAACACAATGGTGGGTTCATGCACTGCACTGCAGAACATATCTTGCCACTCTATGATATACCTTGTCTACCTTATGTAACAATGATTTGTTCGCAGTTCTGTATAGTAACCCACCATATGTCAGAACAGGTATTACTAATTGTTCCACCACCTTTTTCCTACTTTGTTTAGTTAGACACTTAGTTGTTCATCGTACAGCCCCTATTCTTCTATTTACCCTGTCTATTAATGTAGTTATGTGGTCTTTGAAAGACATAGAACCTCTGTGCGCAAACACTGAGGCAAGGGTTACCCCCAAAGGGCATTTGGCTGGGAAGCCAAGTTTCAAGAAAATACAAAATCACACATGCCCACACAATGCAAAGCATCATGGGCTGCATATGCAAATCACCACAGAATGGTGGTTAGCATAACAGAATGTTAGCACTCTTTGCAAACTGTGTAAGAGGTCTTTCGGCACCATGCAATTCTGCTTAAAGTTGAACCAGCATAACATTCTGTGGTGATTTGCATATGCAGCCCATGATGCTTTGCATTATGTGGGCATGTGTGATTTTGTATTTTCTTTGAAAGACATGTCCACATCAAAGGTAACACCCAAATAAATGTCATTTATCACTTGTTCCAAACATCCCCACTTGTTCACCTTTACTTTAATTTTGTGCATTCTTATTTTGTTTAGAATTAAGAAACATAGAAACATAGACTTAGATGGCAGAGAAGGACCACTTGGCCCACCCAGTCTGCCTATTTCCCTACTTATTGGATAGGCTGCAGGTTCTAGTTAACCAACAGCCTACTTCCTGCAACCCCCAACTATAATTGCCTTATGTCTGTCCCATGAATGTTTGAATTCCCCCACTGTTTTAGAACCCACAACCTCCCCAGGAAGGCGGTTCCATGAGTCCACCACTCTCTCCATGAATAAGAATTTCCTCACATTACCCCTGAGTCATCCTCCCCCATCTTTAAATTGTGCCCCCTTGTTCTTGCACATCTCTTTTTCTGAAAGATGCTACCCCCCTGAACTTTGTTGATTCTCTTGAGGTACTTGAAAGTTTCTATCATGTCCCCGTCCTCCTTTTCACCAAGGGTATACATATTAAGCTCTCAGTCTCTCTTCATATGGTTTCTGATGCAGACCCTGCAGCATTTTAGTTGCCCTCCTCTGGACTGCTTCCATCCTGTCTATGTCCTTGTGTAGATGGGGTCTCCAAACTGCATGCAGTACTCAGATGGGGTCTCACCAACTGTCTGTACAGAGGGATAACCACTTCCCTTTTTATGTTGCTTGCATGCATGTGCAAGAAACATAGTGCCATCATCTGAGTTTTTGGAGGTGTGGCAGCCCTCTTCCAATTCAGTCAGTGTGTTTGCAGGCGCAGCCGCAGTTCTCCAGTGGCTGCTGGAGCTGTCTATGACAGCAGTTGAAAATGCAGTGGAGTACAGTTGAAAGGGGGAGCTACGTTTCAGTGAACAGCGATAAGATATCACCTGCTCATGTGCGCTCCCTCTACACACACACACACACGCATGCATACTGCGCTCCCCCCCCACGCACACATCATGTATAGCCGACGGGGTACCTAATCCCCGCCGGCTGTGCTGTGCCCCCAAACAGAATTCCATGCCACGCCAAGTGCCCACTCCAGCTGCACATCGCAGCAGTCGACGGGTGCCCAGTCCCCATTGGCTCCACTGTCTCCCCAAGAGAGTACAGGGTACCACGCTGGGAGACCACCCCAGCATGGCAACAGATGTATCGCCCACGGGGTGCCAATCCCCATGGGCTCCATGCCTCCCAAACAGCCGTCTTCATGCTCCCAGCATGGCAAACGTCACCGATCGTCGCCCTTTATAAAAAACAAACCCTGAAACACAAAAATGGTCCCTCACTGTCTCTGCCCCACCCGCTCCCACCCACTGCACACCCTGCTCCTCACCCCCTCACCCCATACTTACCTCCGGACTCTGGCGTGATGATCTTCGGTGGACCGGGAACACGTCTGCACTCTTCAAAGCCGACCGCGAACTGAGGAAATGCTGGTAAGCTGTATAATGTGATAAACAGGGTTTTTTCAACTTTGCTGCATATCTCAGGCATTGTTTGGAATTTTTGCACCAAATTCTCAACATGGGGTTTTTGGGACCTCTTGTCATTAATGCTTCCTCTGTCATGGCATTAATTCGGCCCTAAGGGTGATTTCGCAGTCACTGCGCGAAATCACCTTTTGGCACTGATTAACAAAACGACACTGCCAGTGTTCATAAGGTGGGCTCTCAAGAAGCCTATGTTGAAAATTTGGTGAAAAAATTCCTAAAAATGACTGTTTTATGAGCGTGCCTTGCGCAGTTCCTATGCACGCTCGTAAGTTCGCGTATTTTCAGTATTTTCACTCCAGATTTTCAACATTGTCATTTTACCACACCTCCTTATGAGCAATACAGCTGTCATTTTTCACATCTCGCCTCAAAATGTGTTTCCACCCATGTAGCGCACAATGGCGCAGTCGATGTGCGAAATCACTGTAAGGGACACATTAAGAAAATCACAGTGACACTGTTCATGAGCAGAGGTCTTAAAATGGCTATGTTGAAAATTTGGTGACAAACTTCCTAAAAATTACTGTTTTACGAGCGTGTGTTGCGCAGTTCCTACGCACGCTCGTAAGTTTGCAAATTTTCAATATTTGCACTCCACTGACTTCCAAATACCTACACAGCACATACAAGCGAGCAACATTTGGCATTGACAAATGCTTGTTCTACTTGTGATGCCCCTCCCTATGTATCCCAGTATCCCACCAACTCTCCTTACTGACTTTTCACATTGCTTACCCAACTTTAGGTCATCTGATATGATTACCCCCAGGTCCCTTGCCATTATTGTTGTTGTTAGTACCTCCCCTGACATTGTGTACTCTTCTCCTGGGTTTTTGTTTCCCAGGTGCATTACTTTGCACTTCTTTGCATTGAATCTAAGTTGCCATACATCTGACCATCCCTCCAACTTTGCCAAGTCCCTTCTCATCCTTTCTACCCCCCCTTGTGTATCAACTCTGTTATAGATCTTTGTGTCATCTGCAAAGAGGCATACCTTTCCTTCCAGACCCTCTGCAATGTCACCTATATAGATGTTAAAGAGGACCGGACCCAGTACTGAGCCCTGAGGTACTCCACTAGTAACTCCCCTTTCTTCGGAATGAGTTCCATTCACTGTTACCTTCTGTGTCCTGTTGTGCAGCCAGTTTGCTACCCATGCTGCCACCCTGGGACCCACTCCCAGGCTGGCTAACTTGATTATTAATCTTTTGTGTGGTACTGTGTCAAATGCCTTGCTAAAGTCTAGGTAGGCCATATCCACAGCCCCTCCTTGGTCTATTACTTTGGTCACCCAGTCAAGTAAATCAATTAGATTTGTCTGACATGACCTTCCTGCTGTGAATCCATGCTGCTTTGGGTCCTGTGCCCTGCTGACCGCTAGGTACTCAACAGTTCTTTCTTTTTGAAGTGATTCCATCATTTTCCCTACCACTGAGGTCAAACTAACAGGTCTGTAGTTTCCTGCTTCTGCCTTGCTCCCACTTTTGTGAAGGGGAATCACATCTGTCCTCCTCCAGTCCTCAGGTACCACCCCATCCTCCCATGATTTGTTAAAAAGTGTGGTCAGTGGTGTCACTAGGTTCCCCCTTAGCTCTTTTAGGATTCTGGGATGAATCCCCTCAGGCCCCATTGCTTTGTCCACCTTGAGTTTTAGGAAGCTTAGTTTTCTTAATGTTCTTAGTAAGCCCCGACCTGGTGAACCACTCCCACAAAGCATCGAAATCGGCTAGCGTTTTCCCCTTCTAGTTCTAAAGTATCCCGCCCTGTTGTTATTAGGGCTGTGTCATCTGCATACAGTCTCACCTGAGAGTGTTGCACTACCGAGGGCACACTGTTGTTAAATAAGAGGAACAACAGGGGTCCTAAAATTGACCCATGTGGTACACATCTCTTTATATCTCTCACGGATGACATACATCCTGGAATAGATACCCTTTGAGTGTGACTCTCCAGGTAAGACCTCAGCCATCTCCATGGTCCTTCTGTGAAACCCATTGTTTCTGCTGTTTGTAGTAAGAGGGAGTGGATCACTAGGTTGAAGGCTTTAGACATGTCAATAAAATCACTGCCATTTCCAAACCGGAGTGCAAAGATGTGTTTATCAGGTCATTAAACTCTAGTAAGACTGAAGTTGTTGAATGCCCTTTACGAAATCCGGATTGGAGTGATTAAATTGTACTTGTCCAGATATTCCATAATTTGAGCATGGACATGTCTTTCCAGATGTTTTGACAGAACAGACAGGCAGGCTATGGGTCTATAGTTGTTTACATCAGTATTTGCCCCTCCCCCCTTTTGTAGATTAGAATAATTTTGCCTTCTTTCCACATCTGTGGGTGTTGACCCTCCTGCAGAGTCCAGGTAAATATTTGTGTCACAGTTGAAGCTATTTGTTTAGCTGCCAGCATTAAACATTTTCATTCTAAACCATCTGGTCCCATAGACTTGTAAATATTTATGTTTTTTAATCCTTTATAAACCTCAGATGTATATAGTTTTTTGAATCTAAAGGGTGGATAATTTCCCTTAAATTCACTTGGAAATTGAACTGTCAGTTTTCCAGTTCTGGTTGTAATAGGGTCAAACCCTGGCAAATCAACAACAAAAAAATCATTTATTGGTTACCCACTATATAGGGGTCTTCCACCAGTGTACAATCTAGTTCAGACTGAGTTTTTGGGTATGATCATGTCCTGGTTTTAATAAACTATTCATGTTCTGCCAGAACTTTCTGGTGTCTTTGCTACAATGCAATTTGTTTTTATAATACAGGGCTTCAGCTTTTTTTACTTGTTGTTTACATTTATTTCTCATAGTTTTAAAGAGAATCAAATCATTTTATTGCCTAGTTTGTTTTGCTTTTTTCCAGAGCCTATTCTTGATTCTTATGTTTTTATTTTGTTTTATTTTTTCATTGATCCATGGTAACCTAGCCTGTTTAACTTTATTTTTGTGTCTTGGTGCATGTGTATCACAAATATTGTTAAGCATTTCTGTAAAATATTGTACTGATGTATCAAGATCTGGTATAAGCAGGCATCTATCTCACTTCTCTCTTTCTATACTTGTTATGAATCTGTCCTCTGAAAAGTTTCTCAAGTCCCATACCCAGGTAAGATTTGAGTTATCAAGCTTTCCCTGTTCAGGTAATATTGATATAATTCCTCACATCGGGTTATGGTCTCTCAATTGCGGGGGGAGAACACCTACATTTTCTACCATTATTGTGAAGGAAATAAATAGTAAATCAAGTACGGCACGCTGTTTGGTAGTATTAGTATACCTATTAGGTTCTTTTATGTATTGAGTTATACCAAGTATTGAGATAATATCCTTTAATTGGGATCCTCAGGGTCCCAACCAGTTACAGTTTAAATCTCCCATTGACATGAAGCTCTTGTCCCCTATTGCACTATACATTTTATTTACCACACTTTCTATCAAATCCAGTTTTGTTTTTTGGGGAAGTATAGGACTGCAAAAATGTTTTTTAACTTACTTAACTGCCAGATATTCACTGTTATGATCACTACCCTTGATTGTTATTTCTGTGTGACCTAAGCTATTTTTAATATATAATATAACACCACCCTTGTTGACTCTGTCTTGATGAAATAAAGTATAGCCTGGATGTGCAAATTCATCATCATCATCATCATCCATCCTACTAGTTAACCAGATCTCTGTTAATCCCATTACGTCAGGAGTTTGCTGTGCTACCATTAGGTTTAGTATATCCATCTTGTTTCCTATACTGCTCACATTAAAATGCCGAATCTTTATTTTCTTTGTGGTTACTGGTCCAGGGTTCGAGTCCACATCTCCCCCCAAAACAAGCAAAACCAGTAAAACAACATTTCCCACTTAACTGTGTGGATCCTTATGCTAGTTATATGAATTTAAAATGTGTACCTTGCAGTGCAGGTCTCTTGCTCTCCATACATTGGTAAATGCATTCCTTCTTTTCATGTTGCTATTGGCCTCCAGTTTCCCTAAATTATTTGGAGGCCAATATGCTCCCAGTTTCTTACCATTTCCCACTACTGAGGTTGTAAGGCCCACGACGCCTGCAAGGCAAGGTACCAACACTAGACTCACTAAAAATAGATGCATTACAATATTTAGGTTAAAAACTAGATAAAAATATAATCCTAATGAAATAAAAATTTAATCTGGTAGACAGAAATACTCAACTATCCAACTATCGGGGGCCCATGGCTTGGTGGTGTACATAAATAGAATATTTAATATAAGTCTGCAGTCCACAAGTCACACAGCAGTCAGTCTAACAACCATAACAAAAACACTGTCAAAATGCTGCAATGTTGAAATAAACACATTTGGTAGCCTGTGTTGGGATTTTGTAAATTGGAAAATCGTTAAACGGGATTTAAAGCTTGATGGGATTGCAGTATTGGGATTATGAATGTTGGGATTTTTCATTGTCGTGATTTTGTACAGATCCCAGTAGTATGCCCCTCTAGTCCCACAGCCTGTGGTCCCACAACCATAACTGTTTACAACCCTCACTGGTGCAATTCCAGGGTAATAATGTTCCTGTCCACATAGTACCTAATCACCATGCATTGGTTACACAAGCCATTCCCTTCTTTATTAAATGGGTTACTTTTTTTGTTACAGCTTGTTTACCCAGGATAGCCAAGCTGAGATGTAACATCTCATTTTCCACTAACTTCCACCCAAGCTTACTGACTCCATCCTTTCAGATATGGAGTGGGGTCAGATCACTTCAGCAGTCTTTGTTAATTTGGCTAAAGCATTTGACACTGTGGCTCACCCTCTCCTTCTGGACAAGCTTAGGACAGTGGGCCTCTCTGCCTCTTCAGTCAATTGGTTACACTCCTACCTTGAGGGAAGGTCTAAAGCTGTCCAGATCAGAAGCTCCCTCTCCTCCCCACTTCCCATCTGTTCAGACATCCCCCAAGGATTTGTCCTGAGCCCAATTCTCTTTTCAGTATTTCTGAATGATCTCCCCAATGCCAATCCCTCTGCCTCTATTTATATATACGCTGATGATACAGTGCTACTTGCAGCCAGCTACTCTGCCAGTGAACTTACTGCCCAGCTACAGCTGGATATTGACAATATTCAGTGCTTGTTCCAGTCGAACCAACTGCCCCTCAATGCCAAAAGAATAGTTTCTATGTCATGTGGCATATGACAGGGCTTACCAGATTTACCTCCCTCCCATCATTCCACACCACTGCTGGTGCTGCAGTTGAATATGTCTGCACCTTTAAGTACCTCAGGGTCTGGCTGGACCATCATCTTGATTTATTGGCATGCATTGATGCCACCCACCTTAAGCTCCACCACAAGCTTGGAGCACTATACAGGAACAAAGCAAATATCCCATTTTCTGCCTGCCATGAGATTGTATTGGAGATAATACTCCCCATTTTTTATTATGGTTGTATAGTCTACAGTACAGCTTCCAAATCTACCCTTGCCAAACTACACCCCCGTTTCACTTCTTTTGTCATTTTACCTTAGACTGTCCCCCTCATACCCATCATTGCTCACTCTATTTTGCCCTCTCCTTCCCCCTCTTGATGCCGAGTGCCTTTCACACATTGCCTCCTTTATATCCAAATTCTGGTTTGGTTCTTTTCCTTCCTACCTTACCTCCCTCCGGTCCTCTCCCCTCCTTCCTCCTACCCTCTTCACAACAATGTTTTCCATTCCCTTTCTATTCCATCCAGGAAATCTCTTGCTGGTCAAGCTGTCTTTTCATATCACTTTCCTAAACTCTGATCCTGTCTACCCCAGTCAATCTGCTCTGCCTTTTCTCCCTTTTCCCTTAAGTATCTTCTTTGTGACTTTTCTACACCTGCCAGCAACTGTCATTGACCCCTTACCTTATTGACCCCTCCCCTCTACACATATTGCCCTGGCCATATTCCCCACATTATGTCTGATTGGGGTAATTTCCCCTTGCCAATCCAAGCTCAGTTTTATTAATTTACTATTTATTTAAACTTTTGTTCACCAGGTAAGCACATGAGCCAGTGGCCCTTTTTCATGAGCGACCCGAGACCATTCATAAGACAGTCAAGATGTTACATTATATATAATAGCAAACATAGACAATTTGTAAACATTCAAGACATAAATCATCAGATGTTGCAAAATTAAGAGAAACATTGACATTCCATATTACTAAAAAAGTACTTCTTAAGTTCCTTTTTAAAAATATCATGACTTAATCCAGATTTCATAGCCAAGGGAAGGTCATTCCAAGTTTTTGCTGCCTTGTCCGAAAAAGCTCAGTCTTCAATTTTAGTTTTGGTCTTCCTGATTATGAGGATAGGTGTTTCATTAGACCTCAAAGTTTTTATCTCCAGCATTCACCCTGATGAATCATTCTGCCTTGCAATGTTTAAGACTGTGTCATTTTGATGTATTGTATTGCTTGTATATGCTATTAGCTTTGTAAATCTGCTAATTACTATTTATTTTTTCTCCTTTTGTACTATCTTCCACACCTCTCCCCCCAGGAGGCATCTGGAAATGAGCTGTTATCAGCTGAGTATGTCTTTCCTGGTAAAACCTGGCACCTCCTCTTACTCTCTCCGTAACTCAAGCTACCGCTCTCTACTGCTCCCTTCTCGCAAATCCCTTGCAAGACAGAATGCCTTCTCTTACCACTTTTCTAATATCTGGAACTCTCATCACCTAACAATTCACTCTGCCTCTTCCAAAATGCTCTCTTTCCTTGCTACTCCAAGTCTAGACCTCTCCCAAATGCAATTGCCATAGACTAATGTCCTGCCTCCCCCTTTCTCCATCCACTATCAGTCCCCAAGCTCCTTTATCTCTCTGTACCTTATTTATTTATTTCCCACTACTAAATATTCCAACCTCTACAGTGATTTTTAACTCCTCCTTTCCCTTCCCCTCCTTTCACTACCATCTTCCTTCCAACCCTCTCCCTCCCTCCCTCCTCCTCTCTTTCTCCCTCTCCTCCCCTCACTACTACCTTAACATTATTCCTACTCTTCCTGCATCCTCTTCCTTCCCTTTTCCATCTCACTCTCCTCCTCCTCCTTATCCCATCCCATCACTCTGTCCCTCCACCACTTTATTCCAAATCCTAATCCATCCCTCCTTCTCTTCTATACCTCTCCCTTCTTTATTTTCTCCCTCTCCTCTCTCTCTTCCCCCTCCCCTCTTTCCTCTCTCAGCTTTTACTCTAATTGCTACTCCCTGTTGCCCCCTCTTGTTTTAATGACCACTTCCTACCCTGTCCTGTTACTGATGTTACAGCCTGCGAGTGCCGGGTTACACCACACTCCTGATGTAGTCAATCTGTCTTTTGACACAGTCCCACACAAAAGATTATTAGTCAAATTAACCAGCCTGGGAGTGGGTCCCAGGGTGGTAGCCTGGGTAAAACATTGGCTGGACAACAGGACACAGAAGGTAATTGTAAATGGAGTCCGCTCTGAAGAAAGGGCGGTTACTAGTGGGGTACCGCAGGGTTCAGTATTGGGTCCAGTCCTTTAATGTCTTCATCAGTGGCATTGCAGAGGGACTGGAAGGAAAAGTATGCCTTTTGCAGATGACACAAAGATCTGTAACAGGGTTACACAAGGAGGCGTGAAAGGATGAAAAGGGACTTGGCAAGGTTGGAGGAATGGTCTGACGTATGGCAGCTAGGATTCAATGCAAAAAAGTGCAAAATAATGCACCTGGGAAACAAGAACCCAGGGGAAGAATACACAATGGGTGGGGAGGTAGTAACAACAACAAAACAGGAAAGGGACCTGGGGGTAATCATATCAGATGACCTTAAGGTTAGCAAGCAATGTGAGAAGGCAGTAGGGAGGGCCTGGGGTATACTGGGATGTATAGAGAGAGGCATCAGCAGCAGAAAACAGGAAGTTGTTATCCCTCTGTACAGACAGTTGGTGAGACCCCATCTGGAATACTGTGTCCAGTTCTGGAGACCCCATCTCCGCAAGGACATAGACAGGATAGAGGCAGTCCAGAGGAGGGCAACTAAAATGGTGCAGGGTCTGCAAGAGAAGTCAGAGGAGGAGAGACTAAAGGAGCTTAATATGTATAGCCCTTGAGGAAAGAAGGGAGAGGGGACATGATAGAAACTTTCAAGTACCTCAAGAGAATCAACAAAGTCCAAGAGGTAGCATCTTTCAGAAAAAGACTTGCAAGAACAAGGGACACAATTTAAAGATAGAAGGAGGGGCGGTTCAGGGGCAATGTGAGAAGTATTATTTCACAGAGAGGGTAGTGGATGCATGGAACAGCCTTCCTGAAGAAGTTGTGGAGTCTAAAACTGTGGGAGAATTCAAGAATGCATGGGACAGACATAAGGCAATTCTTGTGGGGGGCAGGAAGATATAGGCTGTTGGTTAAATAGGATCTGCGGCCTATCCTGTAGGTAGGGAAATGGGCAGACTAGATGGGCCTAGCGGTCCTTATCTGCCGTCAAAGTCTATGTTTCTATGTCTATGTTTCTATGTCTTGTTTAATTATGCCAATATGTTACTGTATATACTGAACATTGCTTTGCCTTTGCTTTATCAGATTACTATGCTTTTTTTTTATTATTGTTACTGTGTACTTATACCTTCCCCCAGGTCACATCTGGAAACAAGCTATGTGGCTCAGTATGTCTTTTCTGGTAAATCTCTTTAAATAAATAAATACATTTAATTTCAGTAGGGTCCTGCTCCTGTCACTTCTATATATTGGTGGGCTGGAGCATGGGGAGGTTAAGTGACTTATTCAAGGCCACACAGTGAGAATTTGGGTCCAGTGCATAGCAACTTGTGATTTCCCAGCTCCCAATTCGATGCTCCGACCCCCAGATGACACTGCAACCCACAATAGGGTACTTGAAAACAGGAGCATGTGTATCTTGTCATTTATGTACAGCTGAGGATTACTCAGCAACCAAAGTTGTATAATGCCCTATTTGATATATTATAATCATTTCCACAGTACAGACTGTGATTTCACAATCAGAAGGCCATGGTTTCAGTTCTTTTCTTTTTTAAGAGGGAAAATACAAAGTTCAAATCAGCTATGTACCAGTCAAATTAAATCTTCATATAGCACACCCTAGCACAGAAATAATCAACTGTTATGAGATTACGATAATACAGAACAGAAAAAAGAAAGAAAGGAACAGAAAGCAGGAGAGAGACTGAAACAAGAAGAAAAGAAGTGGGGAGCAAACACAACCGGAAAATGTTATTGTAGGGTCAGAAGATATATAAACATATAAAGAGGGGAGATCACCTGATGCTGAGATCCGAGTAGCTGCTTCCTGGTTCCACTTCCGTTGCCTAGCGCTATTTTCGGGGTTTTATCGGTAACTTTTACGCGTGACTGCACTCCCTAAACATATTTATTAACACAATGATCTTCCTGGCAGCAGATTTGGTGGAAATGGAAGCCGAAATATGCCTCACCATGCCTAAACATACCCCTCCTGTTACGCCAGAAAAAGGCAGCAAGAGATCCCGGGCCCAATCAGCGGCTGGTACTAGGAAAACTACAGGGGTGGCCTCTGCAAATCCCTCTCCTGATGTGATCCCTCTTACCCTCGAATTATTCTTCCAAGACTTGAAACCATTTCGGGATGACCTTAAATCGGTGGTTAACGAAGTAAAGCAGATTACCACAGTACTAGAGGATCTATCTACCAGAATGGTGGACAGTGAATCTCACCTAATTTCTCTGGAGAAAAAAGCAGAACGCACCAGCAGCCAAGTGGTGGAAAATCGCCAAAGAATTAAGAAATTAGAGCAGAAAATAGAGGACTTAGAGGGGAGGAGTCGCAGAAATAATCTTATAATATGGCTGCCTAAGAAAGAGGAAGGGTCGAATACCATCCTGTTTATACAGAAGCTGATAGAGAAACTGGCTGGTCCTTCCCCGTTTGGCTCAATATACACCATAGAGAGGGCCCACAGAGCCCTTAGGCCGATGCCTACACCTGGTGCCCATCCCCGACCCATAATAATAAAATTTCTGAGTTTCCAGGAAAAGCAGTTTTTTTATGGGGAAGACCAAGGAAATGCAAGAGGTGTTATGGTGGGGGAGGGGGGGGAATAATTCGTATTACCCAAGTTTACCAGCCACTGTAAGGCAACGAAGAGCCCTATTCCAGCCTCTAGTTTCAAAGCTCATTGCTGCAGCAGTGAAATTTCGCATGGGGTACCTGGCACGCTTGCAGGTACTTATTTCAGGAGCCTGGTCGCCCTTTGAGGATTTCAAGTGTGCTATAGTTGCCCTGCAAAAGGCCTTCCCAGATCTGTTCCCTGCTCGCTGAAATGATAGAGAAGACTTGAAGGGATGCTACTAGTTCTCTGCGCTTGCATTTAAAACTAGCATGATGGTTCTGATTCATAATCAGTGAAGTACTGGTACCCGAGGACTTTTATTCATACAGGGACACACCGTGATTGTTTTGGAAGCCGATGGACTCACTGCATGTTACCAAATAGTTTTATTGTGATGGAAGCAAGTCCTAGTTGGTCCTCGTATTATTTGGTACAGCGCACAAAGCGCGACTTACAGGAAAGACTGCTTCAAATTTTCAGAGAGTTCCTGATTTTGGTTGAGATTAAGTGTGAATTTTGTTTTTCTTTTGGAATCGTGTAGCTTTTTGCGTTTTTCAAGTAGGACTGCTACAATTAGTGGAGTGTTGGTCCCGTAATGTGACTGAGTGTGCCACTAAAATGGCACAAGAGGGCGCTATAGTTGTATTTTTGATTTCTCTGGCTTTCCAGGTAGTGCTCGGTTCGGCACATCCCAAATGAAATTTTTAGTTCTTAGGGCAGTCCAATTGTTTACTTTTCTGGGAAATAGGGGTTCTTTCATGTCTTCCATTTCTAAACTAGAGTTTAAATACCCTTATGCTCTTAAGCCAGCACAATCTTGGGCTGTCTGCCTCTAGTTAAGTTGATTTCTTTCACTTTTTCCTTCTAAGCCCGATGTTTAGACAACAGCTCGTGTTAAGACCCTTCAGGGTTGTATTTAATACTGTTTAGCTTACATAACCTCCTATATTCCTGTTAGAAGTTTTAATCACATTGGATTTCCGGGCAGGCAGTTTGTTACCCTTCTTTAAGGGCGGGGAGATGGATGGGAAAGGAAAGCTTAGGATAGCATGCATAGTGGATTCCAGATAGTTAGAGGGTTCGCAAGGTGTAATGGTAAGGGAGGGTGGACAATGCATAAGTTCTGTCTATTCATTTTCGGGAGGGTGGTTGGGGGGGCATTAATATTGAGCACAAATTCCAAAAAGGTTTGGGTTCTCATAGAGTGGTCAGGTCAGGAAGTTACAGTTATCCTTGGCCGGGTTAGCTTATCTGGGAAAGATGGCTAATCAAATTACCATAGCTTCCTGGAACGTAAAAGGGGCCCGGAAAAGAACCAAGCAGTGCCAAGTACTAAAGCATTTAAAGCTTCTGAGTATTGACATTGTTTATATGCCAGAGTCATATTTGCTAGATTCAGAAGCTTCACAGTTACGAAGGCAACAATTCAGCCAATACTTTTCTGCAAGGGTTTCTACCCAAAGTGCGGGGGGCGGTGATTCTTTATACATAGAAGGATACCTTTCAGGATGATCAAGGAGGTCAAAGATCCCTCAGGTAGATACTTACTAGTACATGGTTTGCTTTTCAACAAAGAGATCCTGCTAGGTAGTATTTATGGCCCGAGTCAGGACACACCTAGCTTTTTCACACAATTAATACAGGTGCTATTGCCCTTTATTTCTCTACCCATGATCAGTGGGGGAAATTTCAATTTAGTTTATGACTCCTCAGTTGATAAAATGTGTCAGCAGAGAAAGGGCCTATCCCCTGCCCAGAGGGCATTTAGAGAGCTAACAGATCAGGTAGGACTCTGCGACATCTGGAGGGTGTTGCATCCTCATGAGAGGATGTATACCTACACTTCCCCTGTCCATCACTCTTCCTCCAGAATCGATTACATTCTCCAATCCCATTCATTAATATGGGGGGTGATAGAGGCTGAGATATTACCAGGTCCCCTATCTGATTATTTATTAGTTGCCTGTCAATTGTCACTACTTTCATTACCCAACAGGGGGTCAAGGTGGAAATTTAATGATCTACTGCTCCTGAAGTCGGATTTAGTTAAACACATTCAGGAGCATATCCAAAGATATTATGGACACAACTTTGACCCCTTGGGGAGACCAGATATGCTATGGCTGGCTTTCAAAGCCTATATGAGGGGCATTTTAATCAGTATGGCTACCCATAGGAAGAAAATGGCTACCTTAAAACTGTCTCAATTACTATCTAGAATGAGGGAGCTAGAGAAGAACCTTTCCTCACAAACCCGGGAGTCAGACAGGAATTAATCAAAGTAAGATCTGCATATAACGAAATTTTGAGGAGAAAGTGGAATACGCCATGTTAAAGACCCTGGCATCCTATACCGACCAAGGGGGAAAAGGCAGGGTGCTTGTTAGCACTTAGGATCAAACAAATGGAGTCATCTCGATATATAGCCTCGATAACCTCCAGGGCAGATGGTACCTCCGAAACCCACCCCAAAGACATTTTAAAGGAATTTGCCAGTTATTACAAGGACTTATATGATCCTATGCCAGCCCCCTTTCTGGAACAGGCCATATGTAAGTACCTGAAAGGTGCCAATTTACCCCAATTGTCCGAGGACCAGAGGAATCGTCTGTTAGCCCCCATTTCTGATGATGAAATTTCTGAGGTGCTGGAGAATTTACCAGCAAATAAAGCCCCGGGGGTGGACGGTTTTTCCGCCAACTTTTACAAAAAGTTTAAAAACCATGTAATCCCGATGCTTCTCCCCTTATTTCAACAGATTATATCAGGGCAACTGGTAGATGCCTCTCTGTTCGAAGCTCTTATAGTTCTAATACCGAAACCGGACAAGACTCTCGACAAGGTTACCACCTATAGGCTCATCTCCCTTATGAATATAGACATAAACATTTTATCCAAGGTGATGGCAGATCATCTTAATACTGTAATTAATACTTTGGTAGGCCCTGAACAGGTCGGTTTTATGCTGGAAAAGTTATCTTCGGGTCATATGCGTACCATGTCGCACGTCTTCTCGGTGTGTAGGGATGCACCCTATCCTGCTGTATTGGTTTCTCTGGATGCCAAGAAGGTGTTTGACAGGGTAAACTGGCACTACCTGTTCTCCACTCTCAAAGCCTTCGGTTTCCCAGTAGAATTAATTGAATGGATCAAGGCCCTATATCGCTTCCCTTCAGCTCGTGTTGCTTGCAACGGGGTGATCTCAGAGGTGTTCATGCTGCAGTCAGGAACCAGACAGTGGTGCCCCTTATCACCATTGTTGTTTAACATCTATCTGGAACCATTAATCCACAAATTGTTAGCTTGTCAAGCGGTGCAGGGGATCCCTATTCACCCGTGTGAGGTGAAGGTTTTAGCATACGCGGACGACCTGCTCCTTCAGATTGCAAATCCCAAGGTTTCCATACCCCCTATGTTAGACATTATCGAGGAGTTCAGCAGTATTTCAAATTACAAATTAAACGTTAACAAAACCATAGTTTTTCCTTTAAATCATAAGGTGCTTAAGGCGGATATTCTGGCCTTGGGGCTAAGTTTTAAATATGCGTCATTGAGATACCTGGGTATTGAGTTAACCAGGTGTGCTGGACATATTATCAGGTTAAATCTTGACCCCCTAGTCCACACAATTTCCCAAGATCTCAGTAGATGGTCATCCCTTCCCCTGTCTTTGTGGGGCAGAATAAATCTAATCAAAATGAATGTTTTTCCCCGTATTTTTAACCCCCTCTCATTGCTTAACATCTGGCTTCCTATGTCATGGTTTAATACATTTCAGTCTCTTATTACTAAATTTATCTGGCATAATAAACCCCCACAGATAGCTTATTATAAATTGACTGCCCCAAGACAAAAGGGGGACTTCGTCTCCCTCACCTTCCTTCTTACTTTTGGGCTAGTCATATTAATAAGTATCTAAATGGCTTACGTTGGACAACCCACATGATGCCCCTGCCTGGCTTAAAATTGAGCTTACTTTAATTCGTGGCCTAGAACCAGAGGGTTTATTATTTGCTAAGCAGAGATGTCTTCCGTTAAAAGTTAGGAACCCCACTATTATAACCTCTTTAAGGATCCACGCCCAGATTAAGAAGAATAATTTTATTATGGACAATGGTGAATGGCTCCCAATCAAAGACTTAATTAGCCGTTTGGGAATCCCTAACATACAGTTTTCGAATCTTGCAATTACGACATTCTTTAAGGAAAGTCTTAGGTAAAACTCCTTTTGTGGTGAATAGTATCCCTTTTTGTCAAGAACTTTTAAAGTTTTGCGGTCGTCCCGGTCCAGTCTCGACAATTTAAAGTACTATTCATAACTGGAAATTTCCCGACTGTTCTGGGCCTACTGATGTATGGATCTCCCTGTTTCCAGATTATAATATAGAGTGGCTGAAACTGTGGCATAACTGCCATAAACTTGTGACTCAAGACAGGCTTAGATTAATGCAACTGTATATCCTGCATATATTATTCACCTTCCCGGTTATTTAAATTGGGCCTTAAGCCCGCTCCAACTTATTCCAGGTGTCTGTTGGAGGAAGGAACAATTATTCACATGTTTTGGTCTTGCTCCAAAGTGTCTCCCCTGTGGACTATCATTAAGCAGTCAACTGATCCCCTTCTGGGGCTTAACGACTTGTTTAGGCCTGCAGTGTGCATTATGGGTGATCTCTCCGAGGTCAAAGTTCGAGTTCACAAATATCACATAACTCTTATAGCCATGTCAGTTAAAAAAACTTATCTTAAGACACTGGACTGACCAAAAGGAGATCACTTATAATGAATGGCTGTCCGAGCTTCTGGCGAATCTTAGCACCAAAAGGGCCATTGTCAGCCTTAACAATAGAATGGAGCAATTCAAGAAAATCTGGGATCCCTTCTATACCCTGTACTCTTTACAATAAGCTCAATCCGGCTATATGGCCTCTCTGTGCCCAGGTTGTTAATCTGGTACTCAAAATAGTGTCAAGATGACTGTACGATGGACTTTTAGTGCTCAATATGGGTGGGGAGGGGGAGTGTTGTGGTTTTGAGGGGGCTGACTCATGTTTCCTATTGTCTAATGTACCATGCTCATGTTCATGTATGTTTGCCATTTATATGTTGAGGTGGAAAATATTAAAATTGTCTTAATAAACTTTAAATAAAAAAAAAAACATATAAAGAGAGAGCATGAAAACTGCTAATTCAACCTTCCTGCAATATATCGATGGAATGGTTTCAAAATCCTGTTAATTGTATCTATACATTTATATTAAAATAATAGTGTGTTTTTTCCTGTTTATAAATATCCACCATAAAGGTAAGATGTTTGAGTCGACAGTGGATCTTTGTCTTTCTATTTCAATAGTATACATTATTTCGCTAAAATGAAGGCAATTAATACCAGTTTAATTTTTTACTGTGGGATCCTATTTGGAGAGTCAGTTAATCCTAAAATAATAAGTTCTGATGAGTTTGACAGTTGAATACCCATAATGACAAATAAAAATGCTAAGAATTTTGGGCCCAGAATTTGAAAGATGTGGACACCGAAGCAATAAGTGGATCAATGTTCCAGCGGTGGTAGGTCATCTTGTGCAAACGTTAGGAATCTCAGGGTTCATTTTATTCAATTTTTATTTATTTATTTTATTCTTCAGAAAATAGCCTTTGAGAAAAATACTCTATTTCAAAGGTTCCACGTCAAAATAAGGTACACGAACAATACAACAGAAACACCTCAAAATATGACCGGTCCACTGCCAACATAGTATGAAGGTACAATAAGGACTACAAAGTACAGCTATACATGTGGTTATAAAATTCAAGTGCAGGATTAACAAGTCAGTTGGAAATAAAAAAGTGGCAGGAGGATACAGTACCATTGTAAAAACAAAGATATTGGTGTTCTTTCATGGAGCCCAGAAGGCATTCAGAGAACTTACTGATCAGCAAAGGAACAGCAGCCAGAAACAGGCATTGTCATGAAGTAAGGGGAGAGGGGTGTGGATTTGTTAGCATAGGAGTAGGGATGCCTGTTGGAGATGTGGGCAGGAGCACCCAATTGATAACCCAGAGAGACCCGGTGGCCCCACAGAGAGGCTGAGGTGCAGGGTACAGAGAAGTGGTGATATGACAGATGGGGGAGAGGGGGGACACAACATTCTCAGCCACTTTGTACTTGATAGAGTGGTTAGCCTGGCTTACCTACAAGCACAGGTGCCAGTGTCAGTGAGGTGCTGCTTCAGTAATAGTATAAATGCAGTGAGGCTGGTGTTGCTAGTTATGTGTGTAGGGATCTCATTTAGCCATGGGGTGCTCTGTAGGCAAAGGACCTTTGAGCAGGTGAGGCTTTCCTGAATGTGGTTGTGCCCCTGGTGTGGTAAGAAGAGTGACTAGCCTGCAGCAGGAGTTTGAGATGGGGGGAGCAATCCTAAGTAGGATTTTCTTGCCCAGAGGGCATGTCTGGTACTTTATTCTGTTGTTGAGGTTCAGCCAGTTGGTTCGTTCATAGAGTGAACAGGTGTGTGACCTGCTGTCAGCTCCCAATATCAGTCTGCAGCCTTATTGAGGGCTATCATAATTCGCTGGAAGTGCTGTGTCCAAGGCAGACCCATACAGTACCAGGCCATAATCGATTATAGACAGCATGGAACTGGATACTGAAATATGAAGGGCAGAGGGCGTGAGGTATTATTTGTGCAAAACCTCCAGTTTGACATTGACTGTTTTGTCAACATGGTCAATATGCTGAGCATAAGAAAGGGTGTCATCGATGTGAACCCCAAGGTACTTGAACGTGCGTACCTGTTCTAGGGGGTCGGCCTTGTTATTGACTATTGTCAGGTCTGGCTACCTACCTTACCCCACAGAATTTCTATGGGGTAAGGTACGTGCCATGCAGACAATTACATAGCATCTTTTGAAACTTGGTTGCCTTTACCATGTCATAAACATTGTGGAGAATTATGCTCCATTCTTTGTCCTGGAAAGTAACACCAGTATACTCTTCCCATTTTGATTTCAACATATCTGGGTCTAGGGTATTTTCTTGGAACAGGGCATTGCATAACCCTGAAATTAATTTGGGTTTATTGCAATGGTTGATCACACTTTCTTCAGTACAAGAAGCTTGAGGTGCCATGCCTAGGTCTTGATATGCTGAATGAAATGCCTTAATTGAAAATAATGAAACAGGTGGATGTGTGGTATGTTATAGCTAGTTTGGAGTGAGTCACATGGAGTGAAGCAGTTATTCACAAAACAAGATTGGATTTCAATGAGACTTAATGACTTCCAGAGTGCAAAACCATTGTTGGATACAGATGGGGGGATTCCAATGCTCAGAAATAGAGGGGCGAAGAGTGAAATATGGTTCTGTTGATGAAATTATTTTTGAGCTTTAGTCCAGCAATTGTATACTGTCTGAGTGGCTTTATTGTGAATAATAAGATTTTTTTTAGTATAATAAGCGGAATGTAATATGTGCTTTAGTTTCTGAAAAAGCCCCAGCTGTAAGTGAACTATAAGGGACAAAGATTCAGTTTTCATATAAATGTCCTTAAAGAAAGTCAGCCCACCAGTGCAGCCATAGTGCTACTGCTTGTGACACTGATGACACGAGTTTGGTAGTGAACTCAGGTCATCAGCAGGGTGGGGGGTGGGAGTCGAGCATCATTAGGGCTGCTGTGCCTCGTGTACCCCTGACCCCTACTGGCAGCTGGGGTTTGGGTGGCCAGAGACAGTAAATCTAGGGTGGGAGGAGCAGCGATTGCCAGTGTCTTACACGCATAGGGTCACCTAAGCAATATTGCACATCTGCCCTCCTAGGGGACAAGTAATAAAGGAGAAAAAATGGCTGGCCAGTATGATGTGACTGCCCCCTTGCAGGCTGTGCAGCCAGCTCTATGGTGTGCCTCCCATCCAAGATCCATTTCGTGGCTGTTGTGCCACCTCCACCATGGTGGTGAGGGGGATGAAACAATGGAAAGACAGGCGCTATATGGTAACCCCATATGGAGCTAGGGTGATGGGGCTGGGCAGGTTGGTCTCTGATGATGGGGCCAGTCCTGGACAAAATAAATAGCATGAACTGCACATAATAAATACCCTTAAACAGATTTGTTTTCAGAAACAAATTTACAGGTGGCCTCAGTGGAACTCCAATACACAAAAGTCCCCCAAATTTAAATTTCAGGACCTTCTATTTTTAATTACTGAAGACATTTTCATTAAAACTGCTTTTTTCTATTAGATTTTTATCTGTTCCCACTGCTTATTCCTGCCTTGAAATCCCACCCCTCTGCTTGTGACAAACCAATATGTCTCCACGGAAACCATCCTGATGTCACAAGCAGAGTATTATGACTTCATGACCAGTATAAACAGTGGGAAGAAATGATGATTACAGTGTAAAGCGCCAGTTATCATGCCAGTATCTGTTATAATTAATCAATAATGCATGACAGGGTGTGTGTTGTGCTGGGATGACATCACGCCTTGGGTAGTTGGTCATGCGGCCGCAGGCCCAGTGCATCCAACACCCGAGAAGTGATGTTATCCTGATGACACACACCCTGGGGTGCATTATAGCTATTGTACATTTGCTAGTTGTTATACAGAATAAAAAAAAAGTAAACAAAATCATTTTAAAAACATTTTTAGTTGATTTTTTTAGTTTTGTTTTTTAAGAAAAAATGTAAGCAATCAACAGAGCCATCAATCAAGACCTTCACAGTGAGGCTATGCTGGGATAACATCACTGTTGAAGGTGGCCACTGACCAATCAGGATGAAGAATTTTTTGCTGCCATTGTTTAATTAAGTGATAACATTCAGTTAGCTGGAGTGTAATAAGGAATAGCCGACTGAAGTGGATGATTAAATGCCGAGGCTAAAGCGTTTAATCAACCACTGAAACCAGTTATTTTGAGTATATTCCAGCTAACCGAATGTTATTACTATTATATGACTAGGATTTTGAAAGTGCTGTGGTGGTTTTCAAGTGACTTGCTCAGGGTCACACAGTATGCAAGTCGGGGCTCATGGGATTCAAACGCAGTTCTCCAATCTCCCGGTTTATTGTTCAGAGCTCTTATCCACTACACTATACTCACCCCCAGGAAACAATTGAAGAGGAGCATGCCTTTGTTCCTCCTTGTTTGTCTGTGGACTAAATGGATAACCTACTATGGGCGTGTCTGAAATGTGGATAACCTACTGTGGGTGTAGCCAGAATGTGGATAACCTACTGTGGATGTCGCCAGAATGTGGATAATCTACTGTGGGTGTGTCTATAATATGACTGTAGTAGTTTGTGGGATAATAACTGACAGTTTTCCTGTGTTCTGATTGGCTTTGAACAGATACCTGTTGTATAATAAAGATTATAAAATGGGTAAGAGAGACAAGACCTGTGATTGTTCAAATGAGATCACATGACTTTGCTTTATTCTGACACACCCAGCTACCCAGACCTCACCTACCTCCCAAAAGGGAGAGACCTGAGTTTACTTTCAAAACAGGGTTGTCAGCACAGCTGGGCCATGAGGGTGGCTGGAACTCAAACTTTTAGCATGTTAAGAGGCTGGAGTCCTGTTGGTGCCAGCAGTGTTTTTTATTTTTTTTTATTTTGCTGGAACCTGGAAATACAGTACTGCAACAGAACGCTATGTAACAAAGGTTGGGGTGGTGGTGGTTGGGATGTCAGCAGTGTCACTGGCTCAGTAGATAGCATGCTTGCCTCTGACACCAAAATATCAGATGGTTGTGGGTTCTAGCTTCACACCAGGTGCTTGGGGTGATACCACTAACTGACACTATAGAACAGTATGGTGGGGGGGCTGCTGCACTGTTGAGATGTCATTTTATGGATGAGACTTTAATCCGAGGTCCTTTCTGTTCGTCTCTGGTTACTGTCCAGGTGGAAGTAAAAGATCCCATGGCACTTACCAACAAACTGGTGTCATGGCCAGCATTCTCCAATCAATAAAACAGGGCCATGAAACACACACACACACACACACCAAGGACTGAGCTGGAAACAAGCTCTCAAAACGTAGTGTGCCTTTCCTGGCAAAAAACTGTAAATAAGTAAATAAAAATAAAAATGCTGTGTGACTATGTTCTGCTGATGCCCACTGTGACTGGAACCTTTCGTTCCTCCATTTGACGGGGTGGATGTAACCCTCCTCTGGCCATATGGTCATCATGGAGCTGGAGGGAGGTGATTCACCCCTTCATCGCCCCCCCCCTGCTAATCCCCTACTTATGGGGATGTTGATGCCAGGACAGCTGCCTCAGTGGAAGCACATGTATGTGTGCACCCTGCCATGTGTGCCGCGACATCCTCCCCTCCACTCTGTCTCCTGCACTATCCCTTCTACTCCTATATGTAGCAGTGACAGAACGGGGCAATGCAGCCTTTCCTCTCCAGAGGAGGAGGAGGAGGACATCCTCTCAGATGTTTGATTCTGCCCCCCCCCAAGCTAGACCCTGTCATCCCAGGCTCATTCCCGAGCCCAGGTCATTGGCCTCGTGAGTGGCACCCCTGTCACTTCGCCAGTGGACCAGCTGACTGGATTCTTTCTTTAAAGCAGCAGTGTATGACTGCATGAACATTTTGACTTATTCTTTTTTAGATTCTTCCTTATCTCCAAACTTGTATGATAAACTTTTTTCCCCATTTTGAGTCTGCTTTAACACTACTGTTTTTGCATTTGAAATAACAAAAGGAGCACTCCTTTTAACCAACGGCTGTCAGTAGATTTGGAATGTATAGGAATTTAGGATGTGTCTAGAAGTGCATGGCATGTTTTCATCGGCATTCTTTGTTTTTGAACATCACTTTTCTTGTGACTATAATGAACTAGCATGCAGCAGACACTGGTCCCTGACCTTATGAGACAATAGGTATATGGGAAGATTGATACAAACCTGATCAGAGCTATATCAGTAGGAGCATGCCTTTTATTATTTCAAATGTAAAAAAAAAGTACTAAAGCAGACTCACACTTTGGGGGGTGGATACTGTACAAGGCAGGAGATAAGCATCTATCTAAAATGGAATAAAAAAAAAATAGGTCAAAATGTTCACCAAAACATGCACTGCTGCTTTAAAAGTACAGAGTAAATATGTGGCCCCAGACCCCCCACCCCATTAACAGGGTCTTAGTAAAGCCTAAACGGGCATAGTAAATCTGTCCCTGCTGCTCCTTCTCTGTTTCCCACTCACTGAATAGCATCACCCTGTTCGCTCGCATTTTGCCTACCATTTAAGGGAAGGTTTTTCCCTGAACAAATTCCATGCAGATTGCATGGTAGGAATATTCTTCTTGTATTTCCTTTTCATTGTAAACAGCATTTTTTTTTAAATCTTGCATGCCACACAACGTGAATCAGCTAGCTTGCTTTCCCCAAGAAAATATACTGCATCTCGATCTTATTGTGACATGGTAGTCAAATTTTACTACACTATAGCATACATGTGATATGTCCAACTTGCTTAAGAGGGAGATTTGGGTCAAATTAGTAGGGAGATTGGCCTACTAGTAGGGAGATGCTGTGACGTCATGAGTTTGTCCTTATATGCCGTCAAAAAATAAGAATAAAAGCATTTAATATATTTCAGTTTGTCAAGAATAAGCACTAAAATGAATCAACAACTAGTTGTACAACATTATTACTTACATTGTTCATCACTAATTTACTTTTTATGTGTCTTTATCTGCCAAAAACAAACATGAATATGTATTTTGGACATAATTTTACTTAAGCAGGAGATTTTGTTTCCGGGAGGGAGAGAGGGAGTTCAGTGAAAAAAACAGGAGTCTCCTGCGCAAAGAGGGAGATATCACATGTATGCTATAGTACTGTAGGGCTAGTGGCCGGCTATTACTGATCAGAACCAGACTATTTATATATTGTGGTGAACAAGCCTTTTTCAGTTCTAATTGGAATAGGATAAAACAGTTCCAAAGAACCTTGTTTTTGACATTCTTTTTAAATCCAGTGACTTTCCATGTGCAGTTTGTACATATTAAAATGCATATACTTGCCTATCTAGCCCATGCTAACAGCTGATTTCCGTTTCAAACCACTCAAACTGTTTTTTGTAAGTGGAAGTTCTTTTTAGCCCCAAATCTTAGAACTAGATTGGTTCTGGGAGGGTCCTGTCTGTAGACCCAGTTACTCCCTACCCAACTTTTTAAGAGCAACATCTGGCCACATCATGATTTGTGGGCTGGCTTCTGTGCCCAGTCCCTTCGTGTCTTGAATATGTATTAATTCATTAATATTAATTAAAAGAGAAGGTAAGCATACTGGGCCCCACATCCTCTGAAACCTAATAAAAAAGATCTTTCAAATGAGACACTTGGACGTACCTTTAGGTGTCTGTGGCTCTAAGATATAAATATTTAAATCATCTGTAAATGTAATCATGGCAGCAGCCATGTCATGGAATCTTGAAAGAGAAAGTGATGTCACTGAGGAGAAAGATGCACTTAACAACATACAACTTGCCCCTCAGTGACATCACTTCCTGTTTCAAGATTCCATGACGTGGCTGCTACATTAATTTAATCTACAGATGAGCTCCAGACTGGTGATACCTAAAGGCAAGCCTAAGACCGCACGTGAAAGACAAATTTATGGGCTTTCAGAATTCGAGAGCACTGGCATGCTTTCCTTCCCCTAATTAATTGTAGGCAGCCTAAGGCAAAAAGACCACAAGGGCAAGAAGAGGAATGGCTCCTTGGATTTTGAAATGGCTGTTGTCCTGTGCTCTGTGAGCTCGTTAACACCTGCTTACATAGTCCTTATGCTGTCTGTGCCCATACTCCTCCACCCTTTCCATTTTTCTCTCCTCTCACCCTCCCCCGCCTGCCACGTACTGGTCTTATCCCAGCCTACTCCCCCTTCCCTCTGATTGGTATGCAGTCAGTGACTGGCTGCACTGGCTTGTCTGTTGGCTGGGTTGCGGTTGTCAATTTTCCCTTCCCCATCTCGGGCACTCTTGTTGGTTGTTGTTGCTGCTCCCATCACTGGTGTTATGGATATTTCAGAAATAGGAGGCAGTATAGCATAGTGTGTAAGGGCACTGAGCTGCAAACCTGGAGACATGGGTTTGAATCCCATTAGCCCCCACTTGCATGCTGTGTGACCTTGAGCAAGTCACTTAACTTCCCTGTACTCCCAGGTCACACATGGAAACAAGCTCTGGCTTAGTGTGCCTTTCCTGGTTAAATAATTTCCCCTTTTCCCCCCTAAAACTGCTTTGATGAAGTAGATAAAGCTGTTGCCATTCCTAGTTTGGATTTAAGTTCAATAATTTCTCTTTCTAAATTTTTAACTGATTTAGCATTTACTGAAGCTATTTCTCCCACTGCTTTAGTATCTTTCTCCAGCTTATTCAGTTTACTGTTATTTTGTCTTAGACTTATCAAAATCATGAAAGATTTATTCACTTCCTTAAAGGTTTAATTTTTTTTTTGTTTTATGGTGGGGGCTGGTCTGGGTTTTGAGGTTGAATGTTGCTCTGTAGGAGCCCCTTCAGAAACCACTGACCCCAACATTGCTTCAGCACTCCCAGACATGCTGTGCGAATCTGAAGTCTGTGTTTGAGTGAAATCCAAAACTGAAATACAATCAGTAGTAGGTTTTGGAGTTGACTGTCTTTTCTGGTCGCTTTTCCCGGTATTGGAATTTGGTTTCATATACGCACGCAACAGGGCTGGTAGCTTCCCAAGGCTCTCCACAATGATATTGAAAAGGCAGCAGGCAATTGGACCAACACAATCTTTTTTCTGTGGGTCATTTTAGTCCGTTTGGGTGAAACTACTGACATTCCATTTTTTTCTTTTCACATTCGCTTGCGCGCATCCGCAAGGAACGTCTTGCAACAGTAGGACTTTTGGAGGTGTGTAACCCTCCTTGTCAATGCAGTGCTCAGTGTAGCAGGTGCAACCCTAGGGGACCAATACATGCTGAGCCGAGAATGACAGCAGTTCGGCTGTGTTGGTCTTCACTTCTAAGAAAACGTCCGCTGCAATCAGCGGCGGTGGAAGGATGCAATTTAGCTACCTCACGCCAGTCAACTGTTGTCATGCACAGCTTGGCATGAAATCCTCCCGCTTCCTCCCTCTGCTAATCTCCTCCCTCTCCCTCATTGAGTATTCTCCCTGGCCCCATTGTGTGCCAAGGGATTTAATCCTCTCAGCTCATGTGCCCCCGCACACTGTTGTGGCTGATGGGGGTACCCAATCCCGTCGACTGCAGCCCCCAACAAACAACCGAGTTGGCATGCTGGGAGCCCACCCCAATGCTAATGCCCCCCACGCTTTTGCCTTAGCCGGCAGGTGCCCAATCCCACCGGCTCCACTTCCCCCCCCAACAAACACATAGGTGGCATGCTGGGAGCCTACCTCAGCTTGCCAAAAGCATCTGTTTCTTTTTTTTTTTTTTTTTTAAGTCCTGTGAAAGAAGAAAATGGTCCCTCATTGAGTCCCTGCCCTCCCAACCCATGCCCACCCTCTGCGCACCCACCTCCTCAGCCCCCCATCACCCCATACTTACCTCCGGAACCCGGTGCGATGATCTTCGGTGGACCGGGAACACATCTGCACTCTTTAAAGCCGACCTCGAACTGAGGAAATTCTGGTAAGCTGTATAATGGCATAAATAGTGGTTTTCCAACTTAGGTGGATAGCTCTGCCATTTTTTTGACTTTTTGCAACAAATTTTCAACATGGGGTTCTTGATACCCCTTCTCATGAATTCAGTCACTGTCATGGTGTTATTTGTTCCCAAAAGATGATTTTGCGGTCACTACATGGAATCACCTTTTGGAATTGATTAATGAAACAACAGTGTTGGTGTTCATGAGGTGGGCTCTCTAAATGCCTATGTTGCAAATTTGGTGAAAAAATTCCAAAAAATGACTGTTGTACGAGCGTGCGTTGCGCAGTTTCCACGCACTCTCGTAAATTCATGAATTTGTAATATTTTCACTCCAGATTTTCAACATAGAAATATTTCCACACCTTCTTATGAACAGTGCAGCTGTCATTTTTTACATCCTGGCCAAAATGTCTTTTCACACTTATAGTGCAAAATAACGCGGTTGCTGCTGGAAATCAGTGTTTGCTACAGAATAAGACAATCACAGTGACACTGTTCATGAGCAGAGGTCCTAGAATGCCTACGTTGAAAATTTGGTGACAAAAGTCCATAAAATGGCTGTGTTGCGAGCATGCGTTGTGCGGTTTCTACGCACACTTGTAGGTTTGTGAATTTGTAATATTTTCACTCCAGATTTTCAACATTGGCATTTTCCCACATCTCCTTATGAGCAGTACAGCTGTCATTTTTCACATCCTGGTCAAAATGTGTTTTCACACTTCTGACATACAATAGCGCGGTCGCTGTGGGAAATCACTGTTCGGTACAGAGTAACAAAATCACAGTGACACTGTTCATGAGCAGATGTCTTAAAATGCCTATGTTGAAAATTCTGTGAAAAATTTCCATAAAATGACTGTTTTATGAGTGTGCATTACGCAGTTCCTACTCGCACTCGTAACTTCGCGAATTTGTAATATTTTCACTCCAGATTTTCAACATTTGCATTTTCCCACACCGTCTTATGAACAGTACAGCTGTCATTTTTCACATCCTGGCCAAAATGTGTTTTCACACTTCTGGCAGAGAATAGCGCGGTCCCTGTGGGAAATCAGTGTTCGGTACACAGTAAGAAAATCATAGTGACAGCGTTCATGACCAGAGGTGACAAAATGTCTATGTTGAAAATTTGGTGAAATAATTCCACTGAATGACTGTGTTACAAGTGCGCATTCCGCAGTTTCCACACAGGCTCATTCCCTTGAGCACAACCAGGGCGTTAGGGTTCCTAAGACAGACACTTAAGAAGTATGAGGGTGAAATGTTGATCAGATGCAAGAGGAGTTGCAGAGAGGTACTCTGTTGGGATATGGATGCTGAAAGGACATGGATACAATGGAGGGGGCCTGCATAAATGCCAAACACCAATGCAAATACCAGCAAGCGAACGTTCGGCATTGACAAATGCTTGTTTCTTTTTTGCCATTTCTTCCTTTCTTAGATAATGTGGGTGTTGATGTACTAGGCTCCATGTGAGTTCCAAAGAATGTTTTAGTGAAGTCACTGATGATACAAACAGGTACACTGCTCACATTTAATGGTGCCACTGAATTTAGCAATTTAGCATCCATGTAGTTGCCCTATTTTAAACAGATTTTAGTGCAGAAAGGTAGCGCGAGTGTTCGTCAGGTATTGCAAAAAGAACAGGAACGTTTTAAAAGTGTTTTTTTTTTTAAATTCTATCTCTTCACTGTCTTCAGGCAGAGTTAGACTGGTCCACCCAGATGCCTTGAAATTTTCAGGTGGGCTCCCTCTTTTGAGTACCTGGCCACCTTCTGAACTCTGAAAATCTTTGCATTTGTTATCTATTTTCTAATTAAATGGCATTATTTGGGCACTGCCAATACATTTAAGATGCAAACATAGGGCTAATGTATCAAATGTAAGAGGAATACTGATAAGAATGTGTCACCCTGGACCCTCACATATTGATTTTCCAGGTGAGCCCCTGCATCAAATTTCCAGGTGGGCCCCTTGTGCCCTAGTCTGACCCTGTCTTCAGCGAACTCTTTCTAGCATCCTGTTTACCTCCGGACTCTACCTCCCACCTGAGACACTTCCTACTCCTCGCACCAGCTCAACAGATCCCCCGGCTCTGAACTCCCCCCCTGAGGTGGGGCCACCCTATCTGCCCAGGGTGCTCTATCTACAGTCTAGAGTGCCAGGCTGGGAGAGCGGCCTGGAGAGGAGAGTGCCTGGTGTTGGGAGTGTGGCCCGGGGCAGAGGTGCCGTCGCCTATCTCAGAGGACATTTTTTTTCCTTGTGCTGTTTCTCCTTGGTGTGCAGATGTGCAATGACGTCTGCGTGACCCAAGTCATTGATGTCTGCCGCCGCTCAACCCCCTTGTATGGCCCAGTGCTAGTGGTACCTCTGGTCTCCACCAGAGGTCCCTTCTACACTGAGCGTGCCCCCTAATCTCACCCCGGGAGAGGAGAGCAGTCCATTGGACACTCAATCCTTTCCTTCCCCTGATGACCTGGGCTCTTTCCTGAACCCGGGTCGCCGGCGTGGCTCAAGGTGTGAAATCCAGCACCTCAACCCTCTTGATATCCTTGCTTTGTGTTTTTATTCACACTGCAGATTGCACTGTATAAAATGGTATGTTTTGCTTTTTTTATTACATTTTTATTTATTTATTGACTGACTGTTGCCCCGCCCAAGGACACATCTGGAAATAAGATATTCCTTGCTCAGCAAGCTCCTCCTGGTGAAAAATTCTAAATGAATTAATTTGATTTTATTTTTCAACTTGTTTACCAATGGTAGTCCAGCTGCAATGCAACATCTCATTTCCAGTGGTGTCCTTCCACCCATTTCCACAGCTGGATGGAGTGGAGGCACTAAAAGGATCAACGGCTTGCTCAAGATCGCATTTGGCTCAGGTGGGATGTGAATCTGTGACCTCCCGGTTTTCCAAGCCAGTACACAAACCACAGGACCACACTGTCTCCCAATTATGAGCACTTTAAAAAGGGCCCTAGAAGCTGGCCCAGTGGCATGGAGGGCTGAGGCACTGGTGATACATCATCAACCAGCCCAGGTTCAGGTACAGACCAGAATCGCTTGGGGCCCTGCTAGGGAAAGAAGGATTGACCATCCACAGACAGATCTCCTCCTTCTTCTAAGGGAAGGGCAGTGCTTACCATTGCATGGCTGCCACCTAGCAGAGGTTAAGTCATGCAGCACGCAGTCGCCTCTTAGAGGGCTGGGCACAGGCATTCAAGTGCATTCCGCATCTTGACAACACATGCAAATGCCAACATCCAGGAAGGGGAGAACAACTAGGTGGAAATACCCCCAGCTGACAGAATGACTGACTGCAGCTGCCAAGAGTCACTGCACCTGACAAACCAGGTTCCACCACCAATGACTGGACCAAGTGAGGATCACCCTGACCCTACCAGTGGAGGGTTATCCCTTGGGCTACAAGTGTGCATTGAGGTAAGTCCAGGAAGAAGTCTGGGTGATGTGGCTAGGATGGCTGGCACAATGTGGGTTGGTTGGGACGTAGGGTAAGCAAATAATGGGGAAAAAAAGGGGACCTTTGTCTCAGCTTCTGCACATCTAGGTTAGCACACTGATAACATAAACAACTTTGTCTCTGCTCTGGCACATTTGGGTAAGTGAGCTAATAACATAAACAACTTATCATCTCCTGTACATTTAGGTAAATGCACTATTACATAAAGAGTTTTGTCTCAGCTCCTGTACATTTAGGTAAGTGCACTGATAACATAAAGAATTTTGTCTCAGCTCCTGTACCTTTGGGTAAGCGAGCTGATGACATAAACAACTTTGTCTCTCTTTCATAACCGTATCTGTTTCATGGATGTTGCTACAGTGCCTTCTCTTAACGTACTGGCAAGAACTGTATTCGGGTGCTCTGTCTTACAACCCCCGCCATCATGAAAGGAAGGTGCCAACATGCTTTGGGGCTATGGTTATTGCCAACTGCCACATTAGTGAGTACATTTTTTTCATTTTCTTCTATGTACATATTTTTTCTCTGCGCCATGGTATCAGTCCTTCTTGGGCCATTCCAGTAAACTGCCAACCTTAGCACTGCTGTCCATTGCCATTCATGTAGACAGGGGCCCAGGAATACTGGCGTACATTGTTAACATGGTACATTGTTCTCCCACCCCAGTTTATCTTCCTAACCTCTTTCTGCACACCTCCCTGAAACACTGCGCTAATGCCATGCAACCTCATTGATGCACATCTTCCTTGTGGAGGAAGATGAACCTCTTATACCCTAATGGACAGACTAGGTGGGCCAAGCGGTCCTTATTTGCCGTCAGATTCTATGTTTCTATGTTACTGCAGGGGCTGCTTAAGCTGTGAAATGCCTCACTACCTTTCCCACAGTTAGGAAAAGCATTGCAACGGGCAACATATCCCTCTTAGCAACCAAGGCCAGCCAATCACAGACAACTGCATCTCACTCCCAAATAGGGAAGTCATGGTATCAGGGTTTCACAGTATACTACGGTACTGTGGCAATTTCCGATACCATGATAACTGTTGTTCACGGTGTACCATAGTTTTCAGGCCCTTTGACCAGTTTCTGGGGGTGTTTGTGGGAACAGTGCTTCCTTCTATGCCAACTCTCCTTGATACAAATTTGATGAAACATTTTTTTGTATAAAAATGACTACTTCTGTAACTACATGGTAGTCACAATATTTGTAGTATTACATGCCACGGTTATCATACCATTGACACTTTTTTTAAATTTAACATGCTTCAGCTAATTTTTGTTCACATACAACCACACGATGAGAACAATACATTACACTGTACAGCTGAACAGTACATACACCCAAGTCTCCATCTCTCCCAGGCAGAAACCAATGATGGGGTTGAAAGTCATAATAATATCTCATGGAAATGAGTTCATTTAGCATAAAGTCTGAGTGATACAGCAGTAACAGCAACACTCCATTGCCCGATATTTGACAGGATGCTCCAATACCATTGTACAGATTGTGCATACAGCAGTTTTCATCATTACATTATCAGCTATAAGGTGTGTAATGTTTTCCATCGTTTACAATAGGGTTTGTATTGGTGGTTGATACTAGCTATGGATTTCTTAATATTTAAAGCACCAAGGATCTCCTTCAACCACTCGACCTTCGTGAGGGTCTCATCATCAAGCCAGTACCTAAAAATAAACAATTTAGCTGTGGATGTTATTAAAGGGAAACTAACATGAAATTATAAAATGTATCAATATTGTTACCAATGGAAATCTGCTTTATATAACCTATTGGCTGAACCTGTAACACTTTGCAGGTCAGAATTGTAACCCATTTAGTTGCCCCTCCCTTTATAGCTGCAGGCATCCATTTTCTAAATCACAGGCACAGGAAATGACATCACCTCAGGGGAAAACAGAGGGAAAATACAGTGCTGTTGGTAATTTATAATGAATAATATTTGATCCCCTCAACTCTCAGTGACATTTGCGGTAAATTGTGCTAATGGCATTTTCAGGCATCAGCATCCCTGCCATCTTATAAATTTGTAAAGCCACTGTGTCATGGAGCTACAAGTATATTGCCCTGTTGTAAAACAAAGTTGTGTGCTGCCAGTGGCAACTGTTTCCAAGCTCCTTTGGAGTTCGATTTGTACAATGTTTTGTGACATTACAGTTGAGTGAAATGTTTTGCGCCTGTGTGGTTTGCAAAGAGTCCTGCAAGTACCTGGTACCCTAGGGGCAGATTCTGATGATGAAGGTGGACACAAGCAACTTAGAGGAAGTCTGAAGGAGTGGGGGGGCAGTAAGGAGCTGGAAAAAGATCTAGAGTAAAAAAAAAAAAATGCAGCCAATTCGAAAGAGTATAGAGATCACAAGTATGGGTGTGCCTAGCACAGCCCGTGACAAGACGACAGGCTTTGTTCAGTGACACTTTAATCCTATGGAGGGCAGTATGGTTAGCAGCACCATAGACTGTAATCTTGTAGTCCACTAGAGAGAGGATGCACCATGATATTTATTCTGGTGGTGGGAGAAGAACATGATCTTAGTTTTCTTGTAGTTAAGTACAAGTTTGTGGTCAGAGAACCAGGTTTCAGCTTCTGAGAATACATTTTGGAGGCCATGCTGGAGAGGAGTGAGGTCAGAGTGGCTGCTGAAGAGAACAGCATCATCAGCATAGAGTAGAAGTTTTCTGGAGCAGGCCTTGGGAAGCGAGTTCAAGAACAAGCTGAAAAGAAGAGGTCCAAGGATAGAGCCTTGTGAGACCCCAGACCTCAGAGGGAGGCTGGAGGAGAGAGTGTTGTTAATACGGACTTGCTGGGACCTGCTCTGAAGGTAGTTAGTAACCCTAGGAGAGGCATTGTGAGATTGAAAGTTCCATAGTACAGGGACTGCCTTGGCCAGGTTCATGAACCACATCAATGAGGCAATAGATAATGGAGAACTCACTGGTGCTGTTTTCATGGACCTGTCCAAGGCATTCAACCTGGTAAATCACTGTTTGCCACTCGGGAGCCTTTCAGAAAGGGGTTTATCCACTCTACCACTTGACTGGGTTAAATGTTATTTATCTGACAGAGCTCTGCAGGTGTACTATGGTGGTACTGTGTCTGATACATTGATATTAACACAAGGAGTCCTGCAGGGGCCGATATTGGGGCCCCTTCTTTTTTCAATTTATATTGATAATATCCCTCAAATTTTGACAAACACCCACAAACTACTTTATGCAGACTTGATAACATTGCTCAAAAATTAAATAGTGATTTTATAAAATCATAACATTGGTTAATTAAGTCTAAATTATCATTAAACAGTACTAAAACAAAAAGCAAGTTATTTGGATCAAAACAAAGATTAGAAAAGTCTAGGAAACTTATAACGAGTGACAGTAAGGGTACAAACTTGGAACAAGTGGAATAAATCAAATATTTGGGAGTATATCTGGACACTCAACTGACATTTTCATATCACATAGGAACATTAACTAGAAAAATAAATCAAAAGCTGGGGATGTTATTCAAATTACAGAATTCCCTGACCCTACAAGCCAGAAAAGCATTTGCTCAAAGTATATTACTGTCTCAATTAAACTATATTTCCTTCTTGTTTACAGCAATATCAAAACAAGCAGTGTTAAACCTAACAACAACTTTTCACAGCATCTGCAGATTTACTTATAAATTATCCTACAGTACTCATCACTGTAAACTTTATCAAATAACCTGATGGCCCCCTCCAAATCTGAGTAGTATTTACTTTCTGTGTATCTAACTGATAATATTTTATGGCAAAATGAAAAATCACCACTTTTCCACTGCTAAAAATTAGAACAATAAACCGAGACTTAAGATCAACTGATGGCTTAATAATAAACAAAACAAAGACTAAGATGGGTGACCGAGCATTTTCCATCCAGGCCCCCTAACATTGGAATGCCCTTCCTTCTGACTCAAAAACAGGTGTAAGTCATGATCTGTTCAAAACTAATCTGAAACACCATCTTTTTAATCAGTTACAATGTTCTCGTTATCTTAACTGATATATGTTTATACATTGCTATGCTGTGTTTTATTTGTATTGTAACATGTCTGTCAATCTATCCTAAACTTTTATAACATTTTGTAACATGTTTGAACTTAATTGTGCATATTCACTATTTTGACTGTAAAAGAAATGGTCTTGGGTTGCATATGAAAAAGGTCCTCAGGCCCATATGTTTACCCAATAAACAAAAGTTAAAATAAAAAAATAAAATAAATAAAGATACTCCCAAAGAGAGGAGGGACCTGGAGAGGAGGGAATGATTTGCAGTGTCGAACACCTTAGTCAGGTCTATGTTCACAGACCCAACTAGGTGTCCCCTGTCAAAAGACTGGTGAATAAAAGAGGTGTATTCCAGAAGAGCAGAGGTGGTATTGTGGCCCTTCTGGAAACCATGCTGTTCTGGGTAAAGTAGACTGTGTTTGGTTAGATAGTCAGAGAGCTGTTCAGCAACTATTTTTTCAAGGGCCTTGGAAAGTGGAGGCAGGATAGAAATGGGATGGTAATTTCCCAGAAGAGTGCGATCACCACCTTTAAAAATAGGCATGACAATGGTGGATTTCCAGAGTGATGGGAACTGACCAAGACAAAGGGAAAGATTGAAGATTTTTGTGATAGGGGAGAGGACTGCATCAATAGTCAGATGAAAGAGCTTAAGGTTTAATCACCACTGTGACGTGATTTACCCAAGACCTTGGAGAGAAAAGATTTGGCCTCTTGGGTAGAAACAGTTTGGAAATGAAAAGGTGGGATGCCAGAGATAGGAGGTGGGTCAAAGTAGTCGGGGGGAAGAATGCTACTGAGGTCTGAAAAAGTAGAGTTGAGAGAGTCAGCAATGACCTGGGGATCCTGAGTAGGGGTACCATCAATGTTAAGCAGGGATAGAGGAGGGGATACCGAAGTCCCATTTAGTTCCCTAAGGTTATTCCAGAATTTCCATGCAGAGCCTCAGGTGGACGTAAGGGTTTCTTGGTAGTAGGAGGCCTTTGCCTGCCTTATCTCCCTAGTGCATTGATTCCTGGCAGCCCTGTACAACTGTCTGTCAGAAGGTCGACCTGAATCAAGAGCTTTATACCAAAGATTATTCAAGCATTGTATACTATCCAGGAGAGCCTTGGATAACCACGGCGAGTCCCATACTTTGACAGTACTCTTCGTGAAGAGGGCAAATAGATCACAGGCATAGTTGAAGATACTAATAAAGTGTGAGAGCGCCGCATCAGTGTTGGGAGATGAGTCAAGTGGGGACCAGTCACAACTGTACAGATAGTCTTTGAGTTTATCAAGCATCCCATTTTTTTAGATGGCATGGATAGGTGACTCTTGAGGGGAATTTTTTTGCCCTAGAGGACCAAAGCCTAAGTACTGGTGAATGATCGCTAAGCACAACAGAGAGAACGGAGACATTGTTAAGTCTGTTTGGTCAGTTTGTAAGAATAAGGTCGATCAGGGTGGATGTCCCAGTTTTATGATCAAGCCTCGTCGAGGAGGCTACAACCTGAGAGCAATGAAGTGCCACTATTGCATCCTTATAGGGAGCAGCAAAGGAAGACAACCAGTTTATGTTGAGGTCCCCCAGTGCGATGATCTCCTGGTGATTAGGTAGGAGAGAGCTATAGTTTAGGACTGCATTGAAAGCTAATTATTTTTCTCAGAGAAGAATGTAAACCGAGCAGTCTAGGAGAGATTTGGAGGAGAGACCTAAAGTGACTTTGATTGTTATGGCCTGGGCACCATGTTCAGAGGGAAAGGTGGAAAATAGAGACCCCTGGAGTGGTCCTTAATATAGATGGCACAGCACCCACCCCTCTTGCCAACTCTATCTGCCTGAAAGATAGAGTAACCACATAGGGTGATTGCAGAGTCAGGGATATTGGGTGACAGCCAGGTCTCGATGACTACTAGTATGTCAGGTTTGTGCAAGGCCGCCCAACCCTGAAGGAGGTCAAGTTTTTTTGCCAGGCTGCAGATACTGATAGCAACAATCTTTAGCCTACTTACAGATCTGCTGGATGGTGAGGAGGAGGGAGCAAGACCTGGGTTTGGGTGAATATTACCAGACAAAAGCAGCAAGAGGAGGGCATGATGGCAAAAGGCAGATTTAAGAAGCTTAGAATGCAGGGACCAGTGACAGGTATGGTGGAAGGGCTTCAATACAACAACAGGGACAGGGAGAAGGTGGACATGTATGCACATAAGAAGGGTAAGAGTGGTGGAGCATAGTGGGGTGGGTGAGGCAGGGGGGTTAATATAAGCACTAAAGGAGGGAACTGAACAGCCAGTTGGGCCAACCTGGACAGAGAAGGGGGCAACAAGAGGGGGAAGGAGGGTGCTGGGTAGGAGAGAGGGGAAAGAGATGGAAGAAAAGGAAGAATGAGAGAGGCAGAAATGAGGAGTTTGAAATTAGGATACATTGGTAGAAGACTTGGTTTGCTGGCCAAGGCACCTAGCTTCACCTGAGCTCTTTCCTTCTAAGACTGCTTGAAAGGCAGAGTAGAGAAACTTACCAGAGCAAGGGAAAAGGATGAAGACTTAGTTTGGCTAAGCAGATTTACTGTGTGGTGGTGTTTTTATTTTTTACTCACAGGGATTGCTACTGTTTGTTGCTAACATTTCATTGCTTTATTTTTCTCTGATTCAAATTGTTGTTGCTGGTATACCTTCTTCTGCATTATTACAAGGTGTGCCTACAGGTGTGTGCTAACAGATTACTCCTGTAATCTTCTGATTCAAATTGTCTTTGCAAGGTATATCTTCTGTTACTGCTTTATTTTCTCTGGAGCAAAGTGTTTCTTACAGCGATATCTTCTCTGAAATTATTACAGGTGGTGCTTTACAGGTTTCACAGTTTTATCTAACATTAGGATAAGCTTCAGGGTTACTGCATTTGTTGTTGACTGATTGTTTCTTGCTCTACCTCCTTGTTCTTTCATCCGTGGTTCTTCTTTTTAGGCAGGGGAAGGGCCCAGCCACCCACCCCCATCCCCAACCACCCCACGCTACACTCCTTTATAGGGTACCACAGTTGTGACATTTCCTGTGGCAGAGCAGGAAGGGGCGGATCAGTGGGGCCTCCACAAGGTGATCTAATTTACAGGGGCACTAGTAATTTAACTTGTTATAACAAGTTAAACAAAGCACAATTAAACCATTACTTGCATTTTGTTTTCCTTTTTTTCTCCTTCTAATTACTCTGACTAGGTTACAAACCCAGCAACTTATTTGGAATGGATTTCATTAACTGCAGGTACTGTGGAACAATTTTCAGAAGGACAGTCTTACAGGATTTAGGACACTGTCCTCCATGCTGGGCCTTTGAGATCTTAGGGCTCAGCTCCGGCAGCATGGGCAGAGATTGCATGCCTCAAATTTCATATTGAAGAGGAAATACATTATAAGAACCACCGCCATTTCCCCAGCATCCAACAGAAAAACCTCGACGCAGAGGGTAGTTGGTCCAGGAGGTTGGCAGGTGGTTAGGAGGAGCAAATCAGGTGCCCCATCACTCTCTGCTCTCCAACACATTACCTCCAAAACCATATAACACTATTAAACAGGTATCTGCCTCTATCTCTGAAATCAAATAAAGAGGCAGAAGACACTGCAGAGCAGGACACTGCGCACAGGAGCTAGCACAACAAAACTCACCCCAAATCAGAAACCAAAACAAAACAAGCACAAAGGAAATCCAAAAACTTCTGATCATAGGAGACTCCATGATTGGGAGTTGATACCCATCTCCAGCCAGGGATGGTCAGATGTCTCCCAGGTACATCAGCATGGAGAGACACTGACCGCATTACTAAATTGTTCACAAAGCAGGAGAAAACATTGATGTCCTAGTACACATAGGGACTAATGATCTCGCCAGCCGTCAGTTGTGGAGACCAAGGAACACCTGACTAGGCTGGGTGACAAACTATCATCTATTTCATCTGGCATCTCCTTCTCTGAGATCCTGCCAGTCTGGGAGAGGGAGCAGATGGATGGAAGGTCAGAGAAGGGGAGAGGGGAGCTAAACATGTGGCTCAAGGGCTGGTGCCAGGAAAAGGACACAGATTTGTAGGAAATGGCAACAATTCTGGGAGGCGAAAGTTCTTTAAATTTGATGGACTGCATCTGACTAAAGAGAGTCAGTGCATTGGGGCAGAAGTTTGGCGTCTTTGCAGAATATTTAAACTAGCAAATGGGAGAGGGTGCAGCACCCCATACGTCAAATGGGAAGAACACCCTCAGCTAGTGGTCAAACAGAATTCAGCATGTTTGCCGTTCATTTGCATCACCAGGTAAGAAAAAAGGTTTGTCTCCCACACGATGCACAGGGGTAATGCCAAACTTCACCCAACAACTAACAACACACCAAAATCTGGCCAATGGAAAATTATTACACAATGCTCACAGCCTGGGAAATAAGATCCCAGACCTGCAGGCAATAATGTCAGAGGCTAAACTGGACATAGTAGCATTGTGAGACGTGGTTTACCAGTAACCACACCTGGAGACTTCAGTACCTGGCTATGTATTGTTCAGAAGAGACCGAGGTGCAAAAGGGGGGAGGAGTGGCCTGTATGTTAATGAAAATATCAAAGCTACAGAAATTCAGAATACATAACGAGCCAGAAGAACTGTGGGTCACCCTGAAACAGGAAATGGGACAGCCATAAGAACTGGGGTTGTCTACAGGCCCCCAGACCAGAGGGGAGAACATAGACACATTACTGTTAGAAGATATACAAAACATGACAGCTAAAGGGAGGTTCTGATAATGGAGACTTCAACATGCCAGATACAGATTGGTCAATACCAGCAGGAACATCTGCCAGAACTAGACTCATAGTGGATTCCCTGCAGGGAGGGCCTCAAACAACTGGTACAGCAACCCACAGAGACAGGGCTATCCTAGATCTAGTACTGACTAACAAAGAAGGGATCACAGATCTCCAGGTAGAAGGTCACCTGGGGGCCAGTGACCATCACATGGTATGGTTCAATTTGGCTACTACATCTAAATCATCCCATTCCAAGGCAAAATATGGGACTTCAGAGGAGCTGACTTTGATAAGATGGCCAACAGAGTTAAGCTAGCCCTGGCAAAAGAAACACAGGTGAGGGGGTACAGGCAAAGTGGGCAAGCATTAAGGATGCAATACTTGAAGCAACATCCCATTGTGTTAGACAGAAAAGGAAGTGCAAAGAAGAAGGAAACCACTTTGGTTCTCAAATACAGTAGCAAAAGGTCAGAGCCAAAAGGCTGGCCTTCAGGAAATATAAGGGAACACAGCGGGATAAAGATAGGAGGCATACCAAACTGCCCTAAGGGAAGCAGGTAAGGCAGTAAGGCAGGCAAAGTCCCAAACTGAGGAAACACTAGCACGAACAGTAAAGAAGGTGACAAGACTTTCTATAGATACATTAGTGAAAGGAGAAAGTCCAGAGGGTATTGCTAAGCTTAATGGAGAAAAGGGAGCATGTGAGGAGGACCCTGTAAAGGCATCTATCCTAAATAGATACTTTTGATCAGTATTTACTGAAGAGAAGGTAGGGCAGGGCCCACAGCTCAGCATCATGGACACAGGGGAGGGAGGTGAGCACTACTCCCTTCACAAAAGAAAGGTCCTACAAGAGCTGCTTAGCTCAGGGTGGATAAGACAATGGGACCTGATGGCATACATCCCAGGGTACTAAGGAGCTAAAGGAGGAACTAGTAGAGCCATTAGCAGAATTGTTTAGTGAGTCTCTGAGCACAGAAGAGGTCCCAGAAGACTGGAGAAGGGCTTATGTGATCCTGCTCCACAAGAGTGGTAGCAGGAGGAGGCGGGAACTACAGACCGGTCAGTCTTACCTCAGTAGTGGGCAAGATTATGGAGGCACCTTAAGGAAAGGATAGTGCAACACCTGGAACCATAGGGGCACAGGATCCAAGACAGCATGGGTTTACAAAAGGAAGGTCCTGTCAAACTAATCTCATAGATTTCTTTGACTGGGTAAACAGAGTGGTGGACCAAGGGGAGCAGTTGAGTCGCCTACCTTGACTTGCAGCAAAGCTTTTGACACTGTTCCACATAGAAGATTGATAAATAAGCTGGTAGGCTTGGGGTGGGTCAGAAGTTGGTCAACTGGGTGGCAAACTGGTTGATGGGCAGAAAACAGAGAGTGGTGGTAAATGGTATACAGTCAGAAGAGATGCAAGTCACGAAGTGGGGTACCTCAGGGATCAGTCCTGGGGCCAGTCCTCTTCAACATCTTCATTAGTGACCTTGCAGATGGACTAGAGGGTAAGGTTTGTCTGTTTGCAGATGACACCAAGATCTGCAACAGAGTAGATGATCCAGATGGGGTGGGCAGAATGAGAAGAGATCTGGATAAACTAGCAGAATGGTCAGAAGAGTGGCAACTGGATTTAATGCAAAGAAATGCAAAATCATGCACATAGGGAAGAGAAACCCTGAAGCCACCTATAGGCTGGGAGGAGTTGCTAGCAGTCACAAAGGAAGAAAGAGACTTGGCATCATCATCACTGATGACCTAAAATCATCCAAGCAGACCTCTAAAGCAGTAGGTAAGGCTAGGGGGGTGTTAGGGTGTATTAGTAGGGGTATCACAAGTCGTAAGAGGGAGGTAATAATCCCTCTGTACAAGACACTGGTTAGGCCCCATCTGGAGTACTGCGTGCAGTATTGGAGGCCACACCTTCACAAGGACATTAACCAAATTGAGGCAGTCCAGAGAAGGGCAACCAAAATGGTGCAGGGACTGCATCAGAAGACATATGAGGACAGATTAACGGAGCTCAATATGAGGTCTAAGGCTCTGAGCTGCAAATCTGGTGACTTCCAGCAGGCCAGACCTGGGTTTGAATCCCACAGCTTCCACTTGCATACTGTGTGACCCTGAGCAAGTCACTTAACCTCCTTGTGCTCCCAGGTCGCTCCTGTAAAAAAGCTTTCAGCTTAGTGTGCTATACCTGGTTAAAACAACTAAATAAAAAATAAAAAAAAATGTATACCCTTGAGCAAAGGAGGGAGAGAGGTGATAAGATCGAGGCATTCAAACACCTTAAGGGCATAAACAAGGTGAAAGAGTCTAACATGTTTAAATATAAGAAAAATAGCAGGACAAGAGGACACAGCATGAGATTAGAGGGAGGCCGATTAAGGGGGAATGTGAGGAAATTCTTTTTCACAGAAAGGGTGGTGGATGCATGGAATGGCTTACCACAAGAAGTGGTGGCTATGACTACAGTGCAGGGCTTCAAACAGGCATGGGATAGGCATAAGGGAGCAATACAAATGACTATGAATAGATAGGCCACTGACAGAGCAAAGGCCGATGGCACATTTATAAGGTAGAAAAAGAAATGGGCAGACTGGATGGGCCTTGCGGTCCTTATCTGCTGTCAACTTCTATGTTTCTATGTTTCTATGTCAGGTGAGAGAGGAAGACAGAGGTGGGAGGGGAATAAGGAGGGAAGCAAGGCCTTACAAGAGAGAAACAGGAGGTGTAGTAGGAAAGGAAACAAGGGCTTGTGTAACCCCCCTACAAATGGGGGTTCCTGAAAAGTCTTCCTCGAGCTTGCCTAAAGGCTCGCTGCCAGGCTGGTGTCCTGTGTTTTAGCAGTTTAAATGTGTTTGCCAGAGAGTGCTTGTATAGCCTCTGTGTACTGTCTCTTTAAGAGCTGCCTGGATTGCAGTCATAAGTAATCTGCGAGGGAGCTCTGTTGAAAGATGTAACTAATTTGCTAAAAATCATTTGGAGTGCTAATGATAATGTAGTTTATCTAACCTGCCTTCTTTGCAGCAAGGGCTGTTTTGTTTATCTCCACTATCTTGGTCCTGGACTGCGAATTGGACCAATCAGTACTGGTGGGACCTAAAATGGAGCCAGTCTACAGGAGCTGTCTGGAGTCAAAATCTGTAGGAATTGTAGTTTTGGTCTTTTTGTGCCTTTTTGCACTTGAAGGGGGAGCCTTTGTTGTGACTGACAGGAGGATCAGCCAACCGAACCTTTTGGATCTTGGGCAATTTCCCAGGTTGCTGCAGCTAGTTTCAGTTTTGAGCTGAGAAGTGAAGAAGTAACAGCTCAAGTGATTTTGAGCAGCAGTTCTGTGTAGTTTTGCATGGGAGAACTGTGAAAGGGCTGAGTTTTGGCCTGCCTGTCTGCCTGCTGTTCCTGAGAGGGAAATAGAGTTTATTCGGACTGAATCCGAGTTGTGAGGGCTATTTAAGCCACTGGACTGTGACCAGGCTTTAATCTGAAGAAGACTGCACCCCATGCAGTTTAATGAATGGTTGCAGAACTGGTGCAGAGCACAAGGCTTTGGCTTCATTGGGGACTGGGGGTACACCTGAAGAGATGAAGGTCTATACTGACACGATGGTCTGCATCTGTCCACGAAGGGAACCAAGCTCCTAAGTGACAGGTTAAAATGCTTCCTTGCCAAGCTTTTAAACTAGCCAAGGGAGGAGGTACTGATAAGAGGCAGGAAATGTCAAGCCTCCCCCTACAAAACATGGCAGGTAGTAAGGCAAACACTGAGATACAGAGCTCAACAGAGGGCAGGACAGGGGTAAATGCAAAAATAGACAAGGGTAATAACAGCAAGGATGGGGGAAAAAAGTATAAAGCCAACATTAAATGGAGGGCAATGAGTACCAATGCCCGTAGTCTGGGAAACAAGCTTCCTGAGCTAGTAGCCCTAATGGAAGATGAAAAATTGGATATTGTGGCAGTCACGGAAACATGGTACACGGAGAACCATGACTGGGATGTCAACATACCGGGGTACACAGTCTAGAGAAGGAATAGGGAGGGTAAAAGAGGAGGTGGAGTAGCTCTATGCATAAGGGAAGGGATCAAAGCTACAGAACTCAAAAGTAAAGGGGGAGGACAAGAGGCACTCTGGGTCACCTTGGAGACAGGGAATGGCATCACAATCCGCACAGGGGTTGTATACAGACCCCCGTCTCAAGGGGAGGAAACGGACAAGAAAATGATAGAGGACATTCTCAAAATGGCTGAAAAAGGGAAGATACTGTTGATGGGGACCGAATATGGCAGATGTTAACTGGATGACATGTACTGCAGCCACATCCAAGAGTAGGGTCATTATCAATGCCTGCAGGAGGCCTTAGACAGCTAATGTTGGAACCCTCTGGAGGGAGCAATACTAGACCTGGTACTCTCAAATGGAGAGAGGATCACAAATTTAGAAGTCAGTAGACATCTGGGAACAAGTGACCATTGCACAGTGTGCTTCACAATAAGCACAACCATGGAGACAAGCCATACAAAAACAAGGATACTGGACTTTAGAAGGGCCGACTTTGGCAAAATGGGTGAATACCTGAGGAATGCACTAGCAAATGGCCAAAAAGGAGGGGTAGAAGAAGAATGGAGAAAAATCAAAACTGCTATCTTAGAGGCAACAAGCCTTTGTGTGAAACAAATAAAGGAAACAACCACTATGGTTCTCAAAAGAAGTGGCAGGGAAAGTTAAGGAGAAAAAGGCTGCATTCAAAAAGTATAAGGAATCACAGAATGAGCACGGCAGGGAACTCAGTAGCGTAGCAAATTCCCAGAGGGCCTGGGTGCAAGGCGATGTTACAGGGCCCCTCCCCAGTTTTGAATAAACATCAAAATTATGATTTGGGCCACTAAAACCTCATGGGCCCGGGTGCCACTGCACCCCTTGCGCCCTTGTAGCTACGCCCCTGAGGGAACTGTATCAATTAAAGCAGAAAGAAGTGGGGAAGGCAGTCAGAATAGCAAAGGCCCAAACCGAGGAAAAAATAGCCAACTCAATTAAGAAGGGGGATAAAACCTTTTATAGGTACATTAGGGAGCATAGAAAGGTTAAGGGAGGAATAGTGAAGATTAATAAAGGAGAGGGGAGGTGGGCAGAGGGAGATAGTGAAAAGGCAGATACTGAATGAATACTTTTGCTCAGTATTCACAAAAGAAGATGAGGAGGAGTTACCCAACCAGACAATAGAAGCACTCTGGGTTGGGGGTTGACACCAGTCCATTTACAGAAGAAAGAGTCCTGAAAGAACTCCTAAAACTCAAGATGGACAAAGCAATAGGGCTTGACAGGAATCACCCCAGAATCCTAAAAGAACTAAGGGAGGACCTAGTGACACCACTGACCACACTTTTTAACAAATCATGGGAGGATGGGGTGGTACCTGAGGACTGGAGGAGGGCAGATGTGATTCCCCTTCACAAAAGTGGGAGCAAGGCAAAAGCAGGAAACTACAGACCTGCAAGTTTGACCTCAGTGGTAGGGAAAATGATGGAATCACTTCTGAAAGAAAGAATTGTTGAGTACCTAGAGGCCAGTGGGGCACAAGACCCAAACAACATGGATTTACAGCAGAAAGGTCATGTCAGAAGAATCTAATTGATTTCTTTGACTGGGTGACCAAAGTAATAGATCAGGGAGGGGCTGTGGATATGGCCTACCTAGACTTTAGCAAAGCATTTGACACAGTCCTGCACAAAAGACTAATAATCAAGTTAGCCAGTCTGGGAGTAGGTTCCAGGGTGGTAGCCTGGGTAGCAAACTGGCTGCACAACAGGACACAGAAGGTAACAGTGAATGGAACACATTCCGAAGAAAGGGGGGTTACTAGTGGAGTACCTCAAGCTCAGTACTGGGTCCAGTCCTTTTTAACATCTTTATAGGTGACATTGCAGAGGGTCTGAAGGGAAAGGTATGCCTCTTTGCAGATGACACAAAGATCTGTAACAGAGTTGATACACGGGGTAGAAAGGATGAGAAGGGACTTGGCAAGGTTGGAGGAATGGTCAGACATATGGCAACTTAGATTCAATGCAAAGAAGTGCAGTAATGCACCTGGGAAACAAAAACCCAGGAGAAGAGTACACACTAGCAGGGGAGGTACTAACAACAACAAAAATGGAAAGGGACTTGGGGGTAGTCCTATCGGATGACCTAAAGGTGGGTAAGCAATGTGAGAAGTCAGTAAGGAGAGCCATTGGGATACTGGGATGCATAGGAAGGGGCATCACAAGTAGAAAAAGGGTAGTGGTTATCCCTCTGTACAGACAGTTGGTGAGACCCCATCTGGAATACTGTGTGCAGTTTTGGAGACCCCATCTACACAAGGACATAGACAAGATGGAAGCAGTCCAGAGGAGGACAACTAAAATGGTGCAGGGTCTGCATCAGAGACCATATGAAGAGAGACTGAGAGAGCTTAATATGTATACCCTTGATGAAAGGAGGGACAGGGGGGACATGATAGAAACTTTTAAGTACCTCAAGGGAATCAACAAAGTCCAGGAGGGTAGCATCTTTCAGAAAAAGAGATGTGTAAGAACAAGGGGCACAATTTAAAAATAGAGGGGGGACGGCTCAGGGGTAATGTGAGGAATTTTTTTTCACAGAGAGAATGGTGGATGCATGGAACCGCCTTCCTGGGGAGGTTGTTGGGTCTAAAACAGCGGGGGAATTCAAACATGCATGGGACAGACATAAGGCAATTGTAGTAGGGGGTTGCAGGAAGTAGGCTGTTGGTTAACTAGAATCTGCAGCTTATCCAATAGGAAGGGAAATGGGCAGACTGGGTGGGCCAAGTGGTCCTTATCTGCTGTCAAAGTCTATGTTTCTATGTTTCTATGTCTATATTTGCTGAATGCGATCGGCCTGTCAGGATTTCCAGCTGCTTTTGAATCCCTGGTTTGTGCAGAGACTTTGTGATCATGACCGGAGAGCGGTTTGCCTGGTACAGTAGAATTTCCTTACATGTAAATGTGCTGTGTATTGAAAGTGGGTCATGATTTGATTCCCCACTGTGTGAACTGTGCTCTGCTTGCTGGTACCATAGAATCCTTTACATGTAAATGTGCTGTGTATTGAAAGTGGGTCGTGATTTGGTTCCCCACTGTGTAAACTGTGTTCTGCTTGCTGGAAGCTTTATCCAGCCTAATCGGACTGAATCTGTGTTCATCTCCATTCGGCCTGGACCATGCCACGCTGGCCCTGCCAGACTAGCCCACTGCAGAGAGAAAGCCATCAACGAGAGACCTGCCTGGGGATCAGCCTTCTGCTCCACGCTTGAACAGGAACAACGCCTCAGTGAATCGTGTGGGCCCTGCTTCTCCTGGCACTCCAGATTAACTACCTGCTGTCTCAATTTTCATCCAGCTTGTGTCCAGTCTTGGGTATTGTGAGTAATCATCAGGGTAGCTCCCTGCAACAACAGCCTAATCTAAAAGTGTGTCATCTGATTGTTTTGTTGTTTTCTTTTCAAGAACTGAGCCCTCCGGCTCCGGATTACAAACAGTGTGTGTTGTGCATGTTGTTTTCTTCCATCACAGGGCCCCAACCAGCTGCAACGTTCCTGGCTAGCCCACCATTCTCATTCTGGGTACCCAGAGTGTGTGACTGTTTATGGACCCTGAAGTGCATGCATAACTGTTTGATTGATAGAGCCTTTAAGGAAATTAACCTGATTACGCCCCTCCCTTGTTCAAGCACCTTAAATAAATCATATCTAACTCTTTTTTGCATTTACCCTGACTGTGGTTCCAGTTTGTGCAAGAGTACTGTACTGCTGTTATTTGCTGTGTATACCCTTGTTTCACAGGGGGTCCCCAGGGCCGAGCCAGAGGAAAGCCCTGCTGGTAAGTGCAAACAGTGTGGGTGCTTGTGTGGTGAATCAGGGGTATTGTGAAAGTGATTATTGTGTATTGTTCCAGCTGCTAGTAAGGAAAGAGAGGGGTTACAGTGTCCTGGAGGGCTGTGCCCAGGTTAGCTTGACCACTACTAACCCTGACCTCCGGGTGAAGGCACCTGTTTCAGAACTCAGGCCCCTTAACCTGCTACTAGCCAAGCAGGCAGGGGTAGTAGCCCTTGGGATAGCTCCACCTAGGGGTTACAATTACAATAAAGAAACAGCAGAATTTTATTTGGTTAGGAAAGGAGAGAACAGCAGTAGGTCTGGACAGATAGCTCAGCAGAAAGGTTATAGACTATGGAGAGCAATGTACAAGGTTCAAATCCGAGGGCAGGAACTAGGTGGGAGGCACCAGCAGAAAGCGGAAGAGAGAGAGAGAAGTGAAAATGCTGAATAGAGAGGGGAAATAAAGCTAGAACGGATGGAGAGACTTGAAGGAAATATGGTAAAATAGAGGGAACAGGAGTGACACCTAGCAGGCAGATGATACAAGCAGCAGATGGGAAATTAGACACTTAGAAAGGAACAGGATTTGACATTTTAATGTTTCCTAGTTCTTTAAAGACTCTTTCGAGAGTCATCGCTTCAGTTGGGGTAGCTAGAGTATGGGTCATCTTGTGAAATTCCTATGAATAAACTACTGAAAGCATTCCTGGGACTTGGTGGTTCAACCCCGGCATGCCTCCTAAGAGCTGAACTTGGCTTGCCCTCTCCTGAGGGCATAGCTATTTCAAAGCAAATAGGCTATTGGATCACTATAACGAGGATGCCACAGCATAGATTACCTCAAGAGTGTTTATAAGAAAAGATGGAAAAGTATTGGGTGTAAAAACTATGAATGGCACTCTCAACTAGAACAATTTTTACCCAATCATAGTCTTCAGTATCTATTTAGTTATGAAGAGAAAGGTATCAAAATTAGTTTAAAGTATAAGAAATACTGTTCAAATAAAACAGGGAATGACTTTAAGGATATGGACTGTCAACTCATCTGAAAATTAAGGATAGCTACTTGGATAGTTGAACATGACATTTTGCGCAATTATAGACATTACTTAGATGTATTACATGACCCTGAGTTAAGAATACATTATATGAAATACAGAATGGAGCTATTCAAAAGTAATATACTTGGCGTGAGATGTAATAAGTCGCTGGACCCAACTGACAGTTACTGTGACTGTTCAAAACTGGACCCTGAGAATCTATTCCATGTAGTCTTTACCTGTTTATGATACAATAAGAGCTACATCTATTATACGTAACTAACACAAGTAGTTTGCTATGTTGCACGGTGGATTCTGAATATACAATTGTACAGTGAAATAACTTATTGCTGTCTATGTACGTATGTACTTGCACTACTTCTGTGTATATATTTTTTGATATTTATGTATTTTTCACTCTTGTAATGTTCTATGACCTAACAAATAAAATTATTACTTACTTACTTACTAGGGTCAAGTGTAATGGGGTAGCAGAGAAAGGGGTGATCAGAAGTAGCAGGAGTAGAGGCAACTCTCAAGTAGGTACCTCTTAAGCCCATTTCTGATGCAGGAGAGAGCATTAGCTTGCTGTAGGACCTCTGGGAGTGCATTCCAAAGGGAAGGAGCCAGAAAGGCAAAGGACTTCGTCCCCATGAAAATACGGATCCTAGGTACACCGCAATTTTCAATTTGAGGTATGAAGTAGCCTTCTTATGGGTTTGGGGACTAGCAGGTCAGCTAAGCTAGGCAGTGTATGTACAGATATTAGCTTATGCACCATGCAAAATAGAGGGTATTGTAGTCTACCATCAAACGTGGAGCAGCATAATGAGGTATGCGCATTACAATGATGCTTCATGGTGGCTGGAGGGGGGGCCAGAGCAAAATTACCTGTTTTATGGTGTAGGAACTCAAACCTATTTGACCCAGATGTCCTGACAAATTGCATGACTGGGGCACCGTATCAGAGTTTAGGAAGCAGGATACCATTTAATACGACTTACCTGGAGTATGAAGTGATGTAGCCATTTAGCCTGTATAGAAGCCCAAACTTCTGGTGTATTGTTCGGCTAACATGAGCTACCTGGGATTTAAGGGTTGGAGCATGGTTAATATAGAGCCCAAGGTGCTTTATTATGTCAACCAACTCAACCTGAGCTCCTGAGGAGGTGGCTAGGGAGAGCAGTAGCTGTCTATTGGGAAGAAGGTGTTTGGGTCTGTAACCCTCCTCTGGGGGCTTACCTGGTGTTTTTCTCCATTTCTCCCCATATTGCTGGTACCTCTGGTTCCCCCACATTTCTTCCAGCCCCCAGTGTGCTGTTTTTCTGCCCTTTTGGGCAGACGTCCTGTGCTATGAGCTGCCAGCATTTTCCTTTCGGCCCGCACTTGTGACCATGTATGCACTCCTAGTGCTTTGATGTGCCGACCCCCGTTGCGGTCTGACAATGGGGAGTATGACAGTGATCCCGTTGCCCCTCCTTATCTCCTTCAGGACTGGAGACCTGAAGGGGATCGGGCAGAAACCTGTAGCTGTGCTAAATCTAAAGTTTAAAGAGTGGGGGTGGGGTGGCTGCTTGGGGGTCATGAATATTAATAAGCGGCACCATGAATATTGATGAGGCTGATGCCTGCCGCCTGGTGGGGGACAGAGTTTCGGTGGCAGCAACAGCTAACCTGTTGGGATCACGGTAATGAGAGTGGGCTTGTTTGACAGGGGACAGTTGGGTCCACAATCTGGTGGGGTGTTTGGCTACCTAAAGTGCCATGTTGGGCTGCACTTGCCCTATAAATCTGGGGGAACTGTATGGATTCCATTGAACCTAATGGGAGCTGACATGTTGGTGGCACTTGACCCCAAATTTACAGCCAATCACTAACCTAGGCACCCAAAACTTGGACAAAGGGACTCCTGGGAAAAGGAGGGGACTAATTCAGGTGCCTAGATCATGCCCCAATAAACGAGCAGAAAATATTGATCTCTCTCTCTGTAACTGAGTTATTGTATTTCACTTGAATCCTCACCTAATGTAAAGCGGTTGTTGTAATTAACCCCGGGTCGCCCCTGAAAAAGGTATCTCTGGTCTCAGAGGGCTACCTGGTTACCAAAATCTAAATAAATAAATAAATAAAAAAATATTGATAGGCTCCATCAGCCAATCAGACTGCTGGGTTTTCGGCTGAAACAGTGTGGACTTTCCGGGATGTCTTCGGTCTGTTCCTGGACTCTGTACGAGTCAGGACTTTTCTGTGAGAGTGGACTGGGGACTCCAAGGGCTTACTCAGGCCCTATTTGAGGACTGCTGTTGCCAGAATTGGATCGAGAAGGGGAAAGAGAGGAAAGAGATTGAGCTGTGATTCTGATTACCCAGGTGCTTGTGGCAGGACTGAACTGTGAAGGGGAAAGAAGGAAAGGGACTGAACAGTGAACCTGTTTTCTCCTGGTAATGAGAAGTTGCTTTGCTATTGTGGGAGGAAACTAAAGGCTGCATAAACCCTGCTCTGGGAAGCTGACCTAGCTGAGAAGACTGTGCAGATTATCAGAGTGTTACAGTTAGTGCTGAGAGGTTGGTTTCTTGTGTGGGACTGTAATTTAAATCTTGAAGAGGCAGAGCATCTCTGTTCATCAGGGTGCTAGCCAGGAGATGTTTGTGTCCTGACTGAACTGGTGAAAGTGGCTGATTACTGAGGCCCAGCTGCAGCCAAAGAAAAGGCTGTGGACAGGCACCGCTTAATTGGAAAGTGTGAACTGGTGTGCAGGGGGCTGTTGTTCCTGGGTTCCCCCCTTTGAATTGCACCTGTGCTTATTGGAACAGAGGCTAACACCCGCTGAAATTGGCACTGGACTTTATTGGAGCGACTACCTGAAAATCTTTCTTGCTGAGAACTCAGTGCAGGGACTTCAGGGGACCCCCACCATTTGGGAGTCCTCACCCAGAGCCAGGGAGGGAGCTTGCTAACCCCTCCCAAGTGGGACTCAGTGTCTTAGGAGGTCATTGGTGCTTGCTGGGGTACTAGGGCACCTTTGACCCATTGGGAGAGCCGGGATGTGGAGCCACTCCTGGGTCTGGGCCTTCTGGGGCTGGTGTTGTCCTGCCACAGTGCTCTGCAATGGGCCAGAAGCGGCTGAAGATAACAAGTGGCCACAACTACAATCAAGGTGACCAGCTGCAAGATCCTCGAGCAAGTTCCATCGAGTCGGGGGGATCCTGGCTGGCCTGTTTCTGCTTGCTGCACCAAACCAAGGAGCTCCATTTTCCCTGGTGCTGAGATCAACAAACTGTAAGTACCTAGAACCTGGCTCCTGTGAGGGGAAAAAGAGAACTGGTTTATTTTTCAAAATCTAAGTTTTTTATAATATTTCAGGGCCCAAGAGCCAACCAACCCACTGCACCAATCTGGTCTGCACCTATTAGGTACCCCTAGAGACAATTTGGAGACACTGGTACCAGTGGGGGTGAGCTTGGCCTGTAGGCCCACGTGTTCATTATTGTTGCCTATTTCACTAACTTATTTCCTCTTTTCACAGCCACCCTATGTTCTGGTATTTCTTCCCTATTCCTTACGCCCTGAATAAAGCTGTGAATTTGTTTGTTGAAACTGCTGTTAGTGAAATTCGTTGCATGTGCTTACTGCTGAGATATATGGTTTATGGTGGAACAAGGTATTTGGGGACACAGTGTGCAGAGTGGTTGGTTGGGGAGGTGCAGTATTCCAGGGGGCTGTACCAAGTGGATACCTGGCCCACTGATGCTTTACTCTGGGTGGAGGCACTGCGCTATTATCAATATTTCTGGGAATGAATCCCCAGTTGTCATTGTAGCAGGACCCATGCCCCTTGTCTGGTATCAGGGACAGCTGGCAAGGGGGGGTAGCCCACTGGCATATGGTACCAGGGCTACATCTTGGAAGCACCGCGAGAATCTCCTGTTCACCAGCCATGCTTGTACTGGAAAATCTGAGTGTCAGAACCCCTGAGGGGTCCCCAGGCCCCAAGCTCACTCCACCGCAGCCTAAGTTTAAGCCTACTGAGGAGGATAAGCTGAAGCTGGTGGAATGGAGTGGGGGAATGAAACTGGATCCCCAGAAGTTTTTTTCTTTTGCTGGAGGTACCCCCAGAGATGGAAGAGGGGGATGCTGAAAAATGTTTATCCACCATAAAGAGACTGTGAAAGTTAAAAGTACAAGGGAAAATGTTTGATTCAGCTAGGGGGTATGTTGACTATGCTGACAGAGAGTACCCACTCCATAGAAGCCAGTTGGATGCCTGGGACTTTGGTGGTGGAGGGATTGGCTGAGGCTGTACTGGTAGTAATGTCCTTTAGTGTGACCTCCCAAGGGGAGGGGTCGAGGAGTGGGATCCGTTCCTAAGGTGCCAAAGTTTGGGAAACCCCAGCCTGGTTCCATGCCTGTGACCCTTGAGTCGTACCATAAACTGAGGATATTTTCAGGGGTAAAACCTACCCAGAATAGTGAGGATGACTTGGAGGCCTGGATAGATGTTGCCACCTCATTAGTCCAGGTGCCACCCCATTAGTCCAAGACTGGCAGTGTTCTGAAGCTGAGAAGCAGAAACAATTAGTGGAGAGTTTATGGGGTCCTGTTTTAGAGGTTATACGTTCTTTATGAGCCACAGATCCCGAAGCCTCAGCCCAGGTATATCTTACAGCTTTGGAAAGTGTATTTGAAGTCCTGAAACCTATGAGGACCTCATGTGGAAGTTTAAAACCACTAGGCAGTGGAAGGGGAACTGTTGTCTGCTTTTCTGGCCCGGGTAGAAAGGGCATTGCAGAGGGTGTTCTGAAAAGGGGGGTAGCGGCCTAAGATCTAAATCTGATCAGGCTGGAGCATGTAGTGAAGGTCACTTGTTATTCCTCTTTGTTGGTGTTACAGTTGCATTTAACAGACAGGAAGAATAACCCCATCCACATTGGGTTTTGGTACGGAAGGTCTGGGAGGCTGAAGAAGAGGAGGGTCACTGGGGGATGCATAGAGCCTCTGTGGCTGAGATGCAGATGGAATGAGAGGCACCCCATGGTGAGGTACAGGAATTAAGGACTTTGTTGAGGGAGTACAGGGATGTAGTCACCTCAGCTAAACTAGCTGTGGGTTCATATTCAACTGAGATGCCCGGGATGAGTGGTATAGTGCCCAACATAGGCCCAGTGATGTTTGGCACTGGGTCTCCCACCCTGGTAACCCCCTGCAATGCAGGGGTCAAGGCTCGAGTAGAGGAATTAGTTTGGAGGGTAGCTAGGTTAGAGAGGGTGGGGTGCCAGTTGTTGCCCAGGGGAATGAGGGGGGTTGTAGAATGGAATAACACAGCTCAGAATGCCCCAGTGGGAATGCCTGGGGCCCATCTGGCATCAACAGACCAGCCTTGGCCCCAGGAGACCATCATTTACTATAGGTTTGGGGGCGGGGACCATATACAGAGGGGGTGTAGGGCACATTTAGACCGTTCATCTAACAGAGATAGGGCACCCACCAACCCAGTCTGCAAGCAGGGAAACTATGGAAAGGCCTGGTAAAGGAGCACACCAGGGCCCCTGGCAGGTCCAGCTCCATGGGTCACACAAGAGCTTCATCTGGCAGAACCAACACAGCAGCGCCAGTAGATATGTGAAAGTTAGTGGGACCGACAACCAAGACCAACATCACCATCAATGGAGCCCTCACCTGGGCTGTTCTGGATAGCAGCTCCCAGGTTACCATTATTTTTAAATCGTGGAATGATAAGCATTTACCAGATGTAGAAATACAGCCACTTGAGGGACTGGATGTGTGGGGCCTCGGTGAAAAGGCATACCCTTATCTCAGCTATGTCAAAGTATGGATGGCATTCCCTACTAAAGTGGCTGGAGTGAGTGAAGCTGTAGAGACCCTATCTTTGATTTGCCCAGAAGCTAACATCTTTGACGGAGTGCTTGTATTAGTGGCTACAAATGGCCATGTGTTTGAATGTCTGGCACAGCTGTGTCGTGCCTGAGTGGCTGAAAGAAGTGGAGAGAAATACCCGTTACACCCCTGGTCTGGGAGGCTTACAGAAGGAAGGGGCAATCCCCAGTTGAGGAGCTTGACGACCCAGTGGGGATAGTGTGGAGAAGAGACAGAGTTGAAATTGTGCTCCTGCCCAACATGGAATGCAACATTGCTGGTGTGGTGAGATTAAAGAAGGATGTCAAGAATCTGATATTGATGTTGGATGCTCTGGATGAACATGGATTGCCGGTGGGACTGTTAGTCAAGCCCAGTGTTTTGCCAGCCAGAGCACATACATATGTTCGCAGGGTTAATGTGCAAGTGAAGAATGCCATGGATAAGGAAGTGGTGGTGCAGTAAGGTGGACCCTGGCTCAAATATATTGCATGGACATGGCCTTGCACACTGCTGCAGTGAACAGAAGTGCTCCAGTGGGACTTGATCCAGAATTGTTTGGTCTGAGTGATTCCCCCATCCCGGAGGAATGGAAATGAGAGAGTAAGGAAAAAGCTGGCTGTTCGGGCGGATGTCTTTTCCCTGCATGAGTGGGATGTAGGGTGTGTGAATGGAGAGCAGCATCGGATATGACTCATGGATGACAGGCCTTTTTGAGAGAGGTCAAGATGGCTGGCCTCAGATGATATTGGTGATGTCTGGTGGCACTTGCAAGAAATGCTGGCTGCAGGGATTGTTCAGAAATCCAGGAGCCCCTGTGCATCCCCAATTGTGGTGGTGAGAAAGAAGAATGGGGCCATATGAATGTGCATGGACTACCGCACCCTGAATAAGTGGACGGTGCCAGATCAATACATCATGCCCAGAGTGCAGGATGCACTGGACTGTTTAAATGGATGCCAATGGTTCTCAGTTTTGGACCAACGGAGTGGCTACTATCAGATTCTGATGGCCCCTCAGGATTGGGAGAAGATGGCTTTCATATGTCCCATTGGATTTTCTGAGTTCTTGAGGATGTCCCAGGGGATCTCTGGCACACCAGCCACCTTCCAGCACCTGATGGAGAAAGCCATAGGGGATATGAACTTGCTGGAGTGTTTGGTCTACCTGGACAACATCATCATGTTCGGGAAAACCTTGGAGGAACATGAGGCCCGGCTGATGAAGGTGTTGGACCATCTAGAAGAATTTGGACTGAAGCTGTCCATTGATAAATACCAGTTCTTCCGGACCTCGGTCAAGTATGTGGGGCACATAGTCTCAGAAAAAGGTATACAGACTGACCCCAGAAAGGTTGAGGCCCTACCACCTGGTCTAAGCCACAAACTGTGAAGGAACTATAGCGGCTACTGGATTGCTGCGGCTATTATAGAAGATTTGTAAAGGACTACACCTGGGTAGTGCGGCTCCTCTTGAATCTGTTACAGGGGTATCCTCTCACCAACAAAAGTAAGAAAGCTGCTATGCCTGGGGACTCTGCTAAACCTGCCCTCTATTTCCGCCCATCTGAACCATTCGGTGAGAGGTGGGATGGGGATTACAATAAAGCTTTTGAGGACATAATCTGTTGATTGACCCATGCCCCGGTGTTGGCTTATGCAGACTCACAGAAACCCTACGACTTAACACCAGTGCTAGTTTTAGTGGATTGGGGGCTGTGTTACATCAAGAACACCCCAAAGGTTTACATCCAGTTGCATTCACCAGTCAGAGTTTAAACCCTTCAGAGCAGAGGTATCCTGTTCATAAGTTAGAGTTCTTGGCATTGAAGTGGGCCATAGTCGACCAGTTCCATGACTATCTGTATGGGGCCAAGATCACTATAAAGACAGATAATAACCCACTTACCAATGTGCAGACCACTGTTAAGCTGGATGCAGCTGATTATAGGTGGCTGTCAGCCTTGTCCCTCTGTGATTACTGCGTAGAGTATCGCCCAAGCCTGAACCACATAGATGCAGACACTTTATCAAGGCATCCCCAAGTCTACAATGATGAGCACCCCAGACGGATAAAAATTTCGGAACAAGCTGTAAAGGCCTTGTGCAAGAAACATGACAGCAAAGGATTCCCCCCCCCAGGATACGCACTGCTTGGTAGAATGTCTGGAGGCCTCAGGAGACTGTCTTCCAGTTGCCTATTGCTGGCTTGCCACCCTAGATGGTAGATCCCCCCCTCAATTACTACTCAAGACCTGCAATGGGATCAAAGGGCCAACCCAGTCACCGGGCACATCATACAAGTGCTGTGACAACAGGGGAACTAGGAGCAAGTGGACACCATCTACCCCCTGGCACGGCTCCTGCTACACGAATGGCCTAAGCTGCAGCTGAAAAAGGGGTTGCTGTACAGAGAGACCCAGGACCAGCAGGGGGCCCCCTCGAGAGCAGTTGGTACTCCTGGAGAAACATGTTAAGACTGTGTTGAAGGCTTTGCATGATGATATGGGGCACTTGGGCGCTGAACGCACCTTGGACCTGGTTAAGAGTCGATTTTATTGGCCAAAGATAGGGGCAGATGTAGAGATGTATTGCAAAAGCTGCATGAGATATATAAAGCGGAAGACGCTCCCCCAGTGGGCTGCTCCCTTAGTCAGCATCAAAACTAGTGGCCCTATGGAATTGGTATGCATAGACTTCCTTATGTTGGAGCCTGATTCACACAATATTTCCAACGTACTAGTTGCCATCGACCATTTCTCCTGATATGCTCAAGCTTACCCTACCAAAGATCAATGAGCTTCCACCATGGCCAAGAAATTGGTGGAGAGGTTTTTCGTACATTACACTGCCCCCCAGAGAATCCACTCAGTTCAGGGTCGTGATTTTGAAAGTTGTCTCATCAAAGAACTATTGTCGTTGTGGGGCATCAGGAAGTCCTGAACCACACCCTACCATCCACAAGGTGACCTTCAACTGGAGAGATTCAACAGGACTCTGTTAGATATGCTGGGCACCTTGGACCCTCGGGACAAGCGCACATGGAGTCAGCGGGTGAGCACCCTGGTCCACGCCTACAACTGCACATGAAATGACGCTACAGGGTACTCTTTCTACCAGCTCATGTTTGGGAGGGAAGCCTGTCTGCCAGTGGACATGTGCTATGGAGTCTCCTCAGATGGTCTGGGGGCAGGAGACTATGTGCAGTATGTGAAGAAGCTGAAACAACAACTAGATGATGCATACTGTCTCGCTTCAGAAATGGCCAGTAAGAGGAACCAAGCGAATAAAGAACGCTATGACAAGAAAGTGCAAGTCTAAGACTTGGAAGCAGGTAACAGAGTGCTACTATGATGGCTGGGCATACCAGGGAAACATAAGATAGCTAACAGATGGGGAGACATTCTGTATATCATCTTGGAGAAGCTTGAAGGCCTAATGGTGTACAAGATTCGGTCTGAGGGAAAGACTCGAGGTTATTCATCATAATAATCTGCTGCTTATTGGTGACAAAGTGGTAAATGCCAAAGATGTTGTGGAAGATCCTTCATCACCCCCCACCACTCGAGCTGCTACACTCAGGAGACAGAGGTGAAGAGGAAGTGATGCCGTGGGCACTGGGCCTGCCCAGGGTGAGGGGGTCTCAGATGAGGGAGACACTGATGATGAGTCTGAGGGGGGAGAACAGTGATACCCCACATAGTCATAACTTAGCCTACTCTGGAGTAGGGTAATTTCAGGGACCACCCCGACAAGGGATACACCTGGGAGACAGGGTAGGGATGGGGAACCTGTTCCGGCCATGCCCCTTGGGGGAAGCCACTCTGGCCTTGAATATTGGTCTGGCTGAGCCGCTTGAGTGGTACCGGAGCAGCTCTCCTGCAGATGCACCCAGGGAATGGTCGCAGAGTGGTTCTGAGGATCAGGAAGGCGAGGGGGAAGAAGCGTCTTTTAGAAGACCCACATTAAAACTGGACACTGATCCGGCTGTGCCCTTTGAAGGAGCACAGGTAAATCCCCCAACAGCTTTAGATGATATTAGAGAAGTGTTGGAATCGTTCACCCTACTAGCTGAGGAACAGGATGAGCAGGAAGAGGGTGAGGAGGAAGAGGAACTTACCACTGACCATGGGGTAGATAGGGGTTCAGGTATTCAGGAGACCACTCGAAGGACAGGGAGGACGATACAGCCGCTCTTAAGTTGACGTATGATGCCCCTGAGACTCCTACAGACTTACCTTTGTTTGTAGCACATAAGGGACTGTACATTACTCCTAGGTCCCTACAGAATGTGGTTATGTACCCTGTTGATGCTAAGCCCCCCTAGGTCTAAGAAGCAGGTGATCAGAAGAAGAGGGAGGTGCACAAAGTACCTAGAAGGGTTGAGGAAAAGAAGTGTACTCTGTGGGACTGTAGTATCCTATGGCTGATGGGTCAATATTATGGGTGCCACTTTTGATGTGACCAAAAGGCAAAGTATAGCGCAGTGGTCTAAGGCTTTGAGCTGCAAATCTGGTGACATCCAGCAGACCAGACCTGGGTTTGAATCCCACAGCTTCCACTTGCATACTGTGTGACGCTGAGCAAGTCACTTAATCTCCTTGTGCTCCCAGGTCACTCCTGTAAAAAAGCTTTCATCTTAGTGTGCATACCTGGTTAAACAACTAAATAAAAATAAAATAAAAAAGGGCTCAAAAGAGAAAAGGAATTTGCTAAGATGTACATAATGTGCTGTGTTTGAATGCTCTTACGGTTATTACATGTAGAGGAATCAGGTGTATAGTTAGAAATGTTATTAATGTTGATGTTTTCATTGGGTATCTTTCCCTTACACTTGTCATGGAAGCCAAGCATTTCGAGGAGGGGGGGTGTAACCCCCCTCTAGGGGCTTATCTGCTGTTTTTATCATTTCTCCCCATATTTCTGGTGCCCCTAGTTCCCCCATGTTCCTTCCGGCCCCCAGTGTGCTGTTTGTCTGCCCTTTTGGGTGTAAATCCTGGGCTGCGAGTTGCTGTTATGTTCTTTTCGGCCGGCACTCGCATATGCGCCCCTAGCACTTTGATGTGCCAACCGTTGTGGTCCAACGACGGGAAGTTTGACCATAGTCCTGGTGCCTCTACTTATGTCCTTGGGGACCAGAGACCTGAAGAGGATCGGGTAGAAGCCCATAGCTGTGCTAAATCTAAAGTTTAAACAGTGGGGGCTGCTCGGGGGTCATGAATATTAATGAGTGGCACCATGAATATTGGTGAGATTGCTGCCTGGCGGGGAAGAGTTTCTGTGGCAGCGACAGCCAAGCTGTTGGGATGACTGTAATGAGAGTGGACTTGTTTGACAGGGGACAGTTGGGGCTATAATCCGGTAGGATGTTTGGCTTCCTAAAGAGTCATGTTGGGCTGCACTCACCCAATAAAGCTGGGGGAACTGTATGAACTCCATAGAACCTAATGGGAGCTGACATGTTTGTGACACTTGACCCCAAATTTATAGTCAATCATTAATTTAGACGCCCAAAACTTGGACAAAGGGACTCCTGGGAAAGGGGGAGGGGGCTAATTTAGGCACCTAGATCATACCCCAATAAACGAGCAGGAAATATTGATCTCTATGGATATCAATTATTGATAGGCTCCATCAGCCAATCAGGACACTGGGTTTTCGGTTCAAACAGTGTGGTCCTTTTGGGATGTCTTCAGTCTGTTCCCGGGTTCTGTATGAGTCAGGACTATTTTGTGAGAGTAGACTGGGAACTCAAGGGGCTTACTCAGACCCTATTTGAGGATTGCTGTTGCCAGAATTGGATCGAGAAATAGAAAGAAAGGAAAGAGATTGAGCTGTGATTCTGATTCCCCAGGTGCTTGTGGCAGGACTGTATTGTGATGGGGAAAGAAGGAAAGAGACTGAACTGTGAATCTGTTTTCTCCAGGTAATGAGAAGTTGCTTTTCTGTTGTAGGAGGAAACTAAAGGCTACAGAAACCTGCACTGGGAAGCTGACGAAGCTGAGCGGATCATCAGAGTGTTACAGTTAGTGCTGAGAGGTTGTTTTCTTGTGTGGGACTAACTGAAATGCTGAAGAGGCAGATCCTCTCTAGTCATCGGGGTGCTAGCCAGGGGCTGTGTGTGTCCTGAGTGAACTGGTGAAAGTGGCTGAGAGCTGAGGCCCAGCTGCAGCTGAAGAAAAGGTTGTGGACACTGCTTAATTGGAAAGTGTGAACTGGTGTGCAGGGGGCTGTTGTTCCTGGGTTTCCCCCTGTTGAATTGCACCTGTGCTTACTGGAGCAGAGGCTAGTACCCACTGAAATTGGCACTGGACTTTACTGGAGTGACTGCCTGCAAACCTTTCTTGCTGAGAACTCAGTGCAGGGACTGCAGGGGGACCCCCACCATTTGGGAGTCCTCACCCAGAGCCAAGAAGGGAACTTGCTAACCCCTCCCAAGTGGGACTCACTGTCTCAGGAGGTCACTGGCGCTTGCTTGGGTGCTAGGGCACTAGCGACTCATTGGGGGAGCTGGGCTGTGGAACCACTCCTGGGTCTGGGCCTTCTGGGGCTGGTGTTGTCCTGCTACAGTACTCTGCAATGGGCAGAAGTGGCTGAAGGTGACAAGCGGCCAGAACTACAATCAAGGTGACCAGCTGCAAGATTCTTGAGCAAGTTCCATCTGGACAGAGAGATCCTGGCTGGCCTGTTTCTGCTTGCTGCACTAAACCAAGGAGCTCAGTTTTCCCTGGTGCTGAGATCGACAAACTGTGAGTACCCAGAACCTGGCTCCTGGGAGGGAAAAGGGGAATTGGTCTATTTTTCAAAATCTAAGTTTTCTATGATATTTCAGGGCCCCAACAGCCAGCCAGCCCATGGCACTGATCAGGCCTGCACCTAGTGGTTACCCCTAGAGACAATTTGGGGACACTGGTACCAGTGGGGGTGGGCTTGGCCTGTGGGCTCACATGTTCATTATTGTTGCCCATTTCACTAACTTTTTTCCTCTCTTCACAGCCACCCTATGTCTCGATATCCCTTCCCTAGTCCTTACCCCCTAAATAAAGCTGTGAATTTGTTTGTTGAAACTGCTGTGTTAGTGAAATTCATTGCATGTGCTTACTGCTGAGATTTATGGTTCATGGTGGAGCAAGGTATTTGGGGACACAGTGTGCAGAGTGGTAGTTGAAAGGTGGGGAGGTACAGTATCCCGGGGGCTGTACCAAGTGGATACCTGGCCCACTAATACTTTACTCTGGGTGGAAGCACTGCTCTATTATCAATATTTCGGGGAACGAACCTCCAGTTGTCATCGTAGCAGGACCCAGGCCCCTTGCCTGGTATCAGGGACAGCTGGCAAGGGGGGTAGCCCACTGGCATATGGCACCAGGGCTATAGGTCCAAATAGGATCACATTGGTTTTGTTATAAGAACCATCCTATTAGAGGTGATCCATTTTTCTAGGAAAATAATTGGGCATTGAGTACTGCTGCATCAAGACAGCTCCTATAAAGTAAAAGGTGGCTATTACCGCAATTACTGTCCAGGTTATTAATAAATATATAAAAAGGTAAAGGGCATAGTATTGAATCTTGTGGCGCCTCATCTGTTATGGGCATGCTACTGGACAACACATCTCTCCATTTGACCTATTGCAACCTATGGCTGAGATAGTGAGCAAACCAGGATTGTGAGTGAGAATGGAGATCAGGGTGTCTTGGCTTGTCAAGGAGTAGGGAGTGACTAATCAGGTCAAAGACCTTGGTAAAATCAATAAAGATGGCTCCATTTAGGACCCTGTTATCCAGGGCCTGGAGGACATCAGTGGTGAACTTGACTAGTGCAGTTTCTGTGCTCTGGCTCCATCTAAAGCCATGCTGTTTTTCTTACACGAGGTGGTGCAGTTCTAGGTAATCCTAAAGTTGGTTATACACCAGCTTCTCCTGTATCTTGGCAAGATTGCAACGCATGGAGATAGGCAGCTAGGTCTTTGCCAGTTTCCTGAGTCCCACTTTGTGGACAGGGATTACCATGGCCTCCTTCCAATTGCTGGGGTTATCCCTTCAAGAAATGACCTTCACTATGTTTAAAAAGAGTTTCAAAAACAAGAACTTTTAATGTACATTTCCTTTAATTTAAAAATGCCTAGGAGAAAATTCTGTAATCTGATTGGCTAATAGGTGTGTGGAAATGTTCCACGAGTGGACAGTTACAGCTAGTACAGTACCAACATCACAGACCCCATCACATGACTTACATCCTTAGACCACTACTCCACTTCAGCCCCATACAGGGACACATTCCTGTCAAAAATATAAAGGAATGATTAGGGAATAATTTTTATAATGTATTTGTTATAAACATCAGTATTAGGGTTGTCAGAGCCCTCTGAAGTTCTGGGTTCTAGTTCTAGTCTAGAACTTTTGAAAAAGTTCTAGGGTTCTAATCTTTTTTAGAACTTTTTAGAACTCAAATCCTATTTTTTAATTGTGCTGCTAGTAATGAAGATAGTGATGAAATACATGTAAAGGAAAAACTGTTTAATATAAGGGGGAGAAAAATGATCATGTGTGACATTGATAGGAATACAACTAGGTTTATCTATGGTTTCTTCTGTTTACTAAAGCCAGCAACTTAATACGTAACAGGCCCACCCACCCACCCATATGTTAAACGTTTTCCTGCTGCAGCTGCATCATAGTTCCTTAGTGAAAGAAAGAGGCACATTAGCCATTTATGTACTCAGTTATATATACTCATCGTCATGAATTATTAGAAAAAATAATTGATATTACCTAATCTCAGCTATTTTCTGCTTTGTGTTTTAAACGAGTAAATCAAAAGTTGCTATGTTTAAAAGAAAGCTTTTATAACAAAGTCAAGCCAAGATACTGCAGCCGCAGCACATGGAACTGTTGCAAAATGTACTATGTCATAACGTAGTCGGTCAAGACATTTGAATAAAAAAAATATGCCAGTCATTGTTGCTGGCAAAAAATGCATGCAGTTTTCTAATATAATGCATACTGTACATATACTAACATTCTTGTTGGCAAATTGAAGTAATACATACAACTTTCTAAGATGATGCATTTTTCCAGCTGATACGTCAATAAAATCGGTATTTCAGTCACATAAATAAAAAAAAGTGGTTTCCTCACCACATACTAACTTAAGGAACTTTTAAAGTAGCTGCAGCAGTTGGCATGTGATGTTTAAGGGACAGTGTCTGTCAACCCCATTATGTATCAAATTATCACTACTTGTAAAGCAAAAAAACACTTTATGATAGGTCACATTTTGTGAAAACTGCTGATGCAAATTTTCTTTTATTTCTGATTCCTTTATTCTTGTTTTAAAGGGGGCGGGACACTTGTGCTAGGTGGCAGCAGTTTGCAATGTATTTAATAAGAAAAAATATATATATATATATTATATCTATAGTAGGTTCCACAGTGGGCAATCGGTACAGCCCTCCCATACCATCAGTCTGTCATCATCTTTTTCCTCACCATCCCCAGCCGATCACGAATCTGTAAATGAAAGGACTAAAACAACACCCACCTTTCACCCCAGCACCCATTCCACTTTTCTTCCACCACCTTCATCTATGCAGTAGCACCCATACCACCCTTACACCCATGTTAAAACCAACCCACAACCCTCACCCCCTAAAGCAAGTATTCCACCCTCCTTCCTCACCCAAATGTTTAAACTACCCCCACACTTAGTCATGAACTACCATTCATGTCACCCTTCTCCATCCCTCACCCATGTTAAAACCCACTCCCCCAACCATCACCCATGTACTAACAGCTATGCCATGTTTCTCCCTCCTGCATCCATGTTAAAACCAACTCCCAACCCTCACACATGCACTAGCATCCATGCCATCTTTCTCCCTTTTGCATCCATGTTAAAACCAACCTCCAGCCCTTTCCCACCCTCCAGCACCCATTCTACCCTCCTCCCCCTCTCAAATGCTAAAACTACCACATGCTTACTCAAGAAAAATGAAACTCTTGCCTCCAAATGAGCCATACTTAACTGTTTCTTAATAAACAACACTTATGTGAAAAACTGTCTTTTCAATTGCCTTCTTCTTATGGACAACATTCTGTACAGTCCTCTTCATGGAACTAGTAATTTGAGAGTTGTTGCTATTATACCATGGTCTGTGTACAACAGAATGTTAAACACGAGCTATTGTGGTTTGAGACCTATGCTTACAGAATGATATGTGGTCAACCATGACATAGGTAAAACTCCAGATGACTCTGTTTCCCAGAAGAGACTTGTAACAGGATGCTGCCCACAGAAACATAACAATACAAAATACAGTTTTTCCCATATTTTTTTATTCAGTAAGATAAGTTACATATGGATCATTTTGGTTTATGGCTAACATTTCTGTAATTGAAAAAATAATAAACAGCTACCAATTAGAACCCATTGTTTTGTCCTCTTTAAAATTGAAAAATAGACCGCCCCCAGTCCCAGCACATACTGATGCACCACAAAGTCACAGAAGGTAAATCCAAAAATATGTTTGCACTTTAACAATAAATAATATGATACAGAAATGATTGACATGACAGTGTCCCTTTTATGCCAAATTTGGGCCTGTTCCCACTGATGTTAAAACTGCCCTGTATATAAAACTTGTAGACTTTAGACCCTAGCTTCAAAGCAGTTTGCCATGAAATGGTGAAAGTTTTTAGGGGTATATATTATATAGTCCAAGGTAGTAGATCGAGAAAGGAGAGAAACAGCCAAAGTCATCACAGTCTGTAAAGGTTTCCTTTTTGGTGCAGAGAGACTCTGTCCCACACATTATTTACCAGCCACCACCATCTGAGTTATCATCACCATCAACATCCACAACATCAGTCACTTCAGGATCAGTTTTTATACTCTTGTAGGGATATGAAAATCTTGACTTATTAACTTTAATAAAAGTTAATGTGTGTACATTTTCTGGCAGCAACCTATTTCTGGTGTCTGTCACAATATTGCCAGCCATACTAAACATGCGTTCTGAAGAGACACTTGATGCAGGACAACCAAGATATTTACAGGCTTCATCATACAGCTCTGTCCAAATTGACTTTTTTGATCTCCAGTATTCAGAAAGGCATGCATCAATAGGAATAGGCAGTTCTTGCAGGTAACTGTCTACCATGATGGACAGAGACTGCTCAGAAGAGGAATCGACATAAGCTGGTATGGCAGCAATTTGGGAAAGGTTTTGCCACAGATTTAGCTTGCTACTAAGGGTTGAAGAAGTGGCAGTTGTGGAACAAACTACTGTTACTGTTTGGTGACTTTTCCAGTTCTGTATCCCTTTGTGAAGATGAACCTGCATGTTGTGGTGATGACAACCTGAGGGTACTGTGCGTGTCTGTGTTTGACTCCTGTGAGTGCTGTACTCATCTAGCAACAGACATTTGTACTGCTCTATATCATCTGTTTTTGGAAGATGTATAGCCTTGAACCTGGGATCTAAGAGAGTTGCAAGGATGTAGTGTTTTGATTTGTCATTGCAACTAATTTGTCATTGGTTTTGAAGCGCCGCCATTCTCTTTACGAGATTCCCATGATACAGGCGACATGTTGTCTGAGCTTCAGATCTGTCTTTTTCTATTTGTAGATTTAGAACACTAAGATGATGTGTAATCAGCATTATGAGTGGGATAACCTGACTCACAGATGTGCCTTCAGAATACATGTCCCTTGTAGCTGTCTCAAAAGGAGCTAGGATGCAGCACACTGTCTCCATTAATTTCCACTGCAGCACAGACAGCATAATGACATCTCCAATAATGTAACTGGAGCAATATTCATGTACAGCTTGCTTTTGCTCCAAGAGGTGCTGCAGCATATAAAGCGTTGAGTTCCAATGAGTGGAAACATTTTGAATCAGCTTTTGCTGGGGCACCTTGTGTTTTTTTTGCAGTTCGGACAATGTCCGTATAGCCTTGGTTGAATGTGAAAAGTGAATCACAATGTTTTTGCAAACAGCAATCATACCATCCACTTATGTTTCATTGCTGAGAAATCCCGTGACAATTAAATGTAAGCAATGTGCAAAGCAAGAAGCATGCATAAATCCTCCATCCTGTACTGCTTTCAAGATATTGGCTCCATTGTCACTTACTGTGAAGCCACATTTTAGACCGTGAGAATAAACCCATTCATCAAGGAGGTCATTTAGTTCCTGCAAGATGTTTGCAGCTGTATGACTTTGGCCAAACTTCTTTATATGCAGCAGCGCCATCTTCTGGGGTGTCTTTGTTTTTGAAGAACCACAAGAAAACCTGATCCAATGAGCGGTAAGGGACATGTAATCTATGTTTTGAGTGCTGGTCCACATATCTGTTGTGACATGAATAACCCCACCCTCTGCAGTTTTAAGTGCAAGCATCACTGTCACTTTTAAAGCCTGATAAATGTTTGGTATTTCAACACAGGAAAAGTACCTTCAATGAGGAACATTGTAACGAGGCTCTGCAAGTTTCATTAGCTCCCTAAAATCCTCATGATCTACCAAAGAGCATGGGAGAAGGGCTCCAGCTAACAGTTCACCAATTCTGTGATTAAGATGAAGGGTCTTTGGATGATTTTTAGTAAAAGTATTCTTCCTTTCAAAAGCCTGAGATAGTGTTAGCTGTTTACAACATGTCCCTGCTGGTTTATTATACACCAAGCTTCGATGGGCAGATGGATGCTGGGATGGGTGACTTGGACTAATACACTTCGTTGAGGAAGTCATGATATGTCACCAGACACAACAGTGTCAGACTGAGACAAAGAGCTACTGTCTGAGTCAGAGAGGGACTCATTGTCACTTGCATTATTACTGCTTGTCACAGGAATTTTTTTTTTTTTGAAATTCACACTTTATTTATTTTAACAGCCAAGAAACCTTAGTGTACATGAACATATTCCGTAACCAATAGTTTGGTAAGGCCAAAATTGACACGCAAACAATACAACTAAGATATGAAACAGTACAACAAAAGAAACAAAACAAGACAAAATCCCCCACTTCCTTCCCCCCCTCCACTGGAGGATGCCGCCGCCACTAACCAGGGACGTCCATAGAGCAGGCCGTAACCAAGTGTAAACAGGGGCTGAGGGGACCTGACGAGAGACCCGGGCCAGGTCAAATAGCCTAAGACCTATAATAAAAAGGAAGGGAATTCTGAGAGACCCCAGGTGTACTTCTAATGAAGGTAAAGGGCATATAATTTACCCCATTTCTTGTGGAATGCAGGCAGGGTATGCCTGAAACTAGCAATCAATTTTTCAATTTTGAAACATTGGGACATTTCTGCTATCCAATCCTGGTATACAATCTCGGATTGGTCTAACCAGTGGCAAAGAATTAATCTTTTAACCGCCATGGAAATTAGGGCTATGTGGTATTTCTTCTCCTTTACCTCAATATCCACATAGACCCCCAGAATACAGATTTCAGGAGTGAACAGGTCCTTCAGGCCCAGCAAGGGGTCTAGATTGTCTTGAATGCATTTCCACAAAGGAGCAACCATATTACAGGACCAAAATACATGCAATATGTCACCTTGGTTTTCACCACACCTGGTACAAGTGGCGGATTTAATTTTCCCAAATTTAAAAAGTTTTTCCGGGGTGTAGTACATGTTGTTGACTATATAATATTGCGTAAGCCTATACCTGTCCAAGGAGAGGAATCTATTCAAATCTGTCCAGATTTGTTTCCAGGGTGGGGAGTAATTGGCAATCAGTGATTCCCAGACTTTCAATCCTGGTAGGGGACTGGGTATTTTGCAAAGAAGAAGCTGTGCATAAAGTCTAGCTATACTACGAGATTCGTTAGCCAGAGATTTGAGCAGGTCCAGCAAGGGCCGGAGTTTGGACGGCCCTTTCACTGAGCCAAAACCTTAGCTATGAGGTGCCCTAACTGGTATAATTTAAAATGTAGTGTTTAGGAATCGGAATTTGGTCATCAACTCATCTGAGGGGATAAGAGGTCTTGATGATAAAGTCTTCCACCACGGACTCCTTAATTTGTGGCAACCAAGAAGGGGTCAGCCAACATGAGTCCAACCTAATATTAGGGTTCGAGACTAGGGCTGGAACAGGTCTTTGAATTGTTAATACCAACTGAGTTACAGTGCTGGTTAAAAACTTTAACTGAGGTTCCGATCATGGAGCGACTTATTTGGCTTGGAAGCACTGAGAGGTTGCAGTAGAACAAAGATTGGGGATCTATATTAAGGTTCTTGAGGAGCTCACATTCGATTTGCAGCCATTTAGGGATGTAGGGGCCCCGAGGTGGACAAATCCATTTACTCATTTTCGCCAGGTGGCTGGCCCTATAGTAAAGCTCGAAGTTAGGTAAACGGAGTCCTCCATTGCCCTTAGAGGCACACAATTTGGAAAATGACCTTCTTGGTTGTTTTTCTTTCCAGATGAACCTGACTATAATGGAATGAATCTTTTGGAAAAAGGATTTCAGTAGCCAAATATTTAGCAAATTTAGAGGATAGAAAAGGCGTGGAAGTATATTCATCTTGACCACACTAATCCTCCCACCTAAAGTTAGGGGTAAGATTGACCATCTATTTAGATCACACCTGACCCGGTCCAATAGATCCTCCAAGTTAAGCTTCTTAGTTGTACAGAGGTCACGTTAAATATATACCCAAATATTTAAGATGGTTAGACCACTTCATGCCAAATTGAGCTACATCCGCTTGGAAGACCCGTGAGTTAAGTGGAAAAACTCGATTTAGATAGGTTCAGCTGTAATTGGCGCATCACCAAATTGAGTGATGATTTAAGTACCCTGGATAGACTGGGCTGGGTCCAAGATGCAAGAGAATATCATCTGCAACACAGAGATAGTTAGTGTTTGCTGTCCAATAGTGCAGCCCCTAATATCGGGCGAGGATTTGATGCGGCCAGTAAGGGCTCTAAGTAGAGGTTAAAAGATACGGTGATAGCGGACAACCTTGGCGAAGTACGGAATATAAGGGAAATCTGGAAGAGAGTACCCTGTTGCAGTAGACTCTCACCGAGGGAGAGTTATAGATCGCTTTAATCCATTGAATAAACTGCGCCGGGAAACCCATTTTCTGCAAGGTAGCCCACAGAAATTCCCAACTCACCTTATCAAAAGCCTTCTCGGCATCTAAGGCTACTAGAGCCATAGGGGATTGAGAGTCTTGGGCGGTATGAAAAATGTGCGTAAGGGTTCTAATATGGTCAGCGGCAGATCTTCCCTGCACAAAGCTTACTTGTTCCGCACTAAGGAGTGTCTGCCATACTCGTTTGATTCTTAACGAAAGGATCTTAGTTAAGATCTTGACATCGTAATTGAGTAGGGAAATTGGTCTATAATTGGCAGGATCTAGGGCTGACTTGTTGGGTTTGGGGATCAGAATGATAGTTGCTTCTAATAGGGAGGGGTCTAAAGAGCCAGAGGAAAGGATATAATTAAATAGATTTGATAATAGGAAATAAGCTCGAACAGAAGGTTTATAGAAATTTGGGGAAACCATCTGGACCAGGGCTTTATCCAGAGTCAGATCACTGAATGGCACCTACGATTTCTTCGGAAGTAATGGGACTTAACAATAGTTCACTCTGACTGGCCTCAAGCCTGGGAAGAGGAGAACTCTGAGAAACTCTGCTATACTGCAGAGAGGGCACCGGGAAGCCTCAGTCTTGTAAAGATTCCTAAAAGGTCTCAAAACCTCACTGATATCCCGTGGACTGGTTCTAATGGAGCCATCCTCGGCTCTAATGCTGGGAATCAGCCTTGAGTTCTCTATTTCTTTAAGTCTAAGGGCTAGAATTCTACTTGGTCTCTCCCTTGTTCGAGATATTTTGTTTTAGATTTCAGAATGGTATATTCGTTCTCTCCTAATTAAGTCTTCATATTCATCCTTCAGCCTGTATAACTTCCTAGTGCTCCCTCATGAGTAAGAGGCTGAGAGTTCTTCCTCCAGGTCTTGATTTGGTTAGCTAAAGAATTAACTTTCTATCCTTTGCCGCTTTCGCTTAGAAGCCTTAATAAATTCCCCTAAGATAGCATTTTAGTGAGCACCAGATTAAATTTTATCTATCAACTGAGCCCTGATTGAGTTCCAAGAAGGAAGAGATCAGCGCTTTGAAAGATGAAGTGGTTCGCCTATCCTTCAAAAATCTGATTGTTAAGCTTCCAGATAGTGTCTCGCTCACCATGCGGCCTGGGAACATTTTGACCCAAACCATGGCATGGTCAGAGATAACTATAGGCTCTATGTTGGCAGAAGAGATATTAGACAGCAAACTAGTGCTCACTAAAATATAGTCTATCCGGGACCACTGAAGTGTGCATTGAGAGTAGAAGGAGTAGGATCTAGATATAGGGTTAAGGATCCTCCAAGGATCCCCAACCCCAACAACAAAGCACAAGTCATGAGCGAGCTGAGCGGGCGACTCAGTTTTAGGACCACTACCTGATCTATCTAGCCCTGCAAAGGTGCAACATTCCAATCCCCTAGGATAAAATTGAAGGAAGAAAGGCACTTAGCAAGCCTACTAAGGTCATCAAAAAGGCAGAGTCCCCTCCGACAGGACCGTATATCGAGCCTAAAACAACTCTCTAAATTATATAGCGTGCCCTGGACAAATGTATATCTACCTTCTGGGTCACACACATGCTTCTTCATCACAAAGGGTACTGCTCTGTCTGATCATATGGCCTCTTACTATTGGTGGTTTGGCCTGAAGCGCACTAATTGCGCAAAGCCCTTAAATTTTAACAAATTCAATTCAGTTACCATGATATGGGTCTCCTGAAGAAAAGTATGTCCATCCTAGTAGTGAGCAGTTCAATAGACCCGACCTCTCTGAGGCCTCCTTAAACCCCTCACATTCCACTTAGGCAAGCTTAATATGACCCAGTGCCATAACAATTGAGTACTGAGTAGCTTAGGAGACAACTTGGCAGATTGGCCATCCGAGAAAAAACCCTGGCGCGACATCCTCCCTCCCACCCACCCACACAGATTGCATCCAACCAAAATATTCAAGTCAAATGGAAAATCTCTTGCTGAGCGTATAAAAAATAAGACCAAGTTTCATAATTATAAAATAACTCCGCCCAGCCCCAAAACAGTTAATACAAATATCTGGAATTTGCCTCAACAATCCTAACTCCCACCCCCTAATCTCCCCCATAATACTTCCAACTATATACAAAACTCTCCCCGTCCAAGAACAACACAGGAACAGAAACAGTATCATGAGAAGTAAACCCCTCCCCAATACCCTGGCTTCACCCCTAAATTAGACAAAATTAGAAAATTAAAATTAGGACCTTCCTTCCCAGTGATCATGTATTCAGGGTTACCACAACAACACTTGGAAAATGGGGTGGCCAAGGTAGCCCTCAAATCCACTTTACGATCGTGGAGACAGGTTCCAGAAGGCAGAACCTCTCCTGCTCCCCCCCCCCGCCAACTCCAAGTCAGGAGTGATATCCTAAAAAAGAGCATAGGACCCAGTACAGGCTGTCAGGCCCTTAGGCCACGTAAACTCAATTATATTAAGAACGGAAACAACCCGGGGCAGTGCGTCCCTCTGCGTGGTCGCCCTCTTACAATACATTAATATAGCAGAGTTAACCCCCCGAAATGGAAATAAGTACCTGGGAGCCGATCTATGGGCAGCAATACTGAATTAGACCCTCCGGAGGCCAGTTCTGGGTCGAGGCAGCCATTGAGAGGAAGTGCGAGTCAGAAGAGGCTGGGACGGACCTGTTTGGTCCTACCGATAAACAGTCCCCCCGGAAACCGTGACCGCCCTTCCTGTTCCTGCCTCCGACTCACACAGCCAGCGTGAAGCACTGATCTCGGGGCCTGGTGAATCGCCCAGGCCACGCGGCCTACACCGACTCGACCCAGCTCTCTGACCCAGATAGCACTCAACCTCGGGGAAACCAGGTAAGCCAGCACGGCACCATCGCATTGCGACACCGGGCTATCTTAGGAAACAACAACTATTAATATTAGCGAAAAGGGCAAACAGTGAAACTATCGAGCAACCAGTAAGTCCAAAAGTCAGGGGCCTTTAAAAAGACCAGGAAGTTTTCCTTTAAGTCCACTAAAGCCTGATCTGGATCATTGTAATGTTGCCAGCTGCCTTCCAGGGAGACCCGAACCTCGCTGGGTACACCATCTTGAATCTTATCCAGCCGCGATTAATTTTTGATGATAGGGTGAAAAGTTGCTCTTTCTTTACGAACATGAGAGGTAAATCCTGGGTAATCCTTAGTTTCAAATGGGACCACTGTACAGAGTCTAGTTCTTTAATTTTGGTTAAGACGTGCTAGCACTCAATATAACTCAAAATTTGATAATGATTGGCCTCTGGGGCATTCGTGGAGGTTTGGGCCTCAGAGATCTGTAGGCTCTTTCAATGTGGTAGGTTTGATTGATTGGAGATGGGCCCACGACTTTATTTAGGAACTGTTGGATAAATTTAATGGTGTCATTCCCCTCGGATTCAGAGTAACCCCAGGATAAGAATGTTGTTTCTCCTGTCCTCCCTTCAAGATCTTCAGTTTTGGCTTGTAGTTTTTGTATTTGCTGCTTTAATTTAATAATCTCTGGTCAGCTGTATTTTTCCAACGCATCTATTGAAGAGACCTTAGCTTCTAGATCCCCAACTTGTCTGGATAGGTCCACTAAGTCTTTCCTGATGGATTTAACTTCTCCTGAGATTTCTTGTAATGTTTCCTTAAAAGGTTCCATGATTTGAAGGAATCTCTCCTCAGTTAATGGTGTATTAGCTGCAGCAGAAGCATTTTGTTTAGAAGGAGATGCAGAGCTGGTGTTTTAGCCTTCTTGGAAGCCTTTCAGGCGTTGATGGTGGAGTGTGTTTCACACACAAGCTGCTTTATTTCAGCCTCCATCAAGCTAGTCCTCTGAAATGTTTTCAATTACCCTAAAAATCAGCTCCCAGACACAGTACTCAGTCAGGAAGCCTTTAGGGTCATTAGAAATAGAAAGGATATCAGTTATGTGGTTGAAAAAATTAGTTTTAGCAGGAAGAGGCAGGGAGCTCCAGAGAGAGCTGCTCTCAAGCACACTGCATCACGTGACCTCCGTCACAAGAATTTTAACAGCATGAACAACATACCTTATGGTGCCTCTCCGTTTGACCCCAGCAGCTGCACAAGTTTTCTTAAAAGGTTCCCCTTTACTACATTTTGTTGTTGCTCTTTTGCTGTTTGTTGAATTTTTATCATGTGAAACATTTTTGGTTATTCGTGCTAGCACCAGGATTACCACTACCACCAACACCTGCTCCACCACCAGCACCAGATGCTTCATCTATGTTGGTGTCAGCCATAACAGTACCAGTACTGTACACACCCATACCCACACAATTCCTGTGTAAGAAAGCAATGTGATCTCTGATCGCTGGATACAACTCCAAAATTTGGTTTTGGCTGTATGACACTGTGATACAGTGGACTGAAAGTAATTGACGAATATGACGGTTTGCAACTAAACGATCCCAGGTTCAAGGCTTACAGAATGATTGAACCACTGGACGTAGGCATACGCATAGCAGGCTGGGCAAGGTTTAAGGTCAATAATTGCAATTCTGAATCCAGCTGAACCACCATACAACTGGCCACTGGGCTTCACATGGTAACGCACACTGGGTAAGGTACAGTGCAGTCAAGGGGCGCACAGCAGCAGGGTGATGGGTTGACCACAAGAGACGGCGTGACACCCACAAACCGAAGAAAGAGATTTTTCTGTCTCTCCTCCCAACAGGGAAATATAGTTTTAGGCTTCTGTCATGTATTTAAGGATAATGCCACCACACAACTGGCCACTGGGCTTCACATGGTAACACACACTGGGTAAGGTACAGTGCAGTCAAGGGGCACACAGCAGCAGGGTGATGGGCTGACCACAAGAGATGGAGTTACACACACAAACCGAAGAAATAGATTTTTCTGTCTCTCCTCCCAACAGGGAAATATATTTTTAGGCTTCTGTCATGTATTTAAGGATAATGCCACCACACGACTGGCCACTGGGCTTCACACAGTAACACACACTGGGTAAGGTACAGTGCAGTCAAGGGGTGCACAGCAGCAGGGTGATGGACTGACCACAAGAGATGGAGTTACACACACAAACCGAAGAAAGAGATTTTTCTGTCTCTCCTCCCAACAGGGAAATATATTTTTAGGCTTCTGTCATGTATTTAAGGATAATGCCACCACACAACTGGCCACTGGGCTTCTCTCATGGTAACACACACTGGGTAATAATAGGGTGCAGTGCAGTCAAATGGCACACAGGAGTAGCAAGGTGACTGGCTGGCCACCTCACAGAAGATGCAGTGGAGACAAACACAACATGACAGGAGGTTTTTCTTAGGGTGAATGTTTAGTGAAGCCCTCCTCCCAGCACATTCTTGACTGAGACCCCTGTCCTTCAGACAATTTTTCACTTTGTTGTGGGTGGGACTGGGACTAGAAATTATGTTTTTCCTTGTTTCCTTTTTGTGGGTTTAGAAGTAACATCAAGTTTCACACAATTAGTAAAGTGTTTTTAACTTCTTTTTTTCCCCCTCAAACAAAGGAAAAACCCAAATATGATCTCTTTCTTTCTCTCCTCCCCCAGCCAGGGTGATCTCCCTCCTCCCACGAGTCACACTAGATATAAGATTTTGTGAAGATTAGAACTCAGCAAGCAACCAGATGATGAGTGGTACTGTGCAGACTAAGCACGTCTCACACACATAAACAGGCAGGCAGCAGTCTGCAAAGAACTAATTCCTCCAGCTATTTCAATCCGTTTTTCCTCCCGAAAGAGTCCCACTCCCTACCGACTTCACTTCGGTCCCAACAAGTTACGTTCTTCTCTCCTTCCCACACCCTTTCTTTCCTCAGTTCCCCCGACTCCCTTCCTTTTCCCCACCCGCCAGTTAACTTTTTTTTGTTCAGTGGCAGTAAGGATCTAACAAAAAGCCAAGCGACCACAAGTTCAGAGGACACAGTCGCACAACTGAGAGCACACACACACAGGCTGCGGCTCCTTCTCCACTGTGAGACTAATACTGAAAGGCAATGAAATGGAGCCACAGCTGCACAGATGACTTCTTTGTCTGATCCCTCAACTCGCGAGACTCACTAACTCCTCTCAACCACCACCATCTGATCACATAACAGATGGTCAGGTGGTACACTGTGAGTGAGAGTGAGATCGCAAGCGTGAAAGCTGACAACAGCTGCCCCCAACAGTAACACTCAGGACAGGATGGGAGGGGACGGAGAGGGGAGGGAATTGAGCTGCATTCTTCAGCTGGTGCCAAGATTGGGAATGGGAACGGGACATGGATGATGCCAGCAGAAAGACAAAGCACACAAACGTAAGATTTGTTTTGATGATTCGAACCCTTTTGTGAACCCTGTAGTGTTCGAGTTCTAAATTAGAACTCGATCACCAGGGTTCGAGGAGGGTTTGAATCTTTCTCGAACTAGTTCTGACAACACTAATCTGTATTACTTTTATAATTAATGCTTCATTCTGGATTGTTTTGTAAAGTGGAAGGATTCCATATTGTAAAAGGAATCAACACAGAAAAAATGGCATTGGACTCCCAAGCTGAATAACAGTACTACTTTATTGAAGGTGCAGTAGTGGTGAAAGGTGCAAATCACCAGTGCATTACAGAATAAGAAACACAACTAAGTGGACAGACACCGCTAACAGCCTGGTCGATTTTGTACATAGGTGCTTTATCAGAGGCCTGGATGCCATCTCCTGCAAGGTGCATTATACAAGGTGCAATTAAAGTGACAGTGTATTTTTTTTAATACTCTTTATTCTCTGACTCTTCAACAGACCTCATCTGTCTGACCTCAGCACCAGCCCCATCATCCTGGCATCCCCTAAGACCTACCTCTCACTCTCTGTTCATTTCCTCAGAGCTTATCCCCCTCTGTTGGGGGCAGTGGGGTCTTCCCTTACCTTACTGCATATGTAGCCGGTGTGGAGATGGTGCCTAAGTAGCTAGGTGCAGGGGCCTGCAAGCTGGTTAGTGTCATCTTGCTGCTCAGAGTGATTTTTCCCATGTTCCTCCCATCCCCAGGATGCCAGCATCAAGGGCACACCAAGCACAGACCCACGCAAGGTGCTGATGTCCTCCTACCCAGAGCCACTCCTACCGTACTGCCACCTGTGGTCATCCAGGTGGCAGTATAGCAGTGGAACATGCAATCCTTCTCTACCTGGATGAGGAGAAGAGGGCCAATTGGGATGCGCAAGCCTCCTCCCCCTGGCCAACCCCCTGTGCCCCGGGCTCATTCCCAAACTCAGGTCAGCGGTATGGGCGAGGTACAGTAAGTCGTAAGGTGTCTCAGCCATCTGCACCACTGGGCCATAACTGTGTAAATTTAAAAAGAAACACTTTAAAAAAAAAAAAAAAAAAAAAAAAAAACAGAAGCAGAAATCAATAGAAGTTCTCTGAATCACAATCAGATACAGTACTTCAGTAATTTGAATAAGCACACTAAAAGTAATGTGCCCACACTTGGCTACCAAAATGTAAAATAAGACAACCACATTATGCAAACCTAATTAAGTACTGCAGCAAAGTCCATTTAAAAAGGGAAGTTTATAATTGTTGTCCTTTTTTTTTTTTACTTATATAGCTAATGTTTAAGTGCGATAACACAGTTCTGGGTGTGTGGTCCTTGGAATATACATACTTCTTGGTTACATTTAAAAACACTTGGCTTGCAGTTTTCTGAACACAGCACACCCAAGGTGTGCATATATTCCCCGACTATGCACCCCATGTACTATTTCTTACATAACACAGTATGTCCATCACCCAAGCTAACCACAGCACTAAGAGTAATCCAGAGCATGCATAGTTAGCGAAAATGTTTTCGCCTGCATACCTGTTGTCTATGTACTGTAAATAAATGTTGTTTGAGTCTCTATTAGTTTTTTCACACAACTATCTAGGCTTAATTCTGGATGATCAGTTAACATTTAAACCACATATACAACAAATTTCCGCTAAACTAAAAAGACTTTTGGCTTTTTTTCTTCAGAAACAAAACACATTTTAACTATCCACTTAGAAAGTTGCTTGTTGGCTCACTATTTCTTTATGTATTAGATTGTGGTGACTGCATATATAGAAATACTACTGAAACAATTCTTGGTCTGCCTGATCCATTTTACCGCAGTGCATTCGGATTTGTAACTGGTTTACCTTATACAACCCATCATTGTTACCTATACACATCTTTAGGTTGGTATTCTTTATCAGGCTGTAGAGAAATGCACTGGTATTTATTTGTACGTAGACTTATTGTTAATGCTTTGCCAACATTTTTACTAAATACTCTTCACTACAGAACAACAACAAAACATAGTCTTAGATCTGCTGAATATACACATTTTTACATAGTTTCATTGTTTCATAGTTTAGTATGAGTTCTGGAGGCTGCGGCCTTTAGTGAACTCGCCACCTTATTCTATTGGTGGAAGAAGTACAGTATTTGATATCGCCCATGTGCTCATGTAAGTTTTTTTAAATGAATTCATGTTTTTACTTTTCACTATGTGATTTGGATATGTACATACCTAGGCATTGATCAACATTTGAGGAACTTACCTTGGCTGTCTCTGTCCCCCGCACATGGGATACAAATAGGAAGAAATGCAACTTAGAATCCTTATTGCCACGCTCCCGTTTTAAGGCTTCTAATTCTAGCCTGGCACATAGTCACTATGATTGTTTTGGATGAATTTTCATCATTTTTAATTCTGAAGACTAAATTTATCAACTGCTTGTAAACTATATGACTTATTATTGTGTCTATCTAGATCTGTGTTTGTTTATTTGAAACTTGGCTCCCCGGCCAGTGCCCTTTGGGGTAACCCTTGCCTCAGTGCTTGCACACTAAGATTCTTTGTGTCTGTTTATACTTGTTTTATTGTACTTGGGCGCAATTGTAAATGAGTTTTTCTCTCAATTTGCTATCCAATAAATGATGATGATGATGATGATCTATACGGGAGGGAGGCTCTGGAGGAATGTAAGGACATTTTACTTTGAGAAGTAATGGACCAGTGAACTTTGTCTGCTGATAGTGTCTGTGGTTCTGTCTTCCCCAGCATAAACTACTTGTGTATACAGTCCCATAACTATAACCAGTCTGAAGTCATGTTAATTGTGTGACTGTAACTTATCGTACAAAAGGACTCCCATGAAAAAGAGACATTTCATCTCATGGGGCTGTCCAACAATCCTAATTGATTCAACCTTTAAACAAATAAAGACTTTGAGACATTGGGTAGGAGACTAGCCGCTGTGCTTGGGACATAGTTTACCTGCTTACCTGAAATCTCTGTGCATCCTTAGCCTGTCTGCAATTTGTCTCTGTATTTTACTTGTAACCTCCTGGGTTGCACCTGAAAATAGGCATCTGTTTGTGTCCAGTGTGCTTACCTGGTTAACAAAAGCTAAATAAATAAATAGTATTGAGAGACAGTAAGCTTGTGGTAGGTGGCTTCCTTACCTAAACTATCTACTGTATATGGGACAGAGGTACAAGGTAGTAATCTAAAAAGTTGAACCAGGTAGCAAGGCCGGACAGGTAGTAACAAATCTAGTTCCAGTTAAAAGGCACCAGGCAGTTAAGGAAATGTAGGTAATCAGAGGTCTAGGTAATCACAGGTTCAGTATGGAGATGAGGTGCAGTGGGAAGCTTGCCAGTTATGGTGACTGTGGGGTGATCTTCTCCAGGACTATGCTCTTGAGGAGGGGGTACTGCCCCATCTGCAGGACCTTTGTGGAGCTCCATGCTTAGCTGGTAGCAGCAAGAGACGAGATATCTCAGTGGCACTTCTTTTGATGTAACCTTGTAATCAATTTGTTGATTATATAGCTTCTGTATTTAATGCTTTGTCCAACAGTGCTTACTTGTACCAGATATGTAATGTGTTTTGTCTGACTTGGAACCTTTGTGAACGAGCTTCCGGCTCAAAGGTATAAATCCGAAACTGAAATAAATAAATGAAATAAATAAACTGTGATATCAGCTCAGCTGGCGTCCATGCCCTCTACATCTACTCCCCTAGAGGCCCACTGCTCCATAGGGGTGGAGAGTGGTGGGAAGGGGGAGGGAGAAGGAAAGCAGGAGAAGCTTCAAGGAGGTTGGCCAGCTCCACACCATCCATGTGACAAATTGCTTTGTATCCCTGGCATAAACTCAGGTACCTAATTCCTCTGGGGGGCACTGAGTCAGTTGGGGGCAATGGGCAGGATGACTTGGTGTCACCTGGGGGACAAGCAGGAGGAAGTCAGCCAGAAGAGTCTTAGTGGCTGGGGACTCAGTGATCAGGGTGGTAGAGATGGTGGTTGTGGGAGGGTGGTTGGATGGGAGGGGGATGGTCAGATGCCCTACTGGTGCATAAGCTATCTGGGATATAAGCAGGATAGGGAGGATGGTGGAGAAGGAGGGTGGGATCTGGTACACTTGGATACCAATGATTGACAAACCAGCCTGTGGAGATGGTGAAGTGGAACTTTCACAGGACGGGGACAGGTTGGAATCACACTTGGCCTCCCTTATCTTTTCTAAGGTCCTCCCTGTGAGCAGTAGGGAGGGGGAAGATATAATAAGAAGGGACAAGATCAGAGTTTAATGGATCTCAGGAGATAGGATATTACTTTGTGGGGGACTTCTGTGACAAGAGGCCATTCAAAGGTGAGGATCTTCAGCTGATAAGAGAGGGGGTCAAAGTACTAAGGCAGAAGTTTGACATCTTTATTGGACAGTTAAACTGACTGCGGGGTAGGCTGAGGCTGGGGGCACCACAGTGATAGGAGAGAGGAAAGGGAGCCTAGCTAGTACTCCCCCTCAAGCGCTTGTGTAACTCCTAGGTGGCGCCAGGGGTGTAGCCAGGCATTTCAGATTTGTACACCAACCTGCCACACTGCTACCCCATTCCCCCCACTGTTGTTCATGCCTGCCCCCCACGACTCAAGTCCAAAGTTCCTGGCTCCACTCAGATGATTCCCACACCAGACCTGCTGTCTGTCTGTCAGTGCTACTAGTGTGGTGTTTGCTGCCTGCTGATAGACGCCACTGACTGCACCATGAGTCCAAGACCATGGCACAAATTTCTCACAGGTAGGCAGATTCACTGCACTTGCCACTCCACATGAAGTCTTCATTCTTTTAGCTGGCTCTGAGTCTGTTCTTCCATCTGCTACTGCTGCTCAGTTCTTCTGCTGCTTCTTCCACTCACAGTACAACTGAACTAATTGTATGGCTTCTAACTTTGCTGGGGCATTTAAACTTGCTGCCCCAGACTTGCCACACCCCCTACCAGATGCCACAGCTAATCACTATTCAGACGGACTATGCAAACCTAATTGAGATGTTCAGCTTCAACGTCCGTGGTCCACTCTACCACCACCTCCAAAACAAAGCTGAAAGAGAAAACAGAAAGCCTGCAAAGCCAAACAAAGGAATTTAAATGTGATGGACTAGAGAGGACAGAGCAATGCTGGCCAGCTTGTTTGCTACCCCCTGCTACTAAACTTGGTACACCATGGCTTACTTGGAGTATCAGTAGCTACGCCCTTGGGTGGCGCTATCACAAGGGCTACTACCCCTGCCTGCATGACTAGTTGCAGGTTATGGGGCCTAGGTACAGAAAACGGGTGCCTCCACCTGGAGGACAGGGTTAGTGGTAGCGTAGCTGACCTGGGTACAGCCCTCCGGGATACTGTGACCCCTCTTTCCCTTCTAGTAGCCTAAACAATGAACAGCATATACAGGTACAATAGCCCCTAATCAGCATACAAATTCCCACTCTGTTTGCACTTACCACCAGGGCTAGTTCCACCAGTCTGACCCTGGAGACCTCCTGTAAAATAAGGTTAGACACAGCAGGTAACAACAGTACAGTGCTTCTGGTACAAAATGGAACCACAGTCAGGTTAAATGCAAAAAGAATTAGATCTGATTTATTCAGGGGCAATGAACAAGGGAGGGGCGTAAATTGGCTGATTAATTCTGTAACTGATTCAATCAGGCAATCATGCATGCACTTTAGAATCCCTTCACAGTCACACACTCTGGGTTCCCAGTTGAAACAAAGGGGGGCTAGCCTAATTCGTTGCCTGAGGTAGGCCGGCGTTGCAGCTGGTCGGGGCCCTGTGATGGAAAGAAGAAGCATGCACAACCACACACAATTTGTAATCCGGAGCCAGGAGGCTCAGTTCGTGATAATTAGACAAAACAACTAAATCAGATGACACACTTTGACTGAATTGTTGTTGCAGGGAGCTACCCTGGTGTTTACTCACACTACCCAGTACAGGACACAGGATGGATGAAATGGAGACTGCAGAATGACTTGCTGGTTTGCAAGGAGAAGCAGGGCCCACAGGAATTACCGAGGTGCTGTTCCTGTTCAAAGTGTTGAGCAGGGGGCTGATCCCTGGGCAGGCTCTCGTTGATGGTTTTCTCTGCATCACGAGTAGCTGGCTGGGCCAAGTTGGCAAGGCCCAGGCCGGGTGAACAGTTTGGATTCAGTCTGGTAAATGCTGAATGCAGCTTCCAGCAAGCTTGACACAATTAGGCAGTGGGGAACCAAATTGCAGCCCACTAACCGCATTCAGCACATTTATAGTAAAAGAAAAGCAATACCAAAGTTTGGATGACAGTCTGGTTGCAATTTCAGCTTTCCTGAGCAAAACTGTGATCTCTGTGGTGATTCAGATATCCTGACAGGCCGATCGCATGGAGCAAATCTTCGGTCTTCTTCAGGCAAAGGTACGGTCACAGTTCTGTGGTTTTTGTCACAATTGGTTCAGATACAGTTCGGTTATTTAAGCACTCTTTAAGGATCCCTCTCGAGGGAGAGGTAGGCAGACAGGCCAAACTCACCCTTTCCACCTGTTACCCATGCAACTATGCAGGAGCAGCAGCTCGAATGTTACAAGCTGTTCACTCTCTCCACTCCAAACTAACAAACTAACATACTATTTGCCAGCAGATTAGGCCTTACGGTCTATCGAGTCTGCTCGAACCTCAGATCCCTAGTTGGGTGCCGAGGCCCTTCCCTCCCTTGTGTTCCAGAAACCCCTATCATCCATCCCAACCCCCCCGGAACAGGCCATCATCTGATACATCCACTTTCTGTGTCTATCCACCCTCTCTTGAAGCCCTCCACTGTGGATCTCTGAACCAGCTCACCAGGCAGTGCATTCCAAGGGTCCACCACCCTCTCAGTGAAAACCTCCTCCTCTTTTCCCCTCACCCTTCCACCTTCCAACTTCAAACCATGCCCTCTGGTGATACCTCCCTGCTTTAGTCTAAAGATCCCTCCATGTTTACCCTAATTATTCCCTTAGGTGCTTGAAGACCTCAATCATGTCCCCTGTCTCTCCTCTCCTCCAATGAAAACAGGCAGAGCTCCTCAAGTCTGTCCTCATCGTCAAATCCCTAGCCTCGTATCATCTTAGTTGCCCTCCTCTGTACCCTCTCCAGGAGCTGTATGTCTCTCTTCAAGTGTGGTCTCCAGTACTGTACACAGTACTCAAGGTGTGGTCTAACCAGTCCATTGTACAGCGGCAGAATCACTTTCTTGCTCCTAGAGGTGATCCCCTTTACGATGCATCCCAACATCCTGTTTGCCTTGCTAGCCGCTCTCCTGCACTGCTCAGAGTTATTCATGCATGCATCCACTATGACCCCTAGGTCTTTTTCCCCTATTGAGGCCTCCAGCGCCTCCCCTCCCAGGGTGTACCTGTGTTTAGGGTTTCCCCACCCAAGATGCAACACCTTGCACTTGGTGATATTGAAATTTAATTTCCATGTGTGAGCCCAGCTTTCCAGGGTGTCCAGGTCCCCTTGCAGGGCCAACCTCCCCTCTTCTCCCTCAACTACTGCTCCCATCTTGGAGTCATCAGTGAAGAGACTCATTTCACACCCTATACCCTCTCTGATATCCGATATGTATGCATTAAACAGGATTGGACCCAAGACCGAGCCCTGCGGTACCCCACTACCAACCTCTCTAGGGTTCGAGAGTTTCCCACAGACCACTACTCTCTGGGTGCATCCAGCTAGCCAGTTTTCAATCCATCTGACCATCAAAGGGCCTACTCCTAACCCCATCAGTTTCTCCACCAGACCATTGTGGGGGACAGAGTCAAACGTCTTGCTGAAGTCAAAGAATAATACATCCACAGGCTTTCCCCTGTCCAGTTCTGATGTTACCCATTCGTAGAACTCCACAAGATTGGTTTGACATGATCTACCTGGCACAAACCCATGTTGCCGACTATCCAGACCTCCCACCTCCTCCAAGTACACCCCCAATTGTTCCTTTAGTATACTCTCCATTAATTTTCCCACCACCAAGGTCAAACTGATGGGTCTATAGTTACCTGGTACATCCCTTGACCCCCCTTTATGGATTGGCACCACATGTGCCTCTCACCAATCCCTAGGTACCCTCCCTGTCTCAAGTGACCTGTTGAAGAGCTCCGCCAGAGTGCAGCCAGTATGTCCGCCAATTCCCATAGTACTCTCGGATGAATGCCATCCATTGGAGATTTGTCTTTCTTTGGGGCCTTGAGGACAATCACACCTCTTTTTACGGAGATAGCATCATCCGTCCACCCACCTTACTGGCCTTTATCCTTATCCAGATGTGACACCCTGGGGTACCTCTCTCTCCCTCTTGCTCCATTTCTGTTGCTCCCCTGATCCCACTCACTGCCGCTTCTATCCCCATCGTGCCTTGCTTTGTAGATATCCCATCCCCCTCCCTAGTGAACACAGAGGCAAAGTACTTGTTAAATACCTCTGCCTGGTCCCTCGCCTCTTCCACCCACCCTCCTTCTGATCTCAATCTGCTGAGATGGCCCTTAGTTTTTCTCCGCTTCCCAATGTACCGGAAGAACCCCTTTTCCCCTCCATGTATCCCCTGTGCCAGCCGCTGCTCTTTACTGGACTTTGCTCCCCTCACCATCCGGGTGAGTTTTCTAGATGCAAGACGGTACATTTCCTTATCCCTATCACCTCTTGTTGTTTTATATTTTTTGTAGGCCGCCTTCTTTTCTCTGACCGCTACCTGTACCTCACTGGACCACCAGCATGGTTTATGTGACCTTGCTACCTTATGTTTCAACTTAGCGCAGATCATGACTGCCTCATGAAGTCCACGTTTTATGACCTCACATCTCCTTTCCACACTTGTCATTGATGTAATCCCCTTCAAGTGATCCTTGAGAATATTTCCCATGCCCACAAAGTCTGACCCCCTGAAGTCCACTGCCAGTGTCCTAGATCTCACCCCCTTCCCCCCATGCTTATTTGAAACCAGACAGTATTGTGGTCGCTCCCAGTCAGGGGGTCCTCTACAACCAGGTCCCTTACCAGATCCCCATCTACCAGAACCACGTCCAGGACATGCCCCTCCCTTGTGGGCTCCATCACATGTTGTGTTAAGAACACATCCTGGAAGCCGTCCAGCAGTCTCTGCTCCTTGGCCACCTTAGAGGACATGGTTCCCAAGTTTGTATCTGGCATATTAAGTTCCCCCATCAACACCACTCCTTCCCCTTTTGGTCCACACTGGGCAATGATGTTGTCCAGCAAACCATCCTCTAGAACATCACTCATCCTGGGGGGCCTATATACTACACTCAGCTTGACCTTATCTCCTGCTGGGGATCGTAAGGTGACCCATAAGGCCTCCACGTTTTCCTCTGCCTCTTCTACCTAGCAATTTCTATGTCATCTCTAATGAACATAGCCATTCCACCCCTCTGCCCTCCTTTCTATCCTTCCTAAGCATAGTGTACCCCCACCGTTTAGGTCCCAGTCATGGTTTTGTTGTACGTCTCCGTGACTGCCGCCACATCCACCCGAACAGCATGGCCTGGAACTCTGGCAACTTGTTTCCCAAGCTCCTGGCATTTACTAACACCAACCCCACCCCTTATCCCTGATCCTTTGTCGAACCCCACCCAGGTTCCTTATACTTCCATCCTCCCTCTGCTCCTCCTGAAACCTCCACCCCCAGTCTGTTTCCCCCTCCCCCTTGGGTTTGAAGGCTACTCCCCTCATCTGGAGGACAGGGCTTCTGGTCAGCCCCTCCCTTATCCCTTCCCCCTCACAAGTTTAAACCCCACCTTTCTTGAATGTAGTCAGCCATCCCCTGTTTAAGGACTTCCTTCCCTAATGGGGCAAGATGAAGCCTGTCCTTGGCATACAGTCACTTATCCTCCCAAACTCCTTTCCAGTTCCCTAACACCCCCAACCCACTCTCTTCACCCCACTTCCTGAGCCAGTCATTAACCTCTGTGATCTTCATTTTTTTCTCCACTGAGGTCTTTGGTACTGGCAATATCTCCAAAAAGGAAATGTTGCATCCATTATCCCGACAGACTCTGGCAAGTTCTTGGAACCTTGCTTGGATTTCCAAAATGCTATTTCCCTCTAGATCGTTAGTTCCCAAATGCACCAGGAAATCTGGTTTCCCTCCACAATCCCTAACCAGTTCATACACCATGAACTTTGTTCTGTGCACTGTCAGCCCAGAGATACTCACTACCTTCACCTGGCTATGGCATCCACCCCTGTCCCTCCTGGATACCCCTAATCATGAGGTCTCCCAATAACAGAACCTTAACACCGCCATCATCCTTATGGTTACCTCCATTATGCCTCTCAGCCCCCATCCCCCTTTATTCGTGATTTCAATTCCATGGGAGTCTTCCTGCCTTATTAGAGACCCCCTTGTCACCCTCCCCTTTCTGCCTCCCTCGTTATTTTGCCCACTTAACTCAGACCCCCTCTGAATAGGTGTCCCCTTTAACCCTCTCTTATCTGAACCATTTATCCTGGCCCTGATGGTTTCCCCTTCCCCCACACCGCCATCCTCCCCCCTTGTAATAGTACCCCTGCCTCCAGAGGCTCTCTGTGGATCCCCTTTAGCTAGGGCCCCATCCTTGGTACTGACCCGCCTGCTGAAGGGGGGCTCCTCTCTCACCTCCTTGTCTCCCAGTTTCTCTCCAGTCATGCTCTCCTCCCTCATGTCTGCAATATGTTGCATCTCCCCCATCTGCTTAACATTTATGTTTCCCCTTCTCCCTCTGGGACTATTTCTATCCTTTCCATTGCCGGCCTGTGATGCCCTATGGGTATCCGACTCCCTCACCCCCCTCTGTATCAGTTTCCTCATTTCCACCAACCCCTTCCTCCCCCTCTAGGTAGCTTAGTAGCTCAAATTTATTGTGACACTCTATGTCAGCCTCCATCAAGTAACCCGAGTTTCCCCTGACTGCACCTCTAAACTGTCCCTCTTCTTCCCCTGTTGCTCTGTTCTCCTTAGAAGCTCCCTTCCCACAGTCTGCTGTTTTAGGCTTCCCCACAACAGCCCCTCCCTTCTCAATGTCTGCTCTACTAGGCTTCCCCACAACAGCCCCTTCTGACTCTTCCCCCTCCACTCTCTTTGTATTCAGAATGTTCACCCTGTACGCTTTCCCCTTAGCGTCAACATCCCTATCTAAGGGTCCTCTGTCCCTAATATCCCCCCTCCTGCTTGCTGTAACATAATGTCCTGTAATTTCAGAGCATTGCCCCGGCATCCCCTCAGCCCCACCCTTCTGCTGCCCATATCCACACCCCTTATCCTTGGACACCAACCCCCATCTCCCCCAGCTTACTCCTTAACCAATATACCTCACTCCTGATATAAGATAGCTGTCTACAGAGTGGGAAGCCTCCCTCTCTCCAGGCCCAATTGAGAATTATTGCCATCCCACAGCCTGTGCAGCCTACAACCCTTCCGAAGATGCCTGCCATGGTGCAATATGGCCACCCTGTTTGTCCCCCTCTGTTTATAATGGCACACCCCCTTTTCTCAGTCCCTTCCCCCTGGAATACAGTTTTTCTCTATACTGACTGCAGTTATTTACAAACCCAATTTCAACCCCAACAATAAAGTTCCCAAGTCTGACAAACACATACAGTCCAGTGTGTGTCCAGTCCCACTAACAGTGTGTGTATGCAGACATCAGGTACCGTATAATGTCACAGGCCACCATTTCCTGTTGGCAGATTTCAGTCCCAAACGAAATACACAGCCTTCAATCCCAACCCCAGTGGCTTTTCAGTATTTAAAAGCCTACAAAACAGGGTGGGTGGGAGGGCTCTTACCAACACCAGGCAAACATCACATTTAAATTTCACTCTAATAATCACTGCCAAACAAGTGTTCCCAAGCCTCAAAAGTTGCAATATCACAGTCCAAGTAACAGTTCTAACTCAAAGTAGTAATTTTTAACACATAGAACTAATTTCACGTACTAAACTATTCAAATATTTCAGTTAAAGCAGAATATAACCCCAGACCTCTGTCCTTACCAGCCTCCTGCTTATGTTCCCAAGTGAACAAACTCAGACTGACTGTCTGCTGCAGGCGGCACCGAGACTTCCTTCTGATCCAAAAAGGGTTTGGTTGGTTGATTCATCTGTCTGTCAAAGCAAGGGCTTCCCCTCCAGGTCCATTTCGGCGTCAAAGTGAAAAAACTACAGTTCCTACAGAAATTCACTCCCACAAGACCCCTGGGGACAGACTCCATTTTATGGTCCCCAAAAGGTACTGATTGGTGCAATACAGAAATGTCCATGCTGCAAAGAAAGGCAGGTTAGACAAACTATAATACCATTGTTATTAGAGTAGGTAATCAGCAAACAATTACCAGCTCTAACAGAGCTCCCCCTGCACCATTTGCGATGGCAGAACAAAGCAATATTACTGCAGCTCGGGCAGGACTTGAGCCTGGAAACACTCGGCCCCTACCCAGATTAAGTATACACTACAAAAATAATGTCTCTTAAAGAGACTGGCACGGAGGCTAACAGGGCACTCACATGCAAGCACTTTTACACCTGTAAAGACACAGAATGCCTGCCTGGCAGTGGTCATTTAAGCACACCCAAGGAAGACTTTTGGGAACCCCCATTTATAGGGTGGGGTTACACCTGTAGCTGCAGAGTGGGCAAAAATAAGGTTGAGGTTCAAACTGGGCTAGGGAAAGGGACCAAGGAGGGAGGGCTCACAAAATCTGCAATCAACATGAAAAAACAAGTAGCCAAGGAGTCTACAGAAGAATAAGGGAGAAAGACAAGTAAAGATCAGGGTTGGATGGAAGGGGGTCTGCCTTAATATCAAGAATCTGAGTAATAAGCTCAGCTAGCTCAACACAATTAAGGCAGACACTGAGATGGACCACGTAGCCATTACAGATATTTGGGCCTCAGAAAATAATGACTGGGACTTTACAGTCACTAGTTACGCAATGTTTGGGAGGGATAGAAGAAAGGGTAAAGGGGGGGCCATAGCTCTATATGTCAAGAAAAGGCATTGAAGTTGTGGAAGATGGATACATCAGCGGAAGTAATGGGAAGAGAGAGTCATTGTGGGTGCAGTTTATGGCAGCTTCAGGAAAGAAACTATGGGTGGGTGAGATCTAAAGACTGCCAGGACAATGGGAAGAGAGGGATAGGGAGCTTGGGGAAGAACTAGGAAGGGGAGCTGCAAAGGGGGAGATAGTGGTGATGAGTGATCTGAACCTGACAGATATTGATTGGGATGTTCCTGCTGTCAGGAGCACCAAAAGTCAGGCCCTGCTTCATAGATTCCAAGAGTGTCTACTTGTGCAGCTGGTTAAGGAACTCACCAGGTAGGCTGCCATTCTCGATGTAGTGTTCACTAAATTGGAGGTGGTAGGAGGTGTGCGAGTCGGGGAGGCACTAAGGTCCAGTGACCATAACTCTGTTTGGTTCGAACTGGCCCTTGGGACCAGAAAACCCCAATTGAGGGCTGAGGCTCTTGATTTCAGAAAGATGGATTGCAACAGGATAAGGGAGTTGGAACAGGACATGTTAGTTGGGGTAGACAGCATCAGAGGTGTAGAGGAGAGATATAGGGAAATTAAAGGAGCCATTCTTGAGACATCTAAGTTATGCATGAGAATTGTAACCAAGAGAAACAGGTACAAGAGACCAATATGATTCTCAGAAAGGGTCAGGGAAGCAGTGAGGGCCAAAAAAAGGCCTTCACCAGGTGCAAGGAAATGCAGGGGGAGGAAGTATGGAGAGAATATCAGTTGAGAACCAAGGAGGTAAAGGAGGTGGTTAGGGAGGGAAAAGCAGACAAGGAGCAGTGTTTTGCAAAAAGGGTCAAGGGTGGGGAAAAGCAGTTCTTCAGGTATATTAGAGAAAAAAGAAAGGAGGGAAAATTGTTAGGCATTCTGAGGGAGGTAGGGTAACAGAGAAGAATGTGCAAAAGGCAACAATCCTTAATGATTAGTTTAGCTCTGTCTTCACAAGGGAAGATAGGAGGCCCTTGCTAGAGAGTGTCATCAAAACAGCCTTGAAGGGGGTCTTAGAGATAAAGCAGCTGGTATGTACCAGCAAAAGGGTCTGGAAAGAGCTAGCAGCCCTAAAGATAGATAAGGCATCAGGGCCTGATGGAATGCACCCAAGGGTACACAAGGAACTGGCAGCAGAACTGACTGAACCCCTGGTAGAGCTATTGAATAGCTCATTACAGACTGGTATTTCTGAAAGACTGGATGGTAATGGATGTAGTTCTACTCCATAAGGGGCAGACAAGGAGCAAGCGTGGAAGTACAGACCTATCAGTCTTACCTCTTTTGTGGGTAAACTGATGGAGTCACTGGTCAAAAAGGACTTCTTGGGCTACCTTTAGAGCAACGGTCTCCAGAACAGTAAACAGCATGGATTCATGGATGGGAGGTTTTGTTAGACCAACCTGATAGTTTTCTTTGTGTGATGAGGGTACTGGATAGGGGACACGTCATAGATTTACTCTACTGCAACTTCAGCAAGGCTTTCGACTCAGTACCTCACAGAAGACTGCTGAAGAAGATGAAGGATCTGGGTGGGTCAAGGGACATGGTAAAATGGGTAGGAAATTGTTTGAAGGAGAGGCAGCAGAAGGTTGTGATGACTGGTGTCAATTCAGAAGAGAGTGAGGTCATGAGTGGGGTGCCGCAGGGATTCATCCTGGGCCCTGGCCTCTTCAGTATGTTCACCAGTGACACTAGAGAAGGAAACCAGGGCAAATTGTGTCTCTTCACAGATGACACTAAGTTCTGTGGCAGGGTAGATAGTGATGAGGGAATCAGGGAGATACAGAGTGACCTGCAAAGACTATATAGAGGTGGTCTAAGGTGTGGCAGTTGAAATTTAATGCAAGAAAGTGCCAAGGTGGTGCACCTAAGGGACAAGAACCCAAGGACAGAGCACTGGATGGGAGGGATAAAGCTGAACACTATGGCGGAGGAAAGGGACCTAGGAGTCATCATTAGTGATTCCCTTAAGCAATAAAACCACTGTAACAAGGCCTATAGTGAGGCAAAAAGGATGCTGGGATGTATCGGAAGGGGTACTGAACAGGAGAAGAAAGGAGGTATGATTACCTCTTTATAGATCATTGGTGAGGCTGCACCTGGAGTATTGTGCTGAGTTCTGGACTCCTCACCTCAGAAAAGATAAATGTGGGTTAGAAACAGTGCATTGTAAGCTGACCAGGAAGATTCAGAGCCAGCAGAACAGATCTTATGAGGATCAGGTCAGTGCACTGAACATGTACCCCACTGGAGACTAGACAAGAGAGGGATGATATGATAGACACCTTCAGGTTCCTGAAAGGAAAAAACAAGGTGACATGCGGGGAACTATTTAGCATGAGTAACAGATCAAGAACATGAGGGTATGAGAGGAAACTGGCAGGAGGGAGGTTCAAGAGGGATGTGAGAAAGTTTTATTTTACAGAAATGGTGGTGGAACCGTGGAACAGCCTACCTGCCAAAGTGGTGGGCACCAAAACCATAAATGGTTTCAAGCACGGCTGGGACAGAGTGAAGAGCATTGTGGTTACTCTGGGTAGCAGCACTAGAGAGAGGAACGGGGGGGGGTTAGTGAGGGCTAATACCCTGTATGGACAATAGGTCCCAGGGTTTGATAGGAAACTACAGGCAGACTGGGTGGACCATTGGTGTTTTTCTGCCATTGTCATTGTCTGTTTCTATGCTTATTTATTTTTATTTATTTCAGTTTAGGATTCATACCTTTGAGACAAGGACTCGTTTTCAAAGGTTCCAAGTCAGTTGTGGACAAAAACATTACAGATAGGACAAAAAATACAGAAAAAAAGGGATCAAATTACACAGGCAAGTACATAGCAATTATATACATCTTAATTACAATGGTGCCAAAGAAAGGATTAGGATATGAGAGGAGGGGGTACACTGTCCTAGTGATCACTGGATGGTCGAGCCACCAAAAAAGACAGAGATGGTAGGGTGGTCAGCCTAGATAGGCCTCGTCAAGGAAGGGGGCAGGGGGGTGATCAGTCGAGAGAGGCATTGTCTGGGTGAAGCGTATAGGGGGAAAGTAGGGGGTAGAGGTGACAGGGAGGGGTGGGGTAGAGGGGAAAATAGGGAGGCTGGGGGGCTCTCTCAAATATGCAGGCAAGTACAGGTCTTGGATGTGTCCAGAAAGGATCCAAGACCAGATCTGAAAGTTCCAATCTTGGGTGTATCAGTGAGGTCAGCTGGTAGTTCATTGTACCATTTCGGTCCATTGTACAAGATAGAATTCTGTGCAAGTTTTGTCCATTTGAAAGGGATCATCAGTCTTTGGGTGGATGCACTTCTAGTGTATTTAGTTGATACTGCAAAGTTTAAAGAGGCTGCCCAGAGCAGGGGACGTAAGCCCAAGAAGCACTTTTTTTAGGAGAAGACAGGTTTGGTATTGTACTCTAAGCTGGAGAGGAAGCCATCCAGTTTCAGTGCAAAGGGAGCAGGTGTGGGTGTCAAGAGAGGCCTCCGGTGTTAGGCGGAAGGCCTTGTTGAGAAGTGTACTAACCCTGTAGAGGGCAGTCTTTGTGCCGGCCCCATAGATAGGCAGCCCATAGTCGATGGCCGACAGTACTGAACTACCAGTAGCAAGTTTAAGTGCCTCGGGAGACATTGAGTGCCTATGTCGGAAGAGGACCCCAAGCTTTATATTTGCTGACTTGACTACAGAGTCTATGTGGCTTGAGAATGTGAGTGGGTCGTCAAAGGTGATGCGAGGTACTTGAACTTTGTTACTTGGTCTAGAAACTCACCTTTGTGGTTGTGTGTGAGCAGGGGCTGATATTTCTTTTTGCTTTGGGTTGTAGAGAAAAGCATGCTCTTTGTTTTTTTGTGTTTTAGGAGTAGCTTGTTTTGTGTGAACCAGGATTCAAGTTGGAGGAAGCTGCGTTGGAGTTCAGATGTAATGGAGTAGTAGTCTTTACCAGCAACCGATATAACTGCATCATCCGCATACAGTACAGTCCATGCTGAGCAAACAGATGGGGCTGGGGTGATGAAGAGACTGAAGAGGAGAGGTCCAAGAATGGAACCCTGTGGAACCCCAAGGGACACACCTTTAGATGCTGACAGAGTATCTCCAATTTTGACACGTTGTGATCTGTTTGAGAGGTAGCTGCCAAACCATAATACTGAGTCAGGAGATAGACCTGTTGACTGAAGGCAGCTCAAGAGAAGATTGTGGTTCACAGAGTCAAAGGCCTTTGTAAGATCAATGAAAACCAAACCCATAGCCTGCCCACTATCTAAGGCATTGTATAACTGGGATGAGTAGTCAACAAGGGCAATAAGTGTGGAATGTTTTTTACGGAAGCCATGTTGCTACGGGCAGAGTAGGTTATAGTTATCAAGATACTCTGTTAGCTGCTTCGAGACTATTCTTTCTAGTACTGTACTTTAGAGACTGAGGGTAGGATGGATATTGGTCTGTAGTTGGACATTAGTGTTTTGTCCCCAGCTTTGAAAACAGGTGTGACAATAGCTGAACTCCATGCATTCGGAAACACCCCTGATTTTAGAGAGGCATTAAATACCATGGTTAGAGGACTGGCAAGTTCGTTCAGAAGCAGACCAACAAGCTTCATGTTGACAAGATCCGCTCCCATCCTGGTCTTGCATAGGGCCCCTTTAATGTGCTTGATTGTTTTGGTCATGGTGACTCGTCTGAAACAGAAAGGTGGCAGATCATTCCTTGGGGGATTTTGTGGGGCAGTATGGTGCTGGTGACCCATCAAGTCCTTAAGGTAGTCTCCAGGGAGTACGCCGGAAAGGTCCGTGAATGCGTTATTGAGTTCATTGGCAATTTCATTAGGTTCCTGTAGGGGCCCATCCACGGTGATTATTAGGTCAGGAGGTGTCTTAGGGGAATTTCCCGTCAGTGCTTTCATGGCATTCCAAAATTATTTTCCAGAGCCCCAGGTTTTGCTTAGTAGCTCTTTATAGTAAGTTGCTTTGGCCTGTCGTATGAATTTGGTGCAGACGTTTCTGGCCGCCTTGTAGGCGCTATGAGCAGCAGGTGTTCTGGCTGCTTTAGCTTTGTGTCACAGATTGTTTCTGTTCTTCATAAGACCAATAACAGAGTTGGTAAGCCATGGGTTAGAGGTGCTCCTAATCTTTTTTGTTTTATAGGGCACAAAAATATCACAGGCACGATTGAATTTCGTAATAAAGTAGGTCAGGGCCTCATTTCCATCAATATCCCCAGCCAGTGGTGACCAGTCTATTTGTGTCAAATACATCCTGAAGAGGTCGAGTAGCCCAGGCCTCAAACAGCAATTTTTGGACATGTTAGGTGGGATTTTGGGGAAGTAGTTAGACCAGGTGCACTTCACTGGGGAATGGTTGCTGAAGCTATCTGGCAGGACGGTGACATCGGAGACATGCTCGAGGTGTGATGATAGGAGCCAGTCAATTAGGGTGCTGCTCCCTGTTTTGTAGTTGAGCTGAGTGTCATCAGTGACCCCCTTGGTTAGGAACTGGCTACATATTAGGTCCCTGGCTTTTGATTCCTTCTGGGAGCACCAGTTAATGTTGAAGTCGCCAACAATGACCTTGTCCCATTGATTGCCTAACTGCTGTTGATTTGCTATGAAGTGGTTAAGACCAGCAGTTTGGTGCACAGGTGGTATGTAGACTGTAGAGAGCAGTAGGACTTTGTTCTGCTGACCTATACTTAGCTTACGGTTCAGAATCTGGGCCTCTTTTGAATGCAGACTGCAGTCCAGTGTCTGTACCTTGATTCCAGATTGGATATATACAAGGCATCCACCCCCACATTTGGTTGCTCTGTCTTGCCGGAAGGAATTGTAGCCTTCAAGGGAGATTAATGCATCCAGTGTCTTTGGGGAGAGCCATGTTTCAGTGAGTGCAATTATGTCAGGTTTAATTACCTGCACCCAGGCCTGGAATTGAATGAATTTGGAAAGAAGACTGTTGATATTCAAGAAGACAATACTGAGTTGTCCTTTTAGTTTAGGTGATCTCTTTACAGTGGGACCAGAGATGCTTCTATCTCATTTCACTTCTCTGGGCATGCCTAAAGGCTGCAAATGTTCCTGGTAGAGTCCCCTGTACAGTGTGTATAAAACGGCCCCATATAAAACCAAGCTCCTTTCCAGTGGCTGTGGTGGGATTCAGACTTGGGATCATGCATATGTTTCACGGTTCAGTGCTCTGATCCCTAGACTACTTTGAGTTGCTTTTCTGTTGTGACAGTCTGTTCAAGAAATGTAGCACCAACAGATATTTTGCTACAGTACATTTTGGAGTGTTCCTATTAGGACCAGAAGCAAATAAATATCTTAGAGTCTCTGGCCGGCAAAAACAATTTAGACAGTTTTATTTCAAGTTCATATATATATATATATATATATATATATATATATATATATATATATATATATATATATATATATCTTCCCTCAGCCTTTATGATTAAGGAGATAGCAATGAAAACAGGATCTTAATCTCTTGGACTACACCTTCCCCCCTGCTGCTTGTCTACAAGTGATGTCATCAACCCGCTTGTAACATGATAAAAATCTGACAGAAACAGACTGTGATGCAGTGAATGGAGGACTACTTTGTTTAGCTTTTGTTGATCTGGAAAAAATGACTATTTGGCCTCACCTGGGAGGTGGGGGTGTTTAGGTGCAAGCCAACTGAAGTTGAACCAGGCTAAGCTGTTGTTGGTATTTTTACTGAATGGAGGAAATTTGGCCTGGTCAATAGGGAACTTTCCATACTCTTTTCGAGAAGTGCCATGGACTCTTTAAAGAGCTCTTGACACCATCAGAAAAACTTGGAAATAAATGTGAAATTTAGACACAGTTCGGTTTATATTTCATAAATTTTCTATAATTCTTTCCCTATTATTTTTTTACTAATGAGCACAGCTGTATGAAAGAGCATTACTGTCCCTTTTGCATGCAAACAAGATCACTGTCCTATCTGCTTGCCCACACCTGACATCATGATCCCCTGTTCGTGGCATCATAATTATGTCTACAGCAACAGATTGTGATACCATAAACATAACTGTGATGTCAGGTGTAGGCAAGCAGCCAGAACAGATAGGACAGTGATCTTGTTTGCATGCAAATGTTCTTAGTAATATAGAAGTAAGGGTGAGAATTACAGAAAAAAATATGAAATATAAGCTGAATTGTGTCCAAATATTACATTTTTTCAAAGTTGTCAGAACAGCGTTGGGGTTCTTTAACATCCACCTGAACACTCACCAGAAAAGGCAGACATGAATATGGTTTGATGTCTTATCCAGAGAACGGCACAGCCTGACAGTACAGCACTCCCTAGTACTATAATCAGGTGTCAGCATTTATGGTATGAGCCTAATCCTGGTGTAGGACAAGAACCCACGACCTTTTGGCCAAGAGGCATATGTGCAACCAACTGAGCCACATGGACTCGTAAAAGACTATGGCTCTCACTACTCAAAGACAAACAGCAGGAACAAATGAAATCTAAGATACAGGGATCTGTTTTCATATACATTTTCTCAGACTGAATTGTGTATGGTTTCAATTTTTTTTAACAGCATCAGAAACCAACTGCCCCCCATCCCTGGGACTGCCTCAGCAGCAAAGCCATCCTTTTGCAGGTTCAGAAACAGTGAGTGACAGTGAGACCCATCATCCGTGCGCACACTGGAAAAGGTTAATGTATTGTATACTGGCTAGCCAATCAGCTTCTGTGCTGGCTTTTAGTTTGCTCTCATCAGCCATGTGAAGAAAATAAACATGCAAATGATGTGGTGTGTCTAAAGATAAGGGATTATCAGTATAGCATGTTGAGGAAGTAAGGGACGGTTCCCTCAGATAAGGGACAGCTGGCAGTCTTAGTTAACAGGGCTCAGCCTAGATAAGTGACTTTGGGTCATCATTATGTTAAGGTCTGGGAACGCTGTCCCATCTGTTGTGTCTCTGCCCAACCCCCAGCCATGTGCTGCCCTAAACCTTGACTGTGGTGGTGGGGTGGGGGAGGGAGGGAGGAGAGCCCAGTCTCACAGTGAAAGTGCAAAATATCTGTTATGACGTTCTTCACATAACGAACAAGATCACAGCTGTTGAACGACTTGGTTGAAGCAATAATATGATAGTGGAGTCACTCTACATAGCAATAATGTAGAGGGACCTGTGTTCAATGAGTTTACTTTTTATGCACCGAGGTGTGTGGTACCCACATAAACCACAAGAGTGAAGTTCGAGTGGTCTGTTTAAGCTTCCAACACCAAAGAGAGCTATAACAGCTCCCTTTATCTTATGGTTTTGTAGTTACTGGTATTTTGTGAGACAGTGTTTTGGCAGTTAAGAAACACAGAAACATAGAAGTTGATGGCAGATAAGGACAGCAAGGCCCATCCAGTCTGCCCATTTTTTCTACCTTATGAATGTGCCATAGGCCTTTACTCTGTCAAAGACCTATTTATTTATACTCAACTGTATTGCTCCCTTATGCCTATCCCATGCTTGTTTGAAGCCCTGCACTGTATTCATATCCACCACTTCCTGAGTTAGGCCGTTCCATCCATCCACCACCCTTTCTGAGAAGAAGAACTTCCTCACATTACCCCTTGATCGGCCTCCCTCTAATCTCATGCTGTGTCCTCTTGTCCTGCTATTTTTCTGATATTGAAACGTTAGACTCTTTCACCTTGTTAATGCCCTTAAGTTGTTTGAATGTTTTGATCATATCACCTCTCTCCCTCCTTTGCTCTAGGGTATACATATTGAGCTCCATTAATCTGTCCTCATATGTTTTCTGATGCAGTCCCTGAACCATTTTGGTTGCACTTCTCTGGACTGCCTCCATTTTGTTAATGTCCTTATGCAGGTGCGGCCTTCAGTACTGCACGCAGTACTCCATAAGGGGCCTAACCAGTGTCTTGTAAAGAGGGATTATGACCTCCCTCTTACGACTTGTGATACTCCTACTAATACACCCCAACATTCCTCTAGCCATACCTACTGCTTAAGTGGTCTGCTTGGATGATTTCAGGTCATCTGTGATGATGACGATGCTCAAGTCTCTTTCTTCCCTTATGATTACCAGCAACTTCCCTCCCAACCTGTAGGTGGCTTCAGAGGTTCTCTTCCCTATGTGCATGATCCTGCACTTCTTTGCGTTAAACCCCAGTTGCCACTCTTCTGACCATTTTGCCAGTTTATCCAGATCTCTTCTCATTCTGCCCACCCCATCTGGATCATTTACTCTGTTGCAGATCTTGGTGTCATCTGCAAACAGACAAACCTTACCCTCCAGTCCATCTGCAATGTCACTGATGAAGATATTGAAGAGGACTGGCCCCAGGACTAATCCCCCGAGGTACCCCACTTGTTACTTGCAACTCTTCTGACTGTATAACATTTGCCACCAGTCTCTGTTTTCTGCCTGCCAACCAGTTTGCCACCCAGTTGACCAACCTCTGACCCACCCCGAGCCTATACCCAGCTTATTAATCAATCTTCTATGTGGAACAGTATCGAAAGCTTTGCTGAAGTCAAGGTAGGCAACATCAACTGCACCCCCTTGGTCCACCACTCTGGTTACCCAGTCAAAGAAATCTATGAGATTAGTTTGACAGGACCTTCCTTTTGTAAACCCATGCTGTCTTGGATCCTGTGCTCCTATGGATTCCAGGTGTTGCACTATCCTTTCCTTAAGGAGTGCCTCCATAATCTTGCCCACTACTGAGGTAAGACTGACTGGTCTGTAGTTCCCTGCCTCCTCCCTGCTACCACTCTTGTGGAGCGGGATCACATGAGCCCTTCTCCAGTCTTCTGGGACCTCTCCTGTGCTCAGAGACTCACTAAACAGTTCTGATAATGGCTCTGCTAGTTCCACCCTTAGCTCCTTTAGCACCCTGGGATGTATGCCATCAGGTCCCATTGCCTTGTCCACCCTGAGCTTAGCAAGCTCTTGTAGGGCCCTTTCTTTTGTGAAGGGACTAGTGCACACCTCCCTCCCCTCTGTGTCCATGGTGCTGAGCTGTGGGCCCTTCTCTGCCTTCTCCTCAGTAAATACTGGACAGAAGTATCTATTTAGGACAGATGCTTTTCCTTGGTCTTCCTCCACATGCTCCCCCTTATCCCCTTTGATCTTAGCAATATCCCCTCTGGACTTTCTTCTTTCACTAATGTATCTATATAAAGTCTTGTGTCCTTCTTTTACTGTTCGTGCTAGTGTTTCCTTGGTTTGGGCCTTTGCCTGCCTTACTGCCTTCCCTGCTTCTCTTAGGGAAGTCTGGTAAGCCTCCCTATCTTCATCCTGCTGCATTCCCTTATATTTCCTGAAGGCCTACCTTTTGGCTCTGACCTTTTCTGCTACTGTTTTAGAGAACCAAAGTGGTTTCTTCCTTCTTTTGCTGTTGCTTTTCTCCCTAATACAATGGGATGTTGCTTCAAGTATTGCATCCTTAATGCTTGCCCAATTTGCCTGTACCCCCTCACCTGTATTTCTTCTTGCCAGGACTAGCTTAACTCTGTTGGCCATCTTATCAAAGTTAGCTGTTCTGAAGTCCCATATTTTTGCTTTGGAATGGGATGATTTGGTTCTAGTGGCCAAATTGAACCATACCATGTGATGGTCACTGGCCCCCAGTTGACCTTCTACCTGGAGAACTGTGATCCTTTCCCCTTTAGTCAGTACTAGATCTAGGATAGCCCTGTCTCTTGTGGGTTGTTGTACCAGTTGTTTGAGGCCCTTCCCCTGCAGGGAATTCACTATGTGTCGAGTTCTGGCAGATGTTCCAGCTGGTATTGACCAGTCTGTATCTGGCATGTTGAAGTCTCCCATTATCAGAACCTCCCCTTTAGCTGTCATGTTTTGTATATCTTCTAACAGTAATGTGTCTATGTTCCCCTCCTGTTCTGGAGGCCTGTAGACAACCCCAGTTCGTATGGCTGTCCCACTTCCTGTTTCCAGGGTGACCCACAGTTCTTATGGCTCCTTATGTGTATTCTGAATTTCTGTAGCTTTGATATTTTCAGTGACATAAAGGGCCACTCCCCCTTTGTACCTCGGTCTCTTCTGAACAGTACATAGCCAGGTACTGAAGTCTCCCAAGTGTGGTTACTAGTGAACCATGTCTCGCTAATGGGTACTATGTCCAGTTTAGCCTCTATCATTGTTGCCTGCAGGTCTGCGATCTTGTTTCTCAGACTGCGGGTATTTATTGGGATTTTGTACTTGTATTATTTCCTTCACTTTTTACCCTTCTCAGATGCATCCTGGACTTTTTCTTGCAATTTAAGCAGGAGCCCCACTTGTGTTGTTTTACTTTATTTATTTATTTAAAGTGTGTTAACCAGGAAAGGCATGCTGAGCCATCAGGGAAGGGAAATGTAGGGAGAAACAACTTATAACAAAGTAGCTTCCATTACAAAATACAAAAGTACAAAATACAGATGCAATCAAAGATACGTAAACAAGAACAGCGTAGTATCAAACATCATTTATACAGCATTGCAAAGAGTGGACAACCATGGGTAAAGTAAAAGTGTTTAGTGCATGCTGATGTTGGGACACTGCTGAGAACATCAAACTAGGGGGGTGGAGTGGGAGAGGGTCAGGGGAGAGGATAGGAGCTTAGGGAGGGAGTAGACAGGAACAAGAGGGTGCAGGAAGTTGCCTTAAGAGATGTTTAAAGGCAGGGAGTGAAGGGGAGAGGCAGAGGGGGGAGGGGGGGCAGATTCCAGAGGGAAGGGAGGCAATAGGAGAAGGCATTTTGCCCAGCAGAAGAGTGATGGTGGGAATGGAGAAAGTGCAGGAACCCTTGGAGTGACGCAAGTAGGAAGAGTGGTGAGTGAGGGAGATCAGTGAAGAAACGTAGCGCAGTGGCCCTGACAGCATTATGGCAGAGGGAGGATGGAGAGGAAAGAGTAGAGGTTGCAGTGATGGGTACAGACGGGGGAATTGGTGATAAAACTGCAGAAGGCATTACACAAGGTGTCCAGCCTGACAAGGGAGGAGGAGGGAGCGGTGCCATCGACTATGTCCTCATAGTCAAAGGCTGGGAGAACCATTTCGGTTACTAGTTCCCTGGGGACCTGGACAAAGAGGCAGTCTTTATTTCGATATAAGGCACCTCGTTTGGGATGAAGTTTGATTTGGATGGTGTCTATGTGGACAGAGAAGTCAAGCTTGCTGTCGAGCCACAGGTCAAGGTACTTGGAGGCATGGACCACCTCCTATGAGTGAAAACAGAGACCAGGGAGCCATTCGCCATGAGGACGGGGGGAGTGGACTGGGATGGAGGGTCAAAGATGGAGTGAACAACCTTCCAAATTTGCAGGGGAATTGAGGTTGGACTAGAGATTAGATTTGAAACAGAGGGTCTTTGCATAGCAGACAGCCTTGGTGTAATCATTCATGAGTGACCTATAGTATGGAAGGTCAAGCAGGGATTTGGAAGATTTAAAATGAGTCCATACTTGGTCACGGGATTTACACAAAGTAATAAAGTCAGGAGTGATCCAGGAATGGTGAGCTTGTTTGACCATCCATTTTCTTAGAGGGGCATGAATGTTCCAGTAGTGGGTAAGTATGACTATAAAATGGGAGAGGGAGGGCAGTATCAATGTCAGGAGCGTAGTAGACAGGAGACCAGTCTGAAGCAGCAAGGTCATACAGAAGGCCGTTTGTGTTGAGGGACCTGAGTGATCTAGACCAGATGTATTAGGGGGCTGAATGAGTGGGTCTCACTTTCCTGATACTGTAGGTCATGCTGTGATTAGTGAAGGTATCTGGTAATGTGCCTGCCACAATGATGCGGCGGAAGTGAGAGGCAAGTACCCAGTCTGGGAGGGTGCGATTCGGAGATGAGGGTTGAGTTGGGTGGCTTCAGAAATCGTGTGAGGTTTAGGGACTAAATCCTTTGGAGTGTGGGTCTGGAGGTGGAGGAAACCAATTTAAGCTGAAGTCTCCACAAGGATAAGGTCGCTGGAGGTAGCAAGGGAAACAAAGGAAGACAGGGAGTCGAGAAGGGAGGAGGGAGAGATCTTTGGAGAGGCACAGAATACACCAACATAAATAGGGAGGGTGGAGGGGAGGGATAGCTTGGCAAGTAGGAGCTCAAGAGAGGAAGGGACTGATTCCTTGAAGATTATTGTGCAGGCTAGCTTCTGGCGTATGTATAAGGTGACTCCACCACCGTACTTGCCATGGTCCTGACAGAAAAGGTGGAAGTCTGGGAGAGCCAGACTGGAGTCAGGTATCCTAAATAAGAGCCAGGACTCAGATATGCACAGGAGGCCAGGAGAGTGCTGTGAAGTCCAGCATTTGACTGAGTCGAGCTTGGGGAGAAGGCTCCTTGCATGTAGGTGGAATATAATAAGGTCTTTCAAGGGGAGGAGAGATGGAGAGGGGGGCCAGGATTAGGTTCAATGTTGCCAGCTAGGAGGAGGAGGAGAAAGGAAGGAGGGAGGAGAATAGAGTGGGACTTCCGCACCCTTAAGCAAGTGGGGAGGGGGAAGGTAGGAGATAGAGGATGGGAGGAGAATACAGTGGAGAAATTCCAGGTTGAGGGAAGGGGACTAGAGAAGACCTGGGTGGAAGGCTAGGGTAGGGTATGGGGAGGGGAAGGAAGGGAGAGGGAGAGAGGAGGGGTGTGATGGGGCAGGGGAGAAGCAGAGGAGGAGAGAGTAGGAGAAGAGATGAGTTTATATGAGGAAAGGCCTGGATGTGGGATGGACAGGGTTAGGGATGGAACAAGAGTAGGAAAGACAGAAGGAAGACACAGACGGGGAAGGTAGGGAGCATAGTAGGTGAGATTAGAATTAAGTGATCTGGTGAAAATAGAGCAGCAGAGGATACCTAAGATTATGAGGACAAGAGTACAACAGAAGACTTGGGCCCTGTCCACACTACCCCTCTGTAACATTACAGAGTGCCCAAACCGTTTCCGCAACAGTTTGCGTTTACACCTGTAGTGTTACAGAGGGCGTTTTTCATAACCATTGTTGAAACCACATATGAGGTGGTTCAACAACAGAATATGAAACTGGTTAAGCCTTGGTAGCGTTACGGGCGTAGATGTGGGCGTGGCAATCGGTCCCATAAGCGCGAGCGCAAGCTACCGGTAATGGGATCGGGTGCCAGGGTAGCGGTCGCCTGGCTCCCGAAGTGTGGACCAAAGGTGCCGGTTCGTAACAGACACCGCAGCAGTGTGGACACACTGCACCGCTCCCGGTTGTAATGGTTTCTATCCATTACAGCATCTGGCGGTGCAGTGTGGACGGGGCCTTAGGCAAAGGCTATGTGGGGTAACTGTAGAAACAAGCAGTGTGAAGACTTAGTATATGCAGTGTAACATAGGTGCAAAAACAGAAATAGTGTGGCAGACAAGCATGGAGGCAAGTTCTGTAAGTCAGGCAGCAAACTGATACAACAAAGACTAGGTAGACTAAGTGTAGAAAGCTTGTGTTGTTATTGCAGAACAGCTGATTTGTAAGTGCTGACAGACTGTGAAGATGCTAAAAAATGCTGATCTTGAAGTGTTAATTCTGAAATTAAAAACAAAACAAAACAAAAAAAAAAACAGCTTTTCTGCTAGCTGGCATGAGCGGAATGCTGGTGCAAACTCTCACTATTATATCTGGGTATTACATCACACTCCTGTATAAGTGAGCATGCGGAGTGCAGGTTTCCATGCATTAACAAGACTAATCATAGACACATAGTTACATAGACACTGACAGCAGAAAAAGGCTCTTGGCCCATCTGGTCTGCCCACCCAAACTATTGTGCCTTACCCTAGTGGCAATTGCCTGTTTGTTACAGCCCCCCCTTTCTTTAAACAAACCTACCTACCTGTCCCATTGCTTCTTCAAGTTGCTTATTGACTTGGCCTGTACCACTTCCTCTGGCAGCCTTTTCCACTTGTCCACCACCTTTTCCGTGAAGAATCTCCCACCTTCTCTGCTGCCAGCTTTAGTGAATTAATCAGCCCTAGCCTATCAGTGTAGCTTGCAATGCTGGGCATTGGCCACCTCGGTTTGGGAATGAAACCAGGGTTGTCAGGGAAGGGGGGGTTGCTGGGTAGGAGGATTAAGCATCCTGACAGATACTGTAATCTTTCTGTGGGGGTTAGACTTGATTCTGCTGCATCGCCATCCCCTGGGTGGCCACAGGTGGCAGTGCAGTCTCGAGTGCTTGAGCCCACATGTAGAGCAGAGAGTGTGTGCATCGGTACATCTGGCTTACTGGTATCCGACAATGTTGCATGTTCTCAGCATTAAGGTTGGAAAGGTGGAAAGATCAGGTGCCCATTGAGTAGATGAAGCCCTATATGCCCCCCCATGGGCGTATCAGGCTTGTTTCCAATTGGCTCTCAGGATGGCTGCAGGAGGACGTCTGCATACTGACCTAATATACAGTTGGGCCTTCCCTCCCCTGGAGCTGCAGGCAGGACTCCACCTCGGGGGGTGCAAATCAAGGGGGGGCCCATTTAGATGTGCTGTGGGTGCCCCTGGGGCTCTGGGAACAAGTGTAGAGTGGCTGTGAAGTTCGGGTAGGTGGCATAAGGTGGAAGGAGATCCTGACTGGTGGCCATTGGTGATAAACAAGGTTAACCCCCCCCCCCCAAAAAAAAGCAAGCCTTATCAGTACTTATACTCTGATTGTTGAGTGGGTCTTCATAAGACAATCTATCATAACTAATGCTGCAAATAATAAATCATTTCCGTTTTGTTTACAGTTGCTACTGTCAGTTTTGGCCAACTAGAATGGAAGGTAGGATGCCGGCTACTTGACTCTGAGTGGGGGGGGGGAGCCACATAGCATGCTGGGGACCCAGGTTCAGGCCCTGGACCCAGGATGTCAGGAATGGACCAGCAAGAGGAAGAAGAGATCGGCCACTTTGGTAAAATTATCCAAATGATCCTGGATTATCCAGGCAAACTTAGTGATTATCCAGATGGGATACTTTTTTTTTTTTCCAATTGTTTAACTAGGAGAGACACACAAAGCTGAAAGCTTGTTTACAGGTGTGACCTGGGAGCACAGGGAAATTAAGTGATTTGCTCAGGATCACACAGTATGCAAGTGGGAGCTCTGGGATTCAAACCCAGGTCTTCAGATTTTGTAACTCAGAGCCTTAAACCACTGTGCTATACTGCCTCCAAATATTTACTGTAAGCTAACTGCTGCTAGTGGTCCAGATCAGTGCGGGCACTATCCAGACAGGTAATGGGCATCTTTTTCTTTTTTTTTTAATAGGGACATTTTATCCCCTAGTGTCGGTGAGGGCTAGGTGTCAGCAGATCGATCATCATGTGCTCTTGTCCCCACTTTACAGGGGATCATGCGATACGGCAGTGGGGCTAGGGTTTTTCATGGTTACGGAGGCAGCTAAGGAAACCTAAATCTCCCACCCCCGAAGGACACTGGCACAAAGGGCTGTAGCCCAGGCAGGAAGCCATGCTGAGCACACAGCTGCCGCCAAGCGCCTAATAGTGTCCTCCCCTCCCTGCACTGCTTCCTAGCAAAGCAGTGCCTGAAACCCTCCCCGGAAGAGGAGAGCTGCCATTAGGCTGCTCAATCCAGCCCCTCCCCCAGCTAACCCCTATGACCCAGGCTCATTCCCTAACCTGGGTCATTGGTGTAGCTGGTGGTGTTCAACACCTCAGCGCCACTGGTCCGACCAGCAATGGGCATCTTTAATTTTGAGGAAATATGCAACATATATTATCATTATTTTGTTTTTAATCTTCAACATTTTAATGAAAAATGTTCAAAGTTATAATGTAAATATCATCATAGGACATAATGCTTGACAGCAATACACTTGATAGGGACTTGGTAAAATCTGAACAGGCTGGTCTGGCTGGACCAACCAGACCAGGTGCAACTTGTATGGTCTGTCTGTTCTGGCTAGCCCCCCTACAGACAACATTAAAAACAAAGTCCCCGGAGCCCTTTTGCTGTGTGCTGGGGTGTCAGAGTGCCGAAATAAATTTTCGTCACCTTGACCTCTGCATAATGGCAATCACCTTTAGGCTTTCGCCGTTATGACATAGATCCCTGTTAACCCTACTTAGAAAATGGACAAGTTAAATACTGAATTCTGATTGGCTGTTGCCATTCCATTGGCATGTGTTTATGTGCCAACACCCCCTATAAAGAAAAAGGTCCAACACTGATCTGTAATTTGGGCAAATCAAATACAGAATTCATCAGCCACTTCTCTCATTCTTGAATTCCATCACAAACATGGCTGCTACCTTTACTTTTATATAAAAATCTTCAACTAGGCCATAAGGATAAAACACCCTTACACTGAAAAAAATACATCAATAATCCAATGTTCTTTTTACTCATGATCCTGTTCTTATATGCATAAACAAATTTAAAAATATCAAGCACTATTCAGATTTTTTTTATTTCTGGTGTTTCTTTGATAACCATGCCCCCCCCCCCCCCGAATTGCCTAAGCAGCTTGACAGAGCAATCTCTGCTGCTAACCTGTCCCAGATAGAATTGAGCCACTGGCTCTATATCAGACCTGTGTTTGTCTGTGTGATTGTATGCTAGTGGAATTCTGCAGAATTTTGAATTTATGCATTCCATGTTCTTCTGGGGGTGGGGGCATTCTAACAAACAAAACTTGGACTGCATATGTAGAAAGACAAGTGACTGACAGAAACCATCTCTGGAGGGACTATTTACACTTTCTAAGCAATATTTTATTGTATTTTTCTGTGTGTCTTGTTCATCTTTTAGAGACTTTTTTGTTTAAATTTATCTATCCGATTTCTAAGTGCAATAAGACCCATCAGGGTGTGGGTTATGGGTGGATACTAGCACTGCCTGGGGCTATAAGGCCCTCCCCTGTGGTGTCCAGCCTCGTCATGCCCCTGGGCATGTAGGTATCCACCAACACTTTCCACCCTTTTAGGTCTCATTGCTTATTTACAGCATGGCTGTCATGCCTAGGCCTATGCAAGGCATAGGTATGTAAGGATACGAGGAGAGGTTGGGGTCACTGAATATGTACTCCCTGTGGTACAGGAGAGAGAGAGAGAGAGGACATGATTTGGGCCTTCAAGTACTTGAAAGGGATAAATAAGGTGGATAAGGAGGGTATATTTCAGCTGAGTGGCAACCATAACATGAGGGGGCACCGTCTTAAGCTAGGGGGGAGGTTAAGGAGGGAGGTCAGGAAGAACTTCTTCATGGGGAGGGTGGTGGACACTTGGAATGCGCTACTGGAAGAGGTAGTCTTGTTGAAGAAGGTGGGTAGCTTCAAGAGAGGCTCAGGTAGGCATAGGGGAAGGTAAGGATCATGGGTAGGGAGGATGGAAAGGCTGGGAAGAGTGGGGGGACAGGATCAGTAGCTCAAGCTGTGGACCCTCCAATACAAGCAGACTAGACAGACCAAATGGCCTTCTTCTGCTGGCTTCTTCGTATGTTCATGTACAAGGAAGACCTTACTTTTGAGGAGCCCTGGACCCGGAGCCCAGCTACCTGTATTTAGGTAACATAATTGTTGTTTAGACCACTGGCTGAGCTGTAGCACTTTGAAATTATGAGACATATTAATTATTGGTGTTTCATTCAGTTTTAACAATGAACTAAACTCAATAAAAGCCAATCAAGGCAAAATTTGTTTGTTTGTTTGTAGACCCGGGTAAGCCCACTGGGCCTAGAAGTCCCTTTTTCAGGGGTGACCGGGGGGGGGAGATACAGATGGTAAGCAACTGAGATTGAAGCAGATTAAGCTGTTGATGGTATTTTTAGTGAATGAGGGAAATTTGGCCAGGACACCAGGGAAATTCCCCTACTGATCGTCAGTAGGGGGCCGACTGGCTGATGGCAAGATGGCCGCTTTTTTTCGGAAGCCATTTGGAGGAGGTTGTGGAGGAGACGCTAGCGAGAACGGATCACCAGTTTTCGGTACGGAATCAAGATAAAATGCCAATTGATACCTTAGCAGAGGAAATCTTTCACGAAGCACGTACGGTGCTTGATATCTTGGAAGTGGTTAAATCTGAAGAAGTTGTTCCTGAGTTGGAGAGAGCTTTTGTGGATGGAAGGGCTGAGGTTGTTCCGGTACTGCTGTTAGCGGATGCGGGTGGAAGTCTTTCCGGAGAGGTTGCCAGTGTATTGCGAGACACCCTGTTGTCACTAGAGAACACGGAAGTGTTTCGAGCCGAAGAAGTGGAGGATTCGGGTTTGTCACAGTTGCACGACAAGACCGGTTTGGATTTTGTTTTAGTTCCTGACTCTATCGTGAACAATGGGGGCCACAGGGGGTTACCTGAGCAAAAGTTCATGGCAGTTGAGTCTCCGGAGTCCGGTCAAGGAGAGGAATCGGGGGTGAGTAGTACTTCTGGCTTTACTACTGATTTGAAGGTTTCTCTGCGCAGAGGCACTGGGTTTGTGTTCAATCCCACGACTATTGAATCAAAGCACACCCCAGTTCAAGGCTCTGTCCTTTTCCAAACTAACCCTGGAGAGCAGGAAGGGGTTACTGACTTTTGCTTCCAGGATAGAAAAGGCTAGAAGTCAGACTTACAGTTTGATTTCTGCCTGAAACTGCAGAGTGCTGCCACGGAGACTGATAATACTCCCTTCCCAAGGATTAGTTTACAACGTTCAGATGTTCCTTTGGCCCATGATAAATCTTGGTCTCCCCAACGGGCATTACGAGCTGCAGGATGGGGGCAGTCGGGATCCGGAGTATGGACTCCTTCACAGGATTGGGACCCTGTTTTTGACTTTCAAAAAAATTCTTCTCCGGTTTGGAACCCACAGGTGGGGAAGGGGGGTGTTAAAACAAACGGTGGTGTAACTCTGGCTTCTGAATCTTCTGTTTATAAAAAAGGGGGGACACAGTTAAAGTTTCTAACATACTGTAGAAGTGGATAAATCAGGTATTAAAGATACTAATTCACTCCCTCCTGCGAACAAACCATTGATATCAGCTTTTTTTACTAATGCTAAAAGGGAAGCTGCGCCTCAGCGCAATGCAGTTAGACTTCAATAAAAAGGTGGTTTACCAGAAAGACCAGATAGGCATCATGTGGGTAAACTGCTGATTAAAGGGTCTTTGGGGTTTTCAGCTCGGGATGTTTTTGCTTTCATTAGTATTTCGGGGGAAGACAATTTTGATATAAGTTTACGTTCAGCGTACTTATTAAAGTTATTCTGGGAAAGATATGCCCAGGTGAAATTTTCCCCGTTGTGGACTCCTTTTTTAGTTATTCCCCTTTCTACCCCTTTGCTTAAACATGTGACGAAAATGTTTCGGAACGAAGGTGTTCATGTTGAAGATATTACTCATTGGTTGTCCCTCAAGTGTGAATTACAGGGTGACCCTGAGCCTATCCTGGATCCGGAACAATTCTGGACAGGGGGGAGGAAATTTAAAGTCAAATTGAGACAGACAGAGAAGGGTATTGAACATATCCCGAACTCCTTTTTGTTGGGGAGGGATAGGGGTGTTTGTTTTTATAGTGGCCAACCCCGGGCGTGCTATAAATGTGGCTCAAAAACCCATTTATCTAGTACCTGTGAACGTCCCCGATGTGACAATTGTGGGGATTGAGGACACAGTATACAACAGTGTACTAACCCCACCAGATGTGATCTTTGTGAGACCTATGGACATGCTTTTAAAGATTGTGCATGGGCGGTTAAGAATAAGGCCTCCAGTGGCAGTGTTGATTTGCTAGTCCAACACGCTCAGGAGGTGGTTTTCAAAGCTGAAGCTGCAGTTCAGGATGCTACCCCCACCCTGGTTATTTCTAAAGAGGCAAAAAGAAGCATTTTGCCTTCAACTTTGGCACCGGTTGAGGCGGTTCCCCCCACCCCCATTCCTGTAGAACCTAAGCCCGGAGTTGTAGATCAAATCCAGGAACAGAGTTTGTTACAACCGGTGTGTTATAAAGATCTGGAGGGGACAAAAGATGCAGTATTGGTGGCTCCCATTGCGCTGCCTCCTAGACAGTCTAGTAGGACCTTTAAGGCTGTAGCTGCTTCAGCAAAGTTGGAATTGGAAACCCATAATACTTATGCAGCTCTGTTTCCGGCCTGAGGTGATTCGGAGATGGACCTAGGGGACTCTGATTCACAAAAGTCTGTACCAGGAGAGCCTTTAAATCAGTATAAGGAAAAAAAAAAAGAAATGTAGAAAAAAATGAGGAGGGTGCTTGCCTTTAGCTGTTTTTCTAAATGGGATTCATTTGTGCTTCCTTGAACACTCATAGTTTATTGAATCCAATGAAATGTAAAGCACTCTTTCACTTGCTTTATGACAGGAATATTTCTTTATGCTTTGTTCAGGAAACTTGGATGTTTTCTAAGGATCAGTTACTTTCTTTTCAATATGACTGGCCATGGGGACCATCATTTTGGTCCTTTGGTGGAGAAACGGCGGATGGTATAGGGATTCTGTTTTGCCAGTCTGCCTTTTCTCTATATAAACTGATTGATTTAATCCCTGGAAGGGTCTTAATTTGGGATGGCGCATGGCAGGGCCTTCAGTTTCATTTTATAAACATCTACAATCCTCAAACTAAGACTGCTAGAATAAACTGTTTTAAAGAAATTCAGCCCTATTTTAGTTACGACCTTACCTATCTTATGGGGTGGTGACTTCAACTGTACCCTGCTTCACAAAGGGATGACATCTAAAAAAATCTATTGTGATTCTAATTTTTTGGTTTCAATTATATCCATGACGGATTTGCGTAATTGCAACCAAGTTTCCACAGTTAAGTGTGGTTATACTTTTTATAAGGGGTCTAAAGGCTCTACTATTGATTACTTGCTCTGCTCCAGTTTTCTGTCAGTGCAAAATTTTTGTATATTGCCCATTGAGTTTTCCGATCATCAGCTGGTGCAGGTAGAAGTGGGTGATTTACCCTCGCAGGGCCCTAGGTCCGATAGATGGAAATTGAATTCCTCCTGCTTGCAGGAGCCAAGAGTTAGGAACTCCATAAAATTAATTTTGGAAGCCAGATTATCGGTGAGGTTCTTGTATTCTGATTTGAGCCTCTGGTGGACAGAAACTAAAACTGATTGTGTGCAGTGGTTTAAATCCTATGGAATTTACCGAAGGAAATCACAGTTCAGCGCTTACTTAAAATTACGATCCCATCTGCAAACGTTATACTCGATTGTGAACACTACGAATCAGGACTTAACTACTCAGATTGACGTAGTTAAAATGGAAATGAGACGGTTACAATATGATAGGGCCAAATCACTACAAGCTGTTATCAACAATCATGTAGGTAAATCGGTTATAGGTGACCCTTATGTCTTGTGTAAAACTCTCAAAGACTCTACTGCCCTGGACTTTCTGGATTCCCCTGAAGGAAAGGTGTCAGATGTGCTAGGTATAAGTTCACTCATTGGTCACTATTTCCAATCCTTGGCACCCATGATTTCGCCATCAGACCAGGATATAAGGGACTATTTACAGTTTGCCCCGAGGTTGATCACAATTTATTGGCAGATATGGTACAACACTTTTCGGTTCAAGAAATCGAGTCAGTTATAGGCCATTTGAAAGATTCCACTTCACCAGGTCTTGATACTGGCAGGATGGTCTGCATCTGTCCAGGAAGGGAACAAGTCTTTTGAGCAATTGATTTAAATGCTTCATTTGCAAACTTTTAAGCTAGTCAAAGGGGGAGGCACTGGCAAGCAGCAGGAAAATCCCAGCCTCTCCCTACAAAACAGGGTACTAAATGAGAAAAAGACCGAGGTAGAACGGTCAGTGGGGGATGCTGCAACAGAAGGTAGAGCCATCAAAAAATGGAGAGCAATGAGTACCAATGCCCGTAGTCTGGGTAACAACCTTCCTGAATTAGTGGCCTTGATGGAGGAACATCTGGATTTCGTGGCAGTCACAGAAACATGGTACACCCAGAACCATGACTGGGACATAAACATAGCAGGATACACTGTCTACAGGAGAACAGGGAGGGTAAAGAGGAGGAGGAGTAGTTCTTTACATAAGGGAAGAATAAAAGCAACAGAACAAAGGGTGAGCAGGGAGGAGAGAAGAAGCACTGTGGGTAGAATTTGGAGACAGGCAATGGCACCACTATCGCACAGGGGTTGTACTAACCCCTTCTCAGGGAGGAAATGGACAGGAAATGATAGAAGTATACTTAGAATGGCAGAAAAGGGAGATATTGCTGATGGGTGATCTGAATATGCCAGATGTTAACTGGAGTGCAGTTGCAGCTGCCACTTCGAAGAGTACAGTTATTCTAGATGCCCTACAGGGGGCATGCCTTAGACAACTAGTACTGGAACCCACTCGAGAGGGAGCAATATTAGACATGATTCTCTCAAATGGAGATGGAGAGAGGATCACAGATGTAGAAGTGGGTAGCCATATGGGAACTAGCGACCATCAAACAGTATGGTTCACAACGAACACAGCAATAGAGTCAAGCCATACAAAGACAAAAGTACTGGACTTTAGGAGGGCTGACTTTGTCAAAATGGGTGAGTGCCTAAGGAATGCACTAGCAAATGGGCAGGAAGGAGGGTTGGAAGAACAATGGGGAATAATAAAAACTGCCATCACAGAGGTATCGAGCCTTTGTGTGAAGCAAATAAACAAAACAAGACGATATAAGAAACCACTATGGTTCTCAAAGGAAGTGGCAGTGAAGGTTCAAGAAAAGAAAGCATTCAGGAAGTACAAGGAATCGCAGAAGGAGCAGGACAGAGAACTGTATCAGTTAAAGCAAAAGGAGGCTGGGAAGGCAGTCAGAACAGCAAAGGCCCAAACCGAGGAAAGATAGCCAACTCAGTTAAGAAGGGGGATAAAACCTTTTATAGGTGCATCAGGGAGCAAAGAAAGACCAAGGGAGGGATAGTGAGGCTTAATAAAGGGGAGGCAGGGTGGGGAGAGGGAGACTGTGAAAAGGCAGAGATACTAAACAAATATTTTTGCTCAGTATTTACAAATGAAGAGGGGGAGGTACATAAAACAAACAGTAGTAACACTCTGGATACAGAAGTTGATACCATCCCATTTACAGAAGAAAGGGTTCTGAAAGAACTCTTAAAACTGAAGGTGGACAAAGCAATGGGGCCTGATGGGATTCATCCCAGAATTCTAAAAGAGCTAAGGGTAGAACTAGTGACACCACTGACTACCGTTTTTAACAAATCATGGGAGGATGGGGTGGTACCCAAGGACTGGAGGAAGGCAGATGTGATTCCCCTTCACAAAAGTGGGAGCAAGGCAGAAGCAGGAAACTACAGACCTGTTAGTTTAACCTCAGTGATAGGGAAAATGATGGAATCACTTCTGAAGGAAAGAATTGTCAAGTATCTAGAGGCCAGAGGGGCACAGGACCCTAGGCAGCATGGATTCACAGCGGGAAGGTCATGCCAGACAAATCTGATAGATTTCTTTGACTGGGTGACTAAAGTAGTAGATCAGGGAGGGGCTGTGGACATGGCCTACCTAGACTTTAGCAAGGCATTTGACACAGTCCCACACAAAAGATTAATATACAAGTTAGCCAGCCTGGGAGTGGGTCCCAAGATGACAGCCTGGGTAAAGAATTGGCTGGAGAATAGGACACAGAGAGTAATAGTAAATGGAGTCCACTCAGAAGAAAGGAGGGTTACTAGTGGGGTACTGCAGGGTTCAGTATTAGGACCGGTCCTCTTCAATGTCTTTATAAGCGACATTGCAGAAGGACTGGAAGGAAAAATATGTCTCTTTGCAGATGACACTAAGATCTGCAACAGAGTTGATGCACAGGGTGGGGTGGAAAGGATGAGAAGGGACTTGGCAAGGTTAGAGGAATGGTCAAATGTATGGCAGCTTAGATTCAATGCTAAGAAGTGCAAGGTAATGCACCTGGGAAACAAAAACCCTAGGGAAGAGTACACAATGGGGGGTGAGATACTAACAACAACAAAAATGGAAAGGGACCTGGGGGTAGTCATATCAGATGACCTAAAGGTGGGCAAGCAATGTGAGAGGGCAGCAAGGAGGGCTGGGGGGATACTGGGATGCATAGGGAGAGGCATCACCAGTAGAAAACAGGAAGTTATTATCCCTCTGTACAGACAGCTGGTGAGACCCCAACTGGAGTACTGTGTGCAGTTCTGGAGACCCAATCTCTGCAAAGACATAGACAGGATGGAAGCTGTCTAGAGGAGTGCAACTAAAATGGTGCAGGGTCTGCACCGGAAGACATATGAAGAGAGACTTAAGGAGCTTAATATGTATAGCCTCGAGGAAAGGAGGGAGAGGGGACATGATAGAAACTTTCAAGTACCTCAAGGGAATCAACAAAGTCCAAGAGGTAGCATCTTTCAAAAAAGGTGTGCAAGAACAAGAGGGCACAATTTGAAGATGGGGGTGGCTCAGAGGTAATTTAAGGAAGTATTTTTCACAGAGAGGTTGTGGATGCATGGAACGGCCTTCGGAGGAGTTGTGGAGTCAAAATCAGTGGTGGAATTCAAGCATGCATGGGACAGTCATAAGGCAATTCTGGGGGTGGGGGTAAGAAGAAGTAGGCTGCTGGTTAACTAGGATCTGCAGCTTATCCAGTAGGTAGGGAAATGGGCAGACTGGGTGGGCCAAGCGGTCCTTATCTGCCGTCAAATTCTATGTTTCTATGTTTCTATGATGGATTATCAAATCCTTTTTACAAAGTTTTTCGGTCTGATTTAAGTGTGGGTTTATGTACTCTTTTTAATTTTTTTCTTGTAAATCACTTGATTCCGAGCTCTTTTACCCAAGGCTTACAAGTTTATTTGTTTAAGTCCGGGGTAAGGGGAAGTTGGAAAATTGGAGGCCTATTACCTTGTTGAACTCTGATTATAAAATCTTTGCAATCTTATTAAATAATAGATTAAAGCAATTGGCATCTATAGTTATCTCTCCAATGCAGCACTGTGGACTTCCAAATCGGAGAATTCAGTCAATTTTGACTGTAATTAGGGATGCGATTGAATACGTATCAGAATTAGGAATGGGAGGCAGTTTATTTTCATTAGATTTTGAAAAGGCATTTGATAGGGTAAATCACAGGTTTCTTTTTCTAACTTTAAGTTATTTTGGGATTCCCTCACAAATGGTGAAGGTAATTGAAAATTTGTACAAATCCACAATGGTATTCCCGGTCATAAAAGGGAGGTTGGGGAGCCCTCTAGAAATCCCCACGGGCGTCCGACAGGGCTGTCCTCTCAGTCCGTTGTTATATATTTTTTCCTTGGAACCTCTACTTAGAGCAGTCAGTTTTAAAAATTTATGGGAAGGTATTCAGATTCCTGGCGTAGGAGCTAGGCTACTGATACAGGCATTTGCTGATGATGTGTGTTTATTCTTCTGGAATGAGGATCACATTGATTCCTTTCTCCACGAGTCTGAAACATATGCCGAATTGACCAATGCTAAACTAAATTATAAGAAATCAAAAGGTTTATTGATGGGGTCCGGTCCCATGGGGTTGGTACCTTGTACACCTATTCCACTATTGCCGGAGCCGGTCATGATTTTGAGAGTTTTATTTGGACCTCAAAACCTCCCGGTGGAAAATTGGTTATCAGTTTTGCGTAAAGTTGAACGAAAAGTTAATAATTGGAAACGTTTTCGGTTTAGTAAACTTAAAAGAGTGCATCTCTTGAAACAGTTTATTCTACCTTGTCTTCAGTATATTGCCGTCATTTTTCCGTTACCTTTACAATTCGAGACTAAGATTTACAGTCTTTGTTTCCAATTCTTGTGGGGTAATAGGCTCAACCCTATTAAAAGGGTTTATACTTATTTGGAGAAAAACAAAGGGGAGTGGGAATGATAGATCCAGTGGTTTTCTGTTTTACGCTTTATTGTATACATTCCTTGAAATTATCTTTAATTACCTCAACAAAGCATGAAGAGAAGTGGTTTAGGGCAGGGATAGGCCGTTATTTGAAATCTTGGATGCACTTTGCTCCTAAAGTAAATTATCTTTTCCCTCTGCCGGTTTATTTTATTCCAATAGCCAAGAAATTGTACAAATGGAAATTGACAAAATCTCAGATTTGTGACAGCTCAGTCAAGTCTTTATATAAGTTAATAATGGAATCGCAAGGTCCCACGAGTCCAGCTTTTAAGAACTGCCCCTCTTCTTTGACTCAAGTAGCTTTGGATCAATTGAATAATCTGAGATTGCCTCCTTACATATGGGAAATTCAATGGTTGATCATGTACGGGAGATTGAATATTAGAGGGACTGCTAAATATAAAGCGAAGGAAGAAAGGGTATGCCCATATGAAAAATGCATTACATGGAAGAGACCATGGAACGTTTTTTCTTTGAATGTTCTAATACAGTTCCGTTATGGACCTATTTGGCTAACAATTGGTCATTACCTTGGTTATTAAACCCTTCTTACCAATTTTTCATTATTGGTGTTCTCCCTCCCACCTTGGGTCACTATGAGAGGCAGACTGTATGGCTACTCTTGGCTGTATTACGCTTTTGTTTATGGCAAATTAGGTGCCAATGGGTTTTGTTCCAAAAACGGACTTCAGGAAAAGCTTTTTTTATTTATGTAACAAATGAATTACAAAAAGTATATTCTAAAGAATTACAACTTTTTTCAGCACACTTGGTCAGGAGATGGTGGAGGGGTCTCTCACATATTATTAAATATAAGTAGTTCTCCTTGGGGCCTCTAGGTATCTTAGATTATACAGTGGTTTTTCTATGGTATGTATGACTGTTGTAATAAGTTCTTTGATTCTTATTTAGTTTTTTTTGTTAGCCTTTTCCACCTGTCGGATGTACATACCATATTGACTGTTTTGTTTCTTATTATAATAAAAACACCCCTACTCTTTTCGGTAAGTGCCATGGGATCTTTAACATCCACCAGAACTACCACCAATCCTGGCAGATGGGACCTCGGTTTAACATCTCATCCGAAAGACATCACCTCAGAAGTGCAGCACCCCCCCCCCATGCTGCACTACAGTGTCAGTATTGGGATATTAACCCAAGTGCCAGATGTGGGAACTGAACCCACAGCCCTCCGATCTCCTGGTCTCAGACGCAAGTGTGTTACCTACTGAGCCAAGTAGATGGGATACCAGAGCTAGCTGCTGCTAGCTATCCAGATCGGTTAGGGCACTATCTGGGCAGGCATTTCTAACTGGAGGAAATACTAAACATGTATAATCATTATATATGTAACCACCCCTACCCATGAGGTGTGCTGACTAAGCCTGGAGATGATAAAGGTCAAAGTCTGTTATGCCTTCAGGTGAATGGTGCCTGAGTTTGTGGTTAGAAGTGGGCTTGAAAAGTGGTGCGGTGCATCCATCTATGGGGATCCTTATGACAGAGCACTGCCAGGGTGTTTCCCCACAGGAAATAAATACAACCCCCACCCTCTGTGACAGGGAACACAATAACACAATCCTCTCCCCACTTATCACTCTAAAATTGCAAATAAACAGCAAGGCAATAATGGTAAAATAGGTCAGCAGTTGCAAATAAATAACTAATGGGTTTATTTTTGGGGTTGGAGAACAAGGTGGGGACAAGGAAAGCAATGGTAAAAATAAACAAAGATAGCAGTTTGCATTAACCCCCCCCCACGGAGGCATGTCTCACCACCTCTCCCCCCACTGGTGCTCCAGTTAACCCCACAGTCCCTCTGTGAGATTCAATTACAGTTCCAGTGTGCACATAGATGCAGAGTTGCAGGCCTGTGACGCTTTAACCTCGGTGTGGTACCATGTAAATTCAGTTGTTGGCTGCAGCTGCTGACTGACAAATTACACAGTTGGATGGACAGTAAAACAGTTGCTCCTGGCTGTAAGCTTTAACTGAGTGCTTGATTCTAAGGTTGCGTAGGAATGTTCAGAAAACTAGCTAGCTAGCTAAACAATCTGAATGATGTTATGTGGGTAAAACCCATTACTCATGACCTTCAGATGACAGGTTGTTTCTGTGGGGACGTCTTCCCTGCTTAGGCAGATGATGGCTGGATGGTCTTTTCTGTAGGCTAGGTACAGGTGTGGCAGACCCAATGTACTCCCAGTGGCAAAAGGTGTGGCCCATGATGATTTTAGAGGATGAGAGCTGTGTTCTGTAAGCTGGTTACAGGTGCGGCAGGTCCAATGCACTTCCAGTGGTGAGGGGTGTGGGCCGTGATGCTCCGGATAACGATGATCCTTTTCATCCCACAAGGGGAATTTCCTTCACCCAACCCGATAAGCAGACAGACACTTGGGACCTCAGCTGGTTCGATCTCGTCAGGATAAAATTCTAGCAGCAGCAGAAGGCAATGGCTCACCACCTTCCCAGATGTAGATCAGCTTTCAAGGCAGCCCCTGCTCTAATTCAGTGCTAGAGGCAAGACTTGGCACTCTAGCTGCATCAATCCCCTTTTTAAGGGGTCTCAGGTCTGTTTTGGGCAAACCTTTTAATCAGAAAGGAATAGCAATTGGGAGCTATTCACAAAAACGCTCTTCTCTGCTTAGATATTTCTCTCAGACCAATCTGCTCTATTACACATGACTCTCCCTTGTGCAGCAATCCAAGGATCAAACTTCACTGACTAGCATCTCATGCATTTTTCATTATGCTAAACCCGTAGCTCTCAGTGGCTGTCAGTTCCAGGGGAAAAGCATGCATACAAGTCCTGAGCCAGCTTGCAGTTCAGAATTGTTTTGCAGAGCTGAGCGCCAAACTGATGTCAGTTTCACAAGGACAGGATGTACTAATTTAGTTGTTTTGCAGAGCTGAACTAGTCTCCAAAGTTCATGCTCCCAGGGGAGAAGCTATTTTGCACTTTGCTCAGCTTTGAGAGCTGCTTGAAACTGAACTACCTTCTTTCTGTGGGCTCCCTGACCCTGAAGGCAGTCCAGGGGCCAGTTGAGCAAAGAGAGGTGGTGGTGGTGCACTGGCCACAGTGAGAAGGGCACTGAGCAAGCCTGCAGAACAAATAACAGTGTCCAGTCTAGCCCTGGGTCCTTCAGCTGCAGTCTGCAACAGGACCAGGGCGAAGGAGTGGTGCAGGGAAGGCAGCAGCAGTACTCCAGAGGGAGCCAAAGATAAGCCCCCCCTTTAGGAGGGGTTACATATAAGTTTACAGGGACACTAAGAAGAACTCTTGTGAAATACTGTTATGGAAAAAAAGAGTGTCTCACACACAACTGAAAGAAACTCTGTGATTGGATGGGGTGTTATATGATGCTCCAACGATCTATAAATTTGAAACTTCAGCACATTAGTGCAAAACTTTCAGAATAATAATACATACATTACCATAGGAAATAATGCTTTAATATAAACCTAATTATTATTGTTTTTGTAGTTTATTTGTTCCCCCTGCGTCATTAGTGCTGCCCCTTCCATCTTCAGGACCTCCTCCCCTCCCTGTACTGATCATCTCTGTCATTTACCCAATCCCCAGAGCTTGTCCTCCCCATGGTGGGACCCTCAGATCAGCACCCCTCTCTAGAGACCTCTGGTGAGCGGACAGTTGGAGATGTGGGGAACAAGAGGACTGTGGTATCATACTACATTTAGAAGCTCTGCACTCGTGGCGTTTTAAATAAATCAAGGCACAAACTACAGTGTAGTTAAAGTACTTTAATCCAGCACCATGGAAGAAATCCAGCTAGAGCCCTCTGTCCCAGCACTTCAACCCACACAGGGCCTTCGTCGGGGGGGGGGGGTCCTAGAGGGAATAGCAACATCTACCCTTTTTATGCAAATTTTACTTAAACCTGTATACACCAATTGGTGATACATAGTTAATAAATGAAGTGTGAATTTATAGCAAAAAAATCCCTTAAAAAATTCATTTCTATAAAAAAGAAACCAGTAAAAAAAGAAAACAAGGTGTACTACATAACTTTAGAGAAGCAGCAATATTACTGCATCCTACACTGCCAGTGGAAATAAATACCATAACATATAGCAGTTCCAATAATCAACTGCAATTAATAATTAAAAATAACTGTGCATTAAATATGCAAAATCCAAAGGCAATGTTGTCAAGAAACATAAAAAAATGCAAAATAAATTTACATGATGAAATACAGGAAAGAGAGGGAAATTATTTGAAAATCTCTAAGTGATAAATTACTTAAAAGGAAGTCTAAAAGGAATAAACAGAAGCAGAAAAAAAGAGGTTCCTGAGGAGACTGGGAGAGAGCATACAAGAATGGAAGAAAGGCAAAGTGTAACTACAGTAAGTTATAATACAAGTAAGGGGGAATATAAGACAATGACATGACGGGGGTTGAAAAAAGAAAATATTAGATTACATACACAAACATGCTGGATACAAATGGAAACAAGCCTTTGATGAAATAAGGCAAGGAAAAGGACAGTCATGGCCATGTGAGTATGGAAACAGGAAAAAACACATGGACATGTGCCCTCCGCAAGTTCAATAAAGATAATTGACTTGAAAACCGAGGCCAAACAGGATGCACACGACGATCTCCATTTGGAAGTAAGCAGATGGGGGGAGGGGCCTGAAGAACTTCTCAGAGGAATTCCCTGACCGTCACTCATTTCAAATCCAAACAGTGAAGTGTCTAGAAAACAATATGAACCAAAATTATTAGTGAAAGAACATAAAAAATAATACTAGTCCAATCAATAAGAATTTATAATCCATAAAAAGCCATGTACAATGGAATCATCCCTTGAAGAAACAAGCATTTGTCAATGCCAAACATTTGATACTTGGTAAGCAATTTAGTTTTTGCAGTTTTGACTCCAAATTTTGAAGATACTGACGAACATACGAACATACGAAAAGAACCAGTAGAAGAAGATCACCCTGTCTATCACCTCTGCTCGGTAAGTGATGCAGGGTCTGGCCTTACAACTTACGACAATGACCCTGCCCCCCACAACTGTCCCTCCATCTCCCCCTTCTCCTCCTTCCTTGATCCCAAGGGTTCCCTTTCTGCTTGTCCCAGGTTCTCTTGAATGCTCCCACCATCCTTGCTGATACCACCTCTTCTGGCAGCTCATTACAGGTGGACACTACCCTCTCCGTATAGAAATGCTTCCTTACATCCCTTCTGAATCTCCCTCCCATCAATTTTAGGCTGTGCCCCCCTAGTGGTGCTGTTGTCACTAATTTTGAAGAGACCCTCCCTTTTCACTCTGTTAATTCCCTTCATGTATTGAAGGTCTCTAGCATATCGCCCCTCTGCCTACTCTTTTCCAGGGAGAACATCCCCAAGACTCCCAGCCTCTCCTCATAGGACCTATCCTGTAACCTCTCGATCATCTTGGTTGCTCTCTTCTGGACCCCTTCCAGCATGCTGATGTCCTTCTTAAGGTAAGGATGCCAGTACCTCACCCCCTATTCTAAATGTGGTCTTACTAATGACCTGTACAATGGCAAAAAACTTGCTCCACCTACTACTGAATCTCTTTGCAATACACCCCAGCATCCTGTTAGCCTTCGCCATCACCTTTTTACACTGACAGGTGTGTTTCAGGTCACTCATAGTCACTACCCCTAGATCCTTTTTCTCTTCAGAAGCAATTACCTGAGACCCTCCTATGTAATACTCAGCCCAATGGTTCTTTTTCTTTTTTTTTTTGACTATTTTTCCCTCCGGTCGCGATCTATGGTGCTTCTCTCAGGCACCCTGCCTGCTCCAGCCCTGTCTGAAGTCCTCCAACCTCAGCCTCCTCTCTCCTCCCCTCAGCCCACAGTTGGTACCCCCAGATTAACCCCTCCAGGGTGGAGCCGCCCCTCCTCTTTGGGCGCTCTTGCACACATAGACTCTGACTGTGGGTGAGGCCTCCAGATGGAGGAACCTGGAAGGCCAGGCAGGATGGACCCAGCCATGGGCATGGGGCAGGTGCCATCACCAACAATGCAAATTGGACTTTTCCCTTGTTCTGGTGCTCACCCCCCCATGCATGGCACACGCCCTGACGCAAATGACACTTGGCAACCCTGTCTTGCATCAGCCACACTAAGTATGTGCTGCCCTACGTGCTGCAGTGCCCCCCCCGGTCTCCCCCAGGAGCTGCTGTCAAGCTGGGCAATCCTAGCCCTCCCTCCCAGGGAGGAGAGCAGTTCGCAGGTGCTCAATCTTTGACCTGCCCCTGCCAACCCCCGACACCCAAGCTCACTCCTGAACTTGGGTTGCCAGTGAAGAGTGCGGTGTGGCATCCAGTGCCTCAACCCTCAGCGCCACCGGGCCAGCAGTCATATGGTTCTTGACCCCTATGTGCATCACTTTGCACTTTTTGAGATTGAAACTAAGTTGTCAGATTCCTGACTGTCTCTCTAATCTGGTGAGGTCCTTCCTCAGGTCTTATATCCCCTCCTTGGTGTCTACTCTCAAACAGACTTTGGTGTCATCCAGAAACAGGCACATTTTGCCTTTAATACCTTCTCTGACGTCACTTATGAAGACATTGAACAATGCAGGCCCCAGCACCAATCCCGGTGGGACCCCGCTGGTGACCTCCTTGGTACTGGAGAACTCACCCCAACCACTACTCTCTGGGTTCTACTACTCAACCAGTTTTCAACCCATCTTACCATATTCTCCCCTACCCCTAGATCACTCAGCTTCATTATCAACCTTTTGTGTGATACAGAATTGAAGGCCTTGCTAAAGTCCAGGTATATGATATCCACCGCCTGGCCTTTGTCCACTGCCCTCGTGACCCAATCGAAGAACTCAATCAGGCTCATTTGTCACAATTTGCCTGCCACAAACCTGTGCTGTCTTTCATCCTGTAGACCATTGTCCTCTATGTACGTCACCAGCCTTTCCTTTAGTATGGTCTCCATGAGTTTACATACTATCAAGGTCACTCGATACTTGTCATACTTACTTTAGTTCATACTATGGTTCATACTATGGCAATCTGAAGGAGTGGAAGGCGTGAGCCCATAGTAGCTCCTACCTCTTATCCCTAATACTGTTTCAGTAACCATTCATCCAACCGTTTTCTAAACTCATCTTTGGTCTCACATGTCACTATATGTAGAGGTAATGCATTCCACATGCTGATTACTGTTTCTGTATAAAAGTTTTTCCTACATGTTGTCTTACATGGAAAAAGTTTTAATTGCAACGGACAATCCCTAGTGAGAAAAACATCTTGTTTGTAATCAAACCCCATGTCAGTAAACAAATAATCATCCTTAATGATATCTCAAAGAAAAAGCAAATCTCCTTTTCGTCTTCTCACTTCCAGGGGCATTAGATTCAGAATATGAAGTCTAGAGTTATAGTTTTTATCTTTCAATCCATTTATAATTCTAGTGAATTTTCTTTGAGGTTTTTCTATATCTTGGATTTCTCCAGGCTTGTATGGGGACTATAGCTAAGAACAATAGTCGAGATGAGGCCTCACATAGGACCTATACAGAGGTAACATTATAGTAGTGTCTCTAGAGCTGATATTAGTTTTAATTGTCCATATTAGTTTATTAGTTTATTGGCCTTACAGACAGTCTCATTTATGTGATGTTTAAAACTTAGATCCTCAGTGATAGACACCCCAAGGTCTTTCTCGCATGATGTCACTCTCAGTAAGTTGTTTCCCATATAATATGAGTGCCTGGTGTTATTACATCCAAAATGCATAACACAGCATTTATCTATATTGAATGTCATGTCCCACTTTTTGCCCAGGAAACACTTCGGCTCAGATCGTCCTGTAGACTCATTCTGCTCTCAGAAGTTTTTGAAAATCCCCCTATCTTTAAATCATCTGCATATTTAACTATCCATGAGGATAGATTATAGTACATGCAATGTCCACGATGAATATATAAAAAATGTATGGCCCCAGTACAGATCCTTGCTGCACTCCACTGGTCACCTCACCCACATCAGACATCACCCCATCAGCAACTACTCTCTGCTTTCTCTGCTCCAACCAACTTTTGATCCAATTTATTATATTAGGATTAATTCCTTTTTGATGCAATTGGTTTATTATGGCACACTATCGGCTGCCTTGCTGAAATCAATATAAACAACATCGCACGGTGTTTTATCATCCAGTGATTTACTAATTTTATTATAAAAACAGACCAGGTCAGTAAGGCATGATCTTCCTTTACAGACTCCGTGTTGTTCTTTATTGTGAATTTGCTCATCTGCCATCATGATGTTTTTAACAATGCCATCAAGAACTTCACAGAGGATGCATGTTAAACCAATAAGCCTGTCATTTTCTATACGTTTTTTACTAACCTTTTTAAATAGTGGGATGACGTACGCCATTCTCCATTCTGCAGGTAATTCTCTTGAGTTAATACTTGTTTCAAACAGTTCTTTAAGGGGTATTACTAAATAAGATGCCAAAAAGTTTAATCATTTTGCCCGTGATCATAATGAGCCCTGGGAAGCTGTCTTCTTTGATTTTTTTGATACCGTTTAAAATCTCGGTTTCATCAATGGTAATAGTGTCGTTAATGGGATGAAAGTTATCTGTGGGAAGTTTTCCCCAGAAATTGAACTAAAATTATTATTAAAACTATTAGCTATTTCTAGTAGGTTATTTGATGTAGTGTTTCCTATCAACAAAGGGTTGATTTTAACTTTAGGTTTTTTGAGAGAATTAATGTAGGCAAAAAATGATTTTAACATTTTTTTTATACATTTTTTGCCAATGATGTTTCCATTTGTTGTTTTGCCAGCTTAATCTCATACTTACACTTTTTAAGCAACTGTTTATATGTCTTGTGATAATAGTTAGAACCAGACTTTTTATACTTACAAAAAGCCTTTTGTTTTTTCCTAAGAAGTTTTTTAAGTTTTTTGTTTAACCATTTTGGTGATTTTTGTCCTTTGCATTAAGTTTATGTGTACCTGGGTATAAAGTAATTACAGGTGTTTATAATAATATTTTTTATAGTATTCCACGTTTCCTCTGTATTCATAGCCTTCAGTGTTTCCTTCCAGTCAATCTCAGCAAATATAGAATGAATTAGTTCTAGGCTTGCCTTTTTATAATCATAAAAAATGGACTGTGACTCTAATGTAATGTAAGAGAAATTGATGGTAAAAGTAACTGGTTTGAGATCACTGTTACCCAAGGGTGGTCCTGTAGCACACTCAAAGATGTCAGTGTCATGTGAGCTAAGTACAATATCAAGTATATTGTCCCCTCATGTTGCTTCAATAACATGTTGGTGTAATGCATTTTGTTCACATGCAGAAACAAACAGTTTTGATTGTATGTTAGTAGCTGTTTTATCAGGCCATTCAGTACCACCGTAGTTGAAATTGCTCATAAGTATCATTTGTCCAATACTACAAGCTTATCCCAATTCTTTGCTAATGTCATTCGTAATTTCACCTGGTGAATCTGGGGTCTATAACCAATGCTTATTATAATTGAATCAGAATGGTCAGGAGATAATTTAACCCATATTGTTTCTAAGTTTTCATTTAATTTAATTTTATTGTAGCTTATATTAGTTGGTTTCAGATCTTGATGTATGTATAAAGCCACCCCGCTGCCTTTTCTGTTCTTTCTAACATGACTAAATAACATATAATCTGGTATATTCTCCTCCCAAAGAGCTTTTTGTGCCACCATATCTCTGTTATACCCATGACATTATAGTTGTTTATATTAACCAAGGCTGATAATTCATCAGACTTATTATTTAAATTACGAGTGTTAAATAGAACACTTTTAACAATGTTGACTTTATGTATGGGTTGTTGTTTAAGTCCTTGTTTATTACCGTGAGGATTTTTTTTGTGATCATTTCTACTAGGTTTTCCTCCTGAAATATCTAGTTTAAAGTTTCTGATCTTAGTGCTTGCAGGAAGGTCTCTCCTAGGTGTATTGCCTCTTTTTTATTTAAGTGTAGACCGCCTCTTGAATAGAAATCTAGTTTACCTGAGAATAAGTTCCAGTTGTTTAAGAAAGGAATATTTTCCTGTTTACACCAACTTTGGAGTCTAGAGTTAATTCTCATGATTGTTTTGTTCTTTTCAATATTGGCCTTAGGGACTGGCAAGATGCTAGATACTGTCACTCTGCCCCCTTTTTATTTTATGTACCTGTCACAGGCTGTAGGTAATAATGGACCATTGAGGCATTTTGGCAGCAAAAATAAATATATTTATTTACAAAAATATTAAAGCGAACTGAAAACGACAAAATTAAACAGAAGCAAAACAATAACAAAAGGAAAAATAAACATAGCTAGAAATGCTAGCTCTTCAGGATGTTCACAACATCACATCCAGGTCTGATCTCCAACTCCAGCTGATCTGAACTGTCTACCTGTTCTGAAAGCACAGGTTTTATATTCTGTAGGGGTCATGTGATTGGCTAACTCCACCCCTATACCTTTCTGCTAATAACATTTCTTTTATTACACAGTATTTATTTTATTTCCAACAGTAAAACATCCTTATTTCCACACAGCATTTTATGTATAGACATAAAAGTGATTTACAGCTCTTTTTTGGTGATTTTAAAACAACTCTGGCCTCAGCAAGCACCACCCCTTTCAGCAGCAGCATAAAGGCAGTCAGGAAATGGCCAGACAGCTCCTAGGAGAACTGCTGCAACTGTGGGACAATTCATTCGGGGTTCTGAGATGCCAGGATAAGCAACAAAAACCCTTGTTTTCCAAAGGTATCCAAAACAGTTCCCAACCTCTTCATTTCAACTCCTGAGGGTATGTAGGACTTCTCCTGTTAACTTTTAGGTAGAAACCATTCGTTTTGGGAACACTAGAAGGCACTCGCACTATCGCACTGACATGCAGGAACTCCATGGCGTATTTTCATTCTAAAAGCCGCATTTTACAGAGCTCTTGCAGAAAAGACATAACAGGGGGGCTAAACTAAAGGACCAGGAGGTTCTTTCATTATTTTAAAAGCCTGAAAAGGCTCAACATCAAAACGGGGCAGACTTAAATGCATTACAGGGCATATTTAAAGCCTAACAGGGCATTTAAAAGTGGCGCCTAGACATAATTACTAAACGGAGGATCTTCTTTACATAACCCTCATTCAATAAGCAGGTATTTTTACAGGGGCAAGCCTGCAGAGCAAAAACTGCTCCAAACACAGATTTCAAGTGGGGAATCTTTTCCTTTCTTTACAAGGAGCATTTAGCAGGCTCCAGGCATACCTTATCAGAGGGGCAGGACGCTTTTTCAGCAAAGAGAGGGGAGCAGTCCTGACATCCTTAATACTTTAGGAATCCGCTTTTGTAGGCATGATAATGGTACTGGGATGTACTGGGAAAGGATACAGGGAGACAAACAATAGACAAGACTACAATGAGCATATAAAACAAAGTGGGTGGCCAGACCAACAAACAAACATGTGACAATTAAGACAGGAACAAAGAACAAAAGTACACTCAGTCTCCATCATCTTCCTAGAAGGGAAGGGGGGACTTCACTCTTTCACAGTATCTACCGAGGTCCAATAGGTCAAGACATATGTCTTTCTTGTGTGACCTACCTACATCATCAGGCCCGGATATTCAGACTGTGCCAGGCTGTGGCAAAAGCCTGTGCACAGCGCAACTTGGCAGTGCAGGGGCATTGACAGGGTGCTATTCAACGGAGCTGCACCATGGCACAGCATCACTGAATATCGCACCCTGGCCACCCACAGTGTGCATGGTGCAGTGGCACTGCACCAGCGCAAGTGGCCAGAGTGGAGCAGGGGGATGCGCTAGCACAAGTTCCATTGCACTAGCTGCAACAACCATGATATTCAAAAGTGCACATGCAAATGGGGCCATAACGTATGCAAGGCACAAATGGGGCCATTTGCATGTCATTATGGCCTTATTTGCATGCAGGTGCACCAATCCCCGGCAACTTGCGCCTGGCGCCCTGCCAGGCAGCAGCCATCGGGGACCGATACCCCCTGCACATCGCGGCAATGTGCCCCACTGCCTGATCACGGGCATTTGTATTAAAACTAATCATCCAATATCCCTGGTGGTCCTGTTGACTGCTCGAAGCCCGATTGAGGGCATTTGTATTAAAACTAAAGTCCAATATAACTGGTGGTCCAGTGGACTGCTCGCAGCCCGATCACAGGCATTTGTATTAAAACTAAAGTCCAATATCCCTGGTGGTCCAGTGGACCGCTCACAGCCCGATCACAGGCATAAGTAATAAAACTAAAGTCCAGTATCCCTGGTGGTCCAGCGGTACTCCTCTCTCCACCCACCCATTGAGCCCCACCGCCCCGCTCACGCCCGGTCAGCGGTGGGCGGCAGCACCCCACCCACCAGCCGCCCCGCCGCCTGCCGACTGACACTGTCAGGTAGGGCTGATGCACATTGGTCCACAGCGTGAGCCAATGGGCATGCAGCCTGTACCATACTGTACAGTCCAGGACTGTAGTACGGTAGGCTGCACGCCCATTGGCTCACGCTATGGACCAATGGGCATACAGCCCTACTATACAGTGTCAGTCGGTGGGTGGTGGGGTGGCAGTCGGTTGGGGTGCTGCCGCCGGCCGCTGACCGGGGGGGGGATCGGGGCGGTAGGGCTCAGAGGTCGGGTGGAGAGGGGGGTACCACTGGACCACCAGGGATATTGGACTTTAGTTTTATTACTTATGCCTGTGATCAGGCTGCGAGCAGTCCACTGGACCACCAGGGATATTGGACTTTAGTTTTAATCCAAATGCCCACGATCGGGCTATGAGTGGTCCACTGGACCACCAGGGATATAGGGGGATCCTTTTTCTCAGTCTGCCCATGATCAGGCATGGGGGGGTGCCGCTACAAAGGTGCAGCCGGATCTCGGGTGGCCTCCCACAGGTGGCTGCTGCTGTGTTGCGCCCTGCACTACGGTAGCTCACCTGTGGGTGGCCAGCCATTGTTCCTTTTTTTTTTGGCTCACGTGTGCAGCGCAAGTAGGGCTTGCACATGCATGGGCTTAGCACATCCCGGGCTCAATATCGGGATGTGCGGAGTATGCATGGGCACGCCCCCCACCACCTGCGCCGCATACATTACTGATGCACTCCGGCACATCGGGATTTGTGCCAGGCACAATCCCCGCTGAATATCGCGGCTGCTGCACTGCGGTTATGCATAGCACAACTGTGTTGCACCATGCGCAACCCTTCTGAATATCCAGGCCACAGTACCTGCTTGAATAATGACATCAGAATCTGATCCCATATTTAATTTCTGCACACAACTAGATACATCATGAATCTTAGCTCCTGGCAGACACATAACAATATTGTTTAGCTTTTCATCTCTACAAATATGTGTATCCATAAGCTGAATAACTGAGTCTCTAATAACCAATTTGTTATTAGATGAGCCATTTGTGGAAGATTCTGATGGTACGTAGAATGATTCCTGACTGATCTCCATGTTTTTTAATAACGTAAAGCTGTTTGATAAGGAAATATTATTATGAATGTCATCTCTACAGCCCTTTTTTAAAGAGTTTTTTGTTACCCTAATCCATTCTTTGTTATTATTTGTGTTTTCAGTTAATTTTAAGTTTTTTGGGGACACTCTCACTTTCGGTCCCATCAGTACTACTACTGGCATGTTCATAAACTCTTTTCCTACTATTAACTATACTTGTGTTTGTGTTAATAACATCCTCAGTGCTCCCTTTCTTCAGATGTAATAATTCATTTCTCAAGTGCTCTAATTCCTTGACCATTTTGCTAAGTGATGTACATTTTATGCATACAAATTTTGCTTCACTATTGGAGGTATTTTCATCATATGTTTCAGGTGGAGTGGTGTACATTAAGCAGGTGTTGCATTTTATAACCAGGCTCTCATTGTGGAGAATAAAATATTTTCAGTAAATACATCAGCTATTGTTGTTTTAGGATTGCTTTAGTAGACATAACATGTAGCATTTATAGTGTATTGGTGGTAATGTCATTTTGCACCAGATGTGTGAAAACACATCTCATTCAGGATTTTAAAAATGTCGCATGTCATGTTTATGAGGTGGTGTGGAAAAATGGCTATGTTGAAAAGTTGGAGTCAAAATATGGAAAATTAGCGAAGTTATGAATGAATGCTGAAATAGTGTAATGTTCTATCATAACCTAGGCATTTTACAGTATTTGTACACCAAATTCTCAGCATAGCCTACTTATTGTCCCACCTAATGAACCTGGTAGGTGAAAATGTTTTAGATCCTCACCAAAACGTCATTGAAATGCCATTCCATGCTACAGGTACAAAAACACATTTTTGCCAGGATTTGAAAAATTACAGCTGTCACATTGATGAGGTGCTGTGAAGAAATGGCTATGTTGAAAATTTGTCATCATATTATTTTGAGTTGAAAACCCACATTTTATGAGAGAAGAAAACACGGGAAACAGAAAATGTGACATTTGTGACACAACAATACAATAACACTGCTGAGAAGGCAGGACAAATAATTAGAAACAACTGGGACATTTTGTTAACAGATCCTATCCTATCAGGAGCTATGGGGAGTACACCAAGAATAAGTTTCTCAAGGGGGTTGAATATCAGAGTCAGATTAGTCCACAGCTTTTTGCCTCAAGAAGCAAAGATAGCCCACATGTGGCTACTAAGTAAACCTGCTGTCTTCTATAAATGTGAGAACAGTTCCACATGCAAGTGGGCAGTACAAGGCAAAAAATATGAACACCCTAGCCAAGCTGCAGAAATGGCAATACATGGGTTTGTCACGTGTAACAGCACATTTGTAGTTTGTCCTGTGGTGTGGGTGCGAACTTGTATATGTTGGCAGGACTATCAGGCCACTAAGGAAGCATATACAGGAACATGTAGACTCCGTCTCCAGTGGGAAAATGGACACCCCGGTTGGTGTAAACTTTGCAGAATATCATGAGGGAAGGTACTCAGACTTGTCCTTTATGGGCATTGAGTGGGTAAAGCCATCTCAGAATTCTCCTTCCAAAGGAGAGTAGGTGAATCTATAAATTGAGAGCACTTAAACCACCAAGATTGAATGACTCTTTTGACTTAAAGCCATTTCTGTGTAAGCCCCCTCTGAGAGCTTACGAGAACAAAAGGGGTAGCTCCCTGCACCATCTGGGACCACCTGCAGGCAGGCGGCCTGGTTGGGCATGGGAAATATAAATTGAGGGAACTGGCATGAAAATAGAGGAGTCAGGTCTGTGAGAGGGTCCATGGTTCAGGGCCGAGGTGGGGCGATTGCCACTCTAGCCCCCTGATATCTACAGTGTAGCAGTGTAGGGGAGTGAGAGTATGGAGCATTCTGGGAGGGAGATTGGCTGAAGGCAGAGAAGTTTGCTGGAGGAAGCTCATCCATGCTGTAGAGAGACAAGAGGTGGCTGGGTAGTGGTGAGAGCCTGCCCCGTTCCTCCCCAGTGATTGTAAGACAGAACCGGAGAGAGACGATCATTTGGAGTGGGTGGGAATGGGCCAATAGCACTGGAGCTTGGGCATAAGTCTCTTCGAGCAGCCCCTTGTATGGGTCATCGCAGCCATGTGTCCGGTGTGCCCATCCTGTCATCTGAAATCGTTTGGTGCCCCACGGCTGAGAGGGGGAGTCTGTCATGAAGTGTCAGCCAAAGAACATTTCAACAGGTGTGGTCTGCAGAGAGCCCTAGTTAGTGCCAGTCCTAATCTGTGGCTGTGGCTGAAAAGCAGAGGGATTCTCTCAGGCAGGCAGGCACAGATGGGGCCTGCCTAGTTCAGCATCTAAGTTTGTGCAGGAGGGAAGATCGAAGCTGTTAACAGATGAATGAAGGCCTGATTCGGCCTCTGAGTATGTTGGTGCCACCAGAATAATGGAAGCCTGATTTGGCTCCAAAGAGAAGCTAGTGGGAGACCTTCACGATTGAATGTGTACCACTGTGTGAGGTACTTGTGTGCCTTGGAAACCAGTTTCTGCCCTATGTTACCCCCACACTCCATGGAGTGTCCCTGTGATTTGCCCTATTGAATTAAATCACGGTCATAATCTTTTATTCCTCATGTGGACAAGGGATTCATTTTTTGCACTGTTTTGGGATTAACCCCTTTCCTCCTTTTAGTGGCAGCGCCCTGTGAAGTGTGTGGCACCCCGAGAAGATCTGTGAACAAGGTAAATGCAACCATTCTGGTTAGTGTCTGCTGTGTGGTTGCCCTCCTCCTCTCTGACATTTCCATCATACCCCTAGGCATGGGGGGGCTACTTCTGTAATGTATAACATTTTTCTTTCATGTGTTACTTAATTATGTTTTTTCTGTCTTTACAGATCTGGGGCTAGATTCACAAAAAATTGCAAAGTGCAGTGCAAAAGTTTGTGCTTTGCCTTGTGATTGCGCAGGTTCGAAAAGTTGCTATTCACAGTCAGATAGCGCAGCACGCTATCCGACTGTGAATAGGGTCAGGATGGGGCAGCACTAACCCTGTAAATCCACTGCTAACCCCACTAGCACTGCCCTGACATCCAGCTAGTAGAATGACCCCGCAATGAATGACTCAGGTGTGCTATTTCCTGTTCACTAAAGCAGCCATGTAAATTAGCTCATTGGGCATGCAAGGTGCTATGTGGCCATTTGCAGGCCCATTATGGGCCTATTTACATAGGTTGCAGCAAGAGTTTAGCGCATGCCCACCCAAAAGTCCCTGCCCAATGCAGCCGCAGTCCCTAGTGGGCTAGTGTCCCCCAAACTGCCGATTACCACCCAATACAAAATATAGAAATGCCCTGGTGGTTTAGTGGTCCCTCCCCACTCCTGATTGCCTATCACTGTCCCAGTCATAAATATAGAAGATTTTCCTGGTGGTCCAGTGCCCCCCCCCGGTACTCCAATTGCCATCCCTGTATCATAAAAGAAATTCACTAATAGTCCAGTGGTCCATCCCCTCTCCCCGATTACTGTCCCATTATACATGTCTTCACATTTCCCAGGTAGTCCAGTGGTCCCTCCCTGTCCCAGATCGCCATCCTGTGAACTACTAATTATCATATCCCTGGTGGTCTAGTGGACCTCTCCCCCCCTCCCAAGCAGATAGTGCCCCACCACGTCGCCCCCCATCCCAAAACAGAGCCATCGACTGGCACAGTCTTTCTCTCACCACCATGGACAGCCGTTGACTGAGCTGTCATGGAGCACGTACTGTATACAGTATGCACTCCATGACAGCTAAGTCAGCAGGTGGCCATGGTGGTGAGAGAAGGGCTGTGCCAGTTGCTGGCTCTGTTCTGGGATGGGGAGTGGAGTGGTGGACACTACCTGGTGGGGTGGAGGGGTAAGGGGTTCCACTAGACCACCAGGGATATGATAATTAGTAGTTCATGGGATGGCGATCGGGGATGGGGAGGGACCACTGGACTACCAGGGAAATGTGAAGACATATATTACTTGGTATTACTTGATTTAAAAATACAAATAGGCTATAAGCCTATTAAATTGTCTCCTACTCTTAGTAGGTTTATTGTTTTGAAATGTTTAGTAACAAAAATTCATCAAGGTGTTTTTTAAAGGTTTCAAAGGTAGTGTCTTGTACTAAATGGCCTGGTAGGGAGTTGCATATTCTGACAGTTCGCACAGTGAAGAAATTATGTTGTTTAACTGTATTAACCTTTGGTACAATTAACTGTTTAATGTGTGATCTAAGATTATTTCTAGGGTTGTTTATAATGCCACATTGTCTCATCAGTACTGGATTTTGCAAGATTTTATACATCAGTAATAAATCCCCTTTTTCTTCTGGTTTCCAGAGTGAATGGTCGTAATTTAGTCAGTCTTTCATTATAGTTATGAGATTTCAGACCCCTGATTGATTTTGTTAGCTTCCTTTGGGTTTTTTACATGAGATTTATATCCCTTCTATGATAGGGGTTCCAAACTGGTGAACCATAATCTAGATGTGGTATTATATAAGTTTTGTATAATTTCAATATGCATTCACTATCCCTTGTTACAAATGATTTTTTATTGATCAAATTATTCTATTAGTTACTTGGGTGATATGATGAGAGGTCCTTATTTATCCAGATTCCTAGATCCATTTCTTTGTTTGATGGTTTTAGAGTTTTACCATTCAGTTTATATTGGAAACATGGATTTTTATGACCAAAGTGTACAACTGAACATTTAGACTCATTAAACTTCATTTTATTGATAACTCATCAGTGTTCGATTTGTTTAAGATCCTGACATAGTGTATGATATTGTTCTAATGAGTTGACTTCACCCCCGACTTTGGTATCGTCTGCAAATTTTGATCCTGAACCCATGTCGCTAATAAAGAGGCCAAACAACACAGGTCCAAGGACTGATCCCTGTGGCACCCCACTACTAACAAGCCCATCGTCAGATGTCACATCATTTATTCTGACTGATTGTTTCTGGTCTGTTAGCCAGTCATTTATCCACCTAACAATGTATTTGTTAATACCCGTGGATATGATTTTGTAAATTAGCAGATCATGGGGGACAGTATCAAATGCTTTTCCTATGTCAAGGAAAATAACATTGACAGGTATGCCCTTATCGATGCAGCTACTGACAAAGTCATAAAAGGAAATGAGACTGGTAACACAAGATAATCCTTTCTGAAACCCATGCTGAATGGAATCTACAAGGCCAAGCCTCGCTATCTCTTTGTCTATTTCCATTTTGATAACTCTTTCCGTAAGTTTGCCGCAGATAGATGTCAGGCTTATGGGCCTGTAGTTTGTTACATTCATCCTGTTGCCCTTTTTGTGGATAGGGATGACTGATGCCCTTCTCCAGTAAGCAGGAACCTGGCCTGTTTGGATAGATTTATTAAACAGCAGGGTCAATGGGTGTGCTAGAACATTGGCAAGTTCTTTGAGAACAATAGAGTGTATGTTATCTGGTCCTGGTGAAGATGTTGTTTTAAGTTGTAATTCCTTAAGGACCTAATTTTCTTCTATAACTATTTGAGAACTATTGCTCGTGCAAAATATGGGCATGTCAGTACTTTTTTTTATTGAAGATTCAGATAAAGTAATTGTTATAACATTGGGCAATCTCTTTGCTGTCAGAAATCACTTCCCCTTCACTAATTCAGGTCGTTATTTTATTAGATGTGTGTTTCTTGTTGATTATATAAGTGTAGAAGCTTTTATTATCTTTTTACGGGCCAGCCTTAGTTCCATTTTAGTTTTTGCTTTTCTTATTAATTTTTTTAGCTTTGATTGCTCATTTTTATACATAAATTTGTGGCTGGGAGTAGGATTTTTTTTTGAAACGTTGAAAGGCTTTGTGTTTCCTTCTTATCTGTTTTTTAATGGCTTTGTTGTACCACAATGGAATGGCGCCTTTCTTATTATATTTATTTTGCGTTGGTACATGGTCTAAAGCTTTAAATAGAGAGTTGGTAAATATGATCCACAATTGTTCCACCTCTAAACCCTTAAATTTAGCATCCCAAGGGATTTTTTTTATCTAATTCTTTAGATAGTTTGGTCCAGTCAGTGTTGTTGTAATCGGGGGTTTTAGTGGTATCGAATACTTTCACTCTACTGGTCAATAAGGTGCATTTTGTCACATTGTGGTCACTAGTGTCAAGATAGTTAATAACTAATAACTAGTGGATTCATAATTCGATCATTACAATTTGTTATTAATAAGTCAAGGACATTTGCCTCTCTGGTTGGCTCCAGAATTAACTGTTCACACCCACATACAGTTATGGTATCTAATAGATCTTTTTTGAACTCAGTTTGACCTGTCAGTAAGTTCCAATTTATTCCTGGGGCATTAAAGTCCCCTACCACTAATACATCGCATAATTCTGAAGCCACTTTGATTTCATGTAGTAATGCATTATTGTAGCAATTATCACTGTTTGAGGGCCTGTAACAAGTTCCTACTACAAGTTTTGGAGAATGAACAGGATTTAAATTAAACCATAAAATTTCAATGTGGATGTTATGTTGGACATTAAGTTGTAAATCAGTACACTGTAGGTCAGTAGTTGCATAACAGTAGACACCTTCACCACGTCTATTTTTCCTATTATTTTAAAACAGTTAAAATCCAGGTATACTATTACACCAAGTCATGGCATCATCCCACCAGATTTCAGTAATGTATGCTATGTCCGTCTTCTTCTCTTTCAGAATTATCCCTAGTTCAGCTAATTTTGTTTGATTTAGATGTCTTGCATTTATATTTAAAATAGTATAATTGTTGGGTGTTTTAATATTAACAATAAATTCTTGGTTACCCTTGTCCCCCTTTTTATTTAGTTTAAAGTACAAGTAATGATTTCTTCAAAGTTTTTTCCCAGTTTGTAAGCAACACGTTTACTTAAATGCAACTCATCTCAGCAAAAAAGGGAGTTATTATTGAATGATTTCCAGTGTGTAACAGTATAAAATCCCCTCTGAAGCATCCATTTCCATAGCCATTCATTAAAAGTTTTTATATTTGTTCTTCAAAATAATTGGCTCTTGGGACAGGAATGATCTCATAAAAATGAATTTTGCAGTCTAAGCTCTCTAAAGTATTACCCAGAAGAATAAACTCTTCTTTTATTTCATCAAATGATAATGTATTTACGTCATTAGTGCCTACGTGGACTATGACAAGTGGGTTAGGTCCAGCGTTGCTTATTATATTTCTGGTCACACTATGAGTGCCCTTAACCCTGGCACCCTTGAAAGATGAGCAGGTAATATTCTGTTTGTCTGATCTGAAAACAATTTTGTCTATATATTTAATAATAGAGTCTCCAAGGACGAAATACTGCCTGGTATGGCTTGTGGCTTCACTGGTGTCCATGTTGGGAGGATTTTCTTCAGTATCAACACTAGGAGGTGTAGGGATCCTTTGAGAAGAGTTTATGGGTGGTATATCAGATGGGATGATTGATTTATTTGTGGCAGTTATTCCCCTGATTGTTACACTTACTTATTACATTCTCCTTAGATAATTGTACCATAACATTAGCAGATGTACTTGGGTTTTGATTTGCTATAGGGTTCTCATTAGTTTGAGGTGAAGTGGAGAAAGTATTGGGGGGGGTTCAGTGGGGATATATGTTCATCATTAGTCCTACTTGGTTGTACTAACTCCTCATAGTCTTCATTGACTAAATTTATGAGCGGCTGAAATCTATTACTCATTTCAGCAGAAGTTCCAATGGCTCTGTGTCTTGTTTTACATTTCCTCCCATAATTGACCTCAATCCAATCTTCAGGATCGTTATCTAGGACATCATTGTCACCAGATGGTTGTTTCCTTTTGTCCGGTTTGTTAGTAGAGCCACTTACTGAGGGGTTTGTTATTATAGTCTCAGAAGTATAACTAGTGTCCATTCCCAGTGTAGGCATATTATTTAACTGTTGTAATTTGTTGGACATAGTGTTTTGTTGTTTTTCAAGTAGGTCTAATAAACTATAAAAGGCTGCTATGTCCTCCCTTAAGACACTATTGTTTACACATTTGTCACAGATGTATAAGGAGCATGAAGGAAGCTTATCAAACAATGTGTACATAAGGCAAGTAGAACACTTTAGCCCAGTCTTCCTGTCTAATGTCATGATTATATCTCTCATTGCTCTAAGTGGAGAACTTGGGGAAATCCCTACTGGGCCAGAGGGTGGATCTAGTGTAATTAGGTCTTCCATCTTTGGTTGTAATGATTGTAACCAGTATTCACTCTTATCACTTCAATAGTGACACAGAAAATATTAAACCACAATAAGGCCTTAAACTAACAACTCGTTAGCCAAGCGACTTTATTTAACCTCTTAACAATACTTAAGCCTGACTTAAAACAGATGCTAACTATACCAACAATGCACTTATGTTATTTGGCATTAGTATACAGTCCCCTTTTCCCCACGTGCATAGACGTGCACTCGCCTTGCTCACATGGGGCTCAGCTCTTATGGGGCTAGGACTGGAAGTATCTCTGTGTCGCTTCCAGTTCCTCGTTAGCGTAAGCAACAATAAGTGATGTTTAAATTAATAAAACACAGTGCCACATCATGCGGTGGACTTCTGTCCGAATTAAAAGGAGCACTACCCTTGCTCCAGCACCTGAGAAAATAAATAATAAACACTTGTTGCTACACAGAGTGGCTGTGGAGCAAGATATGCCTCCACAGTCCCACAATACAACTCCATCAGGAAGCAGTGAGGTAACACCCCCAACCTGGTTCATGTGGGGTTCACAAGCTGCGTACGGGATGCCCTGGATTCAGGGCACTCTGTGGCTGCGGTGTTTGTGGACCTCACCAAGGCCTTCGATTTGGTTAATCATTCCAAGTTATTGGAGTGCTTTAGGGAAGTTAATGTATCAGGCAATGTGACTCTGTGGTTCTCTGATTATTTGTAAGGAAAGAAGCACAAGACCATCATTGCAAATACTTGTTCTGGGTCTCGTCCGATTTCCTATGGGGTACCACATGGTTCTATATTGGGACCTTTACTTTTTTTTTCTCTTTATGAATGCTGCCCCTTTGTCCTGCGTTCATTCAAGAATAATATTGTATGCAGATGATGCAATATTGTTTGCCAATGGTCCTGATCCTGATTCTGCTCTGGTTCAGGTCCAAGACTTTGAAAATGTTCTAAATTGGTTATGTTCCTGCAATTTAATTCTAAAGTCGTCCAAGACTAAGGCTATGGTTTTCTCAGGGCCCAGGAAATTAAAAAACCATCAGTGTTCCTATAATAGATTTGCAGGGTAATGTTATTGAACTGGTTGACAGGTTTCAATTACTTAGGGATTATTTTGGATTCTCAATTTTCTTTTAAAAATCATATTAATACATTAATTAAGAAAATCCATCAGAGATTGGGAATGTTGTTTAGGATGAAAACTTTTCTTGTTTTAGAATCTAAAAGGTTATTGGGACATAGCCTTTTGTTAAGTCTGTTGGACTACGGATTGTTGATCTATGCAGGTGCTAACGAAAAAATGCCGCAGAAACTTAGGACTACTTATAATGGTATTCTTCGATTTATGACTGGTTTGCCATTTGACACCCATTATTGTATACTTACTAGGGAAGCTAATTGCCCTTCATTCTTGGACAGAATTAATATCAAATTGGGAACTTTTTTGTTTAAGGGCACATTGGGTCTACTGCCCCCCACCATCCTTGACCTTTTCCCGACTCCAACTGGTTTAAAGAATACCAGGTTTCAGCTTAAGGAATTATTTGGTATTCCTTTATATAGGAAAAACATAGCACAAAGATCGGTTATCTATAGGGCCATAGTGTTTTTTAATAGTATTCCCACATTAGTAACAAACTCTAGTATAATAAAGACATTCAAGAATAGGTTGGTTCAATGGCTTAACACTAAGTCAGAGTGCAATTGTTTTTGCTAATTATGTGTTTGACTTGAATGTGATATATGATAGTAAGTTTTTGTTATTTATAAACATTTTTATTTTGTTTTATATTTATATAATGTGTGTTTTACATGTTAAACTTGTTGCTTGTGAAAACGGGCAATTTGCCTATCTTGTTTACAAGTATAAAAAATTAAAAATGAAATGAAATGAATGAGTCCCTCTCTTCAGAGGGTCACAGAACACTGTTCCCAAAGATTTAGTTGTTCTGAATGCTTAACACTCATACCAGAGTATCCTGTTGCAATAATATAATGGGACTGCGATTGGGGAGGGCCCACTAGACTACCAGGGAATTAGATTTTTTATACAAGGATGGCAAGCTGAGCACAAGGTGGAGGGAGGGACCACTGGACTACCAGAGACATGGGGCTGTGGGTTGGGAGGGCCACCTTGCACTACTTACGACAACCACTAGGGTTGCACAGAGTTAAGAGGAGGTTTTCCTCGGTGGTATTTTCTCCATGCAAGGGAACCCCGCAAAAGGTCTTTGCATGGAGAAAATGCTTAGTGAATGGGACTTCGTCATGTCACGCGGGTCCCTCCCCTCATTTGCATTGTGGCCCCTCAAAACTTTGCCCGGTGCAAACCTAGTTTGCAAGTGCAAACTGGGCTTTTGTGAATACCATTTTGGGACAAAACCCATCACCTTCCCTGGCTGGTCAGCCAACATTCTTGCTGGCCTCCCAGCCCCATCCCTTGACCACAGAACTTACCATCTCTCCCAGCTGCCCCCACGGCTTGCCCTCCGTGGCAGGGTGGTGGGGATCCCTCAACCTGCCAGAACAGGATCCGATTCGTGGAGAGGTACCTGTGTATACCGGGAGCAGAGCCTGCGCAGGCCGGCTGTCATCCGATGCACCCCAGAATTTTTCCTCCATTTTTGGGCCTCCCCCCAGATCCTGGAGGAGGAGTGTGCAAGGTCGTCAATGGCCGAGCTGTGCGTGCTTCCACACAGAACATGCGGGGCAGCTACTCCACCTCTGCCTCACCTTATGAGACCCAGCATGCTAACACCTAGCCTCCATTAGGTGTCAGGCAGGCACTGGTCACCATTCCCCACCCTCCCCAGGAGAGGAGAGCTGTTTTCTGGATGCTCGATCCTCTTCCTCCCTGGCCAAACCCCCGTGACCTGCTCGCACAGCAAACATGGGTTGCCGGCGTGGCATGAGGTAAAGCATGATGCCTCAGCCCTCCACGCCACTGGTCTGGCCACCGGCAAAACCCAGTGTGCACGGTGCAAACTGGATATGCGATGGGGCAAAGTTTTGTGAATCGGGCCCCTGAAATCTATCGTTTCTGTCTGTCTTGCAAACAGATATTTGGCTGAAACCCAACATGATTTCTGTCTTTTTCTAAGTTCTTCAGCAGTCAGGTTTGCTAACTTATTTTACAAATGAAGTAGTGAATGTGAAAATGATGCTCTTTTGTATAACTTGAGAAGCTGGACTTTTAGGTAAATAATTGACTTTTCTGTGTGCAAGAACTATTTATTGTGCTATATTATGACCACAACAGACACAAAAGACTCGAGAGCATAAGTTTGTCACTGCTACTGCTACTTGGAATAAGTACTCAGAATGTACCAGAATAATGCTTGAGAGAATAACTGGCAGTTGAACTGTAGAAATCATGAGAGATCACGCGTATACATTTTCTTGAACTTTTTCTGAATTGCGTTACTAATTTTTTTTTTTAATTGCACTAATAGCCAGTATGTTAACTATGAAGCATGAACTGATTTAGTCCAAGCTCTTTGTGTTGTACATACTGTATTTTTACTGTTCTGTTTTCTCATTGTTTTTCTCTTCTTTATGTATAGGAGTGTATTTTTCTGCGTGTATTCTTTTACTGTTTGTCTATAATATTTACTGTTATGTTCCTCATATTACTATATTATTGTTTTTGACTTCTTATTTTTAGTAGTTTTATTGTATAGGCAATCTCCCTCTCCCCTTTCCCCAGGACGCATCTGGATAAGAGCTGTTATCAGCTCAGTATGTCATTCCTGGTTAAACTTTTTAAATAAATAAATAAATTTAACACATCTTTGTACGAAAGGGGTCTTTTTAAATGTTTTCACTAGGGCACCTTATTGCACTTTGATCTGAAGCGAGAGAGTGATGTAATGGTTACCAATAGATTTAAGGGCTGACTGTTTATTGCCGCAACCACACCCCACAGACAAAGGTTATCACTGAATCACCAGCGTAAGCAGTGGGTGCGGGGGGGGGGAGCATTTACCCGTTAGCACGATAGCATCATTGCACTTGTGCGTTTAATGGATGACTTGGAATAAATTAAGAAGTTACCAAGCTAATTGTCTGCAGTGTGTTTTTTTTCTACCCCCCTCCCCCCACTGGGTACAAGTGCACTTTATCCTTTGTTTTGGATCACTAATGGTTTGCCATCTGGAAGTGCACCATAGTCCTTTCACAAGCATGTGTCCAGCCTGAACTGCCTGTTTGGGGACTCCCAAGAGGCCGGCAAGTTACTGAGCAAAACAAAAGTGTACTTTGGCACACAGGAGACAATGGAGGAACTAGACGATGCTTGAACTTTCTCTGGTACTAATTTCTTAACCAAACCACTGTGAATAGAGGTGTGGGGATCCTGGTGGGGACGTGCCAAGTGATGTAACACTTATGAGAGGGTATATGCCCCACGTCAGAGGACTATATTTCCTTACAATGCTGTTATTGTATAATTTACTGTATCTCTTCCACATGTGCAGAAGGGAAGGGCAAGATGGTGCTGCTCACACGGTCGGCCTGTTGCTCTGCTGCACCCCCGTGCCTCCCCCCACCTTCAGTACAGCAAATTGTTTCTGTTTCATGTTTAATGTTCAGAACATGAATTACCACATTGGTTTTACATAATTTTCAGACTTGGGGACTTCCACATGTTAGACTCTGAAGTCTGTCTTGCAATATGTGTTGTAGAGTTGCTTCTTTCTCCTCCCCTTCTGCCTCTGTTTTCTCAACCCTCGATTTCTCTTTCTTTATTATGGTGGGCTACTAGTTTACAGTCTCCGATATCCCTGACTGGATTCCGGGAAAATTATTGTTGGTTATTAGGGAATTAGATTTGATGCTCGACTGCAAGGGAGTCTGTAGAGCATACAAGGAAGCACCTCCCACATAATATTATCAATAATGTTTATGCTTTATGGGCTCACATGGCTTGTTAATGTGGCCTGTGATATATTTTTGGACAGTTTCATTTAGGTACAAGGTCCTGTCTATGGTGTGGCGTGCTAAGGCTATAGGATAATCCGGTATTGTGACTGTTGTGTTAAACAGACTTTATCCTGCTCGCCGCCCCAATGGTGTATTAACCTGGACAATCAGTTAATGCACCTCGGTGACAGAACTACTGTTTGGTACCTGAGCAATGTTTGCTGCTGGTCATGGATTAGAGGTTTGTAAGTTATGTACTTATAAAACTAATAAGAAGAATTTACAAAAAAAAAAGAAAAAAAATGGGTGGAATTTTTTTAAATCCCGTCCGAAAGGTGATTTTGCAAAGCATCTGCAAAAACATATTTCAGAGGAGATTTCTAAAATGACATGTGTCATGTTCATCGGGTCGAGTAACAAAAGGGCTACATACACATTTGGGACCCAGATCTGCAAAAATCACAAAGTTATGAGTAAACGTTGACCCTCATAACCTTATTGTTTTTTGATATTTTGATCCCAAATTTTCAACATAGTCTTTTTTTATGATCCCACCGTGTGATCAAAACAGGTGGAATTTTTAAAATCCCATTGAAAGGTGATTCATGGAGCAACTGCAAATACATGTTATGAAGGGGATTAGAAAAATGACACCTGTCTTGTTCATGAAGTGAGGTAACAAGAGAGCTATGTTGAACATTTGGAGCCACAATGTGCAAAAATATCAAAGTTATGAATAAACATTGAACAAATGTAACATTTCTTCATCACTTCTTTGTTTTTTGACATGTTGACCCCAAATTTTCAACATCGTTTTTTTATTACCCTGCCTTATGAACAAGACAGGTGGAGTTTTTTTAATCCTGTCTGAAGGGTGATGTCACAGTGTGACTGTGAAAACCTGTTTGGGGAAGGGATTTGAAATATTTCACTTACCTTGTTCATGGGGGGGGTGGGCTCCTAAAAAGGCTATGTTGATAAAAAATGTTAACCAAACTTACCTTGTTTTCCTCAGGTTTCGGTTGGTGTCGGAAACAGAAAGAGGTGCTGGTCATCATTTGAGGACCTGATCGGTAAGTGAAGGGTGCTGGGCTATGTGTGGGGTGGTGAGTGCTGCGAGGGGGGTCCATATGGGGGTCTGGAGGGAGTATATAATGTCGAGGGACTTTTTTCATTAGAGGAAAACACAAAAGATGATGAGAGACAATTTTCCTTTTGGCAATACTGTAGCGCTCCAGACCTCTACAGGTAGCGTAGAAGTGCATCACAGAAACAGCATACATCACGCTATATTTCTGCTACATACTATTATGTTAAATACATCACTCTGGAAATTTGTCAGTTTATTTGAGTTGGGGGGGGCTCTGTCCTCCACACCTCCTTTTTTAAACACTGGGGTGTGGGGGCAAAGCCCCCCAACTCAAACTGATAAAAAAAACTACAGAATGTTAATTTGTAGTACTTTTTTAGTTTTTAATTATTTAGTTTAGTATGTGGTCATAGCAGTAGCTGGTAGCAAAGTGGTCCGGTAGCTAGTAGACATGCAGGACCGTAGGAGCATCAACGTCACAATGTAGATGCTGACATCAACATACTGTAGCTTTCCGTGTCTTTTAGCATAAACAGAAAAGAGAATAAAGGGGGTCCAAAGTGCTATAGTATCACCTTCTTTTTTACATAGAATACATAGACATAGAATACATTTTTTCAGGTACTTGTTGCTTGGTGGCACCAGGAGTGGGCACCCTAGTGTCATGTCATATTCTGGGGGATTAGCCTTCACTGGAGGTGGGCACCTCAGTGTCAGACTGTGCAGAGGGAATACAAATGTCAGGTCAGGCAAGAGGTGGATACCAGCGGAGGGGGTTGGGCACCCGCTGTCGGTGATGTTTAAAGTGTTATGGGGGGGCAAGGCAGCCTTCTCAATGCTCAAATTCATTGGCCCCAAAACACTTACACCTTCACCATACAGTGCTGGCATGCTGCCAAGATGTTTGCTTTGTGCTTGCACAAGCAAACGTAAAATAGAGGTAATCGCATGCTAGCCAGATGCGAGAGATAGGAACTTAAGGCTGCAGAAAATATTACTAGAGACCTTTGCTGTGCTGCAGCAGGAGACCATGACTGAGACTAGGTAGTCTGGGAAACCACCCAGCCAGTGCCACAGACAAGCATTGGTTATCATCAGCCCAAGGGACTGTGCGCCAGGACATGTTGGGTGGGGCAAATAGACTTGAGTTTTCATAGGCAGAGCTGCCTCGTCTGCACCAGAGATTTGGCTATGGATTGCTGAAGTCAGAAGAAGCCTTATGTGGACTGGAGATCAGCTGGTATAACAGCCCACACCAGTAGCTGTGGCAGATTGAGGAGAAAGAGTGAAACCAGTCAGAGGGGGACTTTTCCCAAACTGCATCATCACCCCTGTACACTGAGGGAGATCCTCTGATCTGGGAACCATGAATAAATTCAGGACTTGCCCTACACCTGCATCCTTTTGTATCAGTATAGTTTGGGAAATCAGTTACTGGAGTATGCCATCCAGCTGGGATTTACAAATACCCATTTGGGTTACAAAGCCTTTGGGTTTGGGGGCTTTGTTTGCTACAAAAGGCAATTGTGTTTAATTATGTTTAAGTGCACCACCACCAGCCAATCATATGTAACACCACACCATTGGGCCTGCACCCATTTCCATGGCAGGGTACCCAGTGAAGCACTGGGAGCTCGTGTTGGTTTAAGGGCTACTACTGGTACCATTAGTGAAAGGGTACTGCCCACCAGTACAGCTGGGCAATAGTAATATTGCGCATGGGTGGTTTGGTGCCAGGCCACTTTAAGTTTGGGCTTATGCTGGAAGGGTGCTATAAGCACAGCCCGGGGGCAAATATTTGATCTGGCTGCTCCTGGGAGGGCACAGAAGAGCAGCCCTTATTGTTGCAAGCTGGATCTGGTGGGGGAAAGGAAGGACCATCTGGAAATAACTATATTGCACTACCTCATTGCTGCTACTTCCCCCTCCTCTCCCATTTAGGGTCTGAAGCTGACCCTAATAGATTGCATATTTTGTTCCCATAACTGGCTACATGCATCTTATTCTAAAGTATGAAGTTGCCTGCTTTTGTGGAGACTTGTAATTGTACTAAACTGGTTCATGGGTGGGTTAATCCTGTGGGGAGGTGGGGAGGTACTGCATCCCATGGGTTGTACCATACTGATAGGAGGCCCACTTAAACCTTCCTCTGGGTGGAGGCACCTTGGATCCAAACCCCCCCAATCAGCTACTTGTTGACCCAAGCCTCTCAACCTTGCTTGAGTCAACAAGGCATGGATAATAAAAGCAACATCCAAGATGAGCAGGGTACACTTAGAAGAGACCCCCCCAACTGAACCCCCTCATTTAGTGTATAAAACTCATATGGACAGAGGCTGTGTCATATGCGTCCCAGCAGACCTGCAGCAATAATTGTCAGAGGGTGCATTAGCAGTGAAGCACTTAATATTGATTGCTGTCCTTTAAATTGTCACTTATTGACAATACCGAGTAGTTGCACTGAGGATTTGTTGATCCCATTCCATGGAGTGGCTCTTGCACAGAATGCTTGTGGATTTTTTGTTTTAAGGTTAACAATTTACTTACCTGAGATAGCCCGGCTAAGAGTCCACACATCATTTTCCCCGGGATCTTGCCTCTGCCCTGTTCTCTGGCAGGGACAACTGGAGCACAGAGAGGTTATGCAACCTCCTCAATGTAGCCCAATGAGTCTGTGGTTCTGCAGGGATTTGAGTCTGGGGTCCCCTAGGCCACACTTTTGTCCTAACTACTGTACTATATTGCTTGCCACCTGGAATTCTTACCCCACCTTAGGGTGCGGCTTATCATCTGGCAGCACTACTAGTAACCAAATCGTGATGTGCTTAGTATAACCATCACTGGAATTAGGTTTGTATGGTACAGTATATGAGAATGCTGTCAGTAAAAAGAGCACTCTAGTGGTAAGGGACCATTATGGAAGTGCCATCTAGTGGTAAGGGACTGTTATGGAAGCACCCTCTTTGGTAAGGGTCTGTTAAGAAAGAATCCGCTAGGAAGAGGGGAGTGCTGTGGAAGAGCTCTCCATTGTTAAGGAGCAGCAGTAGAAGAGCTCTCCAGTGGCAAGAGGCTGTTACAGAAGTGCCCTCTAGTGGTAAGGGACTGTTACTGAAGAGCTGTCTAGTGATAAGGGACCACAATGAAAGAGTCATTCAGTATCAAGGGGCTGTTATGGAAGGGCTCTGTGGTGAAAAGGGGCCACAGTTGAAGAGAGCTCCAGTGCAAAGGACTCCTACGAAAGTTCCCTGCAATGGTAAGGAGAATTGGGGAAGAGACCTCTAGTGGAAAGGGGCTAGAAAAGATAAGCCATCTAGTGGAAATGGACTGATTTGGGAGAACCCTCTTGTGGCAGAGTTCAGAATTAAGTTTTGTAGTTACTAACCAGCAGAACTTGTGACTAAAAAAATGTACTGGTTCTATAGTCAATCCACTGGCCAAACTGGTGTACTTCTTGAAAGATTGCCTCCACTCACACTAGTTAGCAGGGCTAGTTAAAGGAATATTTGACTAGCTTAATACTAAATCTAGCAGCATGTTGTTGTAAGGGACTGCTGTGGAACAGCCCATCAAGTACTGAGAGGATGGAAAGGAAGAGCCCTCTAGTGGCAATGGCTGCAATGGAAGAGGCTTCTACTAGTAAGGGGCTCTAACGGAAGATCTATCTAATAGCAAAGGGCTGCACTAGAAGGGCCCTGTAGTGGCAAGGGGCTGCAATGGAAAAGTCTTCTAGTGGCAAGGGGCTACAGTGGCAAGTGGCTGCAGAGAAAGAGCCCTCTAGTGGCAAGGGTCTGCAAAGAAGGAGCTTTCTAGTGGCAAGGGGCTCCAAAGAAAGAGCCTTCAAGTTGCAATGGGCTGCAAAAAAATACCTCTTTTTCTGTTTGTAAACATTACTATGGGCCACAAGCCTTTCTTTGTCTGTAAACATCTATATGGGCCACAAGTCTTTTTCTGCTCATGAACATCTGTATGGGCCACAAGCCTTTATAAGTCCATAAACACCTATATGGGCCATGAGTCTTTTTCTGTCCATAAACATCTGTATGGGCCATAAGCCTTTTTCAGTCCATAAACATCTGTATGGGCCACAAGCCTTTTCCAGTCCATAAACATCTATATGGGCCACAAGTCTTTTTGTGTCTATGTAAACATCTATGTGGGCCACTATTTCTTTTCTGTCTGTAAACATATATATGGGCCACACATTTTGTGTCTGTCTGTAAACATCTATATGGATCATGAGTCATTTTCTGTCTGTAAACCCCTATATAGGCCACAAGTTTTTTTCTGTCTGTAAACATCTATCTGGGCTATCAGTCTTTTTCTGTCTATAAAAATCTATATGGACCACACGTCTTTTTCTGTCTGTAAAATTCTATATGGACCATGAGTCTTTTTCTGTCTGTAAACATCTATATGAGCCATGAATCTTTTTCTGTCTGTAAACATATATATGGGCCCCAAGTTTTTCTTCTGTCTGTAAACATCTATATGGATCATTAGTCATTTTCTGTTTGTGAACACCTATATGGGCTACAAGTTTTTTCTGTCTGTAAAAATCTTTATGGACCATGAGTCTTTTTCTGTCTGTAAAAACCTACATGGACCATAAGTCTTTCTGTCTGTAAAAATATATATGGACCATGAGTCTTTTACTGTCTGTAAACATCTATATGGGCCATGAGTCTTTTTCTGTCTGTAAACATCTATATGAGCCACACGTCTTTGTCTGTCTATAAACATCTACGTCTCTATGATGGGAAGTGGATCAAATATGGAAAGCAGGATGGAAGCAGGTGAAGAAGAATCAAAGAATAAAAAACAATAAATGTAAGCCCCAATTTTGGGTGGCATCCCTTTTAAATTCCTTAGGGGCACAGGTGCCACTACTTTACATTACCATTAGGTTGCCATTGATATTTGTAATGGCTCTTGGGTCTTTTTCTCGCTCACTAGTGAGAGGGGTTCATATCCAGGAAGAAGAAATGTTTCCATCCAGAGAAAGGTTGAGGTGGGCCTGGTGACTGTTCAGTAAACCCCCCTGGGATGATACACCTGCCCACCTCCCCACAGTGGTCATGCTTCCTGCAGACCCCACACAAATGCAGCAGCTCCCCAACAATAGCAATGAACAATGTTATGACAGATCATCAAGGATACTGGATTTACAGTAAACAGCAGAACAACATTTTATTAAACGACTGGCCCTGGAAGGGAAAAGGGTTAGTGCAACTGTTTACATTTGCACGGCCCTTCTTCGGCATTCTTCTAGGTGTGCCTAACCGTGAACCCTTTAGTTGTTCTTCTTAGACAGGCTTAAAGAGTTAGTAAGAACTGCCTAAAACTAATATTAGTTTCTAAATGCAATCAACTATCACCTTTTTATATCTGAGGTACTTTTTATTTTCCTTTTAGTCAATTAGAAGATTTTTGACCTGATATTAGTAGGCGTGATCTGTGGAATAGCACTCTGTCTGGTAACTGACATATCTAGCCCTGTCCTTCCATTACATCATCAGCATTGTGGCCTGACTGACTGTGACTTCACAGCTACTCTGGAAGAGACACTCAGTAGCTGCCAGGTCTGTCACCTGTGATATCACTGTCAGTGAGGTCACAGTGCTGATGATGTCGTGAGATGAACAAAATTAGATATGTGAGCTGCCAGGCAGAGTGCTGTTCCACAAATCCAGCACAATACTATCACACATAAAACTTTCTAATAAACAAAAGGAAAAAGAAAAAAAAATTCAGAAATAATATGTTACAACTGGCCACTATTTAAAATGTGTGATATTTTCCTGTCTGCTGTCTTTGGTTTTACTGGCTCTTTAACTCACCCTGACTCTTAGTCTTTTACTAGGCCTGACCATGCAACGCTCCCACACATGGCCAGCACAAGATTAAATGGCTGTCCTGTATTGGCAGCTGCTACTCTGTCCCACATGGTACCAGGATCTATCTGCCATGCTATAGGACCTCCCTGTTATGACAGTTCCTAGGTACCCTGGGTTGAAACAGTGCAGGCCTGTTGACTGTCACCATGGGTTGGCTGGGGTTGGTACTCTTGAAATCAGTGAGATCCCTGCAGTCACTTGAACGACCCTCAAAAGCCATTATAATTGCAGAAAACACAGTACTCACACATGAAGTATTTAAAATCCTGGCCCAGTGGCAAACTTGCTTAGAACAAATTCAAACTTATTAACTGGATTTGACTGAAATAGGTGAAGCCTTGATCTTACTCATGGTTAGCCAATCAAACAACTCCTCCTGGTGCTGCAGGACTCTAGAACTCTGATCTCTCATAGTACCTCTGGATCAATGGGGTTCCCACTTTGGGCTTACTCCACATCTCTCAGGTTCTGGCTCTGGACTCCTCCAGAAAAGATTCGGATGGCGCTCTCCCTCTCACAACTGCTGAGGTCCCAGACCAAGCCACACATCCTGGCTTTCCAATCCTCAGTGCAGTAGCAGCCTGATATCTGTCAGTTGGTGCCTGGTGTTGATCTGTTAATCCCCCTCTAGGGGTGTAATGTGACATAAGGCATAGCCTTGTACCACATACCCCTAGAGAATAATTGGCTGACCATGAACATAACTCCTGGGAGTGCCTTATTACTATTATAATTAAAAAAAAAAAATTAAAATAGTCTTAAATCTTGTTCAGCATATGATTAGGCTCTACATGTATGTTAATCAAATATTAACATGAGGCTGACAGACGATTTATAGCCATTCGGAAAGCTCAAGTTCTCAGACCCAGTTTTATAATTTCACAAAAAAAAGGCAATTATTTTAATAACTTTCATATGTCAACAGAACTTTATGTACAAGAAACTGTGTAGTTGTTTCTTCAAATTGATGTAACGCAGACAATGCTATTTCTTAGCTGCACACAGACAAGCACTGGCAGCTGGATGGGATTTGAAATCTACAACGTGTGGAAGAACCCCTTTCGCCAAGGGAACATTTTAATAGATAAATCCTTACCTTTCTGTAACCTCTGAAATCTCTTAAAGTGATTTGCTAATTTCCTGGCAAAATAATTCCTGTTTGCATCAGAAGGACTCAAATCTTATAAGATTCCCTAAATATTTGAATTCCAGGACGTTCCATTCTATTAGTAATAAAACCATCACATACTGTAACACCGGGCTCTTTGTTCCTTAGAGTAATCTATCCGTGTTGCTTTTCCTGTCCCAAAATCATAAGCCTATGCTTGTGGCATCAGAATAACTTCCGTGGCAACAGGTTGTGATGTCATAAGCAGGAGGTTATAACTAAGCAATGGGAATGGATGACATCTATGGGAAGACAGCCTCTTATAATGAAAATATCATCAGTAATAAAAAATGGAAGGTCCAGAAATTCAGATTTGTGAGAAGGATTGTTGTAACTGAGTTCTCCTGATGCAGACTGTGAATTATTTGCCTAAAGCCCTAAAATGTATTTTAAGATATAACAGTAGGGGTGCACACATTATCCGAGTGAGAATGTAAAAAAAATAAATAGTAAAGAAACAAATAAAAAATAAAAGGGTCTTGTGCTATAAGTGTAATGGAAGAGTAAGCTAACATGTGACAGGATGTTCAGTTATGCTATATCCTGGGGTGGGTTTTGAGGCAGGAGGTGAAGCCCAAGTGCCTATGATCTCCTGGGAAATATGACTATTACATCAAAACTATACACTTTTGAGTGTTGTCCTACACTTATAAACCAGATCAAAATGTGTAAACAGTGCAAAGGGAAAGAAATCTTAGCTGTCTTGTGCCCTGAGCAAGGCCCCAGGAATTCTGTGAGTCTGCGGTTGCAGGCTTCTCTGCAGAATTTGCATCGTGCCGTGGAATATATGTAGTGCCACATAATTCACTGCTTTTGGTGGATTTTCATTCAGATATACATTTTTTTCATAGTACCCAGCTCCCTTCCTCATCTCGTCTATCCTGAAGACCCTCCTCTAGGCTCATCATATGATGTCATTGATGACATCACATCATATTTTAGCCAATGGCAGGACTGCATTCTTCCACAGAAATGAAAAAACCTGCCACAGAAACCCAGAAGCCTTGCTGCAGAAATCAGGGCAAAGTGCCACAGAGCACTAGGGGCCCTGGCTATTATGCACTAATAACTGTATGGTCATGTGACTGAATTCCACCAATAACAGCACAGAATTTCTCATAAACACTTTATAGATGCATTTAAAATGCAGAGAAATGTGTGTAGGGATTAACAAGCTATGGATTGCCATCTTGTATCCTGCAGCATGTATAGCAAATGAAAGGACAAGGCAACATTAGACAACCAAAAGTAGGATCTGTGTCCAGTAATTTCACATTTTTCACACCAGTGGCAATTAGATTGATCACTTGGCTCTGTAGTACAATTAACAAGAAGTCTGTAGCACTAAAACTTCCTCTAAAAAATAAAAATACAAAGGCTCTAAGGAAAAAAAAAACACAGCATATTGTTTTAACTGACAAGCTTAACTGGCAGTGTTACAAACTCCAGCTAGCAGACAACCCTCAAAATAGCCAGCAATGACTAAAAAATAAAACAAGAAAAGAAACCCCACACAACTTCCACATTCAGAGAAACACTGTTACAGTGTGGGAAAGAAGATTAAGGCAGGCCGTCAGCCAGGGTCTAGCTGATAAAACAAGTGTTAGGCTCCGATAGGGCCCTGTGATCAGGATGCCAGGCCCTGCCTGTCCAAACCAAATCTGAGGAACAGACTTCCAGGCTGAGATAGGCCAAGGGCAGGAAACAGTTAGACCCTGACCAGCCCTGCTGCAAGGATGTCAGGACCAGCAATATATGAGATTAAAGTTTCTGTACCCACCTTCCTCACCCCCTCCCCAGCCCCTCCCCCCAAACCTACACACCAGTCTGAGTGTCATGTGGTTGGCTTTCCAGGAAAGTGACAGCAGAGAGAAAGAGTTGAAGCAGCGTTAATGAATTTCTGTCAGTCAGCGGACAGGGTGATTGACGCCTCTGTTTTCTACACCTAGGCTCCTGGGATTAAGAGCTCATTCTGTTGATTTCTTTTTTTTTTTTCAAGCGATATCCTTTCTTCTTTTAATCTGCAGACCCTTGATAAATGTTAACCTTTTCAGTTCCAGGAAACCTTAGGTGTTTTCCCACCAGCCCGAGCCCGTCATCTCGTTGGGCCATCTAGAAGGGTTGTTTTATCCCACTTTACTCACCATTCCCATGGTGTGAAACAAAATATTTAAAATAACCTTCTCAGGGTCTCCTGATGATGCAGAGGAACCACACTGCACTTCCATACAGGTGACCAGAGATTGTGAGATATCCTCAGGCCATGTGAGTGGGCAGCCAAGCTGGGGCATGCATTGCTGTGTGGCATTGCTTCCCAGCTGCGGTGGGTGTGTGCAGTTGCCCATCGTGGCAACAACCCCTCAAGATGGGTTGGGGGGCTTGCTTCTTCATGAGGGGTATGCATGTGCAATGCTGCGCTGCTATAAGCAAGGTCATAACAGAAGTTGCATTGCAGAGGGGAAGAGGGCAGGACCAAAGGCAGGGTTTGGCACACATAGAAATGCATTAGTAATGCTTCTATACAGAGGCAAAAATACCTGTAGCTGTCCGGATGACAACAGGACTGGTACACTTGGGAAACAGCTGGTTGGTCGCCCTACTAACTAGATCCTGGGATATGGAGGGATGGGGCAGGTGGACCCCATTGTGAAGCCTTTGTCAGGGGGTATTCCTCAGAAGACCAGGAGGGAGGCTGGCTCAGACAGGGTGGGGTGGTTGATTGTGGCAGGCTGAGCAACAGCAGCCAGGAGGCAATGAAGACATGTTACAAAAAAAACAAAAAAAAACAAAGAGAGAGCTACCCTCTCGGTGACAAAAAAGGTAGCCCCATCCCCTTCTAGTCTTCCTTCCCTTTTAGGGTATGGATTCCAGTGTCTCTTAGTGAACCCTGTTCAGTGAGGACCAAAGCACACTGCCAAAATACTGGAAGATTTATAGTATGTGTTCCTCCTGACAGCCATGCAGCCTTGGGCTCACTCTCTCTCAGCAACCTTCCAGCCCCAGCACCAACTATACCATGAATGGCAATAAAGTCAGGTGCAGCAGTGGCCTGAGAGAACCAGGGCCATCATTCTGTGGCTGATACAATTTTTATTTCTGTCCCCAGCCCACCTTTCTCTGATAGGCTCACCCCAGCTGTGCCACCACACCTCATAAAAGCTGTGCACCTCAATGACATCTTAAAGCAGCAGTACAACAAAAAATATTTTCTCCCAAAAATTGTTTCAGCTACAGCTAAGAAAATACAGTATTAGCATACCAGTCAAATGTATTTGTCTAGGTATCTCCTATGCTGTGTCCCATAAGTCTTTTTTTCTTATTTTCTGATCCTAACTCTTGCCAGGTCTACAGTGCTGTTTCTATTCAAAATGTGTTGGCCATCTTGTTTTCTTGAGAAAAAAAACTGAATTAAAACATTTACAAAATACTCAAATGTTGGTGGAATAAGAAAATTGGACCAGCAAATAAAACTGGAAGATGCCTAGAATCTTTTATAGTGAAAAAAAACAAAGGTAGGGTCAAATTTTTGCCCACTTTCATTGCACTTCTGCTATAACTACATCTTATTTATTTAGTTATTTATTTATTTTGTTGACCTGATAAGTACACTGGTCCATGGGACCTTTTTCAGGAATGACCAGGGCCTAGGTACAGTAGGAAAAGAAAAGGGTGGAGATGAGAGACTTTGTTATAAACAAGCTGGGAAATACGTTTTCAAGAGTAACTGAAAGTAGAGATGAAAACAAAGTAAACAGTTGTATACAATTTCAATAAAGTGGTACAAACATGAGTTAATCATTTTGTTTTGTAAGAATGCAATACTGGTCCTTATATATCATAGTGAGTACAAGCGGTGCTAACATAGCACATATAAACTGACAAGACAGTGGCTAGTATCGTAGACTGCATAGTTGTCACGGGATGCACCCAAAGTGTGACCCAAAAACTGTAATTTAAAGAGGGGGTGGGAGAGGGCAGCTTTAATTCCCACTGGAAGGGCATTCCAGATGGATGGGCCAGCAGAAGAAGAAGCCATTTTGCCCATGTTAGAATTTACCCATGGAACTTCAAGCAGAAGGCGATCAGAGGAGAGCAGGTCATGTGGATTTGTTTTACACGTGTTAGGGGTATGTAGTGATTTACCGATCAGGCAGCAGAGTGTGAAGTCTCTGCACACCTTTGGGGGGAGCCAAAGGTCACAGGCTGTGTTGGAATTACACTTTTAAGAGCTTTGGGAGCTAGGGGGTCCTATAACAGTATTATCTCTAACTTGAGCTCCCCTCTTCATTAAATGTAAATGGCAGTGATGTATGAGCTATTGGGGCTCACTTCAAAACTAGGGGGGCTGAGCTCTGGCAAGCCCTTCTGTAATTCCAACACTGGTCACAGGGGTGTGCTCTAAAAGGAGCCAGTAAGGTAATTCGGCATACACTCTTGTAAATTGTGGTTAGCCAGGCGATGTCATTCACAGTGGCTTGGGAGTAAATGGGAGAGGCGCAGGCAGCAAAGTACCTTTGGCAATGGTGAGGTGAACTTCAGGTGTCATGGACTTCTTCAATCTGTACGCTAAACCCAATTATTGGTGAATTCTTTTATATAAAAAATCAATGTTGCCTGAGTAGATGAGGGAGGTGTGAAACATGACTCCTGGGTATTTGATGGTGTGCATCTGTTCCACAATCTGGCCATTAGAGTAGATAAGATTTAAGGGGGAATGACTGGTTGCAGAGTTTTGTTTTAGAGTCAAATAGCATGGGTTTAGTCTTTCTGACATTGCATAGTCGTTTGTTTCTAAGAAACCAAGTTTGGGTGTGGGAAAAGTCATCATTCAAGTTCTGAGTGAGACTGGTCAGTGACTTTAAGCTATGGAAAATTATGAGATCATTGGTGTATGGGAGATTTTTTACAGTTGTTGCAGGCTTGAAAGAGGATGTTTATAAATGAGGAGACATGACGAAGAGAGGGCCTAGGGTAGATACTTGTGGTACCCTCTACATTATGGGTTAAGTAGTAGAGAGTATGTTTTCAAGTAAAACATATTGGGACCTATCTGAAAGATAGTTACCAATCCAAAAGGTGGCCTTAGGTGACATACCAAGATTTGGTAGTTTAGTTATTAGGAAATGTTGTGGATGATGAGACCAAACACTTCTGTCAGATCCACAAATACTGCTCCTGTGAGTTTGCCCTTGTCCATGGCCGAGAGAGTATGGTCAGTAAAACTGATTAGGGCAGTGTCAGTGCTATGCCCCTTTCTGTATGCTGCTCAGGAGTGAGGAGGTTGTGCCAGTTTACATACAAGTGAAGCTGTACAAGGACAGTTTTTCCAAGGAGCTTACTCAGTGGTCGCAGAATAGAGATTGGTCAGTAGTTCGTGTCGAGTAAGGTGGGGCGATCCTCCTTTGGGTACTGGTACAACACGGGATTCTTTCCAGATGGCAGGTAGAGTTGATGAGTTGAGAGAGAGAGATTAGCAACTTAAAGTAGCAGAATACATCACATTTGCACCACACAAACGTAACTTTCTGCAGTATGCACCTCAACCATACCTTGACTTCTGCCTTATGTTACTGAGTGAAAAGCTATCCTTTTCGGCCCTGTAGGGATATCATTGACAGGTCATTTTTGGAACACCCCTACGATATTTTCTGGTTAGTGGCAGTTTGATCTCAAGCAGGAGTTGGAACTCATTGTGTTTAGCTGGGCAGTGGTTACAAAATAACCAGTCCTTTTCAGAGTAAGACAGTTCCTTGTTTATATTAAATTTTGTTCATGTTGCAGAAAGCATTAAGATTTAGCTAGGGTGTGCAAGAGTTTTCATTAATGTGTCTTTTTTTTGTATATGTAGAGGGGTTGGGGACCTGTAACTCCATGGTACGTAATTTTTCTAATTTATAGTTTATTAAAATTTTGAGGCAAGATACAGTATTACAGTCACAGCTTACAACATCAATAATAGCAATTCAATGTGCTTACATAACTCTGTGTGGTGTTTTGTTGTGGCCGTTCACCTCTCTGTGCCTTGGGAATACCACCCTGTAGGGATGCCGAAGGCAGGAACTCTGGAGGAGGGTTCCCCTCCTAGGGGTGCTGCGGGAATGATTCCCTTAGGCTAAAGTTAGTTTAGGAAAAGCACACGTACCATCAGTGAAGAGATTGCATCGGGCTGGGGTGCTGGGATAGACAGTTCAATATCAAAATAGAAAAAATCCCGTATTCACCACCCACCATGTAATGACGCAGCTCACATAGGTATAAAGCATGCTACATTTTATTAAGGTGCCAGTGTGAATAAATGTACATCTTGACATGTTTCAGAAGTCAATTCCTTTATCAAAAGACACTTGCTGAATAAATTTTGTTGTGGCCGTTCACCTTTCTGTGCCTCGGGACTATCACCCTGTAGGGATGCTGAAGGCAGGAACCCTGGATGAGGGTTCCACCCCAGAGGTGCCACGGGAATGATTCCCTTAGGCTAAAGGTAGCATAGGAAAACCCCCAAAAGAGAGTAGATCTGAAAGTATTGCAGAGGTAACGAGTTGGTATCGAGATCTGAACATACACATTGGTCAGCAGAGATATGGGTAATGGTCAGAGATAACTGAAATGACTAATGATTTTAACGTAGGTTGAATGAATTATAATGAGAGGGCATGACTTCCCAAGGAGAGAATGAACAGCAAAGGAGGGGCCACCATCCATCTCCATCTAACAGTGAAAACCTACTTGAATAACTGCACAAACCTATGTAAGTAACTTAGGGAATTTACAACTAAAGTAGCTAAAAATGATGACCTTTGGCACTGAGGAGAGGAATAGCCCCCATTGAGGAGGGAAACCTCTGGGGATCTAAGGCCTAGGTTGCCTTTTCTCCAGGCTAGGGATGTTTTATTTAGTGACAGCTCTGCTGCTATAATTTAGAAACCCAGTCCAAGGGGAGGAAAATATCCCAGTTTGGTGTAAAGCTCTTAAGATCCCTTTAACAGGAATGCCATGAAGGGTTGTGAGAGCCCTCTGCAACAATGGATACTCTGCAACTAGAGTTGAACCCCAAGGTGAGAGGAGGAGAGCAATGACTGCTGAGGCACTCAACTGGCCTACTGACTAAAGACAAACCAGGTGAACCAGAGGCGGTCATGGGGAGAATAGCATAGATGGCACCACCAAAACCTATTCAACTAGCTAAAGGAGCACCCTTGAGCATGAGGGCCCCATCCCTCGTAGTTGAAGTCTTAATTCTACATTGAGAGGTGCCATTGATCAATGCATGGCTAAAGCTCTGCCTGAAGTGAGGACATTCCCACTATGGGCCACTTGAGAAGGACCCTGCCCTGAGTTTCACATGCTCCAGATGAGGACTACGGTGCCGAGCGAGACCATCAGCTGCAGTGCCAGCCGTGAGCCATAGAAAGTAATTGTCATTGTTGGCATGGTTCCGATTTATAAATGAGAGCATACAGTCAGCTATGAAGCATTAACTATGAGGAGACCAGGTGAAACCAGCTTCTTTCTGTTAGGTATTGGTAAGCTAGGCGATATGATTGACTGACATGATTGATTGATACAATGGACTGATACGATTGACTGACAGGAATGCTTACTATGATTGACTGATATGAGCAAAGCCAGCGAAAGCAAGCCAACCAATTCCACTACAGAAGCTGAATTAATGGTGTCATAGAAGGTAGGTGATTAAGTAGTGAGAGGCTGTGATGCCAGAAATTGAATCTATGAGGTTTAATGTAATTGAATAAATGAGGCTCAGCAGTGATTGCTATGGTTGCAACATAAATAGACAATTGATGTAATTAGCATGAATACTTTAAATGCCATTAAGGCGGAGTTAGATTATTCAAGTAAGGAGCGTTTGCAACACAGTAATGGAATGCAATGGATATCTTGAAAGACATGTAGGCTGCAAGGTTAATATATTTATGCATGGATAACTGAGAAGCCATGGAGGCAAAGGAGCATGGCAAAATCATATAGCTTACATAAAGCATGCTCCTGCTAGTTGGAGCCACAATGCCCCACTGTGACATCACAGTCTCCCGCCATGAGAATAGCTAGGAAGCCACAAGCTAAGCACCATGAAACCAAACAACAACTGTAATGTTGGTAGGGTAGAACCTCCCCCTCCCCAAAAATAGAGCTAATTTAATGGCTGAAGTTTCAGTATGGGTAGAAGTTAGAAACAGGCTGCTGAAATTTTGGTGAAAGTATGGTTTGGTAATCTTATGAAATAGCAAAAAATGAGCCTGAATTACGCAAACACAGGAGGGAGGAGTAAAATAGTAGGGCAGGACACCACAAGAGCAGCCAGAGGAATGAAAGACAAAGTTATAGCTACTGAAGGGAGCCAGTACTGAGTGAAGCAGGTGTAAACAGTTTAAGGTGATGAGCACAGGGACTGCATGGAAGCAGCAGTTGGAAGTGAGAGCACACAGGTAACAAGTATGGATAAGAGAGAGATTGATGAAGTATTATAAAATGAAATGGGAGCCAGATTAGCAATGCATCAGAATATAACAAAGCAAACAAGGGGCGAGCGAACTAAAAAAGCCCCAAAATGCAAACACAAGCACCAGAGCAGAAGGGAGGAACAAATGACTGAGATAGAAGCACATATAGACTGTAGCTGGAGGCAAAATACTGACCCAGAAGCAGAAGTATGAACCAGGCAGAGAATCCAGTACAGCCAGCAGATTCCAAACGCAAGGGATGGTAGGAGGCAAACAATGCAGAAGGGGGGAGGGCCCAAAGAGAAAACAGACAGAGTCTCTGGCCGCAAAGAAAAATGCTTCTGAAAGAAGCAGGAATGACAAGTTTAAATAGGTCGGGAGGGCATGGCTGTTGCTTCAGCCATCGAACCACAGGCCAAAACCTTTCAAAAAGAGGCTAATGGTAATGAAAGTTGTCCAGATATTTTTTTTTACCAGTCTATTCTAAGAGTAGTCCACAAGCCTTATATATGTTGTAATCACTATTAGTCCTAAACACTAGCCTAGGAAGGTCATCAGTTCCTCAAGTGATACCCACTTCCTACAAGGGAGGTAGGATACAATATAGTTATGTATGAAAGTATCTCTTCTGTTAATGACAACAGTTGCAACAAATGGTGGTAACTCAGTAGCAAACAGTAAATGAGCATAGCTAAATTCCTAATACTGGTGCAGATTGTAAGCACAACATGCAATATAGCCATAAAACATGGAAACATAGCATTTGTCAGCAGAAAAGGGCCTGTAGGCCCGTCTAGTCTGTACTGTTTTTCTCTGCCTATTACTATACCCCAGACCCTGTTTGGTCACTGGTGTCCCTCCCTCTTATATATACTATTTATGTATTTGTTTTTGATTACTAGTCAGGTGTGCTAGGCATAGAAAATGCCTAATTTCAGGCACGACCCGGAAGAGTACAAGGAAATACAATTACAGTCAATACAGAGTAATAGAAGTACATAAAATGCAAAAATCAAAAGCAGGTCAAAGGGCAGCAGACAATTATCATAGCCAGCAAAACACACCGGTAATATGCAAAAGTCAAAGGGATGGGTATAAACAACAGTAAGGAACAATAACAATGATAGTAATGCATAATTCTAACAAAAGACAATATAATAGGATATACTTGAGAAAATCGAGTGCATAACAGTAGGATATTAAGCACCCTGGCAGAAGGAGGAAAGATAGTTAGTACAGTAATAAGGGGAGGTATAGTCTGAGAAGGAATGATTGATAAGAGCTGATGATGACAGTGGGCAGTAAGTGCAAGGAGTGAGGCTATGGTCAAGGACAGGTCCAGCAAAGTGGGAGAGGGTACCAAAAGTTCAGCAGGGATGGAAGAAGGAGCAGAAGTCTGATTGTAGCAGATGACCTCTGAGGTTGTGTTTAAAACTGGCATGCGTAGGGGTGAGGCGGATATTTGCAGGTAAGGAGTTCCAGTGTACAGGTGCAAGGTGAGAGAAGACTTGGGCACCCATGGCTGTTTTGCATCTTGGTACTTTGAACGGCATCTGATCACCAGAGCGGAGGGCATAGTGGGGGTTTTGCGGAATCGGTAATCAAGATCAAGAGATATTATCTGTCAGGACACTAAGTGAGTAGAGCCGGGCCATGGGAGAGAGCCAATGAAGGCTGCTGTAGAGATGGCAGTGATGGGTTTGACGATGTGATGCCAGTGCAAAATGGCATATATTATTATAAGTGGTGTTCCATTTCAGCAGACTTGTTTTAGAGGTATATAGAAAGGTGGTCGTGGGGGGGGGGGGATCGATCAGTAAAGCTGCACATAAGAAACCCTACCATAGAAACATAGACAATGTCAGCAGAAAAAGGCCTTTGGTCCTTCTAGTCTACCCTTTTTCACTCTATCCTACCCAAGACCTATTGTCTGGATGGGGTTCTTAGCCCCCTGCTCCCTGCCTTACCACTACCCTATAGGTACATATTAAACCCGTATCTATGTCCTAGCTGTGCTTGAATCCATTAATGGTTTTAACGTCCACCACCTCAGCCGGAAGGCTTCTCCACAACCCAGTCATTCTCTCTGTCAAGTTCCAATTATGGGACAAAAGAGTTATTTTTCTCCATAATATCATGAACCTAGTACGACCATTTAATAAGAAATTTAGCGAGTGTGTTACATAGAGATGCAGTTTTTTTTGTTCTTCATATGATAAATATTTACACAGTCTTGCCAGTGCGTAATGGTGGCAATAGTCGGAGTTAGCCATAACCATGTGATGACCTTTTGGACAACTGCCATAGAAATATTCAACAAGTATTGATCAGACCTCAAAATATCCTCCACGTATAGCAAGGGCATTGGCTCAGCTATTGAACTCTCACTGGTGGCCCTGCTGAATCACTTGCCAATAGGATACCAATTTTTTGGACAAGTTATAACGCTGGGGAATGCAGGGCTATAACCTCCCACAACTTACTGAAAAGTTAGCATTCTATTTCCCCTGAATATCTGGTGCATAAAGAATGCATGCATGCAACTCCCCAACATAATTCCAGCAAAAAAGATGAGAAAAGGCAAGAAAAAAACATATGGGCAGACTGGATGGGACGTGCAGTCCTTTTCTGCTGACAGATTCAGTGTTTCTATGTTTCTATGAGGTTGTAGCGTGAATATAACCTAATGAATTTCCCCAAGCTTGAGACTCAGTTGTGATCTCAAACTCACATTTTCCATGGTATTATTGTGCTTTTTGTAAATTACAGTACACCAGAGACAAATGTATAAAACAAATGTTTTCACTCCTGTTTCTACAGATGCTGCTCCATTTATCAATTTAATGCAGTGGGAGTTTCATCTGTGTGTGATTCCTGTACTCAGGCTGGGGTGGTGAAGGGACAAGAGTAAGGGCGGAAATCCCCCTTGTTATTACACGTAATCCCCTATGAATACAGGGAATACTAAGTGGTCCGTAATTCTTGCCCCAGTAGAGTAAAGGGTGGGGGTTAAAGTTTTCAGTCTAAAAAGAAAGACAAGAGAAATGCATCTGAATGTTTTGCTGTTTACCATTTTGCAAAGGTATATGAGTTCTTGAAACTCATCAATATCCTGGGTACATCCGGCGCTCATTAAGCACCCTCAGAGCTCCGTGCCATTTGGTTGGCTGCTCTCAGGGGCATAAATATGGGGATCCAGGCAGAGTTTCAGTAGTACGAGGTTTGAATCAGCATGTGGAGGATCAGATGGTCATGGGTTCTAGCCCTACAGGAGGTACTTGGGGTAATTCCCCTAACTGATACTGTAGTGCAGTACAAGGTAGATGCTGCACAACTGAAGTGTCGTCCTTCAGATGAGATGTTAAACCAAGGCCTCTTCTGGCCATCTCTGGTTATTGTCCAGGTGAAAGTAAAAGATCCCATTGCATTTATCAATAAAGAGTAGGGGTATTTTTTATTTAAAGGAAAATATATCACAATCCACACACACACACACACACATATATATATAAAAAGAAACAAAAAACATTATCATTAATACAAAAGAAAACCATAAGCAGATGTTGCTAGGTGGCAACCAAGTAATAAGAAACATACAAAAAACAAAAATAAACAGTTCAGTCAAAATTAGAGAGATCTACAGACACAGTAATGACTTTCCCAATCAGCAGTATAGTTTTATGTCTTATGTGACTAACTGATACATTGAGAAAGAAAAGGAAAGATTACTAGCATATCATGGAAGAGGATGAGAATGGAAAGCCTACAAGAATAATGCATAATAGGAGCATCTCTACACTTCTACTTACAGTGTTCAATACACATCCTGCCAGAGGTGTTCTACCCAGTGATTACATTGGAAATGTTTAGGTCAGGGAACTCTGACATCTAGATTGTGGTGGAACTGTCATTTCTAGGTGGCGGAGCTCTCCCATAGTAGTCAATGGTGAAAGATGACTGAGGTGGTGGAACTGTCATACAGTTTTTTTAGGATGTGGTGGAACTGAGTTCCTGTGGGCTCCTGGCCAATTTAACCTCTGGGTCTACCTGAGATTCCTGTAAAGCTAAGCATTCTGATATGAAAATGGAACTGATAGAGTTTGTGACAGTAACCAACAAGTCTTTCTGAGGGATATACTTTTGCTGTAATAGCCACAAGCATCTATGATGCCAGAGCTGTTGTTGAAAAGGAGAAGTAAATAACTTTTAGGGTGCTGGGGCAGTAACAAGATCTGCAGGGCTTGCGGTCCTTGAAAAAAAATCAAACTATTATAGGTTAGTCTATTAAATTCTGTCTCTCCCCATTGTCATGTTAAGTGTTCCCAGAAAGTTACAGTATAAGAACAGGAAAAAAAATAGATGTGTCTGTGTCTCCAGCTGCCCATCACAAGTATCCCTGGGACAGTATCTGTCAGCAATACTCAGAGTAGAGGAGTTTCCTGTGTCATGGGCAATATTCTCCATGAGTGAACCAGGTCCATGTAACCCTCCCCGGCTGCACCTGAAAACAAGCTACCACAGCTTAGTGTGCCTTCCCTAGTCAAAACTTATAAAAATAGGCTTGGTGGTGCTGAGGGCTGAGATGCTGGACACCTTACCTCGCACCATGCCAGTGACCCGGGTTTGGGAATGACCTCAGGTCATCAGGAGCCCAACATGGGGAGGGAGGAGTGGGACTGAGCAGCCATAGGCAACTCTCCCTCCTGGGGTGGTCTCCGCACCCTTAAGTAGTTCCATTCCCACTGGGTGGAGGTCCAGTGGAAGTGTAGGTGTGAAGGCGCGCAATAGCCAGGGGTGGGGTGGGAGGCCAAGCTGGTACCTGGTGCGTGCCTCCACGCACGCGTGCATACATGCCTGCCTGGGTCCCGGGTCAAGGAGAAAACCTACAAATTACGAACATAAAAAAAAAATATATAAAAATAATAACTAAATAAATAAACACAGGAAGGACTCCACATGGGAGGGACAGAGTTTGCCCTCTGTTGAAACACCGGTTGTGACTGGCTAGAGGGTGCTTCCAGGCTTGATATGGTGGCATGATCCCAAGTCTGAGGTGGCACTTTTCCTCTCCAGGCTGAGTATGCAGAGGTGGGATTCTGGCTGAGATCCAAAGTTCAAGATGGTGAGGACCTGTTAACTTCTCCCCCTCAACAGGAGTCCCTGTGGTGATCACTGGTAAGTCCTGAGGGTCTGGAAGAATAGACTGAAGGCCCTCCTATATACCAGGCTTTGAGAAAGGGAGCAAGTAGGGACCATTTGCTCATGGATGGGTCCATCGCTGTGACATAAAGACCCAAAAAGTTGGATAAGATGCATTGAGCTCTCTGCCTGCCTCATGTTTTGTAGCTTGAACAAGTACCATTATCTATTGCTGTAAAAAAAAAAAAAAAACAGGTGCAAGGTCTTGGCATGAGTCTGCAGAGTCCAGTGCCCTAATCAAGTGAATCTAGCTGAGGCCACCCATCAGAAGAGGATGGGAGGCCAGGGATTCCAAGGGTGCCAGGGCATGGCTAGAGAGAGCCAGTCTGGTAGTTTAGCTATTGAAGAGGGAGGATACATCCTTTAGCTTAGTGTCTCCAGGCATATATGCATTCAAATTATCTGAGGCCCAACTGAGAAGTTGGTAAACTCTTAATATTGTATAAATATATATTAGGGGTGCAGGTAAATCCTGCAGTTACCCCTGGTTCCCCTGCGGCTGCAATGGGTAGCATATAAAATGTAAAAGACATTGCATTTTGCTAGCCTAGTGGTGCTGAGGATTGAGGCACTGGACATCACGCCTCATGCCATCCAGATGACCCGAATTTGGGGGCAAGTTTGGGACACCTGGGGATGGCTGGAGGGAGGACTGGGAGATGATTGTAGTGGCTGCTGGGCTGCTCTTATCTCCTGGATTGTAGAGGTACAGTTCCTCACTCTCAGCTGACACCTGGTGGAGGCTAGGTGTCAGAGAAGGGTCGAGGACTGATGTAATGTAGGGGAGGGTGGAAGGAGCACTTGGTTTCCAGGAGTGCATGTGCACCTCCATGCACGTGCACTCGCCGTGTTTGCCATTGCTGTGGGAGGTGGGGAGAAAATCAGAAAGACCATGTCTCCCCATGGTCGTATGTGACAACCCCCTCCATTCTTGGGCCCTGCTCTTTATGGATCCCCACTGGTTAAGACAGTGGGGATAGAGACAGACAGGGTTGGGGACAGTGGGGGGGCCTGATGACGAGCATAGGTGGCCATGGGGGAGCAAACAGTTCTATAAAAACAACAACAACAATAAAAGTTGTATTTCTATTAAATTGTTATTGGGTATTGTACCTTGTTCTAGTCCTGATCCTATGGACTGCTTATTTAGACATGGTGCAGTTGTACATTTTCTGAATTTTAAATGTTGTATTACCTTTTGTACAGTTACTGTTTTATACTATCTAATTTGAATGAACCTATTCCTATTTACTGTGTTAAACTGTTACTCCCTCCTTCCCCCTCTCCCATCACACAGTTGGAAATGAGTTCTTACCATCTCAGTATGTCTTTCCTGATAACATTTTTGAAATAAATAAATACATTTCTGTTCCGACTGTTTATGGGCTCAGGACACGTGAATAGCACTGCAGGCCACTCAGTAGGGGTTGCAGTCAGGGCTCTGGCTGTGTAATTCCTCTGCAAAATTCTGAGACTGTGCACAAGTCTGTGTTGATAAATTTTTCTGTGTGAAGCAGCTTGTGTTTCAAGAGTGAGTGCTCTGTGTCCGAAACTTATTGATGGAGGTGGAGGACCAGAGTGTGAACAGAAAAAAATATGTAAACTGTTTTGCTGATTGATTATGACCTTTTTTTTCTGTGCCACTGCCCAACTTCTCCAGGGATCCATCTATGCCAGACCTGTGTACCATCAGCCTGTGTTACTGCTCCCTTTCTCAGTGGATTTGGTATTCAAATGACTAAGGGCACTTTCTGTCAGTACACCCTCTGGTGGCGGTACTGTGCTAAGTAACCATTAACCCACAACAGGGCATGCGTTTCTAGAGAATTAATGCATGCCCTGGGTGAATTGGAAGGCACAAAGCCAACGGCCAAGTGACTTTCAAAGCACCCAGAAAGTGCATTAATTCTCAAGAAACCTATGCTCTGGAGTGGATTATTGCACTTATAAAATGGATTTTTATTATAATGGGAAATGTCTTTATTTTCCTTTAATTAGGTTGTTGCTAGGTAAAACATGTGAGTTTGGTGACAAAGGCTGTGTGTCTTTTGATGAAACAAACTTGGTAAAAACTGGTCCTCCCACTCATGCCTTTAAATGAACCCAGGAAGGGCATTTATTTTGAAGAAACCTATATCCTGTTGCGGGTTCTTGTGTTTAAAAAAGTGGAGGCATTTTTTTTTATTTTAATAGAAAAGGGTTTTATTTAAGCAATAAGGCGTGACAAGGTGTGTGTTATCGTGTAATAATGTCACTCCTGGGGTGGGTTGAAGCACGAGGTGAAGCCGAGTGCTTTCACCACCCCAGGAGTGACTTTATTACACAATAACACACACCTTGGAGTGCCTTATTGCAATTATGCAATGGCTCAATGTTATGCAAAATAAAAAATAAAATAAAAAAATGTTTTTAGTAGATTTTTAGTGAGGCAGTATATCTTTGTTTCTTAAGAGAAGAGGAGAGAAATAAGTGGCAAATCAATACAGTGATGTTATTACGTAATAACATCACTGTCTCAGGCATACACTGACCAATCAGAGTCCAGGATTCTTTCTTGCCATTGTATAATTTTATTTAGTTAGGTTATTGCTAGGTAGATAAGGGTAGATTAGTTGTGAACTGTGCAGTTTGTGCTGTGTTTTAATTTTCAACAATGAAATTGTTCATTTTGGTCAGTTTTTTATATGCCATTTTATAATTGTAAATTTTTTGCCCCTGTACCCCTACAACTGTTACAGGTGGGCTTCCTTGGTGGAATGGGACATTCTGTCTCCCTGAGGGCCCCGGTACACTCGCTGATGGGCCACCACTGGGAGTGTGGACACTGATGCCTGTGATCCCCTGTGGGCTGCAGTAGCTTACCCTCACGTACATTTTAAAGTTCCACTTAAAATTAGCTGATTAAGTGAATAGTATTTGCATATTCTTTTGGACAAGATCTCTGCATCATAGTTTGAATTTATGTTGACAGTTACACTGACTATATCACTGTATGCTCTTAAGCTGCACCTCTGCTGAAGGTGAACACCTACCTGAGGTGTGCCTTATTAGCCTTTTTATAAATGCACACAACTAGATCTTCTGAGTACACCTCTGCTTGAGGTGTACCTAATTAGCATTTTTAGGCATGTGTCTACTACACCTCCAATCTACACCACAAGTGTGGTGCACCTAATTAGCATTTTAGATGCACATTAGCTACACCTAAATTACACTGTATACTGATTTTATAAATAATGAACTCCACATGCCTGGCGGACCAGGATGGGGTCACTGGTGAGGAATATAGCAGAAAAAGAGTTAACAAGAACTTGAAAAGTAAAAAATGAGTCATGGAGAGAGTGATGTGGTGACAGACATAACTCAAAAATATCCCCGCAGAAGGCTCACGATGAGTATTTGTCACACAGTTCCTGAATTGGCCCTCCTGTCAAAGCCGAGCGTCTGGTTTCACACAGTCCGAAGGGTGTCATACAACAGCTTTCAGGAAATATGAGTGGTTATTATTAGCAGCCAGAGACCAGCTGCAGTGTGTGTTGATGGGGGGTGGGGGTGGAAGAAGGTTCCTCAACTGCAGCTGTAGGCTCGGAGGGACCAGAACAAAGAGAGAGGGAGAGACAGCTTGAGGAGGCAGACACAGATCATCTTTGGTCCACCTGCATTAAGATTCTCTGATGGCAATCAAACGACAGTAGTGCAGAACTAACCCCCCCCATCCTCTTACTGGAACAGAAGTACCGTAATCTGGGCAGTGAACGGGTGAGCAGAGCTGCTAAGAACATGCTGTGAAATAGCACTACAGCCTAGAAACAACTTCTTAAATGTTAAACCTGCAATTCCAGACTAAGCAATTTATTTGACAGCTCCAGTTTTTAAGCCAACTCTTCGTTTCATTAAAATGTGTTGTCTGGGAAAGCCACACTGAGCTGAAGCTGATTTTAAGGAGTGACCCATGGATGAAGGGGTTACAAGGGGAGAAAAAAAGACAGTACTGGTGCAAAAATTAAAGTAGCGCAAATTATAATCAGTGCAAAGAAAAAAGTTACAGCGGCTAATTGGAATGAACACAGTGCAAAAGTTGCTTGAGCCAAATAAAACTCAAAAACTGAATGTGGCTCTAGTTGATGAAATATCACTAGTAGCAGCAGCTAATATTATATCAAGTGTTGTCGACCTCTATGGAGAAACTGGACACCTTTTTTTTTTATACATTTTAAAGGGAAGAGTCAGCACTAACAGCGCCAGACCCACGTGTAGGACTGGTCTCAATTTGCACTTTTTTTTAACTTACTGTTTACTGCAAACCAGATTGTATCAGGCTGATTCCACTGACTCCCAAGCTGACATTCGTTGTAACCAGAAATCCCAGAATCCTCTGCAGCTGATGTTAGAACTGGGCTATAACAGTGGGAGATTCACTAGCCTGAAGTGCACATTACAGAATTTACCAGCTAAGATCAGATGTTTGTCAGAGTCCCATGTTACTGTACTTAGCCCAGGGAGGACAACAGGAACAGCAAACAAAAGATCAGAGCTTATAAAAACTCTGACATGCACTGCAGCCTACTGAATATCCCACTGCTGCAGACCTGCTCTGTCAGCTCCAAGGGATTCTGGGATTTGTAGTTACAGAAAATGTCACTTTAAGTCAACAGTCTGATATAATCTACTATACTGCAGTAAACTGTAAGTAAAAAAATGTTTTTGCACACAAAGTGCAAATCCAGACCAGCGGGGGCTCTTAGAAACATAGAATCTGCCGGCACATGGCCCACCTAGTCTGCCCATTTCCCTACTCACTGCTGCAGCCCCAGATCCTAGTTGATCTGTGGCTCTCCTGCTCCCTTTCCAGCCATATGGGCGCCGGCATTACAGTGCCTCTTGGTGCTGACTGTTCCCCTGTAAGGCAGAAGTGCATATTACAGGGGAAAATGGTGAACCTATACGTTTTTATTTAATTTTATTTTTTTTTCATAACAATTTTCACTGTTAAAAGAAACAGAGTACAAACAATGTAACATTTTGTAAAGTACCAACAGATAGCCTTACAAGATGAAGAAACTACTACACATTACCAAAGGTAGAGCACAGAGAATTTAAAATAAGTACAGGCAGGCTTTTCTCCTGGCTTGTTTGATGTCCTTTTCCCCTCTTGTTTTGAGTCTGCTGTAGCAATTTTTTTTTAGATTTGAAATGATTTTCATTTAATCTCATTTCATTAATTTTAATATCAGGAAAGGACGCTGGAACATACATTCCTTTATCAGGCATGACCTGAGTTCAGAACATGGGTACAGTACAAAACACACAGAGATACAGGATAATCTCATAGTCACGTAAGTCAGTGTTGGAATTACACTACATGAGCTTTGGGAGCGGGGAGCAATAAGGGCCCTATCTTTAAATTGAGCCCCCTTTCCATTATAAGTCAATGGCAGTGATGCATGAGCTACTGGGGCTCACTTCAGAGCTATGATGACTGAGCCCTGGCAAGCCCCCGTAATTCCAGCATTGGGTAAGTTATACACTGCTTATAACAACAGTCAGTAAAAGGAGCAAGCACTGAGATTTTTAAAGTGTTGGGAAACAGCAAGAGAAGGCTGCATGTTGAGGTTTGCTTAATATAGTACGATAAGGAGTTCCATAATACAGCTACACAATATGCAAAAGTATGTTTGCCTGTGGTTGTTCGAACAAAAGGGTGATTTTTTGTTTTAATTAAAAAAGAACACTCCTTTAAATATGGTGATGTACAGGTTTTTATCAATATTCTCCGCTGTTTTTGAACACCTATTGTTGAACATAAATTTTCTTTAGTGTAAGGGAACTAGCATACAAAAGACACTGAGCCCGATTCACAAATGGCGTTGAGGGGCTTGCGTTGAGCCCTGTGTCAGACCTGTCTTTTGGCACAGCTACGCCAAACACCACATGCCTCCTACAACACCATACACCACAACACAACCCACAACACCATAACCCCACCCACCAGGTCCACACGTGCCAACCATCCCAAGTTCTATTTTAGAGCAATAACAGTGTCGGAAACTGCAAAATATGTAAAACGTGCTTAAAAAAAACAGGGTAGGCAGTGACACCATAGACATATGGCTCCTCGCCTCAGTAATGGACATTCTGGCAACCCCAATTACCAAACTGTTCAACCACTCTCTCTCTGCTACTCCAAATTCCCCGCCCTCTGGAAATCTGCTACTGTCACACCAGTCCACAAGGGAGGTGATAAAGCCTGCATTACAAACTATAGACCAGTCTCCATACTCTCGCCTCTCTCCAAGGCACTGGAGGGAGTAGTCATGGACCAGTCGGTGCACCACCTGAATCGTTACAACCTACCATGCCCCCAGCAGCACAGGTCTAGATGGCTGTACAACACCATCTTTGCCCTCCTTGAATTCACCAACTCTCTGCATGAGTCACTTGACAAAGGTGAAATAGTTGGGTCAATCTTCATTGACCTAACTAAAGCATTTGACCTCGTGAACCACACACTGCTCTTGGAAAAAGCTTGCCGGGACTGGCCTATCTAGAGAAACTCTGGGGTGGTTCAAGAACTACCTAACAGATCACACCCAAAAAGTGAAAGTCAGTGGAGTCCTTTCAGACTCCAAGGCAGCAACGGTAGTGGTTCCCCAGGAATCAATACTGGGCCCACTACTGTTCAGCCCGTCATTAATTACCTGCCTAAAACCTGCCATGATACCTGCATCCTGCTCTATGCAAATGATGCGGTTATCTACATTAGCAGCACTCAGCAGCAAGGTGCTACCCTAACCCTGCAGCAAAATTTCAGTTCCCTCGAGTGCTGGTTCTTACAAAATAAGCTGCTATTAAACCACAAAAAAAAAAAATCTATGATATGTGCTGGCCAACAGAGGAAGAATAAGCTTCTACCCTTGTCCATCCATAACCAAGATGGAGAAACTTTAGAACAGGTGAATTCCTTTCAATATCTTGATATTCACCTTGACAGCTCGCTCACATACACTCAACATATAGACCATGTTGTTAGTACAGTAAACAAAAAAACTCAGGGTTCTATATAGACATAAACACTTTATGGCACCAGCAGAGACCTTGAAACTTGCTGTGGCATCCTCGGTCCTCTCCACCCTGGATTAGGACTGGCAATTTATGGAGCTGCAACAGACACCAACCTCAACAGAAACTGAAGCATCCTAAATAAGACCTGTCAACTCACCCTTGGTGTGGACAGGCTCTCACACTCATGCAACCTCTATCTGTGTACAAAATGACTTCCACTGGATCTCAGGATAAAGTTCCAAACCTGACTAATTGGGAAGAAGGCTGTACTAGGGCTCAACCCCCCACCTCCAATCCCTGCTACATACTTCCTTTAACCATCACTCTACTAGGAGTGTAACAAGAAATACCCTGTATGTCCAACAATTGCAGGACCAGCCAAACCATGAGGGCCTTCTCTTACTGTGCACCAGCCTGGCTAAATGAACTCCCCACCACACTACTAGAGTTACCCAAACTGAGGCGATTTAAATCATGCCTAAAAAATACCCTTCTCAACAAAACGTATGCCTGTGCATTCACTAAGTCAGATCCTAACATCGTCTTTCCTGGCTGTGCTTACTAAGACATATTTGGAATACTGAAGGCAAAGTTGCTGCGCTGCAACTGCCCTAAGCTCTAACCATAGACAGTGCCATGCCTGCTGCTCCTACACCTTTGAATTAAATTTGTGAACCAGTTCATTTTAAGTTTGTGTTTGGATCTTCTGAATATTGTAAAAAATATTTGGGACCTTGCATGGTCCAATTCAACATGTATTATGTAACTGTATCTGTATCTTAACCTGTAATTCTGATGTGGAAACTTTGTAAATGAGCTCTGCTCAAAGGTGTTACTCCAAATATTCCAATAAATAATAAATAAACACTTTGCCTCAAAATATGCCCGATTCAAGAAGACTGAGCACATTTATGAAACTTTTCCCGATTTACGGCAGCTTGCATCAAATATTTGGTGCAAGATCTGTAAAAAGGTACCTGAGACTACCACAAGGTTAGATCACAAAAGTTGATTTAACTTTTGGCAATTGCTTTAGGATCGAAATCCCGATCGCTGGCCGGGGAAAGCCGCAAGCCCCATGCGCCATAAGTTCGGCACACCCGGGGCTTGTGGCATTCTCGTAACATTTGTGAATCGACCCACTGTTCCCTGACCTTATGGGACAATGGGTGCTCCAAAACAGCTGACAGTACTGATGAAAACCTGGCATGGGAGGGCGCTAAAGAGCCAAGCACTGAAGCAGATGTGGGTTACTTCAGCTCCAGTAAAAGTACAACTTCTGGGCCAATTTAAACTGACTTTTTCTCGGTGTGGGTTAGAACTCTTCTCAGAACTAGCTTCGCGAGCTTAAGAGCTGCAGTTTGATATATTATTTGGACATGGGGTGTCAAAAAGGAGCGACAGGAGGGTAAATTATGACTGTCTCATCCATTGTTTTGTACCAAACATATTTATGTATGTTTTTTCTTCCGTATTACTGTACCTTTGTAAACCCCATCCTCCAGGGTGCATCTGGAATCGAGCGGTACTCTGCTCAGTATGCCTTCCTGGTAAATCTCTTAAATAAATAAATGCAAAAACCTAGGCAGCCCTCTCAACAATCTGCGCAGCAGCCAGGCCTCAGCCACTCAAGTGATACAGGAGACCAGCTGCCTTGAGATTGGGTGCTTAAAGCTGTTAGTGACATTGACAAGAAGGTGGAAAATATTCTTGAATGTCTTTTTTTTTTTCCAGTTGTTTAACCAGGTGAGACACGCTAAGCTGAAAGCTTGTTTACAGGTGCAACCTGGGAGCACAGGGAAGTTAAGTGACTTGCTCAGGGTCACACAGTATGCAAGTGGGGGCTGTGGGAGTCAAACCCAGGTCTCCAGATTTGCAACTCAAAGCCTTAAACCACTGCGCTATACTGCCTCCCATCTTGGTTCCAGGATGCCAAGATAGAGGCAGCGGTGGCTTCTGCAAAAGATGCGGAGGAACGCTCCATTAAGACCCGAGCAATGGTGGCCCAACTCACTACTGAAAATTCTCATCTGCGCAACTGCTTAGAGACCTTTGAAAGTGGGGCCAGGGCCATGAATTTATGCCTGATTTGTCTACCGGAAGGTGCTGAAACAGAGGACTTATTTACTTTTATTATGTCCTGGTTGTCTGAAGCCATTCCTGCTGAATTGGGAGTGGAGATGCAGGATGTTATTAAAGCTTATCAGGTCAATTTTCTACCCACAAAGCTAAACCAGGAGATACCCCGTACAGTCCTGATTGTCACTACTGGCATGGAGGTTCAGGATTGTATTTTGCAATGGGCCCGACAAAATCATCCAGTGCAGTTGGATGGCATAGACGTGTGGTTTTTCCCAGACTGGTCATTCGCAACAAGGAATTGGAGGAAACAATTTGATCCATTGCATTAACAGCTCGGATCCCTTGGAGTGGCACATTATCTTCTGGCTCCGGCACGGCTTCGAATTACATACGGTGGCAAAATGTATTTGTTCTTTGATCCTAAGGAAGTGAAGAAACAAGTAGATAAAATTCCACTGAATTTAGATCTGCAGTGCTGGAAAGGATAGTAGATTATGTGTATTCTGAGTTGGATACTTAAGGTACATACATGGTCCTTCCTCCTGAAATGTACGCCTCTAGTACTATATTCTGCAGTGAGAACTGGGTTATGAACCTCACATTAAAATTACTGTTTTGGGTGATGAGTTTTGCTTTTTGGATCTTCACGTTGTTACTTGAGCACCTGTGCATATGGAGGAGCTGTTTTTGTTGCGTGTACTGGTCTCAATTTGCACTTTTTTTAACTTACTGTTTACTGCAAAACAGATTGTATCAAGCTGATTCCGCTGACTCCCAAGCTGACATTTGTTGTAACCAGAAATCCCAGAATCCCCTACAGCTGATGTCAGAACTGGGCTATAACAGTGGGAGATTCACTAGCTTGAAGTGCACATTAGAGAATTTATCAGCTAAGATCAGATGTTTGTCAGAGTCCCATGTGACTGTACTTAGCCCAGGGAGGACAACAGGGACAGGAAACAAAAGATCAGAGCTTATAAAAACTCTAACATGCACTGCAGCCTACTTAATCTCCCACTGCTGCAGACCTGCTCTGTCAGCTCCAAGGGATTCTGGGATTTGTAGTTACAGAAAATGTCACTTTAAGTCAACAGTCTGATATAATCTGCTATACTGCAGTAAACTGTAAGTAAAAAAATGCTTTTGCACACAAAGTGCAAATCCAGACCAGCGGGGGCTCTTAGAAACATAGAAACATAGAATCTGTCGGCACATAAGGACCACATGGCCCACCCAGTCTGCCCATTTCCCTACTCACTGCTGCAGCCCCAGATTCTAGTTGATCTGTGGCTCTCCTGCTACGATTCCAGCCATTAGGGCGCCGGCATTACAGTGCCTCTTGGTGCTGACTGTTCCCCTGTAAGGCAGAAGACCTTTGAAAGTGGGGCCAGGGCCATGAATTTATGCCTGATTGGTCTACCAGAAGGTGCTGAAACAGAGGACTTACTTTTATTATGTCCTGGTTGTCTGAAGCCATTCCTGCTGAATTGGGAGTGGAGATGCAGGATGTTATTAAAGCTTATCAAGTCAATTTTCTACCCACAAAGCTAAACCAGGAGATACCCCGTACAGTCCTGATTGTCACTACTGGCATGGAGGTTCAGGATTGTATTTTGCAATGGGCCCGACAAAATTATCCTGTGCAGTTGGATGGCATAGACGTGTGGTTTTTCCCAGGCTGGTCATTCGCAACGAGGAATCGGAGGAAACAATTTGATCCATTGCACTAACAGCTCGGATCCCTTGGAGTGGCACATTATCTTCTGGCTCCGGCACGGCTTCGAATTACATACGGTGGCAAAATGTATTTGTTCTTTGATCCTAAGGAAGTGAAGAAACAAGTAGATAAAATTCCACTGAATTTAGATCTGCAGTGCTGGAAAGGATAGTAGATTATGTGTATTCTGAGTTGGATACTTAAGGTGCATACATGGTCCTTCCTCCTGAAATGTACGCTCTCTATGTACTATATTCTGCAGTGAGAACTGGGTTATGAACCTCACATTAAAATTACTGTTTTGGGTGATGAGTTTTGCTTTTTGGATCTTCACGTTGTTACTTGAGCACCTGTGCATATGGAGGAGCTGTTTTTGTTGCGTGTACTGGTCTCAATTTGCACTTTTTTTAACTTACTGTTTACTGCAAAACAGATTGTATCAAGCTGATTCTGCTGACTCCCAAGCTGACATTTGTTGTAACCAGAAATCCCAGAATCCCCTACAGCTGATGTCAGAACTGGGCTATAACAGTGGGAGATTCACTAGCTTGAAGTGCACATTAGAGAATTTATCAGCTAAGATCAGATGTTTGTCAGAGTCCCATGTGACTGTACTTAGCCCAGGGAGGACAACAGGGACAGGAAACAAAAGATCAGAGCTTATAAAACTCTAACATGCACTGCAGCCTACTTAATCTCCCACTGCTGCAGACCTGCTCTGTCAGCTCAAGGGATTCTGGGATTTGTAGTTACAGAAAATGTCACTTTAAGTCAACAGTCTGATATAATCTGCTATACTGCAGTAAACTGTAAGTAAAAATGCTTTTGCACACAAAGTGCAAATCCAGACCAGCGGGGCTCTTAGAAACATAGAAAATAGAATCTGTCGGCACATAAGGACCACATGGCCCACCCAGTCTGCCCATTTCCCTACTCACTGCTGCAGCCCCAGATTCTAGTTGATCTGTGGCTCTCCTGCTACAATTCCAGCCATTAGGGCGCCGGGATTACAGTGCCTCTTGGTGCTGACTGTTCCCCTGTAAGGCAGAAGTGCATATTACAGGGGAAAATGATTGGATCTTCTGAATATTGTAAAAAATATTTGGGACCTTGCATGGTCCAATCCAGCATGTATTATGTAACTGTATCTGTATCTTAACCTGTAATTCTGATGTGGAAACTTTGTAAATGAGCTCTACTCAAAGGTGTTACTCCAAACATTCCAATAAATAATAAATAAACACTTTGCCTCAAAATATGCCCGATTCAAGAAGACTGAGCACATTTATGAAACTTTTCCCGATTTACGGCAGCTTGCATCAAATATTTGGTGCAAGACCTGTAAAAAGGGTACCTGAGACTGCCACAGGTTAGATCACAAAAAGTTGATTTAACTTGTGGCAATTGGCACACAGGATCGAGAATCCCGATCGCTGGCCGGGGAAAGCCGCAAGCCCCATGCGCCATAAGTTCGGCACACCCGGGGCTTGTGGAATTCTCGGAACATTTGTGAATTGACCCACTGTTCCCTGACCTTATGGGACAATGGGTGCTCCAAAACAGCAGACAGTACTGATGAAAACCTGGCATGGGGGTGCTAGAGAGCCAAGCACTGAAGCAGATGGGTTACTTCAGCTCCAGCAAAGTACAACTTGGGCCAATTTAAACTGACTTTTTGTCCATGTGGGTTAGAACTCTTCTCAGAACTAGCTTCGTGAGCTTAAGAGCTGCAGTTTGATATATTATTTGGACATGGGGTGTCAAAAAGGAGCGACAGGAGGGTAAATTATGACTGTCTCATCCATTGTTTTGTACCAAACATATTTATGTATGTTTTTTCTTCTGTATTACTGTACCTTTGTAAACCCCACCCCCCAGGGTGCATCTGGACTCGAGCGGTACTCTGCTCAGTATGCCTTCCTGGTAAATCTCTTAAATAAATAAATGCAAAAACCTAGGCAGCCCTCTCAACAATCTGCACAGCAGCCAGGCCCCAGCCACTCAAGTGATACAGGAGACCAGCTGCCTTGAGATTGGGTGCTTAAAGCTGTTAGTGACATCGACAAGAAGGTGGAAAATATTCTTGAATGTCTTTTTTTTTTTCCAATTGTTTAACCAAGTGAGACACGCTAAGCTGAAAGCTTGTTTACAGGTGCAACCTGGGAGCACAGGGAAGTTAGGTGACTTGCTCAGGGTCACACAGTATGCAAGTGGGGGCTGTGGGAGTCAAACCCAGGTCTCCAGATTTGCAACTCAGAACCTTAAACCACTGCGCTATACTGCCTCCCATCTTGGTTCCAGGATGCCAAGATAGAGGCAGTGGTGGCTTCTGCAAAAGATGCGGAGGAACGCTCCATTAAGACCCGAGCAGTGGTGGCCCAACTCACTACTGAAAATTCTCATCTGCGCAACTGCTTAGAGACCTTTGAAAGTGGGGCCAGGGCCATGAATTTATGCCTGATTTGTCTACCGGAAGGTGCTGAAACAGAGGACTTATTTACTTTTATTATGTCCTGGTTGTCTGAAGCCATTCCTGCTGAATTGGGAGTGGAGATGCAGGATGTTATTAAAGCTTATCAGGGCAATTTTCTACCCACAAAGCTAAACCAGGAGATACCCCGTACAGTCCTGATTGTCACTACTGGCATGGAGGTTCAGGATTGTATTTTGCAATGGGCCCGACAAAATCATCCAGTGCAGTTGGATGGCATAGATGTGTGGTTTTTCCCAGACTGGTCATTCGCAACGAGGAATTGGAGGAAACAATTTAATCCATTGCATTAACAGCTTGGATCCCTTGGAGTGGCACATTTTCTTCTGGCTCCGGCACGGCTTCGAATTACATACGGTGGCAAAATGTATTTGTTCTTTGATCCTAAGGAAGTGAAGAAACAAGTAGATAAAATTCCACTGAATTTAGATCTGCAGTGCTGGAAAGGATAGTGGACGATGTGTATTCTGAGTTGGATAGTTAAGGTGCATACGTGGTCCTTCCTCCTGAAATGTACGCTCTCTATGTACTGTATTCTGCAGTGAGAACTGGGTTATGAACCTCACATTAAAATTACTATTTTGTGTGATGGTAACCACATGTTCAAGTATACTTGAGGTTCTGGACTTGAGGGGGCTTATTTCTAATGGCAGAAAATGTCTTGTTTGTGGAGATTTTCCCTATAACAAATGTGGACTTTAAGATGGCGGACGTAATGGGTCTCTGTAATCTTTTTTTTCTTGGACATTTGGCGGGAATGGTCTGTCCCACCCCTTGTGTGGTGGGGACTTTACTTCTTACTGAAGTGTCTTTATATTCTGGTATATCCACAACTATGGGGGAGTTTCTGTTATAGTTACCCTGGTTCTGTCATGGGGAGTAGTATTTTGTGGGGTATTATTGAATGCCACCCCTTTTCATGCATCTACCTTTTGAATATCTTGGGTATTTGTGGAAACAGTGGCTGCAGCATAGTCACTTTAAATGTTTACCTTTCAGTTTAACACCTAATTAGTTTACACGGGTCATGGCTTGGTGATCATATCTGTAGATTTATGGAGTTGTGTGTAGAATTCATTTTGGATTCCCCATATGTTGTATCACATTTAATAGTCTCTTTACTATCTGGGTACTGAAATACGGTTATTTGCATTTGTATGTAAAGTAACATTTGTGAGCTATTATGGTACTCTTATAGCTGGCTAGAACAGTGCAAAGTTTAATAAAAATAAAGTACAAAAAAAAGAAAAAAGAAAACCTGGCGTTAGCTATAGTGAAAGGGGCGCGCCATTTAATTATTTCAGATGTAAAAAATATGCTAAAGCAGATTCAAAATGTTGGGAGGCAGGGCATTTTACAAGACTTTCTAGAGACTAGAAGGGAGCAGGGCCATTTAATTGAGATTTTCAAATTCCTGCGGGCCATTAACAAGGTACATTGCAAGGAGCTATTCACTAGGAACCTCAACCCCGTGACTAGAGGACATGACTGGAAACTGGTGGGAGGAGGATTCAGGAGAGATGTGAGGAAGGATTTCTTTATGCGGTGAGGCAGAGACTGTGAGTGGGTTCAAGCACTGATGGTATAGGGTGAAAGGTCTCATCAACATAGACTTTAATGGACCATGAAGAAGGCAAATAAATTTGCAGAATAAAACATGTTATTTTACCTGTAATATAGCCATCAGTAAACTAACATTGAAAAATCATGTCATTTAATAGAAGCGTTCAATGTTAGTTTACTAGTAGCTACAGTATGTTATTTTACTAGCCATGTTATTCAACCCCCAGGGTATACATCAGATATTCTACGAGGAGGCTTAAAACATGACTCCTGGCTTTGCTTCCTTCAGCCACTCATTGCAAGGGAACAATGACAGAAACATTTTACATTGAATAATCATATTTTAAGCTACTGTACCTCATGGAATAGTCTATGTATTTAACTGCTTACATGGGCAACTGTTAAATATAAGTTATATGTTTAAACAGTATGTACATTTTCTGTGTCTGTCAAGGTTATAAGAGTGCATTCTAGAATTGTTCGGGTGAGGGAACTGCGAAGTGAAGCTGAGCAATTCTGGCACACAAATACTTGAGAAGAAATTCTTTATCACAGTTTAATTTACAAGATAATAGGGCTTCCGTGGGGTGTCTTGCATCATTCATGATGTTGCCTGAAGATGTCACAGCATGTGCACTTAGGGTGGGAGGCATAAATAGGGAGAAAATCAGTAGGTAGGAGGCAGATGAAACCATACTAGGCTTACCACAACTGTCATGTGTCCTCCCTGTGCCCATGCTCCAAAGTCTGGTTGCCAGGGACTACACAATAGCTGGCTAGGTAGGAGGGAGTCACTCACTGTGGCGCAGTAAGGCAGGATCCTACCTCAGGGGGAAATTGGGGGAAGGGGGTACTAGAGCTATGAGCGAGGGAGGTCAGCAGATGCAGGGAGTCGGTGGCCAGCTGCAACAGTGGAAGGCAGTCTGACTGGTTGACCACAGAAGGAAAAAGCATGTTAAACAAATTTAAATGGAAGCACATTATAAATCATGTTCTATGTTTTAAATTCCACTTTTCACCCCTGTGTCTCAACCGGACCCCATCTGCCTTATCTGGCAACCATTCAACCCCGTCACATAACCTGCACCCAAGAGGGTCCCCGAACTTGCCCCGCAGTTTACCCACCACAGTGGGGTCTTTGGGGGTGGCACTCCCATCCTGGATGTCCACATTTTGGTGGCAAGGGACCATTCTGACCTGGACGGACAGGTGATGCTGGGTCCAAGTCACCCTGCTGGGTGGCAACAGTTTCCTTATTTTTCCCTCCCTGAGGTGCTGGCATGAACAGGCATTGCAAGGCACCCAACAGGCATTTTTGACATTGAGCCAATCATCTCCCTCCCACCCCCTTGTCCCCACTTTACCTACTCAACCTGTTGGTCCAAGATGCTCATTATAAATCACTAACATAATTTTGGCCCATCGGCATGCAAAGTTACTGTACCTTGTACCCATGAACAGCGTGCCCTCACGTGGGAACGCTAGGAGGGAGCACTTCACTACATCACTGGGAGTGGGGGGAGGGGATGGTACAATAAAAGTAAAAACCAAAAAAGTAAAAAAGAAAGACTACTGCACATTATAGTACACATAGTGCAATTTAACGTAGTCATATGTATATTAAAGTGTTGCACATCAAGCTCACTTACATTAATCAGTCATTGATATAAAAAAACATTTTACCTGTGCCTAGGGTTGTCAGAGGGACAGCCAGTGGGAGGTTGGCTGAGTGTCGCATGGATGCTCACACTCCTCCAGGAAGGGAGGGCATATGGTCTCTGCTACCTCACTGCCACTGGGGTGATCACAGGTGGTGGTGCAGCTGGAGCTGCAGACTAAGTGAGGGGGATGTCAGCGACATGAGGCAATGCATCAGCCAGGACAGAAAATACAGAAAACACTCCAACTGCATCAGGATACCATCCACCACCCACCACCAACCGCAGGCCCAGCAGCACTGACTGGGTTCTACCTCACTGACCAACACTAAACCGCTGGCCGGGGGGGGAGTAAGGGTCAGCCCTCAGCCAGCCCTTCCCATGAGTGGTTATTCAGGTGGGAACTGCATGAAAAGTTTCAGTGATGGCAGGTGATGGGGTTGGACAGGTTGGCAGGACTGTCGGAGTCCAGTTGGACTAGAAGGGAATAATGTGTAGCAAAAAAAAAATAAGATTTACGGTGCCTGACTTCACATGGTATTTGATTCCATATTTTGATGGAGTGAGCAGAAAAGGCATTTTGACCAAGGACTGTTTTTCTAAATGGACATATAATTTTATTTGCTGCATTGGAAGGTAAATTATCATCTGTTGTAACTGTAGCAAACTTATTCTGAGTAAATTGTAGGGTTTGTCCATTGGGGCCTATCCTGTGTCCTTGGCTCATTCTTGAACCTGGATCTCTGGTGGTGTTAGCAGCGACCATATTGCTGCAGTAATGGCCAGTCTGAAGATTTCTGTTTTAAAAACTTGAAATTCAAATTAAAAATGTTTACTTTGCAGAAAATTAAAGAAACCGCTGTGTGGGAAAAGGACTCTGCCAACTGAACTTAAAACTTCAGCGTTTTACAACTATTAGCATGAGACACTCTCTTATGGTTACAGGGGAGCCTGGAAGTATTAGAAACAAACAATCCTGACTGGCAAAGAATGATGTCATGATTGATATAATATTAGTAAATATGAGTGAAAAATTATGAAATAAAATATGCAGCTGTCCAAAAAGCCAATGGGGCATAGAATCTCTTCACCACTGTAAACAGCTGGTTGCTATGGACAAGTAGAATGTACTGCCGGCAACGTGTAATCAAGGTTCTGAACTGGTTGCCAGGCAGCCTCACTTGTTACGGATGTAATTTTTAAAATAAACAGGAACAGTTTCAAACATAGTTTTTGAACATATGCATGCTAGAAATCCTACAAAACTCGACACCTGACCCAAGACCGGAACTCCAAGCAGATGGCAGCAGCAGAGATAAACCCAGGGCAACAGCGACACACGTGATGATGATCCAGAAATGGCAAAAAGGAGAACAAAGTCAGCAACAAAACTGCAGACTCTGGAGACTACAGGTTGAATAACAGAAGCCTTCTGAGAGTAAACAGGTCCTATAGGGGCACTTAGAATTGACTCATTCATTCAACTTCTATTGACCGCCTTTATAAGCCATTACAATTCAACATATGCTGGATAAAAAAGGCACATTATGACAGTAGTTGATTCTTTAAAAGTAGACACAGTATTTCAATATTGTACTTGTAGTGTTCATAATTATTAAGAATCAACTCGGACCTACTGAGCATTGGGACAATCACAGCAGAAAAAAAAAGGATCAAGGGGATCCAGGCAGCCCATTATACTGAAACCACCAGCTAGTCAGGAATCAGAGTAAATGGCAAGAAAGGACCAGCTAAAATAAATGTCAGTATTTGAGAGACAGCAAATCTAAACAGTTTCACAAGTGTTTAGACAAAAATTAAAAAGGTTCTGATTAACTCATTTTCACCTGTTCGACCATTTTGTATCAGGTTAAGCAATGGATGGATCAGACATTTTTATTTATTTCATTTTATTTTACAATTTTTGGCCAGCAATGATGCACTAAGCTGAGACTTGTTTCTAGGTGCATACTGGGAGCACAGGGAAGTTGTCACTTTCTCACGGTCACACAGTATGCAAGTGCGGGCTGTGGGATTCAAACCCAGTTCTCCAGGTTTGCAGCTCAGTGCTCTTAACCACATCCCTGTTCTGCCGTATGTAGAATGTTTTCTAGCTGATTGTATTATGCTGGATGTGTGGAATAACACTCTGCCTGGCAGCTGACATGGTTAACTCTATTCCTCCCACTACATCAGCACTGTGACCTCACTGATAACATAGGTAGCTAGTGTTGCTCAGATGGTGCTTTTGTGGATCCTACCACAATCTGTCAGACAGTGCTGGTATCCTACCTAGGATCCTACCAGAAATTCTACCAAAGACAGATGTAGGATCCAGGGTCAGATAGTGATGGATCCTAGTTAGGATCCAGGGATCCTAGGTCAGATCCAGGGATCCTAGGTCAGATAGTTAGGATTTGGGGTCAGATAGCGATGGAGCCAACATCAGATCCAGGGATCCTAGGCCAGATAGTTAGGATCTGAGCTTGATCTGTTGCTAGGATCCACAGTGTTTGTAGGATCCATGCACTGGATCCTAGAGGGTAGGATCCCAGGTCAGATAACACTGCTGTCCTACCACAGCAACTGTCTGGCCAGATGGGAGGTATCTGTTGGTATCCTAGTTTCTAGGATACTATCTGAGCAACACTATAGGTAACTGACCTGGCAGCTGCTGAGTGGGACTTCCTGAGCAGCTGTGATGCCCTAGTCAGTGAGGTCACAGTGCTAATACAGTGGGAAGAACAAAGCTTCATACAGAACTACTGGAGGTAGTGGGTTAAAAGGTAAAATTACAGTAAACTACTGAAATGGGACATTGCTAAGTAACATGTAACATAAAATTCAATATGACTTTGATATACTACAACACTGGATTCTAACCAGTAATTTAAAGCTCAACCTGAATGAAGCTTGTCTCATGTTTTACAAAAGAAGAACAGGGAGGCAGTATAGCACAGTGGTTTAAGGCTCTGAGCTGCAAATCTGGTGACATCCAGCAGACCAGACCTTGGTTTGAATCCCACAGCTTCCACTTGCATACTGTGTGACCCTGAGCAAGTCACTTAACTTCCCTGTGCTCCCAGGTTGCACATGTAAAAAAGCTTTCAGCTTAGTGTGCTACTCCTGGTTAAACAACTAAAAAAAAAAAAAAAACAAAAAAAAAACACCCCCTCTGCTGCACTACCCTCCAAGGCTAATGTCTGAATGTATCCAACTGCAAGATTATCCAATTCTACAGATATCCGGGCATCACCCTTGATTATCATCTGTCCTACAAGACCCGTATCCCCATTCTTAATAAAAAAAGTTAGTCAAAAATGGAAGAACCTCACCCCTGAGGCTAAAAGACTACTTGCTACACATGTTCTCTTCCCGTCCCCTGGCGCTGGGCACCTGATTGGGCTGGGACCCCCGGCAGCTGCATTTTCCCCGAGGTTCGGGAAGCCTACTGCTTGATCAGAACTTGTCCCACCCTTCCCCGCCCCTGACGCTCTTTAAATGGGCTTGTAGCCCTCTTAGGTCCACCCTCATAATCTAAACAACCACTCAAAGAAGGGACAAAATTCAAACAAAAGTCCTACTTAAAGGGCCCCAACCAATTACTTCTCAGCCTTTGTATCTACATCTACCTCTCAGCCTTATTATCTTAGTCCCTGAATCTGCAGCTTCCTCTCAAGCTCACAACAATTTATTGTGACCCCCCCATCTTAGCTGGACCTGTTAATAAGGCTGGCATTGCTGGCCACTCACTCTCCTTGACATCAACTTTCTTAAATATTACAATGTACTTTCTTGCTTGTCTAATATGTTCCCTATGGACCCTGCATCCCACCACTGCCTATCTACCTCTAGATGTAGGCCCTCAGGAGTTGTATCACTCCCTAGACTATACCTATTCCAACCTCACTGCTTCCTGGCAAGTAGTAGTGTGTCCCCTCGGGTGTCTTCCACCAAGACCCCTGAAAGCTGTCTTTCTCTTAAGCACATGCTCGTACCACCCCCCAAAAAACAAGTCAAATAGGAAGGGCTGGCTGCACTGCCTTCTCTGGCTCTCCACCCTCCTCATCCTTCTTGCGGGAGACGTCAAACTGAATCCTGGCCCAGCTACACAGCAGTCCTTTCTGTCCTCCTGGAACTCTCTTAAGGGTCTCAAAATTGCTCACCTTAATATTCACAGTCTCATCCACAATCACACTGAACTGACTGCCTGGGTTAACCTCTATAACCCTGATGTTCTGTGCCTTATGGAAACGTGGTTGAAACCCTCTACCCATAACTTATCCATTGTGATTCCCAACTTCTGCCTTCTGAGATGTGACCTCACTGGTAAAAAGCATGGGGGTGATCTATTGATATATTATCAAAGCCACCTCTACATCTTCCATCCACTATGATGCAGCTCCCACCCCTGCAGCTTGTGAGTTTCTGCATGGGCTACTCCTTCTAGGGAATGCCAACAAATTCCACATCATCTGTGCTTACAGCCCTCCAAAGCAGGGTATCAAAGGACTCTCCTACCTGCTAGATAGTACCAGTCCCAAAATCTCCTCAAATGAGGTACTCAAATGTGGTGACCTCAACTTAAACTGGTCTGGAGATAATGTTAAGCAGTACGAACCACTGTTGGTGGCCTTCGGCCTTACCTATATCATCAGTGAGCCTAGATGTACCCCCTCCCATGGGAATAGAGACACACTCCTGGATTGAATCCTAACCAACAGGCCTGATAGGATCTCTGTGTCAGCAGTCCTTTCTGATGCAATATTTGATCACTGTCCCATCTACTGTGTTTGGAGAATCTTCTATCCCAAAGTGCCACACAAAATCATACAAATGAGAGATTTCTCCCGCTTCAATCCTGCACACCTTCTTTATGATCTTATTATCACTGACTGGACCCTGGTACTGTCTGCTGCAGATGTCACAGGTGCTCTTGACAGCCTCCTCAGCATCATTCCCCCTCTGCAAGAAAAACATGCCCCTCGGGTCAGGAAGAGAGTTAGAGGCGTCATTACCAAATGGTTGCACAGTGACCTGCTCTCTCTCATAAGCAATGGGGTAAATTTAAAGTCACCTAAAGAACTGTCTGACTTTCTTGAATACCGGTGCCTCTGTAATATCTGTAAAAAAGTGATATGAACTGCTTAGAGTGAATACTGTAAGACTGCCCTACTATTCTCTGCCAATGACCCACGGAACTTCTGGCACACTATTAAAACTGTAGTTGGGGGTCATAGTAGGTGTGACACTCTGGACATGGTCATTGATGGAAAAAATTGCAAATGCTACTACGATTGTCAATGCCTTTAACAAACAATTCTCTGACCGCTCGGCCTACACCTCTGTGTTTACCACTGGTAATGTCAAGTCTTCTACCTCTTACCTTGGCTCCCTACATGAACTGTTGTCTCACCCCCCCCCTTCTATCTCAAATCAGTCACAATAAGGGAAACCTATAAGCTTGTTGCCAGCTTATCCCCTCATATGAGCGCTGGTCATGATGACCTTGAATCTAAATTACTAAAGATTGGTGCCCTTCTGCTTGTGCTCCCTATCTCCCATTTTCTTAACCTATCCCTCACTACCAGAATCAACCGCAAGGGTGAAGACCATCACAGTGACAGAATTAAAACAACAAGATGGTATCCGCTGGCACCGGGACTGCATCGCCCGGTGTTTTGCCCCCCCTCCCCCGAGACAACTCCGACTCAGAGTTGTATCCATAGAGACCGAGGGTGTGTGGGGGGTGGAGCCCCCCAAAGAAAACACCGAGACATCCTCAACAGACCAATGCCGACACTCGGCATTGCAGCTGTCGCTGTTGGGGATGTCGACAAGACAGATGTCGCCTCGCTATAGGTAAACTCTGGAATTGTTCTCCCATTATGGAAAGTAGCAAGAGATGTCCCTGGTTTCAAGCAGGGTGACAGAAACCACACAGAAAACAACTGCCCTATAGCAATCTCAATCTTGTCTGCTGTTACTAAGATACTGGAAAAAGTGGTGGAGGTACAGGTAATGGATTATCTGACAAACCATGCCTTACTGTCCCCTGAACAGCATGGATTTCATAAAAAAACATAGCACTGGCACAGTCCTTGCTAAGAGCACATCTGAAATAAGGACAGCCATGGACTATGGTATGTTATCCAGTGCTATCTTCGTGGACCTCTCCAAGGCCTTCAAACTGGTGAATCATGCCTTGTTCTGCACCAAGCTCCACTCCCCTGGTGTGTCCAGCTGGCCCTAAGCTGGCTCTCCAACTACCTCACTGACAGATTTCAAATTGTCAAGTTTAATAGGGCTTACTCTGCACCTGCCCCTGTCATGATTAGAGTGCCCCAGAGATCCATCTTAGGCCCCATCCTATTTTCTCTCTCTTCATTAATGACTTCCCTATGGTCCCTATACATAGCACCACAACCCTATATGCCAACGATATGATTCTCCTATCTAGTTCGACTGATGTCAGTTCCATAAATTGTAATCTACAAGTGGACTTCGATAAGCTGCAAAACTGGCTCCTGTTAAATAAGTTCATGCTGAACACAAAGAAAACTCAACTCATGCTCTTCAGCTCCTCGGCCAAGCTCAAACAGTGCCCTATCCCACTAAAAGTCTTGAACCTTGATGGTGTCCCAGTTGGCATTGCATGCTTCTTTTAATACCTGGGGGTCACACTTGACCCCCGGTTAGACCTAGGCCTATACATCCAAAATTTGTGTAGGACAACAAACGTCAAGCTTGGACTTGAAAACAGGGCTTGTGGGTCCCTTACAATGGCAGCGCGACTTGTCCTTGCCAGGGGAATTTTACTCCCCTCTCGCAGCTATGGACTAACAACTTTCACCCTTGCCACTAAAACTAAAAGTCTGTTTTTGTTTTAGTTCATATTTGCTGTTTTGTTCTGATCTTTCATTTTTGGATCTGGACATTTCCCTACTGCTGCTACCGTGGGCTGTTGTTTAAGCCCTGTTTTCTTCCCTGAAACTGGTTATCTGTCAGTTCGAAGTAGAAGCTGTTCGTTGTGGCCTCATGTGACTGTGCGCTTGTGGATTTACTAAGACTGTGCGGCTGTGGATCTACCAGGACTCTATGGATTTATCAGGACGTTTGGAGTCTATTCTGGGAGTTTTTTAGATGTGTTTTTCCCCCTGGATGGTGCCCAACTTGGAGAGAGGTGGTGGGCTGGCCTGACACTGGCGTCTGTTTCTTCTTTTGTTTGCAGACTGTTGGGAAACTGCCGGGAAATGTTGAACTGGCCTGCACCAAGACTCATTGCAGCAGCGGGGAGGAGCACTTTGTATCCGCTCCCAGTGGGTGAAGGGGTTGGCTGGAAGCGCACCGGAGTGTGAGGTTTTTATCTGCCCTGGGAGACTTGCGGTCTGGGGTGGTCATTGGGCCACCCTTGATCTGAGGCCCTGACCCTGGGGAGTGGTAGTTCTGGGCAGCTCCAAACCAGTGTGGGCTTCAGGGGTTCTTTTCGCCTTTGGCAGCTGCTGCTGGTGAAATTACACACCCTCCCAGGATTCTTGGTGAAACATCATAAGAAGCAAGTTGTTGATTTTGAGAGGGGACTGGTGTGCAGCCTGAATGCTACCTGGGGGGCTCAGACTGTTGCTAGGGCCAGTCCCACTCCTGGGGTACAGTTGAATTTTGTCTATTGCCTGGATTGTGCGGCATGTCTTTTCGAACCTTAGATTTCATCTGATTATCTGGACTGGGGAAGAGAGATAAGTACTGATGACTTAATGGGCTTAATCTTAAGCAGCTCTTTGGTGAGGTTGTGAGAGGGCCTCTGATTTGCATATTTTATTTGTAGTCTTTATGTACTTTTGTGAGAAAACAGTGCTTGGACTTTAAATGGTGGTGATGGGGGTGAAAGACCCATCATTAAAAGCCTTTCATATTGATATTTTTATTGGTATTTATTGTATTTGTATTGTAACTGTATTTGGAAAGTGTTAAATGTGGTTGGGTGGGGGATTATTTTAATTTATTGCTATTAGTTTATTTAAATTATTTGGTTAATCTTGTTTGTTTGTTTATTATGCTCCTGTGACTGCCCAACTTAATCTTGTTTCTCCACTTCCCTTTCTGCTCTAGTTGTCCCCCCCTCCCCTCCCCTCCTCACTGGATTCTATCCTCACATCTTGGTATACCCAATGTTGCACTTTTCACCCTCTTGCCACCCTTCCTACATTCCTTCTCCCCCCCACCTCTTCCTCTCCCTATGACTCTGCACTTCTTATCTGTTGTCTATTTTCTCTGACAAATGCCGCTGGCTGCCTTGTTACAATGCTACCCTTGAACTGTATTAATCTGTACTCTGTTTGCAATGTCCACATTGTTGTAATGCCTGTCTTGATGTTCCTCATAATTTGTATTTCTCTGATGTGGAACCTTTGTAAAAGAGCCATGGCTCAAAGGTATTTGTAATCCTAGACTTGATAAATAAATAAATTATGCATTGGCAGGAGTCTCTCCCAGGCGCTACTCTCTTGTTGAGCTCCGTGGCCTCCGTACTTTTGACTGCCCTAATTTGCTGGCTGAAGTTTATACTCGATGCTGTGCATTGGAAATTGCTAGGAGAAGATACAGAGGCAGGGGCCGTGGGCCTCTCGGGAGAGTGGAACCAAGTGGCTGGATTGGAGTAGTGGGGACTAGGAGACGCCCTAGGGCAAAATGGGTTCCCAATAGGAGTTTGCCCTGTTTGGTTCCCATACCCAAGGGCTCCACTGTATGTGGGCAGATAACTTGGTCGACCTCGGGGTCTCATCCAACCCGGGTGGTGTTATGCAATGCCAGGTCTATGAAAAACAAGACAGCAGTAATGGCTGATCTTGTTGGATCATCAGACCTGGCTTCCATCACCGAGACCTGGCTAGATGAAAATTCTGGCCCTATCTTGGAGTCAGCAATTTCGGCTGAGTTTTCAGTGATACACTGTCTGAGGTTGGATTGTAGGGGTGGGGTAGTGGCCATTGGTTTTAGATCAGAATTGAACCTTGTGGAGGTGCCAGTAGGGGAGACTCTGTCCTTTGAATGTATTGTGAGCACAGGTGTGGGGTGCAGGATTCTTCTTGCCAACCGTCCACCTGGGGGTGAGAAGCAATTTTTGCAGTAAGTCGTGGACTTCATCATCGACATGGTGTTGAAGTCCCGTAGTTGGATGGTGCTGGGGGGACTTCAGTGCCTGGGTCGATGATGAACTCTCGCAGTTTGGTCAAGACTTCCTCTAGTTGATGAATTCTCTGGGCTTCTCACAGGTGATTACCTCTGCAACCCATAGGCACGGTCATTCCTTGGACCTAGTCTTCCTTCTGGGTATGGAGACCTCTGATTTGGTGGTGGAGCCAGTCAGTTGGTCAGACCATCACACCATAAGGTTCAATTTCCAGGTCCCCCGTATAGGCCTACCCCTACAGAGATGGTCCCGTACCGCCCTTTAAGAGATTCATCCCCTGAGGGCCTACTGGCGGTGTTGGACCTATCAGGGCTGCCGAGGAACAGTGGTGACCCAGATACCTTAGTCTGGGGTTATAATAACACTGTGACTGAGGCTCTGGAAAGTCTTGCTCCTGTCCGTGTTCGTCCCCTTACCCAGTGCCCTCAGTCCCCTTGGTTTGATGGGACCTTGAGAGAGCTGAGGAAAGTGGAACGAAGGCTGGAGCATCGCTGATGAAAATCTGGCCTGGATGCCGATAGACTTGGACTGTTAGCCCATTATAAGGGCTATCAATTGGCTATCTCCCGTAAGAAGGCAGAATTCCTGTCCAGGGAGATTGTTGCAGCACAAAGTTGACCGTCTCGGCTCTTCTGAACTGTAGACAGACTGTGCAATCCAGTCTGTCTGCAGTCTCAGACAGTATTGTCGCAAGGGAAGTGCAATGAATTCTCTCACTTTTTTGCTGATAAGGTTGCTGACATCAGGTGTGAGATCCGTATGGGACACCCCAACGGGACGGACGGTGATCGGTGGGAGGTGGCAGCTCCTCGGTCTGCCTGGTCTGACTTCGGCTGGCTGGTGATTGGGGATGTCGTGAAGATCATCCAGTCTTTGCAGCCGATCTGCTGTGGTTTGGACCCTGGCCCAACACACCTCCTTGTGGGGTGTGTTGAGTCCTTGCTGAGATAGTCTGGTGTTCGTTAGAATCCGAGGTGTTTCAGGACACTCTGAAGGAGGCGTTAGTGTTACCCCTTCTTAAGAAACCATCTCTTCACCCAGACTGTCTTGCTAACTACAGACCCATCTCTAACCTTCCCTTTGTGGGTAAGGTTATTGAGAAGGTGGTCACGATGCAGCTGGAGGATCATTTGACCATCCACGGCATCTACAATCCTCTCCAGTCCGGTTTACAGAAACGGCATAGTACCGAGACAGCCCTTGTTCAGGTTCTCAGTTATCTCCTAGTAGCAAGAGATTGGAGGAGCCATTCCATCTTGGTTCTTCTTGATCTCTCGATGGCATTTGACATTGTGGACCATGGGGTGTTGGTCGGGCACCCGCGGTTAATCTGTGGACTGTTTGGTACAGTCCTCAGATGGTTCCATTCTTTCCTCACTGGCAGGTTTCATAGAGTTGTCTGTGGGGTTTACTCCTCTGACAAGGTCTCCCTGCCATGTGGGGTCCCGCAGGGCTCTGTACTGTCCCCCATGTTGTTCACAGTGTATATGCTGCCATTGGGAGACATTGTAAGACGATATGTGCTGAGCTTTCACTGTTATGCAGATGATACTCAGCTCTACCTGTGTTTTGTGCCCGATCAAGGGGGAGCTGTCTCGTGTTTTAATGACTGCCTTTTTGAGATTGAGGATTGGATGAGTGCCAGCTGGCTGAGGTTGAATCCAGATAAGACTGAGGTTTTGGTGGTGGACCCGGGCCATTGGGTAGAGGGGTCGTCGGAGGGGCGAGCCGCGGGGCTTTGGCTCGGTGGACGTCGGCTGATGACCTCTGAATGGGTGCGGGATCTGGGTGTGATTCTTGATGATGGATTGACGCTTAAACATCAGGTGTCATCTGTTGTCAAGACTGCCTTTTACCATCTAAGGAATGTAGCCCGGATCAAGCACCTAGTTCCGCCTGATGACCTACCAGTTTTGGTTCACACCTTCGTAACCTCTCACCTTGATTACTGTAATGCCCTGTACCTAGGGCTACCAGGAGTTGATATCCACCGTGTGCAGCTGGTCCAGAATGTGGCAGCAAGGCTGTTGAATGGGCTGCCTTGTAGCTGTCATGTCGCGCCGGTGCTGTGCGATCTACACTGGCTGCCTTTTCAGTGGCAGATCACCTTTAAGGTCGGTTTACTGAACTATAAGGCCCTACATGGACAGGGGCCAAGTTATCTGCAAGATCTTCTTCATCCCTATTGCCCCTCCCGGCCACTTTGCTCCATCGACGAGGGAGTGCTAGAGATTCCCAGGGTTCGTTTAAAGTCATCTGGGGCCCGTGCATTTGAATTTGTGGCCCCATTCCTGTGGAATTCTCTACCTCATCGGATTCGACAGTGCCTATCGGTGGAGAGCTTTAAATCTGCATTAAAAACTCATTTGTTTACTTTGGCGTTTCCTGATTTTATTTGATCTGCTGCAGATGTTTTTATGTGTGTAGTTGTTTTATTTATTTTATGGTTATGTACTAGCGCTATGGTTTTGGAATAGCGCTATTTTATAAATAAATTATGATTGATTGATTGAAAATGAGTCTTGCAAGATGGGACTGGCCAACAATAATATCTGCTGCTTTGGTCTCGCTGTTCCTCGGCTTACCCATCACTGCAATCTCTATGAAAAACCACACAGACCATCACCGAATAATTATCGCTCATATGTCCTGGGCTGCTTCACAGACAACATTGTCCATAATACCTCCCCTCCTGCCCTGTCAAAACTCCTTCAGCCGGCACTGCCATCTTATCAGCTAAGATCAGCCGACTCACATTCCCTCCTTGTCTCTAAGACTCTTACCTTGTCTGGTGACTGTGCCTTTGCGGTCTGTGCCCCAAACTCTGGAATACCCTACCTGCACTCATTAGAAGTACCCCTACCCATCCCTTGTTTAAGTCTTCTCTTTGGTCTCAACTGAAGTCTGCCTCAGTCTGTAACTATCCCTTGGTCATCTGGTATCTACTACCTGACCTACTGTGCACCACCCATTGCTCAGGCCCCCTCTCCCTGCCCTATGGTAAATCCCTACATTCTTGCCCTTGCACTTACTATTTCTTAACATACCCTACTTAAATGCTCATGCACTCTCCCTTGAGCTGTATAGCACCCCCTACTGTAAAGTTGTCCTTGCCTTTTTGCTTATGCTTATCTGTTAATCACGCGCATGTTATTTGTTTTAATTGTTTAACGCCTGGTTTAGCATTTCCTTGAAATATTGCTTTACTGTTTACTTGCTATCTTTGTCCTCAGTATGTACTGCCTGTTTATCCTATCGTTGTATTTAATTGTTGTTGTACTGTTTACCAAACTCTACCTTTGTAATATCCTGGGTCGCACCTGAAAATAGGCATTTTCTTGTCTAGTGTACCTACCAAGTTAACAAAAGCTAATAAATAAATAAATACAGAAATTTCCCTTTTTCAAAATGTCTCTGGGAGTGACTGCTGACACTAACTCATTTAAAAACGGTGGGCGAGATTTCATAATCAATCTCATCTACGAAATCTCATTTGCATTCATCATGCCGGTAATCAGTGCAAGAGGGTGCCGGCTATTGTTTATCAGTTGCAAAGCCTCCAACCCCCCTCACCCCAGGACCCCCTCATGCCTCATCCCATCCTCAACAATTTGAATATTTTTTTAAAACTATCCATAGAGATCTGTTCTATTATGATCTCTAAGGATTTATCCTCTCTGTGTGAGTGGTGACACTGACATGACCTCGTGTAATGTGATGACGTGTGGCATTGAAATCTTGCTCTAGACTCCTATGAGTCAGTGTCTAGAATCTACCCTGTCCGTGAATCAGTCTTCTGTGTATTTAACACTACCTTCAACAGAATGTGTAGGTTTGAACTACCCCAGCCCAGTCCGACCTACCACTGTTTCTTGTACTCACTTATGGGTGTCTATCTCCCACTGTTAGAAGGAATTATCAGCAGTGATTCCTACTGTCCTAACATTATGCAAAAAGGTGCCCCTCTGCCCTTAGTGATCAACCTGATATTTATTTATTTAGTTTTTGTTAACCAGGTAGGTACACCATATAGCATAGCTGCCTATTCTCAGGTACGACCTGGGAGATTACAACAAAGGGTATGTAGACAATAGTAGATACAAGAGAACATCACGGGAACAAGTAGAAGTCAGACATAGTACACTTATATAACATTTTCAGCAATGACAGTACATTTGCAGGAATCTATATGTAGTAACAAAACAGAAATATAAGTGCAAATAACTAACAGTTATAAGTCATGTAACTAGTGAGTAAGTGCTAGAAGAGAGGAAATAGCAAGATTTCCAGGCAGGTTTGAGAGTAGTAGGGGTTGGAGCTGGCAGGCAACTAGGAGGAACCAGTGCAGGAGTGGGTGGATAGAGAAAAGGAGCGGGGTTCAGAGCTTAGAAGAGCCATGCAAAGTTCTTGTTTGAAGCTGTGTGGAGAAAGGGAGAGTCAGACTCAGTGGAAGGGAGTTCCATAGTTTAGGGGCCCAGCTAGAGAAAGCATTCTCCTCCATTTTGGGTTTACATCTCAGTTGGACAAGAAGGGATTTGTCAGCTGATTTCAGTGGGTAGGCAGAGGTCACAGATTTGAGCAGTAGAGCCAATTTGTCAGGTATTTGGGAGGAGATTATATTCTTTATAAAACAGTAGGAAGTAAACTGTTGGAAGGCTGAGGGGGGTAAACCATCCCAGACTGGGGTATAGTGTGCATCGGTGAGTAAGTTTGGGTAAAGACAGAGCAAAATGGCAAATGCTGTTGTAGCAAACATTCCACTTTTGGAGGAGCCTTCCAGTAGTTGCTGGAAAGGCTATTAACCGATACGCCAATTTGGGTCTCAGGATCCCCTGTGCAATGGCCATCCTTGCCGTGGATGTTAGGCTATGTCTCACCTTATATGCCTGCTCAAGTTGAATATTGACGGATTCAATGACTGAGGCTAGGTGCAGGTCAAAATCCAAGGCGGGATCAAGGCTTACTTCTAGGTATTTAAAAGAGGTAACTGTGTTAAGGGGAGAGCCATCAAGTGCTCCGATACTTAATGGTTGGGTGCAGGACCGCATTTTTGAACCTGAACCAAAGAGCATAGTCACCATTTTATTTTTATTTAAGACAAGCTTGTTTTGCAATAGCCAGTTCTGAAAGGTATTTAAGTTACAATTGAGATTCAGGTTGATATCTGAGAGGTTTGAGGAGGATGAATAAAGAACAAGATCGTCGGCATATAGCAGACCTGAGCAAGCACCAGTCAGCAGTGGGATGTCATTTATGAAGACTGTAAACAATAGAGGACCAAGAATCAAACCCTGGGGCACTTCGATCCAGGTAGGAACAAGAGGGGACTTAGCATCTCTGATCTGGACAAATTGTTGACGATTCGAAAGATAATTTTGGAACCAGGCGGTGACAGAGGTAGAGAAGCCTAGGGATGACAACTTTGATAGGAGCAGCAGGTGGATAACTAAATCAAACGCTTTTGTAAGATCAACAAAAGTAGCCCCAGTGAGAGAGCCTTTGTCCATAGCGAGTCTGACATCATTTGTAAACTGTATGAGAGCAGTGGATGTACTGTGCCCACATTGGAAACCATGTTGGTCAGTGGTGAGGAGTTTGAAGGAGTAGAGGTAATCCGAGACCTGGGTAGCAATGATTTTCTCCAGTATTTTAGAAAGGGTGGAGAGGATAGCAATAGGGCGGTAGTTATCCAGGTTATTGGTGTCCCCCTTTTTATGTTTGCTTGCACGCATGTGCAAGAAACATAGTGCCACCATCCAAGTTTTCCAGAGGTGTGTCAGCCTCTTCCAGTTCAGTCAGTGTATTTGCAGGCTCGTTCGCAGTGCGCCAATCACTGCTCCAGCTGTCTATGACAGCGAGAAAATGCAGTGGCATACAGTTGAAAGGGAGAGCTCCGCTTCAGCGAGCAGAGCTCCCCCCCTCAACACGCATGCACATTGCATGCTGATGCGCTCTCCCCCATAGTGTATAGCTGACGGGGGATTAACCCCCCCAACAGCCTTACAGCTGCCACGCTGGGAGCCCACCCCAGCATGGCACAAGCCCGTTTGGCCGACGGGGGTGCCCAATCCCCCGTCGGCTGCAACCTCCCCAAACAGCCTTACAGCTGCCATGTTGGGAGCCCACCCCAGCGTGGCGCAAGCCCGTATGGTCAAGCGGGGTGCCCAATCCCCCGTCGGCTCCAGCCCCCGAAAAAAACAGCCTCACAACTGCCACGCTGGAGCCCACCCCAGCGTGGCACTAGCCCGTATGGCCGATGGGTGCCCAATCCCCGTCGGCTCCAGCCCCCAAACAGTCTTTCCAGCTGCCACGCTTGGAGCCCACCCAGCTGGCAAACGTCCCGTCGTCCTAATTCCAAATAAAAAAACTGTAAATTTGAAAGCGGTCCCCAGTCTCCCTGCCCCCACCTGCACCCCCACCCACTGCGCACCCTGCCTCCCCACACACCCCCTCACCCCATACTTACCTCCGGACTGCGGCACGACGATTTACGGTGGACCGGGAACACGTCTGCACTCTTCAAAGCCGACCGCGAACTGAGGAAATGCTGTATAATGGGATAGATAGGGCTTTTTCAACTTTGCTGCATATCTCGGGTATTTTTTGGAATTTTTGCACCAAATTTTCAACATGGGGTTTTTGGGACCCCTTCTCCTGAATGATATCACTGTCATGGCGTTACTCGAGCCTGAAGGGTGGTTTCGCAGCCACTGCGTGAAATCACTTTTCGGGACTGATTAATGAAACGATACTGCCACTGCTCATAAGGTGGGCTCTCAAAAAGCCTATTTTGGAAATTTGGTTGAAACATTCCTAAAAATGACTGTTTTACGAGCGTGTGTTACGCAGTTCCTACGCACACTCGTAAGTTCGCGAATTTTCAATATTTTCACTCCAGATTTTCAACATTGCCATTTTACCACACCTTCTTATGAGCAGTACAGCTGTCATTTTTCACATCCCACCCAAAACATGTTTCCACCCATGTAGCGCACAATGGCGCAGTCGGTGTGCAAAATCAATGTACCGGACAAATTAAGAAAATCACAGTGACACTGTTCATGAGCAGATGTTTTAAAATGGCTATGTTGAAAATTTGGTAAAAAAATTCCTAAAAATGACTGTTTTACGAGTGTGCGTTGCGCAGTTCCTACGCATGCTCGTAAGTTCGCAAATTTTCAATATTTTCACTCCAGATTTTCAACATTGCCATTTTACCACACCTCCTTATGAGCAGTACAGTTGTCATTTTTCACATCTTGCCCACAATGTGTTTCTGCCCATGTAGCGCACAATGGCGCAGTCGGTGTGCGAAATCAATGTATGGGACACGTTAACAAAATCATAGTGGCACTGGTCATGAGCAGAGGTGTTAAAATGGCTATGTTGAAAATCTGGTGAAAAATTCCCAAAAATGACTGTTTTAGGAGCGCACGTTACGCAGTTCCTACGTACGCTGGCAAGTTTGCGAATTTGTAATATTTGCACACCAGATTTTCAACAGTGCCATTTTACCACACTTTATATGAGCAGTACAGCTACCATTTTTCACATCTCACCCAAAATGTGTTTCCTCACATGTAGCGCACAATGGTACAGTGTAGTAAGCGAAACAATGTTTGCGACAGATTAAGAAAATCACAGTTACACTGTTCATGAGCAGAGGTCTTAAAATGGCTATGCTGAAAATTTGGTGACAAAACTCCATAAAATGACTGTGTTATGAGTGAGCATTGCACAGTTTCCACGCACCCTTGTAAGTTCATGAATTTGTAATATTTTCAGTCCAGATTTTCACTAGCGGCATTTTCCCACACCTCCTTATGAACAGTACAGCTGTCATTTTCAAAACATGGCCGAAATGTGTTTTCACACTTTCAGCACAGAAATGCGTGGTCATTGTGGGAAATCATTGTTCGGGACAGATAAAGAAAATCACACTGACACTGTTCATGATCGGAGGTCCCAAAATGCCTGTGTTAACAATCTGCTGTAAAACAATCCCCAAACTAGTAATGGGTGTGCGTTGCACAGTTTCTACGCACGCTCGTGACTTCACCAGTTTTTTTAAGATTTTCACAGCAGATTTTCAACATTGCCATTTTTTACACCTCCCCATGAACAGTACCACTGTCATTTTTCACATCCTGTTTGGAATGTGTTTTTGCACCTGTGGTGCCAAATGCCATAGTCGCTGTGCAAAAGCAGTTTTCGGCTAACAAACTGATATTGCCACTGTTCATGAGGTGGGAGTCACAAAAAAACCATGTTGAAAATTTGGAGTGAAAATACCAACGAATGCCTGTGGCGTTAGGGATTCCAACCATAACGCTCCACCCTGTAGAGAATGACAGGCATCAGGGGTGTGACTTGAGATTCTTGCCTGTCATGCTCATACCATTCCACCCCCACCCACACCTTGCAGCCAGTGAGAGGCATCAAGGTGTGCCTCGGACTCTTCAGGCCCAAACTTCACCCCACTCTCCTATACCGCACCCATCTCACCATATTTCCTGATGGAATGGGGTGCGCATAAGGGCCAAAGACCCCAAGGCACACCGTGACACTTGTCAATGTCTGCAGGGTAGGGTGTGGTGAAATAGCATGGTCGTTATGCCTGACGACCCAAAGACACACCCCAATGCCTGTCACTCTCTGCAGGGTGGTGGTGGGGTTGGCTTCAGCTCAATACTTCGCTGCCATTCCTATTATGCAGCTCTGTAACTTCTACACTACCAATGCCAATACCAGCAAGCAAACATTCGGCATTGACAAATGCTTGTTATAGATTGGCACAACTTGAGCAATCTTCCAGAGGAAAGGGACATGTCCTGTAAGAAGAGATAGGTTGAAAAGTCTAGTCACTGGAGACATTATAGACGGTGCAATGGTTCTTAGGAATTTTGGTAAGAGTCCATCTGCCTCAGCTGATCCAGCAGGAGAGATGGACTTAAGAAAGCGTAAGATTTCACTCTCAGAGACTGGGCGAAGGGCGAAAGATGGGTTGGAAGGTTTAAGGCTATCCTACGGAGTGACAGGCAAAGGCCCAGGAGGTGTAGTATGGGAGGAGAGGTCAATGAATCTGGAGTTAAGAGCCTTGGCGATAGTGAGCAGGTTATTGCAATTACAACCATCCACGACCTTGTCAGAGGTGGTATTGCACTTGTTTTTCCCCATGATGGTGTTAACATGACTCCAAAAACCATGAGAGTCACTGACAGAGGTACTAAGGAGCTGATGGTAGTAATTGCCCTTAGCAGATCTGATGGAAACCTCACATAGGTTTCGGAGTCTTCTGTACTCTGCCCAGTCCAATGGGGACTGGATTAGCTTAGCTTTGATCCAGGCTTTATCCCTCTTTTTTGAGAGAGGACAGGAGTGAAGAATTTAACCAGTGGGTTGCAGATCCCCGGATATGGTGCCTTTTTACTGGGATATATTTGTCTTGAAGGTTAAAAAGTGTGATAAGGAGGTATTGAGCAACATGTTCCATATTACAAGTATTATATAGAGGTGCCCAGTCCATGTTCTGTAGCTCCAAGATTAGGGCTGTCTTATCCATTTTTGAAAAATCCCTGAAAATAATTTCTATGGGGTGGTTTAGGGGACCTAGCCTTCCAAACACAGTAAACTGGGGAGTGGTCACTGATTGAGTCTGGTAAAACACCAACAGCACTGATCCTCTCAGGCCTGTTGGAGATGACCCAGTCTAGAAGAGACTGGAGACTGCTGTTACTAGCCTGTCTAGTCAGGAGATTGACCAGTTGAGACAGGTGTAACCTGCTGAGTTCAGCAGCATAGAGATTGGAGTTTTTCCCTAGCTTATTCAGGTTGAGGTCTCCCATGACAATGAGCTCTTGTCTACCCTTTAGCGAGAAAAGATGGTCAATTACCTTACTCAAGCCTGTTAGTCCATTTTAAGGAGGGCTATACATGCACACTACATTTAGTTTCTTAGTGAGACTTAAGGTAATACCTATATGAATAGTTTCACTTACACAGATAGTGTTGACTGGGAGGACCGTAATGTCAAGGTCCTGTCTGATATAAAAAAAAACACCATGACCCTTTCTAGCATTTGGACGATCACATCTGTGAAGTTTATATCCATTGATACTAGATAATGCCCTTAATTCCACCTACTCGGACCTCAGCCACATCCTCCCACATAACTTCTTTGTCCCAATTCCAAATTGCCCTGAGGTCACCTCAGCTGCCACGGTTCCTCCACCCTTCTGCCTAAGAATAGTCTCATGCAGTGAGGCAAAGCGCTACCTCACCAATGCCCTGACGAATGTGTGCTACAGTAATGACACTATCGACCTCAAAATTCTCAGACTAACTCTGGATGTGACTCTGCCACATCTCACCAAAATACTAAACTGATCGCTATGCCTCAGCCAGTTTCCCACTCTGTGGAAAAGTGGCATCATTACCCCCATCCTCAAGAGCGGTGACCCCACTTTCTGCAGTAATTACTGACCCATCTTGATCCTCCCCCCCAAAGGCACTCGAAAAAATAGTCTCGGACCAGCTTACTGACTACTTGACCAAACACTCGCTGCTCTGCCAAGAACAACATGGGTTCCAGAGAGGGCACAGCACCACCACAGCCCTCCTGGACTTTACCTCATATGTCCATGAGGCCCTCGACCAGGGGTCCTTAGCAGGAGCCATCTACGTTGACTTGACCAAAGCCTTTGATACCGTCAGTCACGCTCTTCTTCTGCATGCCCTTCCATCCCAACACTTCTCCTCTGAAGCAACTGCCTGGTTCAAAGACTATCTCTCTGGCAGGACACAACAGGTCAAAATTAACACTACCCTTTCCTCCAAAAAGCCAGTCCAATCGGGTGTCCCACAAGGGTCTATACTTGGCCCGTTGCTCTTCACTCTTTACCTAAACTCCCTACCTCAATCATGCAATGGGAAGCTTCTGCTCTATGCAGACGATGCAGTAGTACTATGGAAACACCCCCATCCTAACTCCCTCCAATCGGCCCTACAAGGCTTTTTCAGTGAAATAGAAACCTGGTTCTTTGAGCATCGCCTAGTACTCAGCTTCAGCAAGACAAAATCGATGATCTTTGCCCACCGCCAAAGCCAACTCAGTTGTGCCCCGCTTCTCATCACTAACTCCCAGGGTCGCAGTCTTGAACAGGTCAATAGCTTCAAATACCTGGGTGTCACCCTGGACACCTCCCTCACCTACCATGCAGACAGCCAACACCTTTCCTCCACTGTAAACACCAGATTAGGGATCCTATATAGACATAAACATTGCCTACCCCCTAAGGCCCTACATCTCGCTGTAACTTCTTCTGTCCTATCTCTGGTGGACTATGGTATTATGATTTATGGATCTGCAGACCAAACGGCCCTACGTAGTATCAACATAGCACTCAATAAAGCCTGCAGACTGGTCACAGGATGCGATAGAGACACCCACATGTGCAAGCTTTACAAACTTGCAGACTGGCTCACCTTCGAGCGGAGGCTAAAGTATCACACCTCCCTCCAAGCCAAAAAATACTCCTCAATCTAGCACCAAAAGGACTTCGCCCTCTCATCCAGACTGTCCAACACAGGAGGGTCCCTAGATGCCTAACAAACACCTTTCTCCTGGTCTCCCACTGTAGGATCTCCCTAGGACAAAGGTCTTTCCAATACCGGGCTCCCTTCTGGTTAAACAACCTACCTGCCTCCATCTCCCTAGCCCCTAGTCTTGGCCAATTTAAAACTGGTCTTAAAAACTCCTCCTTGAATCAGCTACTTGTGATGGCAACCACTGCAGTCTATAGCACTAGCGCAGTGAATAAAAAACCACAATGGTAGGGTTAACTGCCTAACCTTAATCCTGAATGCATCCTCAAAGTCCCACGATCACACTGTATATAAACTCTGACTCGGGGTTCACTTAGGACCCTCGAAACGGTAATCTACCTTGTATCATAACCTAGACCAAAGGACTACTTAAGATACTTGATGCAATGTTTACACACTGTACTATGTGACCTATGTATAAAATACTAGCAAATGTTATGTTTGTTCTTTTGTTCTGACATGGAGCCTTTGCAAAGGAGTTAATGACTCAAAGGACTGTAATTCTGATTCTCTTCAATAAATAAAATAAAATAAATAATGAATCTGGCATATGGGGTTTTAACCAAGTCTCAGTTAGACCTAAGACGTCAGGGGAGTTGTGAGCAATCCAAGCTTCAAGCTGTGCAAAATTAGCTGACAGACTTCTAATGTTCATATGTGCAAGCCTAAGCCCCTTTTCTGTGAACCAACAAGATTGGTTCTTAGGAGCGATGCCATCTGGAGGGCCCGGGTTTGGTTCAATATCACCGGAGGGAGAGAGAGATGGCATAGGGGTACCCAGGTCTCAATGAGAGAGGTTCAAGGTTCTTTTTTCAAGGTTCAAGGTGAATGAGAGCGGTTTGGAGTTTGCCCTCCACTGGCACATAAAAAGGGGAATGACTTAGGTAGTCAGCTATACTAGCAAATGGGATAAGCTTTAGGAGCCAGGTTTCAGGGATAGAGGTATTACCCCTGATAATTAGGTTTTGAGAAACAATAGCTCCAGTCCTCGGCTTTATTTGAGTAGTCAGAGTCAGTAGATGGCTGGCAGAGAAGATCTACTGAGAGTTGTAGGGCTAGCAGAAGGGAAAATACAAAGCTGCAGTGAAGTGAGATCACCCCCATAGTGCACACTGGTAAGGAAAAGAAGGGAAAGTAGAACTAGGGACAAAGAGAGAAAGCAGCGAATACAGGACTGGAGACAGGACTGAAGCAAATGTGCAGTTGACTGCAGGAGTGAGACAGTAATTAAGTCCAAGGATAAAACTATCCAGCAGGCAGAGATATAGAGTTACAACTAGAAACCTTATTAAGGCTTTTGCTAAGTGTGGAGATATTCACCAGCTTCCTGGGGCAATCCAACAATGAAATTCATAAGCTAGCTGCCTTGAGATCCTCACACCAGAAGAAATGGTCCAATCACTGAGGGAAAAAAGAACATCCGCCCCTAAGGAACTAGCATTTAATAAGAAGTGGGGAGGCGGGGTGGGGGGGGAGAAAATTTGACTTCAGTGTCTCTCACAGAAAACAGGCTAGGAGTATACAATTAAATCAGAAACAGCACCATAAACTCCAAGATTGCAGTGCACACAGAAATGCTATACACACCAGGGAACTGCAATGCAAGGCACAAATTCAGTTTACAGCTCGGCTGGACAGAGGCACATTTAAGTCAGTCTGCACAGGAGTTTTTGCGGTCTCCTCTAGTCTGTAATAGTGCAGAGGTAAGTTGAGGTAGAAATTCAGCCACAGCTTGGAAGGCAGGGATCTGTTTAGAAAAGGTGCCAGAATTCAAAGCTAGGCTGCCTGAGGACTTGAAATGGAACCTGCTGGCTACAGTACCTTGCTGGCTTCGAGGTGGGCTGGTGAGGTCCAAGGAGCTGTGGGGAGCACCATGGTGACCCCAACAGGGGCAACTAGGAGCCTTGCTGGCTTCAAGGTGGGATGATGAGGTCCAAGGAGCTGTGGGGAGCACCACGGTTATCCCAACAGGGGTGACTAGGAGCCTTGCTGGCTTCAAGGTGGGCTGGTGAGGTCCAAGGAGTCGTGGGGAGCGCTGCAGTGACTCCAACAGGGGTGACTGGGAGCAACTGGAACACCCTTCCTGTTATATCTTCCTCAATGGAGATTTCCTTGTCTCCCCCTAGCAAATGCCTGTGTTGGTCAAAGTGCCTTCGTTCACCTGGGCCCTAAGACAATGGAGCAGTTTCCTCTGCCAGCGCGAAGACAGTCACAAACTGTGTCTGATTTTATGTGCCAACTCAAAGAGTGACAGCATGGTACAAGAAAGTGCTGTTGTGACCAGGTCTAATCACCCCTCCCCCCTCCAGAGCATATTTACTCCAATATCCTTAACACTGACCTACTGTGTCTGTAAGTTAAGTGTAAATTATGTATTGTAAAGTAAAGTATAAAATGTATAATATGTAAGGAATAAGCCATGACAGGCTGTGGTTTAAAACATTTCGATGCACATCCTAGGGGCATGAGGACACAAAGCTGAAGGCCGAGTGGCTTATGGCCTGAAAGTGCATTGAAATGTTGCACACCACAGCCTGAAGTGACATATTCTGCTTAAAAAAGAGCATTTCAAGATTGTAAGTTTTTTTTTCACTAATTGTTTATGCTTTCTAGCCTGCCATCTTTCTTCATCCCTGCCCCTCCCAGTCCCATTACCCACCTTACATTAAAACATGGAAACATAGATACATAGAATCAGATAAGGACTGCTTAGCCAACCCAGTCTGCTCATTTTTGCCCTGCCTACAGTGTCCCTGCAGACCCTAATCGATCTCCGTCTCTTTCTCCCTCCCCATTCCTTTCCACTAAGATACCCTTATGCCTGTCCCATGCATTCTTGAACACCCCCAATGTTTTCGCTCTCACCACCTCCACTGGAAGGTTATTCCTGGGATCTATCATTCTTTCTGTGAAGAAGTACTTTCTTACATCTCTCCTGCATGCATCCCCTTCAACTTCATAGCATGTCTCCTTGTTCTTGAGCTCCTTTTTTTCTGAAAAATACTTCCCCCTGTACCTTATTTACCCCTGTGAGGTATTTAAAGTTCTCAATTATACCCCTCTCCTCTTCCAGGGTGTACATACTGAGGTTCTTTAGTCTCTTCTTGTAAGGCATTGATGCAGACCCTGCAACATTTTAAATACCTGCCTGTGCCTCCACTCTATCTATGTCCTGCTGGAGATGTGGTTCCTAGAACAGCACACAGTACTCAAGGTGGGATCTTACCAGCAATCTACACAAGGGCAACACCACCTCTCTCTTTCTACTGGTAATACCCCTCCCTCTGCAACCCAGCATACCACTAGCCCTCTGAACTGCTTGTTGCACTGCCTGGCCACCTTTAGGTCATTTGATATGCTCACCTCTAGGTCTGTTTCCTGCTTTGTTGATGTCAATACCACTCCATCCATTTTGTACTCTGCCCCCAGGTTTCTGCACCCTAAGTGTATTACTTTGCACTTTTTTTGCATTGAAACACAGCTGCCATACCCTTGACCACACCTCAGGTTTTCCCAGGTTTCTGCATATTCTATCCACCCACCCTGGAGTGTCCACCCTGTTGCAGATGTAAATGTCATCTGCAAAGAAGCAGACCTTCCTTTCCAGTTGACTGTCTGATGAAGCCTTTGGGTAAAACATAAGATCTTCCTGTTCTACTGCTCAATTGCACACCAGTGGGTAAATAAATGGAGTTTGTTTGAAACTGCTTACTATTCGCTTTTGAATTCTTTTTTTTTTTATTTTATTTACTATGCTTTTTGTCCGCCCCCAATGTTGGGGCTTTCTGCCCCAGTCACGGTCTTCGCCACCCTCCACTCTTATATGGACGAGACTCCCCAGTTGCCCCCTTGGCTTACCCCCCAGGGTGGGGCTGTGGCACTGGCCAAGGTGCCATGGACATAGGTCTGGTCTGGGGAGCTGGCTGGGAGCTGATGCAGGCGCGGTGAGGTAGGTGTCATGGAGACGCTGGTGACTGTGTTTTTTCCCCTGTAGGCTTGGGGCGGGGACATGCAATGATGACCTGCATCCACCCCATCCCGTCCCCGAGTCGTCCAGATGCCGGCTGCTTGTGGTGCCCCTGGCTTCCGCCAGGGGTCCCTCTATGCAGTGGACATTCTCCCCGGCCTCCCCCCGGAGAAGGAGAGCAGTCCATGGGATGCTCCATTCTTCTTCCCCGGCCGCCGGTTTTGAATTCTTACTGTTGGGTGAGTGCGGACACTTATTTCTGAATAAGATTACGCTTGTGTTTATAGCACCACCAACCATGTGCTGACCCTCGTTGCCTGAATTTCCCTTCCACTCATCTGCAATTTATTTATTTGAAAATTTGTGACTGGAAGAGGCACACTGAGTCGAGACTCATTTCCAGGTGTGACCCAGGGGGACTGGAGCAAAGGATAAAAGTACATAGCATAGACAAATTCAGTGTTATGGTAAAGTGCAAAATCAGGGCACACAAAGACCACTGAAGTGCATAATGAACAAACAAGTCCTACTGTACGCAGGAAGCAGAACAAGATATCAGCAAGCATATAGGGGACTGTTAAAGTGCAGGAAAACAGGAGGGGGAGGAGTGTCAGCTAATATCTGAGGGAGGCTGGGAAGGTAGAGAAGTGGAGGGAAAAGGGGAGCTGGTTCAAAAATTAAGGAAGATGATAGGAGGAGGCTGATTGGCCAGCTGAGGTATGGGGATGTGGCAAAAGCAAAGGTGCGATGGTTCCTGGAGTGGAGGGAGTAGGAGGCAGAGGGAACAATGGAGAGGAGTGATGAGAGGTAGGAGGGAAGTGACCCAAACCAGTGCTTAAATATCCAGGAGGCACAGTGCTTCTGGTGATGGGATGGTAGAGGGAGAATGGATGGTGATGAGTAAAGTGAGCAGGGATGAGTTTGAAAGGGGGAGTTTATTGAAAAGCAACAGAAGGAGTTACAGAGGGTATCCAGTTTGGCCAGGGAGGTGGAGGGGCCAGAGCCATAGACCAGGTCTGCATAGTCAAACTTGGCTTTGCCATGTGCTATGTTTTACCACTAGGTGGTGATTAACATATGGTTAATGTAAACCATGGTCATACCCTACTGCTTCAGTCATGGGTAAAGATAATGAGGTATGACCAGGGGTTATATTAACCGTATATTAATCGCCCCCCAAGGGCTTCAATGTGGCACTCAGTTTTGGTGGTGATTAACACACAGTTAATGTAAATCCTGGCTGTACCATACTGCTTCAGTATCATGGATAAATCCGATGAGGTAATAAGGCACGACCATGGGTTATACTAACCATATGTTAGTCATCCCCAGGGGGATTGTAATGTTGCACTTGGATTTTCCTTGTGCCACATTACACCCCAAGGTGGTGACAGACATATGGTTAATGTAGGGCCAGCCCACCAATGCAGCAGTAACGCTACTGCTTGTGATGCCAACACCCCGGGTTCGGAAGCAAATCCAGGGTATTGGGGGCAACCAGGGGAAGGAGGATTGAGCATTTGTGGGACTGCTCTCCTCCAAGGACAAGGGTGGGCAGAACCTGATGCTTGCCTGGTCCCTGACAGAAGTTGGGGGAAAGGCAGCCCGGGCCAAAAGGTTGAGAGTTGTGGCAGATGGCGCACATCATGTGGGAGTGTGTGGTGTGAGCCATGATGTCCTTGCATGCCACACCTCCCAAGAGACAGAACATGGAAAATGCTGGTGCCAAGGTGCTGGCGGGTGCTCATACACTCCACACCTGACTAGCAGACTTGCCAGCCCAAACTGATATTGGTCCTTGGCGGGGACTGGCAAGCCCTGGGGGAAGATGGATGATGGTTAAGTCCCAGTGGAAGTCAGGTTGACAGAGCTGGGGTGCCCACCTGAAGAAGGGCTGTCTGGGAGAGGAGGGGAAAAAACACATGGTTAATGTAAATTCTGGTCATACCTTTCTGTTTAAGTCATGGATAGAGGCACAGAGATATGACCAGGATGTACTTTATCCATATATTGATCAATCATGTAGGGTGTAATGGGGCACATGATGAAGCAGAGTGCCACATTACACCCTTAGGTAGTGATACAAAAGGGTAGTGTAATCCCTGGTTGTACTTTATTGCTTCAGTAGTGGATAAAAGCAATGTGGTATTACCAGGGGTTATATTAACCGAATGGTAATCAACCCCAAGGCATACAATGTGGCACTCAGCTTTGCCTCATGCCACAGAATACATGATGCTTAGAATTGTGCTTGCAAAAATATTGGGAAGTAAATGAAAGCTATATGATCTGTTTATTTCATTTCTTTTTATTTTAACGAACACTTCAAGTCTTACGGTTTAAAACACTTGTGACTATCAGTAAATTTAATGTACCATTTAACAGTTAACTAATTGTTTCGTGAAATAAACAGAGGCATCAATGTGTTTTGGATTTGTCACTCTTAATTTGTTTTCCTGTAACACTTTCACTTTTTTAGAGAGGAGGGGACATCTTTTTCTACAGTAAAACAAGAAACAGTTGATTAGTATTACCATTCCGTTCTCTCAGACATTCCAAAGCACTAATGTGTGTGTTGTGAAAGCAATAAGACACGACAGGGTGTGGGTTGTTGATTGATAAGTGCATGTCCCCAGGTGCGTTGTTAGGTAAGAGGCGCTTGCGCCGAGTGACTACATCAACTGGGTAGTATCAATCAACAGCCCACACCCTGAAGTGTCTTATCACTCTTATAAAATGGGTAACAACTACTTCTATAACAATCAAACAAAACTCTGGACACATTATTAAATATTTAATAATAGTGTGTTATTTTATTTAAATATGATGAAAAAAAGCAGACTTGGGTAGAAGAGTGTTAAAAATTATTTGAATAGCAACTCACTGAAAAATGCTAAACTAGTGAGTTGGAGGACAGCAATGTATTATTTGAGCAGTTTGAGTCTGCCTCTGCCTATGTAACTGTTTTCCCACCTTTTCTCTTTGTTTGTGAAGAATTACTGTATTGCCTACTTTCTTCATCCTGTTTTTTTTGTTTCTGTTTTTCCCCTCATTCAAGACATAGAGGGTGGGATATTCAGAGCAGTTGCGCCATGAGCAATAGGGATACACCCTCGCAAGAGTGGAAATGTGCCACAGTGCGATATTCAGTGGGAGCAGCAGTGCAGCACAACACGCAATGCGCCACAGCACAACAGAAATGAATGCATGCACAAGTGCAGGGGGTGGAACCAGGAATAATGTGCGCAGTGTGATATGCATCAGTAGGCAACGTGTGCAGTAGAAGAAGTTGTGCGACAGTGGAAATGAGCCAAAATAAAAGGGAGCAAGAGAGGAGAGGATGAATGCACCACAGAGGAGCCATAGCGAGGGAGCGCAGAGACAGAGTGGCAGGGAGGCAAGACAGGAAGCAGGGGGGATGTGTGGCTAGGAGGTGGACGGGGCCCACCGGAGGTGTGTGCGAGTGAGAGAAGGAGTGTGTGTGTGTGTGCCTGTGTGTGTGTGTGTGTGTGTGTGTGTGTGTGTGTGTGTGAGAGTGCCTGAGCATGCCACAGAGGATGGAGGGCAGTGGCAAGAGGCAGGGCACACAGAGGTGAACAGGCAGAGGTGTACCTGGTGTAGAGGCAGCACCAGCAACACACAGCTGGGGGGGACCAGGTAGACAGCCACCCGGGGGGGGGACACCAGCCAGGGACATGGCCAGTGCCACCTTCCAGATGGGGGCAGTAATGAGGGGTGTGAGAAGGCAGGCAGCAGGAAGGTGCGGCCATGGAAGGGCCCATCAGCGGTATGCCCAGAACAGGCTGTACTGAGCCTGCACCACCTTCGAATAGTACAGTGACACTGAGATTGTGGACTGGTACCACCTGAACTGGGCAATTCTGAGGCAGCTCTGTGAGCTGTGCAGTGATGAGATGCAGGCACCCACATGACAGAGCCATGCGCTGTCTGTGGAGACTAAGGTCACAGCCGTCATGTGCCTGCTCACCACGGGCACCTTCCAGAGACCAACAGGGGACATGACAGGCATAACCCAGTCGGCCGCGTCATGCCTACTCACACACTTCCTCAGCGCACTGCTGCCACATGCTGCGGAGTACATCCATTTCCCCAGCACACAGGTGAAATGCACAGCACACATACAGGAGTTCCACAGGGTAGCACGGTTGCCTGCCATGCTTGGGGCCATAGACTGCACCCATGCAGCATCCGCATGCCACCTGGCCTGGAAAGGGCGGTGTACATCAACCACAAGAGCTACCGGAGTGTCAACTGCCAGGTGGTGTGCGATGCCAGGGGGTGCATAATCAATGTCTGTGCCACACACCCTGGAGGAGCACACGATGCCTTCATCTGGCACCAGTCCGCACTGTGCCATAGGTTCGAGAGTGGGGATATCCCCACTGGCCATCTGGTAGGTGAGTATGCATAGCACACCGGATGATGGGTGCAGATGTGGGGGGTGTGGGACATTGGCAGGGGTGCCATGGGGAATGGCCATGATGGCCCATGGCACAGTGTCACAGACCACCATGCTAACGACTCCCCTCTACACACAGGTGACAGTGGTTACCCACTACTGACCTGGCTGCTCAAACCATACCAACGCCTCACGACTCCAGTTCAGCAACAGTACAATGAGACACACACCACAACATGGAATGTCATCGAGCGGGTGTTTGGGCTGCTGAAGGCACGGTTCCATTGCCTGCACACGCAGGTGGTGCCCTACAGTACAGCCCCTCAAAGGTCTGTGGGCTATTCCTGGCCTGCTGTATCCTGCACTACATGGCCACCGACTGTGGGATAGTCGCTGAGGTCGAGGAGGGGGACAGCTGTGGGGATGAAGAGGACGCTGGTCCAGCTGGTGTTGGGCAGTCACCCCCTGGGTGAAGGGACCCCCGACTGGCCCGGATGGCACAGCAGCACCGGGACACCATCGCAGAAGAGCACTTTGGACAACACAGGTAGGTCAACAGGGCCACATGCAACCACCAAGGGCAAGGGCACAGCCCACAGACAGGCAGGGGTGGACACCAGAGGAGGATGGCATCAGGGCCGTGGGAATGGGTGGGGAACCACACACAAAGGCAGGGATGAGCAGAGCTGCACACAGCATGCACACACATGCACACACACCACAACCCATGCCCACAGGGCAACAGGCACGCTCACTCCAACAGGCACCCCCACACCTACACAGGATCACACACTACCACACCCAGTGGGTGGCACTGTGCATGCCTCAGATGCTGAGCACCATTGCACAGTGGTGGACAGCGCTACGCAGGCATCATCATGCACACGCCACAGTGGCCAGCAGCTGGGAGGGAGTGCACAGGGACCATGTGTGTGTGCAGGGCTTGGCACCTCACCCATACAACGCATAAAGAACACCACAGTGCACACAGGGCAGCAGCAGACAGTGGCCGTGGAGGGGGACGAGTCAGTCATGCGGCACAGTACCATGGCCACCACGGATGTGTGGGTGGTCCCACCGAGACCTGCCAGCCATGCCAGGCTGACCAGTAGCCTCATGGGGTGGCACTGAAGGGCACCCAGGGGTGACACTGCATGAACACAACCACGTCCTCGCAGGGGTCTGCAGGCCACCAAACATGCCCGCACCAGGCATGCTAGGTATGCCCACAGCCGAACCTGGCATCGACATAGCAGGGGTCACTTGATGGGAATGGGGGAGTGGACATAGCACTCTGCAGGGTGTGCAGTGGCTGGGCACCCATCTGGTTGGCCAGTGTAGCCACAACAGTTGCCATTGCAGTGGTCTGCCTGTCAATGGCAGTGGTCACATCCACCTGCTGCTGAGCCAACTCTGCCAGGAGCAGGGCATGGTCCCTGCTGCACTGCTCCTCTGCCTGGTGCAGCGCCACACAGAGCGCATCCACAGCCACCATGAGCCGCATCTGCTGATCCACTGAGGCCTGGAGAAGATGGCTGTGGTTGTCCAAGGGGTCATCTGTATGTCCAGCATGTTGTTCCCCGCGGTGTTCCTGGCCCTGCTGCACAGCACCCCTCGACGGTGGGTGCCGCACAGTGCTGCCATTCTGGGGTACATCTACACGTGGTGCACTGCCACCGCCCCCTGCTCCTGTCTCCACGTTGACGCTGGCCAGCTGCTGCCACTGCCCCTCTGGCTGCCGATCGCCAGGCACCACTGGCACGGCTGAAGCGGCAACAACAGCCCACCACCCTGGTCGCACGCCAGTGCTGCCCCACTGGAGCCTGCAGATGCAGCCTGGGAATGGGCTGTTGTACAGGCAGCCATGCCAGCACTACCCGCGGATCCGCCTGGGTGGATGCCATCCGTGAGACCATCCTGTGTCCCACATGCATCACTGTCTGGGACGTGCATCACATCATCATCAGTGCTGGAGCCAGCCCTGATCCATGTCTCAGCACACTGGACACAGGGCGGTGTCACACTGGGACACAGCCAGGGCCCTGTCCACACCCGCACCACTGGCATCAGTCCGGACAGACATGCAGGGCTGCAGATGGTTGGTCCCTTGGACACCTGTGGAGGTGGATGGGCACTCCACCGTGTCCAGGGCCTCCCCCTCGGCAGATACACTCACCACTGCTGCCCCATGCAGACACTTAGGAGCTGTAAAGGAACACAGTACTGTTAGTGATTCCACCTGGCCTTGGGGCCTGCCCCCCCCTTCCACCCACACACTGCCAGTGCCGGACTTACCATGTAGTGATGGGCTGCTGCCTGTCTGGAAGCCACCACCAGGAACACCCAAGATGGCACTACACCGCATGCTGCCAGCCACCTGCTCCTCCTGTGGCGTCAGGTGGGGTACGTCCTGCTGGCCCCCACCGGTGGCAGCACGTGCCACCCTGATGGCAGACACCTTATCTTTTATCTGCCTCCTGTCTGTGCCAACCTTTTTCTTGCACTCCTGCATGGACCACTGGTGGCTGCCCTGCTGGTTGACGGCATGTGCCACCTCACCCCATGCCGCTGCATGGGCCTGTGGTGTTCCCCTCTGTCCACTGAGCAGCGGGTCCCTGTCGAGGTATGCCTCGAACAGGGCATTGGATTCTGCCCTGGTAAAGTTGGGCCTCCACCTTCACACCCTTCCCTGCTCCTCTTCATCCTCTCGCTCAGTCATGCTCATGCCTGGTGGATGGACAGGCGTTACCTTGGACTGTGCAGTCCCGTACAGCCCTCCCAGACCACTGTCCCCACGTCCCAACAGCATGCCACCTACCTCAAAGGACTGCAATACTGATCCATGGCCCATGCAGCCTCAGGTTGCATTTTTATAGTGCAACGCATGCAAATGAGGGCAGGCGCAACTGTAATGGGATGCAAATGCAGTGGATGTACTGTGGAATGGCTCATGAGCTGATTTGCATAACCTGGCTGAATATCGCGCTGTTGCACATTGCGCAATGGTGTTGAGTGTGCTCAGGCTGTGGCGCACAACTGTGACGTGTGCAATCAGCACCGCACTATGCATGCCCGCGGTGCTGACGCCGACGTTAGTGGCACTGCTGACATGCTGTGCGGGGGAGGCAGTACAGGGCACGGCCACTACTGTGCCTGTGGCGCTCATGCGCTATATGCCCAGAGGGGTGCTTGTGCCATGGTGAGCCGTGGGCGCCATGGTGCCACAGCACAGTAGGCCACTGCATGGTGACACACACATGCACCCTACAGCACTACATGCAGGGCTTCCCAATAGCGCTGTGGCGCTCTGTACGTGGACAGATTCTTGACCCTGCCGCGGGCCTTTGCCCTCTAGGCACCATGCGTATGCATAGCTGCCACTCTATTGCACAGTCTGGTGCCAGCACAGTTGCGACTGGCAGTGCAGTACAGTGCTGCCTCCGCACGTGGGGCACGTGCGCTACAGGGCGCCATTTTGTGCTCGCCAGTGACAGCACCATGCCACACATCAGAGGGCCAGTGTGGATTGTGGTGGAACTGGCTAACCTGGTGGCAGTTGTGGAGCCCCATGCAGGTGCCCTTTTTGACCAGGTACCCCTCCTGAGGCCACGGACAGCAGTGTGGTAGGAGGTGGCAGAGGGCCTTGTGGAGGCCACGGGGAGCAGCAGGACCGCTGAGCAGTTTCACCACCGCTATGGGGACCTCCAGTAGCAGGATCACGACCACCTAGGGTGACTGCAGGTGCGTGCCTGGTGGGGTGCCATGCCACGGCCAGGTAGGTGCTCCTTCACAGCACTAGTAGTATCCGTCTGTCCTGGTATCACGGTGGTCGGCAGGCCATGCCGCATGGGGGGCCATACCTGTGTTGCCGGTGTTGGGGATGCTTCGTTTACATCCTGCACCACCGCGTCACAGCTGGGCTGTGCGAGCACGCACACAACAAGGAGTGGGGCTATAGTTCTGATGTGTACTGATGGGACTCTCTCCATGTTTGCATTCTAGGCCCGGAGGATCACCGTAGGGCCTGGTTGGCCCGGGAGCAAGGATGGGAAGTTGGCAATGGAGGTGTGAACTTGCAGGCAAGGCACAGTGGTGGTGCTTGGGGTTAGCAGCACCCTGCTGACTGGGACGCAGGTGAGTGCCGTGTTTCCCCTTACATCTGTGCATCGTGGGTTGCAGGGGTGGTGGTGGGGCACAGCCCCCTGCACATGGCCCCTACTGCTATACACGTCCCATGGTGCCCTCCGCACCATCCTGTGGGTCTGCACGTGTGGATGGGTGTCACAGGTGGGCTATGCATGCACTGGGTGCCTGGCTGTACCACTGCCATCACACTGCATAGCCATGACGCCATACGGCCACGAAGGTGCTGTGCAGTGCATGGGCAGTGGGGAGTGAGCAGCGGTTTGCATGGCTTTGGGTGCCCGGGTAGGTGGGTCATGTGGGCGCACCCACTGTGGGTGGTCACATGCCATCACAGGGACGCAGGCCACAGCTGTATGCCATGCACATTGGGTGGGTTGCGATGGTCTTGCCAGTCACACATACTGATTCTGCTCCCTTGTCCTAGGTGGACAATGCTGAATGACCCTGGAGCGTCACATACAGGAGATCCTGCAGGTCACCTAGGCCACGCTGGAGCTGCTGCAGGGTATGGAGAGGAGTGAACGGCGGTGGCACAGAAGGTGCCAAAAGGAGCACAGGGATGAGAGGGGCCACCAGTAAGGCCTGCGGCACCTACACTGTTCCTTTCCCTCCCTGGACTGTACCTCACACCCCTTTGTCCCCCCTTTTGCCCCCTGCCCCATCCCCCTCCAAGTTGTAGCCTTGTACTTCCCCTCCCTCACTTTGTATATAGCATTGTAAATAGTTCCTGTTGTTTATGTTACTTGTTCCAATATACATGCTTTTTATACTACAACTGTGTCAGTCTCTGATTTGCAGCAGGTGTCTGGTGCCTTGATGCAATGGTGTGTATGGCAACTGAGGGGTGGTGCTGGCCTGGCCGTGAGTGTGTCCACCAGGGATCCTCCACTGGTGTGGGTGGGGACCATGGGTACTGTCTGGGGTACGTGTGGTGTGCCCTGTGCTCTGTTTGCCTGTGTGCAGCAGGCTGTGGTGCATGTGCTATGTCCCAGTCGCCCCTGGCAGTGTGTGCCGGGTCCGTGTGGCTGTGCCCCCTGCGTGTCTGTGATACGCACGGTCATGCCGAACCCACCACCGCATGCATGGCTGCTGACGTGACATTGGTGGCAATCCATGCCAGCCACCCTCCAGGCACAGCGCCCTGGCAGCTGGCATCCTGACTCCTGGTCTATTGCACGTCTGCCTCTGGTGACACTGGGCGGTGCTGTTGTTGTCCCCCTCATAGAAACACAGAAACATAGACTTTGATGGCAGATAAGGACCACTTGGCCCACCTAGTCTGCCTATTTCCCTACCTACAGGATAGGCCACAGATCCTAGTTAACCAACAGCCTATTTCTTCCTACCCCCAACAAGAATTGCCTTATGTCTGTCCCATGTATTCTTGAATTCTCCAACAGTTTTAGACCCCACAACCTCCTCAGGAAGGCTTTTCCATGCATCCACTATCCTATCTGTGAAAAAATACTTCCTCACATTGCCCCTGAACCGCCACCCTCTATCTTTAAATTGTGTCCCCTTGTTCTTGCACGTCTCTTTTTCTGAAAGATGCTACCCTCTTGGACTTTGTTGATTCCACCGAGGTACTTAAAAGTTTCTATCATGTCCCCCCTCTCCCTGTTTTCCTCAAGGGTATACATATTAAGCTCCTTTAGTCTGTCTTGGTACGGCTTCTCTTGCAGACCCTGTACCATTTTAGTTGCCTTCCTCTGGACTGCCTTTATCCTGTCTAGGTCCTTGCGGAGACGGGGTCTCCAGAACTGGACACAGTACTCCAGATGAGGACTCACCAACTGTCTGTACAGTGGGATAACAGCTTCCTCTTTTCTGCTGGTGATGCCTCTCCCTGTGCATCCCAGTATACCCCAAGCCCTCCCTACTGCCTTCTCACATTGTTTGCTAACCTTAAGGTCATGTGGTATGATTACCACCAGGTCCCTTTCCTTTTTTGTTGTTGTTACTACCCCCCCCCCATTGTGTAATCTTCCCCAGGGTCCTTGTTTCCCAGGTGCATTGTTTTGCACTTCTTTGCATTGAATCCTATCTGCCATACTTCTGACCATTCCTCCAACCTTGCCAAGTCCATTCTCATCCTTTTCACACCTCCTTGTGTATCAACCCTGTTGCAAATCGTTGTGTCTTCTGCAAAGAGGCATACTTTTCCTTCCAGTCCCTCTGCAATGTCACTTATAAAGACGTTAAAAAGGACTGGACCCAGTATTGAACCCTGCGGTACCCCACTAGTAACCCCTCTTTCTTCAGAATGGACTCCATTTACAATTACCTTCTGTGTCCTGTTGTCCAGCCGATGTTTTACCAAGGCTACCACCCTGGGACCCACCCCCAGGCTGGTTAATTTGACTATTAATCTTTTGTGTGGGACTGTGTCAAATGCCTTGCTAAAGTCTAGGTAGGCCATGTCCATAGCCCCTCCCTGGTCTACTACTTTGGTCACCCAGTCAAAGAAATCTATTAGATTCGTCTGGCATGACCTTCCCACTGTGAACCCCACTGGCCTCTAGGTACTCAACAGTTCTTTCCTTCAGAAGTGACTCCATCACTTTCCCTACCACAGAGGTCAAACTGACTGGTCTGTGGTTTCCTGCCTCTGTCTTGGCCCCACTTTTGTGAAGGGGAATCACATCTGCCTTCCTCCAGTCCTCAGGTACCACACCATCCTCCCATGATTTGTTAAAAAGAGTAGTCAGTGGTTTCACTAGTTCCCCTCTTAGTTCTTTTAGAATTCTGGGGTGAATTCCATCAGGCCCCATTGCTTTGTCCACCTTCGGTTTTAGGAGTTCTTGCAGAACCCTTTCTTCTGTGAAAGGACTGGGATTGACCCCCCTATCAAGAGTGCTTCTGTTAATTGGATTAGACACTTCCTCCTCCTCTTTTGTGAATACTGAGCAGAAATGTTCGTTCAGTATCCCTGCCTTTTCACTGTCCCCCCTGCCCACCCACCGTTCATTCTATTCAGCCTCACTATCCCTCCCTTTGTCTTTCTACACTCTCTGATGTACCTATAAAAGGTTTTATCCCCCTTCTTAACCGAGTTGGCTATCTTTTCCTCAGTTTGGGCCTTTGCTATTTTGACTTCCCTCCCTGCTTCCTTCTGCCTTAACTGGTACAGCTCTCTGTCCTGCTACTTCTGTGTTTCCTTATACTTCCTGAATGCTATATTTTTCTCCCTGACTTTCCCAGCCACCTCTTTTGAGAACCATAGTGGCTTTTTCTTTCATTTTGAATTGTTTGTTTGCTTCACACAAAGACTTGTTGCCTCCCTCCATGCTGTCTATGGTGTCTGGGGCGGTGCCTGTGGTCTGGTGACTGTCACATGGGCTCCAGTTGCATGCTGGCGGTGGCCTGATTCGTGGTGCGTACACCACATGCTGGCTCACCAGTGCCATGGTGGTGTGCAGGCCATGGGTGCATGGCACCATTGGACTTGCGACAGCAGCATCTGTTGCCCCGCTATGTGTGGCTATTTGATGGGGTACCCTTGGGACCAGGGGGGTGTTTGTTTGTGCCCTGTGTTGCCTCCTGTGTGGCGCATGCCTCCATGCACCACAGTAGGCTGCTGTGCTGTCTGGTGGGGCCAGTGCTGGGACAGGGTGTGTGCATGAGTGGCTGTGCGGGGTGCCGTCCTGCTACTGTTGGTGGCATCCGGGACGGGCCTTGTCACATGCGGGGTCCCTCGGGTACTGACGCCAGGTTAACCTCCTTGCTGTGCCACTGTGGGGGCCATGCAGGGGGGCCTTGTGTATGCTGTGGTGGCGTCAGTGGCTGGTGTCGCCTGCTGCGGGGGGGGTCATGGTGAGGCTGTCGTGCATGGTGCCATGGGGCACCGGGTTGCATTGTCACGGTGGTGGTGGTGGCATACCTTTGGTGCCATGCACTGTTTGCTTGTGCTTCTGGGCTGGGTATCTCGGGATCGCTGTACAGGGGGTGGTCAGCATTGGTGTGGTGCCATGGCACGGGAGGGTCCTGGCCCTCCTTGTGTTGTGATCACTATTTGCCGGGGGACAGTGCTGGGGCACTTTGCCCTGAGGGTGTGGACTGCTGGCCCATGTCTGCTGTTGGATCGGTGCTGGGGTACATGGGCTGGTGGTCCATTCAGCTCACCTCTGGTTGTGCTGCTCATGGGGGGCCTTGCCCTGGGGGGGGGTTGGTCTGTCTGGCCTGCTGCATGCTCCTCCATGCATGGCGCATCCATGGCTAGTGCACTCCTGCTTCCTGTCCTTGTTCCTACACATCCCTGGGTGTGCTACTGCGCATTGGCCCTGCTCCACTGCGCATCCCTAGTTGCGCCATGGTGCATCGGGCGTGATATTCAGCTGTGTTGAGCAGGCGCACCTTGGCCTGTGCTTAGTTTGAATATCATGCCTGTTGCACAATGGTGCACTGCTCTTGCGCCTGCTCTCACTACTGCGCATATTTTTGGTGCAGTCTGAATATCCCACCCCGAATGTTTATCATGCAATGTTTACCATGGAATACAAGGATTCAAAATTCTGCTCAGTTCCGCTAGTAGAATGTTACTCTCCTAACATACTGTACACACAGACAATAAAGGTCTATTTTAGAGCCAGTGGCTCAATTATCTCACTGTCAAGGCAAGCAGATGAGATTTCCCTGATGAGCAGATAAAGACGGAAGGGGGATTTTTCACTGTTAGTAAAGAAACAGTTGTAATGAAAACTATAAACAATACTTAATGTTTCTAATTTGTTTATGTGTGTAAGGAGAGTGTGATGATCAGGGAAACAATGTTTAATTAATCTGTTTTATTTTTTATTTAAGGTAGTTTTATTTTTAGGGCCCAATTGAAGGTTTTTACAGTGTAACGGTAGCAGCCATGTTTGTGATGGAAGATCAGTTCTGGTTGCAGAGGGATTGATGGAAGGTAGTTCTGGTTGTAGGAGGACTGAGTTGCTTATTGTGTGATGTGGTTTAGGACCAGGATGACTATGTGTATATAGAGATTTAATGTACAGTCAGCTGATTTCTCTTGGCCAATGAGATTTCTAGATTTTTTTCTTGCCATTTTATAAACAGAATTAAAAAACACATGTTTATAAATACATACATCACATATTATGATGTCAATACCAGTTTTATTATGCATATGCAGATCATTGTTTGTGTACATGTTTATGGATGTCTCCACTTATGCTACAATTTGGAAGATGTGCGTCACTGCTGAGTAACAATTTTTGAATAGTCATTTATTATTTATTTATTTGATAACTGGGTAGGTACACTGGTCCGAGGGACCATTTTCAGGAATGACCCAAGCCATCTAGATGGCACATACAATACATTAGGCTCAACAAACAATGCACTGGAATCAGCATACAAACACAATACATTAGGTTCAACAAGCAATGCACTGGAATCAGCATACAAATACAATACATTAGGTTCAACAAACGATGCACTGGAATCTGCATACAAATACAATACATTAGGTTCAACATTCTAGTGGAGGTGGTGCATACAGTCAAGACGTGTATCAGGCATCACAAGTAAAACAGTTCTTACAAGTAGAGGCCAGAGCTGAGGCAGAAATCAGGAAAAGCAGACAATGAAATGAAATAGTTACACAACTTGCTTCATAGTGAATCAGGCAGATGGAGCCAAAAGGCCCCTGCATTCCAAGTCAGGAAGGGTGCGTGCCAACCATGGTGGTTAAGAGGGCAAATTTAAGATGGGATTTGAAGAAGTTGAAAGTACAATGTGAGGGAAGTGTGGCTGGTAAGCCGTTCCAGAGCCTACGGGCAGCGATGGAGAAGGCTCTCTACCCCATCTCAGTTGCAGTCCAGGGATGGTCTGGGAGGCATTGGGAGGAGGACCTCAGTTCCCATGAGTTGGTTCTTATTCTGAGGAGTCTTGTTAGAAAGGAGATGTTCCCATCATGAACAGACTTTTTGATAAGGGTACCCATAAGGTAGTCACGGTGAACCTGTGGAGACATCCAGCTGAGCAATGAGTAAAGGGAGCAATGATGGTCATGCAAGCTGTTTCGCCAATGGTGACATCTACTTCTGGCAAAGTGTTTTTTGATTGGACAGTTAATGGCTCTGGCTTTTGCTAGGTAACACAGAGGACCATTTTTGCCTATCATTCACTAAGGCACTTCAATAACTATTTATGGAGGTCTCATTTTGGTGACCAGTTACTGCCATGATGTGCTTTGAGTCCAGTCCAACACTGTGCAGTAGGTGAACAGTTGTACTTCTAACTGCATGATTAGTGTAGTACCATTAGCTAAGTTTAGCTGCTGTACTTGTCCATGCTTTAATGCCTCCCAAATATAATGTGCCCATGGGTGACTTGGTGTACCATATACAGTATCCAGGGTGTCTAAGTAATCCTGTTTGAAATGTTTACTGTATACATAAAAGACAGGGCTGTCGGGTGGAGTTTTTGACAACTATTTAACCACATATGTGCTTTATTCTTAGATCTAAGTAAAGCATTTGATATGGTTGACCACGAGCTCTTTCTGTACATGCTATGGAATATTGGCCTAAACGATACCTCCATCAAATGGTTTACCGCTTATCTAGTAGGACGTCAGCAACAGGTTCAGTCTCTATGTGACCTCTCTCTGCTCAAGACCTTTGTGAGAGGAGTCCCCAAGGGGTCTATCCTTAATATCCCATCTGCTAATATACATTACTTTGTGGATGATACTGTCCTTTGCATCAAAAAAACTTCATTGAAACAGGTCTGCACTGACCTTCAAGAATTCTCTGTGTTGCAACAAAACCTACTTTGCCCCAAACAGTATCCCATGAGGTGGGCGTAAGAGGAAGGGCACCGTCCGTAATGGCAACTCTTTCCTGGTGCAATCCCTCATGGCGATGGGAGGGTAGGGTGACTGGATGAGGGGGTGGGCAAACTGGGTGACAGGATGTCGCTATGTGTATGTGCACTGGGGGGAGCGAGCATGGTGAGCGTGGGCTGGGAGGGGGCAGAGGAGCTGTAGGGGGTCGCACTGTAGTGGATGGCTGAACTGTGTCATGCCATCGGGGGTTGGCTAGTGTTTGGGGTGGATGAGGTACTGGGTTGAGGTCTGGGCTGGTGCAGTACATTAGCTGGGATACTACTCTTGTTTTTCAATGCTTTCATCCCCACCCGACACTACACCCCTGGGTTGAGAATCCTTAAGTGGGGGTGCAGGGAGGAGCCTCATGAGGGGTGGTGTGGGGTGGAGCAACCCCCCCACAGAAAGCATTAAAAAACTGTTCTGGCGCCATTGTCCTGTGCTCCGGGGTTGTCAGAGTGCCAAAAATGTTTTTGCACTCTGTCTGTGAGATAACGGTGATCGCCTTTAGGTGTTCTCCATTATCACATAGACCAGCCTCAAACAACTTCTTAACGTCAAAAAAACTAAAGTCATGTTTCTCTCTCCCCAGGCAAATGCTGCAACCATCGCCCCTTGCGCAGCAGACCCCTAATCACTACTCTCCTTTGGGAACCAGGAGAGCCAGTTGATAAATTTAAATATCTTGGGCTGTGGATCGATAGGCTGTCTTTTACACCCCATGTCGAAGAGGTCACCAAAAAGCTTAGGCAAAGACTAGGCCTCTTCTACAGAATTGAGCACCTCCTCACCTATTAGGTTAAAATTAGACTAGTGCAATTAATCTTCCTCCCACTCCTCGACTATGCCAACCTCATCTACAGCCATTGTCCTGTCACCTCCCTCTCCAGCCTAGACACCTTATATCACAGGGCACTTAGATTTATCACCAAGGTGCCATATAATATACACCATTGCTCCCTTTTCTCACTGTTGGGTTGGCATTCACTAAAAACAAGGAGGTTGAAAAACATACTATGGACCTACCGAGCTCTAACAGGCAAGTTCCCCCATTGTACTGTATTTCCAAACTACTAGTTCTCTCTTCGGGGTCCTATTCCCTTAGAAAATACTCTTATATCACCCTTGATACTCCCAGGGTCAGAACTCGGTATGGCACTTCTTCCTTAAGCTACTCTCTCCCTTCTCTCTGGAACAGTATCCAAAACTTTGCGATCATGTTGTGCAAAGTGGAGCTGTATGTCAGATCACACTTTCTGGACAAGTCCGACAGTGGAAAGTAGGTTCATAACATCAGATGACTGCAGCTTAACAAGGTCACTATCGGTGATACGAGGGTAGTGGACTGATTAATCTTCTCCTTTCTTTCTTAAGGACTTCTCTAGTCCTATGAAAACATTGTTCACTGTTATGAATTCTGGTCCCTGCAGTAGATTGTTTCCAACTGCATGGCAGGCCATAAAGATGCCTGTTAAGTCCTGCTGGAATTCCCGTGTAACTGCTGACGTTATAGTGTGTCTTGTCCTTGGATTGTACAGATGCACAAAACTGGTGATGGGTGATGTTGAGCAGATCAGCATCGCAGGTCTCAAAAATCATTTTTTTTTTTTTGTTTACTGCAAGCCATTCACGGAAGAGCTTTATGGACCATTAAGATGCCTTGCGGGTGTTAAGCTCATTCAGGTTCTCCTCAGATTAGTCCTGCTCTTCCACTGTCACTTGTTGATGTCTTGATGAACCCTGTAGTGTGGATATACCGCAAACTTTTATCTTCATTGTTTCCTGTAACTAGTTGAAAAAAATAAAGAGAAACATTTTTTTATGATGTGTGGTTGTGTCATTTTTTTCCCCCAAAAGCACTATTTCAAGAAACAGTTTGCTATTGACTTATAGCATGATTGCAACACAAAATTAACGTAACCCCCGGGCACCAAGAACTGATTACCAGGAGTCACAGTCACACAAGATTGGTGTAACCCCTGGCCGACAAGAAGTGATTAATGGAGGGTACATTAGAATCATACACTAGTGCTGTAATAAATATGTAAACACTGGCCGCACCTTATTGTATTAAAATAAAAAAACACAAAAACAAAGCACATGGGGCACCATATAGTGCTATGCTTTTTTATACAGCAATGTGCAACCAGTATTTACATTAAAGAGCTAGTGGCACCAAAACAAACAGATAGGAAAATGATACACATTTTAAGAAGTGGTCAATTGTAACTTTATTTCTGAAATATTTTTCTTTTTCCTTTTTGCTCATTAGAAAGTTTTGTATGTAATAATATTGTACTGAATGTGGGGAATAGCTCTTAGCCTGGCAACTGATATATCTATCTCTATTCCTCCCACTACATCATCAGCATTGTGACCTCACTGACTGTGACATCATAGGCGACTGACTTGGCAACTACTGAGTTGCTGTTCCTAAGAAGCAGTGATGTCACAGTCAGTGAGGGTCACAGTACTGATGATATAGTGTGTAGAACAGAGCTAGATAAGTCAGCTGCCAGGGAGAGTACTGTTACACACAGCACAACTACTAACTGTAACCCCCCCCCCCAAAAGCAGTGGTCTTACCTTAAGTTGTCTCCAGGGCATTGCGTTTGCCTTCTGCCTGGCCATGATCCAGCTGGTATCCCATCATAAAGGTGACTGAAAGTGAGTGACTCAAATATGAGTCACTCACTTTCAGCGCCTGTCATGTGGGCAAGCCTGCAAGGGTAGCAATGGTTATGTGGGCTACCTTGCAAGGGTAGTGACGATTATGTGGGCTACCCTGCAAGGGTAGTGATGGTTAGAGCAAGGCAACAGGAGGAAGGGGAGGGGGACAGGAAGAGGAGGGAGGGAGGGTATGTAAGGGGGTAGTGTGGCAGGAGGCTACTGAACTGGTGCCTTAGTGTACTGGTGAGGGTAGCTGGCTATGGTGGGGAGGGTGTAGGGCTCGGGGCTGGGGTTGGCTACAGATTTTTGTGGGGTTTTTTTTGCAGTACTTTGTTTTTCTCCTTCCCGGAGTTTCACCCCCTCTCCGATGTGCACACCCTCCTGGAGTTAGTAATCTATATTTAGGAGGATGCTGGGAGCGCAGCCACCTGCAGAACAACCTGTTTGGTTGTCACCCATTTTCGTCGCTGCGAGTGTACATCGCCTTTTTGGGGGAGCGATGTACACTCACTGCAATCACTGTTATGACATAGAACCGATCCAGCCTGTGTTCTACCTCTTGAATCTGGCTAGTATCCAGTGACGTAAATGTAAATCCAATGTAAAGTATTGCTGTATCCTTGATTCCTGTGTGAAAGTGCGAATCAGTGCCGTGCTCTGTAGCTTTAAGAAGCCCAGCTCTTGTGTATAGTGTACAGCCTGTGCTGGATCTGAGTGAAACAGAGCTCACAACTGTCCAGAAAGCACTCCTACAAACCCCACTCTGCAGTCGCTTTAAAGTGCAAAGGGAGCTCTTTCAAGTGCTGTAAATATTTATTCTGAAAACTAAACTGTTGTCTTTAAAAATGAACTTAAATGTGTGACTGTTTACTTTCTGCCCTGCAGCAACCATGTTTGTCACTTTGACCCTGCTTTCTAGCCAATTGGAACTCAAAGGGTCCATTTGGGGTCCTTTTGCTATGGCTGCTGGGAGAAACTGTGAACTATATGCTTTTCGCTCATTTCGTCCAATTGGAATGCTAGGATTGTGATGGACAACTTCAGCAACCAATCAGATTAGAGGAATCAGTTTTTCTTCAATTAAGGAGGAACAGTTGAACTGGACAGTTGCTAGAGGGCTTCCAAGAGGAAAGGAGGCTCCGTGTTCGGCTCTGAGGAGAAAGTGGAGAGGCCTGCTTGCCTCTTCACTGCCTATCAGCCCAGTGGGTTGATTTGAACTGCTAAAGCAGCAGATTGCATTCTTCAAACTCCCAAGCTAAAAGGGAGTGTGATTTCTGCCCAAAACTGCAATTTCTGACTGAACTGCATCAGAGCCTGTGTGGTGATTATCAATCTAAACTACTGCGAGGTAAGAATATTGCCTCAGAGAGTGCTGCTTAACATTAAAGCATGTGGCTTCAGAGTTTGTCTCCTGCCTAGCTGCTTTTGGAGGAGACTGGAAGATAATTGTGCCAGCTTACTACCAGAGACTACCACCTGCAAAGTGGGTAAACTGTGTGGCCTATCTGAATCTGCATAAAGGACTGAATTGCTTATGCAGGGCTCTTATATGTGAGGCCTAAGAGACATATTGCTGCCATTTGAATTTGAACCATCTTTAAGCCAGATCAGGGCGTCAGCTACCACTGCAACATTCAGCGTGAGTTGCGGCCACTCTTAGAAAGGAAGCCTAGATGTGGGGGTGAGTCGTGTTAACCCTGTTTCCTGTATGCTGGTCCTGTTCCAGAAGGACAGAAGAGTGTGCCTGCAGCCGAGAGTCAGGGATCAAATCCTGCTCCAGCACAAATAGCCTGACAGCTTCGCCAGTTTGAGAAGCCTCGGTACTGTGAGTAAATTCAAGGCCAGTCCTTGCAACTCATTTAGAGTTGTTTCTGTTGCCAAGTGCTTGTTCCAATTGTTAGTTTGCTGTTTGAACTGTTGTGCAGGCCATCAGGCCTGGAATTACAATTGCCTACTGTTTAAAAGGTTCTGCTACTGATTCCACTAAAAGGGATGAAAGAATTAAATCAAAATGTATTTATTTAAGGACCCCAATGCTGGCCAACCAGCTGCAATGTGCCAGGACTGCAACTGCTAAATTCTGGGTATCCTGTGAATTTAACTGGACTGTCTAGGGGGACTAAATGTATTATTCAAATGTTATGCCAGAACCAAAATTGCCATTTAATCTGCTTTTGATTTACATCCCCTGCCCCTTTTTTAATCCCCAAATAAATGAGATTTGTTGTTTGAATGTTAACATTGTCTATGAACACATTATTACCCAGTGCTAGTCTATTGTGGGAAGCTAACAGGTGCATTGCTGTTGTTGAAAACCATTCTTTACAGGTGCACAGGGTATGTTCCAGAAGTCAGAACCCCATTGGTAAGTGTGGTCACTGTAAGCATATAATTAGCACTTACAAATAATTGTACTATTGAATGCAAAGTAAAGTGTTTTATGCAAATCCATATGTGGGACCACCGGTTGGGGCAGTGAGTAGGTACAGCATCCCAGAGGGTTGTACTAGCTTGTCATCAAACCCCTTAAAAGTTATTCTTGGTGGAGATACCACACAAATAGTTATACTGTTGGTATTGAGCCCCTTTTGTCAGCCAAACTAGAACCCAGGCACATCAACCTGCATTGTGGGCAGCAGACAGGGGTAGTAGCCCATTGGGACATGGCATCCCGGTTACATCTTTAGAGGCACCGCTGGGATCTCTTATTTACCAGTTGGGCCCTACATGGAGCCACATGCCCAAGCAGAAGGGGATGTAGTCCCTAAGACTAAAGTGATGGCCCATACTATGGCCTGTTACAAACTGTTGGATTGGTGTGTAGGTAAGAACATGGAACCTCCGAAATCGTTGTTAATATTGGGAGTTCCTCTCGGGACCAGTAATGTTCAAATAGGGGATGTCATGGCTAATGACAGAAACATAGGCTAGGTCACCATGAAAGGAAGAATGAAGGACCACTCCACTAAAACGCAGACTGTTTTCATGGAAACCCGCAGGGTAATTAATGTAACTAAAGTCCCCGCCTATTTGGATTGACTTGTGCCCTGCCTATGTGACCCTGGAAGGTTCTTCTGCTGCCTGGATTCTAGTGCACCATGCCAGTGAGAGGCCCAGATCCAACACAGCCCCAAAATCTGAAGACTTTCAGGACAAACTGAGCTACTGGCTGCAAGCAGAGGGAAAGTCTGATGAGCAGGTTCCAAGGGTAATTGATGTGTTAGGTGGTCATAGTGTTACTCAGAACTCCTATAGAAGGTGACATATGTTTTCTGGGATCAAGGCTACCCCTGTGGGAGAAGATGACCTAGAAACTTGGATGGACTCAGCCACTACATTGGTGCTGGACTGGCAATGTTCTGAGGCTGAAAAAGAAAACACCTGGAGGAAAAGCTCAGAGGACCTGCCCCTAGATGTTATTCATTCATTGAGAGCCACGAATCCAGATGTCAATGCACAGGACCATTTGACCACCCTGGAGTATGTATTTGGGCATACCAATTGTGCTGAAGACTTGATATGGAATCTGCTTACTTAACCAGACTAGAGAAATTGCTACAGAAAATCTTCAGGAAAGAAGGCGTGTCCTCCAGTGAGCTGAACCAAGTGAGACTGGATCAGATACTCGAGTCTGCGCGGTACTGCAGTTGGATATTGCTTAAATTGCAGCTGCAGGACTGAAGAGCTAATTGCCCATCCTGCTATGTGTTGGTAAAGAAGATTCAAGAAGCTGAGGAAGAAGAAAACTCGTGGGACCCCTGTTCCTCTGTGGTAACCGCAACTCCATCCCCTAGTGAGAGCCTGCCCCTGATGTTCCTGGACTCCAAGAGATACTTAAAGAAATTTGAGAACTGAAGACTGGTGTGACCATTAAGGCCATCTCAGATAAAGGCCAAGATACCCATCGGAATCCATCTGCCATGGGAGTGGGAGTGCACCCCCAGGCGTCACCTGTGCATGGAGATTTAGAGACCCGAATCAGTGAGCTGTCTGACTTGGTAAAGGAATTGATGGGGCGCAGTGTGCAGCTTCAGGCTTGTTAAGGAGGGAGACTGAAACAGGACCCACTGCTGTCAGTGCCCCTGCCCAAGTTTCAAGTATGCATTCTTCGCAACCCTCTAGCCATGAATGGAGACCCACTGCTGATGTATCATCGCAGCTGAAGCGGACCAGAGAAAGTGTGTTCTGTAGTCGGCCTATGACGTATATTGCTGAGATGCTGGATGCCTTACCTTGCACCATGCCAGTGACCCAGGTTCAGGAATGACCTCAGGTCATCGGGGAGCCAGCATGGTGGGGGGAGGAAGGGAGTGGGATTGAGCAGCCGAAAGTCAGCTCTTCCCTCCCGGGGTGATTTTCCGCACTTTCTGTAGTTCCACTCCCATTGGGTGGAGGTCCGATGGGATGCATAGATGGGAGAGGGTGGCAGCGATCACCAGGGAAGGGGTGGAAGGGTTCAAGCTGGTACCCGGTGTGCGTGTGCACCTCCATGCACGCGCATGTCTGTTGGGGTCCCGGGTCGGGGCAAAAATCAGGGAAAAAGCACATAAAAATCTAAATAAAATTAAAAAAAGTGTGTTCTGGTACAAGTGCAGAAAAGATGATTATGTCAAGAGGGTGTGCCAATCCCGAGAGGACTCGGCCCAGATGAGAGACAGATTTCTTGCAGAGAAGCACCAGAGGCCAGGAAACTCCAGTGGGGCCTTGGCATAGTCCCAGTCCAACTTATTTGAAGCAAAGTCATCTGTTAAAGTGCCTGCAAATACCTCTCTGAACTGGGCAGAGTTGGTAGGCCCTTCCATGGAAACTACTGTGCATATAGAAGGAATTCCTACTAGAGCAGTGCTGGACAGTGGTTCACAGGTAACCATAATTTTCAAAGACTGGTATGATCAGCATTTCTCTAACTATTCATTGCAGCCCCTTGATGGCCTACATGTGTGGGGGCTGTGATAAATCTTACCCATAGCTTAGTTACCTCAAAATGTGGCTTTCATTTCTATTCTCTGTTACAGGTGTGAGAGATCCTGTAGAGACTCTAGCTCTGGTGTGCACTCCCTCTGGAATGTATGATGGCATGACTGTGTTGATTGGCACCAATACCCACATGTTTGGTCGCCTAGCCCAGTTGTGCCAAGAAAGACAACATAAAAAGAATGGTAGAGCCTTGGACATTCATACCATGGTGAAAAAAGATTATAGCTGCAAATGCAGCCTAAAGAAGAAGACAAGGATGAACCTGTTTGAGATGTATGGGGAAAAGACCCTTCTGCTATTGTACTTCCTCCAAACACTGAGTGTAGTATTAGTGGAGAAGTTTTGTTAAAAAGAGATGTGACTAACCAAATACTCAAGCTAGATGCTGCTGATGAAAGTAAATTGCCTGAAGGGATATTAGTCAAGCCTAACATACTCCCTGTACGTGACTATGCTTATGCCCTGGTGTGGAGGGGTTGTGGGATAACATATGGACCAGACACCAAACTTCAGCTTCAACACACAGTCTCTGTGTGATGTTTAGTCAAAATACAGGAGATAACCTTAAGCAATGACATATCCCTTCTTCAGTACATCAGTTTGCAGCAACAAACCATGTATGTCCTTTCTCTGCACTTAGCCAGCACCTACTGACTCACTGATGTCTGATCTAACTTATCTGTTGAGATTTAGCCTCCCCTATGTGGGCCTTGTTTGCTTGGGTGGTGGGGGCTCAAATAAAACAAAAAACAAGCTAAAGACAAAGAACCTCAGTGCAGAAGCACTGAAACAAGGGTTACCCCAAAGGGCATTGACAATAAGCCAAGTTTCAGAAAAACACAACATCACACATACTTCCATAATGCAAAGCATCATGGGAGATATGCAACTCACTATGACATTTCAGACTTGTTCAGTTTACAGCAGTTTACATGCATTTTAAACAGCATAGCTAACTTCATTTTTATCATACAGTCCCCTAGTAACCTTTTACCTTCATTAAAAACACCTATTGCCATGGTATTTCAACATTTACAGGTTTTATACACATAAGGTATATACATTAAAGTATTTTACTGACATAGTGCCATGGCATACTACATCCAATCAATGAGGAACACAGCTGAAATAGTTTTAGTGCAAGAGTCATACAGAACATTGCATTACAGTCGTTAGTTGTCCAGTCTGGCAGCCATTGCATGGTGCCAGAGCCGTAGTAGACAGAAGACATAGACAGCCACGCATCAGGACCTCATCAGCAGGCCTTGTTCGTTTTCGATTCTCAGTGGCGATGAGCCATCTACCCTTAAGGCAGTGTGCCTTGGATATATTGTGGTGAACCCATTAAAATAAAAAAACTATTTAAAAGACAAAGCAGGACCAGCATAACATTCTGTGATGATTTGCATATGCAGCCCATGATGCTTTGCATTGTGGGGGCATGTGTGATTTTGTATTTTCTTGAAACTTGGCTTCCCAGCCAAATACCCTTTGGGGTAACCCTTGCCTCAGTGTTTGCACACAGAGGTTCTTTGTCTTTTAAATAGTTTTTTTATTTTAATGGGTTCACCTCAATATATCCAAGCACACTGCCTTAAGGGTAGCTGGTCCATTCCACTGGGATGTCAAACAGATGAGGCATACTGATGAGTCCTGGTAGACTCAAACACGTGTTTATGTCTTCTGTTAGCACCCTTGCAAACTGTGTGAGAGGCCTTCGCACCATGCAATTCTGCTTAAAGTTGGACCAGCATAACATTCTGTGGTGATTTGCATATGCAGCCCATGATGCTTGTATTGTAGGGCATGTGATTTTGTATTTTCTTGAAACTTGGCTTCCCAGCCAACAATACCCTTTGGTAACTCCTTGCCTCAGTGTTTGCACACAGAGGTTCTTTGTCTTTTAAATATTTTTTTTATTTTAATGGGTTCACCTCAATATATCCAAGGCACACTGCCTTAAGGGTAGCTGGTCCATTCCACTGGGATGTCAAACAGATGAGGCATACTGATGAGTCCTAGTAGGACGAAACACGTGTTTATGTCTTCTGTTAGCACCCTTTGCAAACTGTGTGAGAGGCCTTTCGGCACCATGCAATTCTGCTTAAAGTTGGACCAGCATAACATTCTGTGGTGATTTGCATATGCAGCCCATGATGCTTTGCATTGTAAGGGCATGTGTGATTTTGTATTTTCTTGAAACTTGGCTTCCCAGCCAAATACCCTATGGGGTAACCCTTGCCTCAGTGTTTGCACACAGAGGTTCCTTGTCTTTTAAATAGTTTTTTTATTTTAATGGGTTCACCTCAATATATCCAAGGCACACTGCCTTAAGGGTAGCTGGTCCATTCCACTGGGATGTCAAACAGACGAGGCATACTGATGAGTCCTGGTAGGATGAAACACGTGTTTATGTCTTCTGTTAGCACCCTTTGCAAACTGTGTGAGAGGCCTTTCGGCACCATGCAATTCTGCTTAAAGTTGGACCAGCATAACATTCTGTGGTGATTTGCATATGCAGCCCATGATGCTTTGCATTGTAAGGCATATGTGATTTTGTATTTTCTTGAAACTTGGCTTCCCAGCCAAATACCCTTTGGGGTAACCCTTGCCTCAGTGTTTGCACACAGAGGTTCTTTGTCTTTTAAATAGTTTTTTTATTTTAATGGGTTCACCACAATATATCCAAGGCACACTGCCTTAAGGGTAGCTGGTCCATTCCACTGGGATGTCAAACAGATGAGGCATACTGATGAGTCCTGGTAGGATGAAACACGTGTTTATGTCTTTCTGTTAGCACCCTTTGCAAACTGTGTGAGAGGCCTTTCGGCACCATGCAATTCTGCTTAAAGTTGGACCAGCATAACATTCTGTGGTGATTTGCATATGCAGCCCATGATGCTTTGCATTGTAAGGGCATGTGTGATTTTGTATTTTCTTGAAACTTGGCTTCCCAGCCAAATACCCTTTGGGGTAACCCTTGCCTCAGTGTTTGCACACAGAGGTTCTTTATCTTTTAAATAGTTTTTATTTTAATGAGTTCACCACAATATATCCAAGGCACACTGCCTTAAGGGTAGCTGGTCCATTCCACTGGGGTGTCAAACAGACGAGGCATACTGATGAGTCCTGGTAGGACGAAACACGTGTTTATGTCTTCTGTTAGCACCCTTTGCAAACTGTGTGAGAGGCCTTTCGGCACCATGCAATTCTGCTTAAAGTTGGACCAGCATAACATTCTGTGGTGATTTGCATATGCAGCCCATGATGCTTTGCATTGTAAGGGCATATGTGATTTTGTATTTTCTTGAAACTTGGCTTCCCAGCCAAATACCCTTTGGGGTAACCCTTGCCTCAGTGTTTGCACACAGAGGTTCTTTGTCTTTTAAATAGTTTTTTTATTTTAATGGGTTCACCACAATATATCCAAGGCACACTGCCTTAAGGGTAGCTGGTCCATTCCACTGGGGTGTCAAACAGGCGAGGCATACTGATGAGTCCTGGTAGAGATGAAACACGTGTCTATGTCTTCTGTTGCACCCTTTGCAAACTGTGTGAGAAGCCTTTTGGCACCATGCAATTCTGCTTAAAGTTGGACCAGCATAACATTCTGTGGTGATTTGCATATGCAGCCCATGATGCTTTGCATTGTGGGGGCATCTGTGATTTTGTATTTTCTTGAAACTTGGCTTCCCAGCCAAATACCCTTTAGGGTAACCCTTGCCTCAGTGTTTGCGCACAGAGGTTCTTTGTCTTTAAATAGTTTTTTATTTTAATGGGTTCACCACAATATATCCAAGGCACACTGCCTTAAGGGTAGCTGGTCCATTCCACTGGGGTGTCAAACAGACGAGGCATACTGATGAGTCCTGGTAGGATGAAACATGTGTCTATGTCTTCTGTTAGCACCTTGCAAACTGTGTGAGAGGCCTTTCGGCACCATGCAATTCTGCTTAAAGTTGGACCAGCATAACATTCTGTAGTGATTTGCATATGCAGCCCATGATGCTTTGCATTGTGGGGCATGTGATTTTGTATTTTCTTGAAACTTGGCTTCCCAGCCAATACCCTTGAGGTAACCCTTGCCTCAGTGTTTGCACACAGAGGTTCTTTGTCTTTAAATAGTTTTTTTATTTTAATGGGTTCACCACAATATATCCAAGGCACACTGCCTTAAGGGTAGCTGGTCCATTCCACTGGGGTGTCAAACAGACGAGGAATACTGATGAGTCCTGGTAGGACGAAACACGTGTCTATGTCTTCTGTTAGCACCCTTTGCAAACTGTGTGAGAGGCCTTTCGGCACCATGCAATTCTGCTTAAAGTTGGACCAGCATAACATTCTGTGGTGATTTGCATATGCAGCCCATGATGCTTTGCATTGTGGGGGCATGTGTGATTTTGTATTTTCTTGAAACTTGGCTTCCCAGCCAAATACCCTTTGGGGTAACCCTTGCCTCAGTGTTTGCACACAGAGGTTCTTTGTCTTTTAAATAGTTTTTTTATTTTAATGGGTTCACCACAATATATCCAAGGCACACTGCCTTAAGGGTAGCTGGTCCATTCCACTGGGGTGTCAAACAGGCCAGAGGCATACTGATGAGTCCTGGTAGGACCCTTTGCAAACTGTGTAGGAGGCCTTTCGGCACCATGCAATTCTGCTTAAAGTTGGACCAGCATAACATTCTGTGGTGATTTGCATTGTGGGGCATGTGTGATTTTGTATTTTCTTGAAACTTGGCTTCAGCCAAATACCCTTTGGGTAACCCTTGCCTCAGTGTTTGCACACAGAGGTTCTTTGTCTTTAAATAGTTTTTTATTTTAATGGGTTCACCACAATATATCAAGGCACACTGCCTTAAGGGTAGCTGGTCCATTCCACTGGGGTGTCAAACAGGCAGGCATACTGATGAGTCCTGGTAGGACCTTTGCAAACTGTGTGAGAGGCCTTTCGGCACCATGCAATTCTGCTTAAAGTTGGACCAGCATAACATTCTGTGGTGATTTGCATATGCAGTCCATGATGCTTTGCATTGTGGGGGCATGTGTGATTTTGTATTTTCTTGAAACTTGGCTTCCCAGCCAAATACCCTTTGGGGTAACCCTTGCCTCAGTGTTTGCACACAGAGGTTCTTTGTCTGTTGTTTTATATCAGCTCAGGGTCACAACAATAACCTTCCTGTACGAGGACCTGAGAGGGGAAAGGAAAATTTAAGAGGACACTATAGCATAGTCAAGAAAGGGAAGGGGTGCCCATAGGTGGCCAACCTTATGGACTGGAAATTGTAAAGAATAGATTAGGCTAAGAAATAGAAGAACTGTTGCAACCGATTTTAAGAAAAGGTTGGTCTTCAAAAGTGGCAGAAGCTCCCTGTCACATATCCCCCACCTTAAGATGGAAGCAGTTATTGCAGACTGTTTATCACCTTCCTGTCCCAGAAAGGGAAAGACCTTCCACCCATCCATCTTCAGAAGCTCTGCCCCAGGGTCCCTATTAATGATAAACATTCCATCATAAACATAGTGGATATCATCATTCTTTACCCTGAGGTATTAACACATTTCTCAACAGAGACTTAACAGTCCCTTCCCATCTCCTTTTAGGGAAAGTCCGTCATATTTCTTAACCAAAAAACTGAATGGCTGTAAAGTCCAGTTTCATAGAAAGACTTTCTCTGGGGTGAGTAATTACCTGCTCCAACCCTACCAGACATGTCGGTTTTAAGCAGGGGCCCAGTCCTAGGATCAACCCCTCTACATAAACCCACTATGTCTCTTGATTCATTCATTTTACTTGCTACTGATACAGACACCTGAGGGTAGACACTCTTGGTGTTACCCCAGCACAGGTTCCAATCCCTTTTAAGTATCTGTGCTTATTTCAGTTGTTACCATCTTGTACCTTGTGACCTGTGTGAGAGTTTTCTCTTTTTCCAAGGGTGCCATTTTTTTCTGTAATGACCTCTACCCTCTGGGACACTCTTTCCACACACTGGGTATTAGTTACTCTGCTGTCCCCAGCAGGTACCGCTATCTGGTTGCACACTGGACAGGTACTAATATAGGCCACCACCTGTCTGTACATACCAGGCCAGTAATAAGAAGGAGTTAACCCGAGCCAAGACACTGCTATGGCACAGATGCCCACAGGGACTGGAGTGAGCAGCCTCCATCATCTGCTGTCTGTAGACCTCAGGCACCACTACCTAGGCATCCACACTTTTTGTACGGTGCTTGGGCCTCATGTGGTACAGAACATTCTTCTTCAGTTTATACCACCAACATTATTTTGCCCCCACACTACCATTAATCTGCATGCCCTCCTTGACCTTAACATACTGTAACAGTTTGGCAACATTAGCATCTTTAGCCTGTAGTACACCCCAGTCAATACTGTTAATAGAGTTAGTCATATCAATACGAGAAAAAGTCCTTTCAGCCTCATAGGCTTCTTCTTGCTTGCTTGGAGTCTTGAACCCCAGCACAATATCACTAGGCACAGTCTTACCTGGGGTCTCACATTCAAGTTCCATATTTGCATCTCCAACCTCCAACTGGTAACATCTTGGGAACACAGGCAACAAAGAAGTATCCTGCTCAGTCAGGGGGTCCTCCTCCAGCTGAGCCCACAAAAAATCCTCCTCTGATTCTTTATCCAAACTCTCTGGCAGGGTCTCTTGAGCACCTGGCATCGGTGTTTCACCTCTCTGCCTCCAGCCATTGCCCAATCATCCACTGTATTAGCCTCATTAGGTTTTTCACCATTGGGGTGTCGTCTTGCATCTCTGGTCTGCCTCGACCCCTTGGTAGCTCCTCATCCCCTTTACATCTCTTCATCATCTTCAGGCTAGGCCATCCTCCAAGCTCCCAGGTCCAGTCCAGACAGAAGCTTCTCTCCCAGTCTGTTGGACATAGTTCTGGTCAGAACTCCACAGACTTTCTTCTCCGTGTTCTCCTCTGGCAACTCCTGGTGCATTGGTCCACCTGGGATATCTGGGTGATATCCACTGGAAAACATCCCTCTTCAACCAGTCCAGATGCTTCCAGCAAGTTATCCCACTTCTGACACCAAGTCTGTGGAGGGGTTGTGGGATAACATATGGACCAGACACCAAACTTCAGGTTCAACACACAGTCTGTGTGTGATGTTTATTCAAAATACAGGAGATAACCTTAAGCCATGACATATCCCTTCTTCAGTACATCAGTTTGCAGCAACAGACTATGTATGTCCTTTCTCTGCACTTATCCAGCACCTACCGACTCACTGATTTCTGGTCTAACTTATCTGTTGAGATTTAGCCTCCCCTATGCGGGCCTTGTTTGCTTTGGTGGTGGGGGCTCAAATAATACAAAAAAACAAACAAGCTGAAGTCAAAGAAACTCAGCGCAGAAGCACTGAAACAAGGGTTACCCCAAAGGGCATTGACAATAAGCCAAGTTTTGAAAGAAACACAACATCACACATTCTAACATAATGCAAAACATCATGGGATATATGCAAATCACCATGACATTTCAGACTTGTTCAATTTACAGCAATTAACATGCATTTTAAATAGCACAACTAACTTTTTTTATCATACAGTCCCCTAGTAACTTTTTACTTTTATCAAAAACACCTAATGCCATGGTATTTTCAATATTTACAGGTTTTATACACATAGGGCGGGATATTCAGAAGGGTTGTGCATGGCACAACACAGTTGCACCATGTGCAACCCACTGATGTGCCCCGGCATGATATTGAAAGGGGGATTGAGCCTGGCACAAACCCTGATGCGCCGGAGCGCATCAGTAATGTATGCAGCACAGGTAGGGGGGGCGTGCCCATGCATACTCTGAAAATCCCGACATTCAGCCCAGGATGTGCTGAGCCCATGCATGTGCAACCCCTACTTGCATTGCACACAGGTGAGCCAAAAAAAAAGAAGCAACAGCTGGCCATCCACAGGTGAGCTGCCATATAGCAAGGCGCAACACGGCAGCTGCCACCTGTGGGTGGCCCCCCAGCTCTGGTGGCACCTTTGTGGTGGCACCCCCATGCCAGATCATGGGCATACGTAGAAAAATAATAGTCCCATATCCCTGGTGGTCCAGTGGACTGCTCGCAGCCCGATTGTGGGCATATGTAGAAAATATTAACAGTCCTGTATCCGTGGTCCAGTGGACTGCTTGCAGCCCGATCATGGGCATATGTAGAAAAATTAATAGTCCTATATTCCTGGTGGTCCAGTGGACCGCTAGCAGCCCATTCGCGGGTGTCAGTAAAAAATAATGATACACCAATCCAACCCTGGTGGTCCAGCGGTACCCTCCTCCCTACCCACCCACTGAGCCCCACTTCCCTGCTCCCCCCTGGTCAGCTGCGGGCAGCAGCTCCCAACCCGCTTGCCACCCCACTGCCCGCTGACTGACTCCATACGGTAGGACTTTATGCCCATTGGTCCACAGCATGAGCGATTGGGCGTGCAGCCCATACTGTACTACACAGTCCAGATATGTGAACTTACTAATAGCCAGGGAGAGCTTATTAAGAGACAATTAGTACTATGAGCTAAATTCAGAACTGTTGTACTAAAAGCCTTACATAATGACATCAGACATTTGGGGAGTGAGAGGACTCTGGACCTAGCCCAGTCACATTTGTTTTGGCCTGGAATGGGCACAGATATTGAACAATATTGCAAAGCGTGCAGCCAATGCATACAAAGAAAGGCCCAGCCTCAAAGAGCAGCTCCTTTGGTCAACTTAGTAACCAGTGCTCCATTGGAACTTGTGTGCATAGACTTTCTTATCTTGGAGCCAGACTCAATGAACATTTCAAATGTCTTGGTGGTCACCAATCACTTTACTAGATATACTCAGGCCTACTCTTCCAAGGACCAAAAGGCATTCACAATTGCCAAAATACGGGTGGAGACATTTTTTGTGCATTATGGTGCACCCAAACATATTCACTCTGACCAGGGCTGTGATTTCTAAAGTAGACTAATTAAAGAATTGTTATCTCTTTGGGGCATCAGAAAATCCAGAGCTACCCCCTTCCATCCACTGGGCGATCTCCAGCCTGAGAGATTTAACTGCATCTTGCTTGACATGCTGGGCACACTTGATCCAAGAGACAAAAGCAAGTGGAGTAAACAGATCAGTGCTTTGATTCACACATGTAACTGTACAAAAAATGATGCCACTGGTTTCTCTCCATATAGTCTCATGTTTGGAAGAGAAGCTCTTCTCCCTGTAGATGTACGTCTTGGTGTTCCTCCTGATGGTACCAGGTCAGAAAGTTATCTACATTATGTCAGAACACTAAAAGAACAGTTAAATCATGCTTATGAGCTAGCAAACATAATGGCTGCTAAGAGAATTCTAGCAAATAAAGCCCAACATGACAAGCAAGTTTAAGCACAAGGGCTAAAACCAGGTGACTATGTGCTAATGCATAATCTTGGATTCCAAGGCAAGCATAAAATAGCTGAACGTAGGGGCCATACCCCCTATGTTGTAATTGCCAAACTGTATGAACTACCAGTCTATAAAGTGCAACCAGAAGAGGACACTTGTGTCACCAAAACCGTTAATAGAAATCACCTTCTGCCAATAGGTCAAATAGTGCTAAATGAAGTCTAAGAGTCTGAAGCTCCTAGATGCCCTATGAACAGGTTTGCTAAACATAATAAGCAATATCAGACAACTCCTGCTGTTCAGTCCACTGTTCCAGTAAATGATGTCTCTAACACTGATGATCTTAATTCTGAAAATGATGATGAGGAGGAGGAGTTTTGTGCTGTTTACTATCCGACACCTGAACTTGCAAGGTTGTTCCAGGGATTCCCTTCATCTCCTCATTGCAATGCACCTGAAAATCCAGTGTTTTTTTATTGCCTTAATCTATCTATTGTGCCTGAACCACCAGACAGTGATGCAAATAGCATAAGTTTTGAAATCAGTGACTCTCTGTGTCCAGTGGAGATTCGTGAACCCAGTATTGAACCAAGTGATCACTCTAGTGACTCAGAAAGTGCAGTTGGAGTAGATGGGTTGAGTAATTTGTTTCATTCAAGTGAGAGTGTTGCTGTCCCTGAAACTGAAAGATGTGTAATGGATGATTCAGAATTTGTTGATTTACCCCTTTCGGATGAGGATAAGCCTAAAGAACCTACAAGTGACAGTGAGAACCAAGAGAGTGCAGTGGTGCACATTTCTATAGAAACTGTTTCATTGGTGGACAATGCACTGGGAGTTGCAATCCCGAATGCTGAAGAACAGGTGAATGTGCCAGTGCCAGACTTGCCACGTCGCTCAGAAAGAACTGTAAAACCTGTAGTAAGACTCACGTATGACACTCCAGGAAATCCTGTGACTCTTCCCATGAACGTTGTGCACAAAGGAGTACGTGTTACGTCACATTCTTTGCCATGGATTGTGTTCACTATTGCCACCAAAAGCAAAACCTCACCCAGTATAAAAGGGGCTAGTCAGATAGGAAAAAGGAGATCATATGAAATATACTGATCAAATATGTCGAATGGTTTAACATCTGTAATTCTGAAATATTGATCTAATCACATGTTAAGTTTAAAGTGTCATGACCGTATCTTTAAGTTGCTGCAGAATATTCCAATGCTAAGGAGAATCTGATCTATAGCATGCTATATTGTAAATAGTTATTTTATATCTGCACAGATTTTGTATATAGTAACATGTTGTCTGGATTTGTACATAATAAAATGTTAATGTAGTGATTGCCAGTTTTCTTATGGACTTGGTGCAGATGCCAAGCTTTCCTGGGCAGGGGAGAGTGTAACCCCCCAAAAGGGGTGGGCTGACCTTAAGTTGTCTCCCTGGACACTGCATTTACCCTCCACCTGGCCATGATCCCACCTGTGTTCTGTTTCTTGAACCTGGCTAGTATCCAGTGATGTAAATGTAAGTCCAGTGTAAAGTATTGCTGTATCCATGGTTACTGCGCAGACGTGTGATTCAATGCCGTTGCACTGTAGCTTTAAGAAGCCCAGTCCTTGTGTATAGTGTATAGCCTGTGTGAGTCCAAGTGAAATGGAGCTCATGTATGGCTGGGCAGCACTCCTACAAACCCCACTATGTAGTCGCTTGAAAGTGCAGAGGGAGCTCTTTCAAATGCTGTAAATATTTATTCCTAAAACTAAACTGTTGTATTTAAAAATGAACTTAAATGTGGGATTGTTTACTTTCTACCCTGTACCAGCCATGTTTGTCACTTTGACCCTGCTTTCTAGCCAATTGGAACACAAAGGGTCCTTTTGGGGTCCTTTTGCTATGGCTGCTGGGAGAAACTGTGAACTGTATGCTTGGCACCCATTTTGGCCAGTTGGAATGCTAGGATTGTGATGGACAGCTTCAGCAACCAATCGGATTAGAGGAATCAGTTTTTCTTCAGTTAAGGAGGGACAGTTGAACTGGGCAGTTGCTAGAGGGCTTCTAGGAGGTAAAGAGGCTCCGTGTTTGGCTCTGAGTAAAAGTGAAGAGGCTTGCTTGCCTCTTCATTGCCAATAAGCGTGGGTCAATTTGAATTGTTAAAGCAGCAGACTGCATTCTTCAAGCTCCCAAGCTAAAAGAGAGTGTAGTTTCTGCCCAAAACTGCAATTTCGGATTGAACTGCATCAGAACCTGTGTGGTGATTGCCAAGCTAAACTGCTGTCTAGTAAGAATATTGCCTCAGAGGTTGCTGCTTAACATTAAAGCCTGTGGCTTCCGAGTTCATCTCCTGCTTAACTGCTTTTGGAGGAGACTGGAAGATAATTGTGTGTGCATCTTACTGCCAGAGACTACCACCTGCAAAGTGGGTAAGCTGTGTGGCCTATTTGAATCTGTATCAGAGACTGAATTGCTTATGCAGAGCTCTTATATGTGAGGCCTAAGAGACTATTGCTGCTATTTGGATTTGAACTGTTTTCAAGCCAGATTGGGGCATCAGCTACCACTGCAATGTTCAGAGTGGGTTGCGGCCACCTGTGGGAAGGAAGCCTAGATGTGGGGGTGAGTTGTGTTAGCCCTCATCCCTGTGTGCTGGTCCTATTTCAGAAGGACAGAAGATTGTGGCCTGCAGCCGAGAGTCAGCGGATAAAATCCTGCTCCAGCACAAATTAGCCTGACAACTTTGCCAGTTTGAGAAGCCACGGTACTGTGAGTAAATTCAGGGCCTGTCCTTGCAACCCATTTAGAGTTGTTTCTGTTGCCAAGTGCTTGCTCCAATTGAAAGTCTGCTGTTTGAACTGTTGTGCAGGCCATCAGGCCTGGGAATTACAATTGCCTACTGTTTCAAATTTCTGTGTCTGATTCCATTAAATGGGTTGAAAGAATTAAATCAAAATTTATTTATTTAAGGGCCCCAATGCTGGCCAACCAGCTGTAACGTGCCAGGCTTGCAACTGCTAAATTCTGGGTACCCAGTGAATTTAACTAGACTGTTCAGGGGAACTAAATGTATTATTCAAATGTTATGTCAGAACCAAAATTGCCATTTAATCTGCTTTTGATTTACATCCCCTACCCCTTTGTTAATCTCCAAATAAATAAGATTTGTTGTTTGAATGTTAACATTGTTTATGAGCATATTATTACCCAGTGCTAGTCTGTGGGAAGCTAAAAGGTGTGTTGCTGTTGTTGAAAACCATTCTTTACAGTTTTATGTGATAATGGCGGTCACAGAATAGCGATCGCCGTTTGGATAAGTATACATCACCGAAAATGAATTTCAGCATTGCACACTCATGGTGAATGGGAAGAGGGCGACCGAGATACGACTATTGTTCTTTAATAAGGGGGGCTACTCCCCCGCACCCCCCCCACTAAAGGATTCTCAACTCCGGAGGGGGTGCATGTTGGTGTGGGTGAAATACTTGTGAAAATAAAAAGCCGGCTTCCGGAAAAAAAAAAACATGCCGCACTGGACCCAAACCCTGTACCCTACACCTCCCAAGCGACCACCCACCCCACCATGCTAGTGGTCCAGCTCGGCAGCTGCCCACCACACCCCCTCCCACATACCTTCCCTCTCCGCCCCCACGCACGTGTATACGTGCATACTTCCCTTTGCCCTACCTCACCCACTCCTGTATCTGCTCACTACCCTGTCAGGTAGCCCTGAACACAGGCATCATAATTGAGTTGCCATTTTTGTAAGCGCTCAATCACGGTCACCTTGTTCAGGGTATACCATTTTTTACAGGTGCACAGGGTATGTTCCAGAAGTCAGAACCCTGTTGGTAAGTGTGGTCACTGTGAGCATATTAATAGCACCTGTAACAGGGAGCTTCTGTTATTACCAGTAAAGCAATGTACAGAAAGTCAGACGTGACCCCCCCCATTTTTCCCTTTCACTCTTTCCTATCTCCTTTTTCTTTCCCTTTTTTTCCATGTCAGGGTGGCCAACCTGACATTCTCCTTTCTTTTCTGTCACCTGTTTTCTTGACCCCCCCCCAACTTGCACATTAAGTGCTGAAAAGCACGTCTCCTTTATCTCCCGATCGGGAGATAATGAATAGTGCACATCGCGCTTTAGGTTTAAAAGCAGTTGGTACCCCTGATAAATAAATATTTGCTGTGCGCCTGATTTAGAGGTGCTGAGCACCAAAGTCGTGGCTGCATGTTGAAGCTTCATGTGAAAAAAATGACTCCGGTGCTCAGCAGTGCTCCCAGTCCTGAAGTGCGACACAGGAGCATAATTCGTTTTGGAGCAGCATGCTCCAGAGTGAGTTATGCCACACCATGTGGTTAAAGAAATACCACTTGCCGTTTGACAAGACACTGCAGGCAGATGTATAAAAAGCCCAGTAGTGTCCCATAATTAAATGAAAATGAGTTACTGCAGCCCCCAGAGATGCTGTAACTGGGGCTGCCTGTAGAAATAAAGCATATTTGGGCAAAAAGGGCCAAATAAAAAGCCCCTGCATGTTAAAGCATGGGATAATATGGAAGCTCCCCAATTATGTAATGTCATGGCCTATGGAAACTCCTCATTATGTAATGTCACGGTCAATGGGAACTCCCCCACAGAGTGTGATGTAATCCCCAGGGTATAAATAGGGCTCACCACTAGGGGACCATAGATAGTCGAGTCAGTTTGGTGCTGACAGTTAGTTTAAGTTTAGCTTAAGTTTATTGCAGGAAAACTCCATTGAGCAAGCTCATTCACAAGGAGGTCCTGTGACATATAGACTTACACAACATACTGTACATACATAAATAAATGAATAACAATATATACATAAATGCAAACGTCACATAGTAGAAGCAAGATAAACATTCAATGACACTGCATGGGGTGACCGAGGGTGGTAATAACTAAGGTAATACAGGTGGCAACTGTAGATAGCATAATGATGCTTGAAACATGGTACTTGTGTTTGCAATAAATACATTTTGGCAGATGAGTTGATCACAGAATAGAATGGATAGGGGAGGTAGGAAAGGTTAGATAACGCAATCAGAGAGGTATATATGTAGGCAGCAGAAGTAGGGAGGGAAGGGATATCAGGAATTAGGTTGCTGCAGCCAGGTAGTAGAAATAAGACAGAAGCTGGTGGGTGGGGTTGTTTCTTAGTATAAAAGAAGTGCGAACAATAGGTAGTTGGTATTCACAAAAGCAATTATGGTCTTACCAGAGGATGCACATGGCACACATGGGGGGAGAGAGGCTTAATGACAGTTGCAGGTATCTTTTATTTTAGCTGCACATAGCACTTTATAGGAGTTAATTGAAACTGTGCTAGTTAATTTCAGTACGGTCTGTAAATGGTTCCAAATAGAGGGAAGGGCATGCGCAATAGCACGTTTACCAAAGGAGGTCCGCGTCCTCGGAATGTCAAGCATAATAAAGTCAGATTTTCTTAGCGAGTAAGCACTGTGTGAAATACTAATGAGAGATGAAAGATAGCTCGGTAATTTGTGCAGGAGCAGTTTAAGAGTCCATAGACCAGCATGGAGCAAACGTCTAGTAGTGAGAGATGTCCATCCAACAGCTGCATATAGGTCACAATGATGCGAACGGTAAGGGGAGTTGGTAATGAACCATAGTGCACGGTGATAGAGGCTGTCTAACTTACTTAGATTTGCGCCAGAGGTAGAGGAGTAGATTACATCGCCATAGTCAAGAAGGGGGATAAAAGTGGCCTGGACAAGCTTTTTCCAAAATTCAAGGGGGAAGAGGGGCCTATTTCTAAAGAAGAAGCCTAACCTGGCTTTTAGCCTTCTAGAGACATCTTCGATATGGTCATTGAAAGAGAGTTTGTTATCAATCCAGATGCCTAAGTATTTGAATTTGGTGACAACTTTCAGAGGCTCGTTTAGCATAGTAACAATGAAATCTTGGGGCTGGGTAATAAGGGTACCTGTGGCAGCACTACGGGAACATATCATCGCTTTAGTCTTCTTGGCATTAAGCAGAAGCTTTGCCTTTATAAGATTATGCTCAAGTTGCGCAAAGTCCGCTTGGAGCACTTCCTTGACCTCAGTAAGCGATGAGCCAGAGGTATACAGCATGGTATCGCTCATAAAAAGTGTAGGTTGGATGTGGATATATTTGAATCAAGATCATTAATATATAATGAAAACAAAATGGGGCCTAGGATGGATCCTTGAGGGACACCTCTAGCAACTGGCAAAGCAGCAGAAAAACAGCCCTCTGCTTTTACTTTTTGGGATCTCCCAGTTAAGTAACTAGTAAACCACTGAGTAGTGTGGTATGTGGCACCCAAATTTGCAAGGCAAGCGACTAGTAGATTGTGGTCAACAGTATCAAAAGCTTTGCTTAGATCCAAAAAGACTGCTCCTGTTACCTTCTTTGCATCTATAGCAGAGATCCAGTCGTTGGTTACTGTTGCTAATGCAGAAATTGTACTGTGGTTCTCCCGGAAGCCAGATTGGGCAGGGTTAATGAGAGAGAAGGTTTCCAAGTGAGATTTTAACTGATTGTGGATCAATTTTTCAAGAACTTTAGAAAGGATAGGCAATATGAAAATAGGCCTGAGTTATTTACGCCGCAGACGGGTCACCAGCTTTGAACAGAGGGAGGATATATGCTGATTTCCAGCAAGACGGCACAGTTGCAGATGTGATGGAAAGATTGAAGATGTGGAGAATTGGGGCAGCGAGATGGGCATATCCTAGCCTAAGGAAAAAGGGTTCCAAGCCATCATCCCTGCACTTTTTTAGTGTCTAGTTTAAGGGAAAATCTTTAACTTCTTTGAAGGTTATCTCACCATAATTGGAGCAGGCAAGTGGGGACTACGTATTGGGGGAATGGTGGTTCACTGCAGAAGCAGCATAAGGTGAAGAATCGAAGCTAGCCCAGCTGTGGCAAAGTGGGAGTTAAGTTCCTCAAGGATTAAGGATTTGTTTTCCACTATCTTATCTCTTGCAACTAATTTTGTTGGGACAGAAGGGGCCGTATGCCTCCCTTCAATAGATTTAATTGTTCTCCATATTTTGCATGGGTTACCTTTTGCTTGTTCTAGGGTAGAGATATAATAGTTAGCTTTAGCTAACTTTAGCTAACAGTGAGAGGAGAAGGCTCTTCTTTGGAGTGTGCTGATGTTCACACTGACTTTTGACGTGTAAGAGGTATTACACTGGGCTATCTAGGCTGAAACAAAGCCATGGCCTCTGCTGGTAAAAGTTATTTTATTATGCAAGACTAACATTTTTTTTCCTTCTATGATTTCTGTATATATTTATTAAATTTTTCTACAAAATAAATTGACAAATGCATATGTGCGTTTTGTATGCACTTGATCCCTGCTTGGTTGTGTCAGTTATTTATCCCACATGTTCACACTGATGTGAGAAGTGGGAATATCTGGCTCATTTAGTCTGCTTGGGAAATGCTGCCGGGGGTATAGTAATATACCCAACACATGCGTAGGGTAAAAAGTGAGGAGCAGAAGAAAAATCCAATAAACTCGTGCCATGGCTGATAAATTGGATTTGAAGCCTATACCAGGATTGGAACCAGTAGCTTGACCAAAGATAGTGGTGAAAGAGGAAGAAGAGGAACGCATGGATGAGCACCTGACTGAGGAAGAAGAGAAGAGACAGTTGTAGGAAAGTGCCCCAGAGGATCCCAACGACCTGCTGCCAAGGTTGTGCTTATGACAACTAGAGATGGAGCATGAGAGGGCCGAGGACAAATGGCTATGAGAGGAGAACTGGAGGCTACAAGAGGAAGAGAGAAAGAGACAAGATAAGAGGTGGAGGGATGCCTTGCAAGCCTTCCAGGCCCTGACCCCAGGACAACCTGACAGAAATACTCCCTGAGACATTAAACTTACCAAATTGACAGAAGCTGATGACATTGAAGCCTACTTGACAACATTTGAGTGCATAGCACAGACCGGTGCATGGCCCCAAGACCAATGGGTCATCTGACTGGTCCCTTATTTATCTGGATGGTCCCAACTGATATACAGTCACCTGACTGCCCCTGACTCCAACTACAGTCGGGTCAAGGAGGAAATCCTCCGTAGGTATGACATTAATTCCGAGACATATAAGCAGCGATTTCAGTCACAAAGGATGCTGGGCCAAGACACCCCCAGTGAGACATTTGCCAGGCTGAAAATATTTTTTTTAAAATGGTTGCAACTGACTATCAAAACCCTTGACCAGATCATAGAGCTAATCATTATCGAACAGTTTGTTCAAATTTTACCCCAGGTTGTCCAAGTATGGGTGAAGGAGCACAAGCCTGACACAGCAGAGAAGACCATTGCTGTGGCGGAGGATTACCTGGTGGCCAGACCAACAAAATCCCAAGGATATCAGGGCTGTTCACCCCAACCAACAACACTGGCAAGACCTTTTGATACTTCTTATCAGAGACAGTCCCCTGGTAGGGGTAATAACTGGCAAGGGGATTGAAGGGAGAAACCTCATCATGCTGACCTTATATGTCGCAACTGTTTAAGAAAGGGACACATAGCCCATAATTGCCCCAATAAAAGAACTGAAGCAACACACCTATCTCTAGCCAACTGGGAATATGTCACTACTGTAGGGATTGGCTAGACTGAACTAATAGGACTATTAGGCTTTGACAGTAAACAGGCTTTGGTAAGGGCAGATATATTGAAAAATTACAGCAGTAACGGGCTGAATGCAAAAGCTACATGTGTCCATGGGGATATCCATCAGTACCCTACCACCACAGGGGAAATGACTGTCGAGCAGGACACACAGTTAATTACAGTTGGCACAGTACCCAGATTACCAGTACCTATCGTTATTGGGCAGGATTTTCTGAACTTTGATTGGGTAATAAAATCTCAACAGGCCTGCGGTCTACTAGTGGCAGTTACCACTCGGGCCCAGACAAAAAGAGAACAGTCCCAGGATGTTTTCCTTTTTTATGAAGGTCTATTTGAGGACCCCAGGAAAACAGAAAAATCAAAAAAGGAGAAAAGAGATGAAAAAGGAAAGTGGAGGGAAAAACATTCGGAGGGAATACCTGATATTGACTGAGTTAGCTGGGACTAATGTTATAACCAAACAAAAATTGGATGAAACATTAAAATCTTTTTTTTTTTTTTTTACAGGTGAACTAAGTGGTTGCAGAAGGGCAGCAACAATATGTTATAACTAATGACATGTTGTACCGAATTTGTGTTAACCCTGTTACAAAGGAATGTGTTAAACAAATGATGGCCCTCCAATGTTTTAGAAAGAAACTTATACATTTGGCCCATGATGTACCTATGGCCGGCCATGAAGGCCGAGATCAGACCCTAGGTAGGTTGTCAAGCTCATTCTTCTGGCCGGGTATGCATGAAAGCATGGCTGAGTACTGTCACATTTGCCCCGAGTGCCAGATGGTGGCCAAAGGGGGAAGACAGGATAAGGTGCCCCTACAGCCAATGCCTGCAGTTATGACCTCATTTGAAAGAATAGCCATGGATGTGGTAGGACCCCTGATGAAAAGCTGTAAAGGTAATCAGTACTTATTAGTGGTTTGTGATTATGTCACAAGGTATCCGGAGGCGATACCCCTTTCGACTGTAATGTCCCCTCGGATTGCCAAGGAACTGGCCAAAATTTTTAGTCATCTGGGTATCCCTCAAACCATACTCACGGATAGAGAAACAAACTTTACTTCAGTACTCCTTAAAGAGCTTTACCGATTGTTAGGGGTTTCAGCTGTAAGAACATCTCCCTACCACCCCCAGACTGATGAGCTTGTCGAGTGTTTTAATAAAACCTTAAAACATATGAGTCATGTGATGCAGGGCATGAGCTAGCTGCTTTCTCCAGATGCTCCGACCTCCCCTTCTTTATTTACATCGTTTACTGTTATGATAACCGTTTTTTTAGCATCAACAGACCTATCCCTGGACGTCTGGATAGTGGATCTGGTTAATTGTTACCCGATGGATGAGGAGATGCGTAAAGCACCCCCCAAACATACACCTCCGGCTTCACCAGGGAAGGCCGCAAAAAAATCCAGGGCCTCGAGTTCCTCGCAAACCTTTGCCTCTGTTACCTGCCCTAAGGAGGAAGACCTGCTTACCTTAGCCCAATTCCTGGAGGAATTCCGTCCATTTAAACTGCAGATGCAAGAACTAACAGGCGAAATTAAAGCGATTTCTGGAGCATTAGAAGACCTTACTCATGGACTTCCAACGAGAAGGAGATCCATTCGTTAGAAGGATGCAATGCCAAACTTGATCCGTCCTAACGCAATGAGACAACGATGGCTAAGCTGGAATCCAAAGTCGAAGATTTAGAGGGAAGGAGCCGGCGGAATAACGCAGTTATCATCGGTTTGCCGGAAGGGGAGGAAGGCTCTGACCCTATTAAATTTGTGCAAAAGTTGATAGAAAAGATCGCAGGCCCCTCTCCCTTCGGTGCTACCTATATGATCGAGAGGGCCCATCGCGCTCTACGTCCAGCTCCACCAGCTTCTGCACCGCCACGCTCCTTTATCTTTCGTTTCTTAAACTACCAGGAGCGTCAGCTATTTATCTCAAAAGCTAAAGAGATTAAAGAGTTATCATGGGCTGGAGTCAAGATCAGGATTGCCCAAGACTTACCCTTGTCGGTTCGCCAGAAGAGGACCGCTTATCACCCCTGGTCAGCAAACTTGTGGCTGTAGGTATTCAATTTAAATGGGCTACCCTGCCAGGTTGCAAGTCCGAACGTCGAAGTTGAGCCTCGCTTGACAACGCGGAAGCTGGCGACTGTTTCGCCATGTGCCGCCTTCCTTACTCTGTTTAAAGACACATGAACCCTCAGAAGCTCGTCATGGGCCTAGTTTTTTGTCGGCTGTACCTGTGTTTCAAAACAGGGTCTCTGTTGGATTAGTTACCTGAAGAAAGAAGTTCCCACATGTAACAAACTAATACCAGGACATTCCATGGTGATCTGGTCTTAATTTTGTTCTGTACTCAGCACTTTGGTGCTTTTTTTTTTTTTTTTTGCTTCATTATCCTTCTTCTGCCGGGTGGAGAACGAGATGTCCACAGGAAAAGCTTATTGTTTCAGTTAGTTTAGATATTGGGACTGACATAATTTCATTCGGATTCTCACATTATAAATACATTTAGTGTTATTTAGATTGAGGTGGTTCATAAGGGAACATAGGAATATTGTCCCAAAATTCTGTTGGTGCTCACATTGGTATTCATAACCACCTTTGTTGTAGTGCTCCATCCTTGTTTTACAATTTACTTTTGTTGCTCAATGTAAAATGGGTTGGTGGATGCTATAATAGTTATACTGTTCACATAGTTAGTATGGTTGTTTGAAATATTTTGCAGGGGAGGGAGAGGAAATGGGGCCATGTGTGCTGTAGTCATGGGCCACGATACTTGGGTGGGACGGGTGGGTAGGGTGGGCAGATATGTGGGTTTGTTCTTGTAGGAGAATGGGGGTGGAGGGTATTAAGGTCTGTCACTTTAGGGGTATAATCGGGACAGGGTGGTTAGGGAGGGTGCACAAGACCGCTAATTTTTCAGAAGGTGATTTCGAAGGGGCTTGCTTGGTCTTGGTTACACTTTAAGCAAGTAAAACCATGACATCTGATTTATCCATTAAATTCTTAAGTTGGAATATTAAAGGGGCTCGACAGAAGCTTAAACAGTATAAAATTCTGAAGCATTTGGAGATTGTGAAAGCAAATTTGGTGTTTTTGCAGGAAACGCACCTGTTAAGTACTGAAGAGAATGCTATGAGGCGGTTACAAATAGCCAGGGTTTTTTCTTCCCAAGGCACCACACAAAGTAAGGGGGTTATGATTTTAATACGTAGATCTATTCCCTTTACTCCGCTGCAGGTTATCAAAGATTCAGAAGGCAGATTCATCCTTGTTAAGGGGAAGTTATTTAACACGGAGATATTAGTAGGTTCCATCTATGGTCCCAACACAGATACACAAGATTTTTGGGTTACTCTAATGAATGTACTCACACCTTTTAATCATCTTCCCATGATTTTGGGGGGTGACTTTAATTTAGTCCTGGACCCGTTGGCGGACAGATCCAAAGTCTCTCAGATTGGACGGTCACCAGCAGCGCGGGCTCTGTACAAGTTGACCGACTGTCTTGGCCTAGTTGATGTTTGGAGGGTGCTGCACCCTACATCTCGCGAATACACCTTTTCCTCCCCTGTTCACGGAACCGCATCCCGCATAGATTACATCCTGCTTTCCCGTACCCTTCTATCTGGAGTTTTGGGGTCGGCAATTATACCGAGCCCTCTTTCAGATCATGATGCAGTGTCGACTTCTATCTCCTTCTCTTTCTTGCCAAAGAAGGGCAACAGGTGGAAAATCAATAACCAACTCCTGAGGTGCTCTAAGGTAGTAAAGGACATTTCAACTCAAATAGATGAATTTATATCTAACAATCTAACAGATATGGTCCGCCTGGATATGTTCTGGGGGGCGCTTAAGGCATTTATTAGGGGCATTTTAATTGGGATAGCGGTTAAAAGGAAGAAAGAGAGGGAACACATGCTATCAGACTTACTGACCCGGATACGGGCAATGGAAGCTAATATGTCACCTCAACCCCATGAGCTGGAAAGGATTGGTTTGCTTAAGCTCAAGGATTCATATCTCAAACTTTTAGGAGATCAAGCAGAATTGGCCCTGATCAAAACTAATGCTAATTATGTAGATCAAGGTGATAAGGCCGGGAAAATCCTGGCCCGGCGTATCACACAATTAGAATTTTCCCGTATAATCCCCGGAATTCAATCCAAGGCAGATGGATGTATTAAGACCTCCCTTGGGGAGATCGTTCAGGAATTTCGGGATTACTTTGAATCCCTCTATGGGGCTATGGAGTCCCCTCCGCTCAATGAGGAGATCTTATCTTTTCTTGAGGGCCTGCGGCTACCCTCCTTATCTGACTCTGATAGGTCCTTACTGGAAGCCAATATTACCCAGGAAGAGATTGAACATACCATTCAGACTCTTCCTCTCGATAAAACGCCAGGCCTGGATGGATTCTCCTCCAACTTCTACAAGAAGTTTGCTAAGCAGTTATCCCCTTTATTACTTAGGTTGTTTCAATATATTCTTAGCGGCAACAAATTTGATAACGCCCTTTCTGAAGCACTTATTGTGCTTATCCCTAAACCAAATAAACCCCCCGAACAACCTGCGAGTTATAGGCCCATCTCCTTACTTAATTATGACATCAAAATTCTAGCGAAATTATTAGCGCAACGAATAAATAAAGTCCTGCCCAAACTTATCGGCCCTGAACAAACCGGATTTGTGAAAGGGCGTTGTGCAGCAGACCATGCAAGGACCCTGTCCCATGTCTTTTCGGTTGCAGAAAAGACAGATGTTCCCTTGGCTCTTGTTTCCTTAGATGCCGAGAAGGCATTTGACAGGGTTCACTGGGAATTCTTGTTTACTGTGATGAGGAGTTTTGGTTTCCCAAGGGGTTTTGTTGGTTGGATTAATTTCCTCTATTCAAACCCCTTGGCAAGAGTCTCGTGCAATGGAGTCCTTTCGGATCCCTTTGCTTTGCATGTGGGTACTAGACAGGGATGTCCCCTATCTCCCCTTCTTTTCAATTTATACCTGGAGCCCCTTATTAAACATATAATACTCAATCATGATATCAGGGGGATTAAAATCTTGGATTATACTATTAAGGTAACAGCCTATGCAGATGATCTGCTGATTTATGTCTCCGAACCATGGATGTCCATCCCAGCTCTGTTGAATTCCATTTGGAAGTTCAGCCAGTTATCTAATTATAAGCTGAATGTAGACAAATCAATTGTCTACCCCCTTACTGGAACCTTCCTTAGGTATGAAATTAGTGACTTGGGCCTGGGTTGGGAACCCGATTCCTTTAAGTATTTGGGTTTTGTTTTGTCGAACACTACAGCGCGGATGCGTCAACTTAATCTTGACTCCCTGGTGCTCACTGTGGAACTAGACCTTGCAAGATGGGCACAACTTCCACTCTCGCTTTGGGGCAGGATAAATTTAGTGAAAATGAATATTTTTCCCCATTTATTTTATCCCTTAAGTGGACTCAATATTTGGTTACCATTTTCTTGGTTTAAAAAATTTCATGGGTTATTAGCAAACTTTGTGTGGGGCTACAAGAGAGCCAGGATGGCCTATCACAAGTTGGCCGCGCCCAAGGTACTGGGTGGGTTGCGGTTACCACACTTTGCCCTATATTTTTGGGCGGGCCATGTGAATAAATACTTACGATGGACCTTTAGCAAAGAGACTATCACATGCCTCTCTTACATCCCTTTGTGGTTACATATGGAGACTGCGCTTATCAAAAAATTTGGTCTCTCTCCTGAAGCCTTACTTTATATTAAGCCCAATTTACTTCCCCTTTCTCTTAGAAACTCCCCGATTGGGACCTCCCTAAAAATTCATATCCAACTCTGTAAGTTTTTAAAGTATGAGAATGTCAGGGATTGGTCGCAACCTATTTGGGGGAACCCGCGTTTTCTGATTGGCCAGAAACCCATTCATACCAGATGGCTGCCCTTACCAGTTGATTCCCGCGTTAGGGACTTCTTAAATGAAGAAGGATATATTCTCCTCTTGGGAGAGATTCTGCACAAATTTAACATTCCTATTAAAGAAATTTTTAAAATATATCAACTTCGTCATATGTTGCTTAAAGCGTTAGGTACATACCCAAATCAAACTACAAAGTTTGATTTTTTGAGCGATTTGACTCCTCTAGTTGGTCATCCTCATGCAATCTCCAAACTATACAACATTCTATTCAACTGGGCATATTCTTCCAACCCAATACAAGGGGCTTATTGGACCACAGTTTTTCCGGAGAGACACCTTGATTGGACAGCCCTCTGGCGGAATTGTCATAAATATATTATACAGGATCAGTTAAGACTTATTCAGTTTAAATTATTACACAATATTTATTATTCTCCATACAAACTGATGAGTCTAAAACTAAGGTCTGACTCAAGATGCAACAGATGTCTTTTGGGAACTGGTGATTTGTTCCATATTTTTTGGGACTGTCCGAAAATAGTTCCATTATGGTCTAAAATTACAGGTAAAGTTGATTCTTCTCTTGGTCTGGAAGGTTTATTTACTCCGGAGATATGTCTGTTGGGGGATATGTCCAGTATTTCAGTTAGAAATAGGAAATTTTACATAGTTTTGATCTCTATTACACTTAAAAAGGTGGTACTAAGACATTGGAAAGACCAGATAATGATTAGCTATACTGAATGGCTGAGGAATTCTCCTTTCTTTGGAGCAGGAAAGGATGATCGCCATACTCCATAATAAGCTCCCACCTTGAGAAGATTTGGGCCCCTTTTCTTATTGCCTATACGCGTTAACCTATAAGTTTATCCTCACGGGTATAAGCATCCTCTTTTTTCTTTTTCTGGTCTTGTGCAGGGTGGGTGTTGGCGGGTTGGGTTTTGGGGAGTAGGGTTTAGGGAGATTTCTTACAAAGAACCTGTCCGCTCTGTTACTGGCTGTATTTCAGGATGTACTCTTATTGTCTACATTGTGTCTCTGGTCATGTTCTTTGTGAATAAACTTCTAATAAAATGTTAATGGAAAAAAAAAAAAAAAACCTTAAAACATATGCTCCAAAAGTATGTGCAAGAAGAGGGGTGGGATTGGGACAAGTATTTACCACATCTCCTGTTTGCATACTGGGAGGTACCCCAAGCCACTATATTGTTGTCACCCTTTACCCTTCTGTATGGAAGAAACCACAGAGGCCTACTGGACGTGGTGAGGGAACACTGGGAGGAAGGGAAAGAGGTATGGCATACCAACATTGTGGACTATATGTCCAACCTTAGAAAAAACTAGTGAGATTTGTTACCATGGCTCACCAGAATGTAATTCAAAGGCAGGTGGAACAGAAGGATTGGTATGACAAAAGGTTGAAAGATAAAACTTACCAACCAAGTGATAAGGTCTTATTATTGGTGCCTTCATCTGAAAACAAACTTGATGAAATGGCAAGGCCCATTTGTGGTCATCAGGCAGACTGGGAAGGTTAACTATGAAACTGAGATGCCAGGCTGATGATCCCAGAAAAAAATATATAATGCCAATTTACTGAAGAAATGGTATGATAGGCATGACCCCATACCCAGTTAGTTTATCCATCCTGAACAGGAAGTTATTGAGTTGGAGGAGGCCTATGAGAGGCTTGAGATGGAAAAAGAAGTCAGAGAGGTGCAAATTAACCCTGGTTTAGATGTAGCCCAAAGACAGGAGGTTGACCAATTGCTAAAGTATTTTGGGGCCACCTTTACTAGTATACCAGGGAGAGAGAAAAGGGGTGGTGCACACCATTAAAATGTTCCAAAAGAAACCTATTCATCAGAAACCTTAGGGTCCGCAAAAGAGTTCGACAGGAGGTCGTACAGGAAATCAAGAGAATGGAGCAGTTGGGAGTGATCAAACTTTCTCATAGTGCTTGGGCATCGCCTATAGTTGTGGTGGACAAGAAGGAAGGGGGATCTCGATTGTGCTTAGATTTTTGAAAAATCAATGCCATTTTGGAATTTGATGGGTACCCTATGCCACGTATAGATGACCTCCTAGACAAGATTGGGAATGCCAGGTACATCAGCAACCTGGACCTTGCGAAAGGCTACTGGCAGATTCCCCTAGCCCAACAGACCCAAGAGTATACTGCCTTTAGCACCCCCATAGGACTGTACCAATTCACCAAAATGCCCTTTGGGTTGCATGGGGCCCCAGAGACTTTTCAGCGGTACATGGACCAGACTTCACATGCCCATTCCCAGTACAGTGCAGCCTATCTTGATGATGTTGTCATTTTTAGTCCTGACTGGCAGACGCACCTCATACACCTCAGTGCGGTCATTCAATCCATATGTGACTCTGGGTTAACCATTAATCCTGCCTAATGTGCCATTGCCCAAACAGAGACAAAGTAGTTGGGCTTTGTTATTGGGGAGGGTACTGTAAAACCAGATGTCAGTAAGGTCCAGGCAGTAGCAGACAGTCCCATACCCCTGACAAAGAAGCATCTATGGTCCTTTTGGGGTCTGGCCAGTTACTATTGCCGGTTTGTACCAAACTTTGCCTCCATAGCAACACCCCTGACTGATCTGACTAAAAACAATTGCCCTAATAAAGTGCACTGGTCCCAGGAGTGTGACGAAGCTTTTTGGAATATTAAAGCTATCCTATGTTCCTCCCCAGTACTGATCAGCCCAGACTTTTCTCTCCCATTTGAAGTGCACACCGATGCCTCTGATACCGGCATTGGTGCAGTTCTTTCCCAGACCAAGAAGAGGAAGGAGCACCCAGTGATTTATAATCAGCCGCAAACTTCACAAGAATTCAACCGTGGAGAAAGAATGCTTCGTACTGAAATGGGCAATAGAGGCTTTGAAGTATTATTTATGGGATGCAGAGTTTAAGGTTCATACAGATCATAATCCTCTGTGCTGGCCCCAGCAGATGAAGGACAAGACTGGTCATATAATGCAGTGGTACTTGGCTCTGCAGCCTTACTTTTTCACCATTCAGCATAGAGCAGGTTCAAAACACCAGAACACAGATTTCTTGTCTCGATATGGGGCCCATACTGATGAAACTTGATGAAATGTGTGTATTAATGTGTTTTTGCTTTCTGTACAATATGATACTTGAAATAAGTGATATGGTATGATATATGAGTAAAGGGTTTGTATTCAACCCATGATTTTGAGCCTCAGGGAAAAGTATAGTATTGTAGAGATTATTATGTCTGAATGAAGACACTGTACATATTTGTAAGGGTCACTGAGGCAGAGTTTCTGAGAGTGGGTGGGCAGAAGCTCCAACCCTCCTAGGGTTTCAGGAGGGTGTCAGACAACAATAATACTGTTGCCTCTTGGTGGGGGAGGTGTGTAACAGGGAGCTCCTGTTATTACCAGTAAAACAATGTACAGAAAGTCAGATGTGCAACCCCCCTTTTCCCTTTCACACTTTCCTATCTCCTTTTTCTTTCTTTCCATTTTTTTCTTGGTAGCCAACCTGACATTCTCTTAGCTTTTCAGTCCCCTGTTTTCTTGACCCCCTCCGCTTGCACATTAAGTGCTGAAAAGCACTTCTTTTTTATCTCCCAATTTGGAGATAATGAATAGCGCACATCGCACTTTAGATTTAAAAGCAGCTGGTGCCCCCGAGAAATAAATATTAGCTGTGCACCTGATTTAGAGGCGCTGAGCACCAAAGTCGCGGTTGCACGTTGTAGCTTCATGTGTAAAAAATAACTCTGTTGCCCGATATTGCTCCTGGTTGTGAAGTGCAATGCAGGAGCATAATTCGTTTTGGAGCAGGATGCTCCAGAGTGAGTTATGCTGCACTATGCAGTTAAAGAAATACCACTTGCTATTTAGCAAGACACTACAGGCAGATGTATAAAAAGCACCATAGTGTCCCATAATTAAATGAAAAGGAGATTCTGCAGCCCCAGAGATGTTGTAACTGGGGCTGCCTGTAGAAATAAAGCATTTTGGGGCAAAAAGGGCCATATAAAAAGCACCTGCATGTTAAAGCATAGAATAATATGGAAACCCCCCATTATGTAATATCATGGCCAATGGGAACTCCTCCACAGAGTGTGATGTAATTCCTAGGGCATAAATAGGGCTCACGACCAGGGAACCATATATAGTCGAGTCAGTCTGGTGTTGACAGTGAGAGGAGAAGGATCTTCTTTGAAGTGTGCTGATTTTCACACAGATGATTGAAGTGTAAGAGATATTATGAACTATGGATTGTAAATGGAGGAAGCTGATTGGCCGAGAGGTTTTTGAAGCCGTGATGATATCGGGCTACATCATCACGGCTTCAGAAAACCTCCGGCCACCAGCCTCCTCACTCCCAGTGTAATGCTCTCCATGTCCCGAAGTCGTCAAACCTCAATTGGCTGCTATTAAAAAGAAAATGAAATCCTCACAACTCCCCAGTACATGTAGCCCCACTCTAAAGAGAAAAATCATCTTTCACCTGCTTCCTTTCAGAGCACCAACTACTGCAGCACTCCTGACATCGGTGTTTCGCTCCATAAAAACGCATTTCCCCACCACAACATGCTGCCTCTCGCCAAACAGCAGTTAACAGAAATCTGCAACCTGCTCCTCGAGAATCTTCAAGATCACAAATATAAACCACGATGGCTTACCGTCTCTCTTGGATTAAATCTGACTAACACAGACATCAGGAGAAAAAAAATTCTGTCACCTTGAGCAGCCGTGGTCTGTGTCGGTGGGCAGTCTCCCAATAAAACAATCGTAGTACAGTTCAGTGGCAGTTTAAAAACAAAAATGGAGAACACAGCATACACTAACGAGCAAACCCCCAGAGGCATACTATTTTGTTTTTCTTTTAGGCTGCATGTAGGAGAGAGAGGCAGCAGAACACCTAGGAAGACATCCCTACACTACCTACTACCAGCTCCTACAATAGCACCACCTGCTGTCCGCAGCCTTAATAGAACTATTTTGTTAAACAGTACTCCTACACTACTCCTTAGAAAGCTTTTTTTATATTATTTTATTTTTTTTGCCAGTTTATTATTTACACCAATTTTGTAATCCAGTTCATAATAGCAATAATGCACTCCAGGGTGTGGTATATCATGAGATATCATCACTTATCGGGCGGTTGGACGCACTCAGCCTATGGCCTCATGCCCAACCACCCGAGGTGTGATGATATCTCATGATATACCACACCCTGTTGTGCATTATTGCTTAATTATACCAGGTACATAAGTGAACAGCCAATATAATCGTCAGACTGGCAGTTTACCATGGTGTAAATCCTCTGATAATCAATGGCTGTTGATGAGCAAACAATCCTACTACTAATCCAAATCATCTGCAGCACAGGAATAAATACAATAAAAAATAAAAAAAAAACAAAGCAACCTCTTTAATATTTGTATTTTATTATAGTAAAAAAAATGAACCTTGGTATAATTCCAATAAGCCACTCGGAGGCTGTGGGTTATCAGGAGATTTACCATGGCTGGCGAGGATTTACCCACTTTGCTGCACCTCATGGGCAGAAACCACTCCAGCCATGGTAAATCCCCCACTAAATGTGTGTAATACACTGGGCTATCTCGCTGAAACGAGCCACTTCCTCTGCTGGGAAAAATTGAGTCTGGAAGTTATTTTGTTATGCAGGACTAACATTTTTTTTGTTTCTTCTATGATTTCTGGATATATTTATTGATTTTTCTACAAAATAAATTGACAAATGCATACATGCGTTTTTTTATGCACTTGCTCCCTGCTTGGTTGTGTCAGTTATTTATCCCACATGTTCACACAAGCACTTATGATTGTACTATTGAATGCAAAGTAAAGTGTTTTATGCAAATTAATGTGTGGGAGCACTGGTTGGTGCAGTGGGTAGGTACAGCATCCCAGGAAGTTGTACTAGTTTGTCATCAGACCCACTTAAAAGTTACACTGGGTGGAGGCACTGTGCAAATAGTTCTACTGTTGGTACTGAGCCCCTTTTTGTCAGGCAAACCAGAACCCAGACCGCTCATCCTGCATTGTGATCAGCAGGCAGGGGTAGTAGCCCGTTGGGACACTTTGTACAAGTTACATAACAACAGGCAAGTAATCTTCTAATTAACCAAAGGGAAAAGAAAAAGTACCTCAGTTATAAAAGGTAATGGTTGACTGATTTTTAAAAACTGATATTTCTTATAGGCAGTACACTCTGCCACAGTAGACTCATATGGGCAGTGGCCAAGGTACAGTAAAGGTTCCCCATGGGTGTCAAGAATGTTTGCTGTTTTTTCCCCCTACAGAATAAGGTACAGCCAGGGGTTACATTACTGTATGTTGATCATCATCATCTAGTGGTGTGATGTGGCACAAGTCAGGCACGATGGGGAGTGATTAACATATAACAAATGTCACACTTGGGTGTCAAGAGTGTTTTTAATACCTATGGCTGTAATGTAGCACTCAACTTCACCCTGAAATATTACAGGGAGTGATCGACAATATGAAAAAAAAACAACAACAGACAGCCAAAAATGAGATTACTTAAAGCCCAGCTGTTACAATATTTCATGTTCATAATCAGCTAAGGGTGTAATCACTATGTACCACGTTACACCCCTAGCTGGTGATTAGCACCCCCTCTGCAGGCCTTAAACTGCTTTCTCACCTAGGGTCAATTCTCAACCTAGGCCCTGAAGATACCATCATCCTTGGTGATTTGAATTTAAACTGGCTGTCTAATGTATCTGCACCTTTGATAACCTTTTGTGACACCTATGGATTCACACAGCTAATTAAAGACCCAACTAGGATCAACCAAAGAAATTCCAGCAACAGCTCACTCCTGGATATTATGTTGGTAAACAAGCCTCACTTATATTCACATGCAGGAGTACTGCCGAGTGATGTGAGTGACCATTACCCTATAGCTGGCATAAGATCCACACTCAAACCACCAAATCCTGCAGAATTTGTCCTCAAAAGGTCAAAAAAGAATTTCAATATCTCAGGTTACCTCCATGACCTGAGTAATACAATATATTGGCAAGATTTCTATCTTACAACCTCTGTTGAAACAGCTCTCCAGACTTTAAAGGATATTATCACTAATGCTCTCAATATTCATGCACCTATCACCAGTATCAGAACTAAGGTAAAATCCTGCCCTTGGTTCACCTCTGAGCTTAAAGCAGCCTTGAGAACCAGAGACAAACTGTGGAAAGCATAAGAAAAACAAAGGACACCAGAGATTGGCTAAATTTCAGAAAAGCAAGGAATTCATGTACAAAAAAATAAGAACTGCCAAAACTGCCTATTATACAGCTGAATTGGATGCCTCCTACAATAACCCATCCAGACTCTGAGGTACAATAAAAGGACTTCTGGGCCAAAATTCTACCCTGCCTTAACCTCCAAACTGCTACTAAATGATACAGAAATTACAGGTAAACAAGAAATCTTAAATACCTTCAATGTTCACTTCACACAGCTGGCCTAGCATTTGACTCATCACCTGCAAATATCCTGAGATCTTCCTTGAACCTGCAAACTACTGTGGGACAAATGGCCACTTCAACTTTTTCCTTCATCCCAATATCCGTGAAAGAAGTGGAAGATCTCCTCTCTAATTTAGACACTACTAAGAGTGCAGGTGCAGACTCCTGGATCCCTATTTCCTGAAAATTGCTTCCATGTCTTATCTGCCCCTCACTCATCTCTTCAATCTTTCCTAACTACTGGATCCATTCCTCTACTTGGAAAACAGCTCAAGTAGTTCCATTACTCAAATCTGGTGATACTAGGGATCTCAACAATTACAGGCCTATCTCCATCCTACCAGTACTATCTAAGATGCTGAAAAACTAGTAAACTCTCAATTAAGGGACTATCTGGATAACAACAACCTTCTAAATTCTGCACAATCTGGATTTAGATCAAAGCATAACACCATTACTGCCTTAGCCAAGGTAACCAACGATTGGCAGACTGCCTTGGATAAGAAAAATTGTACCTGTGCTGTGTTCCTGGATTTGAGTAAAGCCTTTGACACACTGGATCATGACTTATTAATCACCTCCCTTAACTCACTAGGCCTGGATTCCCTATCACTCCAGCTGGTTTAAGGATTACCTTTCAGATAGGTCACAACTGATTAAAATGGAAATTACCTATCCACCTCAAAACCACTGCTAAGGGTGTACCACAAGGCTCTATTCTTGGCCCTATCCTCTTTGCCATTTATATAAACAATATTGATGCCAACCTCACTCAATCTAACATTCATCTGTTTGCTGATGATACTGTATTATATGTCAGCAATCCTCACCTTCTAAAGCCTGTGAACTGTTACAATCCGAATTCTCCATTCTGCAGCACAATCTACTTGACAAAAAACTACTTCTAAATGCCAAAAAAACAAAAGCTATGTTCTTTGCCACAAAGAGTTGCTCTACCACTACCCCAGCATCCACCACCCTACAATTATCCACCTTACTTGGAGAGAAACTGGAATTTGTTGATAACTTCAAATACCTTGGAGTCTGGATAGATAACAGGCTTGACTATTCTGTCCATATTGAAGAGCTACTTAAAAGCTAAGACAGAGGCTTGGACTATTTTTAGAATAAAACATTACCTAAACAGTGATTCCAAAAAAGGTTAATTCAGGCCTCATTCCTATCCCTCATTGATTATGCTGATTTTCTCTACTGCCATTGTTCCGTCATCTCTTACATAAACTGGACACCCTGTATCACAGGTCCATAAGATTTATTACTGACCTTCCCTCCAGCACCCATCATTGCTCCTTATATGTCAGTCAACTGGACATCATTACAACACAGAAGAAATAGGAATGCTGCTATCTGGATATTCAAAGCGTTAACAGGCAAACTACCTACCTATATCACTGATTGCTTTACCCAAATTACAACTAGGCCATACACCTAAGGATCAGTAACTCATCATATTAAAGGTCCCCAATGCCTGCACCCGGTTTGGGAGGGCTGCTTTCAGCTATACCTTAGCAGTTGCATGGAACTCTCTCCAAAATCCATGAAGCTAGATAGCCTACTACCTCTGGCATCTTTCAAAAGATTGTTCTCGCCCTTTTCCAGAGCTCTGCAATTGCTTTTATAAAGCCTAATCCCCTACCCTACCCTACCTGACCCACCTTCCTTTTCCGTCCATTATATTAATTCAATTTCTATCTTCCAAATCACCTATTATATTCTCATAAAAACTAGTTAGACCCTATAATTTATATTTTATGCCTGCTATACCCTTTGTCCCCTTTTTTCTTACAGGCTAAATGGTTCTACTGTTCCTTGTATATATGTAAATTGTTGTATATAATCATTTCATGTCATTGTATTGCTGTTTATGCTATTCTTGTCTATGTAATAATACTTGTATCCTCATTTGTATGACCACTCAGGTCCATCTTGTAAATGAGCTTTGCTCAATGATGTTCGGCTGAATAAATAAAGATTTTGATTGATTGATTGATTGATTGATAGCATACAGGTAATGTAATCCCATTTTACCATGTTGACGCCTAGGGATTGCAATATTAGTGTGAGGTATTACGGCAATTGACTTCACCGTGTGTGTGTGTGATGGGGTGGGGGCTGGGGAAGTGTGGGATAGAATGCTATTATACGAATCCCTAATTGCATCATTTAAGCAATAAGTTATGGCATTACATTGTTACATTGCCATAATACACAATAAATGTCACTACCACCACCCCCAGCCCACACCCCCCACCAACTCCACACTTGTACAGTATGATGGATATGTGCTTCACTCCTGCTTGTGCCCCCCACCACATTGACACGCACACACACACACGCACATACACATACACACAAACCATCATCATTTTAAGAGAGACATCACTCTCTAGGAATTATTTAGTGAACTGCAAATTACCTGGTAAGAGGTAGTCAGTTCATGTGCAGAAGGTATGCCAGGTGTATGTTTAGGTACATGAAAGGAATAAACAAGATAGGCACAGAGGGGCTTTTCAAGTTAAGGGGGAGATGGACACCCGAGGACATGATCTGAGATTGGAAGGGGGAAGGTTCAGGAGGGAAATGAAAAGACACTTTTTCATGGAGAGGGTGGTGTCCGGGTGGAACGCATTGTCTGAGGAAGTTGTATCTTGTACAACAGACTGCTTTAAAAGGGGATGGGACAGGGTTAGGGAAAGGGTCAAGGAAGGAGGGGAGGGAGGGAGGGCAGCTGCAGTATAGGGGCTGCTAGCTGCACAGACAAGCAGACCCGATAGACCACAAGGCCTTTATCTGCTGGCAATTTCGTATGTTCGTATGTTCATAAAGCAGCTCTTTTTCAGCGGCTCAGCTCCTTGCAGTGCTGGAGTTTTGAATACTGTCACTGTTATGATATGACAGTTCTTCATCTGTGCCAGTCACTCCCTCTGCAGAGCCCTCTATGCCAGCTGGACAGGACTGATTTTCCTGTTGTGGCTGATCTGCTGGTCTGTCATCAGTTTCCATGGACTGACAACTTTCTCTTATGTCTGGTGTGGCCTCTTCCACAGAAGTTTGCAGCTCCGTAATGCCATCATTGTCATGTTTAAAAAAAAATTCAGAAACAGCTGAGAGACCTGAACTGCTGTTCCCACCTGCCAGTGTCAGGAACAACTGCGCCAGGTTGTCAGTAAATCTAAAACTGACAGGATGGAGCACAGATATTTCTTCTTCAGTAAGTGATGGCTCTATGAGTGCTGCAGACCTGCCATTTGTTTTTTTTAATCTTCCCTCATCTTTCTGTTCAGGCACTGTTACCACTTGCTTTGGTGGTACCGCCAATTCATTTAATAAACACAGTTTGCATGAAGATGATCGTGACAGGGACTGCAATTGCAGCCACACATAACTGCCATGGAATACTGCTGAGCAGTCAAACCTGTTTATTGTAGCATTCCATGATGAACTACATACAGAGGTCATGCTAAATGTGAACAGGCTGTACATGGCTATTAATTAAAGAGTAACGTAACTATGCTGAGCCAGTACTAGCCAATCACACTGCAGCATTTAAAAGCCCATTATTATAACATAATGTGATATAATGCATCCCTGGATACAGTGGACTCCTGTGGAAAAAAAAGAATGTGTGTGTGTGTGTGTGTGTGTGTGTGTGTGTGTGTGTAGAGCACTAAGCAAATATGTATACTATGCAACCATGCTGTATTGCCCCCACCTCCATTATGAGCCAAGGGGTGCGGGGGTTGATTTAATTTTAGTTGGACATTTTTCTGCCCCTGTCTTATCCATTTTTGACCCTAGGGATGCAGGGCTGTTTTCATTTAATTTGATCTGTTGTTGCTCCCCCTTATGTTAATTCAGTTCTGATGTTTTTATTGCAAAGCTAGCTGTGCAATATAATTTACAACTGCATCCTGTACAGTTGAGAAAAATTACAGCAGGTAACCATGTTTTATTTAATTTATTTTTTTATTTTATTGAAATCTAGGATTACAAATACCTTTGAGCAGGAACTGCTTGTTTACAAAGGTTCCACGCCGAAGGAATGGGGGTATACATACATACAAAGGTCAATATAATAATACATAGTTACACAATAAAAAGAAGTAAGAGACCGAGGCTTAGGAAATTCCAATAATTCAAAATGTGCCAAATATTAGGTAGCATGACATACCAGCCAAGGGCAACCTTGGAAATAAGCACTGCAGGAGAGAGGGAAGGGGGTATGCAGGCAGGAAGGCCATTGTCGGACGGTAGAGGGTGAGGGTAAGAGCTCTAAAGGGAGGGAAGGGAGGATAAAAATCAGGAAATGCCCTGGGGGAAGGAGAGGGGCAAGGGGTAGGCAGGTAGAAGGGGGCAAGGCGGGGAGAGGTAGCTGTCAAGACTGAAGTGGAGGGTAGGGAGCGGTGGATCCCTGATTAGGCGAGGCAGTCTCAACGACTAGTTGAAATGAGATGAAGTCGGAGTTGTCTCTTAAAAGGGCCAAGAGCAGTAGCAGTAAGAGTTTCCTTGTTGAAAGTATTGTACCACTGTGGTGCTCTGCGGGCAAAGGCCCTCTGGCCCATGGTAGTCCGGCATCTGGGGACAAGGAAGGTTAGTTGTTGTGAACTTCTAGTTCGCTGGGTGCTGTGGTGGTCAGTGAGGAGCTTTTCAATGTCCGGGGGCATGACCCCCAAGGAGCACTTTTTTGGCTAAGAGGCAGGTTTGATACTGTATCCGGCTGATGAGAGGAAGCCATCCTGCCCGAGTGTACAGGTCACAAGTGTGTGTAAGCCAGACAGCCCCAGTTAGAGCCTGCATGTTTTGTTGAGTGCAACTGTAATTCTGCAGAGGGCAGAGGCAGAGCCATAAATTGCTAGCCCATAATCAATAATGGAGGTGATAGAGCTGTTGATAGCCAACCGGAGAGTGTCAGGAGTCATGCAGTGTTTGTGCCTGTAGAGCAGGCCTATAGGGATGTTGGTGGCTTTGGCGACAGAATCTATGTGCCAATGGTAGGAGAGTGAGCTGTCCAATATGACACCTAGGTATTTAAAATCAGGAACGTGTTCAAGTAAGGTCCCTGTTTGGTTTAGGATGGTGAGGTCACGGGATTTGTACTTACTCCTGTTGTTGTAGAAGGTCATAACCTTTATTTTGCTGTAGTTCATGACCAGTTTGTGTGACTTGAACCATTCTTCAATGCGCATGAATTCAAGCTGTAATTGTTTCTTGAGGAGCTCTGCATTTTGGTGGTTGGTGAACATGACTGCATCGTCGGCGTAGAGCAGTAATGTCTGGTGGCTGACACTGGGAAGGTCGTTGAGGAAGAGGCTGAAGAGTAGTGGCCCCAGGATGGACCCCTGTGGGACCCCTGAAAGGACTGGCTTTTCTTCCGAGGTGACATCGGCAATCCTGACCCGCTGTACCCTCTCCCCAAGGTAGCTTGAAAACCAGAGCAGTGCTTCATTGGAGGGCCCAATATTTGATAATTGCTTGAGTAGGAGTGGGTGGTTCACTGTATCAAAGGCTTTCGTAAGGTCGATGAATACTGCCCCTACACAGTTTCCTTGATTGAGTGTGGTATGGATGAAGCCCGTGAATTCTAATAGTGCAGTGGTGGTACTGTGCCCTTTTCAGAAACCATGTTGCTCAGGACACTGGATGTCGTATTTTTCCAGGTACCTGACTAGTTGGTCTGAGGCAATGCGCTCCAGGGTCTTAGACAATGGAGGGCGGATGGAGATAGGTCTGTAGTTGGAGTGCAGTGATTTGTCTCCACTTTTGTGTACCGGTGTGATGGTTGCCTGTTTCCAGTGAGATGGGAACTGGGATATCCTTAGTGATAGGTTGAGGACCTTTGTCAGGGGTTCAAGGACTTCTTCAAGGACAAGTGCTAACAACTTCAGGTCAAGGGAGTCACCGCTGTAGCCTGCGTTGTGAATGACCTTCCGAATATAGGTTCTGGCTTCATGCACTGGGATCTCCTTGAAGTAGAATTGTGGGGCAGGGTGTAGGAGAGGAGTAGTTGCAGGAGGGTTACTATCAGAGGGGCCATCAAAGAAATTAGAAGGGAGGACACTATGCAAGTTGGAGAACGCATTGTTAAAGGTGTTGGTGATTGTGTACAGGTCAGATGTTGGTGTTCCATTTATGTTAAGCATGGTGGGTGGTGACTTAGGGTCCTTGCCTGTAAGGTCTTTCAAGTTACTCCAAAATTTGTTTCCATCACCCCAGGATTTGGAGAGAGCTTACTTGAAGTATTTGCTTTTGGTGCTACTAACTGCCCGTGTGCATTCATTTCTGGCAGCTTTATATTTATGAACATCCCCAGGTTTGGATGTTGCATGAGCACAGTGCCAGAGATGATCCCAATGTTTGAGTAAAGTGATTAGATCGGGGGTTATCCACGGGTTAGCTCTGCCCCTGACCTTCAGCTTTCTAAGAGGTGCAAAGATATTGCAGGCCACAGTGAAGTGGCTGATGAAAAGGTCTAAGGCTTGGTTTACATCAGTGGCAGAGTCGATCGGTGTCCAGTCCAGGTGGCTTAGGTGTGTCTTTAGTAGCTCAAGGTACTCCTGCTTTAACACTCTGGTGTGGATTATTTTAGGAGGGGGCTTAATGAATTTGTTTGTCCAGGTACATGTGACCGGTGAGTGGTCACTGATCCCATCAGGGAGCACTGAGACTTTTGAGATTCGTTCAGGGTGATTAGTAAGGATCCAGTCCAGAAGTGTGTGTGACCCTCTCCTGTAGTTGCATCTGGTGGGGGTGGTAACAAGCTGAGTGAGGTTCTGTGACGTGACAGCATCCTTGTAGTTTCTGGCCTCCAGCGATAGCCAATTTATGTTGAAGTTGCCTAGTACTATGAGTTCAGAGTTATGGTGTAATCCTTGTAGGCTTTCTGGTTTGGATCCCGGCTGTGGAGAGGTTGTCCCGACCCGAAGGTCATGAGGGCTGCTGTGCCTGCCCTCCCCCACCACCAGAGCGAGCCCCGCAAGGTAAATGCCGACTCCTGACTGCGCCAGAAAATAGGCCTTGCACGCTAAGATAAGAAAGTCGGACTTTAAACAAATTGTTAAAACAATTTAGTTACCCTGCAGCTAGCATGAGCGCCTTTCTCCAGGTGGGCTACGTACTGTTTGGCCTTGCACAGTGCCTTGCGGGGTGCGCCGCTGCCCAGGAGCTGCTAGACGGTTTTGAACTTAATGACATCTTGTGCAAGCCACTGCCGGCGTAGATGTTCTGATAGGTTTTCTACCTCATTTTATCTACGTTTCTCCTGAAATTGTTCCTAGACTTTGTGGTACCTTAAGTGAATGTCGATACCTTAAGTGAATGTTGCATAAGTTGTCTCTGAAGCTCGTCTCTCTAATGCTACCATTTTACCTGCTATACTCAGAGCTCTGTTTGCTGTTACCTTTAAGGAAGGGCACTGTGTGAGTACTAGTTGGGGGGAAGGTGGACATATTCTTATTCCACGGCTAACTGGGGGCTGGTAACATCATTTTAGACCCTCTCTAGGGTGGTAATAGGTCTCGTTACTGTCTTACCTGTTAAGAAGGGGTGCTGGGGGAATTTTGTCACTGAAGCAAAGTGCTGTCTAATTTTCTGTACTATTGTAATTGTGATGCCTGGGTTACTGGACTTTTTCAGTGCCTCTCTGACCCCTCTTTGTCCCACATAAGCTCCCCTCCTCCACCCTCACTCGTGTCCTATCTCGTCCCTCCTGCTCAGCATATAAAGCTCACCTCCACTCTTTGCTTCCACAGGTTCAGATCCTGGCTGCGGAGAGGTTGTCCCGACCCGGAGGTCGTGAGGGCTGTTGTGCCTGCCTTCCCCCACCCCCAGAGCGTGCCTCGCAAAGTAAACGCCGACTCTTGACTGTGCCAGACAATAGGCCTTGCACGCTAAGATAACAAAGTTGGACTTTAAACAAATTGTTAAAACAATTTAGTTACCCTGCAGCTAGCGTGAGCGCCTTTCTCCAGGTGGGCTACATACTGTTTGGCCTTGCACAGTGCCTCACAGGGTGTACCGCTGCCCAGGAGCTGCTAGATGGTTTTGGCCCCACCGGCTGCCCTACCACCCCCACCACCACCCATAGTCGTCTCCGAGCTTTATACACGTAGTCACGTGTGCTGAAAAAAATCAGCCCACTTTGCCATTTGCAGGCTATACTCTTTCGCCACTAGAGGCATCCCCTGTTCTAATCGCATGTCCTATGCTGACAGCCTGCATTTAAATTATTAGAGCTGCTTGATCTCTCCTAGAGTGCTGCCAAGCATATCCTAGCCTTGTCCGCCGGTTTCCTCCTCTTCTGACTACCATTTCCCTGGGTCCTACCTGGGGGGAGGGTCTACACTATTCAAACCCTGTCCTGTCACTAAGGGTGCTCCCAAGGTGCTCAGCTTTACACTCCTACCAGTCAACTGCTTGGGCCATGGCCCCACTTGTGTAGGCTGGGTGCTTAGCCAGCTGCCTAGGACCCTTGACAACCCTGTACTCCCTCAAACCCCCCTCAGCCTGGCTATCCACCAAAGGCTTAAAAATAGCGCACCTTAATATCCACAGTATCCTCCAAAACCTGGCTGTACTAATGGCCTGGGTGGCCCACTACAAGCCTGACATTCTGGGCATCACGGAAACATGGCTGAAGCCTCGCATCCCTGACTCCGTGTGTGCCATCCCGGGCTACAGCCTTATCCGGCAGGACAGGTCAGGCAGTAAGCATGGGGGAGGTGTGCTCCTTTACTACAGGGTACACCTCAACATGTCATCTGTTTCCCAGTCACCCCCTGTAACCCCTGCCTGTGAATTCCTTCACTCCCTGCTCCTGCTGGGGAACACAAAAAAGGTGCATTTTGTCTGTGCCTACAACCCTCCGAAGGGTGGTGTCCAAGGGCTCTCCTCTCTACTAGACCTCCTTAAAGAAAGGGTTGGCTCAAACGAGCTTCTAATCCTGGGGGACCTCAACCACAACTGGCTGGGGCCTAATACCAAACTATATAAGCCTATTCTCTCAGGCTTTGCCCTCAGCCAGACCATCTCGGGACCAACTAGAATCTCCCCCCATGTGGACAAAGGGTCACTGCTTGACTGGATACTGAGCAACAGACTGGACAGAATTGTCCAGTCGGGAACTCTCCCGGATGCCATCTCTGATCACTCCCCAACCTACTGCATTTGCGGCAGCTCCGCACCAAGAGTCCCCAGAAGAGTGATCATGATGAGGGGCTGTCCAAGCTCATCCTCAATGACTTCCTTGAGGATCTATGAAGTGTTGACTGGTCTAGGGTCACGGCCACCAGTGACCCTGTAGCAGCCCTTGATCTTTTCCTTGCAGGGTTTGTCCCCATGCAAAACAGACATGCACCCCTCACTAAAAGGAGGGTGAGGGGGACAGTCACAAAGTGGCTCCATGGAGGACTATTCTCCCTAATGAAGCTGAGAGACAAATGCTGGGCGAAACACAAGATCTCCGGCAACAATAACGACCTTCTTGAATATCGGTGGCTCAGAAACTCTTGCAAGAGAGCCATACGCTCTGCCAAGAGTGAGTATTGCTAATCGGCCCTGCTAGATTCGGCAAAAAACCCACGGCGCTTTTGGCAAAACATCAAAAACCTGGTCGGGGGGTCCGCCAAGGAAATGATCGCCGATATGAACATCAGTGGGACCAACTGCAATAACCCCCTTACTATTGCCTCTGCATTTAACTGCATGTTTTCAGACCTGCCTGCTCCTCCTTCTGCCAAACTCCCTGCCCCAAAACCCCCGGATGGGCACCCCCAACCCCGACCGCCTTTCTATCTCAAATGGATCTCAGTTGGAGAGACCCGAGAACTCCTTGCTGGTCTCTCCCACCACATGGGGGCAGATCACGACAGTCTTGAACCAAAGCTACTTAGCTTGGGGGCTCCCCTCCTCACCTGGGCGATTGCATATATATTCAACTCCTCTCTTACCTCGGGTATCATACCAGACATTTGGAAGGTGGCTAAGGTTGTCCCTGTTTTCAAACAAGGCGACCCCAAAGACATGAAAAACTATCACCCCATCGCCATACTCTCGGCCCTCAGTAAGCTCCTCGAAAAGGCTGTTGCCTCACAACTCTCCCACTACCTACAGAGATATGAAGTTCTCTCCACTGCTCAACATGGCTTCAGGAGGGGGCATAGTACATCGACCACGCTTGCCGTGGTTACCTCAGAGATCAGGTCTGAGACTGACTGAGGCAACCTGACCAGAGCCATCTTCGTTGACCTTTCAAAGACCTTCGACAGGGTTGACCATTCCCTCCTCCATTCCACCCTCCACTCTCTCGGATTCTCCCCTTGTGCCCTCACCTGGTTCTCCAACTATCTTGGGGGACGGCAGCAATTCACGTGCTTTAACTACGCCCTCTCTGCTCTCTCCCCTATTAACTGCGGGGTCCCCCAGGGATCTGTTCTTGGACTGATCCTGTTTTCCCTCTACATAAACGAACTACCCTTAGTTCCTACCCATGGGCACCCTACTCTATATGTGGATGACCTCATCGTACTGTTCAGTTCCCAGGATCCTACTACCATCAACTCCAGACTTAACTCAGACTTCGATCGTATCCAGAACTGGCTTGAGAGATGCAAGCTCACCATAAACCTGGAAAAGATCCAGGCCATGCTTTTTGGTTCTGTGGCCAAAATCACTTCCCACACTGCTCCCCTAGCTATCCACGGTGCAAATGGCACCCTCCTGCCAGTCGTTGACTCCATCAAGTACCTAGGAGTAACCCTGGATCCGCAACTGGATCTCACCACACATCTTTGGAATATCTGCAAAATCACGAACGGCAAGCTTGGACTTGCCTACAGAGCCAAAGACTGCCTCACCCCCGCTGCACGGCTTGCTATAGCTCGGGGTATACTCCTTCCCACACTTTGCTATGGGCTTGTAGCCTTTGCACCAGCCCCGATTTCTAGCCTAGCAAAATAGGACACTGCCTATAACAACGTATGTCACTTCGTACTCTCTGCCCCATGCCTTATGCATCGTTGTGAGCTCTACTCTCAGCTGGAGTGGCTTCCCCTTGATAAACACCGTGCCTTTGTCCTTGGCAACTTCGTGGATAACATAGTCAGAATGAATACTCCTTCCGCGCTTGCCCTTCCCCTCCATCATGGAACCCTGCCTACCACTTGAGATCAAGTGCTGCTCCAGCTCTGCCTGGTCCCTAAGACCCGCACCCTCACAGGTGACAGGGCATTCTCCGTCCATGCGCCGAGACTGTGGAACTCCCTACCTGCCCTAGTTTGTGCCTCTCCCTCCCATCCCTGCTTCAAAGCCTCCCTATGGACCTTCCTCAAAGCCGCCTCTACCTGTCGGTGTGCTATATAGGCACTGAGTAGTCCCTTCCCTCACCCCTGACCCCGACTTACTAATTGGGAGATCGTGAGATGGCTCTCTGACCACTGGCAATTTCTGCCGAGAACCAGCATTAGGCACTTTCCACCCCTCGGTTTGGAGAGGCGATTCCTGCCATATCGGCATTCGTTTCTAGATATACTAATTCGATGAACACTGTAGTTCAGGTTAGGCTCTTATGGCATGCTAATATACACACCGTACTTATACTTTTTTTGACGTATGCTCTGCCTCGATGTTACCTGTTGAAATTCTACCTCTCTATTGCTATTATGTATCTTGTTGACACATTGTCAACTCTCTGAGATGATGTACCTGTTTATATTTTACCCCTCACTGCCACTATGTATTCCTGCTGACATACTGCCTACTGTACCTATGTATAGCCACTGTACTATTTGCTGTTCCTCCCACCTGACTGTGGACCAGCATGTTACCCTGACTCTGTATTTTATATTCTGTATTTTGTACTATGTGTCTTATGTACTGTAACCTCCTGGGTGGCTCCTGAAAATAGGCACATGTTGTCTAGTGTGCTTACCTGGTTAACAAAAACAAACAAACAAATAAATAAATAAATATGCTCATAAATCCATTGGGCTGATCTTTAGGGGGTAGGTACACAGAGGCAATGGTGAGCTCCTTGTTGTGCACCCCAAGTAAAATTTTAATAGTGAGAACCCACGAGGGTGATTTAGGGTTTGAGAACGGGAAGACTTGACCCAGATAGGAATTCCTCAGGTAGATGGCACAGCCCCCACCTTGTTTGGAAACCCTGTCCTGCCTGAATATAGAGTATCCAGGGTTGGTGACTGCAGCATCTGGTATCTTGGGGTTAAGCCATGTTTCGACAACAGAGAGTACATCAGGGATATGTTGCTGGACCCAGGTTTGCAAGATGTCAAGTTTGTTAAGGAGGCTGCAGACATTGATTGAGGCTAATGTGATGGACCCTTCCCACCTTTTTGTGGCATGCGGTGCTAGGCCAGTATGCCCTGGGTTAGGATGAACATTTCCAGATATCAGAAGTAGCATAAGTAGTATCCTAAGAAGGTACACTTTAATCATTTTGCAGACTAGTTTTGTTGTAGGGCATCTAGTCCTTTTGGCCTTGCTGGTCTGCGTTTGCCTCATGATATTGCAGAGCACAATATATAAAGCCATGTTCTCAGGGGTGCCACGTGATTGATGAAAAGTAATCAAATCCACAGGTAATGGTGAACTACCGAGGACCAGAAAACTGTTATTGTAGCTCAAAGACCCAGAATGTGATAAATTCCTGAAGGGGTTAAATTCCTGAATGTGATGAACATTGGCCTGGGGCGTATGCAGGATGTAAAAATCCTTTGTTAGTATCTCCCCTTTGTTCTCCAAAATGGTTGTGAATAGACCTCAAAGACAAGTACACATCCTTTAAGAACAAGTCAGACGGAAATGTGGATTCAGTGCAGCACTCCACAACTCAGTGCTTGTATAACAGATTTACTGACCTTACTTTTGGCTTTGATGGCTTCCAGAAAAGTTGATTTATGATGAGAATGCCAATACCTGGTGGTGATGTTTTGCAGTTTCTTAGTCCAGAAAATGTTTATAGATGTTATGTCCAAGAATGGTCCAGTTCCTCCAAGCAGAAACACATGAAAATCCACAAAAACTAAACCACTGACAGAGACAAACACAAACAGTCAGCCACACAGGCTCTAGTCTGAGGTTTACACCCATGTAAAGGCATGAATAGGATAACAATAAAACACATGGGTTGCCATGATAAGGTATTCATTTGAAACATTCATAAAGATTAAACACACATCTGCAGCCACAAGTTGGTAAGTATGTCTTAAATCTGTGGCTGAAGAGGTGCAGGCCCCTCAGAGGCCTACCTTTCTGCAGAAAGTACTGTTGCAATTTTGGTGTCATGGGTTTAGTGCCTCCTGCGCTTCTGGCAACCAGAGGTCGTGTGAATTTTGTGCACTTACAGCTGCAAAAGTACAGGCCCCTGCAGATAGAAGTGTGTGTTTGTCTTACAGTGTATATGAGTACCTGTGGCTACAGAAGAGCTGGCCCCATAGGGGCCTGCACTTCTGCAGATAAAAGATCTCTTGTAATTTGGTATTGTGGATTTGTGTCTGTGGCTGCAGGGACCTGTGCTTCTGTACACAGAAGTGGTGTTGCGATTTCAATATTGTGGATTTCTTTCTGCAGCCAGAAGTGAGTGTGTATGTGTTTGCAGTTTGCATAGTGCAGATACAAATCCATGAAGATCACACATCAGTGCTATTGCATTTGTGTCATTTGAAAACAGTTGTACGTTGTTTGTCTTACCTGATGATGACTGTCTGTGGTGTTTGTGTGGTCTTGTCCTTTTATAGCTTGAGGTGGGGGGGAGTTAGGGTTATGTTTCCCTACTTTTGTGGCATTACTTGAACCCTAACTGGTGCACTAATGCATTTTTTGTGATGTCTAACAATGCTGTCTCCTGATTGGACAAAACACACCACATGACTGCATTATCCCACCACAACTGCACACCTGCACATCTTTCTATTTTTCAGTCCCCCTTTAGTACAATTTTGATAATTTTATAAGACAGATAATCCACTGCAGGGTGTGCACTTGTGCTCTGATATATGCATGCCTTGGTGTGAGTTATGAAGCATGGGGCCTATGGTTTTATGAACTGATTAGTCCCCTTGATGTCTGTTTTTCCTTGTATACCACACTTAACCATCATGTTATAGATACACACACACATATACACACACGCACGCACACATACAAGATAAGAAAGCTAAGTCCCAAAGGGTTCATTTCCAGCTGCGACCGGGGGGGGGGTATCAGGAAGAATAATACATGGCCCTTCGGGGATTATGAACAAGACGGTGGCTATGATGAGCTGACCATCGTTAGTTGGGGGGAACGATTACATATTCAGAACATTTAAGTATTATAAGGTCTTATATTTATTTGGCAGTCATTGCTGCCTGCCTGGCAGTTGTTTGTTTAGGCAGTGTTATAGTTAGGTGGGGAAGCGATAGTGAGGGAGTTGAAGTGAGGTAGTGCTAGGAGACATGCTTTTTTTATTTTTAAGATAAAAGTTGTCCCAGTGCACTATATTCAGTTAAATATTACATCTGTTTGCTTACTTACCTTTGCGGTGTCTCGGCTACTGGCATCTGTGTGGACTGTTTTGAAGAATGGTGATAGGAGCTTTGTGTGGGGGCCTGGAACTGATCAGATCCCCGGAAGCTTTGGTGTAGGGCGTTGGAATGACTTCTTGAATGATCTGATGAATCTGGCTGTTCCTATAGACCGGTGATTGAGCCAGCGGAAGAACTGACTGTACTGTGGTAATTCTGCCTGCATTTGTTCTGCTGGGGTTTCTCGAGGACCTGGTGGGAAACCTGCATATAGTGCAGTGCTCAAATTATGATGAAAAAAGTAGGGGGGCCTGACAGCCCATATTCAGAGGTGTGTGCAGAGTTACTGAATAGGGGTGCAAAAATCCTTACAAAGTTAGCGGGGTCTGGGGGCATGCTCCCCTCAGGAAAGTTTTTTAAAACATCACTGTAAACTGTGTATTTTCCTGCATTTTAGATCTAAGTAAGGTACATTAAAGCCCACCAGGATGAAACATTCTGCGATAAGGATGTTACTGTTTCCTGCAAAAATGTTTTAAAAATTAAACTGTTTATGAAATTGCATTCCTTGCTTCATTTGTACAGTGGATTGATTCTAACACCCCATTTCTCTATCACTCTGAGAAGCAGACCCCCAGATCACAGTTACCCCCTTTATTAATTACCCCTTTCTTCCACCAACACCAACACCCCCCCCCAGGATTTTTTTGCCAGCCCACTGCCTGCAAGTTTCACACCATGCCCTAATCCGAAGAAGTGGGCAAGCAAGCAAGGCAGCTTATACAAAGGATTATTATCATATGAGCTGCCATTTTGATCTGAGCACAAGAAAAAAAAGGGACACAGCAGCACAGCACTAGACCAGCAGGCAATGAAAACAAAGGGGGAGGTGGGGGAGGTCCACTACTGTTAAGGGACAACCAAAGGATGATTTGTGCATTATGATGATAGGCAGAGTATTAAAAAAGATTAAATTAAACTTGTGGATGAATCCTGCACCAGTTAAAAATGGGACTCCCCCCCCACCGCGTGCATGTGTAAACACATACACACACACACCACTCACTTTATTTCTTAAATAAGATTGCTATATATATTATGGTCTCTGATGTTCAATTAATTTTGGATGACTTATGTCAAAAACTTCAGTGGTCAAAATCTAAGAGTCATTCCAGTTTGGAGGAAGTCAAAATACTTCCCAGGTTACAACTTTGGAAGCCAATATAATGTTGTCAGAGACAGTTTTGTAGCATGCACATTATTACAGATAATGCCATGCCCCCCATTCATTCAGAAAAATATCACAACGTCGTTTGACTTCCATGCCTGCAAAATTCCAAGTCACCTACATTTTTCACTATTAGGAGTCAAATACATCCCCCTTAAATAATTAAATGAACCCCCTGGCTGATGGCATGCTGTCCCACCTTCTCAGGGGTCACTGCTCGCAGGTTCAGCAGACAGTGAGATTAACATGTGTCTTTCCTAACACATGCAATATTTCCTTCCAGGTCTCCCTATTTTCAGGAGACCCCTTATTTTGACCAACCCCCCACACATGTCTCACACAGTCACACCACAATCCAGAATATTCATAATTCATAGGCACTCCTCTTTTACTGGATCTAGCACTGAACATCTGTCTTGTTATACACATACAGGCTAGCTCTCCTTGATATACTGGTCAAAAATCTGAGAATGTTGTGGATATGCCTCGGCTGCACTATGCCAATCACTTGGATGCATTACTCCAGTAGCAGAAAGCAACATACTGTCTATTTTCTATAATATACATATTTATTTTATTTATTTAGTTTTTGTTGACCGAGTAAGTGCACTAGGCAGATTCTGCCTATTTTCAGGCACGACCCAGGGGAGGGGAAACAGATGAATGCCAACTGACCTTGAACCTGATTAAGCTGTTGGTGGTATTTTTAGTGAATGAGGGAAATTTGGCCAGGACACCGGGGAAATTCCCCTACTCTGCGGGGTCGCGCTGGTGGCAGAGTGAGCGCTGATTGCAGCACTGTGAGGCTGCGCAGTGTTCTCCTCCTTCACGATGGAGGAGGAGGGCTTAGTAGCAGCAGGCGTTGTAGAGCAGACGAGAGAGAGTTTGGATGGAGTGGAGGACGCGGTGCGTACAATACAACGTGAATCGGAGAACTATCAGGCTAAGTCAAAGTCTGATTTTGGGGTGACTGACCTGATTTGGTTGCAGACATCTTCTCCGTCTCCAATGGAGGAAGGGAATGAGACAGTGCAAGATTCGGTTGCCGAACGACCGACTAGGAGGACCGCTCTGCAGGAAATGACGGAGGGGAGCCTTTCGGGGGTGCACACGATGCAGGAAATGATGGCTACCGGAGACATGGAAGCAGGAGATTCTTCACCAAAGAGGGCCACGCAAGTCTTACGGGAACAGTTTGGACTCCAAAAGTGAAAATCGTCTTTTCCATCAATGGACTGGTCGTCGGAGGAGGCGTTACGGGATTCAGGCTGGAAAAAAACGGAAATCGGACAATGGATTCCTGATCCAGATTGGACTGATATATCACCAGTACACTCTACGCATGCCAACACTGCAGTAACCCTGAGCTCAGGTATGGACTTGGGAAGGGATAGTAATAATGCTGTGCAGCTTGCTAGTAAACGTCCTTTGGCCTCTTTGAAGCCAAGCTCGTTGGGGGGTAATGATACTACTGAATTTAGAGCAAATGTTGCAGAGGAGAAGTCTAATGCACAACAAAACAAAATGCCTATGTCTGAACTGTTTAAAAATCAGTTGGAGCAAGCTCCTAGAAGAAATGCTGTGCGCTTGCGTTATAGGGGTGGCCTACAAACTCATCCTGATAGGTATGTTGCAAATACGTTATTAAAAGGTTCGATGAATTTTTTCCCGATAGATATCTTCGCACTAATTCACATTTCAGGAGAAGACACTTTTGACATAAGTTTTAAGACAGCTAGGGGTATGGAGAGATTCTGGGATAAATATTCCACTTTGAAATCTTCTCCACTTAGGGTGCCCTTTTATGCTTTACCCCTTACAAAACCTATGATTCGTTATGTTACTGTAATGTTTCATAATGAAGGGGTTAATGTTGATAATATTTACCACTGGTTACAAAAGAAGTGTGAGATTTTGGGTCCCCCTGAAGCTATTTTGGACTTGGAAGCTATCTGGACTGGCAGCTGGAGATTTAAGGTAAAACTAACACAAGTAAATGGGGAGGTAGTTCATTTGCCTAATAGTTTTTTTTTAGGGAAGGATAGGGGAGTGTGCTTTTATAGTGGACAGCCCTGTGCGTGCTACAAATGTGGGGCTAAAACACATCTCAGTAGCACATGTGATCTTTTGAAATGTTCACTGTGTGGAGGTTTTGGGCACTCTATGGATAGGTGCCAAAACATTTTTCAATGTAACCTATGTGAAGAAAAAGGTCATGCCTTCCATCAATGTCCATGGGCCTCACATAATAAAGCAGGGGGGTGGGACCCAGAGGATTTGGTACATAAAGCACAAGTTAAAAAAGGGGAAGGGAATATATCATCAGTGATAGCCATGGAGGAAGGTATTCCACAACAATTACAGAAGCCTGAGGATAGGCATATCACCCCTGATGAAAAAGCAGGCCCTTCCAGTTCAGATACTACTATTCAGCCAGGGATTATTTTAGATAAGCCTGATTCTCCACAGGCATCTCCTTCTATGCCTCCCCCCTTTGAAATAGTTCAACCCCGACGGTTTACTAGAGCATCTAGTAAACCTTTATCTGTGACTCCGATTTTGGTCGACAATTTTTTTTCTCCTTTACAAAAAGAGGGGAGGGATTCAGATTTGGAGTCTGATACATCACATCTGTCGGAATTAATTTCAGAAGAGGAGGTTAGTAAAACGACTGAGCTTGCAAAGGAGAAGAAAGGGAAAAAGGGTAAGAAAAGGAAAGCTACTTTTTCTCAGAAAACTGGGTCCTAACCTTTTTCACCTAAAATCATGGCCTCTCTTAAAATAGCATCTCTTAATGTGTGCAGTATTAAGAATTTTAAGAAACGGTTATCTCTTCTAACTGCTCTTAGCACATTACAGGTGGATGTTATTTTTTTACAAGAAACCAGACTTTCCTCTCTGGCTGAGATTTCCCAAACACAAAAAAGGTGGATATGGAGACCGTCTTATTGGACGTTTGGAACAGACGTTGCAGACGGTATAGGAATTCTGTTTACCTCCACACATTTCAGGATTTCCAGATTAGCAGATATTTGTCCTGGGCGTGCTCTGCTTTTAGACTGTGCCTGTCAGGATTTTGAATTTAGGCTTATAAACATTTATGCCCCTCAGACAAAAGCTACGAGAATAAAATTATTGGAGGAAATTAAACCTTTTTTATATACCAGAAGACATGTGATTTGGGGAGGAGATTTTAACTCTGATATTGATGCTAAATTTAAAGGGGATTCTCAAATAAAAAAAAACTGTACTGCGATTCTCTTGCTTTACGTCAGATGGTCACTTCTGCAGACTTGACTGATGTCTATAGATCTTTACATGCTACAGGGGGTTCTTCCTATCATAGGAATGCCTTCTCTTCACGCATAGATTTCATTTTTGTTTCTAAATATTTGAAACCTTATTTTTCACAAGTTAAACCATCAGAATTTTCAGATCACCAAATTCTAATGGGGTTTTTAAATCTAGCAAGTATACCGCCAAAGATTCCAACAGCAGGCCCTAGGTGGCGTTTAAATGTTTCCCTTTTAGAAGATAATGATAGTGTTACTGATTTACAGACTTTACTTGCCGCAAGGAGCTCGGTTATTTGCCTTTATGATAATCCTTTTTCTTGGTGGTTTGATACTAAACAAGAGATTAAGTCCTTTTTGATAGCTAAAGGGAAAATCAAAGTGAATTCACAGTACCTCACATCTCTACAGTATAGGAATCAGCTTTACAAGCTGATGTCCTTTCCTCCCAAGGATAGGTTTCTTTTTCAGTCCCAGATTGCTGAAATTAAGAAACAAATGTTATTATACCAATATAAAAGAGCTAAATCCTTAGATATGGAGTTTCGGTATGGGGTGCAATCACACCCAGCTCCGGATCCCTATGCAGCTTGTAAACAGCGCTTGGATAAGACATTAATGAAAAGTTTATTATCCTCAGATGGAACTACAGTTACTTCAGATATGGATATGATGAAAGTAGTGCATTCCTTTCTTTTAGATTCCTTTGAGGGAAGGATTGATAAACAGGACAGTTTACCAACTGAATTTTTGTCTGGTTTGCCTATAATGGATATTTCCTATCAAACCTCTTTACTACAGCCTATTTCCTCTTTAGAAGTGGAAAATGTGATAAAATCACTTAAAATAAAAACATCACCGGGCCTAGATGGCATCCCGAATGAATTTTATAAAAAATTTTCTTCGGTGATGTGTCTTTTTCTCCCAATGGTTTTCAATTATATGTTGACCTCGGGTTCCAGTTTTCCAAATTTTAATATTTCCCTCTTAAAGTTTCTATATAAAAAAGGGGATCCTAGGTTACTATCAAATTGGAGGCCCATTAGTCTACTTAATAGCGATTATAAAATTCTTGCTAAAATCCTTACAAATAGATTATCTATGGTATCGGATTCCCTTATTCACCCGGCACAGTCTTGTGCGATTCCTCAAAGAAGGATTCAGCAGAATCTATATCTTTTAAGAGAATCATTTGAGTCTAGTAAAAATGGAAAAGGATCAGGATTTATAGTGGCCTTAGATCAGGTTAAAGCATTTGACAGAGTTTGTCATTCGTATTTATTTAATCTTCTACTGGCCTATAAGATCCCGAAACCCTTTGTACACTGGATTTTTTTATTATACTCGGATGCGGCAGTTCACCCATTAGTGAATAGTCTTATGGGGTCTGCAATTCCAGTCACTAGGGGGGTTAGGCAGGGATGCCCCTTGAGCCCCCTATTATATACATATGCTTTGGACCCCATTATTCGGTATATTCAAAGTAGAAGTGATATTTTAGGACTTGCTCCGGATATTTCTCTACAAAAGGTAAAAGTTTCAGCGTATGCAGATGATGTGACTCTGTTTATGCAAAATGAGGCTTCTTTGCAGAAAGCTTTAACTAGTTTTAAGACATGGGGTTTGTCTTCAGGGTCTGAACTCAATATATCTAAAAGTTTTATTTTTTCATTGAATCCTGAGCAGAACTGTCTTTTTGATACCAATGGCATATCCTTTGTTTCCACACCATGTAAAATTCTGGGTCTGTGGTTTGGGCATGGTGATATGGCTACCTTTAACTGGGAACAGCAACTCTGTATAGGTGAAGCGAAAGTTAATATTTGGAAACAATGGAAATTCGGAAAAAAAAAAAAGGGTTTCAATTGTTAAAAAATTTTTGATCCCGGTTTTTTTATATTTGAGTTATATTTTTCCACCTCCGTTTTCATTGGAAACCAGACTTTTTAGCGTATTTTTCCAAATGGTTTGGGGGAACAGATTAAATCTGGTTCGTAGGGACTTTACCTATCTGCCAGTTAAAAAAGGTGGTTTGGATATGATTAATCCAATAATTTTTTTTCATTCAATATTTTTATTTACTTCCTTTAATTTTCTTTGGGGTTCAAATCAACAGTTATGGCAGGTTTGGTCTCGCTTTATATGGGAACCTTTCTTGCAGAAATGGAAGATTGCTCCTCAAAAAACTCTTACACATGACCAATTACCATCATATGGGGTGCCAACTTTTAAGAAATGCAAGCAGTGGAATGTTTCGTTCCCTATCCTTGTATCTCATTCTAGGAAAACCTTTTATAATTATATTGTTTTCACAGTGCAAGGTAAAATCCTAGTTTTTCCAGAATGTGTTCCTACGAGGATGAATTTTGCTTTGAACAAATTAAGTGATTTTAGAATCCCGGCCTTCGTATGGGATATTGTTTGGATATCAGCTCATGGCAGGCTAGGTGTCCGTGGTAATCTTAAATATAAGCCATTGACAGAAAGATATTGCTTAAGAGCAAGCTGTATTTCCATCGAGGAAACACTTTCACATTTTTTGTTAGACTGTCCTTTTGTTAAACAGTTTTGGGCAGATGCATCTGTTCACTGGAAAATGCCTGCACTGGTACATATGACCTATAATACTTTAATTTTAGGGGACTATACAGGGTTTTGGCAGTCCTTTCATCCTAGTACATTGAACGTTTTATTTGCACTTATTCAGTTTCACTTATGGCAAGCAAGATGTCAATTGATTTTTCAGCAAATATCTGTGTCTTCCTTTTCAATTATTTCTCAGATAGAAACTGATTTATTAAGTGTAAAAACCAAAGATAAGGAAAAATTTTCGGAGGTAAAATTTTTGTCTTTCTGGAACCATTTTTTTGTTTAGAAGTTTTGTTGTATTTGAAATTCTTTTGTACACTGTGTATTATGATTGTTTGGTGATGTTATGTTTTGTATTTTAATAAACTTCCCCTACTCTTTTCGATAAGTGCCATGGGATCTTTAACATCCACCTGAACTACCACCAATCCAAGCAGATGGGACCTCGGTTTAACGTCTCATCCAAAAGACGGCACCTCAGAAGTGCAGCACCCTTCTCATGCTGCATTACAGTGTTAGTACTGGGATATTAACCCAATTGCCAGATGTGGGAACTGAACCCACAGCCTTCTTATCTCCCGGCCTCAGAGCTGAGTGTGCTACCTACTGAGCCACTGACACTGTCATATTTCACCTGGGCTCCAGAGACACAAACACGCCCCCCATAGTCTTGCATTATATAGACTCCAGAGAGACATGGCACCCCCAGACTTGCCTTACTCGGCATGGGTTCCAGAGACACACAGCACCCACCCAGCCTTGCCTTATTTTACATGGATTCTGGAGACACAAAGCACCCCCTAGCCTTGCCCCACTTCACATGGGCTCTGGAGATGCATAACGCCCACCACTTCTCTTGCCTTGTGTAGCCCTTCTCTGGCACTGTCCTAGAGAGGGCCACTACCCCTGCCTTGCCGGCTGATACAAGGTTAAGGGGCCTGGGTTCCTAGAGCTGCTACATGGGGGTCGTTCAATAGATACAAATAAAATGCTGGTGCCTCCACCCAGAGTTCGTAGTTAGTGGGTCTGATCGCTTGCCAGTACAACCACCTGGGATGTAGTACCAACCCACCTCCTCAGCAGTTACCCCAGACATGGACTTACCAAGCTTCGAACCTCCCCACATTCAGACATTTGGCATTTCACATTTCAAACAATAACATGCCCACTAAAACAGGCTCTGGAGTCAGTTCTGCAAAAACAGTAACATCAGAATTTATTTACATGGGGTGGGTTAGGATGAGGTACATGGAATAGATTTAAGCAACATTTTTAGGATTGTTTTGCATTTTTAAAGAGCTGGCATTTTCCCACCATCACATTTCCCCTTCTATTATTCAACCCACATTTTTTCAATGCAGCCTCCAGTATCTATCCATGTAACTGCTGCAGGTGTTACCAAACCCAGAACCTCCAACTGGTACTTATCCAGAATGATGCCCTAATTCTGTCCTTGGGTACCCAGATCTTACAGTTGCAGGCCTGAGGTGCAGCTGGTAGCCGTCGTTGGCACGCTTGCTGATTTAAAATTAACTTCTTATATTCCTTTCTCTCAGCTTGCTATACTGGCTTCCCATGCCAGTGGGCATACTTGAACACTAATTATGTACAGTATCCAGGTTGCTGCAGGGCAATTCCTACCATTTACTCATGGTTCTGAAGAATCAGTCCTTGGATGGCACAGTTCACTGACATCCTGGGGTTGATGGAGACAGCACTTGCAGAACCGGGCCCGATGTTTGATCACAACTGGAAGGGGCACAGAGGCTGCAGCCTGTATCTTCAGCTTGCTTGGAGTTCTTGCAGCTTGTCCCCTTCGGCCTATTACAGGCCTGTTGCAGAGCACATGCGCAAGGCCTGCCACCCACAAGGGACCCAGACCCAGGAGTGGCCCCCCGGCCAGGCTGCCCCACAGATCAGCATGCGGGTGCACTCGGAGACAAGCCCCGTGATCCCCTGCAGGCAGCAAACCCCACTTGATGGAGGTTAGCGAGTTCCCCACCTGGCCCCAGTGTCAGAATTAACATTTAGCACATTTATCCTCTTCTTCTTCATCCAGCTGTGTTGTGCAGCCAAAGCGTTCTCTGTTCTATCCCAAAGTTCAGGCTCTGGGGGGACTGTGCAGAGTCTGAATGTCCAGGTTCACATAGCAGTCTCTCTCTTTGCTGCATTCTCAGGAGCAGACAGCAGGTACCGAACCCCAGAAGCACCTTCTGTCCTTCTGCTTACACAGTCTCTCAACTTTAAACACAGTAGCCACATTTTGCTCTGGCTCATACACTCTGAGCAACTTGTTCTCTCATCAGCACATCAGAAAATCCTTTTTCTCACCATGCAGGTGCATAGCAATTCTCTGATCTGAAGAGGCTTTCTCTTTAATTTCTCCAAAATCTGGTATCTAGTTTTCTTTCCCATTCCTGTCCCACCAAAGAGGTGCAGACAAGAATATCCATCTTTTCCCAGGCTCAGACGTAACCTTTGTCCTTTTACCAGGCTCAGGACACAACCTTTGTCTTTTTCCAGGATCAAGACACAACCTTTGTCCTTTTCATAGGCCCGGGACACAATCATTTCCTTATCTTCACTGCTGTGGTGCATTTTCAACCTTGTCTTCCTTTCACCGCTGGGTGCATTCTCCTGCCACAGCAGACTCTTCCAGGAACCTGCAGCCCTCTCTCTAGCCTCCTTACCTTACTTCACATTGGCACTGGAGACAAGTACCACCTCCCCAAACTTAGCTTACTGCACATGGGCTCTGGAGACTAAGGTATCCCCCTCCTTTATGTGCAGTCAGACAAATAAGTTGTTCCTAGGGGCTCAGTGTAGGGGCTACTGGCTATTAATTTTACCTCTGGTTTAAGTAATTTATAGTCTGAACTGAAATGAATGCCCCCAACTGTGCTCGTTCAAGGAGGTGTCACATTGGACATCAAAGAAGGCAAGCACAGCAGCATTTCTTTACAATAAATAAGAATAAAGATAAGGATCTCTGACTATAACCAAGTATCTGTGAAGGAATGACTTTGGTGCCAGCTGTGGGAGGCTTTATTTGTTTGTTTTCTAGGAAGGCAGCCATCAAAACAGGCAAGCAATGGCATGCTATCACTTAAGGCTTGTGTACACCGCTGACTTCGCAGTGCATCAACCTATGCACACCGGTTGATCGCTTAATAAAGTCAACTATAGGCATTTCTGGAGGCACCCTGCGCGCTCAACCTTTCTGCTGCAACTCAATTGTGGGTACCTGTATCGGAGCGAGCACATTAACCAACGTTGTAAACCCTTTGATGCGCTCACTCTGATGGGAAGCCTTCTGTCCCATATTTTCTCCAGCATCCGCTGCTGAATTTACAGACCTTCATCAGAGTGACCTGCAGTGCTGCGAGGGTGGGCAGTGTAAACACTAAACTGATGGAGAAGCAGCCAGCACTGTGGAAGGGAGCAGCACAAATGCAAGAGCGCTGCAGTCATGTAAACACAGCTTTAGATAAAGATGTGTCTCAAGTATCACTTAACTCAGTTTGATGCCAGTTGTGTGGCTATGGGTTGGGGGAGACTATTGTTTTCGTGGATGGCTGTTAAAAGGGAAAACATGATGTTAATTACTATATCTTAATATGTATACTTTGGGTTGTCTCTTACAAGATAAGAAGGTTATCTCGTGCTGGGTTTGGGTGAGAGGACCGCGAAGCGAAGCTGAGCGGTTCTGTCATCCCAAACCAGCATGAGATAACTTTCATATCTCATAACAGACAACCTGAAGTATACATACTAAGATATTATGAAGTGGTGGAACTGCCTTCAGCAAGAACTTGATAGTAATTAGTTCTGTTTTTTAAGATTTTTCTGATTGACTCTCCCCACTGTGTGTGTGAAGAGTTGGTGCCTGCTGTGGTTTGTCTGTGCTTTGTCATGTTGACCAGGGGTGGGGGAGGTGCGGATTACAATGATTGTGAACCTGTGTGCTTGATCTGCAGTCAAAACGGAGAAAGGTAGATGGCATTTATTTTGTATTGCAGCTGTGTCAGAAGGAAGGTAAAAACAGAGTCCAGTCAGGCTATCATTAAATACAGAACTGCCGCTTTTCATTTCCGAGTACAGCACCGACAGGGTGATGAAAAACAACAGTTCTGTATTTATTGGTAGTCTGACTGGACTGTTTTTCTTTAATTCCTTTCTTTTTGACACACAGCTGCTAATTTAAATAAGTGCCTTCTTCCTTTCTCCTTGTTTTGACTGCCGTTTACTTTTGACACTCGCTCACTCGCAGAACGGGAGTTTTGGCCCTGGAATACTTTGCTGTGACAGCTGATCTGCCGCAACTTCTCTGACAGGAAGAAATACACTGACCAATGAGAGTGGCTATGGTGGGAATCACCTGTCCTGAACAGTGCGAGGCAACAACTGTACGCTCTATAAGAGGTACAGTAAATGCTGCTCTTGGGGGAGGCACTTCCACCACTTTATCATATTTTTTACTCAGGCAGGTATGCTGCAGTTTGTGCTCCTGACTGAATGGAGATCGGCAGCTTCAGCAGTGAGAAGTAAGGGGGCTAAAACATGCCCCCCAGCACCTTTCAGTTACTCAGAACTCCAGGGGCCTCCAAAAAAAAAGTAAGGGGCCTGGCCCCTCAGGCCCCCCCAGTAATTCGAGCACTGATGTGGTGTGGAATGGATCCCACTAGAAGATCTGGTGTGGGCAGGGGTGTCGTAATGGCTCCTTGAGAAAGAAGCCGTAATCGTACTGCAGTTTTCATTGGGGATTTGTGGATTACTGAGCAGCAATTGCAGTTCCTGGTCAGATGGGGTGAGCTGCCGGTGAAGATTTGTGCGGACTGCGGATGCCGGTAATGGCGGTAGACTGGAGGTACTTTAGCCATGGTTTGCTTGTGCAAATTGACTACAGTAGCTGAAATTTGAATGGAGACTTGCATTTTTTGTCATGTGCCCCAGCCTATCAGACAGTCCCAAACATTTGCTGGTGCTTATACTTGAACTTGTTAAGGTACTGTATAGCCATCCTTGGCAGTGAGTGGGCCAAAGAGGGGGCTAAATTTTTGTCTACTTTATTTTTTGGAGGCTGCGAGAGAGCTGTTTTGAAGTTCAGGACTTAAAACAAACAACTGATTTTGCCAGAGTTGATGGAAGGAAGTGAAAGCCCTTTAATCTTCTCAGAGCTAACTGACAATTTGGGAGTAAAAATCCCATATATTATATACCATATATGTTATCTATAAAAAGTTACAGTTACTGGTTTATGATTGATGCACCATGGACTTCCCTTTATCAGACTGCCTGAAATATTTTAATTGCTGGTCTAAAAGGGGAAGGGGAGAAAAGTTTTGTGTTGGAGTGAATAGTGTGTGTGTATGTGTGTGTGGGGGGTGAATGGTAGGAATTGTTTATATTAATAAGTTCAATTGGACTTAGGTTTTGGTTGATTTTGATCTACTAGGTAGTGGATAGCCAATATGTGCCATTTTTATGGGCTCCCAAGGTGCAGCTATTCCGCATCCCAACTGCACGACCTCCGACCTTTTGAATTACCTTCCCTACCTGCAGAGGTTTATATTAAGTGCAGGGCTTTGGGGATTGCACATAATTGGAGATCAAAGCAAGGGATGTACAAAATCGGGGGTGAAGCAGGGGGATGTGGGAGAGGCAGCCAAGGAGGTGGAGATCCAGGTAGTGAGGTCCAGGAGGCATCCTGGGGTGAAATGGGTACAGGAGAAGGGTCCTCCCCTGCCTTGTACCCATACCAAGGGCTCCACTATGGTGAGTGGGCAGGTGGTCAATAGTTCAGCAGTTCCCAATTATCCGACCCAGGTTCTGCTTTGCAATGCCATGTTGATGAGGAACAAGACTGCAATAATGGCGGACTTAATTTCCTCAGTAGACCTGGCTTGCATCACGGAAACCTGACTGGATGATAATGCTGGCCCCATATTGGAGGCAGTGATTCCAGCTGGGTACTCTGTGATACACAGCCTGAGGAAGGATCACAAAGGTGGGGGAGTGGCCATTTGTTTAAATCCAGTATGAATCTCTCTGTGCTCCCAGTGAGTTCTACCAGGTCCTTCGAGTGTGTGGCCTTGCGGGGGATGGTGGTCCTGGCACAGGCTGCAGGATCCTGCTTATGTACTGCCCACCTGGCGGGGAGAGAGAATTCCTGCAGGAGGTTGGGGACTTCGTTACCGGCCTGGTGTTGGAGTCTCCCAGATGGATGATTCTGGGGGACTTCAATGCCTGGGTTGACAACGAATTCTCATTGTTTGGATGTAACCTCCTTCAAGGTATGGAAGCATTGGGCCTGTCACAGGTCATTACCTCAGTGACCCACTCGCACGGCCTACTGGGTCAATATGTCATATACAGAACTGCGCATGGAATACCACTTGAAACATATAGCGCGGTGTACTAGCACGACAAGGTACTGTGGAACACTTTTCAGAAGGACAGTCTTACAGGAGTTAGGACACTGTCCTACATGCTGGGCCATTGGAGATCTTAGTGCTCAGCTCCGGGCAGCATGGGCAGAGATTGCGCTCCTCAAATTTCATGTTCAAGAGGAAATACATTATAAGAACCACCTGCCATTTCCCCGACATCCAACAGAAGAACCTCGACCGCAGAGGGTAGTTGGTGCAGGAGGTTGGCAGGTGGTTAGGAGGGGCAAATCGGGTGCCCCATCACTCTGTGCTCTCCAACATATTACCTCCAAAAACCATATAAACACTACAAACAGGTATCTGCCTCTAGCTCCAAAATCAAACAAAGGGGCAGAGGACACTGCAGAGCAGGACACTGCAGCACAGGAGCTAGCACAACAAAACTCGCTCAAATCAGGAACCAAAGCAAAAAGGAAATCCAAAAAACTTCTAATCATAGGAGACTCCATGATTCGGGGAGTTGATACCCATCTCCAGCCAGGGGTAATGGTCAGATGTCTCCCAGGTACATCAGCGTGGAGAGACGCTGACCACATTGCTAAAATTGTTCACAAAGCAGGAGAAAACATTGACGTCCTGGTACACATAGGGACTAATGATCTCGCCAGCCAGTCAGTTGTGGAGACCAAGGAACACCTGACCAGGCTGGGTGACAAACTATCATCCATTTTGTCTGACATCTCCTTCTCTGAGATCCTGCCAGTCTGGGAGAGGGGGGCAGATGGACAGAAGGTCAGAGAAAGGGAGATAGGGGAGCTAAACATGTGGCTTAAGGGCTGGTGCCAGGAAACAGGACACAGATTTGTAGGGAAGTGGCAACAGTTCTGGGAGCGAAAGTTCTTTAAATTTAATGGACTGCATCTGACTAAGGAGGGAGTCAGTGCATTGGGGCAGAAGTTTGACGTCTTTGCAGAATATTTAAACTAGCATATGAGGAGAGGGGTGCAGCACCCCATATGTCGAATGGGAAGAACACCTCTCCCCCCTCAGCTAGTGGTCAAACAGGGATTCAGCATATTTGCAGTTCATTTGCATCACCAGGTAAGAAAAAAGGTCCGTCTCCCCATACAACACACAGGGGAAATGCCAAACCTCACCCAACGACTAACATACCGAAATCTGGCCAATGGAAAATCATGTACCCAAATGCTCACAGCCTGGGAAATAAGATCCCAGACCTGCAGGCAATAATGCCAGAGGCTAAACTGGACATATTAGCAATTAGTGAGATGTGGTTTACCAGTAACCACACTTGGGAGACTTCAGTACCTGGCTATGTACCGTTCAGAAGAGACCGAGGTGCAAAAAGGGGGTGGGTGGAGTGGCCCTGAATGTCAATGAAAATATCAAAGCTACAGAAATTCAGAATACACATAAGGAGCCAGAAGAACTGTGGGTCACCCTGGAAACAGGAAATGGGACAGCCATAAGAACTGGGGTTGTCTACAGGCCCCCAGACCAGGGGGAGGACATAGACACATTACTGTTAGAAGATATACAAAACATGACAGCTAAAGGGGAGGTTCTGATAATGGGAGACTTCAACATGCCGGATACAGAGATTGGTCACCAGCAGGAACATTTGCCAGAACTAGACACATGGTGGGTTCCCTGCAGGGGAAGGGCCTCAAACAACTGGTACAACAACCCACAAGAGACAGGGCTATCCTAGATCTAGTACTGACTAACAGGGAAGGGATCACAGATCTCCAGGTAGAAGGTCACCTGGGGGCCAGTGACCATCACATGGTATGGTTCAATTTGGCCACTACCTCTAAATCATCCCATTCCAAGGCAAAAATATGTGGACTTCAGAGGAGCTGACTTTGATAAGATGGCCAACAGAGTTAAGCTAGCCCTGGCAAAAAGAAACACAGGGGAGGGGGTACAGGCGAAGTGGGCAAGCATTAAGGATGCAATACTTGAAGCAACATCCCATTGTGTTAGACAGAAAAGGAAGTGCAGAAGAAGAAGGAAACCACTTTGGTTCTCAATTACAGTAGCAGAAAAGGTCAGAGCCAAAAGGCTGGCCTTCAGGAAATATAAGGGAACACAGCGGGATGAAGATAGGGAGGCATACCAAACTGACCTAAGGGAAGCAGGGAAGGCAGTAAGGCAGGCAAAGTCCCAAACTGAGGAAACACTAGCACGAGCAGTAAAAGAAGGTGACAAGACTTTCTATAGATACATTAGTGAAAGGAGAAAGTCCGGCGGGGGTATTGCTAAGCTCAAAGGAGAAAAAGGGGCATGTGAGGAGGAGGAGGAGTACCCTGTAAAAGCATCTATCCTAAATAGACACTTTTGTTCAATATTTACTGAAGAGAAGGTAGGGCAGGGCCCGCAGCTCAGCACCATGGACACGGGGGGAGGGAGGTGAGCACCACTCCCTTCACAAAAGAAAGGGTCCTACAAGAGCTCGCTAAGCTCAGGGTGGACAAGGCAATGGGACCGATGGCATACATCCCAGGGTACTTAAGGAGTTAAGGGTGGAACTAGCAGAGCCATTAGCAGAACTGTTTAGTGAGTCTCTGAGCACAGGAGAGGTCCCAGAAGACTGGAGAAGGGCTCATGTGATCCCGCTCCACAAGACTGGTAGCAGGGAGGAGGCAGGGAACTACAGACCAGTCAGTCTTACCTCAGTAGTGGGCAAGATTATGGAGGCACTCCTTAAGGAAAAGATAGTGCAACACTTGGAATCCATAGGGGCACAGGATCCAAGACAGCATGGGTTTACAAAAGGAAGATCCTGTCAAACTAATCTCATAGATTTCTTTGACTGGGTAACCAGGGTGGTGGAACAAGGGGGAGCAGTTGATGTCGCATACTTGACTTCAGCAAAGCTTTTGACACTGTTCCACATAGAAGACTGATAAATAAGCTGGGTAGGCTTGGGGTGGGTCAGAAGTTGGTCAACTGGGTGGCAAACTGGTTGACGGGCAGAACACAGAGAGTGGTGGTAAATGGTATACAGTCAGAAGAGATGCAAGTCACAAGTGGGGTACCTCAGGATCAGTCTGGAGCCAGTCCTCTTCAATATCTTCAGTAGTGACATTGCAGATGGACTAGAGGGTAAGGCTTGTCTGTTTGCAGATGACACCAAGATTCTGCGACAGAGTAGATGATCCAGATGGGGTGGGAAGAATGAGAAGAGATCTGGATAAACTAGCAAAATGGTCAGAAGAGTGGCAACTGGGATTTAATGCAAAGAAGTGCAAGATCATGCACATAGGGAAGAGAAACCCTGAAGCCACCTATAGGCTGGAAGGGAGTTGCTGGCAGTCACAAAGGAAGAAAGAGACTTGGGCATCATCATCACCAATGACCTGAAATCATCCAAGCAGACCTCTAAAGCAGTAGGTAAGGCTAGGGGGATGTTAGGGTGTATTAGTAGGGGTATCACAAGTTGTAAGAGGAAGGTAATAATCCCTCTTTACAAGACACTGGTTAGGCCCCATCTGGAGTACTGCATGCAGTACTGGAGGCCACACCTTCACAAGGACATTAACCAAATTGAGGCAGTCCAGAGAAGGACTACTAAAATGGTGCAGGGACTGCATCAGAAGACATATGAGGACGGATTAACGGAGCTCAATATGTATACTCTTGAGCAAAGGAGGGAGAGCGGTGATATGATCGAAACATTCAAACACCTTGAGGGCATTAACAAGGTGAAAGAGTCTAACATGTTTAAATATAAGAAAAATAGCAGGACAAGAGGACACAGCATGAGATTAGAGGGAGGCCGATTAAGGGGGAATGTGAGGAAATTCTTTTTCACAGAAAAGAGTGGTGGATGCATGGAACGGCCTACCTCAGGAAGTGGTGGCTATGAATACAATGCAGGGCTTCAAACAGGCATGGGATAGGCATAAGGGAGCAATACAGATGAGTATGAATAGATAGGCCACTGACAGAGCAAAGGCCGATGGCACATTTATAAGGTAGAAAAAGAAATGGGCAGACTGGATGGGCCTTGCGGTCCTTATCTGCAGTCAACCTCTATGTTTCTGTGAAACAATACATGACAGGCAGCTTTCCCTCTTCAGCAGGGCCAGGGGATTGCCCCTGAAGTTGCTGGCTTCTCTTCCCCCATCCCTCCTGGGATGGGGCACTGGAACAAACTGGGGAATGGTCTCTACCACTAGACCAATTTCTTCTGTGTCTCTATCTAGGGTGAGAACACACACCCTCTGTCTCTGGGTAGCTCTATAGCAGAGCTTAGCCCTGAAGGGCTGTCAACTGCAGCACACCTCCTGCTTCCTCCACAGACTGCACAAGACTTAATTCAAAACCTCCCAACGTTCTAACCTCACTCCCTGCTGCAACATTCCAATTTGGCTTATGCTGCTGCGAGAATTCTATATGACATCACCCCTCCAGCTCAGATGAGACAGAGGACAGAGTGAGACAGTGTGAAAACCATTTAACTGGTGTTTCACAAGCTGCCTTCCCTGCCTGCCACTAGATCTAAATGGGATTCTTGTAACCCTGGGTAACAGGGGAGTTACATAAGGGTACCTTAGAGGTGGGAAGGAGGGTTGAAAAGCCATTGACCAGGTAGGGTCAGAGGCCACAAACAAGTGTAGGGTTTTCAGGCAGACTGGATGGGACTGGTGGTCCTTATCTGCCAACAATTTCTGTTTCTATGTTTCTAAAACCCTGCAAGGCACATATGTTGCATGTAGTTTGTATCCTGTTGTGCATGGGTGGAGAGGAGGAATGATGCAGAGGTCAAGACCTCTGTTGGGTAGTTGGTTTGCTGAGCTGCTGCTGTGGCTCAGTGGGATGAGCCGTGGCAGTGCAGGGGGTGCTATGCGTCTGTGTACTGGGGCTCGAATCCTGGTTCCAGACTTTTGCAAAACCGCATTGTGTGATTTCTTTTTTTCCTCCCCTGGCAGTGTTTCTCCCCGTTCTAGTGTTGAACCCCCCGAAGTTGATTATATTAATGGGGGGTTTGGGGGTGCAGCCCCCCATAACAGGGGGTGTGAGGGGCCCCCCCCCACAGAAAACAAAGAAGCCACTAGTTTCTTTAGCCAAAATGTGTTTTGGCAGTATGTCTGAGTGGCAGCAATGTATCTGCTGTAATTGCAGCGTGGTACATTGCTGCGCGTTATGTCATACAACATTATGACCCTGTGCCCTCTCATGGGCACATGTTGGACCTGGTGTTCACACTGGGGCTTGAGATTGTAGATCTCAGGATTGATCCAGTGGTCTGGTTGGATCATAGCACCATGAGGTTCGTGTTTGGGGATCCCCCTGAAAGCCCCTCCTCTGTGGAGATGGTCTGGTACCACCCTTTACAGGGATTGTCCCTAATGGGACTACAAGTGGTACTGGACCTATCCAGTGTGGAAACTGCGTGGGCGATGGGTGTGGAGGGGGCAGTGGCAGCCTATAATAAGGCTGTCACTGCCACCTTCAATGCTATCGTGCCTGTCCATGTATGGCCCTTATCTATTTGCCAGAGACCCCCCTTGGTTTGACGGGGAGCTCAGGGAGTTAAAGATTAAGGGCCGGAGGTTGGAGCATCGCTGGAAGAGATCCAGGTTGATGGAGGACAAATTGGCCTTGAGGTCACATTATAGTGACTATCAAGGGGCAATCTCCGGAAAGAAGGCAGATTTTTTTGTCCAGGGACATTGCTACAGCAAGGAACAGACCAGCTCAGCCCTTCTGTATGGTAGACAGGTTGTTGCACCCAGCTTGTCTCCATCCAGGAGCTGCTACTTTAAACACCTAGGTGTGAAGAGTTTGCTCTGTTCTTTACTAACAAAGTGTCCTCTATCAGATCCGATATCTTCTCCATGGTCGCTGAATTGGCTTGTGGGATTGAGCCGATGGGGAGGGGAGCACCCCTCTTGGGTGGAATGAGTTTGACCCAGTTGAAGTGGATGAGGTGAGTGAGATAATCTCAAAGATATGACCTACCTATTGTGATCTGGACCCGGGTCCAACCTGACTTTTGGTCGGATGTGTTGACCTGATTGGACCTGTGGTTGCTGAGATCTTCCAGTGTTCCATGAGGAGTGGAGTATTCCCAGTGGCCTTAGAGGCTCTGATGAAACCCCTTCTGAAGCCCTCATTGGACCCACACTGTCTCACCAACTACAGGCCGGTCTCAAACCTCCTATTTTTAGAGAAGGTTTTGGAAAAGGTGGTGGCCATTCAGCTTGAGACTCATCGCTCTTCCTCTGCCATTTTCAAGTCATTCCAGTCTGGGTTTAGATCTGGGCATAGCACGGAGACTGCCCTGGTAAGGGTGTCTAATGATCTTAGAGCGAGGGATAGAGGAGAACAATCTATTCTTGTTCTCCTCAATCTCTATACAGTGTTTGACCCTGTGGATCATGGATCTTGCTAGGACTGCCTGCGAAACTGGTGGACTTGTCCGGCAAGTCATCAGCTGGTTTAGGTGCCTCCTCAGAGGGTGCAGAGGGTGTGACTGGGTTATCCTCATCCAACTCAGCGCCCCTATGTTGTGGAGTTCCACAGGGCTTGGTCCTCTCACCTCTTTTGTTCACGGTGTACACGCTGCCCTTGGGAGATGTTATCAGGTGGTATGGCCTGGGTTTTCATGGCTATGCTGATGATACCCAGCTATACCTGTCATGTGCGCCTGAAAACCAAATGACAGTCTGTGTTTAAAAGCTGCCTGGCCGAGATCCAGGACTGGATGACCTGAAACTGGTTGTGACTCAATCCAGACAAAACAGGGGTATTGGTGGTAGAGCCGGCACATTGGTGCGGTGGAGGGGTACAGGGTAGTGACCTGGGCTTGAGACTGGGTAGCTTATCCTTTATCCCCTCCACTCGGGTTAGGGATCTGGGCATTGTTCTCAACGATGGCTTGACACTTGATGCTCAGGTGTTGGCCATCATCCAAAGTGGTTTTATCATCTGAGAAACATTGCCCGGATCCATTTTCTGATACTGCCTGATGACTTGACCACCCTAATACAAGCCTTTGTCGCGTCGAGGTTAGACTACTGCAATGCCTTATACCTGAGGCTTTCGTGAGGCAATCTCTGCCATCTGCAGCTGGTGCAGAACACGGTGGCCAGGCTATTGACGAGTGTGTCTAGATTCAAGCATATTATGCCAATCCTCCGTGGGCTGCACTGGCTGCTGATAAGGTGGAGGATTGCCTTCAAGGTTGGGTTGCTGACCTATAAAGCTCTACAAGGTCAGGGACCTGACTACCTGCAAGATCTCCTGGTTCCTCACTGTCCAGCTCGTGCCCTTCTTTACTCAGAGGGTGGCCTTCTGACTGTTACCAGGATGAGGTTGCATGGCCTGTTCCCTCTAGCCTACCACCCTGAGAGAAGATGAGGATCTCCTCCTACAATTGGATACCAGGAAGTGCGCAGGGGCAGAGCAATTGGACCCATTCTTCCTGAAGTATAGTCTTCACGACCTGGCTGTGCCCATAATGCACCTTTTTAACCTCTCCCTTTCAACCTCTCCCTTTCACAGGGCAATATTCCTCCCATATGGAAAACGGCTCATGTAATCACCCTTTTTAAATCTGGAGACCCCAGTGACCTGAATAACTATAGACCAATCTCCCTACTTCCCACCCTTTCCAAACTGTTGGAGAAAACAGTGAGTGTGCAGCTCAGGAACTACCTCGAAACTGGGAACCTGCTCAGTCCTTATCAGTCAGGATTTAGGCCTCATCACAGTACTATTTCAGCCCTTGCAAAGGTCACCAATGACTGGCAGTGTGCCTTGGATTTGAAGAACTTTGTTTGCGCAGTATTTCTAGACTTAAGCAAGGCATTCGAGACGGCTGACCACGAGCTGCTCCTTGTTTCCCTTAGAAACATTGGCTGCGACCCCCCCAATCGCTGAGGTGGTTCTCGAACTATCTAACAGGGTGATAGCAGCAGGTCAAGGCTGAAGGGGAATTTTCATCCCTGAAACCTCTACTGAGGGGCATATCGCAAGGCTCTATAATGGGTCCATTGCTTTTTGCAATTTACATTAACAATATTGACGCTGACATCAAATCTGCTAACAGCCACCTATCTGCTGATGACATGGTGCTTTATATTGGAAGACCCTCTCTGGAAGCAGCTAGTAGGGATCTACAACAGGAATGTAATCTTATACAACTTCAACCACTGCACCAGAAACTGTTCCTGAACGCCAAAAAAACAAAGGCGATGCTTTTTTCTCCCTTTGCATATGTCAATAACCCCACAACTCAAGGTAATATTCCCCAGATCCACACTCTTCTTGGCGAATCACTAGAATATGTTACTAAATTCAAATACTTGGGGGTGTGGATAGACCAAAAGTTTTCCTTTTTCTATCACATTGAGGATCTCTTAAAGAAGCTTAGGCAGAGGCTTGGCCTCTTCTATAGGATCAAAAACTTTCTAACACTGGATGCCAGGAAGAGACTGGTCCAAACCACATTCCTTTCCTTATTGGACAACGCAGATTTCCTTTACAGCCGAGGCCCCGTGTCTGCCCTGGCTAAATTAGACACACTCTACCATTGGGCCTTGAAGTTCATAACTGGTCACCCATACTCCACACATCACTGCTCCCTTTACACCGCAGTAGGTTGGTCATCCCTTAACTACAGAAGACAGGAATGCAGCTCTCTGGACATTTAGGGCCATCACGAAGATGTTGCCTCAGTACTTCTCGGATTGTCTTCCTCTAGGTGTGATAGGTAAATATGCCTTAAGGAGTTCCTCTGTTATCTCCCTTGCAGTACCGAAGTTCAAGTCGCGCTTTGGCAGGTCTGCCATATCTCACGCTTTACCCTCTCTCTGGAACAACTTGCAAAAAATCCTGAAGTTGGCTTACCCAATCAAATTATCAGCCTTCAAAGCACTTTATTCTCGCTCTATCAAGGAATCCTGTAACTGCTTCCTCTAATGTTACCTTCCCCTAGCCTCAGCTCCATCTGCTCCAGTGCATCCCTTTACTGGTGCTTCTTTCCCACCCCTCTTGGGCAATATTACAGCCTATAAGAACTTAACTGACTGCTCCTTCTTTCCCGACCCTGTTTTTTTTTTCCTTGTTGTTAGTTCCTTTTCCATGTCACCCTGGCTCCTACCTACACTCCTTCCTTTCCTCCCTTGACACCGTCATGGTGTTTTGCTTTCCACTTCCTAACTGTTGCCACCTTCCACCTTCACCCCTGCAATCACTACATGCCCTTTCGGGCATGTACCGTTTACCTCTCCTTACTCACCCTCTTGCAACCCCCTCCCCATGCCCCACCAAGCTCCTTCAATCAATAATTATGTTCAAGGATGCTTCAAATACACACTGTAATTATAGTTGTGTACGTTTAACCTGTATGTACTGTACTGCAGTTGCTATACTTTTTATCTGCACACTCTTCTTGGTCTTAGCTTAATAGCTGTTTTTAATAATCTATTTTGTGTGTATTATAAACTTCCTGTGTATAATTACTGCTCTATGTAAATACTATGTAAGTGTGAATTCATTTTGTATATAATGTTTACCCAATTATGATGTAACTGAGTATTCCTTTGTATGCATTGTTAACCTCTTCTTTCCAGGTCCATCTTGAAAATGAGCTTGCTCAACGATGTTCGCCTGGTTAAATAAAGATTTTGATTAATTGATTGATTGATTGATTGATTGATTGAGAGTTGCTGCTGTCAGGAGACAGGATTTTTTTTCCGTAGCTACATCTGACCTGTGGAATTCATTGCCGGTCCATCTTAGAGAGGCCCCCTTGGTGGAAACCTTCATGAAGGGGCTAAAGATACTCCTATTCGAACAAGCATTTAGCTTTATATAATTTGAGATTTTAAGGCTATTCACTATCACTGATTTTAGAAATATTAGAATCTATAGTTAATATGTTCATGCCCCAAAATATGTTTTTATTTATTTTATTTATTTCTAAGAATCAGTTTACAACCTTTGAGCCAGAGGCTCGTTTCCAAAGATACTTTGTCACATAAAGACATACATTGTGTTTTTGGTTACATAGCATAGATTTGCAAAACAATAGGTGTTCAACAGAGGCGCCACGTCACACTGTGGTCAGACAAATACAATTAGGTTACAGGGTGCATGTAATTGATAACAGGTGTTACACAAGTTGGTATCAAGTGAGCAATCTAGTTGGTAAACACCTAAACAGCTGGCACTGGCCAGGTTAAACATAGGCACGGTGTACAGGGAAGTGGTGGTGGGGATGGCTAGGTGGAGAGCTGCCCGGGGCATTGTCAAGAGAAGCAGAGGTGGAGGCTATGTTCAGAGACAGGAGCAGTTACGAGTGCTGATGATGTGGTTCCAAGGTGGTTTTGAACTTGGAGATGGTGGTGGCATTGGTGATGGGGGCAGGAGAGAGTTAAACCAGGTTGGGGCTCTATAGCAGAAGGACCTCTGGCAACGGCTGGTTCTTGATCTGGGGACCTTTAAGTGGTCTTGTAGGAAGACCGTGTTGCAATAGTGGGAGGGCTCTGGTGGATGGATGCCGTTACCCGGGGAGAGCCGAGTAGGGTTTTTTTGAGGAGACAGGTTTGGTATCGGAGCCGTTCATCCAGGGTAAGCAGGTTAGCCTCGACATACAGCTGAGGTGTGTGTGAGCCTGGGGCACCAGTAATCAATCTGCAGGCTTTATTCAGGGTTAGTGAATTTTGTTGAGTGCAGTGGTGTCGGCAGCACCATATACTGGTAGACCATAGTATACAAGGACAGAATGGATGATGTAACAGCGAGCCGGAGAGCATTTGGGGGAAGGCAGGTTCTATGGTGGAAGAGGATGCCAAGCCGTGTGTTAGTGGCGGATGTTAGGGCGTCGATGTGGTTGTGAAATGTGAGGGCTGAGTCGAAGGTAACCCCAAGGTATTTGTAGGAGCAGACTTGTTCCAGTGGCTGATTGGTGCTTGGAAGGATATAGAGTGGGTGGTTGCTAGCTTTGTTTTGGGGGTGGGAAAAGAGCATAGCTTTGGTTTTATTAAGATTGATGATGAGTCTGGCTCCTTAATCAAGCCTCGCACTGTTGAAAGACTGCTGTAGGGAGTCTTGCAGGAGATGGGATTAGGTGGGTGGCAAAAGGACAGCATCGTCTGCATACAGTAGAATTTTGCCAGGGCATGCACTGGGCAGGGTGTTCAGATAGGCGAGAAGGGGCCCAGGATGGAGCCTTGGGGACCCCAGAGAATGGGCCGGTATTGGAGAGTGTGCTATTAATTTTTACACACTGAGATCGAAAGTGTCAAGATAGCTAGCGCACCATGTTGAGGGCCAGCTGAGAGACCAGTGTGGCAGAGTGCATTCAGCAGAAGCGGATGGGAGACGGTGTTGAAAGCCTTTGAGAGGTCGATGAACACTGCACCAGCTAGAGCTGGTATCCAAGGAGGAGTGTAGAAAGTTGGAGAATCAATAAGGGCAGTGCTGGGTACTGTGACCAGCACGGAAGCCATGTTGCTCTGGGCATAAAATGTTATGCGTAGCCAGATAATCAGTGATTTGAATGGCCGCCACTTTCTCCAGGGCTTTGGGGGGGAGGATGGAGATTGGCCGGTAGTTGTTGGCCAATGACCTGTCACCCCCTTTATGAATCGGTGTGATAATGGCAGTTTTCCCAGCTGTGGGAAATTGTCCCAGGCAGAGTGACTGGTTAATTAGGCTGGTGAGTGGGGCAAGGACTTCATCTAGCACCAGCCTGAGGATGCTGGGGTCCAGTGAGTCACTGCCGCCGGGATTGTTGTTGCCATTGAGAGCTTTTTTTATTTATTTAGCTTTTGTTGACCGGGTAAGTGCACTAGACAAATCCTGCCTATTTTCAGGCACGACTCAGGGGAAGGGGGGAATACAGATGAATGCCAACTGACCTTGAACCTGATGGTGGTATTTTTAGTGAATGAGGGAAATTTGGCCAGGACACCAGGGAAATTCCCCTGCTTCCTGCTTCCTGTGAGCAGGGGGGACCCATTTTCTGGTGGGACCAAGATGGCGGAGGAGGAGGAGGAGGATGTCTGCTTGGTAGGAGAGAGAGCCTCGTCTTCTACTATTATCATGTTAGAGGCTGCAGCCGGTGTTTCGGCTGAATTTATTTCAGAATTTAAGCTCTCGAAAGGAGAATCTTCAGGGGAGCTTACTAAGGAATTTACTGAAGAACTACAGCCAGAGGTATTGCCTGTAATGGCATCTGCAGATCTTGAGGAAGAGAGTGGCTCTGAGCACAAGATTACAACTTGGTTGTGAATTCCCTTTTGCTGCAGCAGGATTTGAACCTGGAACCTCGATTTGCAATGGCAATACAAGGATGGATGAAAAATGGTGGAAACAAGGCAACCAGAGGTGGTCATGGAGCAAGAAGAAGAAGGAAGAGATTGGGAGAGTCTGTGAGCTGGCGGCTGTCCAATGGAACTGTGCCCGGGTAAAGGCGCCAAATTCAAACAGGTACTTTTTATTTTCCCAACATCGAGAATTTGCCTGTTCTAGCTCCAGAAATGACTGTAAAGTTGTCCAAACAGGTAGAATTGCCTGTCGTCTAGCAGCCAAGCTCGTTTCCAAAATTAACACTGCTACTGTTTTCGGTGTAAAACGGAGCTCAGATCTCGCTTTTAATGACAGAAAAATAGCTATGAATGACCGGAGCTCTGAAGCGCCTGCTGCAATATAGTCGGGAGGATTTAAAAGAAGAAAAGTCTGGGATGCCTGAAAGCCCCAAAAAACTGTAGCCTGTCTTTTCAGCCTGCATAAAGGAAGGAGGAACAGGACATTATTTCAACTAATGCTGAAAGAGCTGTACCACTTTGCCTATGGATTTTACTGACTTTGCTGTCCCTATGGATAAAATAAAAGGTTTTGTGTTGAATAATAATATGAAGCAGGGGATGCAGTAGAGGCAAATAAAAATGTGGTTTATCAGTCTAATGTAGGTTCTCAATTAGGGTTACAGAATTTTCTTTTTCTGAGGGCACACAAGGAAAAATGTAATTCCCATGCCAAATGCATTAGGTTTAGGTAATAAAGCAGCATCTATTATAAATAATGAGGGGCAAAAGACTGGACGCCAGAAAGCTCTAAGTGAGGCAGGTTGGTCTCTGTTGGAATCAGGTGGATGGATTCTGACCCCACTTGGAGCCGAAGTCATCCTTTTCTCAGGATTCTCCTGAGTGGCTCCAAAGGTGCAACTGCAGGAAAATGTTTCAGGTACAGATAAGAAGGTAGAGGAGTGTATGTTTTAGGTACTGCAGGTAACCTGAATAACTTGAGTGATTCAGCTGAGGCTGCTGTGTCTCATAAGGCCTTACCTAAACCTGCAGTGGAATTGTTAGTACCTCCCAAAGGAACCAGATAGAAGCCTTTGTTGTCGGAGCTCTTTTCAATGCACAAAGAGAGCTGCTCCAAGGAGGAATGCAGTACGCTTACGTATAAAGGAGGATTGGAAGTCAGACCGACAGACATTACGTAGGGAAAGTTTTACTGAAAGATTCTTTGCATTTTTCTCCTAAGGATGTTTATGCATTTATACACATTTCGGTGAAGATAATTTTGATATCAGCTTTAGGTCTCAACAAGCACTTGACCTCTTCTGATTACGCTTATGGGCAAGTAAAATTTTCCCAACATGGACCCCTTTATTGTGATACCATTGTCAAAGCCCTTGATTAAATTTGTCACTATAATGTTTCGAATGAAGGGTCTGGGTAGAAGATATTACATTCTGGCTAAAAAAAGGTGTGATGTTTTAAGTGAACCTGAGCCTATTTTAGACTCAGAACAATTTTGGATGGGAGGGTGGAAATATAAAGTTAAGCTTAAGCAAAATGAAGCAGGAATTGAGCACATTCCAAACTCTTTTTGTTAGGGAAGGACAGAGGTGTTGCTTTTACAGTGGACAGCCTCGTCCTGCTATAAATGTGGAGCAAAGACTCACCTGTCTAGCGTTTGTGACCAACCCAGATGCTGATAATTGTGGGGTAGGCACGTTAACTATGTTTTGTGGTAATCCATCTTGCTGCAATTTATGTGAGGCAAAAGGTCATGTGTTTAAATTCTGCCCTTGGGCCGCATAATTTGTCACATAGTTCTGGTTCTGAGTCTTATATACAGAAAGCACAAGAAGCTGTGGTTCTATCCACCCCTTGCAGGAGGGTTCCATTTTGTTCCTAGTTCTGGGTACAACTCCCTGAGGTCAGAGGTACAACAGAAAGGAAAACTAGCTTGGTTTCAAAATGGTGGTAACAGGGGAAAAGTGTTTCCTGAAAATCAAAGAAATAAGCAGGGTACTGATGTTGTAAAAGGACACTTAAAAAGGATGGAATGGGTCCTCTGAATATCTTAAACATTCCCCGATTTGTTTTCTGATGAGAAAGTAGGGAAAACAGAAATGGTAAAAGTCAGAGGATACTTTTGTACCGGTTCTGACAGCAGATCAGCAAGAAATCTGCATGCTAGCGCCCCCCAGATTGCCAGATGAGACTAGCAATACTTATGCGCTCTGTTTACATCTTGGGGTAAGACAGAAGGGACTAATCAGACTCCCAAAAATCCACTATTTCAACCAAATCTCAGATACTAGACAACTATAAGGATAAAAAAAAAAAGAAAAAGGAAAAAATGAAGGGTATTGACCATCATGAAGGACTATGGTGTGCTCTGGGGTTCATTAAACACTCATAGCTTATTAAATAAAGCTAAAACAGCTATCTGTGTTTAATTTTTATACATGATTTTCCTTTGTCAGTCTGGTTTTACAGAGACATGGATGTCCACCATTGACCAAGGTTAGCATTTAAAAGATTGGCTGTGGGGCCCATCCTATTGGTCTTTGGGGAGGATGTTGGATGGAGTGGGGATTTTATTCAACTCTTTTTCATTTCAGTTGCATAATCTGATAGACTTGGTACCAGGGAGAGTTTTGATTTTGGATGGAAATAGTGTGGGTTTTGGTTTCGTTTCATTAATATCTACAGTCCTCAAACTAAATCAGGTAGGGTGAACTGCCTCACACTGGCAGTTTTTTATTCACGACGGTCAGAGTTTTATGGGGAGGGACTTTAACTGCACAGTTCCAGATCTTATACATGGTAAACAAAGTGGCAAGAAAACCTACTCGATACTAACGCTTTAGGTAAAATCTTTAGAGATGCAGGTTTAGTGAGTTGTAATACCTCTTTAAATCTTAAGAATAAGTTTTTTCAAAAGGAAATCTTTTTCTCTCATCGACTATATGTTTGTTTCTTCAAACATTCACATAAACTCATTCCAAATTTTTCCTGTGAATTTTCAGATCATTCATTTTTGGTAAGCACCTTTTCCTTCCAGAGATGACAGAAATAAGACACATAAGATGGAAGCTTAATAATTCAGTGCTAGAACTAAATTTTATCCAGATTAGGATAAGAAACCTATTGAAGGCTAGGCTTTCAGTAGCTTTTTATACACAGATATATGTATATGGTGGTTAGACACAAAGCAGATCTCACGAACCTGTTCAAAAATACTGGGAGGAAAATTAAAATGAAAAATTTCTGCGCTATCTAAGTTTGAGACAGCAACTTCAGAGAATTTTGTCCTTAGCTTACACATCTAGGTGGGATTACTCAGATCAAATCTCCTTATTAAAAGATGCTATGAAAGAATATCAGTACGACAGAAGTAAAACAATGCAGGCCATATTACTTAATGGAGTAAAGAAATCACCTTGGGGACCCCTTTCAGATGTGAAAGAACTTAGAGATTCAATGGGTTTGGAGGAGCTAAAAAGATCTGATGGGGTGTAGTAACTCAGAGCAGGAATTAAGAGGTAATTAAGGAACATTTTGGTTCCCTTAATCCTAAAAAACTATTTCTATGACAGAGATAGAGGATTATTTAAACAAGATTCCGTATCATGTATAAGGCATAACAAGGAAGCAGAATGGGATACTATCTCCCAGAAAGAAATTATGGAAACTATCAGGTCTCTAAAATTAAATATTTCACCTGGTCTAGATGGTCTCACAATAACTTGTATAAACAGTTTTCGGATGAACTAAGTCAATGCCTGGGCCTATTATTTCAAGATTTTCTAGACAAGAATCGATTCTACCCCTCCTTTTCAGAAGGTTTATTAACTTATATTTTAAATCAGGTGACAGGCAAGATATGGGAATTGGAGACCAATCACCCTATTAAATACTGACTATAGAATCTTTGCCAAAATATTGAATGAAAGGCTTAAACATCACGCGGGGAAGTGATTTCACTAATCAATATTGTGGCTTGCCAGGAGAAGAATTCAATCTGCCATCATGCAGATAAGAGATGTAATTGACTATTTCAACGTAGATAGGATTAACAGGTTGTTTAGTAGCAGCTGATCTGGATAAAGCATTTGACAGGGTCCATTTGCCATTTCTTTTAAAACTTTGAGGCATTATGGGGTGCAGGTTAAGCTGACAAATTTAATTGAGCAATTGTACCAGAGTGGATGGTTTTCCTTTTGTGAGAGGCGAACGGCTGCTGGATTTCCTTAACCACGGGGGTTCGCAGGTGCCCTTTAAGCCCCTTTATATACATTTTGCTATTGATCCCTTTTTACGAACTGCATTGGAGGCAAAGAAATGGAAGGGATATAATATAGAGAAACAGTCTAGCACAGCTACATATTCAAGCTTATGCTGATGATTTGGTTATATATTTGGAGGACTGTTCATCAGTTACGGGTTTATGGAGCATTTGAGGAATTTACTACAGTGTCTAACGCAAAACTAAACATAAATAAAACAAAAGGACTGATTATTGGGGTTGTGGGATTTTGGAACTACGGCTGGAGAAAATTCATTTTCTAGAGACCCGCTTAATTTTGGGCATTAACTTTGGTCCTCAGAATGTTCCTAATGATAATTGGCAGAGGATACTTAGGAGTGTTGAAATAAAGTTTCTAGATGGAAGCAATGGCATTTGTCTAAAATTAAAAGAGTTCAGATAATTAAACAATTTCTTTGCCCATTATTCAATTTGTGGCAATGATATTTCCACTACCAACAGAATTTGAAACCAAGTTATATAGCATCTTTTTTCCAGATGCTTTGGGGTAACCGCTCTAAACCGGTTAAAAGTTTACTTACCTAACAATAAAACAGGGGTTTAGAATGATAGACCCAGTGGTATACTCCATGTTTCTTTATTACCAACTCCTTGAAAGAAGGGTTGATATCGAATCCAGATCTGAAAATTCATGGAATTTAATAATTATGGGGAAATACTTTAAGTGTTGGACTTCTTTAGCCCTAAACTTAATAAATATCTACATATTCCAGAGCACTTTCGCCAACGGCACAAAATTATATAAATGGGAAATACAGAGACAGTAGCACTCACATATAGTACAAGGGACTTGTATCACCACCTAATGAAAAACTATACCCACAAGAGCCAGAATTTAAAACTGCCCATTAACTTTGAACCCCATCGTAGTGGCTCAATTGAATAATCCTAGGTTGCCCAAAATCAATGGGAGGTACAGTGGTTAATTTTCTATGGAAGACTGAATGTTAGGGGAATCGAAATATAAAGTCGTACAGGAAAGGTTATGTCTTACCTTGAATGCATTAATAAGGAGAATCCATGGTCCATTTTTCTAGATTGTTCCTATGTTTCAGGATTGTGGTTTTTTTAGCAGATGTATGGAACCTGACATGGCTGAAAAATATGACATATGAATTCTTAGCTTTAGGAGTGTCTCCAGTGGGTTCATTCGGATTGCATAAGGGGACTTTGACTTTATTTTTGGGATGTCTCAAATACTTCCTGTGGCAAGCCAGAATACAATGGGTTATATATCAAAAGAAAATGTTGTATGTTTGCATTAGTAGGCTAATTGTTAAAGAGTTGGAGAACATTTTTGCCTCTGATATGTTAAGAGTATCCCCAGGATCACTAAAGAAATTATGGAAAGGGTTTTTTCATTTTATTAAGTATAAATAAAGAAACTGAAGAAGCAAGAATAAATGTGAAAAACAGTTTGATAGCAGGTGTTCAAGAAGTGGATCTAAGAAGTTAAATGGATATAGTGTTGTAGTCTTTTTGGCTATTATTTGATTTCTGTGAAAACGTGTTGTATTCTATGTTTATTTTTGTAAATAAAAACACCCCTACTCTTTTCGATAAGTGCCATGGGATCTTTAACATCCACCTGAACTACCACCAGTCCAGGCAGATGGGACCTCGGTTTAACGTCTCAACCGAAAGACGGCACCTCAGAAATGCAGCACCCCTCTCATGCTGCATTACAGTGTCAGTACTGGGATATTAACCCAAGTGCCAGATGTGGGAACTGAACCCACAGCCCTCTGATTTCCCAGCCTCAGAGGCGAGTGTGCTATCTACTGAGCCACTGACACTGCTTTGATTAGGATGGGTCTGGCTTCCCGGGTGGAAATCTTTCGCAGGTGGAAGCTGGGGTGCTGGAGGACAGGGGGAGGTTGGTTGGGGGAAGGGTCAAAGAAATTACTAGGGAGGACTGAGCTAAGGTCAGTGAAAGTGGTGTTGAACCAGTTAGCTACGGTGGCAGGCTCGGTGGAGGTAGTGCCATTTCTAGTGAGCTGGGATGGGGCAGGGGAGCAAGCTTTACCATTAAGTTGCTTAATATTATCCCAGAAAGTCCGGGCTGGAGTCCCAGGAGGAGGTAAGGGAGGCCTGGTAATGGTCTGCCTTGGCTTTCCTGATGGCCCATGAGCACTTATTCGGCTGCATTGTAGGCTTGCCTATCAGACAGATGACCTGTTTCAGTGGCAAGGTGCCAGAGGTTATCCCGGTTTCTAAGTAATTGTAGGAGGGCTGGGCCAACCCAGGGTGCGCGTCTGTTTTTGGACCGGATTTTGGTGAAGGGTGCAAAGAGATCACAGGCCATGTTGAAGGTGTGAGTGAAGAAGCAGGGCAGTGTCAATGTTGGTTGCATGCTGAATGGGGACCAGTTTATCTGGGTGAGGAGTGCTTTAAGTTTTTCAGCCCACCAGGTTGGAGGCTGCATGAGGTGGTCTGGGCTTTGGTTTGGGATTGGGGACTACCCAAGAAATAGGATAGGGAGTGGTCACTTAGGGAGTCTGGGAGGATCTAGATGTTTGGATATTATGGGGTCGGTTAGTTATAATAACATCCAGAAGGGTGCTGGTACCACTCTTAGGTTAAGTCTTGTGGGCTGGGTGATGAGTTGCGCAGATCTTGGCGGCAAATGAGTCTCTGATTGCGGATGAGGAGGTGCTGAGCCAATTTCATTAAGGTCCCCACTAGGATTTGTTCTGCCTTATGGTGGAGGGTGGCCAGGTAGTCCGTTAAAGATACCAGGCCGGTGCTGGTTCTTTGGGGAATGAGGCTGTGGTGAGATAGAGAGGGCTCCTAGAGGGGTCTGGGGTGAGTTTGAGGGTAAGAGCCTGGGCCCCATTTATAAGGGCAGGGGTGGGGAGTGCATGTCCAGGTATTGTGTCCCTGGTGTAGATGGCACAGCCTCCCCCTCGTTTGCCTACTCGGTCCTCCCGGTATAAGGTATAGTCTGGGAGGGAGACAAATGAGTCAGGAGTGGATTTGGACAGCCAGGTTTCAACCAGGGCTATGATGTCTGGTTGATGAGCCAAGGCCCAGCACTGTAGGGCGTCAAATTTCTTCAGCAGGCTGCATATGTTCATGGAGGCTACTTGAAGACCAGTGGGCTGGGTGGGTGGGTGGGAGGGCAGGGCCTGGGTTGGGATGTATGTTCCTGTTAGAGTAGAAGGAGGAGAAGTGCTCTGGTCAGAGGGAGGCAGATGGAGAGTCTCACCGAGGCGATAGAATGAGGAAGGGGTTTAATTGCACAAGGGGTGGGTAGGGCACAGGCAGAGAAGGCCTGAGTGATCAGAAGCGCAAGGGAGCTGGGGGAGGAAAGGTAATGTCTGGAAGGGGTGAGGTGGAGAGGAGCATATGGGATGTGTGGAGGAGGAGGGAGGGGAGGAGCAGTGGTAAAGGAGGAGGGAGGACAGGAGGGTAGGTAGAACACTGGGAGTGAGTAGGTTGAGGGTTAATAGGGGCACTAGGGTTAGTGGAAGGCAAAGGAAGGAGGAGGAGAAGAGATAGGCTGGTGAGCAGGGATGCATATGCATAGTTGGAAAGGGTGGGGGAGCTGAAGTGAGGAAAGAATGGGGGGTACTAGGATGATAGAGGGGAGATAGTAGCGAGAGGTCACCTCTGAGCCTAGTTGCTGCTATGGTGTAGTGGCAGTGCACGTGCCTGAGGTGCCCAGAGTACCAGGTTTAAGCCTTGACCAGGGTAGCAGGAAAGAGCTTGCCCAGTGGCTATAGCAGCAGGGAGCTGGGCTCAAGGTCTGCAGAAGCACTTGGATAACACTTTAGTTGTGTCAGAGGGTTAGTGCGTTTTTAGAGTTTTGAAATCCTGCAGTAAAACTAGGCAGGTGTGCTAGCTGAGTGGTGGAACTTTGGAAGTAAGGGTACAGGGTTCAAATCCTGCAAGGCAGCAAGAGAGAAGAGGTAAACTTATATTTTGACAGGTGGGGGGGGTAATTGACTAAAAGGCTTAGAAAGTAGGAAAAATAGGTAGGCAATGTGGTGCAGAGGTAGAGCAGCTGACTCTGACCGCAAGGGTACTGGATTTGATCGCAGCTCAGGGACCGAGTGTAGAAAGGTTTAATTTTTAATTCAGAAAAGGAGGGAGTGAGGGAGGGTTAAGAGTATGAAAATAGAGGAAGTTGTTGGCCTGGTTCATTGGCTTAGAGGATAGTCAGTAGAATTTGGACAGAAGGGTACCAAGTTTGATGCTAGCAGCTGCTTAGAGATAGGCTGATGGAGGAGTGAGGAAAGTAGGTGGTAGAAGGATTCAAAGGGAACTGCAGTGACCTCTAGTGGGTCAGCTTCAAAATGGTAGCTAGGAGGGGTATAGAGTTGAAAGACCAGCTAGAGTGGAAAGTGCAGTGACCTCTAGTGGTTGGTGTCTATAACCTGCAAATGGGAAAGTGGACACTTAGTAAAAAGGAGGGTAGGTCATGTGATGTGACACGTGACCTGCCAGCAGCAATGTATGGAGTGCTGACCCTGGGTGGGTGGGTAGTGCCTCACAACAGTCAGGCTGTAGTGCAGGACACTTTACCTCTTACAGGCTCTGGCAATCCCCGGAATTCAGTCTCCGCTGCTGGGCTGAGTTCTGAAGGGAATGGGCTGCTTCAGGGCCTATATAGGGAGGGCAAACAAAGGAATCACATTAGTATGCAGCGGGCTAGAACAGGACCCTACTGCGCATGCGCCAATGTTCTATGATTGATTTTATATGTGTTTGATGTATTATATTTGTTAAATGTTTGGATACTGTACAGCGCTCCAAGCCACCGGGAAGGGGCGCTATATAAATAAAGTTTTGATTGATTTGAATGATGGTTGCAAAAATAGACAAATAAAGTAGTACCCCATGACAAAAGTGCTACAACCCTGAAAAAAATTCTAGCTCCACCAATGAACTGTTCTGGTATCCTATGAATGTGAGACCACAGTAAGAGTGGTCTGGGTAGCTATATGAATATATTATTGACCGAGGTAGATCAACAAATTTTACAAACCTCCCCTGAATCTATCCATTTTCAGAGCACCTGCACATTACAGAATGTATAGCCGATTGGTTAAATGCATTCCCTCAATCTGTAAGTCAGAGCGTAGGTTACACCCTGCCAGAGGCATGCACTCATTTTGTGGCCTTGGGCCAGCCACTTAATCTGCCAGTGCTCTGGTCCAGCCAGTGGCAGAAATGGGCAACAGCAGAACCCTACTGCAAATGAGGTCTTATCTCTGCTGAGCTATCCAGGGTAAACACATTTATTTTATTCTTTTGGTATCTGGGTAGGCACACTAGACACAAGTGCCTGTTTTCAGGGGTGACCCAGAAGCACTGGGGAGATTAAGTGACTTGCTCAGAGTCACACAGCAAGTAAGTGGAGGTTGTGGGAATCAAACCCAGGTCTGCTGATGTGCCAAGCTCATTCACAGCTCGATATGGTAGAGACATATAAGTACCTTACAGGGACGAACAGGGTGCAGAAATACACTATTTTCAAGCGAAAAAGATGTTCCAGGACTAGAGGCCATGGGATGACATTGGAGGGAGGGTGATTCAGAGGAAACGTGAGGAAGAATTTCTTCACAGAAAGGGTGGTAGACAAGTTTAACACCCTACCAGAGGAAGTGGTGGGGGCTGAAGCAATCACTGGATTTAAGAATGCATGGGATTGACATAAGGGAATTCTGGAGGTCAGGGGTAAGGGGCAACAGGCTTCTAGAAAAACTTAAAGGGAACTTACAAGCTCAAATGGGCAGACTAGGTAGGCCATAGGCCCTTATCTGCTGACAGTGTCTCTGCATCTATGTATCTATGTATTACTCTAATCACTAGGCTATACTGCCAGCCCCCGAAAAATTGTAAAAGAAAAAAACACTTGCATCATTTGCATGCTAACTAGATGTTAACTTCTTGTGAATTCCTCATTTGTATTTCCATTCAAACAACTATAACGTTTTTTTTTTTTTTTTAACAGAAGGCTCTTTTTGGTTCCATATTGAAGAACCACATAGGTTCTGAAGAGGTTCTTTTCCTTTTTTTCTGACTGGTTCTGGCTTTTGCTTCTCAGAAGATTGAAGTAGTCTAGGCCACTGGCAGTGGCTGACCAACGGGGGTTGAGACAATCTCATTAAATACTGAGCTGTAAAAGGCTGGGAATTCAGGACTGTGTATACAGCTGAGCAAAAATATCCGACACATGTTAACTGAATTGGTAACAGCTTTCTCCTCCCACGTCTGCCAGCTGTGCTGCTGCTGAGGCATCTGACTGACCTCTCACCCTCAATTCAAGTTCAGACTTCTCTCCAGCAGTAAGGTCTAGCAGTGCTCCTGACACTGTGAATTACCTTAACCCTGTGCATCCTTGATTGCCTTAAAGAGACTTCACATTTTCACACAGGAACAGCAGCAGTTTGCTCATCTTGGTGGGAGGCAATAGGCCAAGGGACTAGTATAAGTTCTGCTTGTGAGTATAACTCCAGAGAGTCCAGTGTTAATAATGCCACCTTAGTCTCTATTTACTGACCTGACTTAGCTATCTCACATGTTGTGTACAGAATACACTCACCACTGCAGACTAGCTGTTTGCAGTGACTCCAGAATGCAGCAGTGAGAATGGGTGTTTACTCACCTGGTAAAGGTGATTGTGTTGGTTGACATCCATGGCACTCCAGACCTTACATCATGGGTTTTAGCCCACCTGATAGGCTAATGATGCACATGATGACCTAGGATCAAATTTCTAGACCCCAGGTCCCTGAAGCCCCTGCTCTCCAGTTCAAATCTTCCATAGTGGAAAAGTAAGGTTAGTAATACCACAATATTCTTCAAGATAAACACACATACTGAGACGCCTTCTGAACATGGCCGACAGGGCCCATTTTTATTGACCTATTGATACAATACTAATACTCGACCTCCTCAAAGGCCAATGAGAGACACCCTAGATACCTTGGGTTTCCCTTGCGATGTCCCTCTATTCTCTTGGTATTGTTCGGGCATACCCCTAGTCACTCTGATCGCTCTGTAGGGTGGGCCATAGAGTGTCATAGATGTCAACCAACACAATCACCTTTATCAGGTGAGTAAACACCCATTAATTTGTGTTGGGTTGACCATCTGCGGCATTCCAGACCTTACATCATGGGTTGATAAGCAGCAGTACTGTACCCAAACTCGGTTGGGACAGAGTGATCTAAGAAAGAGGAGTAAGAGCTGGCCGCCGAGAGAACCTGAGTGGAAAATGGGGCCTGTAATTTGTACAGGTGGTCCAACCTACAGTGCCTGGCAAAGGTATGGATGGAGGTCCAAGTAGCTGCCTTGCAAATGTTCTCCGTAGACACGTTAGCCCTCTCTGCCCAGGAGGTGGACACTGCCCTGTTAGAGTGAGTCCTGATACCCTCTGAGAGTGTTAGATTTTTCACCTTGTAGGCCTCCTGAATGGTTCTCTTGAGCCAGCCCGCTATCATGATTTTGGAAGCTGCCCTATCCTGTTGTTGCCCTTTTGACACAATGAACAGTCTCTCAGTCTTACGTATGGGCTGAGTTCTAGATATGTACATGGCTAGTGTGCCCCCCACATCCAGATGGCGGGGTATCCTTATGTCCCCTGGCTGTAATGTATCCGAGAATGTTGGCAACTCAATGGGCTGTTCCCTATGGAAAATGGACGTGATCTTTGGCTGAAAGGCTGGAACTGTCTGTAGATGTACCCCTTGATGGGTGAACACGGTGTAGGGCTCCCTGCATGATAGTGCCCCCAGTTCACTAATCCTCTGAGCGGAGCAAATGGCCACCAGGAAACAGGTTTTTAGGCCCGCCAAATATAGGTCCACTTCCTGCAACGGCTCGAAAGGTGTTATGCTGAGAGAGTCTAGGACTAATGTCAGATCCCAAGGGATGATTAGGGTCCTGACCCTGGGGCGAAGCACCTCTACTGCTTTGAGGAAGTGTACAGCATCTGGGTGAGCCCCTGGGCTATGTTGGCCTATGGGGCCAATGGCGGCACTGATGGCGGACAGTTGCACTCGGAGAGATGAATGGGATAGGCCTTTATCCACCCCCTACTGTAGATACAGCAGTATGGTGGACATGTCTGCTTTTTACAGTTCTTTGCCCTTGTCTCTGCACCATGCCGCAAAGATGGACCACTGACTGCTGTAGGTAGTGGTGGTTGAGGGCCTCCTGGACTGCAGCAATGTGGATATGACTGATGCGTGGTATCCGGTTCTCAGCAATCTCTGTCTCTCAGGAGCCAAGCCGTAAGCTTCAGGGTTCCTGGTGTGGGGTGGACAATGGGTCCCTGCGTTAGCATGTCCGGTCTGTATGGGAGTCTGCACTTGTCCAGTGCCATGGCTACCACTGCTGAGAACCAGGCTGTCCAAGGCCAGTATGGTGCCACCAGGACAATGGTCCTTTGAGACTGTCAAATTTTGTCTAGGGCTTGTGGCAGAAGGGAGATGGGGGAAAGACATACACCCAATCCTGGGACCAGGCCTGGGACAGCACGTTGATTCCCTGAGAGCGGTGCTCCCTGTACCTTTCCGCTGTTGCCATGAGATCCATGGATATGGGACCCCATGTCTCCTGTATCAGCTGGAACAGGTTGGTGTGCAGGTGCCACTCTCCTGGGTGCACCTGTTGGCGGCTGAGCCAGTCCGCTCGAATGTTGAGCTTGCCAGCTAGATGGATCACGCCAATGTGTATGAGATGGGCCTGAGCCCAATTCAACACCCTTATCACTTCTCTCTGCATGGCTTTGCTTCTGGTTCCCTCTTGCTTGGCCATGTAGGCCATCGTGACCTGATTGTCAGAACGAATTAGCACCGACTGACCGGAAATGGTTGTCTGGAATGATCTGAGGTAGACTACCCTCATCTCCAACACATTGATAGACAGCCTGGCCTCTGGCGTTGTCTAGTGGCCTTGAGCTGACTGAAAGCCCAAGCATGCTCCCCACCCTAGGAGGCTTGCGTCTGTCTCAGTGGTGACGTTGTAGGTCACCTCTAGCGGGACCCCTCATGTGAGGGAGTGTCTCGTAGTCCACCAGACTAGGAACCGCCGCACAGTGAGTGGTAACAGTATCCTGACTTTCAGGTTCCGCTCATTCGTAGACCCCCGGGTCATCATGTAGTTCTGCAGAGGTCTCATGTGCCACCTGGCCCATGGGACCAGGTCGATGCATGACGCCATGCAGCCCAGCATCTGAGCTATTTGCCCAATGGTTGGCATGTTGCTGGCCTTCAGCTGCTGAGCTAAGGCTATCATGGTTTCCAACCTCTTTTGGGATGGCCTGGCCCACCCTTGGAGCGTGTTTATCTCTGCTCTCAGGTGTTCAAGTTGTTGCGTGGGTACTAGGTAGCTCATGGCTTGGTTCACTACCCAGCACTTTCCCACCCCTCTTGGGCAATGTTACAGCCAATAAGAACTTAACTGACTGCTCCTTCTTTCCCGACCCTGTGTTTTTTTCCTTGTTGTTAGTTCCTTTTCCATGTCGCCCTGGCTCCCACCTACACTCCTTGCTTACCCCCCTTGACACCGTCTTGGTGTTTTGCTTTCCACTTCCTAACTGTTGCCACCTTCACCCCTGCAACCCCTTCACCCCGTGTTCCTCGAATGCCCATAATGCCATCTGGGTGGCCCTTAGTGGCTGTTCTTTGGAACGAGCTCAGATCAGCCAGTTGTCCAGGTATGGAACAACTTCCACTCCTTGTTCTCTCAGTCTGGCAACAAGAACTATGGACACCTTGGTGAATACTCTTGGCGCTGAGCTAAGACCGAAGGGTAGAGCCTGATATTGGAAATGCTGGCCTAGTATGTGGAATTGGAGGTGACTTGGCCTGATTGGGATGTGAAGGTATGCATCCTTCAGGTCTCTAGAAGTGAGGTAGTCACCTACCCGTACGCTGCGAAGAGTCGATTTCAATGTCTCCATTTTGAACCTCTGAGTGACTACGTATCTGTTGAGGTGTTTGAGATCTAGGATGGGGCGAAGTTCCCCTGTCTTTTTGGGGACAAGAAGGAAAATGGAGTACACTCCCTGTTCCTGCTCATGTGGGGGTACCAGCTCGATTGTCCTGTTCTGCATTAAGTCCTGCAGTAGTTGTTGGACCTGATGAGCGGACGCTCTTTTCTTTGAGAGGGGGGATTTTATGAACTTGTGCGGTACCGGGGAGTGGGACAGTTCTATAGCATATCCCCATGACCCTACTTCTAGCACCCATCTGTCTGAGGTTGTGCTGTGCCACCGGTGGTGAAACAGCATGAGTCTTTTGCCCACAGGTGGGCAAAGGCCCTGCATGGGCGGCATCCCGGGAGGAGAGAGTCTGTAGTCATTGCTGTTTGTTTCTGTTTCCTCTTCCTCCAAACTTGGAAGCATGGGCCCAGAAGTTGGATGACTGGTAACTGGAGTTGAAGGAGTTACGGTGTCCTTCGTGAGCTCCTCTGCCTCGAAAAGAACTGTTCTGGTAGTAGTTGTCTCTACATGCTTGTTGCAACTTCTTTCCCCCTCGAAACCTCCGCTTTCCTGATGGCAGGTAGGTTGGTCGATTCTTGTTCTTGAGTAAGTCCTTCCCTTCTTCCTTCTGCTTTAGGTACTCCTGCAGTCCTTCCCCGAAGACATGCTTGCCCTTCATGGGCAAGTTTTGCAACAGTACCTTGGATTCATTGTCTGCTTCCCACAGTTTGAGCCACAATGCTCTTCTGGCCCAGTTCATTAGGGCTGTGGCCCTGGCATTTAACTTTAGTGTCCACCAAGTATTTTGCAGCATCCAGTGTGCATTCTAACAGCTCAGCCTTTCTGGTCTTGGGGGCCGCTTTGTCAAGGAGCTCCTCCAGCCAACGTCTTTGGGCGCGTGCAATGTAGATGGCAGTAGTAGATGTCTTGGTTGCCGTGCCCTCTATTTCAAATAGTTTCTTCAGCACGTCCTCCACCTTTTTATCTGTAGGGTCCTTCAAGGAGATGGTACCACATGGCAGAACAGTTTTCTTGCTGAGCGCTGCCACATGAGGATCAGTCATGGGTGCAGTGCACCAGACACTAGCCTTATCCTCCTGGACAGGGTACATATGGTGTAGGTTCCCTTTTGTCCGACATTCTGTCTGGTTCTGTCGACTCCCACTCCTTAATGAAGACATCATCAATCACAGGGCAGACTGGGAAGGTTTCCTTGGTGGCCTTCCTCTGCTGAATCATGGGGTCGAGCCTTGACTTGGGTTGGCCCTCCTTGAGCTCGAACCCCATAGCGGTCTTAATTATTCTCATAAGGCCCGGAATCAAGTCAAAAGGACACAGTTTGGATGTAAGAGATGGGAAGGACTGTGATTCCATCTCTTTTTCATATGGTATGGCCTCCTCATCATCGGGGAGCTCTTTATGCCCTGTGTCATCGCCTGTGTCAGGAGCTGGGGTGCTCGGGTGTGGTTCGACCATGTCCAGACGGGTCCCCGATGTCCCCCCTGGGTTCTCTGGTTCTGGTTGTGGTCTTGGGGTTGGTGGCAACTTAGGTTGCATTATGGCCTCCAACCTCTCCATGATCTTTAACATAAAATTCTGCTGACTTTCCATCATGGCCACAGTTGCTTGCTGATTCTGTAGAAGGATGGCCCCTGGGTCCATCCAACTAGTTCCACTGGGCCCTGGAGTGTCCGATCCCATCACTGGAGATTGCTCCAGAGACAAATCATCCTCATCGTGAAGGCAGGCAGGGCATTGTGGTCCCGTGTTGTGGGGCATCAGGGTGGCGCTACATGTGGTGCATGTCCTTGCTTTCATCATCTGAGGAGAGAAAGACAACGGGGGAATATTAGGGGTGGAGTAATGGTGGGTCTCCAGAAAAGAGACTGAATGCCCTGAAAAATGGCAGGTGTAGCATCTGCCGACTTATGTCTGTACTGTAGACCATTTAGGGAACGATAATATCCACTCAAAGACAGCATGCAGTGGCTATTCCTATACCTTAAGAATACTGTGCCTATCCCCTCTTAATTAACATGCTCACGTTTGGTTGGATTAAAAGGATACCCTGGGTCGGCCCCCCCCCCCATGCAACCTGTGGTATTGGGCAGGAGGGTTGCTCACTTCTTGTTAAAATGGTAACCACAATGCTCAAAATGGCAGCTAGCATCATGCCCGGCCAGTTAAGAGAAGTTCGACCCCTCCCCCATCCTTGCCAAGTGGCTACTATGGAGAGGTGCCCCTAGGCGGAGTGGGAAAGGCAGAAGATAATTAGGAGTAGGAAGGGATTCGACCAGGCTGGCCGCTGAGGAAGGGGCCTAGGCCTTATGACTCTCCCCAATGAAAACAACTGCTCCCTTCCCTACCCACGGTGCCCAGCGGCCTCCATTTGGGAGGGGAGACCGCTGAGCCCCCCATGGAATAAAACATGCTCCCTGAGGAGCAGGATCCTTGTGTTTCCTGTGTCCGATGTTGGACTGTTGTATTTTCCCAAGTTCTGGAGGAAAAGGTTGCCCCCCCCCTGTCCAGGATCTGCCCTGGATAAATGAGGCAGCTGCTGAAAAATAAGACTTTCCCCTCGGGCCCTTCTCTGGACTAGCTAGACCCCTCTCGACTCCCACTCTCAAAATCCTGCAGGACATGGAGTAGAAAACTGTCAGAGTGAGAGAGAGCGGCAGTCACAAAGCAAGGCCGAGCTGGCGCCGGCCTGCACACTGCATCAGAGGCCGCCCCTAGAAGCACGACTGCATCGCATCCACTGCATGGAGCAAGAAGGACTTGTGCCGCCATGCAGGTCGGCAAACTCTGCCAAACAGGCAGCCAAAATGAGCAGCTTAAGGCCACAGGGAGCAGCTGAATGCATGGGCTGAGGGCCCAAGGCCATGGGGGGGGTCACGGTGACCACGCGGTCCATGGCGTGCTCTGCCGACTCCTGGCAGGGAGGGAGCTGGTGGTACTTGCAAGTGAGCTGCACACACTAACGAAAGCAAAACAAATATCAGCAGTAACAATCAGTGCTATTAGGAAATGGAGCACATTGTTGCTCCCTCGGGACTGCTGGCGGATGGTCATTGGTAGACCAGCACCTTGCAAGTCCCTCTTGTAAGCTCATTTTAAAACATTTGGAGCAAGCAAATAAACAAATTCAAATGGCAGATATAGCGATTAGGCAAACACAATGTAGCAGCACTGTCTGCTCTACCTTTAGTAAACACATCCAACAACGTTTGAAACTATCCAATCTTTAAACTGCCACAGAAAAAACACTTTTGAAAACTTTTGAAAAACATTGTAGCGGCTCAGAATACACAGAACTACTTCAGGCAGGCTCAGAATAAATTTTCAACAGTAAATTAAGTCTTCTGTGGAAACCACAGGCCTACCTCTTCTGGCACAATACAGGGACTCCTGGGGTGCTTGTAGCCTGATCAGATGCACAATTTGAACTGGAGAGCAGGGGCTACTGGGACCTGGGCTCTAGAAATCTGATCCTAGGTCATGTGCATCATTAGTCTATCAGGTGGGCTAAAACCCATGATGTAAGGTCTGGAGTGCCATGGATGGTCAACCCAACACAATACTGACTTTTACTCAGAAGTCAGTTACGTAACACAGTCACTCTGCATCTTAGGCTGGTTGCCAGTTAGTTGGCAAACTGAGTCTAAGGTGCTTTTGAAAGCTCTGAACAAACTGTACCCTACCCTAGTATCCCAGCATTCTCCTGACCGCTCCGCCCTTGCCAGAGTGGTGGGGTTCAGGGGGCAGGGATTTTTATGAGTGCTGCCCCCCCATTAGTCTGTAAGTGACTGGGCTTTTGTGGTGATAGCTTCTGTCCTCTGAAACACCCTCCCTTCTGAGATCTGACCGTTCCTCCCATTCCTTGAACACCTTTAAAGTTTGTTGCAGAAAAAAAACATGAGTGCGCTGACTCATGGTCACATATCAGTGTCTAGCATATCTCATCCCCACTGTCTGCCTTTACTTTGCTGCCACTCAGCTTCTGCCACATGGTAGGTGAGCAGCAATGGAGGAAATCCTCCCACTTTCCAGAGGAGGAGAGCTGTCCGATGGGATGCTTCTCCATCCCTTCTTTCCTTGGACAGCCCCCAGCACCCCAAGTCCATTCTTGAACCTTGGTCACCAGATTAGCACACAGAAGCACTACCACTGCACTACCTAGCTGGCCTCTGAGTTAATTAATTTTTATCATTTTGCTGAGCTTGAATGAACACATGTAAACCTTTCTGTGATCTACGGGAACGTCTTGTCAGGCAACTAGGTTCAAGACTTCCACCCCCCCCCCCAACACCAGTTCACTTGGTATTAAAATAGTTATGCAGGGCATGAACCAGATGTTTAAATTTCACTAAACAGATGGATACTGGCAGACTTGGATGTTTGCAGCCCTCTAGCAATTGTCTGTGTCAGCATGGATTAATTCACGGCCCCACTCCACACGCAGCACTGCGTCATGGACTGGGAGTTCCCGGAATATTTATTTAGAAAGGCTGTCTTGTGGCCACTCCCTTTTACCCCATCCCCTCTAGCTCCCTGATTCCTTTCTTCCACTAAAGAAGAAGGACACCCTCATCTGACTGTTTTTTATCAGCCTGTCTCTGGTCATTGGTCACCATTTCCATACCTGGGTCTGTTTCGGTGCCTCTCACCATAGGTTGGGTTCTGTTTTAAAAATTTAGTAGTTTAAAAGTTCTTTTATCGTATATTCTGTCTCCTGTGAAGTCCCAGGTCAGAGGCTTCAAGCACTGTGTCACTTGCAGCAATCCCATGCCAGTGGCAGACACCCAGGGCTCGAGTTGCATCAAATCCTGTGCTGTCCCAAACACAGTGCCGCACCGTGCAACCAATTCTTGTAGATCGTGCACGTTTACAACACTTTACACTTTTTATGGTGGCTTGCACCAAATATTTGGTGTAAACATTGTAAAAAGGTTCCTGACCTGAGACCAACAAAAGCTGGTCTAACTGGGGCATGTGGTGCATGGGATTGAGAATCATGATGTCATCAGGGAATGCCATGCCCCTCGCGCCTATGCGCTTTGGTGCACCTGGGGCTATCGGCATTCCATCCTTTTTGAGAATCGAGCACCCAGCATTTTTTTTTTTAAATGTTTGTTGCCAAAGGCATAGCAAACATATGGCTATCACTCCATGTGAGGGCTTTTGGGGGCTTGGCTCTCCTCAACAAACTGCAGACCTAGAATCAGCAGTCTCCACCCCGATACTGCCCACTCTCCATCTACTTTCTTTTTTCTATTTGAAGCGGTTAGCCAATCACAGAGCTGGAAAATGCATAGCACAAGCTGCTATGATGATGTGTAACTCTAAGGTTCCTACTAGGAACGTTTCTTGATTTATTTGTACCACATGTTTATCTCCGGCCCCATCCACTGCCAGAACAGGCAGTGCCAGCTCTATTACTTTTAATTTTTTTTTGTCACTTGGGATTGTTTACTAAAATTTCTCAACAAATGAAATGAACAAGAGTGGGAAGTGGATGAAACGGTAGTACGATACCCAGGCAAATGCTTTTTGTTTTCTTTCTATGTATTCTATTACATTTTATCTCTTTCTCTAGTTCTCTCTCCTCCTGTTTAGCTTTTCTTCTTTGTTTACGTTATCTTTTCTTCTTTTTTTATGTTTGCTTGCATGCATGTGCAAGAAACATAGTGCCATCATTGGAGATTTCAGAGGTGTGTCACCTCCTCCTCCAATTCAGTCAGTGTGTTGGCAGGCGCGGCCCCTGTAAGCCAATGCATTCTGGAGCTGTCTATGACAAGCTCCAAAATGCAGTGGCATACAGTTGAAAGGGGAGCCGCACTGAGTGAGCAGTGATAAGATAAGGCTGCTCACGCCGCAGCTCCCCCCCCCACAGACAGACGCCGCAGGCGCAGCTGCTTCCACACGCACGCACTGTATAGCTGGACGGAGTGCCCAATCCTCGTCGTGGCTGTGCTGCTGCCTCCACTCCCCCAAAACCTTTGAAATGCCACACTGGGTGCCCACCCCAGCGCGGGGCAGGGCAATGAAATAGTCAATGGGGTGCCCAATCCCCGTCGGGCTGCACTGTCCTAAACCCCAGTAGTAAGTGCCACGCTGGGAGCCCACCCCAGCATGGCAAGCACCAGAGGCCGACGGGGTGCCCAATCCCCATCGGCTGAATGCACAAACCTCAATCCTCTTTTTGTGCCATTACTGGGAGCTCACCCCAGCGTGGCAAACGCCCCACGACGCCTTTTTTAAAAAACCTGTAAAACAAAAACTGTCCCGGCTGCCTCCCAACCCCCACAACCCACACCCACCCACTGCGCATTCAGCTCCCTTAACCTCCACCCCATACTTACTTCCGGACTCGCGCACGATCTTCGTGGACCAGAAACACGCCTGACTCTTCAAAGCCAACCGCGAACTGAGGAAATGCCGTAAGCTGTATAATGGGCTAGACGGGGGTTTCAACTTTATTGCATATCTCAGGCATTTTGGGAATTTTGCACCAAATTTCAACATGGAGTTGGATTCTTCATGATTGATGTCACTGTCATGGCATTATTCGTCCGGCGGGTGAGTTCGCAGTCACTCGCGCAGTCACCGCGTGAAATCACCCTTCGGCATGAATAATGCCATGACAGTGACATCAATCATGGGAAGGGGTCCCAAAAATCCCATGTTGAAAATCTGGTGCCAAATTTCCAAAAAATGACTGTTTTACGAGCGTGTGTTGCACAGTTTCTACGCAGGCTCGTAAGTTCGCAAATTTTCAATATTTTCACTCCAGATTTTCAACATTGCCATTTTACCATACCTTCTTATGAGTAGTACAGTTGTCATTTTTCACATCTCACCCAAAATGTGTTTCCACCCATGTAGCGCACAATGGCGCAGTTGGTGTGCGAAAACCAATGTACGGGACAAATTAAGAAAATCACAGTGACACTGTTCATGAGCAGAGGTCTTAAAATGGCTATGTTGAAAATTTGGTGAAAAATTTCCTCAAAATGACTGTTTTATGAGCGGGCGTTGCGCAGTTCCTACACACGCTCGTAAGGTTGCGAATTTTCAATATTTTCACTCCAGATTTTCAACATTGCCTTTTTACCACACCTTCTTATGAGTAGTACAGCTGCCATTTTTCACATCTCACCCAATATGTGTTTCTGCTCATGTAGCGCATTAACATGAGTCGGTGTACTGAGATCAATGTATGGGACAAATTAAGAAAATCACAGTGACACTGTTCATGAGGTGAGGTGTTAAAATGGCTATGTTGAAAATTTGGTGGAAAAATTCCAAAAAATGACTGTTTTATGAGCGTGCATTGTACAGTTCCTATGCACGCTTGTAAGTTCGTGAATTTTCAATATTTTCACTCCAGATTTCTAATATTGCCATTTTGCAACACCTTCTTATGAGCAGTACAGCTGTCATTTTTCACATCTCACCCAAAACGTGTTTCCGTCCATGTAGCGCACAATGGCGCAGTCGGTGTGCGAAATCAATGTGCGGGATAAATTAAAAAATCACAGTGACACTGTTCATGAGCAAAGGTCTTAAAATGGCTATGTTGAAAATTTGGTGAAAAAATTCCAAAATTGACTGTTTTCGAGCGTGCGATATACAGTTCCTACGCATGCTCGTAAGTTCGCGAATTTTCAATATTTTCACTCCAGATTTTCAACATTGCATTTTTACCACACCTTCTTATGAGTAGTACAGCTGTCATTTTTCAAATCTCACCCAAAATGTGTTTCCACCCATGTAGCGCACAATGGCGCAGTCGGTATGCGAAATCAATGTATGGGACAAATTAAGAAAATCACAGTGACACTGTTCATGAGCAGAGGTCTTAAAATGGCTATGTTGAAAATTTGGTGACAAAAGTCCATAAAATGACTGTGATACGAGTGAGCATTGCGCAGTTTCCACGCACCCTCGTTACTTTATGACTTTGTAATATTTTCAGTCCAGATTTTCACCAGTGACATTTTTCCACACTTCCTTATGAACAGTACAGCTGTCATTTTTCACAACATGGCTGAAGTGTATTTTCACAGTTTCAGTGCAGAGATGCGTGGTCGCTGTGGGAAATCATTGTTCGGCACAGATAAAGAAAAACACAGTGACACTGTTCATGATCGGAGGCACCAAATTGCCTGAGTTGACAATCTGCTGTAAAAACCCCAACCTAATTATATTACGGGTGTGTGTTGCACAGTTTCTATGTACGCTCGTGACTTCACCATTTTTTTTAATATTTTTTGTACAGATTTGCAACATTGCCATTTTTTACACCTCCCCATGTACAGTACAGCTGTCATTTTTTACATCCTGTTCGGAATGTTTTTGCACCTGTGGTGCTAAATGCCGTAGTCACTGTGCATAAGCAGCCTTCGGCTACCAAAGGATATTCCCTTGTTCATGAGGTGGGGTCACAGAACAAACATGTTGAAAGATTTGGAGTGAAAATACCAACGAATGCCTGAGGTATTAGGTTTCCAACTATAACGCCCAACCCTGTAGATAATGACAGGCATCAGGGTGTGACTGGGATTCTGCCTGTGATGCTCATACCATTCCCACCCTGCAGTCAGTGAGAGGCATCAGGTGTGCCTGACTCTTTGGCCTCTAAACTCACCCCATTCTCCTATATCGCACCCATCTCACCATATTTCCTAATGGAATGGTGCGATAGGCCAAAGACCCCAATGAACACCATGACACTTGTCAGTGTCTGCAGGGTGGTGTGGTGAAATGGCGTGGCCGTTATGCCTGATGACCCAAACGCACACCCCAATGCCTGTCACTCTCTGCAGGGTGGTGGTGGGGTTGGCTTCAGTTCAATACTTCACTGCCATTCCTATTACGCACCTCTGTAACTTCTACACTACCACTGCCAATGCCAGCAAGCAAACATTCGGCATTGACAAATGCTTGTTTCTTTTCTCTCTCTCTTATGTGCTCTAGGGTTTATTTCTGAATTTGAACTTGTTAATTATTCTAATTAGAGCAACACTATAAATTTGAACTTTTACATAATTTATATTTAGTGTTTCAGAAGATGTTTTGTATTTGCATTTTGACATTTTATTTATGAGTCTGATGTATGACTGTTTGTTGATGATATATAATAGGTTCTACTGTTTGAGTTCATCTTTCAAAATAAAACCTTTTGTTTACAAAAAAAAGGTCTATTACTTTGTTTTGAGAGGCAGGCGCCCTCCAACCTGAGGAAGTTTCTCATTCTCCGCCCCCCACCCCCACCCCACACACACCACAGTCACTCAGCTACACTTTCTCATTCTACGACCCTCACATCAGGCCTCTCTGTGTTCTTACCCACCCCTCCACACACCTCTGCCTGTCCCCACAGCCTCCAGGGGCTTCCTTTACCTTCCATGGTGGGTCTGTGCAGCCCTAAAGGACTTAAAGTTTACTTTGTCCTCCGTGTGGGTCTGTGCAGTGCCACAGGGCTTATTTAAATGCTGTTTCTCCGCATTGCCACCTGCCCAGTTCTGTGGCCTGGGGGCATCCCCCATGGTGACCCTCCCAACCATGACCTTTGCTAACCCCACCATAACTCCAGTGGCGGTTTGTGGAGCAGAAGCGGAGAGAAGCACTGTCCATTATCCCGTTGGCAACATGCTTCTTGACCTCATTTTCTCCCTTCCTTATCACCCCAGGTCCCACATGGTGAGAGTAATCCATGCACACACCGTGTCCCTGCAGGAAAGAAAACTTTCTGGCCCTCTGCCGGGTCACTGCGGCACTGATAACTCACTGCCTGCCCTCTCTAAGCTGAGGTGTGCTGCCACTGGCAACTTTCACAGCTTTGGCTTTCCCTTGGCAGTAGCTTGACCAGAGTCCGGTCTCGAGCCCAGGTCCCTTTCACATAGACTTTGAGTCTGCCGTTCTTGTTTTTATTTATTAATTTTTTATAGATCTTATTTCCTGGCTGGTCTGACATGGACAGACTCCTCAGTCCCATCCCTGCCCCCCGCACAACCACCACGACCTGGCACGCACTGGCCCCTGAAATCCCCATGGATTGCCCCCATGGTGTGGCCAAGAAGGGAAGGATTGTCCTCCTGCACCCGAAGACTCATATCCAGAAATGGGTCCAATGGTCTAGGCTGTGGTGTGGGGTAGAGGGACGGCAAGCAGGACTTCATTCAGACCATCAGAAGGCATTCCCTCAGCCATGATGCCACATCACAGAACAATGGCCCCTCCCATTACTTTGTCACTTGAGTGCAGCACTACCCCCCGGCCTCCACTTACTGGCAGTCAGGTGCTGAGTTGGCAAGCCCCCCTTCCCACCCTGGGAGAGGAGAGCAGTTAGTTGGATGCTTGATCCTCTCCCCCCAGCAGCCGACCCCCAGCAATCCATGCTCATTCCTGACCAAGAGTCGCTGGCAAGGCAGGTGAGGTGGTAAAGCATTCAACGCATCAGCCCACCATGCTACCAGGCCATCCCAAGGTCACTCTTCTTGTCTGACATGTCTTGGATCAGATAAATTCTTCCAGAACTTTCCAAACCATAATGAGAAGTCTGAAAGACCACTATAACATTTTTTGGCCACAATGGACACCTTGACCCATCCTCCAGGAATGCATCTCCTGATCTCAAGGTAAGTCCACATTCAGGGGCTCATCCTGTTATAATTTTGCAGTCATGTCCTCCCACTCCCCCATCCTGACAGCTGTTCTTTTCATACAGATTGAGATTCTGGCAAACATAATTATAATAATTTTTACAGAATGCTTAGTAGTCAGCTGTTTCTAAATGTCAAATCCTTTTTTTTTTAAAGAACTCCAATGCAAATTAAGATTCTGTGTTTAACTGGCTAGTCAATGCAGTGTTGCCAAAGATTTATCCAATATAACATCCAAACCCATAATTATTAACTAATTACTTTTTTTAATTAGTTACTTTTCTCTTGAAATCAGAATTTGGTTGTAAATTGAATTTGTGCAGACCATTCAGTCCAAAACTACTTAAAGACGTACAACAGATAATATCATGTCCTGCAATTTGTCTGCTTTCTAGCACCAGGCAGCAGCTGTCGTCAGGTTGTCCACTTACTTAGAAAAGGGGGGTGCTGCAGAGGTCTGGCTCTCAGAACAGCTAGAATGGCAAACCGCTCCTTTAACACACATACTCAACCTCTCCCTTTCAACTGCCATGGTCCCCACCACCTGGAAGATGGCCAAAATCCTTCCCCTCCATAAAGGCAGAGACCCCTCCCAACCAGAAAACTACCGACCCATCTCACTCCTTCCCTTCCTCACCGAACTCGCCAAACTCCAAGAATCACTTATGCTCTCCAAACTATCAGTGTTTCTCTCCTCAAACAGCTCCCTCTCCCCTTTTCAGTCAGGCTTCAGAAAACATCACCCCACCATAACCACCCTGCTACGTGTAACTGACTCTGTTCTCACTGCCATGGACAAAGGCCAAACCACCTCCGCCATCTTTATTGACCTGGCAAAAGCCTTTGATTCAGTCTCCCATCCCCTGCTACTCTGCAAATTAAGTTCCTTTGGCCTCGCTCAGCCTACCATCAACCAGTTCCACTCCTACCTCCAGAATAGGCAGCAGTCGGTTCAAATAGGGGACACTTTCTCCCCACAGCTACCCATCCTTTCAGGTGTCCCCCAGGGTTCTATCCTTGGCCCCATCCTCTTTTCCATTTTTATAAACAACCTCCCCTCTGCCTGCCTCTCCTCAAAAGTACATCTTTATGCTGATGACACCATCATTTTTGCCTCAGGCCCCTCCCATGACAGTCTGCTCCCTGACCTTCAAAATGACTTTAACAGGGTCCAAACCTCGCCTCCCTACCCACACCACCACCAATCTGCACACTAGAAGGCTCTCCCCTCGAGATAGTGCTGGCTTTCAAGTACCTGGGAGTCTAGCTGGACAGCCACCTCAACTTTTCCACCCACATCGAGGCAATCTGCACCAAACTCTGGCCCAAGCTGACCTGCCTCTATTACCACAAAGCCTGCCTTCCCCTTCCCACCTGTAGTGAACTCGTAAGTAAAACTATCCTACCGGTCATGGACTACGGCGATATCATCTACGGTTCTGCCCCAGCCTCAGTCCTCTCAAAACTCGACATCCTTCTCAACTCCTTCTCTCAGTTCGCCACAGCCTCTCCCCCACTTACTCACCACTGCCTCCTTTACTCTTCACTTTTTTTGACCCTACTCTCGCATAGGAGGATCATCCATAGCACCTCCTTATTAGCTAAATACTGGTTAGGCTCCCTACCTCCCTACCTCTACTCCCACCTCTCACCAACCAGTTACTCCGGATACTTGCTCCATCACAGAGGTGCACGCACTTTCCAACTCCCATGCCCACTCTCTGCCTCAGGGAAGGCAGCCTTTTCTTACTGCCTCCCCCTCCTCTGGAACAATCTCCCCCTTAAACTCTATCAAGGCCCCCTCCCTCGCAGCTGTTAAGATACTACTCAGACTCCTCCCGGCCCCCTCTTGCCCCAGTTGCTCTCAGGGTCCCTCCCTGACTCAGGTCTAGTCTTCTATGACTGTTCCACTTGGTAACCTCCTGCTGCAGTCACCCTCACCATTCGCTCTCAGAGTACTCACTGTCCTATCCTGGTAATAGTCCACTCCATCATGTTTCCTGTCCAAAGCTGCATGTACAAAATGCTGATTTATGCTGATTACTTGTACTTACTTGTACTTATCATGCACGCTGCTGTTGCTCCTTATGTCTGTAACTAGAATTTCTTGTATTTTCTCTGTTTAGCTCTCAATGTAAACCTTGTACCTGGGTTGCACCTGGAAACGAGCCTCGGCTCAGTGTGCTTTTCCCGGTCACCAATTTTAAATAAATAAATAAATAATAAATAAATATTGTAAAATGAATACTAAGAATACTGCATCCTGATTGGCTAAAACTTGTTTCTACCAATTGGATTGAGACATCTCAATCAATGGGTATGAAAAAGTCCCAGTGCCAATGTTTCTCAGTTACTACAAATATCAGTGTGCAGCTCCTCGATGCTATAATCTCTAATGCCCGTTTCACTTTCATGCACACTACTACCTTACTGGTCTACTCAGTCCCTGAATTAAACACCTGAAGCCAATTATTTCCAATGCAAATCCAGAAAGCAAAAGAATATCAAGTTTTTTTTCTAATTTCAGAAGAGGAATTTCACATAAAAAGCAGGCACACCATAGTGGCTCACACAGTGCAACTCAGGCTAGCACCCTGTGGTGACAGGTCATCCGTGGGTGGACTATTTCACAAAAAATTATTGACTTTTTTTTATCAATAATTTGTGCTTCTACGCCCCTGGCCAGTCCCTTTCAGTCCGCACCTCCCGGTGCCATCATCTGACTTCCTGGGAGTTACCTTTTCATTGTCACAGCAGGGTGTTCCCAGTTCTCGGTGTGGGTCTGGTGGTCCAGAAATCATCCTGTGGCCAGAAGAGTTTTCCACCTTGTGTTTTTTTGTTGTCCCCACAGCCACCCACATGTAGTGGTGTAATGGACAAGCTCCACCTCCACAGAGATGTCCTCAAACGCCTGTTTGTCTGGCTGTATGTGTGCCTGAACTGCACTACCACCTGGACACCTGGTATTTTAAACATTTTTAAACATTTAAACATTTTTCAGTTTGTCTTTGATTTTTTAACATTCTTAACACAAAACCCATTTCATAAGTGCAGTAAGACACTCCTGAATGTCAATCAATCAATCAATCAATCAATCAAATCTTTAATATCCAGGCGATCACCATTGAGCAAAGCTCATTTACAAGATGGACCTAGTATGTGGATGGATGGATGGATGTGGGTTGTGCTGCTACAACCACACTGCCAGGGGCTGAAGACACTCGTCCTATGGCTTTGTGCCTTATTCTGCCCCTTGGCGTGGGGTTGTGGCAGCACAACCAACACCCCATCATGTCTTATTGCTTACATACAAACGTGATTGATTTTTCCCTCAGAGATAAATAATTGTCCTCTAAGGGTGATTAGGAAGTAGGGCCATGTGCCCTGCTAGCACTGCCATTCTAGTCTTTTTATATATAAATTTATATTATAGGGGCACAGTCGCACCTGTTAGGGTTGTACAGGCACGTCTATGTTAAATTCAAAATTTTGTACCTTAATAACTTTGGCATTTTTAGCCGAAATAGGCCAAAAATTTGGCATGCACAGTCACTCTGCCAGTGTTTCAAGATGTTGAAAATGTTGTGCTGGTATCTTGTGTGGTTTTTGAGATATGTGCCAGGATACACAAAGGGAGCGCAAAGTGGGTAACGCTGCTTGCACTTCCCGGCTGTGCTGTTACAACGGAGCTATTCACATCTATCCGACTGTGAATAGGGGCCGGTGGGTGCAGCGCTAACCCAGGAAAAGCAGTAAAATACCTAGTAGTGCTGCTGCCACAGCCAGCTAGGAAAATGGCCCCGCAGCCAATAGTACTCAGGTGCTAAAGTGCTATTCACTAACAGAGACATGCAAATGAGCTCATTGGACATGCAAGGCGCTAGTGGCCATTAGTATGCCCATTATGGGCTCATTTGCATGCCATTAGTGTGGTGGTGCATGGCCCTGCACCAGCCCAAATTCCACATAGCCGCATTCCCCCATAGTGTAGTGGTGTCTACCCCCACCCCAATCGTGGACCCGATGGTAAAAAAAATATATATTTCCATAGTGTAGTTGTTCCACCTTGTCCCCGATCACCTGATTAACCACCCGGTAAAAAAAGAAAAAAAAAGGTATTTCCATAGCGTAGTGGTCCCTCCCCTCACCCTGATCACGGATTGCCCCACTATATAATAAAACCCCTTTTCCATAGCATAGTGTCCCTGCCCCCACCCTGATCACGGATTGCTCCACTATATAACAAAATCCTTTTTCCGTAGTATAGTGTCCTTCCCCCCACCCTGATCACCGATTGCCCTACTGTATAATAAAATCCCTTTTCTGTAATATAGTGTCCCTCCCCCACCTCGATTGCCAATCATCCCACTGTATAATAAACCCCCTCTTCCATAGTATAGTGTCCCTCCCCTACCCTGATCACCGATCAACCCACTATATAATAAAACCCCTTTTCTATAGTATAGTGTCCCTCATCGCACCCTGATCACCCCACTGTATAATGAAACCCCTTTTCTGTAGTATTGTGTCCCTCCCCCCACTCCAATCACAGATCGCTGTATAGTATCCCATTTTCCATAGCATAGTGGTCCCTCTCCATCCCCGATCATTTACCCATTAATAAAATAACTTTTTTTCATAGTGTAAGGTCCCACCCTAGTCCCCGATCCCCCACCCGTTAGCAAAATAATTGTTTTCCATAGTGTTGTGGTCCCCCCACCCACTCCAGTAATGATCTACCACACCTCTCCTCTGGCTCCAGGATGGCCGTCAGTCAACGAGCAGCACAGCCCTCTTCACACCTCCATGGCTGCCCACAAACTGAACTGTCCATGACAGCTTACGGTATACACTACAAGCCCATTGGTGGACATATTCAACCAATGGGCTTGTAGTGTATACTGTAAGCTGTCAATGACAGTTCAGTTGGTGGGCAGCCGTGAAGGTGAGAAGGCTTGTGCTGCTCACGACCAACAGCCATGCTGTGGTGGGGGAATGGGGTGGTAGGTCATTACCAGAGTGGTGGTGGGGTTGGAGGACCACTACACTATGGAAAAATCTATTTTGCTAACGGGTGGGTGATCTGGCTATCGGGGACTGGAGTGGGACCCTACACTATGGGAAAAGGTTATTTTATTAACAGGTGGGTGATAGGGGATGGGAAGGGACCACTACAGAAAAGGGGTTTTGAATTATACAGTGGGGTGATCAGTGATCGGGGTGGAGGGAGGGACCACTACACTATGGAAATACTTTTTTTTTTTTTTATTATTACCGGTGGTTAATTGGGTGATCAGGGATGGGAAGGGACCACTACACTATGGATACTCATTTTTGTCTTTACAGGTGGGAGCTCAGGGATCGGGGACCGGGAGGGTGGGGCGCAGTACCTCCACCAACCACTAGGGTTGCGTGGATTACCGCTAGGTTTTTTTCAGCAGTAATTTGCTGCATGCAAGGACCTTGCAAAGGCCCTTATGTGGAGCAAATCTTTTGTGAATGGGATTGCTGGGCTATCCAGGTCCCTGTCCCCTCATTTGAATTGTGGCCTCCCTCACAACTTAGCCTGGGCACAAACCCAGTTTGCTGGGGCAAACTGGGCTTTTTGAATACCAGCTATTCACAAAGCTCAGTTTGCCCCGGGGCAAACCGGGTTTGCACCCAGGCAAAGCTTTGTGAATTCTGTCCATAGAGCTATAAAACAAAACAGAAAAAAACACTTTTTTCCGCATTGGTTAACATGGGATTTTTTTCCCCTCGTCTGCAGCCCAGACAGAGTTATATTTTTCCTGAAATTTTCAGGAATGATGGGGTCTGTGCCAAGGGTGTGCCTTTGGATAGTTTGGTGAAAAGATATCTCACTATTTTTAAAATATTACCGTTTTTTTGTGATGGCGACTAGACAGGCAGGTTGTTGAAAACTGTTTGAACTGATAATAGTGAGGGTCTGGTCTGAGAAATACTGTTCGTGCTGTTTGCCATCTTGTTTTTTTCCCCATTTTAAATGTAGATTTCTAAGGAAATAGTTGTTGTTAGGGAATGAACAAGACCTGTATTTAGTTCTCGTTCACATATGTAGTTCCATTTTTGCATCATACTTTAACAATTTTCAGTGCAGATATATTAGGAGAATTATCTCTCACTTGCTTAGGAAGGATTGTCAATCTGAAAATAACCATTAAAACACCAAATCACTGTTCAGACTTTACAGTTCAAATGGTTATTTTCAGATTGAATCATCTCATCTAAGCTAGTGAGAGCGATATGATTTCATTTCATTAAAAGACAGAATTTAACAGAAATTGTTAAATTATTATATTCCTGGTGTCTAGTGGCACCCCCGCCACCCTCTAATCATGATCCCCTTGCTTTTTATTTGTATGTGCTGGCTCCATTTTTAATAAAATGCAGAATGGGTCCCTCAATGTTTTTTGCAAACCTATAAAAAAGAAAATGGTCCCTCAACGATCAGACCCACCACCTCACACTCTCCCAATATACCCCTGCACACCCTCACTCACCTGAACAGGTTCCAGGTTTGAGGTCTGCTCTCCGATCGAAGACACGTCTTGCTGCTGAAACTAGCAACTGCAATACGAGAAACTAAGGTAAATGCGATTTAATGTATTTCAATTGGGGTCCAACTTTTGTGCATAACTTTGCCATGTTTTGACATTTTGACCCCAAATTTTCAACATGGCCTTTTGGGGACCCCACCTCATGAACAATATGACTGTCATTACGTAAATCCCATCTGAAAGGTGATTTCATGGTCACTTGGTGAGTTCACCTTTCAGGCAGGATTTGGATTTCTTTTCTACCCTTGTTCATGAGATGGGGTCATAAGAAGGCTATGTTGAAAATTTGGGGTTAAAATATGTAAAACTGGTTAACTTATACTTGTCCATTGCTATTTTGCTATACACATTTGTAACTTTGGAAATTGTAAATATTTTGACCCCAGATTTTCAACAGAGCCTTCTTATTACCCCACTTTATCTATGTCGCAGCTTCATTTTTCAAATTCTGGCCGAAATGTGTTTTTGCACCTGCAGCACAGAATGGCATTGCAGTTGTGTGGAATTATGTTTTGGCAGAGATTCAGAAATCTTCTACACCGAGTACATGAGGTGAGATAAGATGGCTATGCTGACAATTTGATTGCTGTTGTTGTATAAATGGAAGTGCAGGGCCCTTCCACAACAATATACATGTACGCATCTATGGAGGTAAAGGGCCCTGCGCTCCCACAGGCAAATAAGTATACGATTACTCTATCTCAAAAACTGAGACAATAAATTGCAAAAAACATAGATAATGCACTAGTTAGGGTTAAAGTGACAAAAGTAGGGAAATATAGCATTAGGGTTTCCAACCCTAACACCCCATTCCCACTTACACATACCAACAGGCATCGGGTAGGCCTTGGGGTCATCAGCCCCAATGCTCACCCTGTTCTCCTGTACTGTACCCATCTCAACTTATTTACTTATGGAATGGAGTGAGTGTTAGGACTGATGACCCCGAGGCACACCCCAATGCCTGTTGGTGTGTGTAGGGTGGGGTTGGGGTGCTAGGGTAGGAAACCATAATGCCATATTTCCTGACTTTTGTTGCTGCAACCCTAACTAGAGCATTAATTAAGTTTTTTGCAATTTATATATAGTTATACAATATATATCCGTATATATATTGCAAAAAACGTTGTTAATTCATCATACTTTTTGAGCTAGTATAATTGTATCCTTATTTGTCTGTGGGAGTGCGTGGCCCTCTGGGCCCTGCGCTCCCATCCCTCTATCGATGTGTACATGTATGTAGATGTGGAAGCACAGGGCCCACTTCCATTTATAGGACAACAGTGACCAAATTGTCAGCATAACCATCTTATTACCCCAGGCTATGTTGAAAATCTGGGGTCAAAATATTAAAAATCTCCAAAGGTACGAGCGTGCTTAGTGAAATTGCAATGAATGGTCATAACTTTGCCATTTTTAATAATTTTGACCCCAAATTTTCAACATAGCCTCCTTATGACCCCACCTCATGAACAAGGTCAGGAAAAATTGTCAAATCCTGCCCAAAAGGTGATTTTGCCAACCAACCACAAAATCACCTTTCGGGTGGGAGTTGCATAATGACAGTCATATTGTTCATAAGTTGGGTTCCCCAAAAGGCCATGTTGAAACCCCCATTGAAATACATTAAACAGCATTTACCTTAGTTTCTCATATTGCAGTTGCCGGTTCCAGCAGCAAGACGTGTCTTCAATTGGATAGTTAAGTAATAATGCCTGACAGGGTGTGTGTCAGGCTGGGATAACATCACGCCTCAGAGGGTTGGGCACAAGGCCGCAGGCCAAGTGTGTCCAATACCTGAGGCGTGACATTATCCCGGCACGACACACACCCTGGAGGGTATTATTGCTATTATACAATAGCTTGTTGTTGTACAGAATAAAAAAAATCATTTTAAAAATGTTTTTGTTAATGTGGAAAAATATTTTTGTTTCTTAAGAAAAGAAGAGATAAATCCAATGCAATGCAATCAGTCAGGAGGTTCACAGTGAAGCTGAAACTAGACCTGTGATGTTGTACTGGGATAACATCATGGGTCCAGTCCCAGACTGACCAATCAGAGGCCAGCATTCTTTTTTGCCATTATATAATGAATCTTGAACCTGGGTCCTGTTTAGCTGAGTGAAGATGTATGGGGGGTGTACTGGGGGGTGTGGGGTGGTGGGTGCTGAATGAGAGGTGGAAGTGGGGGCTGATTGGCAAGGGACTGCTTTTTTCTTTTACAGGTTTTGCCAAAAGGAAAAAAGTCATCAAGGGGCGATTTTCTTCATTTCAGGGTTGTACCTGAAATGGGAGGGTGGGGGTGCCACTGGACACCAGGGAATAAAGTTGAAATAATGGGGATGGCGATTGGTGGGGTGGGGGTGCCACTAGACACCAGGGAATAAAAATTAACAAGGACAGTGATCAGTGGGTGGGAACAGGCAATGGAGTGGGGGGGGCAGCAAACACCAGGGAAACAGCGACTCACAGCTCACACTGCAGTTGGCAGCAGGAGTTCAGCTGCAGCTGCAGAAGTCAAGAAATTCCCACTGTTCTTGTCCAGAGAACACGGAGGAAGCTCTCCACTCACTAAGCTGGACATCCTGGATTTTGGGTTCCCTGAAAAGGTATTTGTTGGCATCATTTTAAAACACAAAACATCAGAATGTAGCTGAACGGGTCCCATTTAGCAAGGTTCTGATGTTTGTTTTTTGAAATCCACTCATTTATTTCATTTTTATGTGTTTTCTTTCTCTCACTAACTGAAAAAAACAAAATGGCGGCAGCTCAAAAAAAGGATTTTCCATCTGGGACACAGGATGACCCATCTGTGAAAAAGGATTACCTGCCTGGGACAAAGGATCCTTTTTCGAGCTGAACATCTATAATTTCCCATTGAAAATAATGGGAACTTCAACATTTAATCACTTTGGAATGGATTAATATTTTTTCACCAAACCAGCAAAAGGCACATCTGCAAGGCAAAGCCTTTCTACCCTGAAAATGTCAGACCGCAATTTAAAACACGTTCTGAGATACAGGTGGACAAAGAAACTGCAAAAAAAAATGTATATTTTTGCATTTTTCACACTCTGTACTGTATCTCAGAAACCAGACAAGTGATTAAAACAAAAATTTATCACATCAAGAGACCTACTCCATGAGATTATACATGCAAAATGTCATGCAAATCTGTTGAACTATTTCAAAGTCATTAAGGTGCAAAAATTGGGCTTTAACATTTAACTGAGCACTCAACCCTAACTATAGTGGTGCTGCCGCGCCACTATAATACACATACATACGTGTGTGTATATATATATATATATTATACAGATACGAGTAGTGCCTGTATATTAGGTTTGAGTAAGCACTTATGTTAAACTCATATGTTTGCTCCTTAATAACTTTGCCCCTTCAACCAATTTACAAGAAATTGGGAAACGTCAGCCTCTGTGCCAGGAGCTCTTGATCCTGTAAATTTCGTGTAGATCAGTTCAGGACCGGCAAAGTTACAGAGGTGCATAAAACTGCAAAAGTCTCCATTTTTGAAAATTGTAAGACTTTTTTCACCACCCGATAACTAAAAAATAGGAGGCTAGCTGGCCTGCCAGTGCAGTGGCAGGGTGCCCGTCTGTGACACCAATGACCCAGGTTCGGGAACGGACTTGTGATGTTGGAGGGTCAGCCAGAGGGAGAAGAACTGAGCATCCTGGTATGCCCCTGTACAGCAAAACATCTATTGTGACATGTGTTGACATCTACAACAGTGCCATGTCGCAGCAGAAGAGCACCTGGGACCCAGCAACACATGCCCTCAACCTGCACCCCCTCCCAAAACCAACTCCGACTCGGAGTTGGAATCCTAAGTAATGGGGAGTAATGGTTCTCAGACAGTTCTGGGGCAAAGCCCCCTGAAGAAAAACACTCGGCTGTGTGCAGCTCCATGGCGACTGCAAATTGTGGTTGACATGGAGACTGGCGTTGTAATACTGGATGACGTATTTCTTGACGAACCGGCATCATAGAGCCAGTGTCCTAGGGACTGCTCTCCTTCTCTGGGGTTGGGGGTAGAGTGTCTGGCACACTGTGGACCCCTGCTGGAGGCTGGGGTCACCACCATGCTGGTGTCGTCACTTGAGGGGGATGAGGTGGACCCGGGATGTCATTGCACGTTTCTGCCCCCAAGGAAGCAACACCAAAAAACACAGCTGCCACCTCTATGAGGCCCCACTGTCCCAGCTTCAGTCACACTACCATGGCACTCTGGGCCATTGACCCATTTCGGCCTCCGGTGTGGTCAGCTGACTCCACACCCTGCCCTGGAGGGTAAGCCAGGGAGGTAATACCAGTAGCCTTCCCTGCCAGAATCCTTCCTCCGTCTCATGCGGGTTCGTGCCGGATACAGTGGCCCCACCCTGGGGGGCAATCCAAGGGGTATCCCCTGCCCAAGAGGTAAGTCCTGGGGCATGATGGCATCCAGGATGGTCTGGAGCTGGGCCTTGGCAGTAGCCAAAAAAAAAAATAGGAGTGTTTGAAACCTGAAACTTTCGGGTTTGATAGAGATTGGTTCAATGTGTGTGCTTTTGTGGTTTTTAGGCCCCATTGTTAACTAGTTTTTTTTAAATATTTAATAAAAATGTTCAGTTTCTGAGCATGCACAGTTCAGAAAATCAATGTTCTATTCATAACTGAATTTTTGCGAAAGCAGCAGCTTGCAATATATGACACAGCTGTCTCTAATATACAACAACTGTGTCGTATAGTGCAACCCCTGCTGCTTTCGTGACTCGTAGGTCAGGGATGGGGCTACTATCGTTGTAGCCCCGCCATCCTGACTGTGCTTTAATTGAACTATTATCTGCACACCAGGGGCCCCAATCCTCAATGGCAGCGTATTTATTTATTTATGTTTTATTTCTTCTTATCATCTGACATCGGGATGCCTAGCCCTGGTGTTGGATGCTTCCTCCCTGTGCAGCCCCCTTGTTTTATTAACACTGCCGACATCAGAGGGCCCAATCCCTGTGTCGGCATTTACACCATCCCACCAGTAGTGTGGAACACTGGGGATCCCTCCCCAGTGTCCTGAAATAGTTTTATTTTTCTATTATTTTCCTGAAAAGAAAAAACTGTCCCACAACGTCTTTTTTTGTTTTTGTTAACCTGAAAAAAAAATCCCTCATTGCCATCTTCCTCCCCCATCCCCAGTCTCCCACTGAGCACCCACCACTCCACACCCCCCTTACCCTATACTTACCTACCAGGGTTATATGCTGTCATCCTCCGTGGACCGAGACATGTCTGCACTCTTCTAAGCTGAATCATGAAATGATGGAAAAAAAAAGTATGTACTCTATAATGTATGACAACAGCTGGTTGCATTATATGACACAGCTGTCATTTACTAACAAATGACAGCTGTGTCATTTAGTGTAACCAGCTGTGTCATGAGTCCTAAGTCAGGGACGGGGCTACTGTCATTATAGCCCTGCCATCCTGACTGCATTCTGCCTGAACTGTTATCTGCACATCAGGTGCCCCAATCCCCAATGGCAGTGTATTTGCTCATTTATTTATTTTTCTTTATTATTATTATCTGTCTGTCTGTCTGTCTGTCTATCTATCTATCTATCTATCTATCTATCTATCTATCTATCTATCCCTTTTTATGATCTGACGTCGGGATGCCCACTCCCGGTGTCAGATGCTCCTGCCCCCCACAGCCCATTGTTTTAGTTAAAGTGCAGACATCGAGAGGCCCAATCAATGTGTCGGCATATACAACCCCCCCAACAGTGTGGACACTGGAGAGCCCACCCCCAGTGTCCTGAAATAATTGTATTTTTGTATTAGTTCCCTGGAAAGAAAAAAATGTCCTGCAATGTCTTTTTTTAACCTGAAAAAAAGAAAAAGGTCCCTTGTCGTCGCCACCGCCCCTCCCCCATCCCTCCCCTTCCACTGAGCACCCACTGACACCCCTCTTACCCTATACTTATCTCCGAAGGTCAGTCAATGTTATCTTCTGTGGACCAGGACACATCTGCACTCTTCAAAGCCGAACTACAAACTGAGGATTCAAGTTAAGTACCATATAATGTATTTCAATGGTGTTTTAAACTTATGTTGATATCTTTGCTGTTTTTAGGTATTTTTTTTCACCAAATTTTCAACATGGGCTTTTTGGGACACCACCTCATAAACACTGTCACTATCGTTTTGTTAATTGGGCCCGGAAGGTGATTTCATGGTCGCTGCCCAAACTCTCCTTTCAGGACTGATTAATGAAGTGGCAGTGCCAGTGTTTCATGATGAGGGGTCCCAAAAAGCCCATTAAAGGCCAGTAATACAATAACTCAAATGTAATACATCATGTAAAAAATGTTTCTACGCAGGTGCATAACTGTGGTAATTTACAATATTTTGACTCCAGATTTTCAGCATACCCATTTTTTCACACCACCTCATGAACATTATAACTCATTTTTCACATCCTGTCCAAAACATTTTTTCTCACCTGTGGCATGGAATGACATTTCAGCATGGATTTGAAAATATTCACCTAGGGGTTTATGAGGTGGGGTCATAAGGAAACTATGTTGAAAGTTTGGGGTCAAAATATTGAAAAAACAAAGAATTTATTAAGTAACATTGTTTGCAGGGATGTCTGTCGCACCCCTGGGGAATACTCTGCCTTACCATGTCAGTGAGCTGAGTTCAAGTGTGAACTCAGTGAGCCGGTTTACTGTGACAAGGCTGATGGGGAAGGCACTACTGTATGCAGCACCAGTCTCCACTTGAGTAGTGATGGAGCAGTGTTTTGGTACAAACGCCACACCCTGTGGAGGGTCAGGTATCGACATGTGTGCCGGGGTGTGCTGGGCCCATGCACTGGATCAGGACTGTCTCCCATATTTATTTATCTCATTTTGCACAGGTCCCAAAAGGACCTGCACAAATGAGGATACAGTTCCGCTATCACAAAAAGAAGGAAATTCTTTGCAAAAAGCTACATTAATGCAGATATTAGGGTTGTAAAACGCGAAGCACACAAAGACCGGAAATGAAAACACATTAAGGATTTAGGTTTTGGGAGTATTGGCAAATCAGTGGTGGGGTCTCACTTGAGGTTGTCAACCCTAATGCCCACCCCTACCCTGTATCAGACGAGTACAAATGTGATGTCTTCACACAGGGCCCTGTGTGAAGAAAGCTCTGACAGATTATGTTGGCCATACTGTATCACTATGAGGCACTAGGTTGGAGCTGTATCTTGTGCTTTGGACAGGAGGCTACAGGCTGGGGGTGGGCATTGGGTTTGACAATCCCAACTAAGATCCCACCACTGATTTGCCAATACTCCAGAGACCCAAATGCCTAATGTTTTTTCATTTCCCGTCTTTGCGCACCTTGTGTTTTACAACCCTGATGTCTACATTAACATCGTTTTTTGCAAAGAATATATATATATATATATATATATATATATATATATATATATACACACACATATACAGTACATATAAATGGAGCAGTATTACCTACTCACTATAAATGTATAATGGATATTAAGTCCATAACAGAGGGGAGAACTCAAGAAACATATGAAAAATGTTGTTCAATATAATTATAGAGGGCTAAACCAGCCCAATAGAATACTGTAGACTTTGGTCAAATAAGAAAAATACCTTTCCTTCATAAAAATGTAAAAACATAGAATGTGTCAACAGAAAAGGACTGGTTGGCCCATCTGGTCTTCCCTATTTTTCCCTGCCTATTACTACACATCAGACTCTGGTCACTGGTGTCCCGCTTCCTGCCTTTCTTCTGCCTATTATGCCCATGTGCCTATCTCATGCATGTTTTAAGCTCCCCCCTGTCTTTGCCCCTACTGCCTCTGCTGGCAGGCTGTTCCAGTCATCCACCACCCTTTCTGTGAAGATATATTTCCTCACATCCCTCTTAAACTTCCTGTCAAGCTTCATAGCATGCCCCTTTGTTCTGGTGCACCTCTGCTGAAAGAGACTCCCCTCCTGCACTATGTTCACCTCTGTGAGGTACTTCTGTAGGTCTCAGTCATATCCCTCTCACCCTCCTGTCTTCCAGGGAGTACATGTTGAGCTCCTGCAACTTCTTCTCATATGGTTTCTCGTGCAGCCCCTGTACAATTTTGGTAACCCTCCTCTGGACCCCTTCTACCCTATCAGTGTCCTTGCAGAGGTATGGCCTCCAGAACTGGAAGCAGTTCAACTGAGTGAATCCCTGCTATTATAATTGACTAAACAGGTATAGCGATTTACCTCACCTCCTCTCACAGTAACAGTTTTTACTTATGCACAAAATATATCACATGCCCTAATACGCATCTCAATAAAGAAAAAGAGGGAAAGAGTAAAAGGCAAGCTAAAAATGGTTAACAGTACATTTGAAGAACTGACTAGGGAGGGTCTAGTATCAGCACTGCATTTAAATGGGTACACAAAACTGACTGATTAATCAATTGATTGATTTAAGCTCTGGTAAATCCATGAGCATAGAGCCCATTTTCACTGGCGACCAGATATGAAACAAAAACATATAACAGACATAACAAATGAACAGTACAAAATAAATCTTAAATAACAATAACTGACACAATAAACATTCACTAATATAACATTAAATAAAACAAATCAATAATTAAAAATAAAACTGTTAGATCATGTGCAATAACACGAGAAATAAAGGCACCATCCAATACTCAACAAGTTTTCCGCAACGTTTTATTGCACAATTATCCAGCAAAATAAAAAACAAAGCGAGACAGTGCCATATAGTGCTGACCCCACTCCTACAAGGCCTGACCAGTTTCTCGCATGCGCGCTTCTTCATGTGCAATGGCAGCTCTTGGATCCCAACGAATATTTTTTCAGACCAAAATTAAAACTGGAAATGCTTAAAGAAACATCAGTAAGCTTCAAAGGCAATGAATTGAGAAAATATGGACGCTGATACAACAATGATCTTTGACCTAAATTTATTTTAACAGTTGGGATACGAAAAAAATTATTTAGAGAAGTACGAGATTTTAAATAAAGGTTTAGACTAAAGAGTCATGATATTTTCTTTCGCCATCTCATTTATCTTCTGTTTTTTTTTTTATGTCAATCTAACTGCAGGTTTAATCGTAATAGAATCAAATGTATATGATTAGATTCAAGTGTGCTTGATAGTCCCTATAACCTCATATATCAATTCAATGTTTCCTGCGACTTCAGGCATTTCCTCTTTAGAATGCGTAGGCGAGTCAAGTCTGCTTCCCCCTCCTTTGATAATTGTCTGTTATACTGGGAGCGAAGAAAGATGTTTAAGTGATCAGTATAGAAAAAACTTGTGTTGACAGCCTTTGTAAATAATACAAAGTTCTGGCAGCACAAGAAGCTGGAACTCAATGCCAAATTCTAGTATCTCCTGAAAGAAACCAAGAAAGCAGTGTCTAGGCAATGCTGAATAAGCAAAGGCCAGGTACACATGAAATCTGTTCCCCTTAGAGAATAGTTGACCTTTTAAGCAATATAGTTTCACAGTGATATCACAATCAGATTGAAAGGCAAAAACAATCAAAATTGTCTGTCTGGATTCACGAGTCTCAGTGTATTAGGACTGACTGAAGCAATGATGGAGCTAATATTGTCACATCTTTTCCTTTTCTCAAAACAAAACACTTTGGGCAAGAATGGTGGGTTATCCTCAGGTACCTCACAGACTGATATGAAGATATCTTTGACCATATCTCTGACTGATTGGTAGTCAACTTCAAGTCCTACCAAGAGTCCCACAATGTATAAGTCTTTGTAACGTACGCGATTCTCAAGCATTTTCATCTTTCTAGACATTAAATAGTTCTTTCTGACGAGGTTATCACCATGAGGAAGAGGCAAGGCACATTTTATTTATGGGACGCCCATTCCCTGAGGCTCGGGATGCCTAACAATACTTATCAAAAGATAAAACAATAAATAAAACACACTAAAATACTGGAATAAAGATCAGAATTACAGCTTTAAAATAAATTTCTGATAATCCAAACAGTTGGGTTGGAATAATTAGTCTGTAAAAGCCAAGCTAAAGAGGTGTGCCTTCAGTCTCAGCTTGAAAACCCTGATTGAGGGGGCCTCCCAGACTGCAGATGGAAGTGAGTTCTACAGGGTCAGCCCAGCGACACTAAAAGCACGGTCACCTGATGTCTTGAGCCGAACCCTGGGAACGTCCAGGAGGCCCCTTGAAGAGGAACGGAGGGAGTGAGCAGAGGTCGCAGGTGTCAGGAGCTCCAACAGGTAGCCAGGACCCAGTCTATCTAGGGCCTTATAGGTAAGCAAGCTCACCTTGAAAGGAGGCAGGTGGTGTTACCACTGTATAGGTCACTGGTGAGACCCCACCTGGAGCACCGTGTCCAATTCTGGAAACAACATCTCTGGAATTACATAGACAGAGTGGAGGCTGTCTGGAGGAGGGTGACTAAAATGGTGCAGGGTCTGCATCAGAAGCTCGAGGACAGACTGAAGGACCTCAGTATGTACACCGTGGAACAGAGGATAGAGTGAGGGTATACAATAGAGACCTTTAAATACCTCACAGGGATAAATAAGGCACTGGAGGGAAGCATTTTTCAGAAAAAAAGATGCACAAGAACAAGAGGTCATGTAATGAAGCTGGAAGGGGGTAAATTCAGGAAAGATGTGAGGAAGTATTGCTTCATGAAAAGAGCAGTGGATGCATGGTACAGCCTTCCAGCAGAGGTGATGGGGCAAAAACTGCAGTGGGATTCATGAATGCATGGTATACTCATAAAGGAATCTTAGTAGAAAGCAAGGGGGGCAGAGATCAAGTACAGACTGAGGAAACAGTATAGGCAGGCAAAAAATGAAAAGACTGGCTGGGCCAAGCGATCCTTACTTGCTATCAAATTATCTTTTTCTATGTTTCTATGTGAGCACTTGTGGCTTCCATCCTGGTGATGTTGTTAGAAGGCACACTCTGGGGTTTCTGTGTTTGCTGCACAACTGCTTTAATTTTCTCCCCTGGAGTTTTTAGTGTCTTTTTGAAGGAAGTAGTGGTGCTCGGATGGTGCTTTTTCCATTGGATAGTGCTGGTATCTGACCTAGGATCCAGCAAATATCCACCCAAACTCAGATCTAGGATCCAAGGTCAGATGTTTATGTATCTAAGGTTGGATCCAGGTATCATAGGTCAGATCCATCAGGTCCCCCTACCGTGGGATCCACAGAAGGGATCCTAACAAAGCAGATTCATTCTAAGATGTCAACACTATTTATTGACCACTGAAATCCATGTTTTGGGGTACTATCCAGCACTATCCAGTTTATTGGGATAGTATCTGAGCACCATCAGAAGAAAGTCTACCTTCTCATGTAGTACATTAACTCTGCAATCAAAAGTGTCAATCCAACACAATACTCGGTTTGTAGATTCACTGAGAGAGAGAGTCCATAGTATGTTTTTTTGTAATGCTTTCCTTGGGAGACCAATGAGCCATTTCCCTGGTTCTTGTTGAAGAGATAGATTCATTGAGACTGCTTTGCCCAGCTACCACTGCTGCTGTTTCAACCACTAAAGAGGCCTCAGTGGTCTGTGCTTTTAACCCCGATACCCTAGACAAGTTTAATGTTTGTTGCTACTTTAGACTATCACCAGATGTACAGGACGCGTTATGTGAACATTGAACTCACTGTACAGAATGCTTGAGGTCTTACTAATTCAGAAGCATTTTGTTTTGCAGCGGGGGTCCTCACCTATGAGGCAGCCATGGGAGCAGGTGACCCAGGTGGGCAGGGTGATACAGCTGTTGATGCAAGTAAGGCAGGTGAGCTACCAGTTCTCCACAGGCAGTCCATGCTGGGTGAAAGCCTAAAGAGTTTTTCTAATGGTTTTATCCATGGTGAGCTATACTCTTCAGATGAAGTTGAAAATAGGGCTTTTCTTTTTCTGTCATGAGGTTTAAATCTGAAAAAGTCATAAAGAACTTCAAGTAATCCAGTGTAATTGTAACACAGTTGGAAGAGTTTCACTTTGAAGCTGTTGCCCTGTTGGCCATCTCTGTTCTCTCTGCCATTCCATTCTTTATAGTTCTGTGGAACAGCATGAATCATCATTCACCCAGCAACCCTTGCAGAGAAAACAGAGGAACTACATCTGTCTCAGAGATTGGATACCCTTTCCCTTTTCATCAGGTGCTTCCCGATCGGCCAATGAATTATTTTATTTCTTAACTAATTTGGTTACCATACCAGCTATAGGTCCACAATGGGACTAAAGTAACTCCCTCACTGTGACATGCTGGGAGTTGAACGCTTAGACAGTCGTCTTTGGATAAAATGAAATACACCTCACCACATCCAATACTTTGTTGAAGCTGAAACCAACTGTCAGGACCACCAGTCTTAAAAAAGTGGTGCACCATACCACGAAACATTGACTGGTCTGGTATACAATCCTATGTACCAACAACTGAAGCTGCTAAGGGATGCAGACTGGTGCTACTGCAATTATGAACCAGTTCCTCACACACAAAAAGCCAGGCTTCAACAGGGTCAGAGGCATACGAACACGATACCTAGGTTGTAGGATGTTATGAAAAGATTTATTAGCAAAACTTACAGCCTGCCCCCCCCAACAAGGCTAAAATATTTTGTGCTTCTCTCATACACATTATCAAGGTGTATTCATTGTATATTTATGCAATATGGAACATATTTATTGTAATATTTATTAAAACAGCATATTTGCATTTTATTTAAATATTCAATGACGTTCATAATTTTGAATAATATGGTACAATCAGCACTCCGATCAAGCAGGGTGTATTGTTTAAACCTCTGTTTGTAAAAGCGAAATTACTCTTGACAAAGCCTTCGCTCATTTTTTTTAGCAGTTGGTTCTGTTTTAGCCCCTTAGTCTCCAGTCTGTCACCATCTGCTCATCTGCCTCAGCCCTATCACCCTGGTGTCCCCCTGGTCTTACCTTCACCTCTGTTTTTCCCCAATGCTTAACCTCTCTGGCAGGGATGGCAGTCGCTCCCCTAGACTCTGCCACAGAATAGAGCCAGTGCACAGGGGGCACCCCCACCACAGAATGGATCCAGTGCATAGGAGGCACCCACACCACAGAATGGATCCAGTGCACAGGATGCACCCCCACCACAGAACAGATCCAGTGCACAGGAGGTGGTCCTACTGCAGAATGGAACCAGTGCACAGGAAGCACCCCACCACAGAGTAGATCTAGTTACAGGAGGCATCCCCACGGCAGAATGGATCCAGTGCACAGGAGGCACCCCCACCGCAGAACAGCTCCAGTGCACATGAGGCATCCCCAACACAGAATGGATCCACTGCACAGGTTGTGCACCCACCAGAGAATAGATCCAGTGCACAGGAGGCACCCCCACCACAGAACAGATCCAGTACACAGGAGGCACCCCACTGCAGAACAGATCCAGTGCACAGGGGGCACCCCCACCACAGAACAGATCCAGTGCACAGGAGGCACCCACACCAGAGAAAGGATCCAGTTCATAGGAGGCAACCCTACCACAGAATGGATCCAGTGCACAGGAGGCACCCCCACCACAGAATGGATCCAGTCCACAGGAGGAACCCACACCACAGAACAGATCCCGTGCACAGGAGGCACTCCCGCTGCAGAATGTATCTAGTGCACAGGAGGTGCCCCACCACAGAATGGATCCAGTACACAGGAGACACCGCCACCACAGAATGGATTCAGTGCACAGGAGGCACCCCCACCACATAATGGATCCTGTGCTTAGGAGGCACCCAACCACAGAACAGATCCAGTGCACAGGAGGCACCCCTCGATTTAGTGCAAAGGCGGTGCCCCCACTGATCCAATGCACAGGAGGCACCCCCACCACAGAATGGATCCAGTTCACAGGAGCCACCCTACCACAGAATGGATCCAGTACACAGGAGGTGCCCCCCACAGCAGAACAGATCCAGTGCACAAGAGGCACCCCACCACAAAACAGATCCAGTATGCAGGAGACACCCCCACCACAGAACAGATTCAGTGCACAGGAGGCACCCCCACCACAGAATAGATCTAGTGCACAGGAGGTACCCCCGCTGCAGAATGGATCCAGTGAACAGGAGGCACCTCCACCACAGAATTGATACAGTGCACAGGAGGCACCCCCACTGATTCAGTACAAAGGAGGCACCCCCATTGATCTATTGCACAGGAGGTGCCCCCACCACAGAACAAATCCAGTGCAAAGGAGACACCCCCAAAACAGAATGGATCCAGTGCACAGGAGGCACCCCACCTCAGAATGGATCTAGTGCACAGGAGGCACCCCAACCACAGAACAGATCAAGTGCACAGGAGGCATCCCCACTACAGAATGGATCTAGTGCACAGGGGGCATCCCCACTACAAAACAGACCCAGTGCACAGGAAGCACCCCCACCACAGAATAAATCCATTGCACAGGAGGCACCCATGCAACAGAATGGATCCAGTGCACAGCAGGGTCCCTACCACAGAATGGATCCAGTGTACAGGAGGCAACCCCACCACAGAACAGATCCAGTGCACAGCAGACACCTCACCACAGAACAGATCCAGTGCACAGGAAACACCCCCAGCACAGAACAGATCCCATGCACATGAGGCACCCACACCACAGAATGGATCCAGTGCACAGGAGGCACCCCCACTGCAGAATGGATCCAGTGGACAGGAGACACCCACACCACAGAATGGATCCAGTGCACAGGAGGCAACCCACCACAGAATGGATCCAGTACTTAGGAGGCACCCCACCACAGAACAGATCCAGTGCACAGGAGGCACCCCCACCACAGAATGGATCCAGTGCACAGGAGGCACCCCACCACAGAAGAGATCTAGTGCACAGGAGGCACCCCCACTGATTCAATGCAAAGGAGGCACTCCCACTGATCCATTGCAGAGGAGGTGTCCCCACCACAGAATGAATCCAGTTCACAGGAGGCACCCCCACCACACAAGGGATCCAGTGCACAGGAGACACCCCCACCACAGAATGAATCCAGGGCACTGAAGGTGTGCCCACTGCAGAATAGATCCAGCATGAATAGACACCCCCCCACCAAATAGAGCCATTGCACAGGAGGCACCCCCACCACAGAAAGGATTCAATGTACAGTAGGCACCCCCCACTGCTGAATGCATCCAGAGCACAGGGGGCACCCCTACCACAGAATGGATCTAGTTCACAGGAGGTGGTCCAACTGCAGAATGGATCCAGTGCACAGGAAGCACCCCCACCACAAAACAGATCCAGTGCAGATGAGATGCCCCCACTGAGGAACAGATCCAGAGCACAGAAGGTGCCCCAACACAGAATAGATCCAGTGCACAGGAGGCACCCCCACTGCAGAATTGATCCAGTGCACAGGAGGCACCATCATGACAGAACAGATCCAGTTCACAGGAGGCAACCCCACCACAGAATGGATCCAGTGCACAGGAAGCAGCACCACCACAGAAGAGATTCAGTGCACAGGAGGCACTCCCACCGCAGAATGGATCCAGTGCACAGGTTGTGCACCCACCACAGAATAGATACAGTGCACAGGAGACAGCCCCACCACAGAACAGATCCAGTGCTCAGGAGGCACCCACACCAGAGAAAGGATCCAGTATATAGGAGGCATCCCTACCACAGAATGGATCCAGGGCACAGGAGGCACCCCCACTGCAGAATGGATACAGTGCACAGCAGGCACCCCCACCACAGAACAGATCCAGTGCACAGTTTCCACCCCCATCAGAGAATGGATCCAGTGCTCAGGAGGAACCCACAGCACAGAACAGATCCAGTGCACAGGAGGCACCCCCACTGCAGAATTAATCTAGTGCATAGGAGGTGCCCCCACCACAGAATGGATCCAGTACACATGAGGCACCGCCACCCCAGAATGGATTCAGTGCACAGGAGGCACCCTCACCACAGAACAGATCCCATGCACAGGAGGCACCCCACCACATAATGGATGCAGTGCCTAGGAGGCACCCCACCACAGAACAAATCCAGTGCAAAGGAGGCATCCATACTGATTTAGTGCAAAGGAGGTGCCCCCACTGACCAAGTGCACAGGAGGCACCCCCACCACAGAATAGATCCAGTGCACAGGAGGTACCCCCGCTGTAGAATGGATCCAGTGAACGGGAGGCACCCCCACCACAGAACTGATCCAGTGCACTGGAGACACTCCCACAATAGAATGAATCTATTGCACAAGAGGCATTCCCACTACAAAACAGATCTAGTGCACAGGAAGCACCCCCACCAGAGAACAGATCCATTGCACAGGAGGCACCCCTGCAACAGAATGGATCCAGTGCACAGCAGGTGTCCCCACCACAGAATGGATCCAGTGCACAGAAGGAAACCACACCACAGAACAGATCCAATGCACAGGAAACACCCCCACCACAGAACAGATCCCATGCACAGGAGGCATTGACACCACAGAATGGATCCAGTGCACAGGAGGCACCCCCACTGCAGAATGGATACAGTACACAGGAGGCACTGCCACCACAGAACAGATTCAGTTCACAGGAGCCACCCCCACCACAAAATGGATCCAGTGCACAGCAGACACCCCCACCACAGAACAGATCCAGTGCACACAGGCACCCCCACCACAGAACAGATCCAGTGAACAGGAGGCACTACCACCACAGATTGGATCCAGTGCACAGGAGGCATCCCCACTGCAGAATGGATCCAGTGCACAGGAGGCACCCTAACCATGGAACAGATCCAGTTCACAGGAGGTGCCCCACCGCAGGCCAGATCCAGTGCACAGGAGACACCCCCACCACAGAACAGATCCAGTGCACAGCAGGCACCCCCACCAAAGAATGGATCCAATACACAGGAGGTACCCCCATTGCAGAACTTATCCAGTGCACAGGAGGCACCCCACCACAGAATGATCCAGTGCAGAGACACCCCACCACAGAAGGATCCAGTGCACAGGAGGCACCCCATCACAGAATAAATCCAGTGCACAGGAAGCAACCCCACCACAGAATGGATCCAGTGCACCGGAGGCACCCGCACCTCAGAATGGATTCAGTGCACAGAATGCACCCCCACCGCAGAATGGATCCAGCGTGCAGGAGACACCCCCACCACAGAACAGAACCAGTGCACAGGAAGCACCCACACCTCAGAAAGGATCCAATGCACAGGAGGCACCCCCAAGACAGAACAGATCCAGTACACAGTAGACACCCCCACCACAGAACAGATCCAGTGCACAGGAGTCACCCCAACACAGAATGGATCCAGTGCACAGGAGCCACCCACATCACAGAACAGATCCAGTGCACAGGAGTCACCCCAACACAGAATGGATCCAGTGCACAGGAGGCACCTCCACCACAAGATGGATCCAGTGCACAGCAGACACCCCCACCATAGAACAGATCCAGTGCACACAGGCACCCCCACCACAGAACAGATCCAGTGCACAGGATGCATCCCCACCACAGAATGGATCTAGTGCACAGGAGGCACCCCCACCATGGAACAAATCCAGTGCACAAAAGGTGCCCCACCACAGACCAGATCCAGTGCACAGGAGACACCCACACTGCAGAACAGATACAGTGCACAGGAGGCACCCCCACCAAAGAATGGATCCAATGCACAGGAGGTAACCCCACACTGCAGAACTTATCCAGTGCACAGGAGGCACCTCCATCACAGAATGAATCCAGTGCACAGCAGGCACGCCACTGCAGAATGGATCCAGTAAACAGGAGGCATCCCCACCACAGAACAGATCCAGTGCACACAGGCACCCCCACCACAGAACAGATCCAGTGAACAGGAGGCACTACCACCACAGATTGGATCCAGTGCACAGGAGGCATCCCCACTGCAGAATGGATCCAGTGCACAGGAGGCACCCTAACCACGGAACAGATCCAGTTCACAGGAGGTGCCCCACGGCAGGCCAGATCCAGTGCACAGGAGACACCCCCACCACAGAACAGATCCAGTGCACAGCAGGCACCCCCACCAAAGAATGGATCCAATACACAGGAGGTACCCCCATTGCAGAACTTATCCAGTGCACAGGAGGCACCCCACCACAGAACAGATCCAGTGCACAGGAGGCACCCCCACTGCAGAATGGATCCAGTGCAGAGGAGGCACCCCTACTGATTCTGTAAAAAGGATGCACCCCCACTGATCCATTGCAGAGCAGGCACCCCCATCACAGAACAAATCCAGTGCACAGGAAGCAACCCCACCACAGAATGGATCCAGTGCACCGGAGGCACCCGCACCTCAGAATGGATTCAGTGCACAGAATGCACCCCCACCGCAGAATGGATCCAGCGTGCAGGAGACACCCCCACCACAGAACAGAACCAGTGCACAGGAAGCACCCACACCTCAGAAAGGATCCAATGCACAGGAGGCACCCCAAGACAGAACAGATCCAGTGCACAGTAGCACCCCCACCACAGAACAGATCCAGTGCACAGGAGTCACCCCAACACAGAATGGATCCAGTGCACAGGAGCCACCCACATCACAGAACAGATCCAGTGCACAGGAGTCACCCCAACACAGAATGGATCCAGTGCACAGGAGGCACCTCCACCACAAGATGGATCCAGTGCACAGCAGACACCCCCACCATAGAACAGATCCAGTGCACACAGGCACCCCCACCACAGAACAGATCCAGTGCACAGGATGCATCCCCACCACAGAATGGATCTAGTGCACAGGAGGCACCCCCACCATGGAACAAATCCAGTGCACAAAAGGTGCCCCACCACAGACCAGATCCAGTGCACAGGAGACACCCACACTGCAGAACAGATACAGTGCACAGGAGGCACCCCCACCAAAGAATGGATCCAATGCACAGGAGGTAACCCCACACTGCAGAACTTATCCAGTGCACAGGAGGCACCTCCATCACAGAATGAATCCAGTGCACAGCAGGCACGCCACTGCAGAATGGATCCAGTAAACAGGAGGCATCCCCACCACAGAACAGATCCAGTGCACAGGAGGCACCCCCACTGCAGAATGGATCCAGTGCACAGGAGGCACCCCCACTAATTCCATGCAAAGGATGCACCCCCACTGATCCATTGCACAGGAGGTGCCCCATCACAGAATGAATCCAGTGCACAGGAGGCAACCCCACCACAGAATGGATCCAGTGTGCCAGAGGCACCCACTCCTCAGAATGGATCCAGTGCACAGAAGGCACCCCCACCACAGAATGGAACCAGCATGCAGGAGACACCCCCACCACAGAGCAGAGCCATTGCACAGGAGGCACCCCCACCTCAGAAAGGATCCAAAGCACAGGATGCACCCCAAGACAGAATGGATCCAGTGCACAGGAGGCACCCCCACAACAGAACAGATCCAGTGCACAGGAGGCATCCTACCACAGAACAGATCCAGTGCACAGAAGACACCCCCACCACAGAACAGATCCAATGCACAGGAGTCACCCCAACACAGAATGGATCCAATGCACAGGAGTCAGCCCCACTACAGAATGAATCCAGTGCACAGGAGGCACCCCCACTGCAGAATAGATCCAGTGCACAGGAGGCACCTCCACCACAGAATGGATCCAGTGCACAGGAGGCACTACCACTGCAGAATGGATCCAGTGTGCAGAAGACACCCCCACCAGAGAGCAGAGCCATTGCACAGGAGGCACCCCCACCTCAGAAAGGATCCAATGCACAGGATGCACCTCAAGACAGAACAGATCCAGTGCACAGGAGGCACCCCCACAACAGAACAGATCCAGTGCACGGGAGGCACCCTACCACAGAACAGATCCAGTGCACAGGAGACACCCCCACCACAGAAGAGATCCAATGCACAGGAGTCACCCCCAACACAGAATGGATCCAATGCACAGGAGTCAACCCCATTACAAAATGAATCCAGTGCACAAGAGGCACCCCCACTTCAGAATGGATCCAGTGCACAGAAGGCACCTCCACCACAGAATGGATCCAGTGCACAGGAGGCACTGCTGCCACAGAACAGATCCAGGGCACAGGAGGCACCCCCACCACAGAATAGATCCAGTGCACAGGAGGCACCCCACCACAGAATGGATCCAGTGCCCAGGAGGCATTCCCACCACAGAACAGATCCAGTTCACAGGAGACACCCCCACCACAGAATGGATCCAGTGCACAGGAGTTATCCCCACTACAGAATGGATCCAGTGCACAGGAGGCACCTGCACTGCAGAATTGATCCAGTGCACATGAGGCCCCCCACCACAGAACAGATCCAGTGCACAGGAGGCACTGCTACCACAGAACAGATCCACCACACAGGAGGCATCCCCACAGCAGAATGGATCCAGTGCACAGGAGGCACCTCCACCACAGAATGTATCCAGTGCACAGGAGGCACCCCCACCACAGAAGAGATCAAGTGCACAGGAGGCACCCCCAGCACAGAATGGATCCAGTGCACAGGAAGCCCCCACACTGCAGAACAGATCCAGTGCACAGGAGGCACCCCCACCACAGACTGGATCCAGTGCATGGGAGGCATCCCCACCGCAGAATGGATCCAGTGCACAGGAGGCACCTGCACCACGGAACAGATCCAGTGCACAGGAGGTGCCCCACCACAGACCAGATCCAGTGCACAGGAGACACCCACACTGCAGAACAGATACAGTGCACAGGAGGCACCCCCACCAAAGAATAGATCCAATGCACAGGAGGTAACCCCACTGCAGAACTTATCCAGTGCACAGGAGGCATCCCCACCACAGAACAGATCCAGTGCACAGGAGGCACCCCCACTGCAGAATGGATCCAGTGCAGAGGAGGTACCCCCACTAATTCCATGCAAAGGATGCACCCCCACTGATCCATTGCACAGGAGGTGCCCCATCACAGAATGAATCCAGTGCACAGGAGGCAACTCCACCACAGAATGGATCCAGTGTGCCGGAGGCACCTCGCCTCAGAATGGATCCAGTGCACAGAAGGCACCCCCACCAGAATGGATCCAGCATGCAGGAGACACCCCCACCACAGAGCAGAGCCATTGCACAGGAGGCACCCCCACCTCAGAAAGGATCCAAAGCACAGGATGCACCCCAAGACAGAATGGATCCAGTGCACAGGAGGCACCCCCACAGCAGAAAAGATCCAGTGCACAGGAGGCACCCTACCACAGAACAGATCCAGTGCACAGAAGACACCACCACCACAGAACAGATCCAATGCACAGGAGTCACCCCCAACACAGAATGGATCCAATGCACAGGAGTCAGCCCCACTGCAGAATGGATACAGTGCACAGGAGGCACCTCCACCACAGAATGGATCCAGTGCACAGGAGGCACTGCCACCACAGAACAGATCCAGGGCACAGAAGGCACCCCCACTGTAGAATGGATCCAGTGCACAGGAGGCACCCCACTGCAGAATGGATCCAGTGCAGAGGAGGCACCCCACCACTGAATGGATCCAGTTCACAAGAGGCACCCCCACCACAGAACGGATCCAGTTCACAGGAGACACCCACAGCACAGAATGGATCCAGTGCACTGGAGGCATCCCCACTGCAGAATAGATCCAGTGCACAGGAGGCACCCCACCACAGAACAGATCCAGTGCACAGGAGGCACCCACACACAGAACAGATCCATTGCACAGGAGGCACCACCACCACAGAATGGATCCAGTGCACAGAAGGTGCCCCCACTGCAGAATGGATCCAGCATGCAGGAGACACCCCACCACAGAACAGAGCCAGTGCACAGGAGGCACCCCCACCAGAGAATGGATCCAGTGCACAGGAGGCGGACCCACCACAAAATGGATCCAGTGCACTGCAGGCACCTCCACTGCAGAATGGATTCAGTGCACAGGAGGCTTCCCCACCACAGAACAGATACACTGCACATGAGGTGCCCCACTGTAGAAGAGATCCAGTGCACAGGAGGTGCCCCACTGCCGAATGGATCCAGTGCGCAGGAGGTGAACCCATAACTGATCCAGTGCAGAGGAGGCACCCCCACCACAGAACAGATCCATTGTAGAGGAGGCACCCCCACTGATTCAGTGCAAAGGATGCACCCCCACTGATCCAGTGCACAGGAGGCAACCCCACCACAGAACAGATTCAGTGCACATGAGGCACCCTCACCACATAATGGGTCCAGTGCACAGGAGGCACCTGCACCATGGAACTGATGCAGTGCACAGGAGGCACCCCCACTGATTCAGTGCAAAGGAAGCACCCCCACTGATCCAGTGCACAGGCAGTACCCCCACTACAGAACAGATCCAGTCCACAGGAGGCACCCCACCACATAATGGATCCAGTACACAGGAGGTACCCCCACCACAGAATGGATCCAGTGCACAGGAGGCACCCCTCCACAGAATGGATTCAGAGCACAGGAAGCACCCCCACCACAGAACAGATCCAGAGCACAGGAAGCACCCCCACCACAGAATGGATCCAGTGCACAGGAGGCATCCCCACCACAGAATGGATCCAGTGCACAGGATTCTCCCCCACCACAGAACAGATCCACTGCACATGAGGTGTCTCCACTGTAGAAGAGATCCAGTGCACAGGAGGTGCCCCACAGCAGAATGGATCCAGTGCACAGGAGGTGAACCCACAACAGAACTGATCCAGTGCAGAGGAGTCACCCCCCCACAGAATAGATCCATTGCAGAGGAGGCACCCCCACTGATTCAGTGCAAAGGAGGTGCCCCATTGATCCAGTGCACAGGAGGCACCCCACCACAGAACCGATCCAGTGCACATGAGGCACTCCCACCACATAATGGATCCAGTGCACAGGAGGCACCTGCACCATGGAACAAATGCAGTGCACAGGAGGCACCCCCACTGATTCAGTGCAAAGGAGGCACCCCCACTGATCCAGTGCACAGGCAGTGCCCCCACCACAGAACAGATCCAGTGCACAGGAGGCACCCCCACCACATAATGGATCCAGTACACAAGAGGTACCTCCACCACAGAATGGATCCAGCGCACAGGAGGCATCCCACCACAGAAAGGATTCAGTGCACAGGAAGCACACCACCACAGAACAGATCCAGTGCACAGGAGGCACCCCAACACAGAATGGATCCAGTGCACAGGAGGCACCCCCACCACAGAATGGATCTAGTGCCCAGGAGGCATCCCCACCACAGAACAGATCCAGTTCACAGGAGACACCCCCACCACAGAATGGATCCAGTGCACAGGAGTTACCCCCACTACAGAATGGATCCAGTGCACAGGAGGCACCTGCACTGCAGAATGGATCCAGTGCACTGGAGGCCCCACACCACAGAATGGATCCAGTGCACAGGAGGCACTGCTACCACAGAACAGATCCAGTGCACAAGAGGCATCCCCACAGCAGAATGGATCCAGTGCACAGGAGGCACCTCCACCACAGAATGGATCCAGTGCACAGGAGGCACCCCCACCACAGAATGGATCCAGTGCACAGGAGGCACCCACACTGCAGAACAGATCCAGTGCACAGGAGGCATCCCCACTGATTCAGTGCAACAGAGGCGCTCAACTGATCCATTGCACAGGAGGTGCCCCCACCACAAAATGGCTCCAGTGCACGGGAGGCACCCCCACCACTGAATGGATCCAGTTCACAGAAGGTGCCCCCACCGCAGAATGGATCCAGCATGCAGGAGACACCCCACCACAGAACAGAGCCAGTTCACAGGAGGCACCCCATCACAGAAAGGATCCAATGCATAGGAGGCACCCTCACCACAGAATCGATCCAGTGCACAGGAGGCACCCCCACCACTGAATGGATCCAGTGCACAGGAGCTGGTGCCACCACAGAACAGAGCCAGTGCACAGGAGGTACCCCCACCACAGAAAGGATCCAATGCCCAGGAGGTGCCCTCACTGCAGAATTGATCCAGTGCACAGGAGGCACCCCTACCACAGAACAGATCCACTGCACATGAGGTGCCCCCACTGTAGAAGAGATCCAGTGCACTGGAGGTGCCTCACCGCAGAATGGATCCAGTGCACAGAAGGTGACCCCACCACAGAACTGATCCAGTGCAGAGGAGGCACCCCCACCACAGAACAGAACAGATCCAGTGCAGAGGAGGCACCCCCACTGATTCAGTGCAAAGGAGGCACCCCCACTGATCCAGTGCACCGGAGGCACCCCTACCATAGAACGGATCCAGTGCACATGAGGTGCCTGCAGCACAGAATGTATCCAGTACACAGGAGGTGCCTCCACTGCAGAACAGATCTAGTGCACAGGAGGTAACCCCAAAACTGAACAGATCCAGTGCACTGGAGGTGCCCCTACCACAGAATGGATCCAGTGCACAGGAGGCACCACCACTGTAGAATGGATCCAGTGCACAGGAGGCTGCCACACCACAGAACAGATCTAATACACAGAAGGCACCCCCACTGCAGAACAGATCCAGTGCACAGGAGTTGCCCCCCAATGCAGAACAGATCCAGTGCACAGGAGGCGGTGCCTGAGAAGGCAGATGCAGAGCCTGTGGGCAGCCAGGCGTCATCCAACTGGCCAGGGTGTTTCCACTTTTCTTCCCATTCCCTCCATGACATCAAGAACAAGGGTGTGCAAACATGCACACATGCAAGCGTAGGTGGTGCAGCACAAGCCATAGCAGTGGAGCTGGCTGTCCAGTCTCCCCGAAAGAAAAGAGAGTCCCCTGGGATGCTCAATCCTCCTCCCCCAGCCAGGCTCCGATTACCTGAGCTTTTTTTCTGAACCCAGGTGGCTGACATAGTGAGTGGTAGCGCTAATGCTGCACTGATGATCCCACCCTACAAAGCCTTTTAAAGGGAAACATTGAGTGATTTCATCTGCAGTTACTGTTGCCACTATTTGTACCGAATAATGAGATGTTATGACTATTGGGTTTTGCTCAAATCAAGCACTGCCACCATTCCTGTCCTGTCTCCACCACCATAAGGCCCTGCAGGAGCTATATTAAAGCAGACAGCCTCACCAAGGCACAGCCGTAGAGGAAGTACCTAAGTCAATGTGTTAGTTATGAAGGGGAAGCCCAGTGGGGAAATATTCTGCAGTTCATCTGATGATCGTGGACATCCAGACATACCCTCAAGATCTGCGGGTGGGCATCTCTGTGACAGAAAATGTCAATAACGCACTGTATGCAATGAACGATGGGGATTTCTCTCATGCACATTGCTTTGCATATCTACTAAATCCGGTGCTGAGTCATGTACTCGAAAAACATGCACAGTTAAAGTAACAAGCATTTGTCAATGCCGAATGTTTGCTTGCTGGCATTGGCAGTGGTAGTGTAGAAGTTACAGAGCTGCGTAATAGGAATGGCAGTGAAGTATTGAACTGAAGCCAACCCCACCACCACCCCCCTGCAGAGAGTGACAGGCATTGGGGTGTGCCTTTGGGTCATCAGGCAAAATGGCCACGCCATTTCACCACACCCCACCCTGCAGACTCTGACAAGTGTCACGGTGTTCCTTGGGGTCTTTGGCCCTTATGTGCACCCAATTCCATTAGGAAATACGGTGAGATGGGTGCGATATAGGAGAATGGGGTGAACTTTGGGGCCGAAGAGTCCAAGGCATACCTCGATGCCTCTCACTGGCTGCAGGGTGTGGAATGGTATGAGCATTACAGGCAAGAATCCCAAGTCCACACCCTGATGCCTGTCATTCTCTACAGGGTTGCGTTATGATTGGAAACCCTAATACCTCAGGCATTCATTGGTATTTTCACCCAAATGTTCAACATGTTTTTGTGACCCCACCTCATGAACAGAGGGAATATCAGTTTGTTAGCCGAAAGCTGCTTATGCACAGCGACTATGGCATTTAGCACCACAGGTGCAAAACATTCCAACAGGATGTAAAATGACAACTGTACTGTTTATGGGAGGTGTAAAATGGCAATGTTGCAAATCTGCAGTAAAATATTTAAAAAATGGTGAAGTCACGAGCTGCATAGAAACTGTGCAACGACACCCGTAATATAATTAGGTTGGGGATCTTTTTACAGCAGATTGTCAACTCAGGCAATTTGGTGCCTCCGATCATGAACAGTGTCACTGTGATTTTCTTTATCTGTCCCGAACAATGATTTCCCACAGTGACCACGCATCTCTGCGCTGAAAGTGTGAAAACACACTTCGGCCATGTTGTGAGAAATGACAGCTGTACTGTAAATAAGGAAGTGTGGAAAAATGCCACTGGTGAAAATCTGGATTTAAAATATTACAAAATCATGAACTTACGAGGGTGCGTGGAAACTGAGCAATGCTCACTCGTAACACAGTCATTTTATGAACTTTTGTCACCAAATTTTCAACATAGCCATTTTAAGACCTCTGCTCATGAACAGTGTAACTGTGATTTTCTTAATCTGTCCCAAACATTGCTTTTGCGACAATTAACAGCACCATTGTGCGCTACATGTGCGAAAACACATTTGGACGGCATATGAAAATGGCAGCTGTACTGTTCATAAGGAAGTGTAATAAAATAGCAATGTTGAAAATCTGGATGCAAATATTAAATTCGCAAACTTATGAGCATGCATAGAACTGTCGCCCTTAGCTCGTAAAACAGTCATTTTTAGGAATTTTTCACCAAATTTTCAACATAGCCATTTTAAGACCTCTGCTCATGAACAGTGTCACTGTGGTTTTCTTAATTTGTCCTCGACATTGGTTTCGTACATCGACTGTGCCATTGTGCGCTATATGATGGAAACACATTTTGGGTGAGATGTGAAAATGACAGCTGTACTACTCATAAGAAGGTGTGGTAAAATGGCAATGTTGAAAATCTGGAGTGAAAATATTGAAAATTTGAGAACTTACGAGCGCATGTAGGAACTGCGCAACGCACGCTAGTAAAACAGTCATTTTTTTGAATTTTTCCACCAAATTTTTAAAATAGGCTTCTTGAGAGCCCACCTTATGAACACTGGCAGTGTCGTTTCGTTAATCGGTCCTGAAAGGTGATTTCGCGCAGTGACTGCGAAATCACCCTTCGGGCCCGAATAATGCCATGACAGTGACAGCATTCATGAGAAGGGGTCCCAAAAACCCCATGTTGAAAATTTGGTGCAAAATTCCAAAAAATGCCTGAGATATGCAACAAAGTTGAAAACCCCTATCTAGCCCATTATACAGCTTACCGGCATTTCCTCAGTTCGCGGTCGGCTTTGAAGAGTGCAGACGTGTTCCCGGTCCACGAAGATTATCACGCTGAGCTCGGAGTAAGTATGGGGTGAGGGGGTGGTGAGGCAGGGTCGCAGGTGGGTGGGTGCAGGTTGTGGGATGGGGGCAGGGAGATGCGCGTGGGACCGCTTTTAATTTACAGGTGTAAAAAAAGATGACACGGGACGCTTGCCACGCTGGGGTGGGCTCCCAGCATGGCAGAAGGACGGCTGGGGGCGTGGAGCCAACGGATTGGGCACCCCATCGGCCATGGCATTTGTTGTCACGCTGGGGTGGGCTCCCAGTGTGGCACCCTGTACTGGGAGACAGTGAAGCTGACGGGGATTGGGCACCCCATTGGCAATACCATTGAGTTGCCACACTGGGGTGAGCACCCAGCGTGGCATTTGGAAGGCTTTGGGGGCGCAGCACAACCGGCAGGGGACTGGGCACCCGTTGTATGGCTATAGAGTGTGTGCGTGGGGGAAGCACGCAGTATGCGTGCGTGTGTGTGTAGGGGAGCTGCGCATGAGCAGGTGATATCTTATCACTGCTTACTCAAGCGTAGCTCCCCCTTTCAACTGTATGCCACTGCATTTTGGAGCTTGTCATAGACAGCTCCAGCATGCATTGGCGGACAGGGTCCGCGCCTGCCAACACACTGACTGAGTTGGAGGAGGGGGTGACACACCTCCGAAAACTCGGATGATGGCACTATGTTTCTTGCACATGCGTGCAAGCAAACATAAAAATGAACAGAGAAAATGACAGCTGGAAAAGAACCTTTGTCCAGCCAGTCTGCCCCTAATACCTTATCCTGCCCCGAGACCTAGTATCTATCTGGGGTTATTTGTCCCTGCTACCTCTCCCATGTTTTCTGCCTTACTGCTACCCCGGGCCACTATTAGGACCTCAACTGTGTCCCAGCCATGTCTGAAACCATTGATGGTTTTGGCGCCCACCACCTCAGCTGGTAAGCTGTTCCATGGCCCATCCACTCTCTCTGTGAAATAACATTTTGTCACGTCCCTCCTGACTCTCCCCACCACAAGCTTCTACTCATGCCCCTGCATTTTAGATTTGCTATTCCTGGAGAAAAGCCCCTTGCATTTCACCTTGTTCATTCCTTTCAGAAACTTGAAGGTCAGTATCATATCACCCCTCTCCTTTCTGTCTGTCAGCGAGTACATGTGCAGTGCATTAAGCCGCTGCTGATAGGAACTATCTTGCAGGCCATGGATCATTTTGGTTGCTCTATGCTGCACAATTTCCAGCCTGTCCCTGTCAGTCCTTGGGTGAATGCACTTTATATCGCATGAGACATTATTACTAAATATGTCCATGGTTTACCCAAACATGCTGAGACCCTCTCCCATTACTAGCAGAAGCACAGTGTTCCTCAGTATTGTTTATATAAGTAATAAGCCATGAAAGGGTGTGCATTATAGGATTTTAATGCACACCTTATAGGTGTATTAAGACAGGTGCCAAAAACAGAGTGCCCTTACACCCATGGGGAAGTGCATTAAAATCATATTATGCACCCGTGGAGGACTTTCACTTTTAAAATAACACCTGACCTTGTGTTTATGCAAGCAATAAGACACAACGTGGTATGGGTTATGGTCTGATAAGAGCATGCCCTGGGTACATTATGAGGCACGAGGCACTCGTGCCGAGTGCCTTTAGCACCTGGGAAATGTTATCAGGCTATAACCCACACCTCGAAGTGTCTTATTGCGCTTATAAAATGGGCCTCCTAAGCAGGCATTAAAAATTAAAAAAAGAAAAAAGCTATCAAAATGGAAAGAATTAGGAAAAAAAGAGGTTTTTCAGTTGGAAGAGTAAAAATATATAGAATAAAGTGTGGGTTACTGCATATAACGAGATGTTTACACAAACCTGAGGGATTAGATGCTACATAAACCTTGAGACTGAAGCTTGAGGGGTTTATGAATAGCATCTAACCCTGAGGCTGTGTGTAAACTTTGAGTTTACACACACAGACCCATATTTTATTTTATATAATTGCTGGGTTTCTCTTTTTTCACCTCAGCAATTATATAAAATAAAAATAAAGACGTTCTGGTGTGGTCACCTGCTGCGGTCAGATTTCAGGTCTGGCTTATTGCCTTTTTTTCACAATTGGCAGCCCAGTTGTTTTTATTTTTTATCAAGAGACCTCTGCATTTTTAATTTATTTTCTGCTGATTCATTGTGGCGGTTTAGTGTCCCAGAGAAAGAGAAGGTGGCCAGAGGCAGTGGTCTGACAGGAAAAGCTGCAGCGGGTGCATGTGCAGAGTGAGGAAAACCATACACGTTTGCCATAATAAACACTCCTTTGTTACGGAAAATTACGCCACCATTTCCCTATGGGAAAAAGGGGAAGCTGGTAATTATAGTTCCTTTATGTACTGTCCAGTACAGAACAGTACAGTGTATGTAGCTTTGTCGCCAGTATAGAACTCCTTCTCCCCAAACATATAGTGGTCAGGTAAGGTCCACCCACTCCCTCACCCACACATACACTGCATGTGTTTTTCTTTTCTGCAGAATTGAAATTTTGTGTTTTTAAAACTGACAACGACAATACCATAGGGAGTGAGCGTGTCCCTCTTCATCCGTCATACTGCAGAGCATTTTTCCCTTATAGCACATCTCGTCAACTGAGTGCATCTCTCAAAGGTAAGGGAAGAGGATTTGCAGCGCTGGAGTGACCATGTGCTTTACAGAGGAATCTGGTTGTGTGGGCACTGGGTCATACTTCAGGTGATGGTCGGTGAAGTGTGGGGGCTGCGCCGGCACCAGGGAATATACTGGTGACTGGAGAAGGTGAAGAATGCAGTGGGGAGTGTAGAGAATGTGCTGCACTAAATATCAGTGGGAGAGCTGTGGATTGGCGGCATCACAGAAACTTTCCTGAAGGAAAAGAAAAATAAAGGTCAGATTGGCAGTTTAATGCACTGCTTGTGAATGTTTGTTACGTGGGGAAATGAAGTGTTCAGTGATTTTTACATTTCTGTGCCACTGCTCTCCCAGTTCCCTCTGCTGCTAGCTGAGGAGCTGCAGCAGCGGGAGAATAGTGGTGCACACTGATTTCACCATGTGCTGCATTTTGGTTTGCACAATAAATGCTGGTTGCAAGGTTATGTCCTGATAAGGACATGGCAAAAAAACTGTTTCAGCCAATCAGAATTCAGGAAATTTTATGTCCATTTTATAAAGAGAGTTAATGCATGGTCATGTGACATGCTTCAGTCAATCATGTTCATGAATTTTCTAATGCAATTTTATAATTAAAGATGTTTCCACACAGTGGATCTTCATCTTTTATATGGTGGAGAAACTCGTGGAACAGAAAGTTGTGTTTCTATCTGTGGAATATAGGGAAATGGCCTGTGGGGATATCTAAGAACTGGATAGGTTATACTCACTCATCACATTCATTAATATAATAATTTGAATGATTAAATGTCAAGAAAAAATCTAGTAATTTCATTGAGAGACATCAGGTGACCATACATTAACTCTCTACAAACGCATGGCCAGTTGCCGAATCTCATTTTACTCCCCCCCCCCAAAAAAAACTACTTACTGAACAGTATCACTAAGCCTCCAAACAGAAACTAAAAAAAGAAAAACCCAATGGCCACCATACTGAAAATCCTAGCCTTTACTCCTACATTATTTTTAACTAAATTCTTGCAAAGTAAACCCAGCCTCTTCACAAAGTACACTACCAGCATCCTAGTACCTTAAAAAAACATTTCCCTACTATTTACAACAAAATATTTACACTATCCCAGAGTTAAACAAACTCTGTGGCCTCTGCCAAAACCGACTGTGTTTAAACAGAATCTCCTGCTGATGCTCCCCACCAACTCCACAGGGAATCCCTTAAGCACTTTGTACCAACGATCTTTTTTTTCCACTTAAAATGATTTAAAAGGAAACTGCCATTCATTAAATACAACACTTCACTCACCAACTACACAGCATCTTCTGTTTAATCGCCTGCTTTCTGAGCTGACCAGAGCACAGCAGGCAGGGAAGCACAAGACACTTGTTGTTGCCGACCTGCCAGATCAACAACTAATGGGCAGATTGGCATTGTGCTGAGAGGCGGTGGAAGTGGCGGCAGTCACACTATTAATGTGACTCCAGCCACAGTGAAATGTCTGCTCCCAAGCCCACCAGCCCAATTTCTGCAGTTTATACACCGCACTGTTGCCACATATGTGCAGAGGGCTGTGTTAGGATTTTCTGTTTAAACCCCTGTATTCGGACGCTTATACCTTGGTCATCTTGGATCCTAGGATTATGAAATGTAGCATGTATCATCACAGTCCCAGGGTCTAATCATGTAGAATGTTTTGTAGAGACCAGTTTGGATGTTTTTTGAGTTGTAGGGCCTGATATTCAAATATATGCAAAGTGCAGCACATACATTTGCACTGTGTCTTGTGACTGCCCGGGTGCCTGACGATACTATATTCAGTCAAATAGCACACCAGTGCTGTTCAACTGAATATAGGGCCTTGTTGACCCAGCCCTAAGCCTCTTACTGCTGCCCTGAGAGGGCTCCCAAAGTACACTGCCAGAACAAATAGTGCCGGAGTGCTATTTCCAGTATTCAAAGGGACCTGTGCAAATGAGCCCATTGGGCATGCAGGGCGCTAAGGGGCCATTTACAAGCCCATTATTGGCTCATTTGCCTGGATAGTGAGGCAAGTTAGTGTGGCGCTGCCCCTCTAATTGCCCAGTCCCAGACATGTACACATCCCTGGTGCTAGTGGTCCTCCCCTCCCGACGATTGCCTGCTCGTTCCTAACATAAATAGTATCCATGGTGCTAGTGGTCCACCCTCTGCCGATCACTGCGATCACTGGCCTGTTCTTAACATAAATAGTATCCCTGGCACTAATGGCCCCCCTTCCCCACTGATTACTGGCTCATTCTTAAAATAAAAATTATCCTTGGTGCTAGTGGCCCCCGCCAATCACTGACCCATTCTTAAAATAAATATTATCCCTTGTGCTAGTGGTAACTGCACCCCCTTCACCAATCACTGACCCATTCTTAAAATAAATATTATCCCTAGTGCTAGTGGTAATCCCTCTCTCTGATTGCCAATCCTGGCAGAAAAAATGCAATCCCTGGTGCTAATGGTAACACCCCTCCCTCTACTAACCAGCCCCAGCAGAAAATAATATCCCTGGTGCTAGTGAGAACCCCTCCCCCTCTCTGATTGCGAGACCCAGTGGAAAAAAAAAATCTCTGGTGCTAGTGGTAACCCCTCTCCCACCAACTGCCAGCCTGGAAGTAAAACAAAAAAACTCCCTGGCATCCAGTGGTCCCCCGTGGCATGGGCATATCCCCGCCTTCATCTTTGCAATATCCAGTGAAGCATATGGCGGCAGCACAGCCTCTTCACACCTACTTGGCTAGCTGTTGTATGGTACAGGCAGGAGCATACCTCCAGTTATAGGGACAGAGTGCATCACCTGTCCTGTAACAAGAGGTGCGCCCCTGCCTGTACATATGGCGCCAGCCGAGGAGGTGTGATGAGGGCCATGCCAGCTGCTGCCATATGCCCCCGTGGCACCGTGGATATTGCAAAGGTGAATGTGGGGGGTACGTCCGGTGCCGTGGGAGGGGAACCATTGAATGCCAGGGAGTTCTTTTGTTTTACTTTCAGACTGGCAATCAGCAGGAGGGGGTTTACCACTAGCACCAGGGATATTATTTTTCACTGGGGCTGGCAGTCATTGAAACATAGAAATTGACAGCAGATAAGGACTGCTTGGCCCATCTAGTCTGCTCCATTTCCCAACCTACCATAAAAGTCGCAAAAACTACTTGATCTCCGGCTTTACCTCCTTGTTCCTATTGCTAGGGTTCCCCTATGTTTGTCACATGCATACTTGAATTCCCCCATTGTGTTTGCCCCCACTACATCTGCTGGGAGTCTATTTCATGCATCTACCACCATTTTTGTGAAGAAATACTTCCTTACGCTACCCCTTAGTCTACCCCCTTCCAACTTCATGTCATGCCCCCTCATTCCTGGACATCTCCTTTTCTCAAAGATGCTACCCACCGGTACCCTGTTTATACCTTTAGATATTTGTAGGTTTCTATCATATCTCCCCTGTCTCACCTCTCCTCTAGGGTATACATATTGAGGTATCCCAGTCTCTCCTCATATGACTTTTGGTGCAGGCCCTGCACAATCTTCGTTGCCCTTCTTTGAACTGCCTCCACCCTATCTATGTCCTTACGGAGATGCATCCTCCAGAACTGGACACCATTTTCCAAATGAGACCTCACCATTTATCTGTGCAGTAGCATCACCTCCACCTTCCTTCTGTGGTGATACCGCTCCCTATGCACCCCAGCACCCCAGCGGCTCACCCCACAGCCTTGGCACATTTTTTGGCCACCTTTAGGTAATCAGATATGATTACCCCCAAATCCCTTTCCTGTCTGGTGACCATCAGTTTCACCCCTCCACCATGTAGTCCTCCCCTGGCTTTTTGCACCCCAAATGCATGATTTTGCACTTTTTCACATTAAATCTCAGCTGCCACACTCTGGACCATTCCTCCAGTTTACCTAGGTCCCTCCTCATTTTTTCCACCCGTCCCGGAGTGTCCATCCTGCTGCATATCTTATTGTCATCCACAAAGAGGCACATCTTCCCCCTCCAGTCCCTCCACAATGTCACTTATGAAGACATTAAACAGGACTGATCCCTGTGGCACCCCGCTGGTCACCCTCCTTTCCTCAGATTGAGCACCATTTATCACGACCCTCTGTCTTCTATCACTCAATCATTTCCTAACCCAGTTTACCACATTGTGGCCCACTCCCAGGCTGCCCAGCTTGTTTGCCAGTCTTTTGTGTGGAACGGTATCGAAGGCCTAACTGAACTCCAGGTAGGCCACATCCACCACTCCCCCTGATCCTCGACCTTGCTGCCCAGTCAACTAAATCAATTAGATTTGTTTGACATAACCTTCCCGCTGTGAATCCATGCAGTCTTGGATCCTGTGCTCCGCCGGATTCAAGGTGTTCCACGATCCTTTGTTTGAGTAGTGATTCCATAATCTTCCCCACTATTGAGGTGATGCTGACTGTTCTATAGTTTCCAGCCTCCTCTCTACAATCCCTACAATCGGGGGGAAGGTGTTACCACTAGCACCAGGGATATTATTTTTTGCCAGGAGTGGCAATCGGAGGGACGGGGTTACCACTAGCACCAGGGATATTATGTTCTGCTGAGGCCAGCAATTGGGAGGGGGGTTACCACTACCACCAGGAATAATTTTTTTCCTGCCAGGGCTGGCAGTGAGAGGGAGTGGGGGTTACCACTACCATCAGGGATATTTTTTTTTTTTTTTGCTGGGGCTAGCAATTAGAAGGAGGAGGATTACCACTAGCACCAGGAATAATCCTTATTTTAAGAACAGGCTGGTGATTGGCGGGAGGGGGGACAATTAGCACAGTAGGCCTGCGATTAATGGGGCAGGGGGATGCCAGGGACCACAGGGGGAGGTTGTGCTCACCCATGGGCCAACCAGTTTGGTGACTGCCACTAGAGTTGCCTGGGGTTAAGTCGGGGTTTTGTTTGGTGGTATTTGTGCTGCACAAAAGGACCGGGTAACCCTTTTGTGCAGTGCAGTGCTGAATATGGGGTAGCGCCCATATTCATGACCATGCCCTTCCCCTTGCCCACATGCATACACTATGTTTTGCACAGGCACTAACCCTCTTTGTTTGCGCACAGTCCCTTTTGAATATGGGGCTCCAGCACAAACCTCAGTTTGTGTGGGCAAAGTCCCATTAGTGCCTGCGCAAACTTTTGAATATCAGGCCCATAGTGTGTCAGATTTATGTATTTTTGCCCATTTTTGAACCAACATTTTTTGCCCACAGGTAGAGAAAAAAAAACATAAAGAGTTAAATCCTGAAATGCAGAGGTTCTTTTGATGTGATGGAGGAATAGGTCTGTTTGTTGGTTTGGTGAACAAAATATTAACTAATTTTTTAGTTATTTGTGTTTGGCTGTGCGTGCTCTGTTCACTGAAAAAACATAGAGTAGCTGAAATAAGAACCACATTTGTAATGCCTACATGAACTAGAGCTAGAACAAAACACATCATGTGTGCATTGTTTAATTGTTAATAATTAGATATTTTTAACTAAGAAACAGAACGTTCACGCAAGAATCCTTCCTGAATTTTTGAAAAATCAACATACTGCAGTAATATTTTGAACATCTATGCAAGGGTTTTCACAATCTAAGTGCTGTACAATGGCATTCACAAAATGTTTACACAGAAATTCTTTATGAAGGTTTTGAAAATCTTCGCACTGTGTAATTATTCTCCAAATCTGTGTGTTGGGTGAACAAAGTACTGAGTACTTTCATTAATGATTTTCAAAACCTAAAGTTTTTTTTTTTACTGCTAAAGTTCTGCCAACCAAAACTTTAATGTAGTATAAATGATTAATTATGCAATGGGGTATGAAAGTCCTGTAACCTCATTGGTCAAAACATATCACATGACTGTGATAAATCCTCCAGTATACCCACTGTAAAAGTTTATCACTTTAAAACCAAAAAAACTAATTGAACATTGTATAATACCACACCTACGGGTAGAGATATTGGTGGATTTACCACTCTGGTGTGGTTAAGTGCACTGCTGTGCCTCATGACCGAACCACACCAGGTGTGGTAAATCCACCAATATACCCACTCCCTGTCATGGTATATTGCTTACATATTTAAATGTTAAGGTCAACACTTTACTGTTTGTGAGTCAGGGGTATAATGACATACACATTTTATGTCGCCCCCCCCCCTTCACTGGTGCGCCAAGCCAAACCTATGTGCCTTCTGCCTCCACCCCTCCTCTCTTCTCTCCCTCTACTCAGATTGATTCTTCTGATGTATTGTGCCTTTATCTTAAGTATCTGTTTTATTGGCTTAGGAAACCTTGTATCATCCCTGAAATTTGAATGTAAACAATAGCTTAATTTGCTTGAAACCTTTGTACCATGTTTGACTCCGGGTTGTTTTACCCTCCGCATTCAGATGAAATACTTTTCAATGTATTGTTCATTACCTTTGTACTATACTTGACTCTGGGTTGTTTTGCCCTCTGCATTCATTTGTGATACCTTTCATTGTATTGTCCATTTCTCTTGTTCCATGACGTGGAGCCTATGCAAAGGAGTCTCTGACTCCAAGGTTTGTAATTCCGATATCTCAATATATAAATAAATAAAATAAAATTGTCTTTTTTTAATTTAATTAGCAGTTAGATATTTTTAATTAAATAAGAAACATTCATAAAGAAATCCTTCACAAAGGTTTTAAAAATCTATGTGCTGCACAAAAACTCTGAACATAACCGTCACGAAAAATTTTCTTTTTTTAAAATTTGGCGAACTTTATTGCAATTTTTAACAATCACAAGACAGGACATTATTCAGAACATGAAGACGATACATGGGTACAAAGACATAACATCACCCCCAAAAGCAGATACAGGTAAAAACATTTCATTTAATTTCTTCAGCATGAGATATCCCGGATCAATGTACATTCAGACCGAGTTGGAAGAGCCATTCTCCATTTGCCACAGCCATCCAGCTCTCACCCTTGCCAATGATATACACTGTCATAGGCACTTTGGCAAAGCTGATCAGCCTGCTTACATTATAAGAAGTAAAGCATGCAATGTCTCCTATCTGTTGCCGTACATTTTCTATCTATGGTTGATGCTAGCAATCATTTTCTTCTGCATTCAGTGTGAATAATATTTCTTTGTGTCATTCCACGTGGGTAGGCACGTCATCATCCGTCCATCCAATGCTAAGAATGATTAGTTTAGCCATTGCTGCAATTGATGCTGTGTACCCTTTTCTGGGTCCAAAAACTTTGTCCGTATATTGTTCCAGCAGGCACTCCTCCAGGGTAAAAGCTTCTTGGAGCCCTAAGAGTGGATCTAAGTATTCCCTTATGTCAGCCCAGAATGGCTTCCCCTTCTCACATAACTGTGGGAAGTGATATGATTAATATTCCCTCTCCCTTACCACAATGTGTACAAATGACATCATCTAGTTTACTCATTGTGTATAGTTTGCTAAGTGCATGATACAAATTCTGCAAAATGTTAAACTGCATCAACCTGTAACAGTCATGTTTCAAATATGTATTTAAGCCTTGCCATTCAAAATCTTCTAATTTTAGATTTAGTTCTCTGACCCAGTACTGGCAGCTCCCAGACAGCTTATTGGGATCAATATTGTAAAAAAACGCATACAGTTTAAAAATGGCATTAAGCAGCTGTGTTGTGAATACTAGCATGTCTAGCTGTAACCCACCTTCCTTGGACGGGGGTGGGGTCCCAAAGTCTATGCTATACAATGCATGAGTTGGAGAAATGTGAAGCTAGTAGAGTTGTTGATCATACATTTATCATGAAACGTTAGGCTTTACAAGCATAACAGCACATTGCCAAACTTTGTGGGGTTTGAGTTTTGTGCGATAGCAACCTTAATTGCACTGACAAAGTATTTCTCAATGAATTTCCTTAGTTTTTGAGAAAGTAGAGTCAAAACTTGTCTTGCACAGGATCAGTTAGAATCTGGTAATTCAAGCCTAACTCTCCTCCCTCCTTCCCCCATGACCCTAGGCCAAGCTATAGGTCTGGCGCTGTACATCGACAGTATTTTACATCATACACGGCCAATATAGTCAAAATCCGTACATAGCAACCGTAACTCCCCCTCCCCTCTTCTTGTGACCCGTGGCTAACCCACAGATCCTGAATTGTGCAACATGGGTCTGATGTTTCACACGTATCATATGCATACTAGCTCTGTAATTAGAATACTTGCAGGGCGCAGTTGCAGATGTTTACATCCATTTTTGACACATGCCTCACTTTTCACACAAACACTGCGCAAAGCAGCAAAATAGTTATAGATTTGTAAGTTGCTTCATATGGAGCCCTGTAGCCTATACACAAAGTAAGACGGGGGTTGTAAAGTTGTATGTTGCATGCTGTAGGCCCTTACGAGTTACAGTATGTACATAGTATGACACTAGCTTTACCTAAGTATATTTGTTTGCATATGGTTCTGCCGGCCATACAAGAAGCAGGACATGTACCATTCATTTGTTGTGAAGTGCCCTTTAGGTTCTCTGAAGTACTGTATTCACTGCACACTTGTAACTTGCTTTCTTTAGGACATGTACTTAGAACTACTCAAAGTTATTTAGTAGTTGTACGAAGCAAGTTACAAGCGGATGGCACATATCTTTTTAGGAGATACATGAAACAAAATACTGCTGTTAAATGGTTGTCATACTATACAGATGGTCCACAAGGCCATGCATTAACAAACATACAACTTGGTGGTAATAACTGTGCAACTTAACATTGGACCTGCAGAGCCTCGCATGAACCAGTACAACCCTGTAGCATGGAGCCAGATGTATGGCTTGGCCTTGAGTTAGGAGGGTAGGAGGTGGTGGAGGTAGAGGTGGTTGGAGTTAGAGTGGATATTTACAAATTTTGAATATGTTGGCCCTGTATGAGATACCATACCACTGATGCACAGCGGTGGTGCATGGTGAGAATGTAGGTAGGGGAAAAACGGGCAGAACAGGTGGGCCAAGTGACCCTTATCTGCTGTCAGATTCTCTGTTTCTATGTTTCTATGAATCTCTAGCTTGGCCTTGAGTCATAATGGTAGGGGATTTGGGAGGGGGTAGGAGTCAGGCTTTACAACCCTAACAGCACATTTCCAAATGTTGTGGGCATTGGGTTGACATCCCTAACAGAACATTTCCAAATGTTGTGGGCATTGGGTTGACATCCCCAACAGCACATTTCCAGACGTTGTGGGCATTGGGTTGACATCCCTAACAGCACATTTCCAAATGTTGTGGGATTTGAGTTCTGTATGGTAGGAATGCTAACTCTGCATTGGCATACTTTTTGCAGTGAATAAACATATATACCCAGCATCCATTGAGCCAGCAATCATTGACAAAGGTGCCCTGTACACATCCATCAACACATATTGCACACCTAGTACCACCAAAATTAAACAAATTGTATAAACTATACTTGTCATTTAAAGCACAGTCACAGAGTAGCAGCAGCAGGCCCTTAATGCTGGTCTCTTTTTTTTCCATCTTCTTTGAAACAGAAGGCGATGCACTGTCTGCATCATTCTTCTCATTTCTCAATGCTGAAAGCTGGCTTGGGATGTGGAGAAGAGATAAGAGCCAGGGACTAAGCTGGCGAGGAAGCAAAAAAAAAAAAAAAGGTTTTCCACATTCAGAATTTATCTCACACCACAGCTGCATCCGACCAGGGGAACATCTGCTACACAGGAAGTCCTTTTGCCGTTTCTGTTATGGGTATTTTATTTTCAGTCACAGACTCATCAGTAATACAAGGATTTTTTTTTAAATGAGGAAGACTTTCTTTTTTAGTTCTTTGCTTATTGGTGTAACAACTTCAGCAGATCACTGGTGTTATTTGGGGTGTCTGTGAGTTGGTTATAGGTGGAGGTAAAAGGCGGCTTTTTTATTTCTCTACAAAGTATAACTTAAAGTACTGAATGGCTGCCAAAATGTTTGTTGTAAAGCAGCGTGCAGCTAACAGGTGGCTCTGGAACCAAAAACTAATGGCAACCTTGCAGCTGGCCCTGCGGTGCCCAGGGCTGAGATGCTGGATGTCTCACCTCCCACCACACCGATGACCCAGGTTTCAGAGCAGATCAGGGTCACTCAGGAGACCGACAGAGGAAGGAAGGAAGATCCAGTGTCCATTGATGGCATTGTGGTAGGGGGATAGTGTGTACAGCTGCTTGGCTGCCACCTAGTGGAGGCTTGGTGGCACAGCAGCTGTCACCAGAGTTGAAAGCTGGAGATGGGTGTTGAGGGTGTGCAGTGTCTTAACACTGTCTGTGTGTGTCATTGCACACCGCTGGCTCCAACCCAGGGGTCAAACTTATTGAAAAGAACCCCCAATGGCAGGATGTTGCTGCAAACGTGCAAGCACCGCACCCACCATCCATAGCACCCACTCTCCCATTGAGGTAAGGGAACAGATGGGGTAAGTTCTGGTGGTGGGGTGATGGGTTTGGGGGTCACTGCAGAAGGGGGTCAAGTGGGGCAGTGCTGGAGGATAAATTACAGAAGAAAGAAATAGCAAACTCACAATGAATCAGCTCAGCTCACAATCACCAAGAAGGATTTTACACAGCTGGATTGCAGGATAAAATGGATTACTCATCAGGATGGACACTTCCCTTCTTCTCTACCTACTTCAGCCAAAAGGACTTCTACCATGGCTGGACCTGCACTGAGGCCATGAAACAAACAGAAGTAAGGCCTCTGCTTGGCCACTGTTGTCTCAGAGGCAACTCTGTGAAAACATAATATTTAGTCATATGCCTACTGGTCCATCGGTGCAGTGGTAGCGCTATTGCTTGTGATGCCATCAGACCATGTTCAGGAATAAGCCTGTGTCAGTGGGGGCCAGGTGGGGGGAGGAGGACTGTGCATCCTAGAGGACTCTTTCCTCCACTGATGGGGGGGGGGGCAGTCATGCTCTGGCACAGTACAGCCACCTGGGTGACCACAGGTGGCAGTGCACTTGGAGAGACTTACTTGATGTGGGGACGCCTGTGCTGATGGGCTCCATGCTTGCATACCACCCCAAAGCCAGCATACCAGTTGAGTAAACCAAGAAGGGAAATGCCAGACAGAGCAATGATGAGAGATCTGACCCACTGCATGGCCCTGCACTGGCGACAGAGTCCTCTCTCCATGAACCAGATCTGTTCTCCAGCAGGCAAGAGAGGGTTTGCCAACATCACCATGGTGGGAGGAGGGAGCTGTGTGGGAAGGATGGAGGTCAAGCTAAATCCTTGGGATACTGGATGACAGGGCTGGGAGGGGTGGGGGTTAGGACCAGGATAAATGGGCATGTATCGGAGAAGCATAAACAAATTAACCAAAAAAGTATATATTTAGTCGTATGCCAGTTTATACAACAGGAGTGGGGGCAAAAATAACAATACAAAATTATATCTTGGTTTGTGACATCAGTAACTGCAAGATATCAAAAATATGCTGCTGTTAATGTTGTCACAATTTATTTCTTGAAGATTAGTATCATCTCAATACTGAACCAATCAGACAGAAGCTTTACCAATGCTAATAACATCACAATTGCCTAAGTACAGCTAGTACATACAGCAGTGAAGCCAGCTATTAAAAAGAAAGAAAATCAATTAAATCTTCAAACTACCCTACCAGCAGACTTAAAAGGTTAAAACTAGTAAAGTGATAGTGTATAAATAGGGGATACATGATGGGCAGGAGTGGGATATGGCAAATATTCTCACTCCTGCAGAGTGAGAATGCACAGCTCACTTTGCAGGACTGAGAATATTTTCCATATCCCACGATCTGTACATCATGTGTGCGATTTATACCATGGGGGTGAGAGCTTAAGGAACATTTTTTCTGTTTCTGTGTGTTTTCTGCTCATTCTGTGTGTGGTGTGTGTGTGTGTGAGTTGTTCTGAATGGACTGGGAGTCAGAAACACAGTGAGACACAGGTGAGTGTGTTTTGCAAAGCTAATTGAGTAAGTTGTAGGTTTCAATGGGAGAGAGAAACTGTTGCAGGTAGCACTGAGAAAGAGAAAAATGCTTTGTGAAGGAGTTTCGTTTAGAATTCAGGTTGTTTTGAAGCTGAGATCAGCACAGTAATGGGCTAGGAGTGTTAGAAACACAATGGGACACAGGTGAGAGTGTTTTGCAAAGCTAATTGAGTAAGTTGCAGCTTTATTGAGAAAGAGAAACTGTTTTCTGAAGCAGTTTCATTTATAATGCAAGCTGCAGTGAAGATATTCTCACTCTGGTGACATCAGCAGAGTGTGGATATTTGTCGATGTCCTCACTCTGCTGATGTCATCAGGATTTATCCTCACTCCAGTGGAAATAACACAGGATATTCTACTGAGAAAGCTCTCACCCCCATGGTTAGGGTTACCAGATTCTGGGACATCCAAAAGAGGACACCCCCCCATGCCCTCAGCCACCTCTCCCTCCAACAGCCTCAGCCCCCGCCCACCCTCAGCCAGCCACCCCTCCTGTGCCCTCAGCCACACCCAGGATGGATTGCAGGTGCAGCTGTGTGCCCAAATATCAGCGGTGGCACAGTAGCCAGCACTCAGCCTTCCAGTCCTTCCCTCACCGCTCTACCCTCTTAGGTTAGATTTTTGGCACAGCTGTTAGCTGTATTTTGGGTCCCCTCCAGGACTGGGGCTTGTCTTGACAGCACACAGAACAGAAACTACAAGAAAGATGACAAACACCATCAGACCCAATCATCACGCGATCAGAGAGCAGAAATAAAAAACAAAAAAAAAACCACCACTACAGAGCAACAACTTGGTCTGAATTTGGATCTCCGATCAGAGGATCATCTTACTTTTCAGTTAACAACCTTAACCTCCCATCCCCCCGTGATGTTACATTTTATACTGAGAGCAGCCAAGTGTGAGTATAGTCTCTTGTCGAATTTCAAATCAACTACAGGGCAAGACAATGTGCAACAAGTCAGTACTGCCAACAAAATGATTTGATTTTTACAGGAGTAGGACTGTTGTGTAAGCATGCCAGCAAATGGACATGCTGTGTTTTTGCTCCCTATAGCATGTCATACTCCAACACACTGACACGACAAATATACACAAAATTATGAAGCTGGCATGCCTACAAAATACACAAAAACACAAGGCCATGGGCACACAGTGTGCAGAAACTTGACCCAACAGTTCTATACAAGGAGACAGGCCAGAAAAATAATTGCACTTATCCCTTCCTCCTCATTTAAAGAGCTTAGTGCGTTGCTGAAACACTTGCAGCATTGTCATGTTGGATAGAATAGGAGCCTCCTAGTCTTTTTTTCCAGTTGTTTAACCAGGAGTAGCACACTAAGCTGAAAGCTTTTTTACAGGAGCGACCTGGAAGCACAGGGATGTTAAGTGACTTGCTCAGGGTCACACAGCATGTAAGTGGAAGCTGTGGGATTCAAACCCAGATCTGGTCTGCTGGATGTCACCAGATTTGCAGCTCAGAGCCTTAAACCACTGCATTATACTGCCTCCAATGCAACATGACAATGCAGCAAGTGTTTCAATATAAGGCTGACATTGGGAGAGCATTTGGGAACTTGAATTTCATTTTGTATAATTCTTTTGGGACAAATTTGTGGCAATTATTATTACTTGTGGCTCTGTTCTGCCTGCAATTAACCCTGGCCACCCTGACCTGACCCAGAGGCCAGCAAGAACGTTAGCTTGTCTCCCGTCCAGTCCTGGCTGTGTTTGTTTGGCCAGTTAATAATTTATATTAGTGAGGTGAAGGCCTGAGGCAAGGGCACTGGACCACCCTAACTTCCTCCCCATGACCCCACCAGGGTCAGGGTTCAGTTAAAATAAAATACAGATGGACTTCTAAGAGTATGAGCTTCCCTGTTTGGACAGCAACTACAGGCCGGGTCCAGACTTTGCACTTGCAGCAAGCGAAGCCTAAAAGAACTAAAGTGACAGCAGGAGGAAAATAAAATCTAGCTTGACAGCTGTGGGGCAGGGGAATATACTTGTTTGTGGGCTTAGTCTTTTTGGTCCTTGTCTTCCTACCTTACTGAGCCTCCTTTGCGGCCTTGCCGTGCTGCTTCCTTCCTTCCTGTCCTACTGCAGAGACAGTCCTGGCCCTGGCCTGCCTGGGCCCTGGTGAAAAGTGACCATCTCCTCTGGCGGTCCCTTACTGATGCTTGCAGTTTGCCACTTGGCTCACAGCACAGGTGCGATCGCCGACACCGATCAAATTGATGCTGGCGGGCTGGGGCCCGGGGACCCGGGGTTGGGTCGGGGGCCGGGGCTAAGGGTGTGCTGGTGGGTCGACTGACACTACTAGGGCCGGGGCTCCAGGCGGGAGGGTGGCCGGCGCCACCTAGATAATAGCAGCCTGCAGCTGCAGCAACAAGTTCAACAACAGCAGGCAGCAGCAGAATAAGTTATGGCACTGGTGGACAGACGTGTGGAAACGGAGTCCCATTAGAGCCGGATGAGCTGGCTGTTGGGCTGGCTGTGACTGCAAGTTCACTGTCGCGTGACTCGCTCCTCGTGCTCAGTCAGAAATGTCAATGGACAAGGAGGATGACTGCTCATAGGCGGCTAGCAAATGCCAATAAATGCAAATCTTGTGCACGGGCGCCTAAGCAGCAGAGATGCTGCATGCGCAGTGGGACTCGCTTGCAGACAGACGCACACTTTTTCCTCCTGGTTGGTAATGGTAACGGTTGCCATGGCAACTGACACAGAAGCAACTGTGCCACCAGGTTGTCCAAAGACCCGGACAAAACAGCACAATTTTAAAAATCCACCCAGACAAAAATTCTGCTGTCAAAAAGAGGACATGTCCGGGTAAAAGAGGATGTCTGGTAACCCTACCCATGGTATAAATTGAATATACAGTGGCCTGACTTGAAATATGCAGTTTATCATCACTTGTAAGGGGACAGGACCTTCATAACCCACTCGTAGCTCTGTCACTCATGAGTTATGGTCCTGCCTCCCCCACACTTGAAGACACATTGCATATTTTGAGTTAGTCCTTTGCATATCTCCAATTGATCATTCAAATATTGTCTGTGTTATTCCTCTTTTCATTTATAATCATGGGCAATAACTTGAATAGAGTATCACTGCCTCCCAGACGTTATCTACTCTGATGGCTTGTCTGTATCTGGCATCGTAATAATAATAAGAACTTTGATGTCTGCATAGGTGGACATTTAAACTTGGGGGGCTGAGGCTGGGAGAATCACAGAGGACAGAGGGCAAAAGGGTAACCTAGCTAAGACTCCCCTAGAAATGGGGGCTAGTAGCACAGAGGGTGGAAGCAGCAAAGCAGGGGTCCATAATAAGTTAAGAAAGGGTGCTGGGGAGGGGGTGATCAGAAAGCCAGCAGGGAGCAGGGTAACTGGAAAGTTAAGGAGGGGAGGACAAAGGGAGAGGAGCTGACATGAAGGGGAAAGGTATAGGTAAAATTTGAAAGGCAGTTTACCTAAATGCCAGGAACCTAGGTAACAAAATTAATGGGATACAGGTAGTGGTGGTGGAGGTGGGATTAGATCTTGCAGCCATTACAGAAACATGAGCCAGCAGGAGTAATGACTGGGACCATGGCTGGCCTTAGAGTTTTGGGGGTCCTCAGCAAGATGAGTCATAGGGCCCTTACCCAATCCAAACTGACCACATCTTTTTTATGTCTTTTACTCTGTCCCAAGTGCACAACATTTTATTTTCAATGCAACCAGTTTCATGTTTATGTTTTTAGGGGGACGTAGCAATGTTAGTTCTTGGTTGCCCACTGCTGCTCCAATCCATGTCTGTTCACCAGCCTCTGATTGGCTGGGCCATGCCCTGGCAAGTAATTTCATGATGTTTCATGTAATCTCATGATTTCATGATGGAAAGGGTGTGGGTTGGTGATTTTTGTGAGGGAGGGGATAAGGTGTGCCAGGGAAGAGGGGGAGGAGGGTAGGACAGAGGCATTATGGATACAATTCCAGAATTCCAAAAACAAGACACTTAGGATGGGGGTAATGTATAGGCCACCATCTCAGGCAGGGGACTTGGACAGGGAACTAGTGGAGCAGGTAAGGAGGGTCAGTGAGAAGGATAACACCATGATCGTGGGGGACTTCAGTCTGCCAAGAGTTGATTGGAGTACCCCAGCCACCTTGAGTACAAGGGAGCAAGTTCTCCTGGAGGGCTTCTAGGACAGCTTCTTGGTATAGATGGTTAATAAGCCGACAAGGGTGGGCAACACTCTGGACCTTGTGCTGTCCAATGGGGAGTTTGTCAGTGAGCTGGGGCTGGAGGATCCTCTGGCTGGGAGTGACCACCACACAATGTGGTTCTCGCTAAGCATGGGAAAGGAGGCTGTGAGAATGGGGACCATGGTGTTGGACTTCAGGCGAACTGACTTTGTGACGATGGGGAGTATAGTGACCGAGTACCTAGCCAGAATCCACCCATACATGGATGCTAACCAGAGATGGGAAGTCATCAAGCTAGGGCTCACAGAGGTCACTAGATCCTGTACCAATACACAGAGCAAAAAGGCTAGGGCCAATAAACCAAGTTGGTTAAGCAGGGAGGTCTTGGAAATGGTGAGGGCAAAAAGGGTAGCCTTCCGGACTTTCAAGAAATCCAGGCAGGGGGAGGATAGGGAGGAGTACCTGAAAAAATCAAAAGATGACCAGAGCAGTAAGGGCAGCCAAGGCTTTCAGAGGGCTTAGGCTGGCACAGGGTAGCAAGGATAGGAAAAGGACATCTTCAGGTACATAAGGGATAGAAAGATCTGCAAAGATCAAATAATAAAGATCAGGAAGGATGGGGTGTGGCAGGAAAAGGGGCAGAGCAGGCAGAAACACTAAATGAATACTTCTGTATTTACTAAAGAGAAGGACGGGTCACTGCCTCAGGGGTTGGGGAAGGTAGGCACGGGGGGGTGATAGATGGGGAAATCACAACAGGCAGGGTAGATAAGGTGCCAGAACCAAATGGCATACACCTCCAGGTACAAAAGGAACTGGCGGAGGTCCTGGCAGGGCCATTGGCAGACCTGTTCAATACCTCCCTGGACACGGGTGCATACCCCAGGACTGGAGGATGGCTCATGTGGTGTCTCTCCACAAAAGTGGCCCCAAGGATGAGCCTGGCAACTACAGACCAGTAAGCCTCACATCCATTGTGGGGAAGTTAATGAAGACAATCGTTAGGGAGAGGTTGGTAACCTTAATGGAAGGTAATTGACTCTAGGATGGAAAACAACATGGTTAATTGCTAGCAGATCCTGCCAGACCAACTTGGTTGAGTATTATGACTGGGTGACTAGGGAACTGGACAAGGGCCATGCAGTGGATGTCCTGTATCTTGGACTTTAGCAAGGCATTTGAATCAGTGCCACATGGGAGGCTGGTTGGTAAGTTGGAGTACCAGGGGACAGGGACAAAAATGGTGAACTGGATCAAGAACTGGCTGCAAGGGAGGCAACAGAGGGTAATGGTGGAAGGGGAACTCTTATCTCCAAGGACTGTAACAAGCGGGGTACCACAGGGCTCGGTGCTGGGCCCGGTGCTGTTTGGGATCTTCATAGCAGACATCTCACATGGCATTAAGAACAAGATTAGTCTTTTTGCAGATGACACCAATATCGGAGTGGTAGTGGATGACATAGTAGGGTGGCAGGGGCTGCAGGATGATCTGGCTAAAGTGAAGTACTGGTCAGACACTTGGCAGCTGGGGTTCAATGCAAAGAAATGCAAAGTAATGCACTTTGGAGCAAGGAACCCGAGGAGGTATTATCAGTTGGAAGGGGTAAAGCTAGTCACTACTGAGGAGGAGAAGGATCTTAGGGTGATAATAACAGGGCAAACACTTAGCACAGTGTAGGAAAGCAGCAGCTAAAGCCAACAAGGTGCTGGGTTGTATTACCAGAGGAATCACCTCCAGGAGAGGGGAGATTATCCTGCCTCTATACAGGTCATTAGTGAGGCCACACCTGGAGTACTGAGTGCAGTACTGGCACCCATACTTAAAGAAGGATGTTATGTAACCCCTAGATGGCGCTATCCCAGGGGCTACTACCCCTGCCTGATTTGCCACTAACAGGTTGAGGGGCCTGGATCCAATGGTGGGTGCCTCCACCCAGAGGTCAGGGTTTGCAATAGTTAAACTAACTTGGTCACAGCCCTCTGGGACACTGCAACCCCCCTTTCTTCCCACTAGTGGCCCACACAATATATCAGAATTACCTTCACAGTATACACTTACCCCCAGGTCTGGTTCCGCACTGGGACCTCCTGTGAAATGAGATACAGTGCAACAATCACAGTACAGTACTTTAACATAGACAAATACCTCAGGCAGTATAACTTTGCTGAAACAAGCAGCTCTGATTTATTTAGGGGGATATAACAAGGACAGGGGGAAATCAGATTAATTAGCTTATCACTCTAATAATCTACCTATGGCTCTGTGCACAGGCCTATCCCTATCAGTTACTGTCCCTGGGTACCCAAGCCCTAGTGGCTAGTCCAAACCGTGGCAGCTGGTAGGGCCCTTTCACACAGAGAAAAGGGAATTAAACAGTCAGCAGTACAGTAATTCCATTTGGATTTAATGTGGCAATTCAACAGGGGCGACCCTGAATTAGTACTCACGACCTCCAAATAAGATAGGGTCCTTCAATGTCAGCAGGGCTCACTTGAGGTACACAAACCTCTTCACACATCCATATAAAAGAAGCACTATACCAGGCAGGCTGCATCTGTATCCCGATCGCAATTACTGCACAATACCCGGAGAACACACAGCAGATTCAGTTCTGACAGACCGAGTGCAATTTTCAGCAATTCCTCCAGTCTTCTACAGGGTGAGCCTGGTTTCTACTCTTCAGAGATCCTTTGATTCTTTTCACAGGACGGATTCAGTCCTAACAAGCTGTTACACAAGCTGCAGACCGAACTCTGGGCCTTACACACGCTTTGACTAAAACTGCACACTGAAAAGCACAGGCTCCTTCCTTCTTCACTGCCAAAGCTCAACTGAAACTCCAACCAACAAAACCGGCACTTCCTTTGAGTTCCTCCCAGTTCTTGACTGGATTGGCTGTCACTCACAATAGACTGCTGCTGTTGGTCCAAAAGGCACTGAAGTCCAAACTTCATCTCCCAGAGTCACTGCTTACACAATCCTCTTGTGGCTGGCTCAGATTATGAGTCCAAGTTCTGATTAGGTCAAGGCACCATTTTAGAGCTAGCTTACCCCACACTGATTGGTCCAGTTCAGCAGTTCAAAACTAGAATGGGGAACTAGCAGACACAGTTCTGACTGCAAAGAAAGCAGGTTAGACAAACTGTAATTTCATTATTACTCTAAATAATTTCTGGCAAACAGTTACATCTTTCAGATAGGTTCCTTTGCACTCTAGTGACTGCAAAAATGAAGTGAATTACAGCAGCTTGAGTGGTACTCAATCAAAGAAACACACAGTCCCCCATACAAACTAATTATGTCTGCAAGCAGACAGCTCTTAAAGAGACAGTACCAGAGGTTCTAAAAACACTCACTGATAAATGGCTTAAATGCCAAACACCATTCAGGCTTGGAGCATTCAAGCAAGCTCCTGGAAGTCTTTTGGGAACCCCCATTTGCAGGGGGGTTACATGTTAGATTACTGGAGGGGTCGAGCGCAGAGCAACAAAGATGATCCTGGGATTGGAGGACAAACCCTATGAGGAGAGGCCGAGGGAGCATAACATGTAGTCCCTGGAGGAGAGGAGGGGATATGTGTAATATGATTGAGACCTTTAAATACATGAAGGGCATGAACAAGACTGGTACAGAGGGGATTTTTAAGGGGGGGGGACACAAGGGGGCATGGTCTGTGATTGGAGGGTGGAAGATTAAAGAGAGAACTGAGGAGATACTTTTACATGGAAAGGGTGGTCTCTGTGTGTTGCGCACTGCCTGAGCAGGTAGTATCCTGTAAGACAGTGGGGAGTTTTAAAAGGGATGGGACTGGGTGAGGGTCACTGTGAGGGGGCAGCTACAGTATAAGGGACTGCTAGCTGCACATTCGAGCAGACTTGATAGACTATGTGGCCTGTATCTGCTGACAGATTCGTATGTTCGTGTTATGACACACATGAGAAAGCTCCACAGAGTTCAGTGATGCTCCTCATTGCTGTTTACTTGAAAGGGCACAGGAAATGTGTGCTAATTGGCAGCAGTTAGTAATGTTCCTAGTAAGAGAAGTGATAAGCTTGCCTTCAAAGGAGCCATATTTAACTGCACCCTAATAAACACTGATATGAAAAACTGTGTTTTCAATTGTTTTCTTTTGATGGGCAACATGCTGCACAGTTCTCTTCATGGAACCAATAATTTGGAGTGTTTACTATGTCACGGTTTGAGTACAGAATGCTAAATGTGAGCTATTGTCCTGTCAGAACCATACTTAGAGTTCTTTTCTCAAACTGTGACATAGTTAAAACTCCAGGCCACTGGTTCCATGAAGAGAACTGTAACAGAATGCTGCCCATAAAATCAAAACAATGCAAAATACTGTTTTTCACATCACTTTTTGTTGAGGTACAGTTACATATGGATCTTTCAGGCTGATGGATATTATTTCTGTAAGTGCTAACATTATAAACAGCTGCATATTAGAACTCATTTCCTGTCCTCTTTAAACATGATTAATAAAAAAAAATTAAAGTGGTACTGTGGATCTGCCTGGGGACCCACCCATGGGTAGGGGGCCCTAGGATGGTGAACTGGGGGCAGAAATTGAAAGCAGGGCCACAATGGGGGAGGTAGTGGTGGTGGTGGGGATTTTAGTCTACCAGACACAGATCAGGATAGTCCAGCAGCTAAGAGTGTCATGATTCAGGCTCTGCTGGACACAGTGCTGTACTGTCTGCTGGTGTAGATGGTCAGGGAACCCACAAGGCAAAAACATTTCCAACCTCTTGCAGGCAAACTGACTTCTTCCACAAACATTTCCCACAAATGTCCAGCCCTGTTTCAGGAGTCGTGGACTTGTGACAAGAACATTTCCCACACATGTCCAGCCCTATTTCGGGAGTCATGGATTTACGAAAAGAACTAGGTGACTGAAGTTAACACCTGAAAACCATCCCTCTGGGTAACCAGTTAGATCTACTTGCAACCTGCAATGAGGGGATAGCTCGCTCTGGCCAAGCTAGACTTTCTATGCCATTACTTCAGGAAACAGGATTCCCTAGCCACACAGGGAAACAAGAGACATCCTACTGCACAAACGTTTGTGCCAGGGTCCGGAGTACCTGTATCTGACAAGGCACCAGCCAACCCTACTTGAACATTTTACTTTCACACATTTTATTCCCCTCAGGACACTTGTACAGAAACTTGAAATCCTCAGATCTCACACAAATCCATATCTTTATTTGTACACACACAGTCTAACATTTTGGGAAGTGCTGATAGCTCTTACAGTCTTTTGGGGGTTGCCCCAAAGTACTCACTGAACCTTCAGTTCTATTCCTCTTTTCTGTGAAAAATCTTCACCTCCTTGGGGCTTCACAAGATCTGGTAGCCACCACTTCCCAGGAAACCAGCCACTGGTTACTTTACGAAGGCAGAAAACAACAAATGGGGGTCCTTCCCTCTCAGCAAGTGATCTCAGGGCAGAGCACCACTTGCTGTAGAACTCTCAGCTCAAACTCCAACTGCAGACTACTGACTGCTCAAGCAACAGCTGCTGGCCAAGTGTGGCTTATGATACTGCGAGAGTTCCAAACTGCATTACATCATCCTATCATCCCCTGCTCAGCAGAGCTTAGCAGATGATGATGTAATGTTTTACAGAGAGCTTTTAAACCCTCTGACACTGCCCAAGGTATCTGCCTGATCTAAAACTGATGAGGTTCTAGTAACCCCAGGAACTGGTCAGTTACACTAGCAATTTTTAAAACTCCCTTCCCTTGAGGTGACTTTTTGACGTTTTATACTGACTCCATACTGTGGATGTAATAGGAGGCTGCTAGCACACATTTCTGATGGGAAGCAGCACAGCACCACAACAAAATCTTTAATTTATTCGTAGTGGTTCCTATGCATTAAGGGATGGGTTGCCTATGTGCCGTGGATCTGCAGCATGTAGGCAATCCTATGTCTGAATGCCTCAATCCTGGGGTCCCACAGAGCCCTTGTGGCATTCACACAAGAGACATGTGCCCCTTCCATGTTGGATCCCCCAGCTGATCATGCAGCTATGCACATGGGCAGTCCAGGGGTGTGTCAGTGGGTGTTCCTGCACTCCGCTTCAGTCATAAATGTGCGGAGTGCCAGGTAAGGAAGGGGCAGGATGCAGTAACTGGGACCCTGCCGTATCTGTTGTGTGCCCATCTTAGAAAAACCCCACAGGATGTGGGACATCAACTCCCCCCACTCACAGTGCTGCCCCAGCCCTCTACTTAGAAAGGGAGGGGTGGGGGCAGCCATTCGGACATTCGCTTAGCTTTGCAAATTTTGCTCTCCCACGAATTCCCAGAATCCCCTGCTTCTGAGGAACAAGAGATTCACCTTGGGACACAGGACAGGCATCTGATCGGATGCCCATTTGTGTCCTCCTATCTGCCCCCGCCCAGCAGCACACTGGAGGACGGGGTTGCAAACAGGCACTGTGGGAGGCACACATATGTGCATGCCTGCCACCACACACCTGTCCATGGGCATGGAGCTGCCTGGCCAGGGTACATGCCTCTCGTGCATACACTGCGCTGCTTCGTGCATAGGCACAATTGGCCCCTATGCTTTAAGGGGCAGGTTGAGTACACACTGTAGATCTGTGGCATGTGAGCAACCCTACATCTGAATGCCACAAACTGGTGGCATTCATGGAACAGAAGCATGTCTCTTTCACACCAGATCCCTGGCTGATCATGCAGCTATGCATGCAGTCGGTCTGGGGGCATGTTGGTGGATGTGCCCGCACTCTGTGCCAGACACAAAGGTGTAGAATGCCGGGTGAGGAGGCACAGGATACAGCAGCAGGGACCCTGCTGTATCTGTTGCACCTCCCCCCCAAGAAAAACCTTACAGGCTGTTGGACTTCAACCCCCCCAACACACACACAGTGCTGCCATAGCCCTCTGGTTAGAAAGGGAGGGTGGGGGCAGCCATTCAGGAATTCTCCCATCTTTGCAAACTTTGTTCTTCTGTGATTTCCCAAAATGCTCAAGCAGAGCAGGGGATCCACTTTGAGACCTAGGATGGGCATCCGCTTGGATGACTGCCTGCGTCCTCTGATCTGTCCCGTGTAGCAGCATGTCAGGGGCTGAGCCACGGACATGCACCATGCAGTAACACATGTATGTGCATGTCTGCCACCATGCACCTGTTTGTGGGCACAGAGCTACGTGGCCAGGATACGTGCCTCTCATGCATACCCTGTGCTGCTTGGTGCATAGGAAAAAATGGGCATGTCCAGAGTGCAAGGGCTTCCACAAACTTCAAAACCTCATATCTCAGTTCAGGAGTGAAATACAATAACAAGAAAAAAAACAGGTTTGTTGATATTTTTTCCAGAAATAAATAATTATTAAAAAACTACATGGCGATTTTTATTCAGTTAATGTCCTACTAGTGCTCCACTCCACCCAGCTGTTGACATGGGGAGAAGCAGGACCCCATTGAAAACAAGAGTCTGTATCTCTCCCTGGGCTATCAAAGTAAATACATTGTAATAAAAAAAAAGTGCAGTTCTTCCCCTTTCAGTGCATAGTTCCTACTCCCAACTGCAGCAGCTACACCTGACCTCAGGCTGACATACCTTCTGAAGAAGACACTATGGCCACCCAGCATCAGGAGGGTCCCTGAATATAGTTCAGTGCCAGCTAAGGATGGAAAGACCCTTTCTATGTACAAGTAGAATCCAAAAGGCTCCTGTTGTCAAGCCATACATTTGCATCTTAATCATGTACTAACAACCTTAATGGTGAGCCACACAGAGCATCATTCTATTCTTGCTGTCATGAAGGCATGCATAATGGCTAAAAGTTCCACAGGCAGAAGAAGAGGGTGTAACTGGTCAGTGTTTCCTAGATGGCAAAAGCAAATCAAAATCAGAGCTGCCTACTGATCCTCAAATCCCAGGTCCTGGGTGTGTACCATGTTAACTCTTGGCAGAGACACCCCCTATCAAGGACCAGGAGCTGTCATCTATGACATAATCCTTCCTTGTGATGCCCTGTTCCCACTCTGTCATGTCCAGCTTATGCTGCAGTTACTGACATTACCTCTGTGGTCAACCGAAAACCCCATGTCTGTTTATCTCTGAAATCCAGCTCCCAGTATAAGCTCTTTGAGGTTCAGCATGTCATTTACAAGGGGGGACCTAGGAGTGAGCTGCAGATATCCAAGTGACATATACTAGTGGAGTACTGTATGCAGTACTGGAGCGCCTACCTTAAGAAGACATAAACCAGATGGAGGTGGTATAGAGGAGGGCTACCAAGATGGGTCAGGGCAGTAGGATATCCCTTACGAACGGGGCTGGTGAACTGTTCACTTGAGGAGAGAAGAGAGAGACAGGACATGATCGAGACCTTCAAATATATTAAAGGCATTAACAGGGTTGACATAGAGGATCTTGTTTTGCAAAAATGGAAACAGAAACACCAGAGGGCACAACTACAAATTAGCCAGGGTTGGGGAGGTAGTACAGAAAGAAGGCAAGAAGGCATTTCTTCACTCAAAGGGTGGTGGCAGGATAGAATGCCCTGTCAGGGGGGATTCCAAAAACCACCATACAGATGGAGGGTTTACAAAAGGGTGGGATAGATTCAAGGGGAAGGTCAGGGTGATGGTGGTCGGAACAAAATGTAGTATATTCACAGTATCTCCACATCATGCGAATTTGTCAGATCTTCGGCCTTCTTCTGCTGGCATTTTGTATGTTCATATGTACAAGTGTAACCAGCCTTATAAATGGGGGACTTACCTCTGCTCCCCACATGTGAGTCACCCAGCCAACTTTCTGCCACCAAACTGCCTCCCAATGAATCTTTACATGGTTGCCAAGGAACTGCTGCGGTCTAGACTGGACAGCAGCAAGGGAGTACCATCTTCTTCTTCACCGTGCATGGCACATAACATCTCACGGCAGGCATCAAGGGACTGAACATTGTGCATGCCAACAAAGCACACCAACCTTTGACCAGAACTGGCTCCGCTGGACATGGACCAAGTAAAAGTTACACAAACAAGCTGACATGTTTTTAACCTCTGAACTGCACATGTAGCCAGCGCAGGATCAAGGGTCACACACTACTTTGCCAATGAGAACAGCAACCAATCAGAGGATAGGGTGCCCTGAAGAAAGGGCAGTGAAGGCAGAAAAAGGATTTGTGGACCAAGGCAGAATAGAAAATCTGCTAACACTTGGCCACTGAGAAGCCTTCTTTTGTGTTACTGCTCACCCTAGGAAGACTAAGCCAACTGGGGCTTAGGGAAGCATGCTGGGAGACCATAGCAACTGAAGAGAAATATCAGGTCAGTTTTGGAAGTGAGAGAGAAAGGAACAGATCTGTTCTGGAAGAGAAGGAGAGCAGCTCCTGCATGGAGTTGCCACAGAGCAAGCCAGCTGGCCTGTTTTGGCTACTTGTACAGCCACTCTTTGAGCCTTGCTTCTGTGCTAATCCAACAGCCAAACAGTAGAGACCCATTTTACCAGGTAACAGCCCGAAATAGTGTCCCAGCCAGAGCCAAAGCCAGGTCACTGAGCGGAGCCAGCATGAATGCCAGACTACCTCAGCCCTCCAACCCTTCACAGAGAAGTCCCCCATGGGGCAGAAGAAGAGGAAAAGTTCTTACCAAAAGGAGAAGACAGAGAAGTCAGCACACGGGTTGAAGACTGGTTCATGGCTCATTCCTGCATGCCACCAGAAGTGCTGCAATGATTGTTGTGCCAGCTCCTGAATCCCGTAACAGCAAAATCACAGAGGTGACCTATCTAGAGTTGTGCAAAGTGTGGTGTCCAGTCTACTTGGTTAGTGTGTGCCCAGTTTTAAAATTTGCAGTTGTGCAAAGTCTAAAGTTCATAAATCAATTTGCAAAGACTGCAGACTTTGTGACACGCAAAGTACCGATCTCATTAAGTTTTTCCACAGGTGAAGTGGTACTTGTTCTAATGAAGTCATGCACATTTGTCTGTGAGGTTGTCTCTTTGCAATGATCTCACCAGAAAAATTGCCACTTCACCACAAAAAAACATTGTAAAGTGGCAAAGTGTGAAGTTGGTGCTGAAGATGGGAACTTCACAGATTCATGAAGATGAAGATCTCCCACTTCACACCACCTTCACCGGCAAGGTTTCACCTTCGCAACATCTCTAGACCTGACACATCAGTGATGCCTTTCAGGGCAAAGGATCTGCAGAACTGTGACTAATTACTGAGGGCCTCGGTCCTGCAGCTGTTTCTTTACTTAGATAGGGTGCTAAGTGCCAGAAGCCCTGGGAAGGTCTGTGCCTTGAGGATGGCCCAGATAGAAGACAAGCACATAGGTCATTGGGACAAGGATTGCAGTTTGCTTCATTGCTAACTGACTCTTCGGCTGCACCTTATTGTTTATTTCACCGTCTGTCCAGCACTGGGCCTGCAATGTGTTGCTGCTATGGCTGTGTGGTTCCATTATAGAAAGGAACTGTAGGATTACAGGTACAACAGTTTAGAGTGGGACTTTTGGTGGGGGGGCCTGGTGTTACTGTATATGTAGAGGAATTGGTGTACCGAAGAGGTAGTTTGTGAAAGAGCATTAATGCAAATCATCATAGGTATGAAATTATTGTGCAAAGTGGATCAACAAAGCTTTTCCTGAACAGAAATCACCTTCTTGACAGACTTCTACATCTGATCCGGCATAGGCTGAGAACAACAGTTAGAAACATAAAATTTGTCGGCAGAAAAGGACTATTTGGCCCACTCAGTCTGTTCAGTTTTTCCCTGCCTATTCTGTCTCAGCAGACCCTAACTGGTCTCTGTTGCTCCTACCCCCTTGTTCTTACTAGTATTCCCCTATGCCTGTCCCATGCATGTGTAAGCCACCCCTATAGGGGTGGACTTACTATATTACCTTCTCCCTCTATTGCCAGTTTCCAGTTCTGGGCAGCCTGGGTCTGCCCCTTGGGGGTGTTGCTTTTGCCCCTGCCTGTTTAAAATGGGGGCACTGGGAGGGAATCAGGGGGAGTTGGGGGGCTGAAATTAGGGCCAGTGGGCTGGGGTGTCAAACCTCTGGCCTGAGAAATTCGGATATCATGGTGGCAGCGATGGCTATGCATACAGGCCATTTGGGGGGAAATTGGCAGGAGCATTGCGACCGTGGGGAGCGGAGTCCGAGAAAAAGTGAATGGCGGTGGAGGACATCATAATGTAGGTAAGCCCCTCATTCAGTGGGGCAGTTTAGGAATCCTGGTACTGGTTTGGGAAGGTATGGTGGTGGGGCTGTTGCAGCAGTGGCAGGGCTGTGACAGGGCCCCTCGGGGTGGCAGTTCGGAGGAGGCCTTTCTCGGTGTGGCACACTGCCAAGGTAAGTCTCGTGGCCTGCATGTGATCTCTCGTTATTGGGCCTGCCGTGCCCGTGTCTGAGGCAAGTCCCGATTTAGACCCATTAAAGTGCAGGAGTATGGGTAACTGTAAGGTGGGAGCTGTGTCCCTAATGTGGTATTTTCCTGGCAACGTATCCTGGTCTGAGGAATTTTCAGAAAAGGGAGTTCTCTGGCAAGGTTTCAGGGTGTCCGTGGTGTTTAAAAGGCCGTGTCCTGGCTTGGGTTATGCTGGGGATGGGGAGAAGGTACTCCCAGTCTGTAGGTGTTCATTTGTGCCTGTAGTTAGTTTCTGAGCTTGTTTCCCGGTTTAAAATATCTTTGTGGAGCCTGAGTCTGGCCTTTGTATCGGCCTGGTTGTTACCTTTCAGCCTGGTGTTGTATAAATATCTCCTGAGTGCCCTCTGTCTTGTTGACCTTTCGCTCCATGGAGCTGTGCACTTTATTTATTAATTTTTAAAGAAATTAAATTTCTTTTTATTCGTTTTCACTCTGAGTGTGCTGGAATTATTTTATATGAACTAACCATGTTGCTTCCCTAAGAAAGTTAGCCTCCATCCAACCAGGCCAGGCATAAGAAGTACAGCCGATTGTGTTGGTTGACCAGCTGGTAAGAAAGATCTGTTTGATCCAAGCTGTTCGAGACCTGCAGGCAAGGTAAGGCCTTCTTTATTACATCTGAAGACTACGATACCTGGGAGGTTTCTGTTTGTATCCCTCTCCCCATATTTTACCATTGGGACCCCTAGACAGTGGGAAGGAGGGCTTATAGGTGTTTGAAACCTCCCACTGTTTTGGCCCCTACTACCTCTGGTGACAGGCTGTTCCAGGCACTCACCACTCTTTCAGTGAAGTAGTATTTCCTCATGTCTCCTACCAAATTTCTCCCCTTCAAGCTTCATTGCATGCCATCTTGTTCTGTTGCACATCTTCATTTGAAACAAGCTCTCCACCTGTACCTTGTTCACCCCTGTGAAGTATTTTTAGGTCTCTTTCATGTCCCCTCTCCCTCCTCTCCTCCAGAGTGTACATGTTGAGATCCCTCTGTTTCTCCTTGCATAGTTTCTCATGCAATCCCTGCACCATTTTAGTAGCCTGCCCCTGAATAGCCTCTACCCTGTCTATGTCTTTTCTGAGATGTGACCTCTACAACTGAAGTTGCTCTTCTTACACACAGCCTCTTTGGTATTCTACCTCCAAGTGCAATAAAGGCTAATTTTCTCCGAGGCTGACCTGGTACTTGGCCAACAAAATGACTGCACTGAGGAGACCCAGTGGGGTGAAACTTGTGTCTGCAATGTGTCGCTCACAGTTTATACGGGAACATGATGTAAAAGTGTCTTGAAGAGGGTTTCTGTTCTGGAAAAGCCTTGTCTGCCTATTCTGGACAAGGATTTGCATACCCATGATTCCCTGCACTAAGTTTGAGGCTTTAGAATGTATGTGTGTGGTTGGGAGAGGTGGAGAAAAACTAAACAATTTTGACATTTCTTGCCTCCTGCATCCTTTTATATATCCTATACACTGCCCTCCTTGCATCCTTTATGGATACTACACACTACCCTCCTTACATTCTTTTATATATCCTACACACTGCCCTCCTCATATCCCTTATGGATCCTACACACTGCTCTCCTTATGTACTTTATGGATCCTACACACTGCTCTCCTTGCATCCTTTTATATATCTTACACACTGCCCTCCTTGTATCCTTTTATATATCTTACACACTGCCCTCCTTACGTCCTTTATGGACCCTACACACTGCTCGCCTTGCATCCTTTTATATTCCTACACACTGCTCTCCTCACATCCTTTATGGATCCTACACACTGCTCTCCTTATGTCCTTTATGGACCCTACACACTGCTCGCCTTGCATCCTTTTATATATCTTACACACTGCCCTCCTTGCATCCTTTTATATATCCTGCACACTGCCATCCTTGCATTCTTTTATATATCTTACACACTGCCTTCCTTGCATCCTTTTATATATCCTACACACTGCCCACCTTATGTTCTTTATGGATCCTACACATTGCCCTCCTTGCATCTTTTTATATGTCCTACACACTGCCCTCCTCACGTCCTTTATGAATCCTATACACTGCCCTCCTTGCATCCTTTTATATATCCTACCCACTGCCCTCCTTGTGTCCTTTTACATATTCTACACACTGCCCTCCTTACATCCTTTATGGATCCTACACACTGCTCTCCTTGCATCCTTTTATATATCTTACACACTGCCCTCCTTGCATCCTTTTATATATCCTACACACTGCCCTCCTTACGTCCTTTATGGACCCTACACACTGCTCTCCTTGCATCCTTGAAAGATCCTACACACTGCTCTCCTTACGTCCTTTATAGACCCTACACACTGCTCTCCTTGCATCCTTGATGGATCCTACACAGTGCTTTTTTGCTTTCTTTATGGATCTTACACACTTCTCCCTTTGTATCCTTTATGGATCCTATACAGTGCTCTCCTTGCATCCTGTATGGATCCTACACACTGCTCTCCTTGCATTCCTTATGGATCCTACACACTTCTCTCCTTGCATCCTTTATTGATTCTACACAGTGCTCTTCTGGCACCCTTTATGGATCCTATACGCTGGTCTCCTTGCATCCTTTATGGATCCTACACACTGCTCTCCTTGCATCCCTTATTGATCCTATACACTACTGTCCTTGCATCCTTTGTGGATACTACACACTGCTCTCCTTGTATCCTTTGTGGATCCTACAAACTGCTCTCCTTGCATCCTGTATGGACCTCCTACACAGTGCTCTCCTTGCATCCTCTATACACTGTTCTCCTTGCATCCTTTATGGATCTTACATACTGCTCTCCTTTCATCCTTTCTGGACCTTACACACTGTTCTGCATGCATCCTGTTATGAATCTCATACATTGCTCTCCTTGCATCCTTTATGAATCCCACCAACTGCTCTACTTGCATCCTTTATGGATCCTACGTACTGCTCTCCTTGCGTCCTTTATAGAGCCTACACACTACTGCTTACCCTACATCTTTTATAGATCCTATGCACTGCTCTCCTTGCATGCTTTATGGATCCTACACACTTCTCTACTTGTAACACTTTATAGATTCTACACACTGCTTTTCTTGTAAACTGCCTCCTTGGTATGCTACTTCCAAGTGTACTAAGCATCTTATACACTGCATAGTATATAATTACTGTATCCCCCTACTGTAATGCCCCCCCCATGGTCACACTTGGAAATAAGTCTTGGCTCAGTGTACCTTTCACTGTCAACCATTTGCAAATAAATAAGAAAAAACAAAGTATATGAGTCATAATCCAAATCCCGCTAGCTGGCGGTGCTGGCGACCTGGATTCAGGAATGGGCCCAGGGCTAGGAAGGTCTGCTGGGAGAACAAGGAGGAGGATAGAACATGCTAGAGGATGCCCTCCTTTTCTGGGAAGAGATACTGCCAAGTTCCACAACAGCACTGCGGCTGCCACCTGGATGACCACAGCAAAGGCTTAGGAAGAGTGTCAAGGGAGATTGGAACATCTGAAGCCCTTGTGAGTGAATGTCTTGGGGGTGGGAGAAAGCACAGGAAAATACCCTGGCCCACAGAATGACACCTGGTACATTCAGGTCTTTTGAACTCCACTGTACTCCTCTCTATCCATATAGAGCTCTGGAAGGGGACCTGCCCTCTCTCTGACCCTGGCTTGGGGGGGGAGCTAGATGGTTGGAAGGAGAGGGCTGCATGTTCACTGAGAACAGATTGGGAGTATAGATTTAAAAAAAAGGCCTGGAGGAGGAAGAATTGGGGGTGGAAAATCATATTGCAATATGTAAATAAAACTTGCCATATATGCACATGCAATTTCCACCCTGCCCCAAAAAGACATTTTTAAGCAGAAGCCCAAAATGCATTGCATATATGCTTTCCTGGCCCACAGGGTAAGTTTCAACTTTACTCATGTTTCAATAGGAAGTTTAAGTAAGGCCTTAGATAAGGGATATTGGCACGTTGAATTGGGAGCCAGATTAGCCAGCTAGAAAATGTTTGTAGAAATAGAAAGAGAAAGAGAAAGAGAAAGAAAAAAAAAAAGATCTGTGAGTGACTTAAGCAGCCTGGCACTGCAGTCATAGTGGTAATTTAGATTCTCAGAGGCCAGGCACGCTGCAATCGCACTAACGCTGTATTGATTTGTACTTTAGTCAAAAGTGTATTGGAGAGACAGATCGATGGCAGCTATCCCAGAGGGGGCTGCACTGCTGCCAGGCTGAACTGGTCCCAATTTTCACCGGGAACAGTTCGGCGATTTCATTAAGAGGTGATTGCTGCCTACAACTATAACCTTTTATTCCAGACTATTTATAAGCCACCGGGGGCTGGCTTTAGCAGCGAGTATTGTGTGTGGTGGATTAACCCTTTAACATCTCAACAAGCATACGGGAGGGAATGAGGGGAGAGAGAGAGAGAGAGAGAGAGAGAATGAAAGCAGCAGCAACAAGCTTCCTGAAGAGCTCAGTGGGAACAGTGCCACCTGAATGCTGGTATGGATCTTGAAGGAGCTTTCAGTCCTTGTGTGTGTGCGTGTGTGTGCGTGCATCCGTGTGTGCGTGTGTGCATGTGTTTGTGTGCATCTGTGTGTGTATGTGTGCATTTGTGTGTGTGTGTGTGTGTGTGTATGTGGGTGTAGATGTGCATGTGTGTAAATGTGTGTGTGTGTGTGTGTGTGTGTGTGCATTTATCCATGTGTGAGTAGACTAGGGGAGCTAGATGAGTCCAGTAAACCAAGGCCCTTTGCCATGACGTGCTTCCTTTACACCCCTTCTTCTGCACTAGTGATGTGCTACAGTAGCAAGTGCAACAGGCAGTTGCAAGCTATAAAGCATGTTCCAGCCCAAGTAACAGCCTTACATTTGGCAGACTTCTCCCTTTTGTGCCCATGTCTGTCTCCCATGTGACTGCTCAGCAGGAACATCTCACTGCATCTCTCGCTCCTTTGGCCCTTCCCTGTCTGTCTCTCATCCATCTGTCCACTCTCTTGTACAGGTTTGGTTGTTCTCTGCACTTGTACTCCCATCCCATACTGCTGTTCTCCCTGGCTAACTCCTCCTCCTCTGTATTAGTTTTATCACCCTGCTTTCTTGATCATGGATACAACATGGTCAGACATGGATGTACCACATTTTACCATGGCTTCCTTAGTTTACCTATAGACAAATGGAAACAAATTCAGCACTACCCACCTTCAAATGTCAAATAAAGGTACCAAAACAAGGCAAATCTGTTTCAAAGCATTACAATATTTTTAATAAAAAGCCAACAAAACAGTACCACAGTGTCAGCCCCTCTCAGATGCCTGAGGATAAACATTTTGATCAAATGATTTGTAAAATATGGTGGTCTAATTTATCAGTTTTTAATTTATTTATTGAATTTGGTTGACTGAGTAGACCCACTGAGACTAGAAGTCCCTTTTTCAGGTGCGACCCAGGGTTGGGGGATACAGATGGTAAACCACTAAAATTGAACTGTGCCATTGAAGCACAGGTCAGGAAGCATAGGAAGACCAGGAGCCGTTGTAAAATTTGCAAGCAGTGTTTTTTTTTATTATCAATAACAGTAAATTAAAAATTAAAAATTGTTCAGTAGGACTATTTACAAAGGCAGTGCAAACAGAAAAAACAAAGTCCTTCATCTGAGGATATCTCTAATTTCAAGTTTCAGTCTTGCTCTTTCACTAGCAAAAGTATTGCTGCTCTTTTTATAAGTCTTTGCCTGGGAACTCATTAAGGAGACACCCTGTTTTTCAGAAAATGTTCTTGTCAGTTTCCTTCCTTGCAGGTGCAACAAAATAGTACGTGGTATCCCAGAACTGACTTCCTGTTGACAGCTTTGCAAAAGAGCTAGTGTTGCATTCCAGGTTAACCCCCTAAGGTCCAAATAGCTTTTTGCAATCATTTCAACAATATAACTATATACATTTTCAAACCAAGGGATCCCCATTTCACATAAAGATTCACACATATTTTATAACTTTAGATAAGCAAGGAGGAAGAAAAGATAGAAACAGCAAGTGAAGGCAGAGAAAAATCTGACTGTGCAGTCAGACAAGAGATAGAAAAGAAGAGGATAGAACAGATTCTTGCATTTAGCTCTTTCTACATAACAAATGGGTCAGGGTCTTATTCAAATCTGTCACATATCCCCTCTTAAGGAGGGAACCTGTTTTTAAAAAATAAAACAGGTTTCCAAAACTTTCTTTAAATTCTCCGTTAACCTTAGCTTATAAGCTTTACAGTTCTCTGCATATGCAGCATCCCTTTTCTCCATAACAACCAGTAAAGCAAACGGTTAAGTTTAAACCCATGCATTTTTTTCAACCTTCTGAAGTCTCAGTTCTAGTGTTTCTAATTTATCAGTTTAGCCACTAACATTGCAGCAACAGCATTATACTGTTAACAGTTTATCTCTTTTCTTTATGTCTCTTCCAGCCCTGGAGGGAGAATATCTATTTTACCAGAATGCCACCTCTTTCCCCAGGTGGTCTTCTTTTCTGGGCCTTCTGCTTCTCCTGGTCTCTGGGGAGTAAATGCTTTTTTTCTGCAGGGTAACAGCACCCTTCTCTCTGGGGACTACAGCCAACATTAACTGTCAGGCAATGCAGGATCTACAGTAGGTTGTTACCTGCCTGTAGACTCCTGATCAGTAAAAACTTGGCAGAAGGTTTACCAAGGTTTCCCTCTTACTTAGATGTCTCCCACTGTGATCAGTGTGTGCCACTGCATCACCTGCATCTGACATTTGGTGGGAACAACCACCTGCTCTTGTATCTTGTTTAACCTGGGGTTAGGGCGTAACCTGAATAGTAGCCCTTTCTTGGCAATATAATGGGGATGGGCTCTGTTAACCACCCCAGGATCAATATGTACACCATCAATACTTGTCACACACTGGTATAACCTGCAAACATGTGTATCCCCAACTTGTAGCAAACCCTAGTCTCTGAATCTCTGGGGAATCCCTGGTTTAACGAAAAGATCAGTCCCTTCAGCCATCTCATAGGCTTCTTCCTCACCTTTCAGCTGCTCTACTAAAAAGTCCATGCCTCCATTTTGGATCACATGATCTGAATCTCAGGGTGTCCTTTCTTCTCCATCACAGTCAAGCATCTCTTCATTAGCAGTCTCTGCACCACTCACACCTGATCCTCCAGGACCCAGCACCAGGCATTCTTCCAGCTCCGATTCTGGGTCAACAAGGTAGCACCCAGGAAACACAGGAAGCTCCAGATGCTCCATCTCCATCTTGGGTATCAAGACTCTGAGCTGGTTCTCTGTACTTTGACTGTACTCCCTCTGGCCTCTGTCTGCAACAGATGGGGCCTCTCCTCACCTCTTGACCTTGTCTGAATTGTTCAGGGGCTTGCCTTTCCTGTCAGACTCACAGTGCTGCCCCTGGTGGATTACTCATACCCCTGGGCATCTCTGCCCAACCTCCATCCATCGTTCTATGAGCCAATTCACCAGTTCGGTTAAGGTTTTCACTATTTGCATCATTTCCTTCATTGCCCAAAAGTCATATTTCAGCCACTCCATAGTGTCTCTGTTAGGTGCACTACTGCAAGTCAGACCTGCTCTTTGTTGTATAGCCCACCATTTGAAGAAGGTAGACAGGCTCTCTGATTCTGTTCCTGCCTCTGCTTCTTCTGTCACTGGTTCTGGCTGTACAGTCTCAGTATGGACTTTTGTTTCTGTTTCTAGTTTGGTTGCCATGCTTCTGGTAAACACTCCTGGGCTTGCTGTTGCAGAATCCATACCTTTCTTCTGCAGTACATTCCCCTGGTACCAGGTTCAGCACCCATGCACAAAACTCCTGGCTTAGAGTATGCACAGCATAAATCCCACTTAGGCTGACACTATCTGTCATTGAGGCACAAGTCTGGAAGCATAGAAAGACCAGGAGCAGTTGTAAAAGTCACAAGTAAAGTTTTTTTATTATCAGTAACAGTAAAATAAAAAAGAAAAATTGTTCAGGAGAACAATTTACTAAGGCAGTACAAACAGAGAAAAGAAAGTTCTTCATCTGAGGATATCTCTAGTTCCAAGTTTTCAGTCTTGCTCTCTCACTAGTAAAAGTATTGCTGCTCTTTTTATAAGTCTTTGCTTGGGAACTTGTTAAGGCGACATCCTGTTTTTCAGAAAATGTTCTTGTCAGTTTCCTTCCTTGCAGGTGCAACAAAATAGTACATGGTGTCCCAGAACTGACCTCCTGTTGACAGCTCTGCAAAAGAGCCAGTGTTGCATTCCAGGTTAACCCCCTAAGTTCCAAATAGCTTTTTGCAATCATTTGAACAATATAACTATATACATTTTCAAACCAAGGGATCCCAGTTTCACAGAAAGATTCCCACATATTTTATAACTTCAGATATGCAAGGGGGAAGAAAAGATAGAAACAGCAAGTGAAGGCAGAGAAAAATTTGACTGCAAAGTCAGATAAGACACAGAAAAGAAGAGGCTGGAACAGATCCTTGTGTTTAGCTCGTTCTACATGACAAATGGGACAGGGTCCTATTTCAACCCTGTCAGAAACCAGATTAAGCTGTTGGTGGTATTTTTAGTGAATGGGAGAAATTTGGCCAGGACACTGGGGAAATTCTCTTACTCTCCAGTAGGGGGATCCATGCCGGAGTGCTGCAGCCATCTCAGAGCCTAGAGTGCAAGCAGAAGGAACGGACATATGTGAGGCTGTGGAGCGAGTCTCATCCTCGGCCTCAGGAAACTTAGAGACTGGCAAATGGAATGAAAATGAGGAGTTGGAAAGCAAAATGGTGACTGCTGTCATGGATGCAACAAAGACATTGATGGAACAAGTACAGGATACTGTTAGTTAGCCTGAATTTCATACTTTAAAATATGAAGAGGAGAGAAGTATTTTGGAGGAAATTGAAGCAGAAGAGAAAAGGCATAAAGAAAAAAGAGAGCAGCTCCAGTCAGCTTTACAGAGTTTGGGCCGATGCCAATTGTCAGAATCCAAGAAAATGGCATCTGACAGCAACTCTCAGCTGATTTGTGATGATGCAGCATCATCAAAGGAAACCGCCACTGTCAGGATGGATTCAAAGGAGAAAAAGGGTAAAACAAATTCTCTGGTGACCAGGGTTCATTCTCACCAGTAGATGAAGGTTTTATGTCCATAACCTGTGTGAATTGTTTGGCAGTTTCGGATTCTTGTGTATGTAGCTCAGGGGTGTCGGCAGGCATACGCACTGTACGCAGCAGAGTACAATAAAAAAAATCAGGCAGGGGCAACAAATCAGGCAAGGGCAACAAAAAGAAGAAAGCAAGGGCATTGTGAGTCACATTGTGTCTGTGTTGTGTTGAGCCCTTTTGCCTTTTTTTTTTGCTATGGGGCACTGATGCCACCAGCCAAATATACAAACAAGAACAGCCACCAGGCAGGCAGAAAAACAAAGGATGGAATACAGGAAGAAACTGATTACTTGAACTCAGACATGACAAATGGCGGGGGGAGCTATTGTTAGTGTGACATGGCAGCACATATTTTGGTTTATGTTTACATAATGGGGAAGGGGCAACAGTGCATCAGTTTTGAGTACAACTTTAAAATTCCTGGCTACACTCCTGATGTAGCTGAGCTGAAACTGGAAAACTCAAAGCTGCAGCAGTCTGTGTTTGAAACAAAAATATTTATTGTTTCAAACACGGACTGCTACAGCTTTGAGTTTTCCAGTTTCATCTGCTGGCGAGAATGAACCCTGGTCACCAGAGAATGCCCTAACAGCTGCTGGTTGGGTAAAATCTACCGACAGTACTTTATGGATTTCTGAAACTATTCTGACAGCTCAAGAAATAAAAGATACTGCAAACCCAGAACTCCTTACAAAGGGTATGACTTCTTCCTTACTTAAACCTGTGTCTTATGCAGAAAATGAGCCCAAAATTGATAGTTGGACCTTAGTAGCCTCAGAGGCTCCAATAGAAACAGATTCTGGTGGGGACACTGTTAAAAATCAAAATACAGGAAAAGACACTGTTTTTTTTTTAATACTGGCAAAGGGACAAGTAATACTTTTTCTGAGCAACAGCCTTGGAAGGGTAATAAAACAGTAGAATTGGGTACAGAAGGAAATCTTGGTGATAAACCTAGCATATCCTGGGCAGAAAAGGTGGAGGAATGCAAAAAACGAAATAAAAAATTAGGACCTCCTCTTTCCTCTGAACAACCCACAGGACAAAACTGAACTAAAATACCACCAAGAACAGCACGAATGTCTGACCTCTTTTCAAATCTAGGGGAACCATCAAAAAGGAAAAACACAGTTCAAATTAAATAGAAAGGAGGTTTGTCTGAAGCTCCAGACAGAGTTTATGTTGCCTGTAAACTTTTAAAAGAATCCTTAAACTTTTTGGTTTTGGAGATATTTGCACTGATACATACATCTGGGGATACCATCTTTGATATCAGCTTTAGAAATCCTATGTTATTTCTACAGATTTTGGAACAAATATCACATGGCTAAAACTGCCTCTATTTGGTCTCATTTCATAGTTATCACACTAACTAAACCCACATGGAAAACAATAACAATCCTTTTCAAGAATGAAAGTATACAAATTGCAGATATCTTGCATTGTGTCAAACAAAGAGTAGAAATCACAGAAAGTCCACAACCCATAATAGATTCAGAGAATATATGGACTGGTGGCTGTTGGATTAAAATAAAATTAAGGACATCAGAACTGGGAACCCAACACCTTCCAAGTAGTTTTTATATAGGAACGGATAGATGTTTTTGCTTTTGTGCTGGGCAACCGAAATCCTGCCACAGATGTGGGTCGCTATCTCACTTGAGTTTAACCTGTGACACCGAAGTGTGTGATCTATTATTTGGATATGGGCATAACAGTCATTTTTGTCCTAATCCTGTTAAATGTAATTTATGTGAGGAACTAGGCCACTCTTACAAACTGTGCCCTTGGGCAGCTCATAATAAAGGTACCTTTTATAATAAAGAAGACATAATTTTGAAAGCACAGAAACAAAAGGAAAAAGGATGGCACTGGGACACAACAAGAGACTTTCAAAGGAAGCAAAATAACCCCATGCCCATCAAGACCCACCACCAGAAGAAGACCAAGACAAACACATGGAGGAACTTTCACAAAAGGAAGTGAATGGTGGGGATCCCCACACAAAACTTCAGGTTCGAGAACCAATGGAGGAAGACCCAGAAACCATTATGCTCCCACCTGCTAATCCACCTGAGGATTTGACAATAATAGGTGACAAGAGAAGAAATACTAAACAACCCCAAGTCCAAGATTTCTCGAAGAGACTCGGTACACACTACAAACAAGTACTCTGTTCTTCAGAGGAACATTTTTTAACCAGGAGTAGCACACTAAGCCGAAGCTTGTTTCCAGATGTGACCTGGGAGCACAAGGAAGTTAAGTGACTTGCTCAGGATCACAAAGTATGCACCTAGGCAGCTGTAGGATTCAAACCCAGGTCTCCAGATCTGCAGCTCAGTGCCTTAACCCACTGCACTATACTGCCTCCTTAATACCTTCAGAATACTACAGAGGAGGATGAGGGGGCAGAGTCAGAGGCATCCTCAATTTCTTCTTCTCAAAAGGACCAATAAGATACTGAAAATGAAAATACTTACGGAAAAAAAAAAACATATAAATGGTCCAGAAGGAAAAGAAGGTAATAACAACAGGGTTTTTCTTCCCCTATTTACATTATGTTGGTATATCAGGATCTGAGTATCTTAACATTGAATGTGAACAGTTATTAGGAATTATAAAAAAAAAGTTATCCTATTTTTCAGCCTTACATACTGTACTTCGGGTGCACAGACAATACTGATACAAGATACCAGACTTAAAACAACTCATGAAATTAATACTGCAAAAAAATATGGCCTTAGGGACCCTCTGTGTGATCGATAGGGGAAGACGTTTGTACTGGTGTCAGTATTTTATTTCATTCTGTTAAGGTTAATATTCTTAAAATTACGGATTTAGAACCAGGAAGATGTTTATTTATTGATATAGCAATTCAGAATATACAAATAAGATTAGGCATTGTATATGCCTTCCCCCCCAAACTAAAACAGCATGATTAGAATTATTTAAAAAAATACAACCATATTTACATACTGTAACATTTGTTATACTAGGAGGAGATTTCAATTGTCCTTGGGACTTAAAAGATAAAACAGGTCTTACAAATAAAATATACTGCTACACAAACTGTCTGAAAAACATATAGACAGCTAATTTAATAGCTGTATATCAGCAGATCCACCCTGTAGGTGGACATGCATATTTTAGAAATACCATTTTTACATGATAAGATTATATATTTATTTCAAAAAGAAGAAAAGTCATATCAGCCAAAATAAATGCTTCTGCTTGATCAGATCATATGGAATTACAAATAAAAATAAAATTAACAGAATCACAAACTATAGAAAAAGGTTATTGGAAATTAAATAATTTCCCTTCTTGAAAACATTATAATCCATAATGAATGTATAAATTTAATTAGAAATAGAATTTCAGTAGTGGTATGCTATGATAGTTATGCAATGGTGGATAGATACTAAACTAGATATTAAATTGTTTTTCCTAAAAGCAAGGAAAGAGAAAGGGAAAACAAATGATATGCACTATTTACAACCTAGACATAAACTTTATAAATATATTTCATTACAGACTAAGGAAAACCATTTCTATAAACAACAAATTAAAAGTATTAAAACCAAAATGTCAACTTATTTATATGATAGGGCAAAATCCCTTCATTTTGAGCAACAATTTGGTACAAAAAACATCAAAGGTTCAGTAGATATTTATAAAAACAATCAAGAAAAACTTAAAACCAAATTATGACAGCCATTAGAGATGACCAAGGAATAATACATACCAATAGTAAAAAAAATAATTCAAGTGTTTCAAAAACAGTACAAGCTTTTCCATACTGAAATACCAGATAATCCTATAAACATGCAGCAGTTTTTAACTGATTGATTCCCAAATAAACTAACCAAAAATAAAAAAAAAGATTTAATCAGACCTATAAGTCTACTAGAAATAGATAATGCCATTAATTATTTAAATTTAGCAAAAGTCCCAGGTAAAGATGGACAAAGTGCAAAGTTTTTTAAGAAATTTCAGAATATCTTTAGAATGATTCTGCATGAATTATATAATGCAATTTTAGAATCACAACAAATAAATCCAGAATGGACACAGGCAGTCACAATTATTTTATACAAAAAAGGTGACCCTGCAGATATGGGTAACTGGAGACCTATCTCATTATTAAGTATAGATCAGAAAATTTTTACCAAAATTTTAGCTACAAGATTAAGTTCTAGCACACCTTTGTTGATATCCCCAAGTCAAACCTGTTTGATTCTAGAACATTCTACAGTAGACAATCTTATATGACTAAGGGGAATTTTTATCAGAAGTGACATGAATCAAATTGAGGGTTACTTAATTTCCATTGATCAGAAAAAAGCTTTTAATCTCATATCAGATCATTTTCTTTTTCAGGCTTTAAAGTATTATTGAATACCTAAAAAAATTATAGAATGGATAAAGCTGTTATATGAGACAACTACTTTTAAAATACAAATCAATGTTTTGGGGGGAAATAATATTAAAATTCAAAAAGGGGTAAGGCATGGGTGTCCCATGAGTCCCATATTATATGTATTCAGAATATATATATTAATTAGGAACATTAATATATTAACTTTGGTAAAAGGGGATAAGTATGTCAACTTCAATGCCTTCACATAAAATTATAGCATATGCAGATAATTTATGTCTAACCATAGCTGATGATACCTCTGGGCAGCAGGTTAAAACAATCCTAAAACAGTTTGAAACCATGTCAAATGCAAAGGTTAATATCCAAAAAGTAAGGCAATATGTTTAGGACATAGAAAACAATTTCAAAATGACAACATATGCGATATATACCAATTGTGAATACGGAAATAAAACTGTTAGGTATTACATTTGGGGTTAAGGATATGGAGAAATATAATTGGGAATTAAAAATGAAAGAGGGGAATCTTCTAGTTAATAAATGGAAGTCTATGCACATTTCTAAGAGGAAAATAATTAACTTAATAAAAACTCTGTTGTTACCAGTTTTTTTATACATTAGTGCAGTTTTTCCACTACCACAAGACCTAGGAGCTAGACTTTACAGTTTATTTTTTCAAGCATTGTGGGGAAGCCGGTTAAATCTGGTTATACATATTTAACAGTTAAACAAGAGGGGCTAAATATGATCAATCCAGTGTTTTTGTCTTTAATAATTTCATATATAGCAATGTAAAACCAACACTGTTAAATAATACAAAACCTTGCTATATTTAGGTAACAAATTGGACAAAAAATTGTATCTCATTATGGGAAGATGGGAAGAATAATTTTCATATACAGTAATTTGGAGGAAATACTTTGTGCATAATTATATAATTCATTCCTTCAAGAAAGTTAAAACACAGAATATAACCATTGAAGAAATAAAACTCCTTACAAAAAACAGATATATGAAAATGTTATGATGGGAAACTACTGTGATACTTTAACCTTTTCTTTAGGGTTACCTGAAACAACAAAAGATACTTTATTAATCTTAACAGACTCCAGGATCCCAAACTCTATGTGGGACACCCTATGGCTCTTGTGTCATGGGAAACTTGGGGTTAGAGTTTCACATAAACACAAACAGGTAACTGAAAGATATTGCCCTAGAGATACTTGTAATGGGATCCTGGAAACACAAGCTCATTTCTTTTTAGAGTGTTACTATGTAAAACAATTATGGGCTTTCATAGTTTCATAGTTTTGTGTTTCAAGTCCTGTCAGCCACAGGCTGTAAACAGACTTGCCACATCAGTGGAGATAATCCCATTTTCTTTCCTGCATATATTCGTCAAGCATAAGCTTGAATTTTTCCATTGTGGTAGCTCCCACAACATCAAGTAGCAACCTGTTCCACTCTCTAACCACCCTTTGATTATACCATCTCCCCCTCCTCTGTGTTCTAGAGTTTTCTCCTAATAGCTGGTATGGATGTAATCTAGTTGCCCTGTCTAGTACATCTTTTTTTCTTAATCCAGCACACTCCCATAACATTTCATCGTGGAAGCATCTGTATTTGTAACATAGGTCACCTCTCAGGTAACGATAGGGCATGGAATAGAGGCCTAGTTTACACAGTCTGTCCTTGTAATCCATGTCCTTAACTACACCAATCTTCTTCGTGTATCTACGCTGCACTCTTTCTACTAATTTACCAGTACCTATTTCCTGTGGGACAGTTAGGGGTACACCATACTCAAATTGGCCTTACCAGGGATCTGTAAAGTGGCAACATAACTCCCACGTGCCTGCTCTTAATATTTCTCAGAATATTTCCCATTAATCTATTAGCTTTTTTAACCATTTCTGAGTTGTGTTTGCTGAATGTTTGCGTATCAGATATTATGACCCCCATGTCTCTTTCAGATTTGGTACTAGCAATTGTTACATTGTTCAGTTTGTATTCAGCTCTTTTATTGTTAGCCCCAAAGTGCATGACCTTACACTTGTCCACATTAAAACTCAAATGGTACTTAGCAGCCCAGAGTTCCAATTTGGTCAGTTGGTCCTGGAGATTGACTATGGCTTCCTGGTTATTAACCACTGCTTCCACCTTTGTATCATCTGCAAATTTACAAATCCATGCACCATCACAGATCTGCATGGAAACAATGAACAATTTAAATAGTAGGGGACCTAGGATGGAGCCCTGAGGAACCCCACTCATCACTCTTCCCCAATCTGAAAGAAAGCCCCTGAGTTGGACCCTCTGAGACCTCTTACTAAGCCATGCTTTTATCCATAAACTTAACTGCCAGTGTACCCCTAGGTCCATTAGGGTCTGCATCAGTATTTGATGTGAGACAGAGTCAAAAACCTTGGCATAGTCTAAGTAGAGGACGTCCACAGGGAGACCACTATCCAAGGCCTGGCTGACTGTTTCAAAAAAATGCAGCAGATTGCTAGTACATAATTTACCTGCCTCAAATCCATGCTGACTAATATCTGTTACCTGAAGATGTCTTAAGCCCTGCCCCAAGAGGTCCTTTACACAACTCTCCATCACTTTCCCCACCACCGAAGTTATAGTGATGGGCCTATAGTTATTAAGTTGCATCTTGTTCCCAGCCTTAAATATGGGTGTAATGTGTGCAGATCTCTACTCTTCAAGTACTCTACCCTCTCTTAGTGACCTATTAAACAACACGCACAATGGTCCAGTCAATTTGTTCACTAAGTTCTTCAGGAGCAACGGGTCATATCCATCTGGCCCACATGATTTAGACATCTTCAATTTATTTAACGTCTCTTTAATTTGCATTTCAGCCATTTCTAAATCTAAATGTTCCTCCAACCTTTCTGCCTGCCATAGATCTAAGTCCCCACCAGGTGGATCTGGCCTGAATACTCCCATAAAGTATTCATTAAAGGCTTTAACTATTTCATCTTCTTTTACCGGAATTCTATCACCCACCGTTATATTAGCTATTTGGTTGTTACTTTTTTTCAAACCCCCTATATAACTGTAAAAACTCTTATAGTTATCTTTGTTACACTGTGCCAATTTCAGTTCCGCTTTGCCGCAGCTTTTCTGCCATGTTGTTTGTACTTCTTTGATATCTGTATAAATTTAAGTTTCCTACTTTCTGAGGGATCCACCCTATACTTTTTGTACACTCTCTCTTTTTTTTTTTTTACCAGTCTATGTATACTTTTGTTAAACCATGTGGGTATACGGCCTTTGCCATCATATTTAACCATTTCAGGTACAAATGTTTTTCACGCATTCCTGCATTTTTGTATTTATTCTGTCCCAGGTTTCTTCCAGATCTAAGAATTCTAAGTCTGCTTCCCAGTTCCATGCCTGCAAAAACTGCTTTATTCCCAAGTAATCAGCATTAGAATAGTTCAAGATCTTTGTCTTTCCCACTATTCTATCAACCTTTGTCTTTATATTACAACTGACCATATTGTGGTCACTATTCACCAGAGGTGGGGCTATCCTGACTTTCTGTATTAGATTATTACTACTTCTCAGTATAAGATTTTGGATATGGCTTCCCCTTGTTGATTCATATACATATTGGTGTAACCCATTAATAAGGCATAAATCCAGAACTCTCTTATCAGCACTACTTTTTCCCTGATTAGTTGTCTAATCAATGTTAGGCATGTTAAAGTCACCCATTAATATAGTGATGTTGTTTTGGGTCCTGTCCTCGATCAAGTTGAAAAAATCCTGATTTTCAATATCAAACAGACTAGGTGCTCAGTAGCATACACCTAATGTGTAGGTCTCATTCTTTATTTGAAACCTTACCCACAACTGTTCCTGGTCTACCACATCATTGTCATGTTTCTCATAAAGGTACGCTTTCAAGTGGCTAGCACTGTATAGACCAACACCTCCACCAATCTTATTTTTTCTTGGTTTTTGGAAGTCGTCATACCCTGCAAGATCACTTCCCCAGTCCGCCTCTTTACTCCAAGTCTCCGTAATTCCACATATGTCCACCCCATCTCTTAGTAAAATATACTTTAGTTCATCCAATTTACTTCTGATATAGAAGCAGTATTTTGGGTTCATTTCTCAGCAGCTTCTTAGATGTATTATTTCTCTGTCCTTTTTTTTATTTGTTTAGTAGGTAGTTTAGTTAATTTAGTTCTCACCGAGTCACCTCCCCCCTTGTACTAGTTTAAATTACTATCAATCACTTCCCTGAAAAGGCATCCCAATTCCTTACTCCCCTTTCTACTCAGGCGTAACCCGTCTCTCCCAAACAGTTTCAGCCTGTGTTCAAATATCTCCCATAACTTAACACATTCATAACCGTCCATCATGGCTCATCTTCTTAGCCAGTTATTCACCCTTTTTGCTTTCATATTTGTTTCTACACCTGCCCTAGAGATTGATAACATTTTGGGCAATATCAAGGTTCCGATAATTTCCTTAACCAATTTACTTATTGTCATAAAATCTAAGTACATTTGGTCTTCCCTTGTATACTTCAAGTCATTTGTTCTCACATGGACCAGGATTATTGGAGTATCCCCTATATTTTTTACCATTCTGGGGAGAAGTGATACCATGTCGCCCATTTTAGCCCCTGGTAAGTATGAGCTAGTAACAACCTCTTTCAGATTTTTAGTTGTGTAGGCATCTGTGTATTTAATGATTGAATCCTGTAGTACATAAACTTTATTGGTGCACTCCATGCCTCCAGCTTCAATTTACATAGCATTTTGTTGGCCCTCACTATCTGGTATTTGTGTGCTGTTCATATTTATAACCTGCCTATCATCAACCTCAGTTATATTTTCTTGTATAGGTATTTCATTTTGTTGGTCCTCTCTATTTAATGTTTGTATGCTGTTCACATTTGTAACCTGCCCATCCTCAGCATTCATTGTGTTTCCTTGTACAGGTATCCGATCCTCATCTCCCGCCTCAGGGTGTGTTAGGGGGGCATACAAATTCTCTAGGGGGATATCAAAAATCATGGTGCTTCTCCCTTTCTTTTTTTTATTGGCATTTGTCTGCACTTCCCAATCACCATCCTGTTCAATCTGATTCCTGCTTCTTTTTATAGGTTGCTCATTCACCATATCCAGAGAGCCACTGTCTAGATTGCCTAATGATTCTACCTGTTTAAAACATTTAAGTTCTAACTCCAGCCCCAAGAGTTTTGCTTTTAATTCTTTAATCATGTTACATTGCTGACAAACATACTCCTGAAATCCAGAGCATACTTCAAGAGTGAACTTATGGCATTTTCTACATTTTATCCCTAGTTCACCCATTTGCAGGGTTACAAAAAAACAATCCATACCCGTGCTCATATTTTTTAGCTATGTGGTAGTTCTTTTAGCTGTTTACTTAGTTCTCCTCCTCCCCGCTCCCCCACTCAAACACACTACAACACACGCTGAACGCGCCTGTCTCGGCGCACATCTCCATGCTCGGCGATGCATGCTCTAGCTCGCAGCACTTGCTCCAATGCTCGTATTTGTGTACCATGACCAAAAAGTGCTCTCAGGGTCACAAGCTACACAGGGACAATAACCTCAAGTTTTAAAATATAAATAGTCCACTAAAGACACTGATGGAAGTTTTGCAGCCTAACTGTGCCCAAGATACAAGTTTCAATAAAAAACAGTCCTCCTTTGAGGCACCCCCCCAGACTGTAGTTTTTCTCAGTTGATGCGAAGAACTACAAGTCCCACACACATCCTGTCCAGTCTCTGCCTCTACACCTTTAACATATGCCTCAAGGCAGAGATGACTGGTACAGGTTGAATTCAGCAGTGAGTTACTCAATGCCCGACCCTCCTGTCTCTCAGCTTTTTAGGCTGACTCGCAGGCTGGGACCTTTGTTAGCAGGATACCTAAAAATACAAGATTTTAAAATGCTTACCTATGACATGGTGGTATTAGGTATCTATAAATATCACCCAAGCACTCTAAGACTTTTTATGGGTTTACTGAAATATTATATATGGATTGCAAGGTGTAAATGGACTTTACAACAATATTTTGGATGCAACAAGAAGTTATTTTTGTGTAAGACAACATTTGACTAGAATATATGAGAAAGAAAAAAAACACGTGTTCACCTTCTCTGTTTACATCTTTATGGAAAAATACTGCAGGATGGTGTTATAATCCTCCTTAGAATATTCAAGAAATTATATTATATTAATATTGTATGTCTTTTTGCTTCTCCTTAGTTCTTTCGAGTATATGTTTCAGTTTATGTAAATAGAATCACTGAATATGAATTCATGTATGTATAAGTTAATTTGTCCTTAATAAAAACTCCCCTACTCTTTTCGAGAAGTGCCATGGGATCTTTAACATCCACCTGAACAACCACCAGAATAAGCAGATGGGACATCAGTTTAATGGTGCATCTCTGAAAGATCGCACCTCAGGGGTGCAGCATCCCCTCATGATGCACTTCAGTGTCAGTATTGGGATTTACCCTAAGTGCCTGGTGTGGGGCTAGAACCCACAACCTTTCAATCTTCTGACCTTAGAGGCAAGTGTGTAACCTGCTGAGCTACTGACACTGAGAATGTTATAGTCATTTCACTTTTTGCACCAGTATGTGTTTTTTTTTTATTTAGTTCACTTTTGGTGCCACTACCTGACCAGCCCCCATGGGTCCGAACCCCTGCACCAGTCCCATCACCCGCCTTCTCTGGGACTTACCTCAGCTCCATAGCACTCTGGATTGCCCTCCAATGTGGGGTCTCCGGGGTCTCCCCCTCCCCGACACAGACTAGATAGATATGGTGGCACAAATGTCATGACTGGTGGTGTGGGGCCTGCTGTGCAGGGTGGACATCTGTTTTCCCTGTTCATCCCCCAAGAGGCATTGCATGCAATTATGTAGTGGCACACATGTGTCAACATCTTCTCCACCTCCCTATCTTGTGAGTGCCAGCTGTCAGATCCCTGGCTTCCACCAGGGGCAAGTCAAGCACTGGTCTCTGTCCCCCCCTCTGCCCCAGAAATGGAGAGCAGTCCTTGGGACACTAAATCCCTCCCCAGCTAGCCCTCTGACACACCAGGCTCATTTCCGACCCGGTCATTGGCATTGTGAGCTGTAGCTTCTACCACTGAGCCGGCAGGCCTGTGTGTGTGTGTGTTTTTCATATGTACTTGTTTATGAAACACTGTACCTTTAAAGAGCAGCTGACATCATTGGGAGAACTTTCACAAAACATAGTATTTACACACAGTTCAGTCTGTACTTCCCATTAGTTCTGTATTCCTCCTCCTTGTTACTCATTACTGAGGTCATTTGCATGAAAACAGGATCTTTGCTATTGGAGAGTTTATCTCTTCCTATTGCTGTCTCCCTGTCTGTGATTATAATGTGCTGCTTGTGACATCACAGTTACTTCCATGGCAAAGATTGTAAGGTCACAACAGAGGATTATGACTTGAAGTAGGGAGTAGGCTATAGAGACTGATGAACTCTAAGGGATAAAGATAATGTTTTCATGCAAATTTCCTCAGTATTAAATAATGGGGAGGAGAAATCTGTGAATATATGTGGAATGCAAGCTGAACTGTTCCTAATTATTATGTTTTTCAGAGTTTATTTTGAGGTGTCAGCAGCTCTTCAAGGATCTGGCTATTTAGCAAAGTGGAATGTAGCATTGTGACACTCTCTGATAACACTATAGGTGAAACTGGTTGGAGGTTCATGGTTTTGCTGCCAGGAAGTCTGAGAGGCACTGACACTTTGAGGTACTATTTTGTTGTCTTTTTATAAATAAAATATAGAATACTTTGAAACAGATTAGCCCTGTTTTGGTATGTTTATTTGGCATTTGATGGTGGGTGGTGCTGCATTTGTTTCCATTAGTTCTAGCTGTATCCCTTAGCACACCCAGCAGCGGGGTGGCTTTATTTGGTTTGGGTGTTATCTATAGACAGCCAAGGTTAATCCATAGATGACCATGAGTTACTTATATTTAGACTGTCAGTGAAAGCATTAAGACATGACAGCGTGTTGTCTGAATCTGATTCACATACAGGTATGTAGTGAGGCATGAGCCGCTTACACAGAGAGCCTTCAGCATCTGGAAGTGTTAACCCCAGACAACCAACAACCTGGAGTGCCTTATCTGCTTTTAAAATGGGTAAACTGAAAAAAAAAGTTTAAATAACAAAAAATGCTAACTTTGTTTATTAAAAAGAGGTATTTTCATTTATTGAAAGTAATTAGTAAAAAGAAGTCCTTCTTCACTTGTCAAGCATCTGTCATTCCATGCATTCAATAGATATAATATTAGTTTATCATGCAATACAGGAATTCAAACTTCTGCACAATTCCATTGGCAGAATGTTCACCTCCTTATACACAACAGAAGGTCTTATATGGATCCAAGGTCTCAATTTTAACTGTGGTAGGGTAAGCATTACAGATTGCCCAGGCAAGATGGTAAGGATAGGAAGGTTTTTTTATGGACACCAAAGAATCACCAGAAATTAAAATTCAATAGTACTTCATTTTTAAATCTGTCTGTGCGTAAGGAGGGGGCCAAGAGAAGAAAGAATTTTCATTATTTATTTGCTATTTTTAAATTTAATTGAGTTTTACTTTTAGGGCCTTGTTGAAAGTTTCCAGTTAGTAAAGGCAGCAGCCACGTTTGTGATAGCAGACTGGGATGAATGAAGTAGGCAATGCATTCTGTATGTAAGTAGCTAAAATTCTAAATCCCACTGCCTGTACTTGTTTCAACTTGTGCATTGCTGGGGAATTAATGTACAGGTCTCAGAACTTTCTTTAGTCAATTCAGATGCATGGAATTCCCAATCCATTTTATAACCATGGCTGACATGAGCAAAAACGTGACAGAGTGTGCTGTAATAGAAGAAATACAGAATCTGTCAGCCGAATAGGACTCCTTGGCCCACCCAGTCTGCCCAAGTGTTCCCTGCCTATGCTACATCCACAGATCCTATTTGATTTCCAGCAGTCCTACCACCTCCCTACCCCTGTTCTGATATACCCATATGTTTATCCCATGTATGCTTGAAGCCCCCCACCGCTCTAGCCTCCACCACATTTGCTGGTAGTCTGTTCCAGGTGTCAACCACCCTTTCAGTAAAGAAATATTTTCCCACATCTCTCCTGAACTCCACCTCCAGTTTTATTGCATGCCCCATGATCCTGGTGCTCATCGTCTTTTGAAAGAGACTCCTCACCTGCACCCTGTTCACCCCTGTGAGGTACTTGTGAGTCTCGATCTTGTCATCTCTATCTGCCTTAACTTCCAGTGTATACATGTTGAGATCCCTCAGTCTTTCCTCATGGGGCTTCTCTTGCAAACCCTGCACCATTTTAGTTGCCCTTCTGTCTACCATCTCTGCCCTTTCTATGTCCTTTCTGAGATGCAAAACTTGACACAGTCCTCCAGGTGGGGGAACATCAGGGAGCAATACAGTGGCAGCACCACCACCCTTCCCCTACTAGGGATTCCTCCTTTCTGTGCAAACCAGCATCCCACTAGCGCTACCCATGGTCTTTTCACACTGTGCTACCAACTTGAGGTCCTCTGATATAATCACCTCAAGGCCCCTTTCCTGTCTAGTGACTGTCAGTATCTCCCCCACCCATCCTATACTCAGCACCTGGGCTTCTATAATCCAGGTGCATGATTTTGCTCTTTTTGGCATTTTACCCTTGCTGCCATATCTTTGACCATTCCTCAAGTTTCCCTAGATCCCTACTCATTTTATCCACCCCTGCTGAGTATCCACCCTATTACAGATCTTGGTGTCATCACAAAAAGGTATACCTTCCCCTCCAGTTACTCTACAGTGTCCCCTATAAAGACGTGGAAGAGAATTGGTCCCTGTACCAAACCCTGTGGTAGTTTCAAGCGGTCTCACCACGAATATCCCAGGTAGGGAGGGGTGCAAACAAGGACAGCCAGCCCAGCAATCAGCAACAATATAAAAGAGTTTGCACTCCACAAAGTATAAAGTCAGCCACAAGACACACTCTCAGAAATAATTTTGAAGCTTTTATTAGCTATTCCACAGCGAGAGTGTACACACAGACTCTACTGCCACTGGCCCCGGTGCTTCGGGTCCAAACAACCATTCATCAGGGGGCGTGGTAATGGGAAGGACAAACATCAATATATGCCATTACTAATGAAATTTAATTGAAAACAGCTGAACAGTGATTGAGTGAAAAAAGTATATAATACATGTGAATCAATTCCATATACAAAATGCTATACACAATCAATTCTAATTCCTGCAAAGGGCTATAGACTATTGTTTCCAAATTTACTAATACAAGAACTATTTTCAATTAAGCCCCTGCTGAAATAGATACATGTTTAAAGGTGTGAACAAAACATCTATAGCATTTAAAAAGAGATAGTCCTATATAAATGCAGTTAATCTAACACATTCGTAATACAAAAGAAGTCCTAATTTCTGTGCAGGGCAATAATCTAATATTTTCATTATTGCTTGTACAAATACCATTTTTAAATAAAGTCCTGCTAGAACTTGAAAAATCCATGAAAAAAAGTATATAAAGATGTATTTAAATTTCCATATCATTTAAAGAGATAGTACTATATAAATACAAATGGTCTAACAATATCATGGTATGAAAGAAAAGGAGAATTTTGAGTTCTGCTATCTCGCTTCTTGTTCCCAGTGATCAACAGCCATCCTAAAAATAATTTTAGGAGATGAGTAAAGAACAAGTGGGAGTAAGTCAAAATCTGTGGAAATAATGAACAATTGAATACATTTCATAAATATTTCAAATATTTCATATATAATCCCTTACCATTGTAAACTAAATATCTATGTACCAACGTTTCCCAGTGATTAAATGATCTGCGGCCTTAGCCTTGCTACAGAAGCTGGCATATAACCCCAACCTTGCACTTATGTCCTGGGCCTATTTTGCCCTATGTACTGTGTATAACTGTATAATTGTGATATACGTCCTCTGTTGTTACAGCTGTTACTACTGTGCTAATTTACCATGTCTGTTGCTTCTTGTCACAAAAATTTTTTATTTGATACTATAATATCCTAAGCATTCAATATGTGCTGCTTGTATATTCATGCAATCATGTATCCTTAGGCTGCTTTTTAATTACTTCTGTTAACTGTTCATTTGATAACTTGTGTGTTATCATATCCATGTGTACCCCCCTCCCCAGGTCGCACTGGGAGATGAGCATCTTGTTGCTCAGTGTGTCTTTCCTGGTGAAACAATTGCAATAAATAAATAAATAAATATGTAAGTTGATGTTAATAACCAGATTTATCCATTGTCATAATATGAGAAAAGAAAAGGGAAGAGTTATTCAAGGCATGGTTTTATATCACAGTTATCATTTATTCCAACTAGTTTAACCCCTTTTAAGGTGAAAATCCAATAACTTTCTCTCCTGTATAATACAGTCATTCCATTACCCCCTTGCTTTAATCTTGCTTTATGCTCCAGACCTGTAAATCTTAAACTCTCCTTGCTGGACCCATGAACAGAAGCAAAGAGCACCCCTACTGGTGTGCCCTCTCTCATGTTCTCAATGGATCTTACATGTTCCTGAAGTCTCTGCTTCAAAGATCTAGTTGTATGACCTACATAAACCTTCCTGCATCCACACCAGAGGGCATACACCAAAATGGTGTATCACATGTTATACATTGTTCAACTTGTATTGCTTTCATGGGTTCATTGGGATGTCTAAACACATTACCTTGTTCTGCAAACTTACAAATATTACACCTTTTGCACTTGTAGAATCCTTTAGGCCTAGTGGGAAGCCGAGTGCCAGTGTTCTCAGCCTGATACTTGAGTTTGCTGTGCACATCTTGTCAGAAATGTTTGGACCCCTTTTAAAAGAAACCCTAGGTTTCTCTTTAACAGCATTTCTTACCAGAGTTTCACTTTTAAGAATGGTCCAATTTTTTATGGATTATATTACCAACTCTCCCTGCTATGTGATTGAATTCTATCACAAATGTAATAGGCTAATTCTCTATGTTGTTTTCCCTGTTAATATGTTTATCCTGCAGTAATTCAGACTTGTTTAACTCAGCAGCTCTTGTTCTTGCCTCTGTCGCAACATCTAGGCTATAACCCCTATGTAAAAATATTTTTTCAAGATCAGAAGCCTGTTTCTGAAAGGTGGAAGTCACTGCTACAGTTATGCCTAATGCGTAACATTTGTCCATACGGTATGGACTGCTTCAATTTGGGGGGTGGGCACTATCTGCTCTCAAAAGAGCATTGGTGGTTGTCGTTTTCCTATGGGTTTGAGAGGAAACTACTTTACCAGGCACCCCTTGAAGAAGAATGTCTAAAAATTTAATCTGGCTAGTACTGGAACTGAATGTAAATTTCAGATTCCTATCATTGGTGTTTAGCCATTGTATGAAGTTTGGTATTTCTTTCATGTCTCCCTCCCAAACACATAAACAATAATCGATAAAATGATGCCATGATTTAATATGGCTGTGATAGGGGTTCAGGTTAGGGTCACAGATTTTAAGCATTTCAAACATGCCCAGGAGCAAGTTGGCATAACTGGGTGCCATACTGGCACCCATAGCAGTGCCACATTTTGAAAGAAAAATCTCATTATTGAACTCGAAAATATTGTGAGTCAATACAAACTGAAGTGTTTCTACTATGAAGTCTGTAGGCACAGATCTATCACTGTTTTCTAGAAAAAAACTTACATGCCCTTGTTCCTAATTCATGCTCGATGCATGTATACAATGATTCAACATCTATGCTTAACCAGGTGAAGTTCTCATTCCAGATCACATTCTCAGATTTGTTCAAAACATCCCTAGAGTTTTTTATATAAGAAGGTAATTCTACCACACAGGCCTGAAGGAAGACGTCTATAAAGTGTCCCAGGTTCTCAGAGAATTATTGCCTGATACAACTGGACTTCCAGGGGGCTTCACAGAGTTTTTATTGACTTTAGGCAATATATAAAACCCCAGAATAACTGGGTGGGGATTCCAAATAAACCTGGACTCTTCTTCTGTTATAGAACCCTTTTCTACAGCTGCGCTGACAATCTGGGACACTTCCATATTAAACCTTGACATGGGATTGCTGGTCAGTTTTTCATAACACATGGGATCCTTAAGCAATTCATCTACTGTAGAAATATATTGTGGTCTAGACATGATAACAATGTTGCCATCTTTATCTGCCCCTTTAATCGCTATATCATGGTTTTCACTTAGTTCCTTTAAAGCTGCACGTTCAGTTTTGTTCAAATTCTGTTGTTTGCTATTGGTGGTTTGAGTTAAAAGTTCATCTACCTGAGCAGTAACCACCCTTTAATAAGCCAGTACTGCAGCATTAGTGGTGAATGGAGTGAAAGCAGATTTATTTCTAAATTGCTGCCTTCTTTGTTGCCCAAAAGTGTGATTATCAACTTTAATACTGTTAGGTGCAGTTAATGAAAGGGGAAAAGTGTTCAGGAGCACATCAAATTCACCATCTTCTATTTCATCCAAAATCGTGAACTCTGGCATAGTCTCTGCTGTATTAACGCCATCCAGAGCATCAATTAAAAAGTCCAATCTTCCACAGTGTTGGAAACATGTTCCTCTGTTAACCCCATAGTTCCAGTTTGCTGTTTTTTACCTACAGAGAGCAAAAAACAAAGGTTCCTCCTGATGACGCACATTCTGTGTGAAACCGGTTGAGGTGTTTGTGCTCCTGTACTACAGAGCGGCTCTGTCATATTTTTTTGTTGATTAAATTCATCTCCTTTACCTTGCGGTGCCTTGGTTTTTCGCTCTCTGTACGGACTTACTAGTGACACGCACATGAGTGGAGCTGAGGATTTTTCTCGGTTGTTTTTTTACCTTCAAAGAAAACTCTGAGGTGAATCTTCTGGAAAAACTTCCTTAAATCCAAATTAATTTGAAATATATTAACCTTTGGAGTCGGAATGAAAGTCAAACCCCGTTGCAAAACTGCTATTTGAGTTTCACTTAAAAGAATTCCAGAAATGTTTATTATCTGTAAGGGGTCTTTTTCCCCCCGATCTTAGCTCCCTGTCTTCTTCTTCGATAAACTGCCCCTCTTACACTGTCTGGTTCTTTTCTTTTTGCTCTTTGGTCTAAAAAACTATCTCTGGTGCTGGTTTGTGCACCACTACCACTGGGTGTGGGTTCTGTTTGATCTCTATTTCTCTGTGTGTCCCTTGTATATTCCGGTTCAGGATTATTATGCCCTCTATTGTTGATATAAAATCTCACTCTGTTTTTGCTAGAGCTGTGCCCTCTGCATCCTCTGCTTTTAGATCTTGGTCTTCCCTACTTCAGAATATTACCCCACAGGTAATCATCCTCATCTCTCTTTAATTTTGTTTGTTCTCTATTAATAATATCTGCTTTGTATTTGTTACATTTACTTTGCAGCTTTTCATTAAGATCTTTATAATCTGAGTCACTTTTCAATCTGTCTGCGGTACAATATACAGTGTTTAGTTCTTTCTTCAAATCCTCCAGTTTCTTATTGTCTACCTTGATAAGGAGCTTTAAAAATGTTTCAGAGCACAGGGCCGCCGCTGCTAACCACTCCTCTTTGAACTTGAATTCTTCCAAACTGGAAGAAGGAACTATCATGATACGTAGACCACGGGGGGCTTGCTTTTTTCTCAATATATTCTTGTAGAGTAATGATGTTATAAATCAAATCAATTTCTTTGTGTAATAATTTCTCAAGTTTTATAAAGTCCAGTAAGGTGTTGGTTTGCTCTTTGCCTCCAACTATCCAGGCTTATGTCAACCTCCCATCTGAAGCTGGGATCCCCGCCTGCATTTTCACTAGGTTGCATGCTTCAATTACACTCAGAGTAAGTAATCAAAGAAATGTACTTCACCTCTCTGTAAATAAATGCTTGCAGGGTGGGAAACCACTTCAATTAGTGGAAAATACCATGGGCTAGCAAAACATTTGCTCCTTTTGTCCCGACAAGACAACCCAGTTTCAGCGGTGAAATGAAGCAAAGACGGAAGTTCCAAATGGTCTCACCGTGAATATCCCAGGTAGGGAAGGGTGCAAAAAGGGCAGCCAGCCCAGCAATCAGCAACAATCCAAAAGAGTTTGCACTCCACAAAGTATAAAGTCAGCCACAAGACACACTCTCAGAAATAATTTTAAAGCTTTTATTAGCTGTTCTACAGTGAGAGTGTGCACACAGACTCCACTGCCACTGGCTCCGGTGCTTTGGGTCCAAACAACCCTTCATCAGGGAAAATGGTAATGGGAAGGACAAATCAGGTGGAATGAATAATAACTGGGATATAAAACCATACCTTAAATAACGTCCAAACCCTGTGGTACACTGCTAGTCTCTCTCTCTCTGATCCTTAGAGTGGGTGCCGATAACTACCACCCTCTGTCTCCTATCTGTTAACCAGTTTCTAGCCATATTTACTACTTTGGACCCCACTCCTAAGCTAGCCAACTTCCTAATCAGTCCCCTGTGTGGCACGGTGTGGAAGACCTTGCTGAAGTCCAGATAGGCCATCTCCATTGACCTCCCATGATCTATTTCTCTGATCACCCAGTCAAAGAAATCTATCAGATTCACTTGGCATGACCTCTCCCCTCACCCGTGAATCCATGCTGCCTGTGATCCTGCAGCCCATTGGATTCTGGATACTCAGTCTTTCCTTCAGTAGGATTTCCATTAATTTTCCTACCACTGAAGTTAGAGTGACAGGGCCCATAATTGCTAGCTGTCACTCTTATATAGAGAGACCACGTCAGCCCTAGTCTTCCAGAACCACACCTGTTTCCTTTTTTTAATTAGTCTTTTCCCCCATGACTCCACCATCCCCCATCGGTCCATTTTATCTTAGTGTTTTCTTGGGGGGTGGGGGTTAAGGTGGCTGTTGCTTGTGTTAAAAATGGATTTGTTATATGTGTTATAAGGTGCATTTTTTTTTTCTGTTGACCGGGTAAGTGCACTAAACAAATTCTGCCTATTTTCAGGCACTACCTGAAGGAGAGGGATACAGATGAATGTCAACTGACTTTGAACTAGATTAAGCTGTTGGTGGTATTTTTAGTGAATGGGGGGAAATTTGGTCAGGACACCAGGGAAATTCTCCTCTTCTGCCTACAGGGGTGCTGTCACTTCCAGCGGATGGGATGGAGGGACCCAGTTTGCTGCCGGACACAGGAGGTGGAGGAAGTGATGATGTGGCAGGAGGGATGGCCTCCTCTCCTGGCCATGAAACTCTAGAGACTGTGGAAAGACAAATGCTTAATTAAGAATTTCAAATCCAGGATGATATGATGGAGGATCAGGACTTACAGGAACATGTTTTCGATAGTAACAAGGCAACAGATTTTGAGGTATGTCATGACATGGAAATATCTTTAGAAACAGATAAAGCTGTTAATATAATTCAACAAATGCAAAACGAAGAGCTGATTTTTTTAAACGAAAAAAAGAACTGCAGCAAAAGCTTGACAGTGTGAAACAGGTACAAAATATTGCAGCAGTAGATCAAATGTCTGGTGTTGATCTAAATTCAGCTGGTGAAATGAATTACAAAAGTCAGACCCAATTACAGACTGATCAAGTACTAAAGAACCTTCTTAACAAAGAAGCAGCTGGCAGAGAAGACAGTAAAGTGACTGTGTGCCTAGAGCTACGCGGGCTCAAATTAACAACTAAAGATCAAACTGCAGATCTGGTACTAGATAAGCCTATTGTGACACTGATAATGCCTGTACAAGATAAAGCAGTCAACACTACAGAAAACAATAATCTAACGTTATCTCAGAGTCAAGAGGTGAGTGAGAATATGATGGCCTTTCCCGAAATTGACAAACGCTGAGCTGATTCTGACGAGCAGGCCTATGACGCAGGAACATCAAAGGTAAAACCACCTGGTGATTCACTCGATGAGAATTCGAGAAGTGTCTTCCAGCACTTAAAAGCAGAGACTGACAATATCATTCCCATAAAATCTCTAGAGAGAGACAGTGTAAGTCCTGGTTCTTACACACAAACTTCTACGCAAACTGTACATCATGGACTGGGGTTAAGGAAAGGGAGAGATGAAGTAACTCTGAGCCCCATAAGAGGGGAAATGCCCAGATCCCTGAAACAAATGCTGCAAGCTGCAGGGTGGAAAAAATAAGACACAGAGAATTGGATACTGGATCCGAAGCATAGTTCCATTCTGGGGGTTTCCTCTATGCAGACTTTGAACTTTTCAGACACTGTTCTCACAGGACAGTGACAGCAGATAGTGAATGAGTTTTCAACAGATTTTGATTTAGATCTAAATGCAGAAGATATGCAGGTGTCTCCACCTACGACTACAAATTTGGAAAAAATTTCTGAAGTTTCTAACTCCTCTTTAGCAGATGAAGGTCCGAGCAATACAAAGCAAACATGGGGAGATCGCATGGACTGTGAGGCTGCCACCCCCCCCCATTGAGCAGGCCAACTCCAAGTGGGAGGAATTTCGAAGAAGAGACCATTTTTCTCAACAACCACCTCCTAACCAATGAAGGAATGCTGTTCATTTACAATATTTAGGAGGATTAGATGTACAGATTGATAGGATATATATATATATTGTAGGAAAACATTTAATTAAGGAATCGTTTTTTTTTTACCAACGAGATTTTTGCTCTGATTCATGTTTCTGGGGACAGTTTATTTGACATAAGTTTTAAAACTCCACAAAATCTTGATAGTTTTTGGGCTAAATATGATGTGTTAAGATACTCTGCTCTGTGGTTACCTTTCAGAGCCATTCCTTTGACAAAACCAACCATAACAAGCATTTGTCAATGCCGAATGTTTGCTTGCTGGCATTGGCAGTGGTAGTGTAGAAGTTACAGAGCTGCGTAATAGGAATGGCAGTGAAGTATTGAACTGAAGCCAACCCCACCACCACCCTGCAGAGAGTGACAGGCATTGGGGTGTGCCTTTGGGTCGTCAGGCATAATGGCCACGCCATTTCACCACCACCCACCCTGCAGACACTGACAAGTGTCACAGTGTTCATGGGGTCTTTGGCCTTATCCACCCATTCCGTTAGGAAATATGGTGAGATGGATGCGATATAGGAGAATGGGGTGAACTTTGGGGCTGAAGAGTCCAAGGCATACCTTGATGCCTCTCACTGGCTGCAGGTTGTGGAATGGTATGAGCATTACAGGCAAGAATCCCAAGTCACACCCCTGATGCCTGTCATTCTCTACAGGGTTGGGCATTATGGTTGGAAACCCAAATACCTCAGGCAATCGTTGGTATTTTCACTCCAAATTTTCAACATGGTTTTTTTGTGACCCCACCTCATGAACAGTGGCAATATCAGTTTGTTAGCCGAAAGTTGCTTATGCACAGCGACTACGGCATTTAGCAACACAGGTGCAAAAACATTCCGAACAGGATGTAAAAATGACAGCTGTACTGTTCATGGGGAGGTGTAAAATGGCAATGTTGCAAATCTGCAGTAAAATATTAAAAACTGGTGAAGTCAATGAATGACATAGAAACTGCGCAACGCCACTGTAATATAATTAGGTTGGGGATTTTTACAGCAGATTGTCAACTCAGGCATTTTGGTGCCTCCGATCATGAACAGTGTCACTGTGATTTTCTTTATCTGTCCCGAACAATAATTTCCCACAGCGACCACGCATCTCTGTGCTGAAAGTGTGAAAACACCGGCCATGATGTGAAAATGATAGCTGTACTGTTCATAAGGAAGTGTGGAAAAATGCCACTGGTGAAAATCTGGACTTAAAATATTACAAAGTCATGAACTTACGAGGGTGCGTGGAAACTGAGCAATGCTCACTCGTAACACAGTCATTTTGTCACCAAATTTTCAACATAGCCATTTTAAGACCTCTGCTCATGAACAGTGTAACTGTGATTTTCGTAATCTGTCCCAAACATTGCTTTCGCACACCAACAGCACCATTGTGCACTACATGTGAGAAAACACATTTTGATCGGCATATGAAAAATGGCAGCTGTACTGTTCATAAGGAAGTGTAATAAAATGGCAATGTTGAATCTGATGAAAATATTAAATTGCAAACTTACGGCACGCATAGGAACTGCGTAGCACACGCTCGTAAAACAGTCATTTTAGGAATTTTTCACCAAATTTTCAACATAGCCATGTTAAGACCTCTGCTCATGAACAGTGTCACTGTGATTTTCTTAATTTGTCCCATACATTGATTTCGCTTCACCGACTGCGCCATTATCTGCGCTTCATGGCGACAACCGTTTGGGTGAGATGTGAAAAATGAAAGCTGTACTGCTCATAAGAAAGTGTGGTAAAATGCAATGTTGAAAATCTGGAGTGAAAATATTGAATATTCGCGAACTTACGAGCATGCGTAGGAACTGCGCAACGCACGCTCGTAAAACAGTCATTTTAAGGAATTTTTTCACCAAATGTTCAACATAGCCATTTTAAGACCTCTGCTCATGAACAGTGTCACTGTGATTTTCTTAATTTCTCCCGTACATTGATTTCGCACACCGACTGTGCCATTGTGCACTACAAGGCGAAACACGTTTTGGCTGAGATGTGAAAAATGACAGCTATACTACTCATAAGAAGGTGTGGTAAAATGGCAATGTTGAAAATCTGGAGTGAAAATATTGAAAATTCTCGAACTTACGAGCATGCGTAGGAAGTGCGCAACGCACACTCGTAAAACAGTCATTTTTAGGAATTTTTTCACCAAATTTTCAACAGAGCCATTTTAAGACCTCTGCTCATGAACAGTGTCACTGTGATTTTCTTAATTTGTCCTGTACATTGATTCCGCACACTGACTGCGCCATTGTGTGCTACATGGGTGGAAACACGTTTTGGGTGAGATGTGAAAAATGAAAGCTGTACTGCTCATAAGAAGGTGTGGTAAAATGGCAATGTTGAAAATCTGGAGTGAAAATATTGAAAATTCGCGAACTTACGAGCGTGCGTAGGAACTGCGCAACGCACGCTCGTAAAACAGTCATTTTTAGGAATTTTTTCACCAAATTTTCAAAATAGACTTCTTAAGAGCCCACCTTATGAACACTGGCAGTGTCGTTTCATTAATCATTCCGGAAAGGTGATTTCGCACAGTGGCTGCGAAATCACCCTTCGGACCGGAGTAACGCCATGACAGTGCAAGAATTTATGAGGAAGGGTCCCAAACCCATGTTGAAAATTTTGCGCAAAAATTCCAAAAAATGCCTGAGATATGCAACAAATTTGAAAAACACCTATCTATCCCATTATACAGCTTACCGGCATTTCCTCAGTTCGTGGTTGGCTTTGAAGAGTGCAGACGTGTTCCCGGTCCACTGAAGATCGTCGCGCTGGACTCCGGAGGTAAGTATGGGTTGGAGGGGGTGTGGGAAGGCAGGGTGTGCAGTGGGTGGAGTGCGGGTTGTTGGGGGGGAGCAGGAGACTGCGTGGGACCGTTTTCTTTACAGGTTTTTTTTTAAATGACAGCGGGCGCTTTGCCACGCTGGGGTGGGCTCCAGCATGGTACAAGGATGGCTGGTTGGGGGCGTGGAGCTGACGGGGATTGGGCATCCCGTTGGCCATAGCATCTATTGCCATGCTGGGGTGGGCTCCCAGCGTGGCACCTGTACTCTGGGGAGGACAGTGGAGCCGGCGGGAGTTGGCACCCTGTCGGCTATACCATGAGTTGCCATGCTGGGGTGGGCACCCAGCATGGCATGTGGAACTTTGAGGGAGTGCAGCACAAGCCGTGATTAGGCACCCCATTGGCTATACAGTGTGTGCATAGAGGCAGCATGCAGTATGTGCGTGTGTTTGTGTGTGTGTGTAGGTGGAGGCTGCACATGAGCAGGCAATATCTGATCGCTGCTCACTGAAGCGTAGCTCCCCCTTTCAACTGTATGCCACTGCATTTTGGACTGGGGCCGCGCCTGCCAACACACTGACTGAATTGGAAGAGGGGGTGACACACCTCCGAAAACTCGGATGATGGCACTATGTTTCTTGCACATGCGTGCAAGCAAACAAAAAAAATGGTAACAGTCTTATTTAGAAATGAATCTGTACAAGTCAATGACATATCACATTGGTTGCAGAAATTATGTGAGCTTCTGGCCTCCCCAACTTATTTTTGACGAAGAACACTTCTGATCAGGGGGTTGGAAATTTAAGGTGAGGTTACGGAATAACAGTTTGGGCCCTGTACACCTTCCCAATAGTTTTTTTTTTAGGTAGGGAGAGAGGGACACTGTTTTTATTCTGGCAAGCCCAAAACTTGCTTTAAATGTGGGTCTCCCCAACATTTGAGCTTGGCATGTGACTGTTTAAAATGCAATTTATGCTTCTCCTATGGACATGTGAGCTCAGACTGCCAAAACAACCTAAAATGTAATTTGTGTGATGAGGTGGGGCATGCCTTTCGTGCATGCCTTTGGGCATCACACAATAGACAAGATGACCTCAGTCAAGACACAATAGTGACGGAAGCCCAAAAAAGAGATATCTGAACTAAAAAGAAGGCATCAGAGGATCCAGTTTCTCCCTGTTATACCACCTCCCACAGAGTCACTATCTGAGATACAGACTCCTCAGGACCCCCCCCCTGAGGTGACCGCCACTCCTTCTAACCCTGTCCCTGTCAGTAAGGAACATATGAATTCAGGAAAAGATGGTGGGGAGCAAGTAGTAATGCCTCCTCCGGATATGACTCCTATATCAAGAAAAAGAGCTATCAGACTAAAAAGGCCCAAATCAAAACTTGCTAAATCTTCCTCCCCTGTCCAGGGTATATTGTTACAGAACACATTTGAAGCATTGTCTAGGAGTTCTCAGGAATCAGAACAGGTGGGTGAATCAGAAGCATCCTCCCAACCTGTACAATCCTCAGATTCAGTCAAAGAGGACCACATAGAAAAAAAAATAGAGCTAAAAGATTGAGGTTGAGAACCAGGAGTAGCACTTGGAGTAAAAATCCAGGGTAAGAGAAATGAATACGAGGATAATACCCCCTCTGGGTTTTCTTGTTCTTTTTCTACTCATGGTTCTTTTACATACAGTATGCTTAAATGCTAAGAGTGTAAAAAATGCAAGGAGACGTTTGGTAACCTTTAATATTTTGAAAGAGTTAAGAGCTGATATTTGCTTTATACAGGATACTAGATTGAATACTACTGCATTAACTCTGTCAGCACAAAAACTTTGGTGTTGGGGACCTTCTTTTTTTTCCTTTTGGAACAGATTAATGTGATAGGGTGGGTATCATGTTTCAGGGAGATTTGTTTAAAGTCTCCAAAATTGTAGATATAACACCAGGAAGAGCTCTATTAATTGATTTTACTATAGGCAATGAATCTTGGAGAGCGGTTAATATATATGCTCCATCAAAAAAAAAAAAAAAAAAAGACAGGGTAAATCTGTTTCAATTGCTTAAGCCTTACTTGTTTACAACTAAACATATTTTATGGGGGGAGGGATTTCAACTGTGTAATTTCTAGAAAAGATAGAGGAGCCTATACTGACAAATACTTCTGCAACACTAATTGTTTAAAAAGCATTGTAACAACGGTGGATTAGCAAGATGTGTATAGGAAATGTCATGAGCATGGTGCACATACGTTTTTTAAAGGCAAACTCTTTACAAGAATAGATTTTTTCTTTGCCTCAAGTCACATACAGATTTATAAAGCCAAAACATTACCCATGGAAACATATGACCATATTATTTTACAAGCTTTTGTGGGTCTACAAGATAATGTATCTCATGGAAAAGGATACTGGAAATTAAATGCCACAATGTTGAAAGACCATACTAATAGTGCCCCAATACAAGATTTACTAAAGGCCAGGATGTCTGTTGTGGGATTATATGATGACTTGAGTCAAATGGTGGGCTGATACCAAAAATGACTTGAAAACTAAATTATCTCAAATTCCTATATCCAAACATACAACGCAGTATAAAAAATACCTAACACTCCGATCACAACTGTATAATCTTTACAGTGCTGTTATCACTTAAAGACTCAACCTAACCTCTCAAATAAATAATGTAAAGAAGGTAATGGAGGCTATCCAATACTCTAGACCGGCATCTATGTTGCTTGAGCATAGAATTTGTTCCTCAAAGAAAAGTGGATTTGGAGACCCCCTTTAATTCTAGTAATACTTGGCAGCTGACAGGAATATGGAATCCATTATAATGCCAGATGGTAAAATTGTAACGTCAACCCAGGAGATATTGAGAGAAGTTAATAACTACCTCACTTAAATATATGCTTCACCATAGTTAGACGAAGGTGAAATGACAGAGTACCTTCTTTCTGTATCCCTACCTACTGCCCCATAGTGACTTACTAAAATCATTACATGATCCCATTAGGAAAGAAGAAATTGATAGTAGTATTAGAACTTTAAAGAATGATACTTCTCCTGGATTGGACAGGTTAACAACTGAGTTTTATAAACATTTTAAGGATTTACTTTTGGATATCTTGGTGGATGTATATAATTGGATCTTATTGCATAATACAATTGGCTTCCATCTCTGTACATCTATACAGATTTGTATTCATAAAAAAGATGATCACAGCAATCTAGATAATTGGAGACCACTTAATTTAATGAATTCCGATCTAAAGATATTCATGAAGATATTGTATAAAAGGTTATCCACTATAGCTCCCTATTTGATATCTACGACCCAAACCTGTACAAACGCAGGTAGAAGTATATATCATAATCTTCTGATGATTAGGGAATTGGTGGAGCAGGGGAAAGAAAATATGCTGTCAGGCTATATAATGGCATTAGATCAACAAAAGGCATTCGATAGGGTTCCACTTAAATTTATAACACAAAGTTTTATTGGCATATGGTATTCCTAATATTTTCTGTGACTGGATAAACACCATATATGGACAGGCTACAACCATTCCATTGGTAAATGGTCAACTAGGGAAATATATTTCGGTATCACGTGGAGTAAGACAAGGCTGTCCACTAAACCCCCTTTTATATATACTTTGTTTAGACCCGTTATTAAGATTTATAAATCAGGATGAACAAATTAAGGATATTTCCCCAAAAGGTGAAGTTTTTGAAATCAAAGCATATGCGTACACTGATGATTTATCTTTATTTGTATCAGGCCCTGATTCTGGAATAAAGGCACTAGAATTGGTGGAAAAATACTCTGAGGTTGCAGGAGCAAAAATCAATCTGCATAAGAGTACTATTTATTCTTTAAGTGATAAAACAATACCAATAGCGTCCTTAGCAAATATCCAAGTTTCAAAAGAATCCTTTAAAATTTTAGGGATTTATTTTGGGAGAGGAGATAACAGTAAAGTTAACTGGGAAAAAAAACTAGAATATGCTAAAACAAAGGTATTGGTATGGAAAACATGGCAGCAAGCAAAAATGAAAAAAGTTCAGATAGTCAAAACATTTTTATTGTCTATATTTACCTATTTAAGTGCAATTTATCCGCTTCCCTTATGCTACGAAGTTACTATGTTAAGTTTAGTCTTTCACATATTATGGGGAAGCAGACTGAACCCTATTAAAAGAGAAATTTTGTATCTTCCCATTCAACAAGGTGGACTTAATTTAATTATTCCAGTACCCTTCTATTACAGTATGTTTTCCTTTTGGAATATAATAGATCTACATGCTCCCAGCACAGCTTTATGGACCCTTTTTGCTGTCAGATGGACACATCCTTTTTGTCAGGTCTGGACTCAGCAAGGGGTGTTAAAAACAGGGGTTAGGAATATCCCAGAGTTTTTTAAGCCTGTTTTATCTAAATTACCAAAGTGGAAAATAGCACAGGGTCAAATACTTAATAAGACTAGAAAATATATATATGCACATATGCAAGAACAGGTTTTTTTTAGTTAACCCTGTTTTTAAGGGTGTGACAGAGAGCCATTACAGTAAAGTCCAGCTGTCATTGACAGATAAACTTATCCCTCCTCGAATGTGGGACATAACTTGGTTAACCAGTCATGGAAGACTAAATGTAAAAGCTAATGCCAAACATAAGTTTAACAGAAAGGATGTCTCCTAGGGAAACATGCATAGCCCAGAAGGAGACTATGGATCATTTTTTATTGCAATGTCCTTTTGTACAACATTTTGGGATAGTTTGGCTATACAGTGGAAAGAGACAAAGTGGGCCAAACTTACTTATGAAGAGATCATGGGAGGGTTCTCCCTACAAGGGTTAAAAGTGGAGACATGAGTATTTTGGTTAATATTAGCATGTATAAAGTTTATTTTATGGCAAACATGAGTTAAGTTTCTTCTGCAACAGGTATATCAAACTCCTGATCAACTGATCCAGATATTGGAACACGAGTTATGTACACAATGGCAATATGAGAAGCAGATTTTAAATAACTCATTATGGATGTCAAGATGGAAAATGGTTCCTTTTTTGAAAGACAAAATAGGATGAATGTATGATTTCTTTTTGCCATTTTTTTGGACAACTGTATGTTTATTATAATTTATTTTCTTGCTGGATATCTTCTGTTCTGTATTTTAAATAAAACATTCCCCTACTCTTTTCTTCAAGTGCCATGGGATCTTTAACATCCACCTGAACTACCACCAGAACAGGCAGATGGGACCTCGGTTTAACGTCTCATCTGAAAGACAGCACCTCAGGAGTGCAGCACCCCCCTCATGCTGCCCTGCAGTTTCAGTATTGGGATATTAACCCAAGTGCTTGGTGTGGGGCTAGAACCCACAGCCTTCTGATCTCCTGGCCTCAGAGGGGAGTGTGCTACCTGCTGAGCTACTGTAGTGTGTTGCATAGCAATGTGTTATTAATGTAGTGATAGTAAACATAGGTAGTGTATTTATTATAATTATTCTCTCAATCTGTCTCTCTCTCGCTATATATATATATATATATATATATATAGTGCCACTATAATTAGGGTTGAGCAGGGGTTTATGTTAAACCTCAAACTTTGTACTTTAATAGCTTTACCATTGTTCAACAGACCTGCATGAAATTGTGCTTGCATGGTCGTGGGGGATAGATCTCGTAACATGCCAAGTTTTGTTCTGGTCGGATATTTGGATTCCAAGATGCAGATAGCAAAAAAGTAAAAAAAATCATTTTTTGCAGGTTTTTTTTTTGTTGTCATCACCTAGTGCCCAGACAGTTTGGGATTATGGTCTGAAATTTTCAGGGTAGAAAGGGATTAGGCCACAGTGGTGCCTTTTGCTGGTTTGGTGCAAAAATATTAATCCGTTCCAAAGTTATTACATTTTAAAATTTTGTTTCTGAGCATGCTCATTATGGTCTGTAGGAAAGCTGCTTGGAATGAAAAAAGAATTTGATCCATACAAAAAAGGATCCTTTTTCATATGGGGTAATCCTTTTTCGTGAGGAAAAAAAATCCTTTTTCATATGGCTGCCATCTTGTTTCCATTAAAAAAAATATGTTTAAAACCCATAAAAATGACATGCCGGACACACACTGACATGTGTATCTTGGTCATTGGGATCCCATTAGGTGGATTGTACACCTCATTCTTGAAAAATGACCCCCTCATTTTTTTTTCATTTTAAAATCCTTTTTCATTACTTACTTCCCTTTTTTCATATGGCCAGATGAAAAGGGAATTTGGTTATATGAAAAATGATCCCTTTATACAAAAAAATAATTTAGACTTAGTTTTTTTTCTGTTTCTTTTTTCATGGAATCCTTTTTTGTATGAGTGAAAAAACAATACAAAACAGGATTTCTTCATACAAAAAAAGAATCAGAAAAACAATTAAGTCCCAGCTCTATTTTCATATGAAGGGATCCTTTTTCATAAATTTTTTTTCCTTCATACAAAAAAGGTGCCCTCATATGAAAAAAGATTTTGGATTGAGTCCCCCGATTCTTTTTCATATGAAGGGATCCTTTTTCATAATGTTTTTTTTGTTCATATGAAAAAGGATCCCTTCATTTGGAAAAATATTTTGGAATTAGTTTTTTTCCCACATTTGAACATCAACAAGCCATAACTCCCTCAGTATTTGGACTTATGGGACAATCTATATATCAAAACAAAGGTCTTAATGAGGGGCCATATGGAAAAAAAATGCAAATTCCTATAGGATAACACTGGAACTTTAACAAGCCATACAATGAAGGAAATAAATTGCTGTTTTGGCAGAAATGGAAGTGCAAGGCCCAGAGGGCCCTGCGCTTCCACACCAACATAGATGTATGCATCTATGGAGGGATGGAGGCACAGGGCTCAGAGAGCCCTGCACTTCCTCAAGCAAATGAGGATATGATTATACTATCTCAAAAAGTAAGGAAATTCATTGCAAAAAAAACTTTGTTAATGCACTAGTTATGGTAAAGTGACAAACGTAGGGAAATATGATGTTAGGGTTCCCAGCCCTAACACCCCACCCCTATCCTGCAGGCAGCAACAGGAAAAAACATAACTGTTTGACCTCTCCTGTGTCTTTGCAAATCAGCCATAGGGTGTGCCTTGGGGTTGTCAACCCTAATGTTCATCTCATTCTCATATACTGTACACTGTACTCTACACATCTCAGCTTTGATGGAATTGAGTGAGCGTCAGGGTTGACAACTCCAAGCACATCCCATGCCTGATTTGCAAAGATGCAGGAGACGTCAAACTGTAATGTTTTTTCCTGTTGCTGCCTGCAGGGTGGGGATGGGGTGTTATGGTTAAGAATCCTAGCACCACATTTCCCTACTTTCGTCACTTTAACCCTAACTAGTACATATTATTATATATATATACACACGTTGTATAAATAAACATAGTCTGTTTTAGCTCAGTATACTGGATTCTGACTGGTGGCACATTTTTATCAAACAGTATTGTGAGTCTCAGGAGGTAGCCATCATTCCAAAAGAGATACACTAATTTTATTTAATTAACTGAAGAACAATGACTCCCTCCTGATACTGGGATGGGTTTAGAATAAAAGTTGATCAGAGCCACATTTCACCTGAGGTTTGAGCAGTCTGTCTTGACTTGAGGCAGGGAACTAGTGATTGGCCTTAAAGGGTCCAGGTGTCCAGGGCATGCTACCTTTGTGCTTTAGTGGTGGTGCAGGGGATGGAGTGCACCATCTCTGGGCCAGGGGGCCCTGGGTTTGAGACCTGTTTTTATAGGGAAGGGGGTTAGGTTCTTGGGCAGACTAGATGGGCCACTCAGTCCCCATCTGCCATCAAATTCTTATATTCTTATGTTATTGCCTTCACTGACAGGGCTGAGTGTGGGCATGGGACACAGTGAGAGATGAACACAGATGAAGGTCTGTGTCAGTCAGGGATAAGACGCATGCTGGCTGGGGCATGAGCAATGGGTCTGAGACATTATCATAACCCCAACACACACACACACACACACTGTTTTTGTTGTTTGATTATCATATATTTTTTTAACTTATTATCTGGAAGACCTATTGAGCAAAATTGCCCATTTTAAATGGTGTCCTAGTCAAAATATACCAGCAACATACAATCTGTGCAATGCGCTCTGTCACTGAAACTGGTCATTACAATTTACAATGGCATACATTTGCTTTAAGTAAAAAATTATTTGAATTAACTGAGTAAGCTGAGTATGTTGACCAAACTCTGATTTCTTTTTTTTATATTTGAAGTTTATTAACACACACGAGCACATCAGATAATATACTGGGGACAGCAGATATCACAAAAACCACTGTGAAAGAGTAAATACATGGTTCCACTGCTCATCACAGGCATGTTAGCATCAAAAAGAAAAAAAGAAAAAATAATGTAAACCAAGGTAGCAATATGTTAGAGCTATGAAATATAGAAGACACCAACTGAGGTGGGCTCTCCAGCACATGGCAGACACTAACAATAGCCAAAGGAAGGCTATGGGCACAAAATGATACCCAGAGCATCCATCTCTCACAAAAGGGAAACAGAAGAAGGGGGTCAAAGCAGGTTCATATGGGCTCCAATTCTCATCTATTGATGCATAATAAAATACCTGTTGCCTCCCCTGTAGTTCAAAGTTCTCCAAATGGTTCTATTGTGTGGCAGTAAATTTTTCTATAGCATAGATTTTCAACATAATAGAATGCCATGCCCCCAGTGCTGGCAGTGCAGGTTTCACCCATAGGCAAGGGATTGCTTTTTTAGCTGCCAGAATGTAAATCCAAATCAACAACCTATAAGGCAAGTGGCAGTTAGGTGGGGGGTACTGACATTAATATAAATTCAGGGGTCACTTTACAGGAGTTACCAGTCAGTATGTCAGTCTGAGTCACACAACATCTGTCCAGTATGTCTGCAATATTGGACAATAATGGAAAATGTGAGCTTGATCAGCCAGGTTAAACCCACATCCCCACCATCAATCCCCAAAATGATATGGTAAAAATTACCTAAAGTTAGTACGGGTACGAAAGTATCAGGTGCGAGACTTCCAGGCAAACTCATGCCATAAAGGTGAAGAAGTGATTTTGAATGCTGGGATAGCATATTTCTCCCAATGAGAGTAAGCTATAGAGAGTTGAAGTTCCTCATTCCATTTATTGAGGATTGAATGGGTCGATTCTGTACTTAATTCTTGCAATCCCTTATAGGTGTTACCAATCATATGACCCTAGGGGTGGTCTTTATAGAAGTCCTTAATTATGGCCAAAAATAAAGGGAGTATGGTGGGGAGTTTAGTGTATTCTTTACATTTCTGCAGTAAATAGGTGCATACTTGAAAGTACCTAAAATGTTCTCTACCCATGAGTCCATAGTTTTTTTGAAGGGTCTCAAAGGGGACCACTCATGCTCATCCAGGAATTGGTAAATGTAAGTGAGGCCATTATGTCACCACCTAGGAAAGGTGAGGTCCATAGCTGACGGGAGGAAGTCATTATCAGCTGCCAAAACCCTACAAAACTAAGAAATTAGTGCAAAACTGGGGTGTTGTTTAAGTTTATACCAGACCTTAGGAGTTTGTGCTGTGAAATAGATAAAGTGAGTAAGGAAGGGTGTGACAGCTGGAGCCAAGAAAAGTATTTGACCCAGGTCAAATAAATCGTTAATGATCATTTCAATATTTTTTCAGGCGGGGGTGGTTTGAGGAAGAATCCAAGTAAAATTAATATTCAATTGTGCAGCCCTTGCATAATTGAGAAAATTCGGGAGATTGATGCCCCATTTCGCTAAAGAAAGGTGTAGGATAGAATATCAAATTCGAGGGAATTTGCCCCTTCCCCAAATAAAGTGAAAAATCCACTTGTTCCAGGATGAAAAGTAATGAGGTTCAGGGGAATAGTAAGGGTTTGAAATAAATATAGTAAGCTGGGAAGAATACTCATGCAAATTGGTGTCTATTTTAGAAGAAAAGCAAAAGATCAGTCTGCTCCAAGAATCTAAGTCTTCCTTAATCTGTTCCATAAGTGGTTCAAAATTTAACAGACTAAGTTCGCGGAGGTCTTGTGGGATAATAATCCCTTGGTATTTGAGCCTAGTGTTAAATCAGCGCCAGGGAACGGCAACTCTCAGGAGTGAGAATAATTACCAAACTCTGATTTCGTCAGCCATTTCATTTCAGGGCAAACAACATGGTCCAGGCACTGGGGGCAAGTCCTATGAGGAGAGGCTGCAGGACTTGGACAACTGTAGGGTTGCCACCTTTGAATCAAGCAAAAACGGACCTTAAACTCTACCCCATTCTGCCCTAAACCATGCCCCATTTTTTGCTACACCTCTTTCAAAACCAATGACCAGCTTAAACCACATGAATTTTGTACCAGTGGAAACTGGGGAAGTTGGAGAACTGTACCACAAACACCATTTTATACACAAGTTTATAGCAGTTAGACATTGTCAACTAAAGTGTTTTAACAGTTTCACATTATGCACAGAAAATGAAGTAGCCAGTAATGGAAGCCCCTGAATGGTCAGACTTTCAAGTCCAACTGCTACTATACCTAGAACATGATACCCAACTCATGAAGTCTAGTGGGCACGTGACTAACAGGAAGGTAAGGAGGGGGTGTCAGTCACTGGGAGTAAACTCCACTGCTCCTGACTGCCACAAAATGACATAGCAGCCAGAAACAGATGCACTGATTGGTCAGACTTTCAAGTCCGACTGCTATTGGGAAAATCCGACCGGACTCCTGGAAGAGTAGCTGGACATGGGCAGATGGGAAGACTGGGGTGGGTGTTGAGCTCAGCTGCACCTGTCCGACCCATGTTGCATAGAATCCCACCTTACTGCACACACTACAGCAGCAATAGGTTTGTTTTCTGCTCCAATACAAATAACATTTATTTTATTGTTGTAATTATTTCATGTACACTGCTGTGGTTGGCCAGGCTGTTGTAAGGGTTTGGTGGCATAGGAACAGTGGATTAGGAAGATAGGATTTATCAGGTCTTATTTGTTTTAGTTTGGCTAGTAATCAGGGAAGGGAAATGTGCAAACCGACAAACCTCGAGCAATATAAACTGGAGTCTGAGACATTCTGCTGTAGCTAAGTTTCTGAGACAGGACCTATTTTTTGAGAGTCAGTCTATTACTATTGCAGTAGGCCTGAATTGCACACAAAAAATAGATTTGCAGCCTGATATCATATGAACTTTTATTCACATTCAGTTTCTCAAGCTCGAGGATGTTTCTCTTGCTGCTAGCTGTAGAAAGATATATGTGGGCAGGTAAGCAAATGTTTGTACTCCCAACCCAAATCTCTAACCCACTGCAATCCAAACATTAGACAAAAAGGAATACATTTTAAAACTTCTAAAATGAAGCAAGAAGTGTACAGTACACTAGTACACTAGTACATTACAGGTTATTACTCAGGGTTCAGTTTACGTGCGTCCGATTTTGTCTGAAGTTAACTTTCGTTTTGTCTGCTCTCTGCAACTTAAAAGCACACACTCTCACTGACTCTTTCAGTCAGAGATGACAGCATCGGTGATGCCATGCGGTGTCTGCCTAATTATCCTGGAGACAAAGGAAAGAGGAGTGCTGGGCAGCTCAGTACCACAGCACCATGGTCTGCCGGCCGACTTGGGGGGTGAAAAACCGTAGCAGTAAGGAGAAAACTGGTGAACTGGATGAGTTAAAAAAAACAGGTGATCCAGTCTAAAACCGAGCAGGTAGCAACCTTAACCTCAAGAAGAAAAGGGAAAGGGTGACATTATAGAAATGTGCAAGTACCTGCATGGGATAAATATGGCAGATGTATTTATTTATGTAAAAGTTTCACCAGGAAAGACGTTCTGAGCAGACATGCTCATTTCCAGAAGCTCCTGGGGGGAGAGGGTAAAGGGAAGCCAAGGAACTTTTTTCTTTGAACTCAAATACAGGGATGAGGGAAGCTGTCTTAAACTAGCAGGGGGGAGATTCAAGAAAGAATGAAAGCACACTCATTCCTGGGGGAAGGGGGGTCAAAATCTACACATGGCTTAGTTCACAATCGCTAGGTGATTTACTTTTTTTATCCTCAGTCATCCAAAACCACAGTGCTTTGGAGCAAGCAGTAGGAGCAGATCAAAGGCAGCAGCCTGCATCTGATACCGATCAACACTAGCAAAGTACTGTGGTTTTGGATGACTGAGGATGACTAAAGTAAGTCACCTAGCAAATGTGAACTGTGCCATGTGTTGATTTTGACCCCCTCCCCTGGGAACAAGTGCACTTCCTTTCTGTGTGGATCTGTATTTGGCTGGTAACCCTGTGGCGCACCGTGGTTTAAGACAGCACAAGAAAGAAATGTGTCTGTGGAAGATTCAAAAAAGATGTCCACAAACATTTTCATGGAAATAGAGTGGTGGACAAGTGGAACAAGCTGCTGGAAGAAGTGAAAGGGGCAATTACATTAGCAGTTTCAAAAGGGAATGGGACAGCAGCCATATGGGCATCATCAGAAGAGATGTCAGAAAGCAAGGGGTAGTAAGCCGGCCCAGTGGTTTTGAAGGTTGAGGCGCTGGACACCACACCTCACACCATACATAGATACATAGATACATAGACAGTGTCGGCAGATAAGGGCCTATGGCCCACCTAGTCTGCCCATTTGAGCTTGTAAGTTCAGTTTGTTTTCCTAGAAGTCTATTTCCCCTTACCCCTGACCTCTAGAATTCCTTTATGTCTATCCCATGCATTCTTAAATCCCGTGATTGTTTCAGCCCCCACCACTTCCTCTGGCAGGGTGTTCCACTTGTCCACCACCCGTTCAGTGAAGAATTCTTTCTCATGTTTCCTCTGAATCGTCCTCCCTCCAACTTCATCCCATGCCCTCTAGTCCTGAAACATCTTTTCGCTTAAAATAGTGTTTTCCTGCACCTGTTCCTCCCTGTGAGATACTTGTATGTCTCTATCATATCCCTCTCTCCTCCTCTCCTCCAGGAGTACATGTTCAGTTCCTTCAACCTGTCTTCATAGGATTTGTGATGCAACCCATGCACCATCTTTGTTGCCCTCCTCTGAACCTTCTCTACCCTGTCTATGTCCTTACGTAGGTATGGTCTCCAGAACTGTACACTGTACTCCAGGTGGGGCCTCACTAGTGTCTTGTATGGCGGAATTATGACCTCCCTTTTCCTGCTGGTGATGCCTGCCTATACATCCCAGCATCCTATTTGCTTTACCTGATGCCTTGTCACACTGTTTCCCTACCTTGAGGTTATCAGAGATGACAACCCCAAGATCCCTTTCCTGCTTGGTGCATGCTATATCCTCACTCCCAACTGATATATTGTGCCAGGGTTTTTGTGCCCCATATGCATTATCTTGCACTTCTTTGCATTGAATTTCAACTGCCAAACCCTTGACCATTCTTCAAGTTTCTGCAGGTCCCTTCTCATTCTGTCTACACCCTCTGGTGTGTCTACTCTGTTACAGAGCTTTGTGTCATCAGCCGAACAGTGAAATTCTGCCTTCTATATCGTGTGCAATGTCACTGATGAAGAGATGTTGAATAGGACCGTCCCAGCACTGATCCTGTGGTACCCCACTGGTCACTCTTCCCTCTGTGGAGTGACAGCCATTTACCACCACCCTCTGTGTCCTGCCACCCAGCCGGTTACCTACCCACCACGCTACTGTCCTGCCCACACCCATATTCCCCAGTTTGTGTAATAGTCTTCTATGTGGCACAGTGTCAAAGGCCTTGCTGAAGTCCAGATAGGCCATGTCCACTGCCCTCCCTGATCCACCTCCCCTAGTCACCCAGTCAAAAAAATTCAATGAGGTTGGTCTGACATGACCTCCCTGGTGAAACCATGCTGCCTTGGTCCTGTAGTCCATTGACAACCAGATGTTCCACCAATCTCTCCTTCAGTAGTGCTTCCATGATCTTTCCCACTACCGAGGTGAGGCTGACTGGTCTGTAGTTCCCTGCTTCCTCTTTGTTCCCACTTTTGTATAAGGGACTACATCTGCTGTCCTCAGTCTTTGGGTACCTCCCTGTTTCCAGTGATTGGCTGAACAGGATAGCCAGAGGTTCAGCCACCACCTCTTTAGTTCTTTAAGGACCCTGGGGTGCACGCATCTGGCCCCATTGCTTTGTCAACTCTTATTACTTCCAGTTCCTTCAGGACCCTTTCTCGTAAAGGGACTTGTGTCCATCAAATTCATTCTCACCCCCTTGTACCCCTTCAGACCCATACTCCCCTCTTCTTAGTAAAGACTGAGACAGAAATACCTGTTCAATATGTCAGCTTTACTGTTGTCATCCTCCACGCTGCTCCCATCCTCCCCCTTCAGTCTAACTATCCCTCCTTTGTCCTTCTTTTTTCACTTATGTACCTGTAAAAGGTTTTGTCCCTTTAACCACTGATTTTGCAATGTGTTCTTCTGTCTGAGCTTTGGCTTCCTTACTGACTTCCCTGCCTCCTTTGTTTCTCCTGGTACTTCTCCTATCCCTTCTGCCTGTGTCTTTTGTATTGCCTGAATGCAGTCTTTTGGCTTTCACTTTCTTTGCTACCTCTTTGGAAAACCATAATGCTCTCTTCTTTTTCCTCTTCTAACCTGCTTAATGCATAATTCTGTTGTTCTTATAATCCCCATTTTAAATACTGCCCACTGTTCCTCAATCCCTGATTCCTGTCCCATTCCCTTAATGCCTCTTTTCAAGCATCTCCCCATTTTCCCAAAGTCTGCCCCTAAAATCCAGGATACGTGTTTTTGTGTGGTTTGGTTCTGCTCTTTCTGTGATTTCAAACCACAATGACTGGTGGTCACTGTTACCCAGGTGCTCCCCCACTGTTACCCCATCACACTGTCCCTGTTTGTGAGCACAAGGTCCAGTATTGCCTTCTGCCGAGTTGGTTCCATGACCAGTTGCTTGAGGAAGGCACCCTGAAAGGAGTCCAGGATAAATCTGCTCCTAGTTGATGCTGCTGCTGGGATGCTCCAGTCCACATCTGGTATATTGAAGTCTCCAACCAGTACTACCTCACCCTTGTCAGCCATCTTTGGATGGCTAGCATCAACTCTATCTGTTTCTTCCTCCTGGGCTGGTGGTCTATAGACCACACCCGTGCGAATGGCTGGCCCCATTTTCCTTTCCAGCTTAACCCACAGTATCTCTCCCCATTTTGTTCCTCCTGGATCTGTGTGGCCTTATGTCATTTTCACATACAGTGCCACTCCTCCTCCTTCCTGCCTGCTCTGTCTCTTCTGAATATGTTGTAGCCAGGTATGGCCATCTCCCAGTCATGGTTATCATTACACCAGGTTTCAGTGATGGCCACAATGTCCAGGTCTGACTGTACCATGACAGCCTCCAGATCTTCCATCTTGTTGCTAAGGCTCCTGGCATTTGCACACATGGCTTTCCATGATTTGACCTCCTAGACTGCTTCACTGTTCTACTCCAGCCCCTTCCTTGGTTGTCATTTATCCCTGGTTCTCCTTGCTGTCTGCCCTTCTGCTGAATTTTGCCCCTTTTCTGCTTATCCACCTTTTGGACACTAATCTCCAACTTTTGCACGCTGCTTTGCAGAGATAGCCACTCCTCTGGTTCACTGGTTCCATTACTAGCTGACTCGGGTTCAGGAATGAGCACGATCGCCAGGGGTCTGTCATGGAGTGAGAGGTTTGAGCATCCGGAGGACTGCTGTCCTCTGCCAGGGTGGGTGGGTTGTTGCTCCCGCTGCCACCAGATGGAGGCCTGGAGGATAGTCTGGGACTGAGGGCGACACAAAGGGAGGGCATTGCAGCACTGCAGCATGCACATGCCTCCACGTGCGTACGTGCATCTGCAACAGGGGATGGGAGAAGATGGAAAATGGGGCTGGCAGGCTCCATGACAGCCCTTGCCGCAATCCCAATTCCCCATAGCTTCTGGATTGTGCTCTGGGGTGGGGGGGGAAGAGCTAGCCCTCCTGCCTCTGGCCTCACCATGGGGGGAGATCACCTGGGGGATGCTGGATTGAGATGCATTGGCACCAGAGTGAAAACGAGCCCTCTGAGAGGGGACTGGAGCCTGCCTGTTTGCCACACCTGTGTGGAGTGTAGAGAAAAACCAATATAAAGAAAAAAAGACAGCAAGGGGTGGGATGGCTACTAAGGCCAGTGCAGAGTAATTAGGCAGGGTGGGCATACTGAATGGGCTAGTAGGCTTTTTTCTGCCATCAGTGTATATGTATGCATCCTACACAGAATTCTGTTGAATGAGCCAAATATGATCTTTGCCCGGATACTGTTCTTCTAAGAGGAGTAGCCAATCTTAAAGAAGACATAGACCTTGTATTACAGTATATGTATTTTTTAAGAGTTCATACAGCACTTGGATCACCAAAGAAGTTTGCCCACTAAGAGATTTTTTTTACAGAGTACACCCAAATAATATTTTCCCTAGCATCACAAGGCAGCCAATTGGTTAATGAACATTAGTCACATCTTTACAAGTGTTGCTTTAGATTTAAAAGTAATAGGACACTACTTTTTACACCTCTAGATGCCATCCTGTTTTCCTTTTATTGTCTACCAATATTCTGATATGCTTTGACCTTTTTTGTTAAATTTATTATCTATTTCCTTTTGTCTTTGCCGCTCCCCCCTTTTTATACTGCCTGAGCATTCTGTGGCACCAGTGGCACCGTTCCTGGCCATTCAGATGACTAGCATGGGATGGCGTAAGTGATGTCATGGAATGTCTCAGAAATATGGAAAGAAAGCACAGTAGCTGCGGAGGAGAGTGGGACTCTATGTAGATCTGAGGGCATCCCAAAGCTAGATTATTTATTTATCAAATCTGGTCAAAGCATATCAGAATACATAACTGGCATGGAAAGGAACATGGGAGGGGAGTTAACTATGTAAAAATCATTTCCTATGACTTTTAAGACAAATCAGCAAACTTTGTTTAAAGTAGTTCTTAATCTAGGCCTGTAACTGTGATTTGCCCCAAAGTAAATCACTATGCCATAGTCTGTAATTGATAAAGTCAGAGACCAATAGTTTCCTAGTATCTTCTGTAAAATGTAAATGATTTCGAAAGGAGTCACAACTGAGTATTATTAGTTTAATTAATTAGTTGATGCTACTGGTATATGACAGTGCACTGTCTATACCGAGGCTCAAGTATATAACTGTAAACTTTTAAAGCATTCAGTGAAACCTGCTCCATCAATTCCCCATTACATGTTTTGATTTTAGTCATGAGTAAATTTGTTAATCTGGTTTTTGTGGCCTAAAATCATAGACTTTGTTGTTTTTTTGACATTACCAATTTATTTTGGGAAACAATTTTGCACCTCAGAAAACTCAAATTGTAGTTGATCTTATATGGCATTATATATAATCCTTATAACTAATGAGCAAGACCATATCATTGGCACATAACAGGATATCGGTCCTCCTGCACACAGAAGTTATTTTATTGAAATACAGACTGAATAGTAGGGGTCCCAGTATTGAACCATGGAGGCACACCCAGATTTAGTTCCTTAGGTTCAGATAATGCATTGTTTAGCTTTACTCTTTGAATTCAACCTTTTGAACAGCACTCAAACTCTCCTAGTGCGTTCAGGGAAAGACCAATATCCAGCAGCTTTTTTTTTCCCCATATACTGTTTATGTCTTTTTTTTACGTGTTCTCCCCTTTCCCGGGGTCAGAGCGTGCACATGTGTACACGCGTGTGGAGGCGTGCACGCATGCCAGGATCCGGTGACCTCTTCCACCCCACCCCACATTTGCATCGCTGCTCCTACTGCCTGCGCACCCATCGGACCTCCACCTGATGGGTGCGGGACTACGGAGAAGCTGGCATCCACCCTGATGGGGAAATCCTGCTCCAACCCTCCCTCTGCCGGCTCCCCGGTGACCCGAGGTCATTCCTAAACCCGGGTCACCAGTGTGGCATGAGGTGTGGCATCCAGCGCCTCAACCCTCAGCGCTATCCAGTAGCTTTTTAAGTCACAAGTCATGATTAACAATGTCAAAAGCCTGCATGAGATCTAGATAGACCTGTCCTGCACAGTCTCTACCATCCACAGCTTGTAAAAGAATTATCCCTATACCACCCTCCGCTATGTACAATATTGGTGTATTGCTTTTGAACAATTGTAAATTGATTTAACCTGATGTACTTTATTGTATTGTACTTCTCTGCACCTGGTATTTGACTTTTGCAGAATTGTTAATTAATTGTACTTATTGCACTTTGCTATACAGTGGAACCCTCTTATAGTGGACATGTTTGTGCAAGCAGGTTTTGTCTGTTATAAGGGGTGTCCGTTATATCCTAAAATCTTAAAATATGAATGTCCTCCACCACAGCTCAAACACAGGAGTTAAAATGAGAACATGCCCCCTCCTCTGCCAACCAGAGGTATGGGGAACTGCTATTTGTAGCTGATTGGGAACTGAGCAATAAACAAGATTGGAAAGATTTTGTTGTACAGTACCTGTGCTGATTGAGATTAGGGGCTGAGCAGTAAAGGTGATTTTTAAGATTTTGCTATACTGAACCTGTGCTGATTGTGGGATCAGTAGGGTACAGGAGTAATCCCCTGAAGTAAGGTATCAGGTATCAGACATCAAGTGAGGTGATTGATGTCTTTATAGTGTCAGACAAATGAGCTGAATAACCAGGTGAAAATTAGCAGGCAATGTGCAGCATGTAACGGGGTAGAGAAGAGCTCACAGTGTCTGCTATACAGGGGTTGCAGAGTATCGTATAAATGGGATTTTTAATATTACTGGCATAGATTTTGGTTTTTGACAAGGCAGATCAGTTGGTTATAAGCGAGTATCCTCTGTAAGTGCGTCCATTATAAGTGGGTTCCATTGTATTATTTATTCTTCCCCACTCCCACCCCCTTCCCCCAGGACACATCTGGCAATGAGCTGCTACCAGCTCAACATGTCTTTCCTAGTAAAACCTTTGAAATAAATCAATCAATCAAACAATTAATCAGTCATAGGATTTACAGGATTTATACAAGTTCATTAGCTAGTAGCCATTTTGACTTGATTGTACTTCAATAAGAACTCAAACTACTATTTCCCTTAAAATAAAAATTGAGGGATTCCTTGAACTGTTTCATATTCTGGCTACTCACTACTTATTCTGGTGGACAGTTCCATGGTGTTACTACTCTTTGATTCAGCCAAACTCCTCTTAATATTTTCTTATAAGTTTACCATTTGAGCTGCTTGCTGTGCAACCTAGTATCTCAAATTATTAGATTTTGCCTCTAGTCCCATACACTCCCAGACAACCTGGATTTGGTGAGCGTTGTGACCCATACATAGGTCACCCCTCATTCTCCTGTATTTTAATGAGAACACACCCAATTCTGACAATCTTTCCTGATATGCAATAAGCCTAATATTTACTACCATCTTGGTTGCCCTTCTCTGGGCAACCTCCAACAGTGGCACATCTCCCCTTCTGTGTGGTGCCTGTCCACAGTACTCCAAATGTGGCCTAACAAGCACTGTATACAATGGGAGTTTTACTGTTCTGTCCCTGCTCTTAATGCTTTTACTGATACAACCCATAATTCTGGTACTTTTGTTTACCACAGCCTTATATTGATTGTTGAAGGTTAGTTTGTTGGATACTAGTAATCTCCAGGTCTTTTTCATTTTCAACTGAAGCAATTCCCTGACATTTACAGAGTATTTCATCAATCAATCAAAAGTAAGTTCAATAAGAGTAGCAGTTGTACAATGGTTCTTTCTAAATCCTTGCTGTTCATTGGCTTGAATATTAATCTTTCTTAGATAAAAAAAAAAAAGTTGGTCGCTGGCTGTTCTCTTAGGGGCATTGGACAATGGAGACAGTACAGAGATTGACCTATAGTTAGAAACCTCAACAGAATGTCCCCCTTCGAATGCATATACCACATTGGTCTGTTTCCATACTTCTGGATTGGCTTGGTATTCTTTTAACTTTTTGTTTATTCATTATATGCAGAGCAGTACACAAATATATCCTACAGAGAATATACACTATGATACAATTTCAGGGAGGTGGAGCTGAATCAGGTGTGGTGTCAGTTGCTTTGGCTTCTCAGAAGGCACCAGAAGGGAAAGGATCAGATTTGTTACAGTACAGTAGCTTCTTGTTGTTTTTTACATTGTTTCTTGTGGATTTTACTTGGTAGAAGGTTATTTCTTTTCTTTTTTACTACTTCTAAGGGGCTAGCAGGGTATTGTTTTGGGGCTGTTGGAATTTTGAAAACTGTTTTGGTGGCTATAAGTGGGCTCATTTGTTTGATGTTTCACTGTGTAGTAGGCTGCATTTGTAGAGGCCTATTTCTTCTGATTTAAAACCTATTTGGTGTTATTTAACTGGGGCTGTTTCTTTGAATCAGATACCTATATCTTCTAATTTCAAGCCTATTTTGATGTGTTGTTGGTGAAGCTGTTTGAATTGGAGACCTGTTTCTTTTGGTAGCAAACCTATTTTGGGGGCTTTGAGTAGAATTGTGATTCATTTTTTGCTAGCTTCACTAGCTGCAAAGGTTAGTGCATAGTTGGGGAAGGGTGCTAATGGTCTGACCTGGGGCCTCAGCTACCTGTTGTTTCTGGGAGACTTGGGTTGGTCCCACCCCAACCCCTCACCCCACCACCCGGTCCATGATTTCCTTTATACCAGGGGTTCTGACATCACTTCCTCAAATGGGCAAAGGATATGCACCTGTCATAGCAGAATCAGACATCCAGGAAAGGAACAGCAGCAAGTGAAGAGGTGACTGCTATCTCAGTGGAAGGGAAGTAAATGCAAATCTAGGAGCTTTCATTGTTACTTCTTTGCATTGTTATTGCATTGGGGAAAGGAGGAGTAGGAGTTTGAAGAAGGTTGTGCAATACCTACTTAAAGTCTCTTTTTGAGTTTGGATAGGAAGGTTAGGAATATAGAAAGCAGTTGCTCAATCTATCTAAACGTGTACAACAAAGGGGGTAAGGGAAATTAAGAAAAGAATGTTTTGCACTGATAGAGGGGAGAGAGGGGAGACTTGGGGGAGTGTTTGGTATCCTGCATCTGGAAGGGTGGGGGGTCGCTGGTGAGCAACGACAGCAATGGGTAGGGTGGTAGGCTGCAACAATTGCGGTGCACCAATCTTTCTAAAAATTGCCTGGAGTGTGGGAGGATGTTTAGTGTGCAACCACATAGAGAAGCTCAGAAAGGAGATTGAGGGTCTGCAGGAGGAACTAAGACAGGCAAGGCAGACTGGTGGTGAGCTTAGCCCAATACTGGAGGGAGGAAGAATGGGAGATGAGGGAGGGTGATTTAAGCCAACAGTGGTGAGGAGAGGGTCAGAAGAAGGCAAGCAGGGACAAGGGGGCCCAGGCCAGGAAGAACGATTGCCGGTGAAACCAGGTCAGGAGACAAAAGACAAATGGAAGGAGGAGATAGGGACTTGTGAGGGGAGGCGAAGAAGTGGCAAAAGTCATGGAGTGGAAAGGAGAGAACAGGTTACTATGAAGAGAGAGGGAGCGGGCATTTGTGAAGGGTCTTCAGAAAATAGTTTTGCACTGCTAGAGAGGAAGAAGGTGGAGGAGGGAAATGATGAAATTAGAGGAATAATTGATAAATGCCTGGACCAAACCGGAGTGGGGGGAAGTTCTGCTGGGAAAATTGCAACAGGGGCAAAAGGGGGAAATAATGTGCAGGAGGAAGAAGAGCAGCCAGAAATGAGAGAGGGAGATGAATGGAAGTAAGCAGGGAGTAAGAGTGGTGGAATCTTAGTGCTGGGGGACTCAGTACTAAGAGGAGTCAGGTGGGGTAGCAAGGGGGAGAGGCATAGTCGCATTTGGGTGGAGGCCATGCCAGGAATGACAGCGGAAAGGGTGGGACAATCTGTTCTGAAATATGCTAGAAGGGGTAGGGACAAGCCTCATTTAATTATACATCTTGGGACGAACAACCTGGCTGACAAGACAGTAGATATAGTCCAGAGGAGGTTTGAGGAACTAGGACAATTATGTGAGGGGGCAGGAAGATCAGTAACTTTTTTGGAGATACTTCCAGTGCCCAAGGCAAGCACAACAAGAAAGCTGATAATAGAGGGATTTAAGAGATGGCTAAGAACCTGGTGCTGTGCTAAAGGGTATGGGCTGTTGTGGGGGTGGGGAGGGACCTGGGAGGACAGTAGTCTCTATGCCAAGGGCAGACTACACTTGAGTGAGGAAGGAAAGAAAGTGTTGAAACAGAGGATGGAGGAGCACATAAAGGAAGTAGGGAATTTAAACTAGGAGCAGGGGGTGGCAACTGGTCAAGAGACATGCAGAGACCACAGGTTGGGAAACCATATGAGCTTACCCCCCATAACAGTGACAAAGGACAAATGGCAAGTACTGTTGGTGATGCTAGTAAAGGAGGGCAGGATGGGGGGGGGAGGGTGGAAGGTGGTTACTCTTAATGCTAGGAGCCCTGGGAGGAAAACTGCAGAGTTACAGATGCTCATGGCAGAGGGAGAGGTGCACATTGCAGCCATCACAGAAACATGGGCCACCCAATACAATGACTGGGACCTGTCTGTACCAGGGTACAGGTTATTTCATAGGGACAGGGTGATTGGGAAAGGAGTGGGTGTGGCACTATATGTGAAGGAAGGACTGAAGTGTGTAAGGGAGGAAGGGGAGGAGGGTAATACGGAGTCAATTTGGATGCAAATCCAGGATTCCAAGAATAGGATTCTTAGAATGGGAGTGGTGTACAGGCCGTCATCTCAGACAGAAGAATTAGACAGGGAACTAGCGGGACAGATCAGGAGGACCTGCTAGAAGGGTAATGTAGTGATTGTGGGGGACTTCAACATGCCAGGAGTGGACTGGAGTACCCCAACAACCAGGAACAGAAGGGAGCAGGTACTGCTGGATGCTTTACAGGACAGCTTCCTGCTGCAAATGGTCAGTGAACCAACCAGGTTAGGGAATACCCTTGACCTTGTGCTGGCAAATGGGAACTTTGTGAGAGAACTTACAGTGGAGGAACCGCTGTCAGGGAGTGACCACCACTCAGTATGGCTCACACTTGATATGGGCAAGGAAGGAGTGGAATCTGGCACAAGAGTGCTGGTCTTCAGGAGGGCTGACCTTGGGAGGATGGGGGAATTGGTAAAAGGGTACCTGGCCAGAATTCAATCTAGTATGGACACTAACCAGAGGTGGGAGCTCATAAAGCTGGGGATAGTGGAGGCAACCAAAACCTGCTGCAAGGCCCAGAGCAAGAAGGCTAGGGCTAAGAAACCAAGCTGGTTGAGCAAGGAGGTCATGGAAAAGGTAAGGAGGAAAAGAGCTGCCTTTAGGAAGTACAAGAAAACAGGGAAGGGGGACAGGGAGGAGTACTTGACGGAATCAAAGGAGGTGACAAGGGCAGTAAGGGAGCCAAGGCATCTACGGAACTCAGGCTGGCACAAGGTATTAAGAAGGGGGAGAAGGACTTCTTTAGGTACATCAGGGAGAAAAGGAGCTGTAAGACCACATAGTAAGGATTAGGAAGGAGGGGGGTTGGTGGAAGCAGAGTACGATAAGGCAGAAGCACTAAATGAGTACTTCTGCTCAGTATTTACTAAAGAGAAGGGGGGTGACACCCAAGGGGAAGAAATGGCAGAAATGAGGGGAGGGGGTGACAGATTGGGAAATCATGGAGGACAGAGTTCGGGAGGGTTTGAAGGCACTGAGGGTGGATAAGGTGCCAGGCCCAGATGGCATCCACCCCAGGGTACTGAAGGAGCTGGCAGAGGTCCTTGCAGGACCTTTGGCATACCTATTTAATGCCTCACTACATTCGGGGTGTCTACCTCAGGACTGGAGGATGGCTTATGTGGTGCCCCTCCACAAGAGTGGCCCCAAGGTTGAACCGGCAAACTACAGACTAGTGAGCCTCACATCCATCATGGGTAAGCTAATGGAGACTATCCTGAAAGAAAGGCTGGTGGCCCTCCTAGAGGCCAAAGGACTACAGGACAGCAGACAGCATGGCTTCATACGGGGCAGATCCTGCCAAACCAACCTGGTGGAGTTCTATGACTGGGTAACTAGGCAACTGGACAGGGGCCATGCAGTGGATGTATTCGACTCGGTGCCGCATGGAAGGCTGGGAATTAAGTTAGTAGGCACAGGGGCAGGTGCAAAGCTGGTGAGATGGGTAGGGAACTGTCTTCAGGGAAGGCAACAGAGGGTGGTGGTGGGTGGGGGAGCTCTCACACCCAAGGGTAGTGATGAGCGGTGTTCCACAGGGCTTGGTGTTGGGACCAGTGTTGTTTGGGATATTCATTGCAGACATATCATTGGACATCAAGAGCAAGATCAGTCTGTTTGCTGATGATACCAAGGTAGGAGCAGTGGTGGATGTCCTAGGGGGCTGGCAGGGGTTGCAGGATGATCTGGCAAAGCTTGAAACCTGGTCAGACACCTGGCAACTGTGGTTTAATGCCAAAAAGTGCAAGGTTCTGCATTTTGGGATGAAGACCCCAGGGAGGAGTTACCAGCTGGGGGGAGTGCAGCTTGCCCAGACAGAGGAGGAGAAGGATCTGGGGGTGCTCATTACAGGGTCAATGAACAACTCAGCACAATGTAGGAAGGCAGCTGCAAAGGCCAACAAAATGCTGGGTTGTATTGCAAGGGTATATCCTTAAGGAGGAGGAGGTGATTCTGCCACTGTATAGGTCATTAGTTAGACGCACCTGGGTACTGCGTGCAGTACTGGCCCGGTATCTGAAGAGGGACATTAAGTTACTGAGGGTGCAGCGCAGGGTAACAAAGATAATCAAGGGCTGGGGACTTATCATACGAGAGGAGGCTGAGGGAGTTGAACATGTACTCACTGGAGGAGAAGAGGGACAGGGGGACATGACTGAAACCTTTAAGTACATGAAAGGAATAAACAAGACAGGTACAGAGGGGCTGTTCAAAGTAAGGGAGGGGAGGGACACCGGGGCCATGATATGAGACTGGAGGGAGGAAGGTTCAGGAGGGAGATGAGGAGACACTTTTTTACAGAGTAGGTGGTGGCTGGGTGGAATGCATTGCCTGCAGAAGTGGTATCCAGTAGAACAGTGGACTGCTTCAAAAGGGGATGGGACAGGACAAGGGGGAGGGTCAATGAAGGGGAAGGGTAGAAGGAAGGGGCAGCTGCAGAATAAGGGGTGCTAGCTGCACATTCGAGCAGACTTGATAGACCTCTAGGCCTTTATCTGCTGGCAAATTTCGTATGTTTGTAATTTACAATGGGAGTGGGGGTGAAATGATGAGGTAAAAAAGAGAACTGGTGACATCAGTAACAGAAACATATCAAACATATGTTGTGGGTACCTTTTTTTGAATTGACTATACTTTTCTCCCCGGTGCCCGACTAGCTCACATCGTTCTGCCACTCCACCCAGCCCCGTCACCCGCCATCTCTAGAACTTACCTTATGCTTTTTGTTCTCCCATGGATCACCCCTTACCCCTGGACAGATGTTGAGGTTCAGTGTGGGAGCAAGAGCCCAGTTAGCAGTGCGGAACCTGGTGTAGCCAGACAATATACAAATGTACACCAGGACCATGTTTGTTGCCTCATTTGGCACAATAGATACAACTTTTGTATCTCATGACAGTGGATGTTGCCATGCATGGATAAATACAAATGCCATACATTGTTCCCTAAGACACCCACATACCAGCCCAGAGCCTGTAAAGTTGTATTGTCCTTGGGGTGCAAAGAGAGTATTAGTGTCCAGTCCTTCTAGTTTTGACTCCTGTGAATAAAATTACAGAAAGGTTCAGTATTTTCTTCAGAGCCTATTTATACTGTGGAGGGTGGGTGTCAGCATTTGGGTAGGGGTAGGGTGTTCAGACTGATGCAAGGTGGTTGCCAACAAATATGACTAGGGGTAGGGGTTAAATACTGGAGCAAGGGTGTTCAAGTGGGGTAGGTTGAGGCTAGTAAATGGGTGGGGGTAAGGGTGTGCATGCTGTGGGAGGGGTATTCTTTCTGAAACAGGGTGGGTACCAAAAGACAGAGCTGGTAAGTAGGGGTATACATATGGGGGTCAGGGTGGGTGTCAGTTGAAGTGAGGGGGCAAGGGTGAGCATATTAGGACAGACCAGATGTCAACAGAGTAGAGAAGTGGTGTGTGTGTGTGTGTGTATACTGTGGCAGGATGGGTGTCACAGGGGCAGGAATGTGAATACTAAAAAGGATTGTGAATACTGCTGGGGCAAAGTGGGTACAAACAGATGCTATGGGAATCAATGATCTGCATACTGAAGTGGGGAGTCTTTCACCAGCTAGGAGGAGTTGAGTGATGTATTCTGGGGCAGGGAGGATGTGGATGTGTTCATAAGTAATACCATGCCCCCAAACAGATGACAATGGAATATAAAGCTGATTCTCTATAGCTCAGGAAAAACTGTGAGACAAAGATGAAACCTGTGAAGTCAGAAACCCAGACCAACGCACTCAGGTACTGACAGTCACTAAGTAGGAACGGGACCTTAGGGTATCATAACTGAGAACATCAGAATGGCATGGCAGTGTGACAAAGCAGTGGTTAGGGCTAGTGGGATGCATGGGGGGGATCTCTAGCAGGAGGAGGAAGGTGGTGTTGCCACTGTATTGCTCACTGGTGAGACCTCTCCTGGAGTAATGTGTCCAGATTTGGTGGTTGCACTGCAGAAAGGACATAAACAGTGTGGAGTCAGTCCACAGGAAGGTAACTAAAATGATGCTTGCGTTGCCCTTATGAGGAGACACTGAGGGAAGTCCACATGTATACTCTGGAAGAGAGGAGAGTGAGAAGGGACATGATGGAAACCTACACGACAAGGGGCCATGAAATTAAGTTTGGGGGGAGGTAGTGTAAGAGGAATTTGAGGAAGTACTGCTTCACTAACAGGGTGGTTGACACCTGGAGCAGACTTCCAGCACAAGTGCTGTAGGTAAAAACAGTGGGGTGAGTAGGGGGTTTCAAGCATGTGTGGGATAGACATAGGTGAATATTAGTAAACGGACAGGAAGGGAGAGGATTTCTGGAGACCTGCTAGGGTCTGCAGAGACAGATTAGGCAGGGAACATCTGGGCAGACTGGCTGTGCCTCACAATCCTTTTCAGCTGACAAATTCTGTGTTTCTACTCATGTTAGAAAAATACTTTATTTTTGCTTTAGTATATTTTAGCACTGTATTTTATTTTCACTTTATTTTCAATTTACTGGATGTGCGGCTGGGTCTTTTCTGCTGACACAATCAGTTTTGATATTTAGTATTCAGTTTATTTTGTGACTGTTTTCCCATATTAGCATTCATTTCCAAAGGTTCTGATTTGAATCAGAACCAGTCAGAACCTATGAGGACTTTGACCTGGATCCTGATCCTGATAACAAGGGTCAGGTCCTTTTCGGGTCCACCCATCCCTACCAGGATCCCTCCCTCCTCCAAGGAAGAGAGCATCCATTGGGATGCTCAACCATCCTTCCCCTGGCTGGCCCTTCAGTGACACAGGCTCATTCCCAAACTTGGGTCACTGGCATCGTGAACAGTAGTGCTACTGCTGTGCCAATGGGCGGGCACTATGTTGTTGTTACTGTTGTCACAATGGATGTTTTTAGAGTTACTGTCATCACAGCAGTGGAATACTGAACCAATCAGAAAGCAGCTTTTACAATGCTGATTACATCATAAAGCCTAATGCAGCACTGATACCAGCTGTTCAAAATCAAAACCCCCATTTACATTCAGGGTTAGAATCGATTACAGAGTAATCAGTTACTTTGTAATTGATTCTTACCCTGCATGTAAACCTTGCTATCAATGACACTGGGAGTGTGGTTCTTATCGCCCGATATCCCTTCTCAATGCAGATTACAAAGTCTTTACTTCCATCACTGCCAGCTAACTTAATCTATTACTCCCTCAGCTCATCCATTTGGACCAGACGGGCTTTGTTATGGGCAGGCAAGCCCCTGACGATGTCCGTCGAACAATTAACATCATAAACACAATACAGCGTACTCGTACCCCAGCCTGTGTGATGAGTTTAGATGTGGAGAAAGCCTTTAACAAGGTATCCTGGAGCTTTTTCTTCCTTGTCTTAGACCATCTAGGCTTCCTGCAGGCTTTCATAGACAATGTCAGGGCATTTTACAGTGGCCCGCAAACTTATGTCCTGGTCAATGGAGGTATTTCAAACAGGTTTAATCTGGGCAGGGGCACCCATCAGGGCTGTCCCCTGTCACCTATTCTCTTTGCTCTATACATTGAGCCCCTGGCAAGGGCTATCAGGGAGGATGGCGTATCAGGGCAATAGAGGTTGGGGGCACCACCCAGATGATTTCTCTATATGCTGACAACATCCTCTTGTACCTTTTCCACCCTGAGGACTCAATCCCAAGGGTCTGGACACTTCTTGAGGAGTTCAGCCATCATGCTGGCTATGCCCTTGGATGTATCAGGGGAACAGAGGTTGGGGGCACCATCCAGATAATTTCTCTATACGCTGATGACATCCTCTTGTTCCTCTCCCACCCTGAGGTATTGATCCCAAGGGTCTGGACACTTCTTGAGGAGTTCGGGCATCACGCTGGCTATGCCTTACGAAGACAAAGATGGTGGTGCTCCACTTCCATTATAATTCATCGCCCGCTATATTATAGTTATTCCCTATTAATTGGAATGCCACCCAAATCAAATACTTGGGGACACAAATTCCTAAAAACTTAACTAAACTATTCGCCGTCAGTTTTGACCCACTAGTCACCCAGCTCAGGCAAGACATAACTAAGTGATCTCTTCTCAATTTCCCAATGCATTCTTGTATATAATCCGTAACTATGAATATGCTTCTCCAGTTTCTGTATCTTTTTCAATGTCTGCCCCATAACATACCGAAAATGCAATTCAATCCTGGTGGCTGCTTATAAGCAAGTGCATCTGGAATTCAAAGAGACCTCATATTAAATACACAATTATGCAAACAAGCACTTCCAGATTTAAAGCATTACTACCTGGTGATGCACCTGAAGGTGACCCTGCTATGATCCCTACCAGACTAACAGGCCAATTGGAAGTTAATAGAGCTAAGGGAAGAGGGGGACCCACCCCTAGGGGCTAGAGTTATGGACCCAGCATTTAAAATCAGAAATGAGGATATTTCCCTCTTAGTGATCAAAAACTCAATACTGGTCATCTATAGAACATGAGGAAAATATAAACTCATGCCTTCATTGTGGCCCCTCCAGTGGTTAATCTTGAGTGACTCCTTTGTATCATCTAGGATGGACCACACCTTCCGAAGGTGGGTGAGGTTGAGGCTGTGCTATCCGACTCAACTGATGTCAGGCGGGGAGGTTATGGACTTTCATACTATCAAAGAGTCCTTTAAATTAAATAATTCGGATCATTTTTGCTTCTTGCTGTTAAGAACATACATTACTAATGTTTTAGAGGCTGATCGGGTCCCTTCTCAAACTACTATATTGATTGAGACAATGAAAGCTATTTTGGACCAGATAATTACTGTATGAAAGGTCAAATATCAGACCTGTATAAGGCACTTAGAAGACTGTATAAGAACTGTACTGCCTCCTTAAAATCTAAATGGCAACATGAAGGGAATGTCCATCTAACGAAGGGAGAATGGGGCTGAGTATATCAAGCAGCCTGTAAAACAACTTATTCTCCCTTATAGCAGGAGTTTGCTTGGAAGGTCAGGACACATTTCTTTTACATGCCTGTAATACAAAATAGATGGAACCCTGAACACAATCATCAGGCCTGCTGGAGGAACGGCGCTGAGACCAAAGCCCATCACTCGCACATTTTTTGGCAGTGCCCAGCTTTGCAGCCTTACTGGCAGCAAATAGTGACTGCAGTTTGGGATCTATTTGCTATCTCTATCCCATTAAACATGTCACATATGATCCTGGGCTTGCCTCCTACAGACATCCATGGGCCGGACCAAATATACTTATGGTGCATCCTCTTATCAGCTGCCCATAAGGCCATCACTCGTAAATGACTCAGAGAGGAACCCCCACTTTTCCTACAGTGGCTGAACATAGTTGGGACATCCAATTATTGGAGGAACTGACCTACAAGGTCAACCTGAAAATATATATTTTTGTCCGCAGGTGGGCTCGTCGGATGCTTTGGAGGGAAGCACTTCCCATCGGCTCCACTTGATTGAACTGTCTCAGCCTGACTGAACTCTCCCTCCCCCTCATACAGGTATGTGTCCTGGCATCCCTCAAGCTCAGACACTTGTAGCCCTATTTTTACTAAATGCTCATAAACTGTAACTCAGAGTTTGAATAAGTCTGCATGCTTCCCAGAAGTGATACCAACATGTCATTTTAGCAGTTTATGTATTACCCTAATGTTACAGATGAAATATCTATGATTTCTGTGGTTGCCATATTTAATGCACTCCATGTATGTCTGTCTTGACATATTATATTGGTTGCTTTTCGATAAACCTGAATAAAAAAAAAAAAAGACACTGGGATTGATCTCATGATCTATCCAAGTGCACATAATGAGTGCAACAGTTACCTGAGCATCAGTGATCAAATGGCATGTAGACACGATTGGAGCTGGAACCAATTCCATGCACATGCTCAGTTGTCATGTACCCCATTTACATGCAGAGGTAAAATCGATTACACAGTAATCAGTTGTTTTGTAATCAGATTTTACCCTGCATGCTGACCCATTCAGGTCTCAGTGGATTGATTGCTGTCCTGTATGTAAACCTGAATGGAGCTGTGATCGATTACCTGGAATCAAAAACAAGGTAATCGATAACCAAGGCACATAAACGCAGTAACTGAAAAAAGCAAAATCTTCAAACTGCAGATTTAAGAACTATAACTTGTAAACTGCTGTTGTGCATATCAAATATACAATATCCTGACTCAGAATAGACAATTTTGCATCACTTGTGAGTGAGCAAGACTTTTATAACTCATTCGTGGCTCTGCCACTTGTCAGTTATGGTTCTGCATCCCTTCCACTTGAAGACTTATTTGAGTCAGCCCATTGCATATCCCCTATATACATGGGGTGGGCTATTCAAACTGGATATTGCCCTGCATGAAGTCTTGATCGCCAAGAAGCGATGTGGGATCAATCTGCACATTGGCTCAAATTGCAGTGTGCCAATGAACCCTACTTGAATGCAGGCACAGGGGGCGAGCCATGAATAAGGATGAAAAGTATATTCAACAGGAAGCTGAAGGTGCAAGCGCAGAGCAACAGGGACATGCGTGGAGCAAACCTGAGCCCATAAAAAGAGGGAGCAAGCAAGGGACGGAGGCTTGCACCACAGGGGAGCAGGAGAGAGAGAGAGAGAGAGACACTGGCCAGGCAGGATAGCAGGAGGGGTGCAAGACAGAGGCAGCAAGTGCCACAGAGTGTGGGACAGGGCGTGTGACCCTGAAGGTGCCTGTGTGTGTGAGACAGCAGTGGGGGCAGCAACTGCAGCGTGAGCCTGTGAGCCTGGTCACAGGAATGGCAGTGAAAGCACCTGGATGGGTGGGAGGCAGAGGCCACAGTCCACAGGCCACCAGCAGGGACCTCCAACACAGGTGTGCGCCAAGCACAGAGGCACACTCAGCAGCACACAACCGGGGGTGCCAGGGGAGACAGCCGCCTGGTGGGGGGGAGGACAGCCCAGTCCATGGCCAGTGCCATCTTCCAAATGGAGGCAGTAATGATGGGTGTGAGGAGGCAGGAGGCAGAGTGGCATGGCCGTGGAAGGGCCCATCAGCAGTATGCCCAGAACAGGTGGTACCGTTCCTGCACCACCTATGAACAGTACAGTGACACTGAGATTGTGGGCTGGTACTGCCTGAACTGGGCAATCCTGAGGCAGTTCTGTGAGCTGTGCAGTGATGAGATGCAGGCACCTACAAGACGGAGCCATGCCCTGTCAGTGGAGACCAAGGTCACAGCCGTCATGTGCCTGCTCGCCATGGGTACCTTCCAGAGACCAACAGGGGACACCACAGGCATAACCCAGTCAGCTGCATCATGGCTCCTCACACAGTTCCTCAACGCACTGCTGCCACATGCTGCAGAATACCTCAAATTCCCCAGCACACAGGCAGAGCATACAGTGAACATGCAGGAGTTCCACAGGGTGGCACGTATGTCTGGCATACTAGGGGCCATCGACTGCACCCATGTAGGCATCCGCACACCACCAGGGCCGGAGAAGGTAACCTACATCAACAGGAAGGGCTACCTCAGTGTCAACTGCCAGGTGGTGTGCGATGCCAGGGGGCACATAATCAATGTCTGTGCCACACACCCTGGTGGAGCACACGATGCCTTCATCTGGCACCAGTCAGCAATGTACCACAGGTCTGAGAGTGGGGACATCCCCACTGGCCACATAGTAGGTGAGTATGCAGCTGGAATGGGCATCCTAGCACAATAGGGCGGGGTGTGGGGGGGAGCGCTAGGCCTGTGGCAACAGAGGGTGTGGCAAGGAAGGCAGGGGGGAAGCTACACAGACCACCATGCTAACCACACATGTCAACATACAGGTGACAGCGGATACCCACTCTGGCCCTGGCTGCTCGCCCCATACTGGCGCCCGTCAACCCTGGCACAGGAGTGATACAATGAGGCACATGCCAATACATGGAAAATCATCGAGCATGTGCTTGGGCTGCTGAAGGCACGGTTCCGTTGCCTGTCCAGCTCTGGCAGTGCTCTACAGTACAGCCCCTCAAAGGTCTGTGGCCTATTCCTGGCCTGCTGTATGCTACACAACATGGCCACCGACTGTGGGATAGCTGTCGAGGTCGAAGAGGGGAACAGCAGTGGGGATGACGTGGCCGCCGGTCCAGGTGGTGGTGGGCAGCCCCCCTGGGTGAGGGGAACCCCGGCTGAACAGGATGAGCCAGCAGCACTGGGACACAATTGCAGAGGAGCACTATGGTGCATGCAGGTAGGTGTACATGACCACATGCAAGTCCCAGGACCATGGCACAGTACACAGGCATGGAAGGGCTGGCCCCATGACAGACGTGGCTGGAGGGTAGCGTGGATGGGCATGGAACTGGACTCCATGGAAGCACCCTGTACAGCACTGTAGACCTCACCCACACACCCCCACAGACACCTGCACGCACATGCACATGGGCATCCACATGCGCACAGAAGAGGCCGCCAATGGACACGTGTCAGATGCTGCACACCAGTGCACAGTAGCGGCTGGTGTTGTCTTGGCATCATCATGCACATGCCACAGTTGCCAGCGGCTGGGTGTGTGTGCACAAGACGGGTGTGTGGCATTGTCCAAGGATGACATATTCCTGGAATGCTCACGCACATGCCACACCAATGTGCACACAAGGCAGCGGTGGACAGCAGATGGGAAGGGATGCAGATCAGGACCGCTGCACAGTCGCACAGCTGCCGTGGACATGTGGATGGCCCCACTGGGACCGCCCAGCAGACACAGGCTGTGCAACGGCCACAGGGGGTGTCCCAGATGTACTCCCAGGTGTGTCACTGTGGGAAAGTGACCTGTCCCTTGCAGGGGTCTGCACGCTACCGAACATGCCCGCTCCAGGTGTGCCCGGAATGCCCACAGCGGATCCCGGCATCGACACTGAGGGGGTCACATGATGCCGTGACCGAGGGGTGGAGAAGGCACTCTGCGGGGTCCACGGCGGACGGCCATGCATCTGGGTGGCCAGTGGTGCTAGGCCGACCGTGACTGCAGCGGTAAGCCGATCCAGGGCTGCGGTTGTGTTTTCCCGCATGCGTGTGGTCTTGGCCAGGAGCTGCTAATTGTCCCAGTCAAGCCTCTCTGTGGACTGGTGCAGCTCTGTGCGGAGTGCACGCACCCCTGCCATGACCAGCACCTGTTGCTCCACGGAGGCCCATAGCAGACGGGTGTGCTCGGTCAAGGGGTCGGCGCCCTGGGATGCATGGGCATTGCGCCGACCCATGGGTGTTGCATGATCCCGCAGCAGAGCCCCCCTTGCTGGTGGGGGCTGCACAGCTGGGCCCCCTTGGGGCTGATCAGTCTGTGGTGTGACGGCAGCAGCCACTGCACCCGGCTCCCCCGATCCCATCCTGATGCCCCTCCAGCCACTGTGCATGGTACAGTACTGGGGCAGCTGCACCACCCCTCCACCCCTTCGGACTGTGCCACACCGTTGGCACCCACAGCCTCGCTGGGCGTGGTGGCCGGTGGGTGGACAACCACCACCAGGGCACCGTCTGCGCTGCCGTGGCGGGTGTGTGGTATGGGTGCCTCCCCCTGACTGGCAACACCACTATCCAAGACAACAGTCACAGCATCGTCATTGGTCCCAGACCCGGCCCCGTTCTGTGTCTCTGCATACTGGAAGCCATGGCTGGCGTCCTGCTGAAACACAGCCAGGGCCTCGTTCGCAACCACGCCACAGGCATCCGGTCAGACTGTGGCGTAGGGCTGCTGGCGGTCCAGACCCCAGACACCAGTGGAGGTGGATGGACGGCCCTCCAGGTCCAGGACCGTTCCCATGGTGGTCACCCCCACCCCTGCCGCTGCATGCATGCGCTCTGGAGCTGAAAAGGAACACAGTCGCATTAGTGCCGCTGGCACACACCTCTACACCCCTGCCCCCCTTACCTCCTGCCCCAGGCTCTGCTGTACCCACCATGCAGTGATGGGATGCCCCCCATCTAGAATCCTCCACCGGGCACACCCTCGATGGCGCTGCACCGCATGGATGTCGCCACCAACTCCTCCTGCGGTGTCAGCTGTGGCACATCAGGTTGTCCACCACCCATGGCAGCATGTGCAGCCCGGATGGCAGCCACCTTCTCTTTGATCCTCCTCCGGTCTGTGCCTACCTTCTTCTTGCACTCCTGTGCTGTCCTCTGATGGCTGACCTGCTGGTTTACAGCCCTGGCCACATCCTCCCATGCTGTCACCTGGGCCTGTGGGGCACCTGTTGAGCCACTCAGGAGTGGCTCCTGGTCCAGGTAGACATCAAACAGGGCATCGCTCTCTGCCCTCATGAAGCTGGGCCTGTGCCTCCATGCAGGCTCATGCTCCTCTACCTCATCGTGATCCATCATGCTCATTCCTGTGGGTAAGAACATGTGGTCAGTGATGGCTGCAACACACAACACCCTCCCAGTCCATTGTCCCGACAGGCCCACAGCCTGGTGGATTACCTCTGTAGGATGAAATACCGGTCTGGTGCCTGTGCGGTCCCGTGGCGCATCACATGCAAATGAGAGGATGCGCAACTGTAATGGGATGCAAATGCCTCCGATGTGCCACGGATATGCTGATGAGCACGTCTGCATATTCTGGCTGAATATCATGGAGTTGCGCATGGCACATTGGTGATGCACATGCACAAGCCATGGCTCAACTGTATGACAGTGCGCATTAGGCCTGGCAGTGCGCATGCGCATACTGACGTCATGTACGTTGTTGGTGCATCCTACGCACAGTGCGCCATACGTGGTACAGCGCACTGCTGCTATTGGGCATGTGGTGCTCATGCACTGTATGCCCTATGGTGCCTGTGTGTGACTGGCACATGGACCGAATGGCACACATGCCCCTATTGCGCACCATGCATGACGTGCCCTATCAAGCTGTCATGCACGGTGCGCGTGACGACCTATGACCCCACGAGTGTCCTTTGACCTTCCGGGTGCCTGCAGCACATGCCAGTGCTGCCCCAGCTGTATCATGCATCACTGGGGAATGCATGATTGGGGATGGCAGTGCATCTCCCAGTGAGTTGCGCACCCACAGCACGTGCGGCTCATGCGCTGCCGGGCACCATTTTGGATTTGCATTGCAGAATCAGGCATGCTGCACTGGAGCACTGCAAGGGCACCAAACTGGAGCCAGGTGGAACTGGTGAACCTGGTGGACTGGTGGAGCCACATGTGGGATCCCTGTATGGCCAGGTGCCCCTGGATCGGCCTTGGATGGAGGTGTGGCAGGTGGTGGCTGAGGGGTTGGAGGAGGCCACTGGGGCTCAGCACAGCGGGGAGCAGTGCCGCCACTGATATGGAGACCTGCAAAGGAGGGATTCTGACAGGCTTGTGTCACTGCTGGCATGCGTCCGGAGGGGCGCCGTGCCACGTCCGGGCGAGTGCACTACATTCATGTCTGTGCCATTCCAGTGTTCTGTGGGGGCTGGCAGGGTGTCACACCATGCTGCCGGGGGGGCTGTGGCTGCGCGCTCTGCTGGCCATGGCAGTGCACCATGGGTGTGCTGTGCCACTGCACCACCACTGCGCAGGGCCAGGGGGTATGCTGTGCTGGAGGGGGGTGGGGTATGTGGGGTGTTGCCAAGTACTGATGTGTCCTTCTCACTGTCTCCCTACTAGGCCCTGAGGATCGGTGATGAGCCCGGATGGCAGGCGCTGCAGGCGGACGTGGGCAGGCCAACGCTGGGGCAAAGGCACGGATTGCAGGCCGTATGGGCGGTGCTGCTGGACAGGCACTGGTTGCACCACAGCAAACAGGTAGGCAGTGGTTTCAGGTGTCAGGGTTTGTTGTTGTGCAGGGTGAGGGTGGGCCACAGCCCCCTGTGCACATGGCCATTACAGCTGTGCACCGCTGGCGGGGTCCATTGCACCATGCCGTGGCTATTGCACATGTGTGTGGCTGCTGCAGGTGGGCTGTGGGTGCACCCGAGTTCCAGCCATGCCACTGCCACCCCACCTCTTAGCCCTGTTGCCTGCCCACCGTGGTTGTGGTGTGCAGCACGTGGGTGGTGTTGGTGTGCAGTGCTGTGCATGGCTGTGGATGGTCAGTATGGGTGCTCGTGTGGGCACACATGCTGCAGAAGGCTGTGTGCCATCTCAAGGGCGCATGTCACTGCTGTCTGCTGTGCACAGTGGGTGGGCTACAGTCATATGGATATGCACTCATGCCATGTCCCTTCCTTTGTCCTAGGTGTCCAATGGGATGATGTGAACACTGGGCTCCTTCGGAGGATACTGCAGGTCACCATGGCCACGCTACAGGTGGCGCGACTAATTCGGCAGGCCCTGTGCAGGCCGCAGAGGAGATGGTGCACCAGGCACCAGTAGGGCATCGATGCCCATGGGACCCATTGGCCTGCACCCCCTTCCCTTTCCTGACCACCCCTCCCTTTCTCTCCCTTGTACCCTTACCAGGCCATGTCCCCTGTCCCCCTGCCTCCCTTCCCCGGCCTACCGTATTGTTTGTGGCCTCCCCAGTCCTTGCTCCCTGTTCCTGTATATCTGTACATAGTTTTTGTTGATTTGTTTTAATACACATTACTATTGTTAGCCATCTGTGTCTGTGTCTGCTTTGCAGCTGGCGTGTGGAGCCATGCTGCAGTGGTGTGCATGGTGGCTGAGTGGCACATCTGGGGTTGACTGGGGTATGTGCCTGGTGGTCTGTGCCCAGTGGCTGGTGGGCGTGCCCTGGGGCATACATGTGCACTCTGTTTGTGTTGTGTGGCTTGTGTGTTCTCAGCTATGGTCCAGGTGGCGTGTCCCGTGCCTTCCTGTGGGTGCGGCCCATGGCTGTATGACAGTGGGCATTGGTGCCACACTGCCTCCGTGCACCGCTATGGTGCGCATGGTCGGGGGCCGCCGTGCGCTTACCATGCCTCCCTCCTGACATCCTCTGCACCCTGGTGGTGGTCTGTCCTGCTCTGGTGGCATGCTCCCTGCTGTGTCTGTTGTCCTGTGTCCTGGCCCATGCGCCTCTGACCCTTGCGCAGCCCTGGTTGCGCTATTGCACTTGCTGGCTTGCTCCCTGGCACAGCCCTGGTTGCGCTATAGTGCATTCCTGTGATATTCAGCTGTGTTGCGCTGGCACATGCCATCATGTGCAATCTTTGAATATCACATTCGGCGTGCACTGGCACAGTGTACTTGCGCTGAACGGCTACTGCTCCTGCCTCTGGCGCATTTCTGAATATCCCACCCAAGGTACTATTACAGAAGGTGTGCATCAGCATACTCTGCATTGCCTGCAGTAATTGGTGGGAAAACATTACATCTTGCACTGTTATAACCAACAATGAGCTTAAAGGGACACTGTCAACCCCTTTTTGCATCATAGTATTTCAAGTTGAAAACCCACATTGTATGATTCCTTCTCTAAAATTCCCTGGTGTTGTTTAATCTGTCTCCTTTCTTAGTAGAAATGAAATGCATGTTAATGATGTAATTATACCCAACCTTGTTTTGTTTCAAATCCTGAATCTACTCTTATTGCTCTCTTTCTGAACATTAGGAACACCCCTAGCTGTGCAGTCACTCATTTTTATGTTTGCTTGCACACATGCGCAAGAAACATAGTGCGGTGATCCAAAATGCAGTGCCGTACAGTTGAAAGAGAGAGCACCGCTGCAGTGAGCAGCGCTTCCCCTCCCAACACACACACACGCACGCATATTGCATATTGCGTGCTCATGCGTTCCCCCCCACGCACACACTGTATAACCAACAGGGGTGCCCAATCCCCCGCTGGCTTCACACTCCCCTAAAAACTTTTGCAGCCCACCCCAGTGTGGCAAAGATTGTTGTAGCCTATGGGGTGCCTAACTCCCCGTCGGCTCCAGTCCCCCAAACAGTGTGGCAAACGCCCCGCTGTTTTAATAATAAGAAAAAACCCTGTAAATATAAAACGGTCCCTCGCAGTCTCCCTGCCCCCACCCTCACCCACCCACTGCGCACCCTGCCTCCCTACACCCCCCTCACCCCATACTACCTCCAGAGTCCAGCGCTGATGATCTTCGTGGACCGGAACACGCCTGCACTCTTTCAAAGCTGACCGCGAACTGAGGAAATGCCGGTAAGCTGTATAATGTAATAATAGGGTTTTTTCAACTTTGCTGCATATCTCAGGCATTTTTGGAATTTTGGCACCAAATTTTCAACATGGGGTTTTTGGGACCCCTCCTCATGAATTCTGTCACTGTCATGGCGTTAATCGGGCCCGAAGGGTGATTTCATGGTCACTGCGCGAAATCACCTTTCGGGACCGATTAACAAATGACAGTGCTAGTGTTCATAAGGTGGGCTCTCAAAAGCCTATGTTGCAAATTTGTTGAAAATTCCTAAAATGATGTTTTACGAGTGTGCAAGCAGTAGTTCTACGCACGCCATAAGTTCGCGAATTTTTAATATTTTCACTCCAGATTTTCAACATTGCCATTTTACCACACCTCCTTATGAGCAGTACAGCCGTCATTTTTCACATCTCGATGAAAATGTGTTTCCACACATGTAGCGCACAATGGTGCAGTTGGTGTGCGAAATCAATGTATGGGACACAGTAAGAAAATCACAGTGACACTGTTCATGAGTAGAGGTCTTAGAATAGCTATGTTGAAAATGTGGTGAAAAAATTCCTAAAAATGACTGATTCACGAGCCTGCATTGCGCAGTTCCTAAGCACACTCGTACGTTCGCAAATTTTTAATATTTGCATTCTGGATTTTCAACATTGCCATTTTACCACACCTTCTTATGAGCAGTACAGCCATCATTTTTCACATCTCGATGAAAATGTGTTTTCGTGCATGTAGCGCACAATGGCGCAGTCGGTGTGCACAATCAATGTTTGGGACAGATTAAGAAAATCACAGTGACACTGTTCATGAGCAGAGGTCTTAAAATGGCTATGTTGAAAATTTGGTGAAAAAATTCCCAAAAAAGGACTGTTTTAGGAGCGCACGTTGCGCAGTTCCTATGCACGCACGCAAGTTTGCAAATTTTTAATATTTGTACTCCAGGTTTTCAACATTGCCATTTTATTACACTTCCTTATGAGCAGTACAGCTGCCATTTGTCACATCTCACCCAAAATGTGTTTCCGCACATGTAACGCGCAATGGTGCAGTCGGTGTGCGAAAGCAATGTTTGGGACAGATTAAGAAAATCACAGTGACACCAGTCATGAGCAGAGGTCTTAAAATGGCTGTGTTGAAAATATGGAGACAAAAGTCCATAAAATGACTGTGTTACAAGTGAGCATTGTGCAGTTTCCATGCACCCTTGTAAGTTCATGAATTTGTAATATTTTCAGTCCAGATTTTCACCAGTGACATTTTTCCACACTTCCTTATGAACAGTACAGCTGTCATTTTTCACAACATGGCCGAAATGTGTTTTCACACTTTCAGCACAGAAATGCATGGTCGCTGTGGGAATTCATTGTTTGGGACAGATAAAGAAAATTACAGTGACACTGTTCATGATCGGAGGTTCCAAAATGCCTGGGTTGACAATCTGCTGTAAAAAATCCCCAACCAATTACATTACGGGTGTGCGTTGCACAGTTTCTACGCACGCTTGTGACTTCACCAGTTTTTTTAATATTTTCACTGCAGATTTTCAACATTGCCATTTTTTACACCTCCCCATGAACAGTACAGCTGTCATTTTTTACGTCCTGTTCGAATGTGTTTTTGCATCTGTGGTGACAAATGCCGTAGTCGCTGTGCAAAAGCAGCTTTCGGCTAACAAACTGATATTGCCACTGCTCATGAGGTGGGGGTCACAAAAAAACCATGTTGAAAATTTGGAGTGAAAATACCAATGAATGCCTGAGGTGTTAGGGTTTCCGACCATAACACCCCACCCTGTAGAGAATGACAGGCATCAGGGCTGTGACTTGGGATTGTCGCCTGCAATGCTCATACCATTCCACCCCACCACACCTGCAGCCACTAAGAGGCATCGAGGTGTGCCTTGGACTCTTCGGCCCCAAAGTTCACCCCATTCTCCTATACCGCACCTATCTCACCGTATTTCTGGATGGAATGGGATGCTACAAGGGCCAAAGACCCCAAGGCACACCGTGACACTTGTCGGTGTCTGCAGGGTAGGGTGTGGTGAAATGGCATGGCCATTATGCCTGACGACCCAAAGGCACACCCCAATGCCTGTCACTGTCTGCAGGGTGGTGGTGGGGTTGGCTTCAGTTCAGTACTTCACTGCCATTCCTATTACGCAGCTCTGTAACTCCTACACTACCAATGCCAATGCCAACAAGCAAACATTCGGCATTGACAAATGCTTGTTATTTATTTATTGTAATATTCAGAAAAGACCTTTGAGTCAGAGACTCATTTACAAAGGTTCCACGTCATACATAAATGGTACATGGACAGTACTTGAGTTACAGATTACCGCACATTAAAAATAACAGTCAAAGAAGTTACATAATTGTTCAGTAGAATGGCTAACAGAAGTTTAGGTACTTTAGCACAGCCATAGTAGTTACAGAGGGTTCTGTAGAAGGCTGATGGTCATATAGTTTCATAGGTGCCTTTAGATACGGAGACCCGATAATAGTTAGATTGAAAGAGACATAAGTCAATCCGGGGTCAAGGGCATGTCATGATGCAACAGTGTCCTCTGCTCCAATGCATCTTAAGTGGCTACACTGTGTTGGAGGTATTCCCAAGTCTTGGAAACATGCAGTGGTAGTTGATTAAGAAATGCAAACACATTTTGGCTTGGGAACACTGGTATGGGTGGCGGTAGTCTGTTTTTCACTTTTAAAAAGAAAAAAAGGAATTAGAATCAAACTGACAGCCATATCAGCACATTGTACAAAATGTGAAGAATCATAAAATATGTTTTTAAACTATGGACAGTTTGAGGCCTAAAGGAGTTAACAGTGTCCCTTTAACAATCATCAGTGCTGGGTCCAAGTTTAAATGATACGGTAACATACATTTTTTGGTTTGGCATTTTAATGAAAAATCAAACAATTTGGAAAAAGACACTGATAATTCATGAAGGACCAGCATAACCAACTTAAGATCTACTCCATCACTGCCAGTCCTCGTCCCATTTTTTTATTTACTAAGACATTTCATAGTTTCAGATTTTGTAACCATCTTGAAGAGTCACTGATGCCTCGAGAAGAACTTTGAATAATATTTGGCCACAGTGCTGCTTATATTTCTCATACGCTCTGTATTTCATATCCACATTATTTATTACTGAGGTCACATGCATGAAAATAGGATAGCTGTTCCTTGAAGGTTCATCAGCTCCTATTGCTTCTTCCCAACCTGATGTCATAATACTCTGCTTGTGACATCACAGTTATTCCCATGACATCCGACTGTGTATGCCCCTCCCTGAAATGACACCAACACAGCGGCCTACATCGCTGTCGACAAAATCAACAGTTTGGTGACAGGTCACTGTGTTGGTGTGCCTGAGACAGGGGCACACTGTCTCCTGGTCCTGCACCCCCTCCCCGAATCAACTCTGACTTGGAATTGAGAATCTTTAGCAACTTGTGGTCGACATAAATCCTGTCGGTGTGATGCCGGTCGGCAAAAGTGTTGTCGAACTGGCATCGTAGAGCCGACATTATAATTTCAAATTTCGCTATCTAGTGTAATGTACCTGTGCTGTATGCTATCCCATGTATTATTCCATGTAATTCCCTGGGTTGCCCCTGAAAAAGGGACCTTCGGGGCCCAGCGGGCTTACCCGGTTATCAAAATTTAATAAATAAATAAAGTAGGGAGTAATTTAAAGAGACAGATAAACTCTAAGGGATAAAGATCTTGTTTTTGGTGAATTTCTTTAGTAATAAACAATAGAGAGGAGGAATCTATAAAAGTTACAGTATATAACATATAAGCAGAATTGTGTTTAAGCATTATATTTTCCAAAGTTTTCCCAAAGGTATCAGGTGCTCTTTAAAGTCACAGTTACCATATTCTCTCTTTGCCTTTTCCTCAAAGACGTTATGAGATATGTCATCGTTCCAAGGTGTGAACTGTTAAGCAGTACATAAGAAATTATGAAAAGCTTCAGTTAAAACACAAGAGCCAATTATTACTACTCCTTGTTCCTCAAGCCTTATGAGGGAAGTCCTCAATGACCTACCGAGCAATTTGTTTAAACTGACACCAAAACCTCTGGAATCAGTTTTTATGTTGCTTGCACGCATGTGCAAGAAACATAGTGCCATCATCGGAGATTTCGGAGGTGTGTCACCTCCTCCTCCAATTCAGTCAGTGTGCTGGCAGGCGCGGCCCCTGTAAGCCAATGCATTTTGGAGCTGTCTATGAGACGCTCCAAAATGCAGTGGCATCCAGTTGAAAGGGGAGCTACGCTCAGAGAGCACCGATAAGATATCGGCTGCTCACGCCGTAGCCTCCCCCCAGAGACACACGAGCGCGGCGCGCCAAGACGCAGCTGTATAGCCGACGGGTGCCCAATCCCCGCCGGCTGAGCTGCTGCCCCTCACAGGTATAGCTGGGAGCCCACCCCAGCATGGCAGGTGGTACTTTGGCCGACGGGGTGCCCAATCCCCGGCCGGCTGAATGCCCTCCCCGCCCTTGTGCACGCTGGGAGCTTCACCCCAGCATGGCAACAAATGCCATGGCTAACAGGGGTGCCCAATCCCCGCCGGCTGAACGCCTCATCGCTCTTGTGCCATGCTGGGAGCCCACCCCAGCATGGCAAACGCCCCACGTAGTCATTTTTTTTTTTTTAAACCTGTAAACGAAACGTCTCCGCGCGCTGCCTCCCAACCCACCTCCCAAAACCCGCACTCCACCCACTGCGCAACAGTCCCCACCCCCACCCCATACTTACCTCCGGACTCCAGCGCCGATCTTCAGTGGACCGGAACACGCCTGCACTCTTCAAAGCCAATCGCGAACTGAGGAAATGCCGTAAGTTGTATAATGGGCTGATAGGGGGTTTCAACTTTGTTGCATATCTCAGGCATTTTGGGATTTTTGCATCAAATTTATCATATGGACTTCTTCATGAATGATGTCACTGTCATGGAATGAGCTCAGGCCAAGGGTGATTTAATGAGTGACTGCACAGTGACGCGAAATCACCCTTCGGCCCAAATACCGCCATGACAGTGACACCATTCATGAGAAGGGGTCCCAAAAACCCAATGTTGACAATTTGGTGCCAAAATTCCAAAAAATGACTGTTTTACGAGTGTGCGTTGCGCAGTTCCTACGCAGGCTCGTAAGTTTGCGAAATTTCAATATTTTCACTCCAGATTTTCAACATTGCTATTTTACCACACCTTCTTATGAGCAGTATAGCTGTTATTTTTCACATCTCACCCAAAATGTGTTTCCGCCCATGTAGCGCAGAATGGCGCAGTCGGTGTGTGAAATCAATGTACGGGACAAATTAAGAAAAATCACAGTGACACTGTTCATGAGCAGAGGTCTTAAATGGCTATGTTGAAAATTTGGTGAAAAAATTCCCTTCAGATGTTCTGCAATATTACTAATGAAGACATTGAACAGAACTGGCCCCAGGACCGATCCCTGCAGCACCCCACTGGTCGCCCCCTCTCCCTAGACTGCATACCATTTACCACCACTCTCTGCCTCCTGTCTGTTAGCCAGTTTCTAACCCAGTTTACCACCCTTTCCCCATGTCCAGCCTACCCAGCTAGGTTTATCAGCCTCCTATATGGGATGGCGTCAAAGGCTTTGCTGAAATCAAGGTACTGTGTCCGCTGCCCCACCCTGATTCACTTCCTTTGTCACCCAGTCAAATAAATCAACCAGATTTATCTGACATGATGTCCCCACTGTGAATCCATGTTGTCTATGGTCCTGGGTTCCATGGCATCTAGATGCCCCACTATCCTTTCTTTAAGCAATGTCTCCATGATCTTCCCACTACTGAGGTGAGGCTGAATGGCCTATTGTTCCCTGCCTCCTCCCTGCTGCTGGACTTGTGTAGAGGGACCACATGTGCCCTCCTCCAATTCACTCATGTTGAATGACTCAGTGAACATGGCTGCCAGAGGTACTGCTATCTCCCTTCGCAGTTCTGTTAATATCCTTGGGCGTATGCCATCTGGTTCCATCGCTTTGTCTACCTTCAATATAGTGAGCTCCTGCAGGACTCTTTTGTCCACCTCTTCACCCCCTTGGCAACTGCTGTACTGCTGTGGCCCTTGCCCCTCCCACTCTTCTGTGAATACTGAATGGAAAGACACAGTGAATGTCTTGGGAAGAAGGCATGAAACTGTCACTTCCAAATATCTAAACAGCACATACAAGCAAGCAACATTCGGCATTGACAAATGCTTGTTTTTTCACATGGTTGAGTAGACTTGTAATACTTTGCTGAAGTCTACCTGATTTTGGCCTTGCATTTGTTTCTGTGCTCACAGTATAGCACATGGTCAGTAGCCTGACCACTTTCCTTGTATCCCTTAAGTGCATCAACTCCACCAGTGCCTGTGATACCCAATGCTGTAAATCTCCTTTAATTCTGATTTTTCTCACTGGTGTACATAAGTCACACCCCACCCCCACCCCCAAGCAGAAAATGGAAACAACATTAGGGTTTGGAGTATCTGGAGTCTTAGCAAATCAGTGATGGGGTCTTCCTTTAGGTTGTCAACCCTAATGCTAACCCCTCCCCCATCCTGTAGCCTCCTGTCCAAAGCACAAGGTATAGTTCCAAGCCAATGCCTCATACTGATACACTTTTCAAAGGTAGAGAAGTATGTCTCGTCACATGTTGCCAACACAATGTGTTGTAGCTTTCTTCACACAGGGCCCGAAAAGAGATCACATCTGACCTTGTTTGCTTAGGGAATGGGTGGGCATTAGGATTGACAACCCCAAGGAAGACCTCACCACTGATTTACCGAGATTCCGGAGATCCAAAACCCTAATGGTTATTCCTTTTGCTGCTTTCGGTGGTGGTGGGGAGTCATGGTTGGAAATCCTAATGCCATATTTCCCTGTTTTTGTGGTGTTAACTTGAACCCTAACTAGTGCATTAACACAGTGTTTTGCAAAGAATTTGCTTTCTTTCAAAGATAGCAGAATTGTATCCTTATTCATGAAGGTTCTTTTGGGACCTTTGTGAATACATGCAGTAGACTTTGTCCACCTATGGAAGTGCAGGGCCCTGCACTTTCACGCAGTGACGGATGCCAAGAATTCATGGGTCTGTGGAAGATCAGGGCTCTCTGTTTCCTGCACTTCCATGTGGCTGCAGATACAGATGCACAGGGCAAAGAGTCCATCTGTCAGGCAATGCACAGGACCCTATACCAACCATGGGTGCAGAAATGCAGAACCCTATGCCAATAGGAGAGTTGTCTTCACTATATGGTACCTGGGCCCATGTGGGCAGCCCTGCAGCTTCATTCCCTGGCTGGGGGGGGGCTGTCGCATAACAGCACCATCTTCCCACCCTCACCCCACCCTACTGGGTCTCTGAGCTCGCCCCTGAACTTAGCTCACCAGGATGGGATATCGAAGCATACCTGCTAGGGTCAAGACTGGTACTACACACAAATTCTGTTAATAATTATAATTGTTTTAAATTTGACCCAAAATTTTCAAGATACTTGTTTTATGACTCCCCTTATAAACATGACATGTGACATTTATAGTACGTTGGCCGAAACATAATTTTGCATTAGAAGTGTGAAAAACACATTTTGTCCAGGATTTAAAAAGTGTGGTTTACAAGGACTTTGTACCTTTGAGGGATGTCACAAGGCCAAAAGGCCGAGTGGCATTATGAACTCATTAGCCCCCCCCCCCATTGGTATTATTTAATCAGTCCAGTACACTTGTCTAGCATTTGTTTTATATTATGTATAAGGATGTAACTATAGTTTTGTTTTTTTTGTTCGGGTGACAATCATGCTGTACAGCTGGCATCTGGACTGGATACTGAGGCATTGGGATACTAATGATGATGTTTATAATGCCATGCATGCCCAAAACTTGTCCTGTGCACACCTAAAATGAGGAGGAGGAGCCCTCGGGTTTTCCCTAGATATTGCTGGGTGCCGGGCCCATCAGCGATTTCATGGTGAACAGCATGGTGAGAAACTGCGTTGGTGATTTTTAGGGCAGAGAGTTTGTTTTAGTGAAGTAATGTGTTGCTTGCTTTTTATTCTAATTTTGTACTGGTGCTGCTAAGGAAGCTGCTGTGGTTTCAGGCTAGCCATTATCTTGACATGTGTTGAAATTGCCATGAGTCTGCAGCATTTTCTAGGCTGACTGAAGGTGGTCAACATGTCTTCTAAGTTGTGACAAGTTTTGGTGCTCTGGTTGAATTTTGTGTTTCTGTTTTTGTTGTTTGCAGTGTTCTTTTATACCTTGATAGTTTGTTTTTCCTTAGGAAGGGTCTACTGTATGTTGTAGTTTTTGTTTTGTTCTACTTGCTTTTATTGCTGTGGTACAATGGTCCCTCACTATAACATACAATGTTTGGGCCATCAAGGCCGTTTGTTAAAACACACCAGTTGTTTTAGCAAGGAACACCGAATCCCACCAAACTGGGTTATGTTGTGCTGCGCAGGTACTCTACCACATCCCCTTCCTAGCAGCTGCTAGTGTCACCATACTCTTTATGGATTTCCAAACCTGTACAGCCAGGCTGCCAGGGGAACCATTCAGCATTTGCTGTCCTGGATAGTGGAGCACAGGAAGCTCAAAAGGAGTCCCAGTAATGGCGACACACTCTGACACAGAACTTGGAAGCCAGTTGGTACAGTGTTGTTTACAGTACTGTATAGTCAATGGCATATCTAGGGGGGTGGCAAAGGGTTCAGCTGCCCCTCCATCGTCACTTAATTTGCTTGCTGCTGCTGCATTTCACTTTGTTGAAGAAGTCTGATTTATTGATTGTACAAAAGTTTCTTTTTTAGTTGTTTAACCAGGAGTAGCACACTAAGCTGAAAGTTTTTTTACAGGTGTGGCCTGGAAGCACAGGGAAGTTAAGTGACTTGCTCAGGGTCACACAGTATGCAAGTAGAAGCTGTGGGATTCAAACCCATGTCTGGTCTGCTGGATGTCACCAGATTTGCAGCTCAGAGCCTTAAACCACTGCGCTATACTGCCTCTTTCAAAACTATAGATTACATTTGTATTTTCTGTCAAAAATGTAATGAAAAATGTAATAGCAGAACAGTCCTTTGATTTGCATGAAGCCATCAGCAAACAGTTGAGTAGCTTTCAGGCAGTTTTCCAGTGTGCTGAGTGTGCATCTCCATGTCTGGTGATGTCTCCTACATTATGAAGGTCACTGTCCCACATCTCAGTAACAAAAGGTTGTGAGGTATGCTGTTCCCTCCTCTGCCACTGGACCACCACAACCGGGCAGCAATAGCTGCAACTCCCCCTACCCTCGGCAGCCATGGCCCACTGTGCCCACGCCCTGTTTGGCTGCCCTACTTGGGTCTGCTCAAAGCTCTCCCTCTCAGCAGCTCGGATGCCCTACCGGGGTCCATTCAAAACTCTCCCTCTCCACCTCCAGGAGGTTGTCCCTGCTGTGCTGGCTCAGGACCTTGGGCAGCGGGTCTGGGACCTGCATCAGGGAGCCTGTCATACGGTTAATCGCTTGGTCAATGCACCCCACTGTGTGTGTGGGGAGGGGGGTTTACAAGAACGAACTGATGTAAGGAGAATTAAACACACACAAGACTCATGGAAAAGCATCCACAGTGCATCGCGTCCAACAGCCTCTCTCGCGCTCTCTCACTCGGAGGCTCCCTAAGCCCGGATCCGCTACACAGCCGCCAGCTACATTCCTGCTCTCAGTGAAGAGCCATCAGCTGGCAGAAGCATTGATGTTCAGTGTGGAATTTTTATTTTTTTTTTATTTTCCTCTTTTTCCTGGCTGGGCCACCGATCTTTATCTGCCCTGGTCATGGCCCCCGGAGACCTCCACTGCCGCCTATTGCTGCCAGGGACCCACGGTCACCCCGGCTTGCCCCTTGGAGGGCGGGGCCTTGGCCACCTTCGTGGCCACGGAACTATGACTAGTTGGGGTCCCACAGCGATGGCGGTGAATCGAGGACCTCCGGGAGGGCTTCATTCTCTCGCTGGTCTGCCCGCCATTCTTTTTCCTGGTTTCTTCCCAGAGGAGGCGGGATGTGCAATGACGCCAGCATCTGCCCCACCTCCTCCCCTTGTTGAACGCTCGGCAATGTGAGGTCTCCAGCTTCCACCAGGGGTCCTCCCGTGCTCGAGTGTTGTCCCCACCCCCGGAGAAGGAGAGCTGCCCATCGGACGCCTCCATCCTTCTCTCCCCTGGCCTCCCTCCGACAACCCAGGTCCGTTCCCGAACCCGGGTCGCCGGCCTCGCAAGCGGAAATCCCACCGCTGTGCCGACGGGCCGGCCAGTGTGGAATTTTGAGCATGGGTGGGAAAAAAGCCCTAAAAGAAGAAAGAGAAACCCCAGGAGAAAGATAAGTACTCATAACATTAGTTACAAGTGCGATACAATAATAAACAAGCATTTGTCAATGCAGAATGTTGTCGCGTTGGCACTGGCTTTGGTAGTGCAGTGTGGAAACACATTTTTGGCAGGATGTGAAAAATGACAGCTGTACTGTTCATAAGGAGGTGTAAAAAATGGCAGTGGTGAAAATGTGGCATGCAAATATCGCAAATTTGCAAAGTTACAAGGGTGTGTGGGAAATGCGCAACACACACTTGTAACACAGTCACTTTATGGAGTTTTGGCACCAAATTTTCAACATAGGCATTTTAGCACCTCTGCTCATGTACAGTTTCACTGCCATTTACTCAAACTGTGCCAAAAAGTGATTTCGCACAGCGACCGCGCTATTCTGCGCCAGACATGCAAAAACACGTTTTGGGCAGGATATGTAAAATGACAGCTGTACTGTTCATCAAGAGATGTGGAAAATGCCAATGGTGAAAATCCAGAGTTAAAATAGTACAAATGCACACAATGTTACGGCGTCTTGAATCTGCTGCAACGCACCTAAATAACACAGTCATTTTACGGAGATATCGTCTTAAATTTTCAACATAGGCATTTTAGGACCTCTGCTCATGAACAGTATGACTGTCTTTTTTGTAATCTGTCCCGAACATTGATTTCCCACAGCGACCATGGTATTGTGCGCCGGAAGTGCGGAAATACATTTTGGCCAGAATGTGAAAAATGACAGCTATACTGTTCACAAGGAGGTATAGAAAAATGACAATGTTGAAAATCTGGCATGAAAATATTGTGAATTTGTGAAGTTACGACCATGCGTAGCAACTGCGCAATGCACACTGGTAAAACAGCCATTTTTTGGATTTTTTCCACCAAATTTGCAACATTTGCTTTTTGAGAGCCCACCTCATGAACACTGACATTGTCCTTACATTAATCAGTCCTGAAAGGTGATTCCGTGCAGTGACTGCAAAATCACCTTTCTGGACCAATTAATGTCATAACAGTGATAGCATTCATGAGGAGGGGTCCCAAAAAACCCCATGTTGAAAATTTGGTGCAGAAATTCCAAAAAATGCCCAAGACATGCATCAAAGTTGAAAAACCCCTATTTATTCCATTATACAACTTACCGGCATTTCCTCAGTTCACAGTTGGCTTTGAAGAGTGCAGACGTGTTCCGGTCCAATCAAGATCATCGCTTGAGCTCAGGAGGTAAGTATGGGGTGGGGGGGTGGGAAGCAGGGTCGCAGTGGGTGGTGTGGGTGGTGGGTAGGGAGACTACGAGGGACCATTTTCTGTTTACAGGTGGAAAAAAAAACCATTGCGGACGGTTTTCTTTTTTACAGGTGGTTTCTTTTTTGGGTGGAGGGTACAGTAGCCGACAAGGGATTGGGTACCCTTGTCAGCACAGAAGAAGGGGGGGGACATCATGCCAATGAGGAGTGGGCTCCCCTGTTGGCACATTAAAGTGGCAAAGGGAAGGGGGATGGATGTTGATGGTGATTGGGCACCGCTATCAGCAAACAATGAAAGCGGGGAGGGATGCATTCTGCCGACGGGGAGTGGGCTCCCCCATTGGCACATACTTGGGCAGGGTAAGCCGACTGGGGGGATTGTGCACCCCGGAAGTTGGCAGTTTAGTGGCCACTGTGCTGACATGCTTGTAGCTGGCGAAGCATGTAGGAAGGGTCCACTGCGTGTGATGAGCTTTGCTCGCATTGCAGTGGACCTTTCCTTAGATGTGCTTGTCACATTACTATGCATGGTGTGGCACCAGCATGCAGGCTGATTAGGGAATGAGGGACGCACCTACTGGTGTGTGCCCTGCATTCGCCCAACAGCAAGATGTTGGCTGCGCAATCATGCCAACATAAAAATATTGAGCAGTTACATGCTGACTGGGCCTAAATAGATGCCTTAGAGAAAGAATTGCAAAGGAGTGTGAGAATATCAGTTTCTGAAAGGAGGTAGATAAGCATATAAGTAGGAAGGCTAATAGGTTAGCAAGGCAGTTATTGTCCATTAGCACTGAATTCAGAGCAGGAGCCAAAGAACAAGAAGTCAGATCATACACATTAGATTAAAAAAGGCGTGCATTTCTGAAGCTGGCTGAGGGAACTGATGTTAAACATAGTAGTTTAGTGAGGAAGCTGATAAGTTTAAAACCTGCCAAGGACTAAGTTTCTAAGTGCTAATAAAGGCTTCTCAATACATTTGTTTAGTATTCAGCAATACAGTAGCTTGTTTAGATATCTTAACACACCGTGCTTCATCTTTCCTGAGGGCAGAGGCTAAAAAGAAATATTAAACCATAGTATAACTTGGTAAAGTCCTTTTAATACCTCAGCTCACTGTTCCAGATACCTCACCTTTTTGGCCTTATTCGTACACTGACACTGGGGGTGCCCAGTTCCTCCAGTGTCACCACCTCATGTTTTTTTTTATTTTATTTTATTTATGTATATTACCTGTAAAAAGAAAACCATTACCTGATGTCTGTAGCTGGTGCCCCTGTAACTGCTCCCCCCTTCCTGGCCTTCCCTCTGAGCACCCCCCCCCCCAAACATAACATAACTGGGAGCACCCAATCCACCAGTGTTGTCCCTCATAGTTTTTTTTTTTTAATTTGATTTATTTTGATTGCCTGTAATAAAGAAAAATGTCCTTTAATGTCTATTGCAGGAGTTTCTGAACTCCCACCCACCCGACCCCTCTCTCGGCACCCACCACCACCCCTATAAACATAACACTGACACTGATGTGCCCAATCCTCAGTGTCATCACCTGAAATATTTGTTGTTTTTAACCTCTAAAACAAAAAACATCCATTGTTGTCTGTTGCACCTAAGTCCCACCACCCGACCCTCCCACTCAGCACCCCCACCCCCCAAGCCCTTACTCCAGCAGGGGTCTGATGCCATGATCTTCACCAGACCACAGAACGCCTTTCACTTTTCAACGCGGACCACAATCTGAGGAAATCAGGTATGTGGTTCAATGTATTTAATGGTTTGAGTTAGTATGAAATTATAAGATGAGACTTGTGGGTATGTTAGGTTTGGCAAGAAAAATGCTCAAGTCATGACTTGAGCATTTTTCAATATTTTGCCCAAAATTTTTAACATACCTTTTCTGGGATACCATCTTATGAACAATGCAAGTAACGTTAGATAGATCTGCCCCAAAAGGTGATTTCATGGTCGCTGCGCGAAATCACCTTTCAGGCAGGAGCTGAAAATTTTCTCCACAACTGTCCGTGAGGTGGGGTCATAAGAAAGCTGTGTTGGAAATTTGGCGTAAAAATATTAAATATTACAAAACAACAAAGTTATGAGCCTACATTGAAGTTTGCGAACGCAGCCTTGTAACTTTGGTCATTTTCAATATTTTGACCCCAGATTTTCAACATACCCATTTCTTCACAGATCCCCATGGATGTGACAGCTGTCATTATTCAAATCCTGGCCAAAATGTGTTTTCATACCTGTGGCACAAAATGACATTTTATCTGGGATTTGAACATTTTCACCTACTGCCTTCATTGGGTGGGCTAATAGGATGGCTATGCTGAACATCTGGGGTGGGATATTTAGACTGCACCATGCAGGGGCGTAAGCCTGGGTGCAGTGCAACTGAACTGAGCCAGGGCATGGACCAGGCGATATTCAATGGTGCTGTGCCATGGCTTAGCACCGTTGAATATGGCACTGAGGGCGCACGCACTGCGCATGGTGCAGTGGCACTGTGCCAGCTCAAGTGGCAGAAGGGGAGCAGGGGGCTGTGCCAGCACAAGTGTGGTTGCGCTAGGTGCAGCAACTGCGATATTCAGCTGTGGGCATGCAAGTGACGCCATTATGCATGCAAGGCACAAATGGGGCCATTTGCATGTCATTATGGCCCCATTTGCATGTGGTGCACCGATCCCTGGCGACTTGTGCCTGTGCTCTGCCAGGCTGCAGCCATCGGGGACCAATGCCCTGCTGCCCCTCGGCGGGCTCTGCTTCCGTTCGCCCAACTGTGGGCATCTGTTAATTTAATCCCTGGTGGTCCAGTGGACCGATCTCATTGTTCGATTACAAGCATTCGTCAATCAATCTGGTGGTTCAGATTTCCCGCGCACCTGAGCATCGGGAATTCGATGACAGAGAGTCTCAGGAACTAGTAGGCCTTCTCCCCCTACCTGGCTGTCTTCATCATTCTGTTTTTCTGCCAGCGGCAGCAGCCTCACCCGCTAGCCACCCGCCACCTGTTGACTGGGCAGCATACAGGCAGGGTCTGCACGCGATATTGGTCTCCACCGCGTACATCGGGTGTGCAGACCATATCAGATTACACAGGCCTGAATTGTGAATGAGCATTCATTCACATTCCAGGTTTGTGTATATAGTATGGTCTGCATGACATTTACTGGTCCACGCAGTGGACCAATAGGTGTACAGGACCCTACTGTACGCTGTCAGTTGGCGGGCAGCTGGGCAGCTTATGGCAGGATGCTGCCACCCGCTGACTGGGGTGCTGGGTGGTGGGGGCTCTAGTCTGCAGGTGGGGGGGGGTACCACTGGACCACCAGGGTTTTTCTATGCAAATGCTCATGATCGGGTGCTGGGGGGGGGGTTCCACTGGACCACCAGGGATTGATTTGTCATATGCCTGCAATCGGGTGTGGGGGGTCACAACCCTCCCTGGGCAGGGGGCATGTGGACCGTGTCCTGGGTGGGCGGATGTCCACCCACAGCAGGTGGCTGCCGTGTTGCACCTTGTAATACAGCAGCTCACCTGTGGGTGGCCAGGACTTTTTCCTGGTCATACAAGGCACAACTTTGTGCCCCTCTGAGTGGCGCAAGCCGGGATTGTGCCAGCATCTGCGCCGCACATCCCGGCTGAATATTGGGATGTGCTCTTGCGTGCATGGTTATCGCCCCACCGATTTGGCGCCGCATACATTACCAATGCGCTTCTAGTGCATCGGGTTGCGAGTGCAACATGCCCTTGAATATCGCGACTAGACAAGATTTGGGTTGCACCATGCGCACCCATTTGAGTATCCCACCCTGGTGTACAACTACGGTAAAGTGCCCAGGTTATTACTGAATGTTACACTAGTTCAACGTTCACTTATAACTTTACCCATTTTCAATATCTTGACTCCAACCTTTCAACATAGCCATTTTTCCACATCACCTCATAAATGTGACATGTAATTTTTAAAATCCTGGACGAGATGTGCTTTTGCATGTCTGGTGTGAAATGACATTTTAGCCAATATGCTATAAATGGCACATGTCATGTCTATAAGGCAAATCCTAAAACAAGTCTTCAAAATTTGGGGTCAGAATTGTGAAAAACAAATTTATTTAACAAGCAGCCAATATTCGGCATTGACAAATACTTGTTTACATTTGCTGGCAAATTATTTAAAAAAAAATTAAAAATAATAAATATAAGATAGGGAATTGTCGAGCAGTGACACCTGGCTTTCAAGGTGAGGTGGCATGCCATGAATGCATTTGTATTAACCCAAGATGGAATCTTGGGTCTAGGGGACTAGAACCATGGGGAGTGGGGCAACAGTAGTTGCAATAACAGTTACAAATGTAAATACTGATAGTTACAAAGGTACAGCAAATGTCCCCCACCATTGGCAGAGTGTAGATATAATTTTATTCACATGCTTACAAATGACAGCAGGCATAATTGAAAAAAAAATGGAAAGCTCACTCCAGGTCCATAATAATGGTTCTTTTTATTTAAGTAAATGCACAAAAACAGAGCATGACAGTCAAGTGCAGTGAAGATATTGATGCCACTAGCTTCCTACATTTCAGAATGCTCTACTTCTTCAACTGAGGGCCCCCAGTCAAAGGAGTAGAGTACTCTGAAATGTAGGGGTGTTTGGTGGCATCCAATCTTTGCCTAACTTCACTGCACTTTGACATACATGCTCTGCATTTTTTGCATGTGGTGCAGTTACTTAAATAAAAAGAAGTGTTGTTACGGACCTGGAGTGAGCTATCTATTTTTTTCAGTTAGTATGGACTGTTGGTGCAGCACGGGTAGCAGCACCCAATCTAGAACGGTGGTCCAGTTCTCTTTTTGAATCATCAGCAAGCATAAGACATAGTGGTCATATCCATACTCAGAGCTTTGGATAATAAAACGTCCCACACACTCACAATTAAGTCACCACAGTACAGAAACTGGGGATGACTGCGTAGCTGGCATGTCAGTTGTGGCCTCAGAAGGAAAGTACCATTGCAGTGGAAAGACATTACAATAAACAGTTTGGATCTCTACCTCTCTCCGTATATCCCACAGGATGACTGGTGACAGTATGTGCACCTTGGACCTTCAGGCACCTGACGGTTGTGGAGCAGAGTCCAACAATCACAGCTAGTAACTGAGGCAGTCTCATATAGCACCAAAACAGGAATGGGGTTGTGCTACCCACATGCATGCCAAGGAATGGTTCAGGTCTACCTGGGCACCAGAACTTAAATGGACACTGTCAACCCCCTTAGGCCTCAAAGCATCTCTAGTTTAAAAGCACATGTTATGATTGGTCACATTCTGTAGAGACTGCTGATATAGCTAGGTTGCTGGATTCTGATTGCCTTTTTCTTTTAAAAAGTGAAAAACAGACTGCCCCCACCCCATACTGGTGTTACCACACCAAAACATCTTGGTTTGCATTCCTTGATCAACTCACACTGCATCTTTCCTGGACTTGGGAGCACCCCAACGCAGTCTAGATGCTCATAATGTAGTGGGAGGAGAGGAGAGGAGACTATTGCATCATGAGTGGCTGCACTATTTGGGGGTGTTCCTAATGTTCAGGAAGTATACAATAAGAGCAGACCGAGGATTTGAAACAAAGCAAGGTTGGTGTAATTACAGTATTAGCATGCGTTTCAGTTTTACTAGGAAAGTTAGCAGATAAAACAACCAATACCACCAATGAATTTTAGAGAAGATAAGCAATCATAAAATGTGGGTTTTCAACCAAAAATAATATGATGCAAAAGGGTTGACAGCGTCCCTTTAATACCTGAATTCTCTATTCCCGTTTACAAAAAACAGAACCTGTGGGCTTTATGCCACCCAAAGAGGGAGCATCAGACCCTACCGGGCAGGGAGGCAACCCTTCTGACACCATACATGGCAGCAGTCAAGGCTTTCCTTAGGGGCATCCCATACTTCATCCCCACACTCTATCTATACATTATCATATTGGAGTTAAATTGCAAAACATTTGCTTTGCAGCGATGAGGGTAATGCAGTGATACTTTCAATTAGCAGCATAATCAAAACTCAGATTTGGTTCAGGTTCTTGTAGGACAGCGTTCAGCAACTATAAAGGTAATTAATGTTCCCCAGCTCTTGCAGCAGCAAACCTAAAGAGCAAGAATTGTGCTCATTTACACCCCCCCTCCACACACTCACACTGCTGCCTTACCTCAATTGGACTTAAACAGTCTGCATTTAGAATTTTTTTCTGATTGCAGTTTTTGAAGGGGAATAGCTTGGAGGAGCTGGGGGCCAGATCCCTTTCCCTTCCTGGTCCTGATTTGCTGGAGCCCCACCCCCACGCTCCAATGTTTGTTATGTAATTGTTTGTAGAGTGTGGGGGCACCCTCCATGGCTACCAATGGGATGAAGTCAAAGACATTGCTCAAATAAAAAGCCTCTTAGTTGAGCAGTGGCTTGGATTTGACCTCTGTGCACCTCTAAAACATATAAAAATGTAATTAAAAACTCGCTCCCATTGATATTAATAGAGCACGCCCCCACCACTCTACAAACAAATATGTCATAAAACATTGGAGTGTGGTTGCAACGTGGGTGTGGGGCTTCAGAAAATTTGGAAAGGAAGGGGATCTGGCAGCCAGCTCCTCTGAGCCAGGAATTAAAAATCTCTTCCCCTTCAAAAACTGCAATCTGAATGCTGGCCCACTGGCACAGACATTGGATTTCCGCATATGACGCCGACACCCTGGGTTCGAATCCAGACTTGGGACATTGGAGTGCCAGCGGGGGATTGACATCCTATAGACTGCTCTCCTCCCCTGGGGGGAGGGGTGTGTGTGACCAGCGTGTGATTAACCCCTGGCAGAGGCCTGGGGAAATACAGCTGCCAGCACCTGTTCTTGTTGGGAGGCACGTCAGACGTTCGGCGTTTTGCCTAAATGTCATTGCACTACATGCCTCCTGGAGAGAAAAACTGAAAAATCAGAGGTTTTGCCTCCACAGGATGATGTCTGACCCACATAGCAGACCTTGTAGTGTCACCCGGGCTCCTGCTCTTGCTACCTACTCACGTCCATTGGGGGGGAGCGTGCCTTCCCCTCGATGGCCCCACCTCTGTGGGGTGAGCCAGGGGTTTTTGAGGGTAGGGTCTATCCCCTGGCAAAGGGTGCAGAGTGGAGTGTGCAGGTAACCGATGGCTGGTGGACGTGGAGCCCAGCAAAACCAAAAAAACTGCAATTTGAAAAAATTCCAAAGTTAGACTGTTTAAGTTCAGTTGAAGTAAGGCACCAGTGCAGGGCTTAATGTAAGCACTGAAACTGCTGCTGCTTATGGTGAATTTTAGCATTGCACCAGCATCAATAATGGTAGTTTACTCACCTGGTAAAGGTGATTGTGGGGGTATACATCTCTGAAGCACTCCACTCTCCTTACACCTGGCTATTGTGTTCACCTGATAGGTTGCTGATGCACATGTGACTTCAAAAGAAGGCCGTCTCCTCTTCCCTGTGATGCTGCTTCCCTTGTATCAGTTTGATGTCTTCCAAAACTGTTCCTAATAAAAAAGTGTGGTCTCTTGACCTGTTATGTAGCCTTCTACCTTTAAAGAGAGAACAAAACACCTATGCATGTTGACATCACTGTATGTAAGAAATCACACACTTTGGTAGACTTAATCACACTGCAGACCTAGAGTCCATTTATTTCCTATTTATACAAACTAGTAGTGACCAGCCCGTACGGTATGACGGTGAAAAATTATATGACTGAAATAGTACCTCATCTGATCTGACTAATTGGGCGGGCTGTGGAGTGCCTCAGAGATGTATACACCCACAATCACCTTTACCAGGTGAGTAAACTACCATTGTGGGGGATAATCTCTGAGGCGCTCCACACTCTTTACACCTGGGTAACGATTTAAGTAGCAGTACCCGAAATGGGTGTGGGTAGTCAGACAAAGCTATTCTTTCCTGTCTGCTCTTGCAGCTAGTAGCACTGCCCTCCCAAAGTTTACCTTTGCCTCCATAGACACATCTACTCTATAGTGTCTAGTAAAAGTATGTGGGGAAGCCCATGTGTCGGCTGCACAAATCTCTTCCACTGACGCCATGTTCCTTTCTACCCAGGATGTGGCTATAGCTCTAGTAGAGTGTGCTTTGATGCCAGTGGGCAGATCTTGATTTGTTGCCTTGTATGCCTCGGCGATTGCAGATTTTAGCCATGTGGCTATAGTGGATCTTGTAGCCACCTGTCCCTTCCTGTGACCATGAGTGATACTGAATAGTCAGTCTGTTAACCTGATGTTGTGTGTCCTGGTGAGATATGTTGAGAGTACCCTCTTCATTCCTAGCAATTGGAGTTGAGGTTCTTGGTCCACTTCCTCCGCTGGCATGTATGCTGGGATCTCGATGATCTGCTTAGCATGGAAAGTTGAGTAGACTTTTGGTATGAACGAGGGAATAGTTCTTAAGGTGATTTTGTCCTCGTGGAACACTAGAAAGGGTGTTCTACACAACAGGGCCTGAATTTTACTGATACGCCTGGCTGAGGAAATAGTGACTAGAAGTATAGTTTTTAGTGTCAACCATTGAAGAGGCACCATCTTCAATGGCTCAAATGGTGTGTCCATCATTGCCCTAAGCACTAGGGTGAGGTCCTATGGGGCTGTCCATTGCCTGACTTTTGGACGGAGGTTGGCTGCTGCCTTGAGGAAATGTGTGACATTTCTATGTGATCCTGGGGTTGTTCCTTCTTTCGTGCCCCTGGCTGCCTCAATCGCTGCCACTTGTACTCATAGAGATGCTGGTAATAACCCTTTGTCCAGACCTTCTTGTAAGAAAAGTAGAATATTGGCTACTGACGCTATCAATGGGTCTATGCCTTTCTCTGTGCACCAGATATGGAATACCTTCCAGTGCCTTTGGTATGTCAATGTCGTGGAGTTCCTTCTGGAATTTGCCATCGTGTTGATGACTATAGGGTGATAGCTGCTTTTAGCAATCTCTCCCTTTCAGGAGCCAGGCCGTCAGTTTGAGGTTGGATGGGTTGGGGTGAAATATACTGGACCTTGACTGAGAATGTCGGGTCTGTGTGGTAGGATCCAGGGATGATCCAGCACCACCGCCACAATCATGGTGAACCAACTCCTTCTGGGCCAGTATGGTGCGATTAAGATTACCCTCGATCCGGTCCTATGGATCTTTTTCAGGGCCTGTGGTATTAATGGAAGAGGTGGAAATATGTAGGCTATGTGGAAGCTCCAAGTTGCTGAAAGTGTGTCCACCCCCATGGATTTGTAGTCCTGAAATTGGGAGTAGCACCTGGGGCACTGATTGTTCTTGTGGGAAGCCATCAGGTCTAACTCCATTGGTCCCCAGCGACTGTTGATGGACTGAAATATCTGTGGGTGGACCATCCATTCTCCTGGATGAATCATTTGTCAGCTGAACCAGTCCACTGTAGTGTTCAATTTCCCTGCTAGATGGATGGCTGTCAGGCTTGCAAGGTATTTTTGTGCCCAAGGAATAAGCTTTTCTGTCTCTCTTTGCATTGCTGTGCTTCTTGTTCCCCCTTGTTTGTTGATATATGCCATGGTCACTTGATTGCCTGACCGAATTAGCACATTCCTCCCTCTTTTGTGAAATGCAGTAATGCTTTGAACACTGCTCTAATTTCTAATATATTTATTGGCAATTTTGACTCGTTTATGGACCACCTTTCCTGTGCCGATTTTTGACCTGTCGTTGCACCCCAGCCTGATAGACTGGCATCTGTGTCTATCTGGATGTCTGTTTGTATGTCTAGTGGCATACCTTTTAGTAAGTTGTCTTTTATTGACCACCACTCTAATGAACATGCAATGTCTGAAGGAAGCTGCACCCTTCTTGTAAAATCCAAGTCGTATGTAGGACCTTGTTGAGTGAGGAATGATAACAGTGGTCTTATGTGCCATCTTGCCCATGGGATGGTGTCTATACAAGATGACATTAGGCCTAGTGTATGGGAAATGGCCTCTAATAATGAGCGTACTGTGTTTCTTAATTTGTTTACTGTGGATAGTAGTGTTGAGACCCTTTTTTTTGATGGCTGAACCCTTCCCTCTATAGTGTCTATGAGGTTGTCTAGGTGTTCCAGCCTTCTGCATGGGTTGAGTTGGCTCTTCTCCTGGTTTATAACCCAGCTGTGAGTCTCGAGACATTGAATTGCGGTCCTTGTCTCCCTCCTTGATTGCTGAACTGATCTTGTTCTGATCAGCCAATCGTCCAGGTAGGGTATTCCCTGCTCCCTTAGTTTTGAGGCGTGCACTATGGACACCTTTGTAAACACTCATGGAGTGGATGCTAGGATGAAGGGGAGTACCTTGTACTGGAAGTGTTTCACCATGATGTGAAATCTGAGGAATTGTTGGTGAGATGGTCTTATAGGGATGTGGAGGTATGCATTTTTCAAGTCTATGGACGTGAGCACATTCCCTGGCTGGAGTGCTTTTAAAGTGGATCTTATTGTTTCCATCTTGAAAGGCTTGTATTTTATGCTTTTGTTTAAGAATTTTAGATTGAGTACTGGTGGAGATCACCTGTCTTCTTTGGGACTGTGAACAGTACTGAATATACTCCTTGTCCCTCCTCTGACTGGGGGACCTTCATGATGACATTGTTGTCTGTTAGTTCTGCCAATATGTGTTGTAACTGTTCAGTCTTGGTCTTTGTGTAAATTCGATTGCATAATCTTGTTGAATTATTTCCAGGACCCATTTGTCCTGAGTGGTTTTTATCCCTTCGTGAGCAAATAGGCTTAATCAGGCACCAACCGATATCTTGGACTGCATTTCGCAGGAGGGATGGTTGTTGTTTGTTGTGACCCCTTCTGCTGTGCTGGTACGAGTCTCTAGCCCTACTCTGTGTTCCCCTTCCCCGATATCTGTTGTACGAGTTATAGGTGTTGAAATTTGTTCTGTGGCCCTGCCCCCTGTATGACAGTTGACCTCTGTGCCTGTCTTGAAAGGAATGAGTGTGATTAGTTTACCTGGCTGGGAGGTACATGGAGTTGTTTACTCTGTCCTTCCCCAGTGCCTTCCCATCCTCCTTTCCCTTCAAATATTTTTCCAGTCCTTCTCTGAACAGCAGGTTGCCTCTACAGGGCAATTTTATTAGGAGAGACTTTGACTCTGGATCTGCGTTTCAAAGCTTCATCCATATACATCTTCTAGCTCTATTTAGAAGTGTGGCAGCTCTGGTGTTGATCTTCAGAGAGTCCACTGCCATATCTGCCAGATATTTGGTAGAGAGTATGATGTTGTCGAATAGGTGTGACTCCAAAGTTTTGGCAGTAATTGCTTTTTGAGTATCTTGAAGCCATTCAAGTTGGGCCCTTTTGGCATAAATGGCTGTGGTAGCTGCCCTAGCTCCCAGACCCGCTAGCTCAAAATTTTTCTTTAGTATGTCCTCCAACTTCCTGTCCACTGGGTCTCTTAGTGCCAAAGTGGACTCTGTCGGCAGGACGGTCTTTTTATTGAGTGACGCTATCTGAGGATCCATGCTAGGTGGTGTGCACCATAATGCTAGTTTATCAGCCTTCAGGGGGTACATTTTATCCCATGATCTCCGTTCTGGGATTCGTGCAGTGTCTCTGGATTCCCATTCTTTATTAACTATCTCGTTAATGGCCTTGCACACTGGAAATTTGTCAGATGCTTTTGGTGCTGGTTGCAGAGAAGACAGCAGCTTAGGCTGTGTAATGGTTGTGGCTGAGGTCTCGAAGCCCATCATGGCCATAATACTGTGAACTAGAGTGGGGATTTGGTTGGGAAAGCACCACTTGGCCATGAGTGATTGTGGGTTGACTTCTTTATCCTCCTTGTCCTCCGAGTTTGGATCGGAGTGGGAGGGCCACTCCTCCGTATCATTATTGGTGGCTCTGTCAGTGTGGTTCTGAGCAGTAGGACCTGGAGCTTATGATAAGTGGGGTCTGGCCGAAATTTCTGCTGATTTGTCCCACATAGCTGTCATGAGTTGCTATTGCAGCTGGAGCACCTGTTGATTCTGAAGAAGTATGGCATTAGTGTCTACATTGCTTTGAGAGGTAGACGGAATGGCCTGAGTAGCATCGGGAGCTCCTGGGAGCTTACTGTGGTCTGTAAATATGTCCTCCTCTGTAGTGTGTGCTGATGTGGGAAGCTCCTCAGTGCAAGAAGCACAGATGCACCCTAGCTGCGCTGAAGGAATGGGGACATTGCAGAGCCTGCAGCTTTTAGTTTTTCCCATGTCTGTGAAAGAATGAAACAATGGGAATGGCTTAGGATCATATTCCAAAAACTATTCGCAAAATTATATAGCTTTAATATGTCTTCCTGTAAATAGTGGCAGTAACCCCTTCTACAGTCATACACAAACTAATTTGGGAACTGATATATCAACAAATAAGAAAAAAAGTAAGAACTGTCTAGTGCCTCCAAAATGGGCTGCTGTCCCTTTAAGAGTCGCTGTACTGTGCCTAAATCCCTGTGTGCACAACTAATATGCCAAGAGTAGTGGTAAAAACAGTTTCCTTAGTGCACCAACTATGCTTTAAGCAATTAACCATAAGAATAAATAATTGCTGCAGAGTGTTCCCTCTAGAGAGCCAAAGAAAAGAGCAGCTCCATGTATTTCTTGCCGAGGGGTGCTTAAATACAGTGGTGTGAAAAACTGCTAAATGCATCACTCACGAATTGCAAGTGGGAGCAGGGGCTGCCAATATATAGGATGGAATAGTACTCACGCTGACGCGAGTCTACCGAATGCTTTGCCACGCGCAATATGGCATCAGTGAAAGGTGCATGCATGAGTGAAGATAACCCTCATGTATGCGTGAGCTAGTAGCGTGAGACATGCATGTGCGAGCACAGTGCTCGAGTGCATGCGCAAGAGGAATGTCTCCGAGATGAGAAGGGTAGGGGAGCGTCCAGGAGACCCAGCAGACCAGAGGAAACATGGCCAACACCCTCCCCAAATACACAAGAGATGGGGAGGTGTGAAAATATGCCATGTTTGGATGCCAGGACTCCAGACCAAACAGAAGAAGGAGCAAAGACAAAAACTGCAAAGTGAACCTTCCAGGAGCCATTACAGCTGAAGGTAGGCCCCAAACAATTGTAACGAAAAATCTAGCAACTACTGACCAGAGCCCAAGGGTGCTGGCTGAAGGAAACAGGGGAATTAATACCCTGAAATGTAACTGGCACAGAGAGGGACTGTCTCTGTGGTCGCTAGCAGGGACCACAGGATGCCCAGAAATGCTAAAAAATGAAGTTCCCACAAAATTCGGATTGAGGTGGGAAACTGGGGCACTCTTGAGACTGCTAGCAGGGGTCACAAGTAATACCCAGCAGCAGAAAATGACAAATACAAACCTAGGTCTGCTAACAGGAGACCCAGGTGAGCTGCTTAGCCACAGACACAGAGAATCATGTAGATATGAAATGCTCCTGTGAACAAAGCTGAGCCCCCAGGTTCTGGTCAGTAGTTCTATTGAAGGACTGTAGATTTTTTTTTTTTTTTTTAAAAAGCACTTTACACAAACATGACAATTCCTTCTGTTGCTTAGATTACTGTCTGGTTCATTGTGTAAATTCTTTACGCGACGAGCAGAATTAGACACCCCTCTCTTTTCCTGTTACTAAATATATTACAATTACATACAGATTGCAGAAAACTGCAGCTTACCTTAAAAATAAATGAAACTCGAAAGCTGCTGGGGAGCTGTTTTTATGCACCGCAACCTGATCAGATGCACAATTCGAACTGGTACAAGGGAAGCAGCATCACAGGGAAGAGGGGACGGACTTCTTTTGAAGTCACATGTGCATCAGCAACCTATCAGGTGAACACAATACCCAGGTGTAAGGAGTGTGGAGCACCTCAGAGATTATCCCCCACAAAGGTGTTACTCTACATCTCTGGTGACAGATAATGACAGAATGAAACAGCAAGTAACAGTGTCACGCTAACAGCCAATCTGTGGTTGCAGTCACAATCATGGCCGACTCCAAAAGAACAATATCAAAGCTGATCAAAGCACCAGCTGTAGTTTGACGCTGCAGGGCGCTCACTTGATGGCTGGACAGTTCCCCTTAGCCTGCAACATGTCACTAAAGTACAGGATGGATCACTGGCAGCATGAGAAGAACAAGACAAGGGGACCTCACTTGCCGATCTGGCACTGACAACTCTGCTCTGAACTCCTTGTACAATTCTGATGTACTTGTAATTGATAAAATACTGCATACATTGTCATGAGTTGCACATATAACCAGTTAATTGTATGTAAGTGTGATGTTTTTGTAAGCTGCATTTAATGTTTGTATATGTTTATTACTATTATGTGTATACTTTTAAAAATTCATAAGAAAACACCTTGTAAATAGGACATTTCTTGACTTAATGGTGTATACAAATTTATTACTTGTGTATAAATAAATATTTTTACTACTACTTGTAGATTCGGATCTGACTCAATCCAAGAACTCTAACCAAATCCAAAGGATGCTCCCTCTGAGCAGCAGAGATACAGCACCCTGGTCCCCTCCCTCTGCACATGTATGATTAACTCCTGAGAGCAACCTTACTGAACTTTACAAGCCTATGGGATTCCTGGGGGTTACTCAGAGGCCCCAGTGAACACAGATCCACCACAAATCTTCTTAAACAAAAGTCATGGAATTCCCCCATTCCCATTTGCTGTATAATTCAGAATCATTATTGTCTACATAGTGCATACTGCATCTGCAAGATATGTAGATTTGTTTGGGGAAAAGTTCTTAAATTGCTTTACTAATTTACACTTTTTGGTAGAGAAAAAAAAACAGAAAATGAAAAGTTTCCTCTAAGAAGTCATATATTTAGCAACTGTGGTGCCAACATTCAGGTGCTGTATTTTTGCACTGACATTGAAAATATCACTTAACTCTTACTACAAAGGGATATCTTTAGTCTTGCCTCCCTCCCCTGGTCAGGTGCTCAGATTCCCATTGTCATTTAAAATTGGCCCTACATACTGTAAGAACTGCCGTAACTTGACTACCTGTATGTGCTCTAAGCTAGTGCATTACTTGCTCTTAAATGCAGTATTGTATTGTATTTATATTGATTATGTCACCAGTTTTTTTTTTAAACTTGTTTACCTGCTGGTTTGCTCCGTAATTCCTAGGTCGTTCCAGAAAATAGGCATTTCATTTGCCTGGTGTACTTACCTGGATACCAAAAACTAACCAAATAAACAAATAAATATTCATTCTCTGCTGTCCAGTCCTCAGTGCAAGCCCTGCTTTGCATAAAATGCTATGCAATAACTTTTTTTTTTGCTTTGGCAACTGTGTTCTAAGAGAGTGTTTTTAGGTAATCACACAAGGCTGTGTGTACTGTCAGATAGAGTGATAGGAATGCTATCTTGAAGTAACAGCACACTCAGGAGTGTGACTGTCATTATGAAACAGACCATTTTTGTTTTATACAAAATGCTCCTTTGAAATCTAAATTCTGTTAACAGCGGGTGACCCCGGTGTACCGTGTTAATGGGCTTAAAGGACACCTGTGACTCAATCAGACTGAAGAACAGCCCTGGACCATTTCAGAATTCATATATCTGTTCAAAGTCACAATCAGAGGTGGTGCATAATGGGTGGTTAGTGCTCGCACCATTGCATTGTCTATAAAGACTGCCATACTCAAAAGTTGCTGTGCACTGCGGGGAAGGGGTGGTTCCCCCTGCAAATGTGGCACCATGCAAATCACTGTCACATTTGTTAGTGGGGAGAGGTGAGGATTACACTGGTTAACATCCCAGTGTGCAACTGCAACTGTGGCAAAATGGCACTGGGAGATGCAGCTGGCATGTGTCATGACATTTGATGTCACATTGCATTTCTAGCACTGGGCGCACAACTTTCTGCCTGAATAGTGTTCCCCTTCCTCAGCCCCCTCCCCCCCTTCTAGTCAAAGGTTCTCCAGAGGCCCAATCATTCCTTCCCCCTTTCCTCTGTAGAACCAATCCCTGGTGGTCCAGTGGTTCTCCATTAGTTCTTCTCTCCCACTGCCCCTGTAATAAAATACCCTGGTGGTCCAACAGTTCTCCCATCACTCACACAAGCCAGAACCCAGCAAACACATAACCCCACTAAGGAAAAAGCCCAAAAGAATTGTCTCTCACTGTGCAAAAAGCTTTAAAGTTTACTTCCTAGAAGAGAGCACTAGAGGCAGATAAGTTACAGGACAGCAAGCCCCATGGATTTGGGGGATGAAGATCATGCCAGACCAACCCTGTGGTGTTTTTTGACTGAGTCACAAGGGCAGTTGATAAAGGGCAGACAGTAAATTTACTCTCTGGTTTCAGCGAAGCCATTCAGTGCCACACAGGGAGCTACTGAGGAAGCTGGAAGACCTGGGATTGGGGAGGGAATTGGTCAGATGAGTGAGGAAGTGGTTGGTGGGAAGAAAACAAAGGTTGATAGTGAGCGGGGTCGAGTGAGAGGATGGGAAGGGTTATGAGCAGGGTGCTGCAGGGGTCAGTCCTGGGACCAGTCCTGTCCAACATGTTCACCAGTGACATCGGGGAGGATATCCAGGGAAAGACGTGCATCTCTGTGAATGATACAGAACTATGTGGCAGGGTAGACAGTGAGAAGGGGCTGGGGAGTGAGGAAGTTAAAGAGGATCGTGGAGGGGATGGGGAGGTGGTCCAAAATATGGCAGGTGAAATTAAATTCCAAAAAGTGCAAAGTGACACACAGAAGGAAGAGGGACCTACACACAGATTAGTGGATTGGGGGTAGGGGTAAGGTTTGACCATAGCACTGGAGAAAAAGGACCTGAGAGTCATCATTAGTGACTTTTTCAAACAATTATTATTTATTTATTTTTTATTTATTGAAGAGTTTCACCAGGAAAAGCACACTGAACAATCGAGTTGCTCGACTTCTGGTGTATCCTGGGGGAGCGGGAAAGAGAGTTACATAGACAAGATACATTAGATAATGACAGTGATAAATCAACACAAACATAGTACATAGACACAAATGCAAGTCATAGAAATGCATTACAACAAGGTGAAGTGCATACAGCGAGTAGCATACATTAGTGAATTGTAGACAGACAGTGACTACTTGGCAATTAATGATTACAGAGATAACGATTTACAAAGCATAATAGGTGCTAACTTCAACATCAGGGTAGTAGAGATATGAGAAAGAGAAAACTAGGAGGAAAGTCCCTAGGTATGAGAGTAATCACCCCTTTGGGGAGAGGCATATGGGCACATATAGCTGTCCCTGCGCCACGTAAAGGGGATAGGTAGTAGGGGAATATTAATTTTGTGGGGAAAACAAAAAATATTTAAGAGCAGGTACAATTAGGAGTGAAGAAGTTGTGCAGGGCTGAGGAGATAGGGTAAGAGGATGAGGAGTGTCTTATTTGCTGCGGCAGTGAGTTCCAAAGTTTAGGGAAATGGTACGAGAATGCTGCCTGTCCTGCTGAGGTGGATCAGTGAGGGACTACCAAAGTGCGAGTGTCGTTTGATCTGAGGGAGTGAGAGGGAGGGGAAGGGGTAGATAGTGAGTTGGAGAGATAGGAGAGCAGGGACCCCAAATCAGAACTTGGAGATGAATTTAATACTGCAGTAGAGACGTCTGTCGGTAAGTGAAGGGAAAGCAAGAGAGTGGTAAAGTTTGCAGTGATGATTGGGGGGGGGAGTCCAGTGCGAAATGGAAGAAGGAGTTAAAGAGGGTGTCCAACCTGGTTAGGTAAGTCTTGGGAGCAGCACAGTAGACTACATCACAGTAGCCAAAAATAGGGAGGATCATCTTCTGGACTAATTCATGCCTTGCCGTTAGTGGTAGGCAGCTATGGTTCCTGTATAAGGCACTTGGTTGAGGCGCAGATTTTTAGGATGGACTCAACATGCCCAGAGAAGGTGAGATGTTGGTCAAGCCAAACCCCAAGGTATCTAAAGGATGATGTATCTTCAGGTATGGTCCCGTCAAGGCTGTGGAAAGTGGGCATTGAGGGAAGCCAAGAGAGTCTCTACCTAGTGCCGAAGGTCATAGCGACAGTCTTCTTGGCATTTAGAAAGGGCTGATGAGAGCTAAGCCATTTCTGAACCTCACAGATGTCATGCTGGAATCTGGTTGCTACATCAGAGGGGTACTGTCCCGAGGTGAACAAGACAGTATCGACCGCATACATGTGGATGGAGGTTGAAGTGCAGACTGAGGGGAGGTCATTTAAGAAAATGGAGAACAGCAGAGGGCCTAACACTGAGCCCTGTGGAACACCAGTGTTGATAGGGAGAGGAGAGGATATGGAATCTACTGTTCTAACAGACTATGTCCATCCTACAATGCAGGCCCTGAACCAGTTAGTGGCGGAGTTGGACAACCCCACTGAAGTGAGATTATCCAGAAGGAGGGAGTGGCAGACTGTGTTGAAAGCCACAGCTAGTACAACAAAGCATACAACAAGGCAACAAAAATGCCAGAATGCATTGGGTGGTGATTTGACAGTAAGAGGAAGTAGGTGATGTTGCTGCTGTACAGGTCATTGGTGAGGCCACACCTGAGGTACTGTGCCCAGTTCTGGAGTCCACAACTGAGAACATACGGGGATGAACTTAAATGCATGCAGTGTAGGGTGACCAGTACAACAGAGACATGCAAGTTCCTGAGGGGAATTAATGGAGTGAACTGTGAAGACCAATTCTACAGGAACAGCAGTGCAGCCATGAGAGGACATGAAACTTCAGGAGGACCATGTCAAGTTCCACTTCACTGAGAAGATGGTGGAGCCATGGAGCAGATTACTGACAGAAGTGGTGGGTCGGGGACAATAAGTTAGCAATAGCCCATGACATGGTATGGGGTTATAGGCATTTAATGCATGCCTGGGGTGCATTGTAGAGGCACAAGGTCACATTACTCGACTGGATGAAATGGACTATCCACTCCTATTAACCTCAGTGACGTGTGCAGCACTGTCTTGTTTACCTACTTTTATAAACGGCTGACTTTCAGCTGTCATTCTCCCACTATATAACAAGTGCCGCACTATCCCAGGATATTGGTTGAGGGACCATCACTGCAACTGTGCATATACAGGCATTTAATGCATGGTCACCTGGTGGTCTTTCACCAATAGAATTACTGTTTTCTCCTAACCTATGTTATAAATGCCTATAACCCTATACCCTATTGTGGGTTATTGCCAACTTAAGCATGGCTGGGACAGATTTAAAGGGCTGATAATTCCAGGAGGAGGAGCTAGGAGGTGTGTGTGTGGGGAGGGGGGAGGGGGTGCTAGGGAGAGATGGAGGGTTTGGAACAGAAAACTCCTTTGAGGCATTAGGTTGATGGGATTGATAGAAAACCTTTGATGGGCAGACTGGTTGGACCCCAGATCTTTATCTGCCGACAACATCTATATTTGATTTCATTTTATTTTTATTTTTAATACTGGAAGGCATGTGAGCATGTCTGCCTATTTTTACAAACGTCCAGTCAAGAACTACAAAGCAAAGTAAAACAAATACAAAGGAGTAGGCAACATAAGAGGATGGGGAATAATATACATAGTTGTATTGTAGTCTTTGGTAACTGCGTAAGGCCTACTAGGCACAAGTGCCTGTTTTCAGGGGTGACCTGGGAGCACTGGGTGGTTAAGTGACTTGCTCAGAGTCACACAGTATGCAAGTGGAGGTTGTGAGAATCAAACTCAGGTCTGGTCTGCTGGATGTATCAAGCTCATTCACACCTCGGTCCTCTAACCTCTAGGCTATACTGCCAGCCCGTGGAACAATCAAGGTGAGAACATAGTTACTACAACAACTGTATAATACAATATTTCCATAGCACTAGCTTACTGCTGGCATGTAACTGAGAGAACTTTGTCAGGTGAGTATTTTGCACTTAAAGAGCTAGTGTACTGCCTAAAACTAATAATAGTTTTTAAAAGCAGTTGACCATTACCTTTTATATCTGAGGTACCTTTTCTATTCCCTTTGGTTAATTAGAAGATTGTTTACCTGATGTTAGTAGGTGCGATGTGTGGGACAGCAGTCTGCCTGGTAGCTGACTTATCTAGTTCTGTTCCCCCCATTACATCATCAGTATTGTGACCTCACTGACTGTGACATCACTTCTGTTTAGTAACAGCTATTCAGTGGCTGCCAGGTCAATCATCAGTAATGTCACAGTCAGTGAGATCACAATGCTGATGAAGTAGTCGGGGGCATAGAGACATATACCAGCTGCCTGGCTAAGAGCTGTTCCACACATACAGCACAATGTTATCACGCATAAGACTTTCTAACGAACAAAAGGAAAAAGAAAAGCACTTCAGAAATAAACAGAAATGATTACTACTTAAAATCTGTATTATTTTCCTGGCTGCCTGTTTTGGCTCCACTAGCTCTTTAAAGCACCAGTGCAACAAAATTGGACAAAAATGTTGACCCTACCCTTTTTTCACTTTAAAGATTCTGGGCATCTTCCAGTTTAATTTAGTGGTAATATTTCTAGTTACACTAAAATATGAGCATTTTATAAATGTTTTCATATAGTTTTTTTCTCAAGAAAAACAGATGGCTACCACATTTGGCATATCATTTCTAAAGCACTGTAGACCTGGCAAAGATGAGGGGTGAAGGGGAAATTGTTTAACCAGGAAAGTCACACTAAGCCAGTTCTTGTTTCCCAGTATGACCTGGGAGCACGAGTAAGTTAAGTGACTTGCTCAGGGTCACACAGTATGCAAGTGAGGGCTGATGGGATTCAAACCCAGGTCTACATGTTTACAGCTCAATGCCCTTAAATACTGTGCTATACTGCCTCCAAATAATGTGACCTACTGGGAATTGAACACAGGCCCTCAGAATACCATATTTTTGCTCTAAGCACTGAGCTACAGGCTCAGATATCCTCAGATGAGGATCGAGAAAATTAAAAAAATCATAGTGTGCAGCATAGGGATATCTATAAAAGTAGATTTGACAGATATGCCAATATTTTTACTAACTGTAACCTTCCCGAAGGCCTTGTTACACTGGTTGGTTTGTTTAAGGGAGTCACTGATGATGACTCCTACAGTAGGTTTCTTTTCTAAGATGCTGTGTCCAGCTGAATACCTCCCATCCATTGGTGTGTTTGTTCTCTAAGTGTATCACTTTGCACTTCTTGGCATTGCATTTTGGACCAGTTTTTCCAGACTTTTCAGGTCTCTCTGCAATTCCCTTATCTCCTCCACGTTGTCAACTCTACCACAAAGTTTAGTGTCATCTGCAAATAAGCACAACCTGCCTTGGATTCCTTCTCCTTGGCCACAGATGAACATATTGAAAAGGTCTTGGTCCAGGACAGATCCTTGTGGAACTTCACTGGAGACCTGTCTTTCCACTGATCTGACCTCATTCACCACAACACTCCTCTGCCTCCCCTCCAACCAATTCCTTACCCACTGTACTGTTTTCCCTAGCTGTATCCAGATCCTCCATCTTCAGCAGGCTTTGGTGTGGCACCGAGTTGAATACCCTGCTGAAGTTGAAGTACAGTAAGTCTGCTGTGTGGCCCTTGTCAATTACCCTGGTTACCCAGTCAAAGAATACTATCAAGCTGGCCTGCCACAGACACATGCTGCTTACTATCCTGAAGCCAAATGTTTTCCAGGTATTCCACTAGGTCTTCTTTGACTAGTGTCTCTTCAGCTTCCCTACCATTGAGGCAAGGCTGACTGGTCTATAGTTTTCTGGTTGCTGCTTGTTCCTCCCTTGTGTGGTGGAACTTCATCCACCAGTCCTTGGGAATAACCCCTTGCTGCAAAGAGCTATTGAATATCTGGCTAGGGGTTTGGCTAACTCTGATGCCAGTTTAGTACCTTTGGATGCATCCCATCTGGCCCCAGGGCCTTGTTTGCCTTCAGAGCTGCTAACTCTTTTCTGACTCTTCACTAGTATACTTGTGCAGCCTCATTTCTGGGACCCCTCAATCAGCTGCCTTAATGCCACTCTCTGGCAAGGGCCTGCTGTTCTCTGTAGTGAATACCAAGTAGGAAGTAATCGTTCATCATGGCTATTTTCTGCCCGTCTTTCTCTATTATCCTGCCCCCCTCCTTTAGCGTGACAATTCCTCCTCCTGTCTTTCTTTTCCCTTTGTCACAACCTGTCCACACTCAGGACACAATCTGCAACAGGCTGCCAATTCTTTCAGCTCTTCACACCAGTAAGAGCACCTAAGTAGCTGTCCTCACTCAGAAAACTTTCTCAGTGTGAATCCCACCAGAGTCATTGCCCACACAGTACAGTGCTCCTTTGGCTAAGGAAAAACAGCCTTTCCCTGTCATTCACTCCTGAGACAACACTTCACTTCTTAGAATATGGTAACTGTAGCCTTCTTCTCTCTTCAGAGCCATATCATGGATTTGTAATTCCCAACAGTTAATTATTCCCCCAAAAGATTCAGTCACAGAGGCATGAAGTATATACAAATAATATTTACTACTTCACGATATTTACACATTCTACATAGTAGCACAATTACATAAATGCTATGGGAATTACAGGGTTACTACAGAGATTAAAAAGAAATGGTTTGCACACAGCAGATGAAACACATAGGAAAAACCCTTCCTATAGCTTATTAACTCTTTGCAAAGTAGAAAGGTTTCTTGCCCTACAGGATAGCTTTAGTGAGTCACGGCAGACTCCAACTTGTATTTGGTATTTAGTATGAAATTTCAACATAGACTTACTTGCTAGAGTCTGGCAAGACCTCAAAAGCATTCAGTTGTCAGCCCCCACCCCCACTGCATCATCAAATATGTCACTCTGACATAATGAATTTGACACTTTCTTTGCCACCTGAAGGTACCACCTCTTTGGAGAGTTGGCTTAAATGGGAATGTTGGATTTTGTGAACTCAGCAACCATCTTTTTGAGTCATGTCTGCCTCAGCAGGGGGTGGCTGCATGGCCAGGACAGTTTCCTGACCTGAAAAACCTTGCCCTCTTTGAAGCTGCCTCATTAACCTCATATGCTTTTTGTCTGTGAAAATGGGCAATTTGCTCATCAGACTTACAAGGGTAAAAAATAAAAATGAAATGAAAATGAAATTAACTTACCAGGGAGTCCTGTCATTACAGGACAAAGGGACTGTAATTACATACCAGGTACAGCTGGTCTGCCCCTGGCAACAATTTTAATCTCATTTCCCCAGCACATCTCTGTTCCCTTAGCAGAAAGAGTTAGTATAATAAAAAAAGTAAAAAAATTTAAATAGCAAGTTGTTACACTCTTGTACTGCATATACTGTACTGTGTCTAAAAAAAAAAAATTTCCCCTCCCTTGACCCACTCCGCAGTAAATAGTTACGTGTTTGCCTTTGCAATGTTGACTGCCCTCTTGGCCGCTTCCGTTTTTTCCTGATACTCATCCCATTTCTTATCCTCTGCTTTTCTTTGTACCTTAGAAAGGCCTTCTTTTTGTCTCTCACTGCCTCCCTGACCTTTTCACACAACCAAATGGGTCTCTTATACTTGTTCTCTTGATAAATGTTCTTGTGCATGTTTTAATTACCATGGGAAAAATCACTTTTATGATTCTCCCATATTTGTTCTACTCCCCCCATACTGTCTATCCCAGATAATCTGCCCAGGACTAGTTCCCTAATTTGGATGAAATTTGCCCTTCTGAAATCTAGCACCTTAAATTTAGATAAGAGCTTCCTGGTGCTCAGGATCAACTCAAACCATATTGTATTGTGGTCGCTGGACCACAGTGGTTCCCCAACCTGCACTCCATCTACTCTTGCTGAGTTGGTGAGTACCACATTGAGAATGGTTGATTGTCTAGTGGGTTCCCTGATCTGCTCCACTGTAATGCAGTCCTGCAAACTATAAAGCAGGACCTGGCTTCTGGCACTCCTCACTGCTGAGATGGCCCAGTCAGTGTATGGCAGGTTAAGACCTCCTACTACTACAACCTCCCCTTATGCCGCTTCCTTTTCTACTTCTGCTTCTAGTTCCTTATCTTTCTCCTCTCCCTGCCCTAGTGGCCTGTAAACCACCTCAAACAAAGTTTTCTACCTGATGACTCTGAACTGTACCCACAGTGATTCTGCCTCTCCTTTCTCTCCAATGGATGCATCCTCTACTGCACTATGCCTTCCCTGACATAAATGGCCACCTCTCCACCTCTACCCATCCCTCTATCATGCCTATATAAGGTGCATCCAGAGATTGCCAGGTCCCAGTCATTATTCTTGTTGGCCCAAGTTTCTATAATGATCACTAGATCCAGACCAGAGGCTGCCGTAAGTCTCTGGAGTTTGCTAATTGTATCAGCCAGACTCCTAGCATTGGGGCATGCCACTCTCCATCTTATGTTCAGACCCCTCTTTGTCCTTGAATGACTCCCCCATTAAAATTCCTTGATATCTTAGATGTCTTTTTTTGTTTTTGTTTTTTGCTAATCTGTGTGGTCTACACTCCCTAGTACCCTGAACTCATTTCAGTCTGCTACTATTCTTGTACACATTGCCCCTTGGGGGGAGTCCTGTCTAGGTTCTCCACTTCACCTACCTCAGCTGTGAAACCTCTAGCCCCAGCCTTCCCCACAGTTAGTTTAACTGTCTGCCAATGTAGACATCAAACCTCTGCCCTAACACATTAGTCCCCTGTCTTGTCAGATGAAGGCCATCACCTTAGAAGAGCCTCCTGTTCTAGAAGTCCGCCAGTCCCCCACAAAGTGGTACTTCTGTTCCTGACACCACCCTTTCAACCACCCATTGAACTCCTCAATCTCCTCCTTCCTCACTTTATTATCTCCCTTCTCCCTACCCCAGACAAGGAGGATCTCAGAAAATATTAAACATGCCAAGTGCTTCCTCAGTCTGTCCCTCAGCCTCTGGAAGTCCTAGTTCACTGTCTCCACAGGCTGTGTAACCAGATCATTGGTATCAGGGTGGACTAGCACTCCCTCCCCTCCTCCACTGTCCCTCCCATCCTTTCCCAGTCCTGGATGGCTGATGTTCCAGGAAGGCATCTGACCACCCTCCTCCCCTTTGCTGCACTGCCTACCACCCTCTCTATGCCTCAAACCATAGAGTCCCCTATCACCAGAATCTCCTTACTAATTTCTGCTTCCCCTTGCCCCTGGGTGTCACTATATTTTCTTTCCCCTCAACACCAACTAACTTGAAACCCCGCCTCCCCATTAGAATCATGCACTTGTACCTCTTCCAGGGATGCAAAGCAATTTTCCATTGGTATCTCTTGGTTATGGCTGACTGCTGTGTGACTGCCCCTGCCATCTGATCTCCTGCCCTTCCCCTTCCCCACCACCCTCCATTTTCCCAAGCCAGTGTGGGCCTCTTCGGCAGTGGGGGTGCAGAGGGGTGGGCACCAGCTTCGTTGGAGTCACAGATGGGATATTTCCTCCTTTGCAGCTGCCAATTGAGCATGGAGCTCCCAGAAGGTCCTACATATTGGACAATGTGCCCTCCTCCAAAGTGTAGCCCTGGAGTTGAGTGCCTCACAATACCCACAACTAGCTCCTTCCCACTCGTCCTATGCTCCATTCTAGCCTACTGAATGCTCACATAACTCCCCAAGTTACTTAGTGCTGAGTGGACATTGACCGCCTGTCTAGAACCTTATCCTATGTAGGTGGAAGCTAAGATTTACAGTATTAGCAGTTGGGTAGCATGATGAGTTCGTTCGAGTAGCAGCGGGGTTGTGCACTTGCATCAAGAATAGACTGAATTCCTTATAAGATACAAGCAATCCTATTCTTTACCACCAACAGCTTAATCTGGTTCAAGGTCAGTTGGCATTCATCTGTATCCCCTTCCCCCGGGTCGTGCCTAAAAATAGGCAGAATTTGTCTAGTGCACTTACCCGGTCAACAAAAACTAAAAAAAAAAGAAAAATTAAATTTGGAAACAATATCTGGAAGTCTGCTGCACCAGAAAAGAGTGTAATGGCCACAGAGATGGATCTGGAGACAGAGCAAAGAGAGCTATTTGCTACTCTGTTGCCACTCCTGAAACATCAGCAGGGGCTTAGAGTCTTAAGCCCAGCACCCCATGGAATGCACCAGACCCACAAGAGTGGAACCTCTCACCCTCGAATGAACGGTTCCTGTGAGAAGTGAGTACCGTGCAAGAAGAGATCTAGCTAGTGATCTGAGTACAATGAAACCAGGTCTTGAAGACCTACATAGGACAGTCAGAGACACTGGAGTTAGAGTGAGCTCAGTTGAGGACTACCAGCGCCAGGATGGAGTCAGAGGTGTTGGCACTGCGGAAGAAGGTGGCAAGATTGGAGGACTGGCTGGAGGACCAGGAGAGTCGCAGCCGCTGCTACAACTTGGTTCTGATTAAGCTGCCGGAAAAATCACAGGGACCTGTTCTGCTCACCTTTGTACAAAAATTTCTCAAAAAGTTTGCAGGACAGTTTCCATCATACATTACTGAACTAGCATATGGGGTGCTCAACCTGTCCCCCCTCTGCCAACGGACACCGGTCACAGCCCATAATTTTTAGGCAATAAATTACCTGGATAAGGCACACATTCTGACAAAGGTGTGAGAGCTGAAAGAGGTACTATGGGAGGGGAAATGCCTTTTCCTATTTCAAGACTTGAGTCCACAGGTGCACCAAATGCAAGTTGCATACAGAGAAATCAAATCTAAACTGTACACAGCTCTCAACAAATTTAAGATTCCTACCCAGCCAAGTTTGTTGGTGCCATGAGAGAGGGAAAAAAACAGTTTACCTTGACAGAAGTAGTCATGGAAGAACTACCTTGACTGTTTCTTGATCTATTCCAATGGTGTAGAGGGGCTGAGGCCATGCACCATGAAGTCAGCCATAAGGCAAGGAGGAAAAGTTTGTGTGAATGGCAAGTGCAGTGTTTCTTTTTACCAGACTGCTAAGGTATGTCTGACTTTGATTCCTGACCCTTTGGAGCAGTGGACAACAAAGATTCTCACCCAACAAACACAATGACATGACTGAGTGTGTGGTGCAGTATTTTGGTATTCAGATCAGGTAGATTTACCATGTGGGCACAATGTGAGCTAGACTCAAAATGGCAGGGAGGCAGAAAAACTGCGCTGGCTGTTACTAATGAGTGCTGTAACACTCTGTTTAGCTCACTGAGAAAAGGAAACATTTGTCAGGATAGCATTGTTGACCTCAAGAACTTGTTTTGCTGAACTAGCCTAAGTGAATTTTGATCTGAATGCTATAAAACTCAGTCCAGCAGCAGAGCAACTCAGCTTCCCCCCATATTAGTCTGCCTTGCACCGCCACTCACATAGGTATAACAGCGTGGGACATGGAAGCGTTGTAATATTATGGGCAGGCAGCTCATTTGTTTGCCACAAACAAGTCTTGGCCACAATATGTACAGCCTACTCAGGCACAGTTTATAACCTGCTTACAAAGTAACTCAACTGCCAACCTGATTTATGGCAGTCAGATGCTAGACTTGGGAGAGAGGGTTGGGGGTCCTTTTGCTGTCGGCACATTACAGGGGATCCAGGACTGATATACAAAGTCTGAAACTCACAATTTAATGCAGTGTTACCAAGTACAATGTTAAAAGTTGCTCTTTAAGACATGTTGCGATTTACAGCAGTAACTGGGCACCAGGAGCCCAAGTTACTTAAGGGGCAGACAGTGCTCTGCTGTGTTTCTGAGGGATTGTAACTGTTTGCACTGATGGCAGAAGTGACAGTGGTGTGGCGTGGGATGCTGCAGCTGGGGGGGCCATGTACGGATCCCTTCATCTGGTGGCGGAGCCCGCTGACATTTCTTACCACCAATTAAGGGGAACACTGACAGTCCAGATAAGAGACTACAGAAACACCATGGGTAGTGGTTACAAATTTTGTACAGGGAACATTAAGGGAAGGCAAACAGAAGAGAAAAGATACAGCATATTGCACCATCTTAAAAAGCTTACGGTCTCAATAGCTTGCTTGCAAGAAACACATCTGAAAAGGGGACAGCTGTTGAGCTGTTTTCTACAGGAAGGGGTAGTCCAGGTTTATGGGGCTGGGGGTAGAACTAAGAAGAGAGGGGTGGCGATACTTATAGCGAGGAGCCTCACATTCCACCTAATACAAGAGATCTGGCACTCAGAAAGCAAGTACATTCTAGTCCATGGGAGGCTATGACAAACAAAGATTCTCATAGGCTCTATTTGTGGCCCTATGGACATACTAACATACTAAGTTGCCAGCAGATTAGGCCTAATGGTCTATCATGTCTGCCTGATATGCAGCCCGATGTCTGCCTGATATGTAGATCACAGTTATGTCTCAGCTGCTGCCCTTCCCCCCTTTCCTTTCCCTTGATCTCAGATCCCCTTCCCCCGGAAGTCCCCTGCTGTTCCCTTCCCTCCCTACCTGTACCTTACCCATGTACCTGTCCTAACCCCTCTTGAATGCACCTACTGATTCCAATTTTATCAGCTCCTCTGGTAGCGCATTCCAAGGTGCCACCACCCTTTCCATGAAGTAGTGTCTCCTCACCTCTCCTCTGTGCCTCCCCTACCAGTTTTAGGCTATGTCCGCTTGTAGTCCCTTCCCCTTTCAGTTTCAGCAAACCCTCTGTGCTTACCCTATTGATCCCCTTTAAATATTTAAAAGCCTCAATCATGTTCCCCCTGCTCCCTCTATCTTCCAGGGAGTATATGTTCAGCTCCCTTAGTCTCTCCTCGTAGGACTTTCCCCCTAGAACTTGAATCATCTTAGACACTCTCCTCTGGACTTTCTCCAGTAGATTAACGTCCTGCCTTAGATGAGGACATAGGAGGCAGTATAGTGTGGTGGTTAAGGACACTGAGCTGCAAACCTTGAGACCTGGGTTTGAATCCCATCAGCCCCCACTTGCATACTGTGTGACCCTGAGCAAGTCAGTTAACTTCATTGGGCTCCCAGATCCCACCTAGAAACAAGCTCTGGCTTAGTGTGCCTTACCTGATTAAACAATTTCCCCCTTTCTTTCCTTCCCCTCTTTCCTAAATGTGAACTCTCCACAATTCTTTACAAACTTGCCCACCCAGCTAGCCCCATTTATAGACATGCTAATACTGTTAGGAGGAGACTAGAATTTTGTGTGCTAGTCGGTTATAGACTGTCGGTTATAGACTGGTAGGCTCAAGAAGACAGGGTCCATCCCCAGGACAGAGGGTCTTAAAGGAGCTTATGAACAATCTAGGTCTGACAGACCCTTGGTGTGTCCTCCACCCAGACTGCAGGGTATACTCCTTCTACTCGAAGCCTCATGACTTTTCCTTGCATAGATTTCTTGCTGATGGGCCAGAAGTCACTGCCAGGACTGCAACCGTGTGAGGTGGATGTGATGATGCTGTCAGACCATACACCGGTCAGGTTCACCTTAGACATACTGAAAGGGGGTAGACATAGACAAAAGGTGGAAATTTAATTCCCAGCTCTTACAAGACAAAGGCATTTCTGTGAAATTAAAGACGCACATTCAGAATTTCTTCCAGGATAATGTTGGGACAGTAGAGGGGAGGGACACCCTGTGGGGGTTGCCAAATGCTCCATTTAAGGGAAGATTATTAGACTGGCACTACTAGGGAAAGGACTAAAGTAAAACAAGCCTCAGATTTACTCAAAGAAATCAGGCAGATTGAAAAAGATCTAAAACCTGCCACCCCTGAGGTGACAAGGCTCCAACTTAACAGTCTGCGGGCCAGATATTTGCCACTCCTGAATAAGGAGGGGGACCTTACTATATTTAAAGCCAAGGTCACATATATTGACCAAGGAGACAAGGCTTACCTTATGGCACTTAGGTTGTGGCATCGAGAGGCAAAGCGAGTAATCAAAGGACTCTGGGTAGAGGGACGGGACAAACTAATTACGAATGCCAGAGATATGGCTGATACTTTTAGACAATACTATCAAACCTTATATACTGATGAACAAGGGGAGGCAGAGATTGACAAGAACATTCAGCAATGTCTGGGCAACCTTCAGCTCCCACAGCCTGACAAAGAGAGGCAGGATAGGCTTTGGGAACCTATTAGAGAGGAAGAAGTGAGGGGGCAATTAAAGATATGTGTTCTGACAAAGCCCCGGGCTCAGATGGGTTCCTTGCTAACTTGTATAAACACTACGGACTCAATTTTTAAAGCCCCAAGAATTCTGTAAGCCCCTGGTGCATCGATTGTTTGCCACACAGGGCTTGTGGCATTCTCTCAGCCGGCGATCAGGATTTTCAATCCCGAGTACCAAATACCACAAGTTAGACTAGCTTTTCCCTGGTCTAACTTGTGCCATTTGGGGGACCCTTTTTACAGGGCTTGCACCGAATATTTGGCGTAAGCTGCCATAAACTGAGGAAACTGTCACAACTGCACCCAATGTAGTAAAATCGGGTGCAGTTGCGTCAAAGGAGTTTGTTTCAGTTGCACCAAAAATTGGGTTTGATGCAGGGCTTGATGCATGCCCTGCATCACCCGTTGAAAATCAAGCCCCCTGTCCCAGAAATCACTCTCTAGTTAACAGCATTGGTCAACCAGATGTATGAGGAAGGGTACACAGACCTAACTTAAACAGAAGCAAGGATATCGCTAATACCAAAGCTGATCCTGGCCACCAGATAAGCAAAGTATAGCGCTCACTAATTGGGCTGGAGCAAGCTGTCTTTATGTAGGCAGGGTCTTCAGTGACCTCCTCAGGAAATGTCACCATGTGATTTCTGAGACATAAGGGGCAGGGTCCCCTGCGATGCTGGTCTCTCTAGATACAGAAAAAGTGTTTGACAGGGTGGCCTGGGGGTACCTATTCACCATTCTAAGGACATATAACATCCCACAGGAATCTGTATAATGAGTGCAGGTGCTTTGTAAGTCTTCTTTGGCCAGAGTGGCATGTAATGGAGTACTGTCCCAACCCATACATCTGTCTAGGGGCATGAGGCAGGGTTGCCCCAATCACAAATGCTTTTTAACTTATACCTAGAGCCCTTATCTCTTAAAATAAAGCAAGCTGAGGAGGTAAAAGGTATTACAAAAATTGGCCAGCGAGCGCTTAAAGTTTCAACTTATGCAGATGATATCCTGCACTTGACAGAGCCAATGAAGTCACTGCCTGCAGTGTTAGGAATCATCCCTCATATTAGTAAACATTCAGCTTACAAGTTGCATAGCAATAAAACGTGTGTTTCCTCAGATATCCTTGCTATGGGTCTGCAGTGAGAGGCACAACACCTCACATTTTTGGGAATCCAAATTCTCAGGAGAACCACTGATTGTAAGACCCTGAACACTGATACACTCTTCAGAACCATTACACTTGACCTACAGAGATGGGCAAGTCTCCCATTCTCATTGTGGGGAAGGGTCAGTTTGGTTAAGATGATTATCTTGCCCCCGATTATTGTACCCACTGGGCGTGCTCAAGATCCCCCTCCAACTGAAATAGTTTTGCCAGTTGCACTTCAATATTTTTATTTAATTATTGTACTTTTTTCCCCTCTGTTGCCCTGACTGACCCCCATTGGCCCAACCTCGCACCCAGCCCTGTTACCCACCTTCTTTGGGACTTACCTCTCCTGTGCTCCTCCATGGCTTGCCCTCAGAGCGGGGCCACCATGGATGGACCAGCCCCCTTCGGAGTTAGAGCACGGTGTTGGGAGAGTGCCGTGACTGGTGGTGCGGGGCCTGCAGTGTGCCTGCAGTGCGAGATGGGCGTCATCCTGCTGTGGCCAGGGTGTTTTCCCCATACCCCGTGATGTCAGTGGTGTGTGCTACGTGTGTATGCTCCTGCACACATGCCAATGCCAATCCTCCCTGTGGCTGGGCTTTGGTTGTACCTCCAACTGTGGTCACCCAGGTGGTGGTACTGCACCAGAGACACAACCTTCACTCCTCCGAGGTGGAGAGCATCCTGAGGAGATGCTCAACCCACCTCCCCTGGCTAGCTCTCTGACAACCTGGGTCATAGGTGTTGTAAACAGTAGTGCTACTGCTGCACCAGTGGGCCAGCTTCCATTATTTCTAAATTTCTATGGCAAGGCAAGTGTGCCAGGAGAGCTTATAATAAGCTGACTGGACCAAAGGAGACCCGAGGTCTCAGACTGCCACATTTCTTACTGTATTATCTTGTCTTACATTGTATTATCTTGCCTTACATGGCAGCAAGTACATGCAGTGGGACAAACCTGTAGATGATTGAACACCTGGGAGCTGTAGACCCCAACGACTGCAGATAGAGGAGGATCTTTGCAGCCAAGCAGGAGTCAGACCAAGATCTCTGTGGTTTATTTCTTCTGCTGGAGTGCCCAAGCTGCTCAGTGCCACCCCAATCCTGTGGTCAGTCAAGGCATGTGGTCAGTTGTATCAGATCTTAAACCTTAAAATAGATAAGAATCTCTCACAACCAGTCTTTGGCAACCCTGATTTTGAAATAGGAAGCCCTTTGCAGGTCATCTCATGTTAGGGGACGCCATTATGCCATTCTGAACCTTTCAACTTCAGAATTAGGTACACAGCTCAACTCACTTCAAATTTATGCAACTTAATCCTCTCAGTCTTTTTAAGCCCCCTCCGGGTCAAAAATAGGTGGCAAAATATATTGGCCAAATTGACTTTGGCCTCCCAAAGGCCTCATGCCATTTCTCAGATCTATGTAAGCCTTCAAGGCATAAACCCCCGCAGACTCATAGGGGTTTGTCCCTATTGCAAGGCTGAGTTGCAGTTACATATCCCAGATACAGGTTGGCAAAAGATATGGACAGATATATACAAATATCTAAAACAAGATAGACTTAGACTGCAGCAGTTCAAAATATTGCAAAATACTGATGTACAGTGCTATACCCCTGAGTTACTAAAAATGAATACACATGACAAAGGGCTCTGCATCAGATGTGGTGATGGGGAAAGTACCTTATTCCACGTCCTTTGGACTTATGCTAAAGTTCAGCCCTTCTGGAAAAACATTCAAGATAGTTTAGACCCATTGTTAGGGTTACAAGAGGCATTCACCCCTGAAATCTGTGTATTAGGCTGGCACGAAGGCAAGGTATTTTGCCCTAGAAAAGGGAAGGTTGCACCGATTGCTGCAATAGCAAAACTGATTATCTAAAGGCATTGGTTAGACGAGAGAACATCTGTACTTGGATCGAACTGCAGAAGGAAATATTAAATGCTTTAAATGCAGAAAAACAAACATTGCTAGCCTGAATAAACATTACAAAACATACAGTATGAGATGGGAGACATTACAAGATTGTTTTATCACTATAGGCTGGCAGGCCCGAAAGGGGATGAACACAATGGGGCTGTGGATGAGGGAAGGAGGGATATTATGTTTAACAATCCATGGGCTTTAAGTAAACGATGTGATAGACTCTTTCTAACTATATGAACTAATTGAAATGCAATATCACTGCCACGGGGTGAGGTTGGGGGGGGGGCAAGGATTGTATGTCTTGTCATTGTAAGTGTATTTTGGTTACCACTTCAGGACAGGTTAAAATACTAGTCCTACCTGATTGCTAAAAAATCTCTGTAGAGCCTCACCCCCACTGCAGTTAAAGACCTCTTCTGCCCAGTTACAAACCAGTATTCCTCTAGAAGTATATCTAGACAAGCCCTTGAAGTCCCCTTCCAAAAAACAAGCCTGGGTAGGCATTTTTTTGCAGTCCGTGCTTGCCAATGGCTTAACGAGCTCCTGGAATCCCTAGTGGGACTTTCCAAAACTGCACAATTTAGGAAATCCCTACAAATGAACTCACTATGAAATTAATCTGCTGTTGTTTTAAGTGACTTCTGCCCAGTCTACCATGTTTAGACTGTGCTTCTACATTACTGACACTTGCAGACTTTGTCCCACTGGAACTGCTATGCTATAGCGTGTAGATTACCCTTACTGTTAATTTACTGTTGCTTGTTCCTGACCAGGCTCCTCTGGAGCAGGTGAATGTATGTTGTCTTGCTCATTCCTCTGGAGCAGGTGAATGTATGTTGTCTTGCTCATTCCTTGTTCTTGTCAGATGTGGAACCTTTGCAAAAGAGCACTTGTGCTCAAAGGTGTTTTCCGAATGATAAATAAATAGTCTGTTTTGTGTTGTACTGAAAATTTTCAATAAAGCATATTGAATAAAAAAAATGTTAGCAGTAATCAGAAATACCCCACTTGAGACAGTCTGTCGGTCTGTCTGTCTGTCTATTGTATAACCTTAACTTATATAGGTAAAACCTAGGATTTAACAGTTTTAGCAATAGTCAGTAACTTTTCACGTTAGATTCAGTTTGTGCTCACCAACTGCAGTTAAACATTTGCCACTTCTTCAGAGTCCTCTGCAGAACTGTGGGCTACCTACGGACTCTCCTGCAGATGCCATCCTCTCTCTTCTGTGGTCCTCCAGCTCCTCTGGGATGCAAGCTCCTGGGGTTGCCTGGGATTGTGGGTAGGAAATACCTGTCCAGGTTCAAAGATCTCTCCCCTTTAGCTGCCTCAGGTGCAAAGTGGAAGGGTGGATGGGGAACTCTAGCTGGCTCTACCTTTCTGCTCTCCTTAATTCACTATGCGCTACCTTCATCTCCAAATTCTGACTAGGTCCCTCCCATCATACCTTTCCTGTCTCCTCACTTCCCCTTTTCTGCCTCCAACTCCCTTCACAGCTCTGGCCCTTGCTCTCTCACTCCCCGCAGTACAATTCTTTGCTGGCCAAGTTGTTTTCGCTTTACACTTCCTCAGACTTTGGGTCTCTCTTCCACCAACCATTCGTACTGCTCTTTCCTCCCATTTACTAAAATCTCTCCTCCATGGAGTCACTACTCACTCCTGCAGTTTCCTCTGATACTGGGCTCAGGCTGTAATCTGCCACCCTCTGATTCCTGTGCTCCTGCTTGTGTACTAAAACAGTTCCCCCTGCCCCGCCCCCAGTTTCCACCACTCTTCCCTGCTGAACCCAGCAGTACCTCGTTCACCCTACAAATTGCTGCCATCCGCACTTTATTGCATTGTTGCTCTTCAGATGCTCTGTCTATCACAACTTGACCATTCTGTCACTGCTTACTTCTATAACTTGTATTTTTAATTTTGGTACCCTGTTTGTTATAACTTGTTGCTCTCAGCCCATCCCCCTCTCCCCAGGGTGCATCTAGAAACCAGCTTTTGCAACTCAGTATGTCTTTTCAGGTAAAACTTTTAAATCAATCAATAAATAAAATACAATAAAATATTGCCACAGCTCGGGTGCATTGTGAAGCACAAGGCCAAAGGCTGAGTGTCTCATGCATTTGAGAAGTGACAATATCCCATGACATACTAAGTTCCGGAGTGTATTATTGCCATTATGCAATGGATACATCTTTGTATGTGTTCAAAAGGAAAAACAAGTTTTAAAATTATTTTTAAAGTTTTGTATGTGTACGCTTACATTTTACAAGCATTTATCAATGCCAAATGTTCACCACTGGTATTGCTGTTGTACCAGGTCTTACTTGTACACATTTTTACTATATATTTACCCAGGAGAGAGCAGATGAGATGTAATATCTCATTTTCAGTGGTGTCCTGCTTTGTCTCATTGCTAGATTGTAATTACCCAGAATAGGACAGCTGAGAGGCAATGGGCCTAATTTCTCAAAGTTCACAGAATGGCACAAGGGACTTTCACCACAAGGAATGGATGGCCCAAAGTGCCCCTTACCCCAAAAGGTGCACTGGGAGTGATTCTCAAATGCAGTCTGCATCAACCAAAGGCTTCAAGGAACAAAAGGGGGCTTGCACCATCCTTGTAGCACAAAATGGGTTGCGGCATGGTGCTAGGGGGCATGCGGCAGACGCAAGCTCATATCCCCTAATTTGAGATTCTCTAAACTCTCCTAGAGGATGAAATTCTAAATACCCTTAGACCAGCCAGGGCTGGTCTAAGGGTACTTAGAAATTCGCCATCAGGGAGAGCAAGAGCACTTGTGCCACTCTCAGAACCCTCCCGAGGCAGGAGGGAACATGTGTCGTGACCCCCCCATCCCCGATCCCCTTTGTAATAAAAGTGATCCCAATCCTGGTGATCTAGCAGTCCCCCCTAGCCCGGATCTGCCCTATAATAATAAGTGGGTGGGGTTCTGCTAGACCACCAGGGATGTGATCAATTTTATTTTGAAGGGGATTGGGGATGGGGGGACTGCTAGACCACCAGAGACCTGCTTAATATTAATAAAAGGGGATCAGGGCTGGGGGGTCTGCTAGACTATCAGGGATGGGATCAATTTTATTGCAAAGGGGATTGGGGATGGGGGGACCACTAGACCACCAGAGACCTGCTTAATATTAATAAAAGGGGATCAGAGCTGGGGGGGGGTCCGCTAGGACACCAGGGACATGCTTAATATTAATAAAAGAGGATCTGGGCTGGGGGGGACCATTAGCCACCAGGGCCCTCCTAGAGTGGCACACAGCTGCCCCTACAGCTTGTGGCAACCCATCCAGCTGCGCAGTCTGTTTGGCACATGGCCACAGTTGCCACAAGCTGCAGGACTTTGCCACTGGGACCCTACCCAACAGATAATGAGGTGCAGAGTTTCCTGGCACACCAGCAGTTGGCGCAAGTCACCATTGGCGCAGCTTGTGCTAAGTTTTTAGAAGTATGCCCAATACCTACTTCCCACATTTTGACCTCAAATGCCCAACAGTCTTTTTATGACCTGATGTTATGATTGAGACAGGCGGACTTTTTAAAATCCCTTCTGAATAGTGATTTTGCTTTTCGACTGTGGAAACAAGTTTTGGAGGGGATTTGAAAAACGACACCTGCCATGTTCAGGAAGTGGGATAACACAAGGGATATTCTGAACATTAAGGGCCAAAATCTGCAAAAAATAAAGTTATGAGTAAATGTTGGAACAATTAATTATTTTCTCATAACTTAGTTGGTTTTTCACATTTTTACCCCAGTTTTTCAACATAATCTTTTTATGACCACTTTTTCTGAGCATAACAGATGTCATTTATAAAACAATGGCTGAAATGTAATTTTGCGCCACAAGTGTTCAAACACATTTTGGGTAGGATTTGAGAAATGACAGCTGTCACATTCATGAGGTGGTGTGAAAAAGTAGCTATGTTGAAATGCTGGGGTTAAAATATTGAAAATTACAACAGTTATGAGTGTGCATTGAAAAATTGCAATGTAGACTCATAACTTTGTTGTTTTCTAGTATTTTTACCCCACATTTTCAACATAGCATTCTTATGACCCCACATAGCCTTCCTATGAGCCCATCTCATGAACAAGGGCAGAGAACATTTTCAAATCCTGCCCAAAAGGTGATTTTGCACCACAAGTGCGAAAACACATTTTGGTCAGGATCTGAAAAATGACAGCTATCACATTCATGAGGTGTTGTGAAAAAATGGTTTAATAAAAAAAAAAAGTCATTCATAGAAATACAGTGGGAATTCTTTGTTTTTTATCTTTGTTTATATCATGCAACTTAGATACCTAATTAATTATTATTAATGAGTTTAGAATGACGTTTTGATGACACTATATAGATTTGTGCATCTGACTTCATGCACCATGCCCCCTGACAAAGGGTCCATACCCAAAGCGCTGGGGCAAAGTGGTCTACAGTGTGTTCCGAACATATTCAATTTATCAGCATTAAAGCTGTTATCTTTACTGGATTTTATCGTGAGTGTGTTTTTGTCAAATCTCTGGAGTGCAAAATGTGTTGGAAACTGTAAAGAAATGGCTATGTTGAAAAATGTGGGGTCAAAATATTGAAAATTACCAGAGGTACGAGCCTGCATTCATAAATTTCAATATAGGCTCATGATTTTGTTGTTTTTTACCCCAAAATTTTAACATAGCCTTCTTATGAATCCACCTCATGAACAACGGCAGAGAACATTTTCAGCGCCTGCTCAAAAGGTGATTTCGTGCAGTGACCGCAAAAATCTCCTTTTGGATGCGAAAATACATTTTGGCCAGGATTTGAAAAATGACAGCTGTTACATTCATTACGTGCTGTGAAGAAATGGCTATGTTAAAAATGTGGGGTCAAGATAGTGAAAATTAGCAAAACTACGAGCCTGCATTCACAAATGTCAACATAGGCTCATAACTTTGTTTTTTAATATTTTTATGCAAAATGTTCTACATAACCTTCTTATGACCCCACCTCATGAACAAGGGTGGAGAAAATGTTCAGTTCCTGCCTGAAAGGTGATTTCACGCAGCTACTGTGAAATCACCTCTTGGGACAGATTTGCCTAATTTCACTGCCATTGTTCATGAGGCGGGGTCCCAAAAAAGGCACATTGAAAACTGGGGCAAAAATATTCAAAACTTGCCAATTTATGCCATTATGTTTTAAACCCCATTGAAATTCATAACCGCATACCTGGTTTCCTCAGTTTGCAGTCCAGTTTTGAATGGTGAGAACGTGCTTGCAGTCCAGAGAGGATTACAGCATTGGATCCCCAGTGGGTAAGTAAGGGCTTGGGGGCGGGTGAGGGTGAGTGGTGAGTGGGAGGATTGAGTGGGGGGACTAGCAGTACAAGAGATATTGATGGATGATTTTCTTTTTACAGGGTTAAAAACCCAATGAGGAATGGTTTTCTTTATTTCGGTGGCAACACTGAGGGATTCGCACTCCCAGTGTCAGTGTTATGTTTGTGTTGTGGGGGTGGGAGCTGAGTGGAGGGTTGGGTGGGTGGGTGGGTGGGTGGACAGTAAAGCATTGGCAGAAATAGACAATGATGGACCTTTTCCATCGATGGATGTTTATCTTTTGAGCAGGCTATATATATATATATATATATAGTATATACAGTATATATATATATATATATATAGAGGAAAAACTCCATTTAATGCATCAGTTAGGGTTGTTCCACAGCGACAAAAGCAAGGAAATTCGATGTTAGGGTCAAAACCCCCTTTGCACAACTCCAGTCCACCCCCTCAACTGGAATCGGGGTGCGTATTGGGGTCGTCGGCCCTAACTGTCACCCCATCACATGTGGAAGGAAGCTGAGGAATAGGACAATGGGGTGACAGTTAGGACTGATGGCCCCAATATGCACCCCGATTCCAGTTGGGGGGATGGACTGGAGGGGTGCAAAGGGGGTTTCAACCCTAACATCGAATTTCCTTGCTTTTGTCGCTGTGGAACAACCCTAACTGGTGCATTAAACAGAGTTTCTTTGCCTCTAATTTCCCTTCTTTTTGAGAATGATAATGAGAAATAGTGAATGTAATGCGACGGGCGATGTCTTGTCACATAGTAACATTGTGCCCGCAAACGCAAATCGTAATGCGCATGGTGACGCAAAGTGAAACAGAAAGAGAAACAGTACTGTAGACAGAAATGTTAAAAACAACGCAAACGCAACCGCAAATGAAAACGCAAAGGGTAATGCACATGGCGTAAACGTGAACAGTAAGTGAAACAGGTACGGAACCGCAAGCAGAAACGGTAATGGTAACAGTAATGTAAGCACACAGGTTGGTTTTCCCCAAAAGCTGTATAGAGAAAGACAGTGAGTACAAAGAATGTATGCAAAATAATGACTCTCGGAACACAAAAATTAGGACTTAGAATAGTAAATTGCTTATATCTCAGGAACCGTACGACATAGAAAAAAAATTTAAAAGTTATATGAATTATCACTTTCCTGGCTGGTTTTATACTTAGTCCCCAAGAATTTTTCAACAAAAGGTTTGTATCTCACACCGTTTTCTCGAGATACGGTCCCTGAAAGGCGCATCGAACGCCATAATCTTATCCTATGGGAAAAAAACAGAAGTTCGGACTGTCATAACTTTGCCTCCCTGTAATATTTTTTCACGAAACTACTGAAAAGCACATCTGTGGGATCTTGGCTGTGTTCCCTGTAAATTTCAGCCCAAAAGACCAAACCGTTATTTTGCAGCAGGGCGCCAAACGATTGCTGCAACGCGTTGTACGCCGTAATGTCATCCTATGGGAAAAAGCATCAACTTTGGAGTACCGTAACTTTGCTACCATGTAATATTTTTTCAACAAAGCACTGAAAGGCACATTTGCGAGATGTCAGCTGCGTTCCCTCCAAATTTCAGCCCAAAACTCCAAACCGTTGTTATGCAGCGGGGTGGCAAAGAATTACTGTTATTTTGGGCATAGTGTCGCAAAGTAGTGTTGTGATTTGCGAAAGCTTTCACAAAAATTTGCGACACTTTCGTGAATGTGACACTACTTTGCGAAAGTACTTTTTCCAGAAATCTGAAAAACATATTTCTGGGGTGTAGCATCCTTAGGGCCCAACTAGGTGAATACAAAAAGAATTAGTTGCTAGAGGGTCTCAATTTTAAATGCCAAGCATTTTTCTGATCACTAACTGAAAACAAAATGGTGGATTTGCCACAGTAAAAGGGCCATTTGCGACAGTAAAAAGTGCATTTGCGACACTGTCAAACTTTTTGTTAACTTTTCCCATTGACTTATAATGGGAAATTGTTTTTTGAATAACTTTTGAACCGTTTAATATTTTTTCATGAAATCTTCAAAAGGAACATTGGGGACCCTGGCAGCACGTTCCCTGAATATTTCGGGCTGGTCGCCTAAACCGTGCGACCTGTAGGCGCGACCGTAGAATTCCAGAAAAAGCGTAAACGGACGCGCAGATCATGCTTAATAACTCCTCAGCAGTGTATCCAACTGACATGAAACTTGGCAGATCCTAAGGTATATGGGTCTTAATTGTGTATTCCAAATTTCAGGCAAATCTGGCAAACGGTTGCAAAGTTATTAAGGTGCAACATTTTGGGTTTAACATGTAAATGGCTCCTCAACCCTAACTATAGTGGCACGGTAATTATATATAAATATATATATAAAACCCCCCCCCCACAAATGGGGGTTCCTGAAAAGTCTCCCTTGAGCTTGCCTAAATGCTCACTGCCAGGCTGGGTCCTGCGTGTTAGCGTTAAATGTTATTGCCAAAGAGTGCCTGTGTATGCCTCTATGTACTGTCGCTTTATGAGCTGCCTAGTTTGCAGTAATAGTTAATCTGGAAAGGGGGCTGAGTGTTGTCATGCTCAAGTCTTGCCCTGGTCTGCCAGATAATAGCTTTGTTTCTGCCATTGCTAATTGCTCAGAGGGAGCTCTGTTGAAAGATGTGACTGTTTGCTGAAAATCCTTTAGAGTGATAATAATATTGTAGTTTGTTCTAACCTGCTTTCTTTGCGGTGAGGACTGTTCTGATAATATCCACCATCTTGGCCCTGAACTGCCGAACTGGGCCAATCAGTACTTTGGGACTCTAAAATGGAGCCTGCTTGAAGGGGCTGTGTGGAGTAAAATCTGTGGGAATTGTCGTTTTGGACTGTTGACGCCTTTTTGCAACTGAAGGGGGAGCTCTTGCTTTGACTGACAACTGAATCAGCCAACCAAACCTTTGGATCTGAGGGAAATCCCCAAGCTGCCTGCTGTTTAGGGCAGATCTACATTGGAAGCTAGAGAGCAACAGCTCAAATTAGTTTGAGCAGCCATCTGCATAGTAGTTCATCTGGGAGAACTGTGGAAAGGCCTGATTTCTGGCCTGCATGTCTGTCTTCTGCTCTGAAGAGGCAGAAGAGAATTGTATTCGGACTGAATCCGAGTAGTACGATTAAAGGAAGCTACTTAAGTGGGACCAGACTCAACCTGAAGAAACTGAAGATTTTTCTGAATGCGATCAGCCTGTCAGGAGTTCTAGCAACCCCCTAGCTCCTGGTATGTACAGAGACTTTACAATTGTGGCCGGGGAGCACTGTGCCTGGTACAGTAGAATTCTTTTACATGTAAATGTGCTGTGAGCTGTAAGTGGGTCGTGATTTGGTCCCCCACTGTGTGAACTGTGTTCTGCTTGCTGGAAGCTGTATGCAACCCAAACGGACTGAATCTGCGGTTATCTCCGTGAGGCTGGGCCTTGCCACGAGGGCCTTGCCAGACTACCCTACTGCACAGAGAAGAACCATCGACAAGAGACCTGCCCGGTGATCAGCCCCCTGCTCCACACTTGAAAAGAAATGATGCCTAGGCAAATTGTGTGGGCCCTGCTTCTCCTGGCACTCCAGAGGAACCAACTGCTGTCTCGATTTTCGTCCAGTCTTGAGTATTGTGAGTAACCATCAGGGTAGCTCCCTGCAACTACAGTATAATCTAAGTGTGTCATCTGATTTCTGTGCTGTTTCTTTTCTTCATGAACTGAGCCCTCCGGCTCCGGATTACAAATAGTGTAAATTGTGCATGTTGTTTCTTTTCCATCACAGGGCCACAACTGGCTACGATGCCAGTCTACCCCGGGCAACAGTTCTGGCTAGCCCATCTCTTCTCCACCTGGGTACCCAGAGGTGTGACTGTGTGGGGAAACTTAAAGCGCATGCATAACTGCCTGATTGATATAACTCTTAAACTAATTAACCTGATCTTGCCAGTCCCTTGTTCAAGCTCCCTGAATAAATCAGATCTAACTTTTCTTGCATTCAGTCTGATTGTGGTTCCAGTTTGTGTTCACAGTACTGTTCCGTGGCTATTTGCTGTGCTTAACCTTGTTTTACAGGGGGTCCCCAGGGTCGAGCCAGAGGAACCAGCCCTGGTGGTAAGTGTAAACAGTGTGGGTATCTGTGTGGTGTTCCAGGGGTATTGGGAAGGTGATTATTGTATAGTGTTCAGGCCACTAGAGGGGAGAGAGGGGGGTTACAGTGTCCTGGAGGGCTGTGCCCAGGTTAGCATGACCACTACCAATCCTGACCTCCAGGTGGAGGCACCCGTTTCAGAACTCGGGCCCCTTAACCTGCTGCTAGCCAAGCAGGCAGGGATAGTAGCCCTTGGGACAGCGCCACCTAAGGGTTACATATATGAGAGATGCTTATCTTTATTTTAGGTGGTGACACTGAGGTACTGGGCACCGCCAGTGTCAGTGATACATTTGGGGGAGGTACAGAGAGGAAGGGTTAGGTGGGGGGCCATTTACAGGGATGCCAGCAACAGACATCAGTGAATGGTTTTCTTTGTTACAGGGTGTATTTCCTCAGCAGGCTGATCTTGATAGATCAGCTGTGTTTGCTGGGTAGCGTAGATCAAAAGAAAGAGCTGCCTTATGACTGAGTTGGCACCTTCCTTTAAAATACACAAAGGTTCCGCTCAGCAAGCCAGAATATTGTCACGATCAGCGTGACTGATGATTGGTGTGACACTGATGAGTCCCTCACAGATCACGCTGCATTGGACTGACAGTGTCACACCCCTCAAAAGCCACCCTCCTAACAAAATGTTTGCTATGTGTGCGTGCATGATGAACATAAAAAATAAGTTCTGTTTTGTTGTGTTTTACCGATAGATGACATTGTTCTAAAGGATATGTTGAACTCGAGGGGTGGTGAGATGCGAATAAGGTAAAAAACCTGTTGGGTGGGTCTTTCTATTAACCATGATTATGTGCTGCAATTTAATCATGAGTGGTAAGATGTCCCAGCCAATCAAATTGCTGGATTTTTTCTATCCTTTGCATAATTTGGTTTATTAGCTGTTTGAAAACTGTGCAGTGCATAATGTGTATTCACATGCTGTCATTTGACTGAATTCCTCCAATCAAAGTACAGGTCCCTTCTGCCCATCTCTGGTCATTGTTTCAATTGGAAGTTAAAGATCCAGTGGCACTGATCGTAATAGTAGGGACTGTCCCCAGTATCATCTTCAACATTCCCCCTGTCAATAAAACAGGTTTCTGCAGGCTCATGTAAACCTCCTCCCAGAATGCACCTGGAAAACTTACGGTGCCTGTCCTGGTAAAAAAAAAGTAATTACAAATAAATAGGGTGAATGTCCATACTTCCCAGGTATTTGAAAGCACTTGGCTTTGCCTCATGACTCAGCATGAACCTGGGGCATGCATGTGGCTTACACACACACCCCCTGTCATGTTTTTACTTACATGTCACCTTGAGCAAGTCTGTTGACCCTCTTGTACCTCACTTTGTAACAGCTATAAAACTATGTAGAAGAAGGACCCTACTGAAAATGAGACATTGCATATCAGCTGGGTTATCCTGGGTAAATCAAACCATAACAGAAAGTGACTACCGAGTTCCCTTTTTTGCCATCAAAAAGCTATGGGGTTCAAAGTATTTCCCCACTTGAGTCTAACTGTTTACCATTATGGTGACATCCAGATCTATAGGCTATGGCCTGGGAAAGCACAGAAAACAGCAGGACTCCAAAAGTCTATATCAACTCAACTGCTGTCAGCTACTAGAATCAGTCTCAGCTTACCTGCTTGGGTCTTTCTGCAGCTCTCCCTCCTGGATGTGGACCCAACAGGAGGCATGGACCAGTCACGCCGAATAAACATGGGTCCAGACATGGAGACAGTCCAGAAGAGATGGTACCGTCTACAGAAACTGAGGGTGTGCTGCTGTGAAATCTTCCTGCTTGCTCCTTTAATTTCTTTTCTTGTGTTTTTTTCCCCAAAACTTTGAAGTCCAAGTTTCTTCCTACTGTGTTCTTTCTTCTTATTGCGACGCCTTAAGATTAGAGCTATTTCCAGTAGCTGTCAGAGGGTCTGTTCTGAGGGATCAGGAGTTTGGAAAACATCTGCATTCTCCTACCTCTCAAAACTAATACCCCCCCCCCACACTTGCAGGTTCAGCACAGTGTGAAAATGAGATGAGGGCATGGCACCCCCCACCCCAAAGTATCAGCTGCTTAATAATTGATACTAGATAACCAATCTGTATGTACAAATGGAACAGATTCTTTTTTTTTTTTGCTGTTTCTGTCACATGCTGACTGGTACTCTTGTGACATGAGAAGATACTTGTCGTGTGATTGTGAAGTAGACCTCTCCCACTGCGGGGGGGGGGGGTGTAAGGGAGAGAGGAGGGAAGGTAAACAGAGCTGTGCGGTCTTGGTAATACAGAGACTAAAAGAGAAAACGTGTGCAAGAGAGAAGCAGGCAGCTTTGCTCTGACATGCTTCCCCTTCCACAGGAACCAGCTGTGACCAGACCCAGCCCAGTCTTCCCCTTCCACAGTTCCGGGCTGACTTTCCAATAACTTCCTCCCTCTTACCCTTTTAATGTTCTCACTTCCCTAGGCTGACAGAAAGCAAAAAATAAACTTTGCACAAACCATGTATAACTCCTCCCCTCATGAGTGGTGACAAATTGTATGTTTTAGTTTTATTTAAAAAAATTGGTAACCATGCAAGGCACACTAAGCCAAGGCTCATCTCCAGGTGCGACCTGCGGGAGGGGGAATGGGGATACAGTTAAGCAAATACAATAGTACGGATGCGTACCATACAAATAAGGTGCAGACAAATGTAGTGCAACATGGCAAAAGTGCAGAATAACAATGATGTCTGGAACATGACCTGCTGTACATCCTGGGGTAAAATCTAACAACTGGTTAAACAATCAGTGCAATGAAATCAGGAGATATAAAACCGACCCCAGAGAGGGAGCCGGAACTGGGGAGGGGAGAAGAACAAAGGTCAAGTCATGTAGAGAGCTGACAGATACAGGAGGGGGGCAGCAGAAGTTTAAAGTGGCACATAAGGGAAATGGGGACGTGAGAGACAGATGAAAGAGGGGAGGAGGTTCCAGAGGGAAGGAAGGTGATAAGAGAAGGCTGGCCCAGTGGAGGAACAAGGATAGGGGATGGAGAAAGAGCAGTGATTTCTGGAGCGAAGGTAGTACGAGGCAGATGGAATGGCAGAGATGTGGATAGGTGTGAGGGCAGTGCCTCGAACTAGTATTTAGAGATGAAAGATACACAGTGGGGCAGGTGACAGGAGGGAAGATGGCGAGAGAGAGAGGAGTACCATGAGCAATGATGAGTGCAAGGCAGTGAGTCTGCAGCAGAATGACAGAAGGCGTTACAAGGATGCCAAGTCTGGCAAGGGAAGAGGAGGGAACAGTACTGTAAGCCACATCTGCATAGTCAAAGACTGGGAGAACCGTTTTGGTAACCAGCTGGTAGTGGACATGCAGGGACAGGCAGTCTTTACTATGGTACAGGGCACCATACTTGGGACTGGAGCTTGGCATGGAGAGCATGGATGTGGGAAGAGAATCAAGCCTGCTGTCAAGCCACACACGGAGATGCTTGAAGGAAAGAACCATTTGAAGGGGGGGATCATCCAGGGTGGTGAAGGAAGGGAGGTGCGAAAGTTTGGCCAGTTTCTGGCTGGAGCCAAAGGTCATGGACACTGTTTTTTTGGTATTGACCTGGAGTTGGTTTGCCTGAAACCATTGCGGGATATTGTGGAAGTCTTGCTGGACCGAGACTTTCACAGCCTCAGTTGATGAGCCTGAGGTGTAGAGAACTGTGTCTGCATACATGTGAATATGCAAGTTGACTCAGGCTGAGTAGAGGTCATTGAGAAAAATGGAAAAGAGGATGGGACACAGGATGGAGCCCTGTGGGACCCCAGCCCAGATTGGGAGCAGAGGGGACAGGATACCACCAACCTGTATTGACTGCTGATGGTCCTAGAGGAAGAAACAGAACCATTCAACAGCAGGTCTGAGAGGCCAGCATAACTGAACTTGTCCAAGAGAACTGGATGGGCCATGGAATCAAAGGCACTGGCCAGATAGATGAAAATAGCCACCATGATGTGCCTCTAATCAGAGAGGATGGAGTCGGTGACACATAGCAGGGAGGAGGAGACAGTGGAATGGTACTTCTGAAAACCAGACTGGAAGGGTGAGAGGAAGCTGGAGGAGTGGAGAAAGTCAGAGAGCTGGGAGTAGATCAATTTCTTGCAACTTTGCAAGAAAGGCAAGGAGAGGACGGAAGTTGTCAGGGGAAGAGGGTTCACCTCCTTTGTGCAGGGAGAACTTTGGCCAACTTACAAGTGTAACCCCTAGATGGCGCTATCCCAGGGGCTACTACCCCTACCTGATTTGCCACTAACAGGTTGAGGGGCCTGGATCCAATGGCGGGTGCCTCCACCCAGAGGTCAGGGTTTGCAATAGTTAAACTAACTTGGTCACAGCCCTCTGGGACACTGCAACCCCCCTTTCTTCCCACTAGTGGCCCACACAATATATCAGAATTACCTTCACAGTATACACTTACCCCCAGGTCTGGTTCCGCACTGGGACCTCCTGTGAAATGAGATACAGTGCAACAATCACAGTACAGTACTTTAACATAGACAAATACCTCAGGCAGTATAACTTTGCTGAAACAAGCAGCTCTGATTTATTTAGGGGATATAACAAGGACAGGGAAATCAGGTTAATTAGCTTATCACTCTAATAATCTACCTATGGCTCTGTGCACAGGCCTATCCCTATCAGTTACTGTCCCTGGGTACCCAAGCCCCTAGTGGCTAGTCCAAACCGTGGCAGCTGGTAGGGCCCTTTCACACAGAGAAAAGGAGAATTAAACAGTCAGCAGTACAGTAATTCCATTTGGATTTAATGTGGCAATTCAACAGGGAGCAACCCTGAATTAGTACTCACGACCTCCAAATAAGATAGGGTCCTTCAATGTCAGCAGGGCTCACTTGAGGTACACAAACCTCTTCACACATCCATATAAAAGAAAGCACTATACCAGGCAGGCTGCATCTGTATCCCGATCGCAATTACTGCACAATACCCGGGAGAACACACAGCAGATTCAGTTCCTGACAGACCGAGTGCAATTTTCAGCAATTCTTCCAGTCTTCTACAGGGTGAGCCTGGTTTCTACTCTTCAGAGATCCTTTGATTCTTTTCACAGGACAGATTCAGTCCTAACAAGCTGTTACACAAGCTGCAGACCGGAACTCTGGGCTTACACACGTTTTTGACTAAAACTGCACACTGAAAAAGCACAGGGCTCCTTCCTTCACTGCCAAAGCTCAACTGAAACTCCAACCGACAAAACCGGCACTTCCTTTGAGTTCCTCCCAGTTCTTGACTGGATTGGCTGTCACTCACAATAGACTGCTGTTGGTCCAAAAGGCACTGAAGTCTAAACTACATCTCCCAGAGTCACTGCCCATACAATCCTCTTGTGGCTGGCTCAGATTATGAGTCCAAGTTCTGATTCGTCCAAGGCACCATTTTAGAGCTAGCTCACCCCACACTGATTGGTCCAGTTCAGCAGTTCAAAACTAGAATGGGAACTAGCAGACACAGTTCTGACTGCAAAAGAAGGTTAGACAAACTGTAATTTCATTATTACTCTAAATAATTTCTGGCAAACAGTTACATCTTTCAGATAGGTTCCCTTTGCACTCCTAGTGACTGCAAAATGAAGTGAATTGGCAGCAGCTGAGTGGTACTCAATCAAAGAAACACACAGTCCCCCATACAAACTAATTATGTCTGCAAGCAGACAGCTCTTAAAGAGACAGTACCAGAGGTTCTAAAACACTCACTGATAAATGGCTTAAATGCCAAACACCATTCAGGCTTGGAGCATTCAAGCAAGCTCCTGAAGTCTTTGGGAACCCCCATTTGCAGGGGTTACACCCTTCCTGGTTTGGGAAAGCTTGACGTCCGCGTCAAGCAAGTACCCCATAAGTTTCAACTGCAACCACATACATTTGCATTAGGCTGCACATGTAATCATCAGTCAATATATCATTTTACCAAGAACACATTTCTGAAACATTGCAGTACGTCACTCTTTACACAGTATTACATACACATTGTACCATAACTCAAGTTATTACCTCTTGTACATGAAACCTGAAGAGAGGGGCCCTTCCTATCAGTTACCTTGGGGCTGGACGGGCAAGGGCACCATACTTAGAGGGCAACACAAGTAACTTGAGTTAGCACTGACGCCAGTTTGGGCAATGAGCCTCGGGACACATACACCCTTTATGGACAACATTGAGAGGCAAATCCACAGGCCTCCCAAGGGAATCATAACTGAGGTGCACCACAGGCTTTACAGCTCGACCAGTCTTTCTAGGGGAACTGTTACAGTCTCTGCACTCTGAGCCTCATTTTCAGCATTGTCCACACTTGTCAGGGAGTCTCCATGGGGGTAGAGGCTAGAACTTGGGGCACTTTCAGCTCCAGGAGTTACAGTTTCTGAGTCCACAACATTTGGCTCGCATGGAGAGCTTTCGGACACTGGCAGTGGACTGTCAGGGCACTCAAAATACTCTTCTTGTTGGTGTATCACCAGTCTGCCCCAATCTATCATTTTCCTCCCTGAAAGCTCAAACAGTTCAACCATGCACAATGATTCCATTTCATCTGATCTGATGCTTTGCACTTCACTTTCTGGGAGCATTGGCTCCAGGGATGAAGCTGGGGCTTAGACAGTCCAGAAGGCCCAGCTTTGTCTCCAGTATTGACTAGGGATTGCCCCAAACAATTGACTCAGTTCGTAAGAAGGATAGTATTCAAAGTCACTCTCACTTTCTTCCGATATGGACTGACAGTCATGCTCAACTGGGACTTGTGGAGGGAACACTTTAACTTTGCTTCTGTAGGTGCAGACTTTCTTGATCTTTTCTTAGCAGCAGCTCTAGTCACTGGTCCAGAGGGGCATCTTCTAGGGCTCAGACTCAATTAAGATTTGTCCAATGGGCAGTAAATGATTTCTATGCATTGTTTTACATCTTTTGAATTATTCTCAGGCCTTACTTTGTACACTGGCAGATCATCTAGTTTGCCCACTACAATGTGAGGGAGATGGTGCCATCTGTCAGCAATCTTGTGCTTGCCATGCAGTCCCAGATTTCTTAGCAATACCCGATCTCCTCCTGGAGTTCCTGTGCTTTCACCTTTTATCATACCTTTCTTTGTTGGCCAGATTTCTTTTGGCAGCCATGGTTTGAGCCAGTTGGCGCATGAGTTAGCTGGGCCTTTAACTTTTGCACATACTGTAAATAGTTGTCAGCTTGAACCCCATCAGGAGAGACCCCAAACACACATCTACTGGTAGTCGAGCTTCTCTTCCAAACATCAGGCGGTGAGGGAGAATCCAGTGGCATCACTTTTGGTGCAGTTATAAGCATGTACCAGGGTGCTAATTTGTTGGCTCCATCTAGGCTTGTCCTTTGGGTGCAGGGTGCCTAGCATATCTAGCAAAGTGCGCGTTGAAACGTTCAGGCTGTGGGTCCCCTGGGGTGGTAAGGAGTGGTTCTGGACTTTCGCACTCCCCACAGAGAAAGCATCTCTTTGATCAGACGACTCTCAAAGTCTCTCCCTTGATCAGAATGGATTCTTTGTGGAGCCCCATAGTGAACAAAAAAGTTTTCTACAAGTACTTTGGCCACAGTGGATGCTTTCTGGTCTTTGGTGGGGAAAGCTTGGGCATATCTCGTGAAATGGTCAGTGACCACCAGCACATTACTGATATTTCTTTGATCTGACTCCAAACTCAGAAAATCAATACAGACCAGCTCCATGGGTGCACTGGTGGTGATGTTAACAAGGGGCAGCCTCTGGGGCAAAGCTTTCCTCTGTAAGCAGCGACTACAAGTTCGAATGTGTTGCTCCACATCAGCCCCATCTTAGGCCAATAGAATCTGGATCTCACCAAGTCAAGTGTTCTGTCTATACCAAGGTGCCCATGTGGTTGTGCAAGGACCTCAGTACTGAGTCTCGAAAGGCAGTGGGCAGCACTAGTTGTTGTTTGTCTACTTGTCCCCTCTGTCTACTGTTTCTCTGTATAACAGTTTATTGATCAGTTTCAACTTAGGACCTTCTTTGTATAACAGTGCAGTTCTCAAATCAGTGGAGCGTAATTGGACACATCTTTTCCTGCATAGAGGGCTTCTAAAGCTGCTTTGATCATGGGATCGCGGGATTGAGCCACGAATACTGTCATTGTCCAGCTGAGGCAGTGCACCAATGTCTATTGCAGAAAAGTGGCAATAAGCAGCAGGTATGCAATTCTCAGAGGCTCCCAAGCAATCCACCATGCAGTCCACTCGTCCGTGGACATTTGTTCCTCCCTGTCAAACTTCCGGCAGGTGCCCGAATGTCAGGTTCTGCCAATCGGACCCAATCATTCTGGGAACAGGCCTCCGGAGAGAGCATCAGCATCTATGTGGTTCAGACCTGCTCGGTATTCGAGAGCATAGTCATATGTAGATAATGCAGAAAGCCACCTATGGCCAGTGGCATCCAACTTAGCTGAGGTCTGCACATAGGTCAAAGGATTATTGTCAGTTTTACTAGTATTTTAGCCCCATACAAGTACTCATGGAATTGGTCAACAATAGCCCACTTCAAAGCTAGGAACTCTAACTTATGTACAGGATAGTTCTTTTCGGATGGGGTCAGGCTTCTACTGGCAAAGGCCACTGGTCTCAGGCCATTCTCGTGCTCTTGGTACAACACAGCCCCCAACCCTTGCAAGCTAGCATCAGTGTGCAGGACGTAAGGTTTTCTTGGATCGGCATAGGCCAGCACTGGAGCATGGGTAAGTTGATATATGATCTCATGAAAAGCAGTCTCACAATCAGGAGTCCAGCGGCCCCAAATACTTCACTCGGATGAAAATACACTCTTTCAGTCTTGAGGACGCTGACTTTGGTATTTTTGTGGGTTGGGGATACCCTTGAGTAAGGTTAAGTAAAGGCGGATCACTCTTGAATAGTCCTTGATGAAGCGCCGATAATAACCACAGAATCCCAGGAATCTTTGCAGTTCTTTTAGATTTTTGGGCTGTGGCCAGGTGGTCAAGGCCTCAACTTTACTTGGGTCGGTCTCTATTCCTCGGTGGATACTATGTGTCCACATACTTTACTGATGTTTGAAAGAATTGACACTTATCAATGGACAGTTTAAGGCCAAAGTCCTCCAGTCGGTCCAATACCTTAAATAATCTGCTCTCATGTTCCTCCAGTGAGCTGCCAAACACAATAACATCATCTAGGTATACCAGGCACTCTAGTAAGTTCATGTCCCCCACTGCACGCTCCATCAATCGTTGAAAAGTGGCTGGGGCACCTGAAATCCCTTGAGGCATCCTCATGAATTCATAGAAGCCAAGCGGACAGATAAAGGCTGTCTTTTCACGGTCCTCTGGGGCCATCGGGATCTGATAGTACCCACTGCGGAGATCCAGCACAGAGAACCACTTGCTCCCGTTTAGGCAGTCCAAAGCATCCTGAATGCGGGGCATTGTGTACTGATCAGGGATAGTCCGCCGGTTTAAGGTGCGATAATCCACACACATCCTTACTGTTCCATTCTTTTTCCTCACTACCACAATGGGGGAAGCATAAGGGCTTCTGGATTCTTGTATTACACCAGCAGCTAACATCTCTTGCAGATGCCGTCTCACATCATCTATGTCAGCAGGTGCCAGGCGTCGAGACCTCTCACGAAATGGTCTTCGTCATGCAGCGGATATTGTGCTCAGCTCCTCGCGCATCCTACATCCCATTCCTTTAAAGAAAACACCTGGTCTCTCTGGGCAAGCTTCTCACTGATCTTCACTTTCCATTCAGCTGGCAGCGGGAGTCGCAAATCAAACAAGTCAGGCGTTACTCTGTCATTCTTCCTTGAACTCTTGCTGCTGGGTAGCACTGCAGTGTCTGCACAATGCACATTAGCCAGGATGCAACCTCTGTTTACTCGAATGTCTCTTTCAGACACATTATGAACTTGGACCATTACCCTTCTGGCATAAGCATGGGCTCTAGCGGGCAAAATACTAGGCTGACCAGCAGTCCCTCTGGCAATTTTCCATCGCCTGGTGCATCCAACATTAATATTTTATTCTTAACATCCTTTCTGATACGGACCTCTCCTGTAAGGTACACTGGGCATTTGGCGCCAGGATCAGAGACTCAGGATCCTTCTTCCATACAATTCGACGGTTCCTCTGGTTCTGTTTTTCAGCATCTCTCTGTGCCTCATAGGCCTTCTTAATTAAAGCGAGAACTCTAAAGCTCTACTAGTCTTTGACCCCTGTTTTCATAACACAACTGTGCCAGCCTTCCGAACATATGAGCATTTGTTCCAATCAACAAAGGGACACCATCATACAGTCCAGTGGGGGCACACTAAGGCTAGGGTCTCTACTTGTTCGGCCACTCCAGCCACGAGGTGGGAAAGACAGCCAAATCGGATATACCGGAATAGGGGTAGGCCTTCTCACTTAACCCCCATACATGCAGTCCTTCTAATGGTTGTAAGGGTACATCTGACAAATGCTTCTGATACCAATCTTGGAACATAATTGTCACTTGGGAGCCACTGTCTAATAAGCTCTTGTAGACACTCCGTTCACCTTTACAGTGGTCTCCATGGAGGGACCCACTATTCTGGACCAGTCTGGAGAGGCGGTAGGGGGGCCTGGGCAACTGACCTTGCCACAAAAGGACGTGAATTAGCATTTTGGTGCCCTCACTGGGATCATGTCGTGCACCTCTTAACCACTGATTTCTTCTCAGAAGCTCTCCTTGTAGCCTATATGCAACTTTGTCAGTGTCTTTTGGGGACTGGCATTCCCTTTCATGTGCCCATCTTTCCCACAATTATAGCAAAACATACTTTCTGGAGTTTGAGCTGGCCGAGGCGCCACACTGGGAGCCAGGGGGGTATTACTAACTGGAAACCTTGGTGCCATCTCTGTCTGCGGCGTGATAAGCATTTGGAGACATCTCGTCAGTTTCTCCACTTCCATGATCAAGGAGTCGAGTTGGAGCTGTTATCAGCAGGAGATACATGGGTGGGTACCCCCACCCCATAGCAGATACAGTCGAATATAGGTCAGGGCCTACTTGCAGAGTGGCCTTCATAAAGGACTGTTTTGAATTCCCGGATCTCTCTCAACAGTTCGCTCCATTGTGACATATCTTTTCCTTGTCAGAGCACTCATTGACTGCCAACCTCTGCCCCTGAACTTCACTTGATGGGTCACCCTCAGTCACTCGGTCGTAGCCGCAGCTATTGGTGCAGGTCCTCCAGTGCGTCTTTTCTCAACTCTCAATTTCTCTCATTAACTCATCATAGGAGGGTGGGGATTCCAGTCGATCTGCCAGGCGTAACTGAAGCAACAGCAGTTCTGAGAAGGGGCAGACTTAAGGATCCTGTCCAGCCTGGTTCGGTCCAGTTCAATCGCTGGCAAACTACCTTTCTGAGGCATTCTTGCAACAATTTTTCCAGCCGAGATACATACAGACAACAACTCCTTGGTACTGTTGTGCATCTCTTACTCTCCACCATAGGTCCTCATCAGAATCTGGGCCTCAACACATTCTCCAAGGCCTCAAGATAGGCCTGTGCAGTCGCTTCAGGGTTACTGGCCCGTTTAGCATGGATGGTAGCCAGGGCAGGACCTCGGAGGCTCTCACTAACCCTCTTTCGCTTTTCGCCTTCCGAGCATTGCCATTCTAGCACTTGGGGGGCAACATAGTCTATCCAGGTCTCCCAGTCATCCTCCCCTTGGGGGGTGGGGAGGGTGCCAGAGAAGATCCTCAACCTTCGGTAAGAGTCATGACTAATGGCAGGTGCAGAAATAGGAGTCTGCATTGGTTCAGCCACCATTACGGGCACTGGAGCAGGAGAGGGTGTTGGGGGAGGAACACCCCCAGGTGGCAAGAATAGTTTCTTCAAGTCCTCCACAGTTTTCCCCTCTCCCAGCAACCATTCAGCAAATTTCTCCTCAAAAGTTTCAGATAGTGGTGGGGGCTGATTCCCCCACGGGTCTTTACTGTCCTTAGTTATCACTCTCCAAGCAGTGAGGGCTCCCTCTGGGGTAATGGTCTGTGGCACTTTGGAGCTATCTATGGGATCCTTAAACTCTACTAGGGCCAGGAAAGTGTGGGTGAGCAGATTAGCATGCCGACCCACCACCACAGGGTTTTGTAAACCTTCCACCTTGGAAAGTACTCCCTGCACAGTGTCCGTATTGATACCAGGGGATGTCCAGGATAAGCATAGCATTTTGGGGTCGATCTCCTCCCAGTACACCACTCCACCAGCCGGTGCACAGCCACTTCTGTCGGGTACCCATTTTTTTCTTAACAGTGGTTCGTAAATATGGCCACTAGAGGACACACAATCCCAGCGGTGAGCCTCAAGATGTAACCCTAGATGGCGCTATCCCAGGGCTACTACCCTGCCTGATTTGCCACTAACAGGTTGAGGGGCCTGGATCCAATGGCGGTGCCTCCACCCAGAGGTCAGGGTTTGCAATAGTTAAACTAACTTGGTCACAGCCCTCTGGGACACTGCAACCCCTTCTTCCCACTAGTGGCCCACACAATATATCAGAATTACCTTCACAGTATACACTTACCCCCAGGTCTGGTTCCGCACTGGGACCTCCTGTGAAATGAGATACAGTGCAACAATCACAGTACAGTACTTTAACATAGACAAATACCTCAGGCAGTATAACTTTGCTGAAACAAGCAGCTCTGATTTATTTAGGGGATATAACAAGGACAGGGAAATCAGGTTAATTAGCTTATCACTCTAATAATCTACCTATGGCTCTGGCACAGGCCTATCCCTATCAGTTACTGTCCCTGGGTACCCAAGCCCTAGTGGCTAGTCCAAACCGTGGCAGCTGGTAGGGGCCCTTTCACACAGAGAAAGGAGAATTAAACAGTCAGCAGTACAGTAATTCCATTTGGATTTAATGTGGCAATTCAACAGGGAGCAACCCTGAATTAGTACTCACGACCTCCAAATAAGATAGGGTCCTTCAATGTCAGCAGGGCTCACTTGAGGTACACAAACCTCTTCACACATCCATATAAAAAAGCACTATACCAGGCAGGCTGCATCTGTATCCCGATCGCAATTACTGCACAATACCCGGAGAACACACAGCAGATTCAGTTCCTGACAGACCGAGTGCAATTTTCAGCAATTCTTCCAGTCTTCTACAGGGTGAGCCTGGTTTCTACTCTTCAGAGATCCTTTGATTCTTTTCACAGGACGGATTCAGTCCTAACAAGCTGTTACACAAGCTGCAGACGGAACTCTGGGCCTTCACACGTTTTGACTAAAACTGCACACTGAAAAGCACAGGGCTCCTTCCTTCTTCACTGCCAAAGCTCAACTGAAACTCCAACCGACAAAACCGGCACTTCCTTTGAGTTCCTCCCAGTTCTTGACTGGATTGGCTGTCACTCACAATAGACTGCTGCTGTTGGTCCAAAAGGCACTGAAGTCTAAACTACATCTCCCAGAGTCACTGCCCATACAATCCTCTTGTGGCTGGCTCAGATTATGAGTCCAAGTTCTGATTCGTCCAAGGCACCATTTTAGAGCTAGCTTACCCACACTGATTGGTCCAGTTCAGCAGTTCAAAACTAGAATGGGGAACTAGAGACACAGTTCTGACTGCAAAGAAAGCAGGTTAGACAAACTGTAATTTCATTATTACTCTAAATAATTTCTGGCAAACAGTTACATCTTTCAGATAGGTTCCTTTGCACTCCTAGTGACTGCAAAATGAAGTGAATTGGCAGCAGCTGAGTGGTACTCAATCAAAGAAACACACAGTCCCCATACAACTAATTATGTCTGCAAGCAGACAGCTCTTAAAGAGACAGTACCAGAGGTTCTAAAAACACTCACTGATAAATGGCTTAAATGCCAAACACCATTCAGGCTTGGAGCATTCAAGCAAGCTCCTGGAAGTCTTTTGGGAACCCCCATTTGCAGGGGGGTTGCACAAGCTTGAGGGACAGCGCATAGAGTGAAGGAGAGGTTGAGATGGTGAGTGAGGGGGAGGCAATGGCAGCAGCTGAGAGATGAGCAGTTTAAGGTCCAGTCCATCAAGGCCAGATTTGAACTGGTCGAGTGAAGAGAGAGCAGTCAGGGTTTCCCGAGCAGAGCCAGATGGTAAATGAAACCCAGGGAAGGGGTGGATGGAGAGGAGTATGGAGATAGAGGAAGGGGAGAGGAGTTAGGAGAGGATGAACAGGGGAGAGCACATGTTGTCAACAGACTGGGTTGGGGGATCAAAGAGGGAGTGGATCACCTTCCAAAACTTGGTGGGGCAGTTGAGACTGTTCTTTATGTTGGCCTTGAAGTAGAAGGATTTAGCAGTATGAACGGCCTTTATGCAAGAGTTTCTAAGCACTCTATAGGAGTAGGTCAGACAGTAAGTGGGAGAATTTGAACTGGGTCCAGGCTTGATCGCAGGTCTTGCACAAATCAAATTTCTGTTAGGTGATTACATATTCCATTTACACATCATATACATATTCAGTTTAAATGTTTCAAATAGCTCTTTTTATGCCAATAAACCATTTCGTTTGAGTGCAGTGCAGGGACAGTGTGATGCCATCAGCCATTATTCAATGTGCTTTCCCACTGGTTAAAGTATTCTGTTGTGACAGTGACATGCTTAGCTAACTTTAGGTCACATTAAATTTTATAGGTAAGCAATAAGTCATGACAGGGCATGTAATTAGGGTGAGATTATTGCAAGCCTCGGGTGTGTTGTTTAAGCAATAAGCCATGAGGGGGTGTGGGTTATCGGGGGATTTACCACGGTTGGCGTGGTTTTCCCATGAGGTGCAGCTGAGTGGGTAAATCCTCGACAACCGTGTTAAATCCCCCAATAACCCACACCCTCGAGTGGCTTATTGTGATTATACCATGGTATATTTTTTTGAGATAAAAAAATAATAAAATAAAATATGTTTCTTTTTGTATTTTAAGTTATTTTTATTGTATTTGTTAGTCTGCCACAAAAAAGTAGTCCTTGGTTCTTTGAGTTGTGCTTGGTTGCTAGGGTATTGCTATGGCTGCTGAGCTGGAGGGAGAATACAGGGTTTTCAGAATGATCGTTCGTCACTGCAGTGTAGCGAGAGAGAGAGAGAGCTCTGTTACTAGAAGTCTAGAAGAGGAATGGTTAATTGCTGTAGCAGACTCTCGCTTCGTGGTTTTTTTTTTTTTTTTCCTGTGGAGCCACACAGAGCAGTGGAGAATAGGAATGTACAGCACACTGTCCTTACGTTTTTTCTGCTCGGCAGAGGGGATTCAGATACAGAGAGCAGGACTGTAAGAGAGACAAAGTGTGAATGAACAGGACATGGAGTTTGTGTTGTTGAGAGATGGGGAATGGATTTGCTTTTTTTTCTTGTGTCCAAAGCAGGGATTCAGAGAGAGAGAGAGGACTGCACAAGGAAGTAGCAATGGGGCCAAGTAGGCGGCGAACAATTTTTATGAGGTGAATTCAGTAGACGTGTTTATGTGCAAGAAAAATACTTTATTTAAATTTAGTTATGTACTGCAACGTGGTGAACTGTGTTTAAATTTCCCGGTCACTTGTGCGAGATGTTAGTTAAGCAAGATTCAATATGGTGGCTTAAATTTTGTGGTTTTAGGGGTCGGATTTATTTTTTACTATGCGGCTGGCTGGAATCTTTTGCGGTGATTATCAGAGGATTTACAACGGAGGTAAGGTGCCAGCCTGCCGTTCTCATTGGTCGGTGTCCGAGGTCCATGGTATAATAGACAAGATGAGCAGTCGAATGGTGTTGAATTCATGTTAACTCCCCAAGGTTGGGGCTTGCCTGGGCTACTCAGAGGGGGGGCCCAGCAACTCCCTCAGCAGTGACCATACGTCTCACCAAGCCACCTGATACTGGCAGCGTTGGGGGCCAGACTGCAGCATGTAAGAGGCAGCTGTGGTTTTTGGCACACATAGTTGCACAGTTCAGATTGTGGTTAAGTCTATGCACAGTGAGACTGGGATCAGGCATGCAGCTTGGCAACAAGGGACATCCACTTAGTCCCAGGAGAGGTTGCAGGGTGGGAAATCATGAACTGCCTCACTAATGGGGGGAACAAAACAAAATATGTAAACAAACATGACCTTGTTGGCAATCCTTAACCTCCAGGATTCTGTAAAAGGGACTCAGAGGGTGTGAAAGCCACCAATCATGGTGTAAGGCACCGAGAAGACAGCGTAAACCTCCATGTTGCATCTTTGAAGTATGGGCATTAAGCTTGCCCAGGAAACCTCAAGCCCAGACAGCCCATCCACTTAGAAGCAAGGTATCACACCACTCCTCCCTGGTATTTGAAGACACTAATTTGCCCCATAGTATCTGTCTAGAGTCTTTACTAGATGAGGGTTGGCTGAAGACATCATTATATTTTGGGAGCCAGATAAAACTGCCTTTGTTTTTAGTTGCATTTAGGATCTGGTGAACCAGGAGACAATCATCTGGAAATCAGACTGGAGGATGGAAGTGATCTTGGAAATGGTTGGTGCGATGCAGTAAAGTATAGTGTCATCGGCGTACATATGTAGGAGACACGTTCTCCTGTGCCATGGGAGGACATTGCACCCCCCCCAGGATACTATGTGCAGTTTTGGAGATTGCATTTGAAGGAGGACAGGGACAAAGTGGAAGCGGTACAGAGGACAGTAACCAAGAAGATCCAGGAACAGCAGGAAAGGACTTACAGGGAGAGTTTAAAGGACCTAAACATGCACACGTTGGAGGTGAGAAGAGAGAGAGGGGACATGATCAAGACATACCAAATCAAATGCCTCCACTGGGTAAACAAGGTGGATAGCGGGGAAGAGTTCAAACTGAGGGGAACACAAGCACCAGGAGTAACTCCATGAAGCTGGTGGGGAAGAAATTTAAGAGGGATACTAGAAAGTCTTTATTTCATGCAAAGGATGGCGGAGGGGTGGGATGAGCTATGGACAGAGGTGGTCTGTGTGAAATAGTGGGGGAATTCAAACATGGGGAGGGGGGCAGATACACAGGGCTGGATTTTCAAAGGCCCTGAATACCGCAGGCCCCTGGTGTGCCAAATATATGGTGCATGGAGCTTGCGACATTGTCCAGACTGGTGATTGGGACTTTCTATCTCGTGGGCCAACTGCTGCAAGTTAGACCAACTTTTTGTGGTCCAGCTTGCAGCAAACCTGGGGCCTTTTGTATGGAGCTTGCTTTCACCAGATATTTGGTGCAAGCTGCCGTAAATCATGGAAACTGTCGCAACTGTGCCAAGATTGTATAATCAAGCTTAGTTGTGGCGAAGGGGTTCGGCACACCACCAGAACTTAAGTGTTGTGGTGCAGGGCTTATGTTTTGGAAATCCAGCCCACTGACTTGGTAAAGACAGTATCAAAAGGGGTGGGGGAGAGGAAGAGGGAAGAACCACCTGGGCTCTCACATTCCACATTAGATAGGTAGTTCCAGTTAGATGTGATAGGCCGAGGGTCCTTTCTCTGATGGCAACTCACCTTTCTATGTTGATGAAAATGGGAAACAGCAGTGGGCCAAGTATAAGCCTTGACATACTCCTAGGCAGATGGCTGCTAGCATTTTAACTAGGGATGGAAGAACTGCAGAAGGTTCTCAGGTTGCAAAAGGCTCTGATAAGCCATAAAAGGTTCTGGTAGTTATCCAAACCATATCAAAACTTTCAGAGCATTTTAATTTACAGAGCAAAAACTGCTTTAACCATCATTTCCCCCCATACATTATTTTCCGTGAAGGGAAAGAAATCCAAAAACAACTTGGAATAGTACTACAGTACCTGAAGCCTCATTTTGGGTCTTTCTACCATCACCACCGCCAGCCTTCTTACTAGATAAGGACCTGCTGGGGGCATATAATAAGCTACAAAATCAATATTTAAAAATGATCAGAACCCTTTAAAACCTGAAAAAAGGTTCTGATAAGGTTCTGTCACAGAAATTGGCAGAGGTTCGGGGTGGTTTTGATCTTATCCAACTGGTTCTCCCATTCCTAATTTTAACAGTAATCATCACTATTTCCCAGTTTAATATAAACAGTTGTTCAAATTATTATAGAATGAGGGAGCACTTCTTTCCTCTGCATGGGAGACACTCTTATTCTGTAAAGATCATCTCATGCGCAGATGCCCTGGAAATGGGCATGTTCCGGGACGGTTTTTAAAAAATATATTATTGAACATGCTAGATCAATAATATAATAATATGTCCCCCATTGCCACTCATTTCTGGATAAGAGTGGTTTCACTTGAGTTCTGCTTGGTCCAGAACAGCTCTGTTTTGCTTTGCTGTTCTCTCTTAAGCAGAACATGAATGAAACCACTCTTATCCAGCAATGAATAGCTCTGGGGAGCAAATTCATATATTCAGTTTCAATTCAGCATCCGTTCCATGGGGAGGCAGTAGTCTGCTACTCCTTTACTGAAGTTGATCTTGTCCAAGCTGGAGGTCCGTTCCTTCAGGCCCATACACCGTGCTCTGGGATGTGTCTTTTAATGTTACAACTGCACCTTACCCATGCTCAGTGAAGTGGTTACTCTAATCTGCTGCTTAGAGCCCATGTCAGCTAACCTTGGCCAACAGCTAGAGGGGGGTGTAAAAGACTTAGTTGCCTTATAATGTTCCCACCTCTGCTGCCACCAAGTTTCAGCTAGTCCCTTTGCTTCTCTAGGACCCTCCAACAGGAGATGCCTTCTCCCCTTACAGCCTCCCCAACCAGTACTCCAAGACGTTCTGTAAATGAAAACTCAGTGGTGCATCCAGGGTCTCATGAAGACTGCTTAGGCAACATAAAGGACATGGGTAGAAAGAAGCTGAATGATTTATTTATGTCTTGAATACATTTTACTGAGTTGAAGATGCTTAAAGAGCAGCTGATGCGTTCATAAGAACATTAGCAAAACATAATATTTGGGCACAGTTCAGCTTGTATTTCAAATTAGTTCAGTATTTCTCATCTCCATTATTTATCACTGAGGAAATTTGCATTAAAACAGGATCTTTGCTCCTGAAGAGTTCATCTACTCCTGTTGCTTTCTCCCTGCCTGAGGTCATAATGCACTGCATGTGACATCACAGTCACTCTCATGGCAATGGAGTGTGATGCCACAACAGAGAATTATGAACTGAAGTAGGGAATACGCTATAGAGGCAGATGAACTCCAAGGGATAAATATCAGGTATTCATGTAAATGTTGTCAGTAATACATAATGGGCAGGCAAAATCCATAGAATATATATGGAATGCAAGCTGACTTGTTCTTAAATATTATTGTTTTCAAAGTTTTCTTTCAGGTGTCAGCAGCTCTTTAAAGTAGTTAAATATCTGAGTATGGAAACTGTATTTGTGCAACATAAATAAATCATACACTGCCTCTGTCCTTGCTAAGACAATCTCCCTTTTGAAGTGCAGTAAAGACACAGGAACCCTCTTCAGTGGGGTTCCACCCCTAGAAGTGCTGCATGAGCAAAGTCCACTTAGACAAAAGGTACATTATCGAAGAAAGGTCAGATCCCAAAGAGAGAGAGAGTAGAGGAGGATGGTGGGAACAACAAAAATTGCTCAGTAAGGGATATATGTGGTTTAAGTACCTGTAACTGGACCATTGCTGATGTTGCAGTTACGTCCCCTGCCCTGTGGGCTCAGCAAGGTCTGAGTGGCCTGGATGTATTAAATTTCTGGTTGGCGGTTCATATCCAGAGCGAGAAATAAATAGCCCCGTGCCTCCACCCAGGGGTAAGGTTTTAATGGGCCTGGTGTAAGTACAGTACCACTTCCAGGTATGCAGTACTTCCTCACTTTCCCACAGGATTAATCCATCTGGAACCATCACAATGCAGTCACAATTCCCAGAAACATGCAACTTAGCACTTTAAAATAATATACACTCAAAAAGTAGTGAAGAAAAATCATCAAGTTTTTTATTTAGGGGCGGGTGGCAGACCTTAAAAGGAAAAAGGGTTAGCAAAACAATGTTATGAATGTAAGAACCACCCTCCATATTAGGGATTACCTTGCTGGGTGTATGGGCTCTTGCTGTATTGCTTCAGCCAGACCTGCATGTCTTTTCACTCTATGGTTCCCCAGTATAGGACTGCTGTGATAGGAGACTGTGAGGATAACTTCTTCAACTTCTTGCAGAAGCTCTGGGCAGGAATTGAACCTGGTCCCCTCAATCTTTGTGGCTGAAGCTGCATGGGTGGGCCTGGAATCCAGACCCTAGGCCTGGCAGCAGTGTTGGAACCAAAGCATGAGCAAGAATGCCATTGGGCAGAGAAGAAGCGTTCCACCAACCCAGGACAGACAGCAGGGTCAGGAAATAAAGATATCACTGTTAGAGGTGCCATTATAGAAGCACAGGTACAGCAGCCAGAAAGCAATGGAGCCAGAGCTCTGAAACAGGAATTGGGTCATGGGCCTGCAACAGCAGGGTCAGGGGCTCCAGAACACCAGCAAAGCCTATCACAAGGTGTTTCCTAGCTCTAGGACTAGCAGCAGGGCTGGAAATAGGAGAAATAAGGTGCACATGGGTCAGCATCACAGAGAGAGAGAGAGAGAGAGAGTGACTTTAGGGCTGCCTCTCTCAACAAAATCCTGACTCTGCAATGGGCTAAGGGCCCTCAGAAATAAACACAGTCCTGGATTTAGGGCAGGCAGGAGGACCAGGACAGAAGACAAGCAGCCCTCAAGGGTATAAAACAAAACAGCAGTGGCTGCCAAAATGCAAGGACAGAAATATAAACAAACATGGCAGTGGCCATGTAGCTCTTTAGCCAAGTGACCCCACAGGGACTGCTGGGAAGGAATCAAAGAGAACCAGCAGTTAGCCAGCACATTTCCGCTAATAAAAAGTCTGCATTGCACAAAAGACAGAAGGCAAGCTTTGCAGGGCTGGGCTAACATTCCAAAGTCTAGTCACCCCAGGAAAAGTGTGACCAATGGAACATTGAGTTCTATTCAGTATAAAGGGGCTGAAACCAAACATCTGGGAGCAGTCTGTGTGTCTGTGAGATAGAGGAAGCTGTAGGCCCCAGATCCTCTGGCTGCCAGGAGCTGCAGTTTTTGCAAGCCACTGCAGAGTGTGCAGTCTAAACACCTCTACTGTGAAGTGGAGAAAGCGGTTTTGCATCACAACTGAGAGAAGAAAGCCAAGAAGTGGAGCTGGGGCTTGTCCTTCCCCATCAGTAACTTTTCCCCACAGGGGATCAACCTTCATGGAGAAGCTACTGACGACTGAGGCCACTGCTTAATACAGGGTCCCTGGACCCCCTGCAACTGCAGCTGAAAAAACATTCAAGGGAGAATGGAGGAGACCAATGAGAGAGACCGGACAACCCTGGAGAAGCCAGCCCTTCAGCTGGGAGCACTTCTAGTAGCTCACCTGCTCAGTCTCAAAAAAACAGAAGTACCTGAGAGCCTGTTAAACCATGAATAACCATCACGGGCATTCACTCTGCAGCTGATGTCATTGTGCACGTTTTGGACAGAAGGAGAAAGTCCAGTGAACTGTGCAAAAATTGTTAGGGCCAGGCAGAAGACCGGATGAAGCCAACTGGCCCCCCTTTTTGGATGACAAACAGGGGCCCATTTTCAGCAAGTTAACAGTTAATTGTTGCAACCCAGTTTCTTTTCTACAATAGGTAACATTTTAAGCATGCCTCCAAGCCACCTGCCCTGATAGCAGCAACTGCATTTCTCCAGTGAGGTATCCAGTGCAACTAAGAGAGCTCTTGCCCATGGCCTGTGGAGGGGAAGTAAGTTGGGTGTACCGTGTACCCACTGGCAGATTTGTGGGGCCGCTGGGGAAGGGCAGATTATGTGGGGCTATTGTGAATGTACAGTGTATAAGAATTTAACCCCTTCACATTTGTTCCTGTAACTGGGTCACTGTGCAGATGTTACTGGTGTTACATGTGTTACTATCTCTGTTACTGCTCCTGCCTTGCACCCTTTGGGGCCAAGCAAGGTTTAAGGGGCTTGGGTTCATTAAACTCCTTGTGGGGGAAGGGGGGTTGGTTTGGACAGGGAATAAGGGAAATAGTGTGGTGCCTCCACCCAGAGAAGGAAATAGTGGACCTGTTTCTACATAGAATACTGGCCCCTTGGATGCAGTACCAACCCTCCTCCCCATTAGATGTCAGTCGCCACCCGAAAACCAATCTGTACCCATACACACACTGTAATTTCAAATACTTCTATACAAATTAGTGCAGATCACTAATAATATGATCACACACCACATTTTAGAAACTAACAACAGGAGTTCATCAGCAACACAGGTCCTGTGATGAGAATAGGGCTTATGCAAAGCAGGTTTTGCGATTGAAGCAGACCATCCAGGACCCTTGTGGTTCACCTCTCACCACCTCCCGAGGGGGCCAGCCTGGGTTACCTAAAGATGGCTACACTGGATATACTGGCCTAAAGTGGCATGGGGGTGGCAATATGGGGTACCTGGATGCTGAGATGCAAGTTTTTTTTTTTTTTACAATATATTTTGCAATATAATTTTTATTATTTTCAGAATAAACAAATATAAAAATTACTATGTTGAATCATAACCGTTCATAAGACTACATATATGCAATGCATTAGAACAACATTATACAATCAGAAGTATTGCACTGTCAAAAGATTGGTTTATACTTAGTAAGACCAGGGATGTATGAATGTAATTAAAGTCTTTTTTAAGTTCAAGGAGTTTATATTGCAGTAAATAAGTTTGGTTTTCCAATAAGATTGTAGCTAATTCTCTCATCATTAGCAATTGTTCCCATTCAATCAAACCGTTCTGCTAAGGAGGGAGAATTTGGAGAATTACAGTTTTTGAATGCTAAAACTGCAGCGTTTTTTGGGTTAAGGCAGCTGAAAGAATCCAGAGTTGCTGGGGTCTTTCCAGGTTATGCAATGTTGATAAATTGCCTAAGATAACAATGCTGTGGATACATGGAAGGGAGCAGTCAGGTGTTTGTTGACAAATAGCATGACTATATTTCCAAACCCCTTCGATTTTAGGACAGAACCAGAAGAATTTACTTAAATCAGCCTGAGGTTTGCTACATTTCCAACAATGATCTAATAGGCTATATCCCATGTTTTCTAAAGAAACAAGAGAGTAATGGCAGCGATGTAATATGTTATATTGCACTAACCTCCCCTGAACCGTTTTGCTGCCAGAAAAAGTGTTACCCGAAGTTTGGGCCAAATGTCTTCATGAATCTGAATTCCAAGTTCAGCTTCCCATTTATGTTTTACTGAGTGTGTAAGTGAGAGCTTAGTCTGAGGAATAATTTTGTAAGTAAAACTAACCCAGCTTCTAAGTACTGCAACTTTTAAAAGCTGACACCAGTCCTGACTTTCCTCCAACTTAAAGTTAATTACAATTTGATTCATTAGGAGTGCTTCTCTAAATTGTAAGAAATTACAAAAATGGTGTAACCCCCACCCAGGTATGCTGTTTCCATCTGACAGCTCTACCTGGTGGGCTGGGTTCAGGGAGGACTATGTCACTCGGCACATTGACTAGGTTTGGCTACTCTGCACAGGGGCACCCAAGTAACTCAGGACAAAGGAAACAATAACTGTAAAGTCCCAATACCAGAAGTGGGATTCTAAAGTGTGGCTTTTATTCACATCCAACAGAATAAACAAAGCATAGATGGACCCCCACTGGGCTACACTCCTGGTAATGTAGATTTAAGGAGACCAGAACACATCTTCATTCACTTTAGCCCTCAGGCTCTGAAACACACTGGGCACACAGCCTGAACTTGTACGCTGCTCTGGGTTTTCCCTGGCTCAGCTACCTTGCCAGCCACTGGGACATTTTCCATATAGCATGGAAACATTTACTGGTGGCTCCCTAAACCACCATGAGCACTTCTGCTCCATCAGGGAATCTTCCTCATCAATCCCGCTTCTGGGTACTTTCCTCAGGCACTGGCCAAGTACCTGAAAGAAAGCAACAGTTGTCCCAGAGCAAATCCATAGAGGTGAATTTGGTTACTACTGATGGGGGGTCTCCCACCTCTCGCTCCCATAATTCATACCCGGACATTTCTATGGACTGTAACACCTCATCCTTTAAAACACTTTGCTGTGTAGATTCTTTTTAAATGTATTTTACATCCAATCTACTGTCTTTATAGCCCATTTGTGCTGGACTTGAACATACTCAATAAGTGGCTTTGTCCATTACTCTAGACCCCCCACAGAGTTAAATAATCCAATCCCCCACATCTTCCAAACTGTACTTGGCTGTCTTTTCCTGACCCCACAGTAACAGTCCTTTTAGTTTCATCTTGATGCAGGTGAAAACACATGGCCCTTTAGCAGAACAAACTCACCCTTCGGTTGCAGGTGCCCCACAGGCATTTCCTCCACAAGGAACTCTCTTCCAGAGCTTCTGGTGCCTCAGCATGAACTTAAACAAGGCAGCTTCTTTTCCCTAGCTGGACCAAGGGGGTTTGTCCCTGGAAGCAGGCTGATTCCTTCCCCCCATCCCCGCAGGAATGGGGCCCTGAACCATTGAAAGCGGTCTCCACCACTTCAATATGCTCTTCTTCTGTTCCTCTTAAGGTGAGAACACACACCTATACCAAAATAATAGCTCTTTGTCAGAGCTTAGAGCTCTGAGGGCCTGCTTACAGCAGAGCACCTCTTTCAGACTGCACACTCTCTACTGAACTCTACAGACTTCTCTACAGACTGACTTCAAATTCCCCAACGTTCTACTCTAACCTCCAACTGCAACATTCTAATGTGGCTTATGCAGCTGTGACAGTTCTAAATGATGTCATCCCTCAGTCTCTGCAGAGACTGAGAACAGAGTGAGACAGTGTGAAATCCATTGAACTGGAGTTTCACAAGCTGCCTTCCCTGCCTACCACTAGGTCTTACTGGGATTCCAGTAATCCCGGGTAACAGGGGGGTTACAATGACATCTACGCACTTTGAATATCTCCATAAGATCAACAAAAGAGAGTAGGCTATTTGTTGTTTTCTCCAATACATCTGCCACTCTGTTAATACACATATTTTTTTCCATCCCCAATCAGGGATTTATTTGCCTTTATATTTAAAGTTTGGATTGTCCCATAATGGGAGAAATTCTAGGGGAAGAGATTTTGCCTTTAAGAGTTAGAAAAGTTCTTGCATACCCAGATGGAATGTGGAATAGTGGGATGATTTATAACAGTTACCAGAAGGTATCCCATCAGCTCCACACAATAGACAACAACGCAGTCATAAGAAATGAACTTTGGGTGATGATTTTTATAGGATTCTTCTAAAAATGTCCCATTTATTAATGCAGAATTCATTTCAGGAGGATTTTATCTAACAAATTGTGCTAAACCCCCTTGCAGCTTCCTCCTTGTGAATTGTATTCATTTATTTTCATGGCACTGGTATATGACCATGATATTTTTCCTTTCACAGGTTTGATGTGGAACCTTGCCAGAAGGGGGATACACAAATAGTCTAAAATGTGAGAAGTCTGTAAAAAAACATTTTTGACTTGTAACCATAGAGGCTTGTTTGGAGCCTTAGGGTTAAATAATCAATTCACAGTTTGTTTGAGCATAAAAACCTAATGATACTCTAACCATCAAAGCAAAACAAATCAGCCTGAACATCCAAATGCTCTGAGTTTTTATATACTTAACCTCAGAGACGTATTAGTCCACAAAAAACACATGAGACTTTCTATTTTCCTAAAATGTTGAATATATAAATATATATATATAAATTGTTGAGGGCATAAAATATATTAGGGGCCAAAATTAGTTTGAGTTTATTCTCCCCAAAGGGATACATTTTGTTTGTCCCATTTGTCTAATGAATGGTTGATTTCAGAAAATAAGGGGTTAAGATTAGCCTCAATAATCCTATCCAACAAATTAAATATATACATGCCTAAGTAAAAAGACCTTTTTTTTGCCCATGGGAAATCATAAGATTGAGTAAGTCTACTTGCCTCAAAAGGGGGAATTCTTTAACATTATTCCTTCAGATTTTTCCCAATTTATTTTAAGGCCTGACAAAGTACCAACATCATATAGATTATGACAATGTGCGATTGACTCACAGTTAATAAATTTTGCTTGCCATCAAACATAATTCCATGTACCAATACAAAAATATCAAAATTGGCCTTTTGATAAAGAATATTTGTATTCAAAACATGTCAAGGCATTTTTTCTGTGTGGCACTTTACAATAACTACTTGGGCACTTTATATTCTGGATGCTGCATCTTCCTTCAATACTTGCAGTGGTGAATGCTGGACTTTTCCATTTTTATATTGATACTTCTTGTTCTTGGCACCTCTCCTAGTACATTATTTTCCTTTCTAGTTTGTTTTGATAATTCTGTGTATAGCTGGAGAGGACTTTTGTTTGATTAGGTGTTTGATAGATAATATTAGAAGGAGAGGGGACATGGGTCAACACTCTCTAGTACCTCTATATAGGTTAATGGGGTTAAATATTGCTCCATTTGTAATTATTGGTGGTAATAAGCACCTAGATTATAGTTTCCTTAGATTGTTTGGAGGAACCCCCCCCCCGATAAAGAATCAAAAGCTGTATTAATGTCTAAGGCTGGTGCAATAGATGGAGTGGAAGGTTTTTGAGTGGCCCATGTTATAGATAATAGTCTCCTTTAATTGGCTACTGTGTTCTGACTTCTTGATGCCTACTGGCCACGATTCTTGCCAAAACTTTATAATCAAAGTTTAACAGGGAGATTGGCCTGTAACTTGTACACTCTAATGGATCTTTATTTTTCTTGCGAAGAAGACATCATTAAGGGTATGTGGTAGGAGTCCTATGTCAAATGATTTTTGGTATGCTAAGAAAAGATGTTTGGATAAAGAAGGATGGACAGAGTTACAGAATTCACTTCGAAGACCATCTGGGCCAGGAGTGTTCCCTGATGGAAACTGGGATATTGCATCAGTGCTTTCTCTAATCGATATGGGGTTTTCCAGTGAACTTTTGTCCTCTGCTGGGAGTTCAGGCAGTTTAACAGACATAAGAAAATCATCTGATAGTTTTTCGTCAAAGGGCATTAACTTCTATATAACTAGTACAAAATTTCAAACGATCAAAGGGACTCACTCCAAAACCGCAATCTGCCTTGTGCCAGAGTTGAAAACACAGTCAATATTCAAACAGAAAACTTGGCACCAAGAAGAAAATGTAAAAAGGACTCATAGGCTCATATGAGTGCAAAAAAAGATTTTATTACCAGACATAGCACAGTCTCAATACCTATTGTCACCACAGATATTGTGACTGTGCTATGTCTCATAATAAAATCTTTTTTTACACTCATATAAGCCTATGAGTGTTCTGTGCGGTTTGTCTTGGTGCCGAGTTTTTCTGTTTGGAAAAATGATCATAAAATTCTCTGAAGTTGGAATTTACTTCTTTCCTATCACAAACACAGGTCTGCTGTTTAGCCATAATTCCCATAATAGAGTTTTGCTGTTGCTTTTTCTATAACCATTACGTTCACCATTTTCCTGCTATTTTGCCTGTTTCCCAGTAACTTTGCCTTGTGCAGAATAAAGTAGACTCTGCTTCAGATGACAACATTTTGTTAATATGAAATTTTAATCTTGTAATCGGCCACAACAAGTGTTATCTATTAGCAAAGTCTTGTTTATATTCCTTTTTGAAGTTGGGAAAATTGCACTTGTTTTATTTTAATTCTTCTTGAAGTTTGTTTCTTTTTCCTTTTGGAACCAAAGTCAATTACCTTACCCCTAATGTCAGTTTTAAATGTTTCTCACATACTGGACTGAGATGCTTCACCATTATCATTAATTATACAATGGGGTATGAAAATTCTGTAACCTCATTGGTCAAAACAGATCACTCGACTGTGGTAAATCCTCCAGTATACCCACTGTAAAAGATTAATATCACTATAAAAACAAAAAAAAAGTTGAACATTGTACAATAGCAATATACCATGGCAGGGAGTGGGTATATGGGTGGATTTACCACTTCTGGTGTGGTTAAGTCACTCGGCTGCACCTTGTGACTGAACCCCACCAGGCGTGGTAAATCCACCAATATACCCACTCCCTGTCATGGTATATTGCTTAAAGAGCCACTGTCACCTCGGGAAGAACTTTGACAAAGATAATATTTGGACAAAGCACAGCTTGTATTTCTCATTAGCTGTGCATTTATTAGCCACATTATTTATTACTGCAGTGACGTACATGAAAACAGCATAGTTGTTCCTTGAGGAGTTCATCAGCTCATGTTGCTTCTTCCCAACCAGATGTCATAATACTCTACTTGTGACATCACAGTTATTGCCATGGCAACAGACTATGATGTCACAAAACAGCATTATAATTTCAAGTGGGGAATAAGCTGTAGGGGCAAATAAAATATACGGGATAAAGATCTTGTTTTTGTGGAACTTTCCTCAGTAATAAATAATGGAAATGATAACTCTATAGAAGATATAGGTAATACAAGCTGAACTGTGTCTAAATATTATATTTTCTAAAGTTTTCCAAAGGCATCGGCTGCTCTTTAACAGTAAAATATAAGTCAGATTCCGTAGTAAGCCATTCCTTGAAAGTAGGATCAGATAAAATGTAAGTAATCAAGCCTTGTCTGGGAGAGTTAGTGGGATTAGAATCAAAGTATAAGGTCATCTTGAGCACTACATGATACGAAAGTACTATGTCATCGTATTCTGTGGATGTTGTTACAAAGAGATAGTGAGGTAAAAAGTAATTAGTTCTACTGAATGAATTATGCCTCGCTGAGAAGAAAGAATAGTCTCCTCCTTGTGGATTCAAAATCCTCCAAACATCTACTAGTCCCAACTCTTAAGCCATATTATGTAAAGACGTTCTGTATTTGGAAAGCGCAAAATGAGTTGCCTTAGTTCTGTGATCTACCAAGGGATCCATGACCTCACTGAAATTGCCTCCAAGAATGATTTCAGCAGTATTCTAATTACTCAATTCTAGTAAAGTTGCAGTGTAGAAATCTGCTTGACTAGATGTAGGAGCATAAATATTACACAGTGCAACAGGTTTTACACTCAGGTTTCTGCATAAAATTTGATATCTACCCACAAAATCATGAATTACTTGGGATTTTGTAAAATGTATTCTTTATCTAATCAATGTGGCAACCCCTCTTTTTACGGCTGCATGGGCGGAGCCATGCCATTGTATTGCTATGAAGTAGGAGACAGAGAAAGGACTGTGGAAGCACATGCCTAGATACCGCTCTGGTGTGCTTCCACAGTGCTGCAATCATGTCCACAGTGTTGGTTTTCCAGTGCCCCTCCCCTCCGCGGGTCGCACCCCCCCACTTCCACAGTTGTGGGCGAAACAAAAGTGGCTGCCATGTCCAAGATGGCTGCCATGAGGTCATTTCGCATGCACGAGTATCGTGTATGTGCACTTCTGTCATGTTGTCCATCTTAGGAATGGTGCAAGTATGGCATCAGCCATGGCAGGAGCTCTGAGTGCCTCACTGGGTAACCACCCATGGAAATGATAAAGGCCTGATGATGCTGCACTTGGTTGGCTGGTGTTAGTGAAATTAAAAGAACTAAAGAGCCTTGTTTGGTTGCAAACAAACCCAAAACCCAAATGCTCTTTAGCCCGCAAGAGTTATTTGTAACTCCTGGCTTGATGGCATGCTCCAAATTTCCCAACAACTATGATACTCTGATGTTGAAGGGCAAGCTCTGATTTACTCATGGCTCTCCCAGACCAGGTTATCTCTGTCGATGCACAGGGAGCGATGGCACAGTTGTGAGTCTGTCTTGGGCTTGTTTCAATCTCTCACTCTCTTGAGGCCTCTGGTGTCAGCTGGTAAAACTGGCTTTTTTTCAATTCTGGTTGGTCTCTTCTGAATTCTGCATTCAGCAGACAATTTTCTTCATACAGAACAGCTCAGTCTGTGAAGCCTGAGCCATATCTGATCAACATCCCATGTCCTGGCATCCAGTCCCTAGTATGTTGCGACACCCAGCACAATACGGTACTGACCGAGTGACTTCTCAGACACACAGCTGAAGTCACAGTCAGGCTACCTGCAGCACAGCACAGTCTCACAAGTTACAGCTGCAGCATTCAGCTTCAGTTTCCATGGAACTAACACAATTACCTCCTTTTTGTAGCAGCAGGAGATCTGCTTTTCTCACTCTTTCACTCACTCGGGCAGCTGCATGTTCTATGTCTTGCAGTTCAGCTCTCAAGCTGTCTCACTCAACAGCATGCAGACCTGCTCCCTTCATGGCCTTACACAGATGGCCTCAAGCTCTGACACAGCCCTTGCTATTCACTGAATGATTAGGTTCCAAGTGGCTGTTTTATATGTCAGTCAAGTCTATACGGTCTGTCATTTTAGAGGTGGTTGGATGCTTCTAAGGTGCCTGAAGGAATAAAGTCCATCCAGGAGGCAAACCAGCAGACCAGCAACAGTAGACAGGGTCTCCTAGAAAAGAGCCAGCACCTGGCTGGACCAAAACAGGATGCATTCTCAGAGTGACAGCAAGCAGGGAAGAGTAGGGATGATGGTACATGAGGAAAAATCCAGACTGAGAGCTAGCAACAAGAGGAACAGGACAGAGTGCCACAGGAGGGATTCTGGTTGGAGAAGTCTGAAGAGCTCAGCATGGGCTCATGCAGTGGTGGGAAAGAGCAACAACTGGCAAACAGATGGAGGCAGTACTGGAGTAGGCAGGAACTCGGGAGCTGGAGGTCACTAAGCAGAGCTGAGTAGCAAATGAAGGCAGCATCTGAGGGTCCAATTCTGGGGACCGGGGAAAACAGTGGTTGGCTGCTGCCACTGTGAAGCTTACTGGTACACTGCAGAGTCAACATAGATGGGATAAAATAACAGGAATGGACAAGAATGGAGTAGAGCTGGTGCCCCACAGACAGTGACAAAAAATGACATCTGATGGATGTTGGAGTTTGTGCTGGTTAACTTCCACTTGGTGGGGTTGGGGTGTATGTTGCCTGCTGCCACACAGAACCTCAGTCAACTTTCAATGAAACAGTTTAGATGAGTTGATATTTGACAAATGTGCACTGTTGGAGGGATACAACCCTGGGCAAGGAGCTGTAATGTAATCATGGCATATACTAGCCACAAATGTATTTATTTATTTAGCTTTTGTTTACCAGGTAAGTGCACTAGGCAAGAAACCTGCCTCTTTTCAGGCATAACCCAAGAGAGTACATAACAGGTGAATAAGCATATAAACATAGGTTGAGAGTATGAGCGTTTAGGTAACTAGAGGAAGTGGCTAGCCGATATACAAAGAACCCCAATCTCTCTCTTAATCATTTTTCTAACTTTCTCCATTACCTTTCTGTCTGGCAGATGACTCCAGACCCAGTAAAACATAAAATCATACTATGTGGCAACCCAGCCACATGCATTTGATCTACACTGGGTCTTCTTAAATTTGAGTTATAAAATGGTTAAAAGAAACCAAGACTTGTGATCAGTGAGATGTGATCACATGACAGCTCAGAAATACTTAATTTTCTGAACCTTGGTGCTCAGCTTTTAAAACAAAAATCAGGGGAACCATTTTATAATTGCAATAAGGCACTCTAAGGTGCGTAACCGTGGGATAATGACATTTCTGGGGTACATAAGGCACTTGGCGTTGCCTCCTACCTCACTTCCCAAGTGCCATTATCCCACAATAACATACACCCCATCATGACTGATTGCTGAATTATCAAGGTCAAGTTCTTCTCCAAACTGAAGTTCTTTCCACCCAAGTGAACTGTCAAAATATTTGGGCCACCTAGCGCCTATCTTTTCTGCAATAGCAATGGCTGCAGCTGTTCCCAATACAGTCCACTAGTGGGGCTTGAACCTGCAGTCCTTTGAGTTCAAAGCTGGTGCACCCACTTGACCACACCGCCTCTCAGTATATCTATATATATGCAGACTGAGATGCTGTACCTCCATTTTTCTGTTTTGGCACTAAATTTCAGAACTGGCCAGGTTTAGGGTATAGTTTTTAGGTGGCAAGCAACAGCTTCCATCTATTGCCAGCATTTATGCTTTTTTTTTGTGCAGATTTTCTAAAGATTCTTGTTCCATTAAAGGTAAACGCCAAGGGCATGTAGGACAGGGCTGTCCCCGTATAGCACTTCCTGTGCCAGCTGCGGTCTCCATGCAGCAACTTTCCATAATTATTTCTGTAGTCTTTGCTTTATGCAGTATTTTGAAAATGCAGAGGTTTGGCAAATGCAGAAGCAGAGGTGGCCCCATGAGGAGCCCAAGTGAGCGCCACCTGGGATCCTGGGAAAGGTCCCCTGTTTAGTGACATGACTCCTGCTATTGCTGTTAGTTTAACATTTTCATAACACTGGCAAGATAATTAATATTTAAAAGTACATTTGCAGCTAATTTAGGTCTAAACTTAGCTGTGAGTTTAGTTCTTGACAAAGCGCTTTATAGCACAAAACGTTGGCATGTTTGGTCGCCAGTGTAGCTGCTGCTGTTGTGCATGTTTTTTAACTTGTGCTTCAACAAAATAAATTTGAACTACATCCAGAGATACCCTTCATTTGTGCATGCGTGTGTGTTTTCTGCACTTGTGTAATTGTGTATGCTTGCCTGTGTAATCTGTGTGTGTGTGTATGTACATAGAGTTTAGTTTATTAATTTGATAGAGTGCACTATCTCATTGAGACTCTAGGCACTTTACAGATACCGAAGTGTCATACATAACTTTAAAATAAACATAAAATGTGTCCGGCCCAGTGGCGCTGAGGGTTGAGGCGCTGGATGCCACACATCGCCCCACGTTGCCAACCCAGGTTCGAGAACAACTTTGGATTGTCGGGGTGCCAGCACAGGGGGAAGGATGGAGCAGAATCAAGCAGTCTAACAGCACCTCTCCTCTTTTGAGGTGGTTGTCACCCCCCCCCCGTAGTTCTGCTGCCACTGGGTGGAGGTCTGGTGGCAGCACAGGCGGGAGGGGCTGGCAAGTCAGGAGAGCACCTTGGAATGTGGTGCACGCATGCCTCCACATGCACGCTGGGGGAAAAGGGCAGACAAAACCGGGGAAAAACACTGGATAAAAAACATAATAGAAAAAATAAACAAAAATATAAAAAAAAATACACAAATTAAGGTTAAAAATAAAATTAAAAGAAGGGAAAAGCTACAGTATATCAATGTGTGTGTGTGTGTGTGTGTGTGTGTGTGCGTGCTGCGTGTGTGTGCATGTGAGAGATAACCTATTCTATTTAAGTAATAATCCATGACAGGGTGTGGGTTATTAAAGGAATAATGCCTGACAGGGTGGGAGTTATGCTGGGATAACATCCACCTTGGGTGGTTGGGCCCGAGGCCACCAGCCGAGGGCGTCCAACACCTGAGAAGGGATGTTATCCCAGCATAACTCCCACCCTGGAGGGCATTATTCCTATTATACAATGGCTTGTTGTTTTATAATAAAACATTAATTTTAAAGAATGTTTTTGTTATTTTTGTTTCTTAAGAGAACGAGGAGATCATCATGCTGGTAGTCATCCATATCATCAGCAGGGATGTTATGCCAGGATAACATCCCTGCTGTGACAGCCAACTGACCAATCAGAAGCCAGGATTCTTTCTTGCCGTTGTATAATGCTCATTATAGAATGGACCCTAAAAAAAAACAAAGAAACATGAATGGCTAACTGGGTCTTTTCTCCATGAGTAAATCCCAGCAAAAAAAAAGACTCAATCAGCCTCTTTACCACAATAAAAGCAAAAGTGACAGGTGAAATCACTCTGACCGGTGGCAAATGTAAACAAAAAAATGCCATCTTTAAATTCGCTACTTGGCTCCCACTAAATGCCAAAAAGCCACAATAGTGCTCATGCTGAGAAATGACTGACACAAAAAAAGAAAGGAAAAAAAATGACACTTTTTCTGAAACGTTGAGATTGATAAGGAGCCATTCACACCACACTGTGTCAGTCATTAAATGCCAGCAGCCACTCACAGGTCCGCTCACACCACACTGTCTCAATCGGTGAACTCCGGCAGCCACTCACAGCTCACACCATTCTCTTTCATTATAACATAGTTCACCTGGCAACACAGGACTATTTAATTATGGGGGGGAAGGATATAACAATAACAATCAATAAAAAAGTATTTTAACTCTATAATGCAAACTTTTTAGTATTTTTTTAAATCCTTTATTCAGAAGACATGGTATAATTGCAATAATCCACTCCAGGGTGTGGGTTATGCTGGGATTTACTCATGCCTGGTATGGATTTGGTCATGAGGCTGCATAAGAGTCATGAGTAAATCCCAGTTTATAACATGGTGATAAAAATGTGAGCCATTTGATTGGCTGAGAGATCAGTACACAAGTGTAATTATGAGACTACATTTACACTCTGGTACTTCTTTAGACTGTGAACCAGTTCAACTACAGTATCAATGCGCATCTCACACTACGGAGATGGTATCTGAGCTACTGTTGAGAGCGGGGCACACAATAGTAATGGAGGTAGTTGCCAACAGAGCTAGGAGCGCACTGAGTGGAGCTTGGGATTGGAGACAGTGCAAGACTGCAATACCCTGACGGTCTTGCCAGCAGTACGCCCGGTAGCTAGAGTGAAGAATGTGTCGATGTTCTACATCTTTCCAACTGAGTCAGGAGGAGAGTGAGTGGAGTAAGACTGGTGTACCCACTGTCACAAAATTAGAGTCAGCGAGTGTCCTGTCATGCCATTTTAAAAACTGTAGAGACATTCTTAATGTAACTCTCTCACGCTGCTCCATCTCGAGCTACTCTGAAACTGCCGGTTCTGAAACCATGGCCTCTGCAAAGAACTTTTTTGCATCTCCTTAGGAAAACACTTTTAGACAGCATTTTCCAGCATAAAACCATAAAGTACTTTTTTGTTTTAATATTTTTAAGCAGGAAGCATGTTATAAGTGCAATAAGACACTTCATTGATCTGTAATTATGGTGAATAATTGGACTTTGCAACTAAGCGCACGTGCATCACGCCTAACAACACCCTCGATCCATGCAATTATTCCCCCATAATTCTACACCCTGGTGTCTCTTATTGCATACTACAGCAGTAACTGAATTGGAACTTGGTTTCTGTAACAGTACAAATATTTTATTATTGACTGCCTGTCTCCATATGGGAAGTCCCTACAAAGTCACTTGACTTCCTCAATTGCTCTCACATCATTGTGACATCCCCACTCATTAGAAATCTGAGAATTTGCTAACATAGACGGGTTTTGACTTTGTGTCATTTAGCCAAGGACAATATCATGGCCAATTTACTGTTTTTGTGTCCTTCTTTTATAAATACAGTACATACCTCCCCACACGCACTCAACACTCGAAAGTTGTTCAGCTGGAGTAAACAACAAGAGCATAGGTGGTGCCACCAGGAGAAGCATTTGGGAAGAGCTTGTTGCTACACTGAAGATAACCATGGTGATTTTTCATAGACCTCTCCGAGTACTATAGTGATATGGTCACCTGTTTAGACAGTGGCTGGCAATGGAGGCAAGTGGGGGGTACTGTATATGCTGGCTGCCATCCTGGGACCAGGGAGGGTTGGGCAATCTGGGGGGGCACCAGACATCAGGAAGGGGTTACTGCAAGTAGGACCCGCCATACACCAGGGATCTTTGTCTCTAAGGATCAGTTAAGGGGGGTGCCACAGGATGTTATGTCAGGGAAAGGGGATGATGGGGGATGTGCTCCTTGTATGTCTTTAAAATATGCTTCCTGTAATCAGCATTACTCAAACAGCCTATTAGTGCTTCCAAAAAATTCAGGCTACGACCCTGCACCACGTATGCATGACTCCATCTATCATTTGCATGAGTTCCTGGGGTCGATTAGCACTAGGGCGCTAACTACTTTCCTCTATGCAAACTGAGGATTCCAATATGGTAACTGGAGTGCTAACTACTGAACAGTGGGGCAAGCTTCCAATATGCAGCCCTGTATGAGTTAAATATAAAGGCAGTATAGCCTAGTTGATAGAGCACTAGCTTAGGAACCAGGAGATCATGGGTTCAAACCTCACTAGAGCCAAATACTCAGTATATGACCTTGGCAAGTCCCTTAACCTTCCAGTGGTCCAGGCCACACAGCTGCAGGAATGGGCAGAAGCTGGACCCCACTGGAAACAAGATTTTTAATTTCAGCTGGGCTGTCCTGGGCAAATAAATTGTACCAAAAAAAAATGCTGCTTGCATTTGGAATCTGCCTCCACCTAGTAATTTTATCTGTCGCTACCGAATTGTTTCAACTACAGGCCTTCACTGCTTCACTAGTGTGCACACATAAACTGTGGGATCCCCTAAGGACTTTGGATACTGGTACTCCATGTGGGGGGGGGGGGACTGTAGTAACTGTGTGGGATTGTATGTGCTTGGCGGGTGGTGGGATTAAAACTTAGTGATCAATTGCAAATTTGCGTTACCTGTGTTACACCTGTTACCTTCCAGATCATTGTTCGTGAGTTCCTGTTTCTTCTTAATACAGCCCTTCCTTGATTGTACTGCATTTACTGTCTCTCATTACTATTACATTGTGGCTTATAGCTGTTCTGTGCTGTATCATTGCCTTTGGTTTATGGGATATTGTGTTACCAGGCATAAGGTCCCCTGTCTTTCTGGGTGGGAAAACTATTGTTCTGTAAGGCAGCATGCTGGCAGTTTAGGTAGGGCCTCTAAGGGGTGTCCCTCATGGTATAAGAGACTCCGAGTGCAAGGTTTGTGTGTGAGAACCACAAAGTGAAGCTGTACCATAAGATACATCTCTCAGGGGTCCTATTATCTTATTATGAATCACATAAGTTTAGCTCAAGTAATTTATAATGTTTAGAGTATTATTTTTTTTTATGTTATTGTGCCGTCCTCCCCACAACACCGAAGTGGAGTGCTCCCTCCTAGCATTCTTGCATGACAGCACATTGTAATCAGAATGGGCCCTATGCACTAAGCGTGGACATGCTGCGCAGGCCATGCAGATGACATGCATAGAGCACTATGTCAGTGCAGCATGCAGGACATGCACATACGACATTCACGTAAAGCATGCAGGGTGAGTGGATGCAGCAGCCACAGGCAAGCAAGGTATCGCAGCAAGGCTTGGGCGGAGGGGTGTGGCTACACAGTGTACAACATGCCCCCTACGGATGCATATGCACAACAGCCACTACGTCGAGAAGGCACATAGGTCTGCACACATAACACTATACCAGGGGTAGGGCTGCCGTAAACTACAGGCTTGCATTGTGCAGGAAGATATGGGGCACAGCAGACTCAATGTGGAAACACAGCCAGGGATGCATGCCACTGATGCCACCACTGCACTTAGGCAGCAATGGCCACACAGGCAAGGGAGTGAGTGACCCCCACACTGTATAGCACCATAAATGGGTGAAATACAAACACATGCATACCCATCAGGCAAACGACACAAGCTGAACACTCACCAGGAAGCATAACAGAGGCAGCACACACTGTACTCCTGTGGGGGTGGCACAGAGCACACAGTACAGTGCATGCTGTCCCACTACACAGCAGCCAACATAACACATAGCAATGGGAACACCTGCAGAGGCATGCACCCCACCATACACACCATCACCTGTCCTATGAAACATCACCTGCCCTTGGCCCATTTCCAGGCACACACGACACACAGTGCACCATTCCCTGCTCCCCCATCACCACCTGGCTGGCTGCCTTGCACCGCCAATTAGAAAAAGGCAAGGACACAGTTGTTTCTGGGACATCACAGTTTACTCATAGCAATGCAGTACAGGTACATCACCCAGGTGACCCGAACCCTCAGCACTCCCCTGCCTCGGAGACACAGGAGGAGCCCAGTGGTGTGCTGCCACTGTAGGGAAACAGCACCAGCACCATGTGGTGTTATGGTGCTGTGTACCTCTACAATGACAGAAACAAACAGAAAATGTGGGAAATTAGCATACCGCACATGAAGGGACACAGCAACACAGATGACGCTCGCAGGCAAGACAACACCTACCTTCGACGGCTCTGCCACCCTGCCCAAAGCTCCCTGACTTCATCTTTGTAATAGATGTAACAATTGCTCACATGGAAGGACAGAATGTCAGGGATCTGTTGTTGCCACCTCTGGTGGTGGGCAAACATAGCTGGCATTTTCCCTGGCCCTGCTCCTGTCACTTCAGTGAGAAGCTGTCCATTCGCCACTGAATGCCTGTGGAGACACAACATGGATCATCATATCAGACCTGTAACACATGCAGTGTTGACACTCTCACACCACCCCAAGCATCCAGATACCCACCTCTTCAGGGTCCATGATATCTCAGATGATGCCCCCCCCTTCCAGGGCATTCTGGTACATAAGGGCTGCCATACGCTACAATTTCCTGGGGTTGTTCCCCATCCACCCCACAGACACTGCAGTCCGTGCTGCCACTGCCATGTTGCACATGTACAAAGACATCACTGTAGGAATGACGCCCTATCATGCCATGCCACCCACCAGCATGCACATGAAGCACACACGTAATGGGCCATGTATCAACTCGGATCAGGTAGATGGTCCATGTTGGCCACAATACCATGTTAAATGGCCATCTGCAGCCATCCTGGTGGAGCTGAGGGCTGAAGCATCTGCCTTACCTCGCACCATGCTGGCAACTCAGGTTCAGGAGCGAGCTCGGGATGCTGGCAGTCAGCCAGGAAGGAGAGAATTGAGCGTCCGGAAGACTGTTCTTCTCTCCTGGGGAGAGTAGGCTGTGGATCCTCAGCACATAGCAGCTCCCAGTGGAGACTGGGAGCACTGCAGCTGGGGGACACTTAGGCTTGGGGTGGAGGCAATTGCGGATGTCCTGCGGGCGAGTGCGGGAGCATTCCCGCTGTGCGTTGATGTCATTGCATGTCCATGCCTCCGAGGGACCAGAAACAAGGAGAACCCCAGCCTCCGGGAGGACAACGACAGGCCCTACAGTCGGCCATCCATGCCCACCACCGAACTCCACCCACTTCAAGGCCTCTGATTCCTCCTCCACTCTCAGCCTGCAAACTAGATTCTGAGAAAGGGTGCCAAAGTAAGGAACAGTGGCCCCACATCAGGGAGTATGCAAGCCAGGGAGTGGTGTAGACAGGCTGGGGTGTTGGTTGGAGCTCCAGAGGGGGGGCTTGATTGGGGGGGTCGGCCGGGCGGGAAATAGACTGACCTGTAGAGGCCACATCTGAGGGAGATCCTGATGGGGCTGGTGTCCGGAGGGAAAAAGAGTTAAAAAAAAAAAATAAATGGCTATCTGTCACACAGCTGCAGGTGTGACAGAGCTCATAGGTGCACCATGTGCCCAGGACTACTGCTCAACGTCCTTCTGTTTCACGCCGGTCTGGCACAGGAGCAGAGGCATAAGAGACACCAACAGCCACATGTATTTCAGACATGACTACATGCACACGTCCTATGGGACACACACTGTATAGAGAGATTTTATTTGGACCATGCAGCCATTATACACCTGTGTGACATGGTACACATAGCACTCTTCACCAGACAATCTAGGATGATGTCTATAGAAACCAAGGTGCTGTGTGCATTGACATATTACACTACTGGATCCTTCCAAAGGATGGCAGGTGATGTTACAGGTGTGAGCCAATCATCGGTGTTACGGGCTCTGTATCTGGTCACCGATGCCCTTCTCCTGAGTGTGCACGCACACATAGCCTTTCACACCACACCAGCAGCCATACAATCCATGAAGGAAGGGTTCTATGGCATGCATGGCATGCCAAATTTGATTGGCACCATAGACTTTACACATGTGGTGATTTTGATTCCACCAGTGAGTGAGGACGTGTACCGCAATCTTAAGGGATTCCACAGCATCATTTGCCAGATCATCTGGGATGCAAGTGGCATCATCAGTAACATGTGTGCTAAATTACCAGGGTCATGCCATGACTCGAACATATTCAACCGATCTGGCCTGGGTACCTGCCTTGCTGAATGGGGTGGCGGTGATGGCTGGTTGCTTGGTAGATACTGTTAAAGGGGTCACGGGGTGCATGGTGGCCTGTTCTCACACACTAACATGATATGTCCCCTTCATAGGTGACAGCAGATATCCTCTGTGTCCATACCTACTGACACTGTACCTGGATCCACAGGGGCAGTTGGAGGAGGTATAAAATGAGGCACACAAGAAGACATGGTCCATGGTGGAATGCGCAATAGGTCATCTGAAAATGTGGTTCCAGTGCCTGGATCACACAGGTGGCACGATGATGCTGGCTTCCGGGATGGCATGCAGAGTGTTCACTACCTGTGCCATGCTCTACAACATCTGTGAATGACGTCCTCTACCCGTGCCATGCGACATACTGGATGACGTCCTGCCATGTGATGATGTTGGCACTGTGAGTAGGGTGGTGGGGGACACACTGTCAGGCTGTGCAGTGCGGCATGCATTCACACTGGATATATTTGCATGTTAGCTATATGGACCATGTGACACCATGATGACATAACTCCCTGAACGCCTTTGTGCCTGGTATGTAGCCTGGGTGCGTGTTGTGTGTGTATGGGGTGTGACAGGAGCTATGCTGTTGAACCCTGCCCATGTTTGGGGGGATGGGGGGGTTCATGTGTAGTGCATGTTGGAAAGGGTGGTGCATGTGTAGTGCATGTCTTGTGGTGAGGTATACTTGTATGTCATGGACATAAATGTGCATGAAGTCTTGTGTTGTGTGCCTATGTCTGCCTGTGCACTGTGCATGGGTGGTTCACATGTTGTGATGGCATTGTCACATCCTCGCATGTCAGGTGCCTGCCCTTGTGCCTAGGCATCTGATGTTTCCTTGGACCCTTGCTTCTCTTGTGGCTCTTGGTAGTCTTCCTTCATTAGGTGAACCATTCCGGCTGCTGTTCCTCACTGTGCCACTTGAGCCTGACATGCCCTGTGTGGCCCTGTCACTCTCCCTCCTTGTGGAGCCAGCTGGTGTGCTTGATGAGGTTGTGCTCCCAGGCAGCATGTTCTCTGATAGCCTTTCCAGCATGTCCCCAGTTTGGTCAATGCCCCTGCACATGCCCCTTACCTCCTCAGTGAGGTTGCACAGGACGTCTGTATTTGCCAACTGTGCACTGAGGCATTCCAGTTCAAGCTGCCATAGATCATAGTAGTATGTCTGTAGCACACCCATGGATGTGTTCCACCTGGTGTGCTATGGCTGCCATCTGGATGGGCCCTCCTTCCCACTAGATAGGTAGGCTGTGGGGTAGTGTACATCTCAATATGACATTGCTCCACCCCGTGCTGTAGTTTGCATCGCCTGGGCATTGCTATGTGGCTGCTGTTCTTGTGTGGCAGTGTTTGTTGCCACATCCAAGCCAGTTTGGACTGGCATGCCCTGTGGTGTTGTGGTGGCACTGGTTTGCTGTTTGGTTTCACTAAGGGTTCCACGTTTGGATGCATGTGCAGGCCTCACAGTAATGTCCACTGATCTTCCAGTGGCATCAGGGTACACTTCACTGTCCTCCAACACCAAAATGGACCGTTTCTGCATGCAGCCTGTTGGAGACAGGTTGGGCTGTTAATAATGGCTGCACTCCAGCCATGTGTGCCACGGTCCTGGTATGTGGTGCGGTGTCTGTTACCTACCTCCCAAGGACACATGCTCCATTGACATCTCCACCATTGTGGTTGTCCCTTCGGTTCCTGTGGTCAGGGATGCTGTGCCTGCAGGGTGCAAGACATGGTGTTTACTGTGTCCACTGTGCATGCCACCATCTCCTTCAATGGATATATGGTGCCACGCTACCTGCAAGTGTATCCATGCCCTGCTCCTAGTCATGGTGGACAACCTTAGATGTTGGCTCTGCCATGGCCCTCTCAATGGGGGACAGAATGAGTGCCTTTGCATGTGATCCGCTGACCATGGCTGACTGTGAGCAGTAGGCAGCTACTAGCTTACACTTCACAGCGGACCAGAGGTCATGCCACATGTGTTTTATGGCAGAGAGTGTGCATGCATCTGGCCCTGCAGCATTGACAGCTGCCTGGATTCCAGCCACAGGCATGCCTTTGTTTCAGTAGGGGTCTTGAGTGAGTCGGAACCATACAGTGTGGCATAGTGCACCTGGATGTCTGTCACTAGGGCAGCCACCTGTTGCCCGGTGAAGTTCGATGACCTGGGCCATGCAGTTCATGATGAAGCCCCGGTTGCAAGTGTGTTTGTGTGGCCATTCCCCTCTGACTGTGGGCCTTAGCTGGTGGACACTGTAGGTATAGCTAACATGCCTACTTGGGTAGCTCTGTTGCCTTCACCCTCCATAATGCAGTCACTTCTATCTGTGAGCACACCATGGTGTGGTTGTCTATATTTGTCGGGGTCACGGGGCATGCCCATGAATTGTGGCTCCTCCTGCCCTGGCTCTGCACGACTCTGCACACATCTGTGGGTGCTGCGCCTCACCTTGTCCACACTTGCACCATTGGTAGTGTATATGGCTTTGCATTGCTGGCTTGCATGGTGGGTATGTGTGCACTATTGTTACAACACCTTTTGGCACAGTTCCCATGCCTTAGTGCAGAGGGCCCAATAAGAGGTACAGTGGCTCTGTGAGCTGATCAGCTGAAATCACATTAGTGATTTATAATAGTCAAAAGGATCCCTACAATTGGCCCATCAGTGCAACAGTGGCATTGCTGCTCACAATGCCAGGGACCCAGGATTGGTAATGAGTCTGGGGCATCAGGGTCTGTTGGGTAGATGCTCTCGTCTGGTGTGGAGGGAAGGTTTTGCTGTCCTTCACCACCGCACCAGCTAGGTGACCATGTGTGGTGGTTGTGGTGCAGCTGGATTGCAATGAGGGAGGGATGCAGTCTGGCTCTGGTGAGCAGTCACATACATACCATACATGCACATGCAATCCTAGAAGCTCTACCCTGCCATGTCCTAACATTGGAGAAATGAAGGAAGAAAACCCTGATGTGCAGCAGAATGTCACCAGTGCTTTTGGTCCTCACAACTCCTGACTGGTCCTTATACCCAATGAGCCTGGCGGTGAATATAGCTGCTGGTACTCTGAAGGTAGCCCACCAAAAAGGGTAGTCCTCATCAAGAGGAAAATCCCCCATTGGCCTCCCCATGGGACTGGGTAAATGACAGAGATGGGAGAGGCAGGGGCTTAGGGTGCCCAGGCTGAGGAAGGGCAGCGTCGGTGATCAGGGAAAAGAATGTGTGAAAAAAGGTTCCCCACAGGTGGAGGCATTGTGCTATGAAAAATCTCTTTAACATCACTAGAATCCAGGCTCCATCCATCTGAAGGTGTAAAGACTCCACCACTCCTGTACTATGCCTGGCTGCATCTCTCTCCTCGCAGGTGTGGGTGATAAATAGAAAGACAGACAGACAGATAGATACATTAGACAGACAGACAGATGATAAACACATGCATGCATACATAGGTACATGATAGACAGACATAAATAAAATAGATAAATAAACATATATATATATTATATACAGTATATATATATATATATATATATATATATATATATATATATATATATTTATGCAGTGGGTGGAGATAAATGTACTGTGATAAATCTTATCTGAGCAACTATAAGTAAAAATGAAATGTATACATGTAGTAACTACATTATCAAGATTTATACACATAGTAAGTAAATTAAACCCTCCCCCCAGCACTACTTTTCACTTTCACTTCAGTTCCTGATTGCAGCTTCCACTAGCCACCCAGTCATCATTTCCCGCAGAGCGTTAACTTGTCTTTCCATGAAGAAGTATAGTTCTCACACACACAAAACTTCTGCAAACTACAGCACAGTTCCATAACCACAAAACCTCTCTAAACCTTTACTTGTTTACTTTGCTCTGTACAGTCTGATCAGCCTCTGCTTAAAAAAAAAAGATGTACCATTTCACTAGTCAAGCCGAACTGCGTCCCGCTCCTTCTAACTACTGGCTCCATCGCTTGCCACTCGCCACTCGCCTGTAACTTTCCCCCAGCTTCCCGAAGCGTCGGGACACACTCATGGGCCATGGCCAAAATACTCTCTTTTTACAGAAATTAAAAAAGAAATAAATAAATAGACATGTTTAAAGCAAAAAAAAAAAAAACTTTAATGACATGCCACAACATTGATACATCCCACAGACAACAATCCACCGCACGGCTTCCTGGTTCCACTGTTGACAAGGCAAAACATAATTTAAAGTAAACCAGTCATTAATGAAGTAAATTTTAAAAAGTTTCTCCACCCAAACTGCAGTCTTTTCCATACCGCTGCCTCTTTCAGTCTTACCCACTAAGTGGGTCTGCCATTTTCTCATAAAGTTTTTGGGAGCTTAGGCTGCTCAACCAATCAGGAGCGGTGTTACCAGGATGACGCAATGTCCTGATGTCATGGCCATAACAATGGCTCTCCTGACAGTGCAGTAACATGGCCCTCCACTTGTAAACCACAAAAAAACAAAACCTACAAACATTTTTTAAAAGTTACTTTTCAAACAAAAGATACCACATTTTAACACTACATGCAAGCTCATTATCTATTGCATAAGTGAATTATGCAATGGGGAGCTGTGTGATACATGTGATCAGTATTTGTCTGTGCACAGTATCTATCTGTCTGTCTCTCTATAATATCTATCTTTGTCTCGAGCGGGCTCTTGAGATTTGGAAATGATCTCCTTAGGAGTATGGAGGCCCTGGGTCTGACACAAAACGCACTCGGGTGGCCACACCCTGGACCTGCTTTTTCTTTTGGTTTAGATGTTATTGACCTCAGAGTAGATCTGGTTGGTTTGGTTGGATCACAGCACTGTGGGGTTCTCATTTAGGACCCATCCAGATGGTACCACCCCTATGGAGATGGTCTGGTATTGCCTGTTAAGAGGAGTTTCTTCTATTGGACTGTTGGTGGTGCTGGGCCTATTGAGTGTTGGGGCGGCTTGTGTGATTGGAATGGAGAAAGCAGCGGACGCCTACAATGGGGCTGTTGTGGCCTTTGACTCAATCGCACCCATTCGTGTCTGGCCATTGTCTACTCACCGGAGACCTCTTTGGTATGACAAGGTTCTCCAGATTTTAAAGATCAGGGGGCACAGGTTAGAGAAGTGCTGGAGGAGATATGGCCTGATGGAGGACAAATTGGACCTCAGATTGCATTATGTCGACTATCAGGGGGCAATCTCCCGAAAGAAGGTGAAATTTCTGTCTAGGGAAATTGCTGTGGCGAGGAACAGACCAGCTCAGATCTTCTGCATGGTATCCGGGCTTTTACATCCTGCCTGTCTCCAAGTTGGGGGGGCAGGTTCTAGCACTAGGTGCAAGGAGCTGGCTCTGTTCTTCGCCAACAAGGTATCATCTATCAGGGCTGAGGTCTCTTTGAGTATCTCTCAAAAGGGATGCAGGATCAGGCCTGAGTCATGCCAGAATAATCCTCCTGTCTGGGATGAGTTTGAGTTGGTTGGGGTGGAGGAGGTGGTGGGGCTAATCTTAATGCTATGGCCTACACAGTGTGACCTGGACCCCAGGTCCGACCTGCCTTTTGATTGGATGTTTGAACCTGATTGGACTTGTGGTTGCTGAGGTTGTCTGGCGTTCCTTGAGGAGTGGGGTCATCCCATTGGCCTTGAAAGAGGCCTTGGTTAGACCCCTTTTGAAGAAGCCCTCTTTGGACCCAGACTGCCTCAGCAACTACAGGCTGATCTCGAATGTCCCATTTTAAGGGAAGGTTATAGAAAAGGTGGTTGCCGTGCAGCTTAAGAGAAATCTTACCTCTTCCTCTACCTATGAGCCTTTCCAGTCTGGGTTCCAAGCAGGGCATAGTATGGAGACTACCCTGATGAGGGTGCTAAATGACCTCCTGATGGCGAGGGACAGAAGAGACCATATCATCTTGGTACTCCTGGACCTCTCTGCAGCATTTGACACTGTGGACCATGAGGTGTTACTTGATCACCTGTGGTTCTGGTGTGGCCTCTCCAAAAATGTTATCAACTGATTCAGGTCATACCTGACAGACAGAGTGCAAAGGGTGACAATGGGACTTGTCTCATTCAACCCAAAGCCTCTGTGCTGTGGGGTTCCGCAGGGTTCAGTCTTGTCATCCTTGCTGTTCACAGTGTACATGCTGCCATTGGGAGACATTATCAGGCGGTATGGGCTGGGTTTTTACTGCTATGTAGATGATATCCAGCTGTACTTGTCCTGTGCTCCTGATACCCAGGTGTCAGACTCTGTATTTAACAGCTGCTTTGAGGAAATCCAGTCATGGATGACTCACAGCTGGCTTAAGCTTAACCCAGACAAGACCGAGGTATTAGTTGTGGAACCAGGTCATTGGGGCCGGGAGGGGTTACCCCTCTGGCCTAGTGTTGGGGGGGGGGTTCCCTTTGCTCCTCCTAGACAGCTGAAGGATTTGGATGTGATCCTAGATGACGGCCTGACACTTGTTGCTCAGACCTTGGCTGTGGTCAAAAGTGGGTTTTACCATCTTAGGAATATCATCCATATCCAATCCTTGATCCCACCTGAAGACCTGATCGTGGTGGTACACACTTTCATCACTTCCAGGTTGGACTACTGTAATGCCCTGTACCTAGAGTTATCTGGAGGCAACCTCCACAGGTTGCAGCTGGTGCAGAATGTGGAGCAAGATTGTTGTCGGGGGTGAAAAGGTGTGAGCATATCACTCCGGTCCTCCACGAACTGCCCTGGCTGCTGGTCCATGGAGGATTGTCTTCAAGATAGGGCTCCTGACCTATAAGACCCTGCATGAAAGGGGACCTGTCTATCCTCAAGGTCTCCTTGTCCCCTACTGACTAGCCCCGGCATTCCATTCTACTGGGGGAGGCCTCCTTGGAGTTCCCAGGGTAAGGTTGCAGCATTCCATGGACAGGACATTTTTGGTGGACATGCCTACTCTGTGGAACTCCTTGCCTGGTTGTTTAAAGGAGGCTTCCTTGGTAGAAGCCTTTAAAAAGGGCCTGAAGAAGTATTTGTTCCAGCAAGCTTTTATTGATTAACTTTCTGAAATACTTAGCCTGTTTTAAGTGGGATAGATAGATTATTTGAATACTCCCAGTTGAATCCTATTTGTGTATTTTGTGTATGATTTAAAAAATTGTACGGTTTTATATTGTACAGCACCCAGAGCCCTTGGAACTGGACACTTTAGAAATAAAGTACCGATCTATCTATCTGTCTGTCTGTCTATCTATCTATCTATCTATCTATCTATCTATCTATCTATCTATCTATCTGTCTATCTATAAGTACACAACAGGCGTGGGTATAAATTATAAAGATAATTAGTGAAATCATTGAGCTAAGTTTCAAGATATCAAGATTATCAGCTGCTAGGTACCAAGATATCACATATTAGATACGTTATAATTGGTCTATTGGTAACTGACCAACAAGAACGGGACATACCACGTTGCATTACCTCATACCAGTGCTACCTTGACAACCATTACTTCACATATTCTTCACAGACATTTTGTTCTTAGAAACAAACATAAAAACAGTAACTGAAAAAAAAACACTTGTTTACCAAGGCTGGGCATTGAGTCGGGTCAAGGTTTCAGGCCGTTCTGGTTTGGTAGTGATTGGAAAAAAATATCCTGAATCACGTTTCATTGCCAAAACCCAAAAATGCCCTGACCTGAAATTGCTACAGGAGGCGACCTTGTGTGCTGCAGAATCAGACACAGGCAGTGTCACTCTCGGGACCTAGTGCGAGAGACAGGTGAGTTACCCGAGTCACACAATGTCACTCAGGAGGACAACAAGGAGGAAGAACTGGAGGACGTGCCTGAAATGCTAATAGTGGCTGTTGTTGTCTGTCTTCTCCTGTGCCTTTTCTCACTACTGGTCCTCCTGCTTTTGTGATCATGCACACGCAGTGCACCAAAGTAGGAGACAGTCATGTGACTGCACTAGTGGCAGTCTAATCAGCCGGATTGCAATGAGGGTGGAATGCAGTCTGGCTCTGATGAGCAGTCACATACATACCATACATGCACATGCAATTCTAGAAGTTCTACCCTGCCACGTCCTACCACTGGAGAAATGAAGGAAGAAAACCCTGATGTGCAGCAGAATGTCACCAGTGCTTTTGGTCCTCACAACTCCTGACTGGTCCTTATACCCAATGAGCCTGGCGGTGAATATGGCTGCTGGTACTCTGAAGGTAGCCCACCAAAAAGGTTAGTCCTCATCAAGAGGAAAATCCCCCATTGGCCTCCCCATGGGACTGGGTAAATGACAGAGATGGGAGAGGCAGGGGCTTGGGGTGCCCAGGCTGAGGAAGGGCAGCATCGGTGATCAGGGAAAAGAATGTGTGAAAAAAGGTTCCCCACAGGTGGAGGCATTGTGCTATGAAAAATCTCTTTAACACCACTAGAATCCAGGCTCCATCCATCTGAAGGTGTAAAGACTTCACCACTCCTGTACTATGCCTGGCTGCAACTCTCTCCTCGCAGGTGTGGGTGATAAATAGAAAGACAGACAGACAGATAGATACATTAGACAGACAGACCGATGATAGATAAACACATGCATGCATACATAGATACATGATAGACAGACATAAATAAAATAGATAAACATATATATATATATATTATATACAGTATATATATATATATATATATTTTATGCAGTGGGGTGGAGATAAATGTACTGTGATAAATCTTATCTGAGCAACTATAAGTAAAAATGAAGGTGTAAAGACTCCACCACTCCTGTACTATGCCTGGCTGCATCTCTCTCCTTTCGGGTGTGGGTGATAAATAGAAAGACAGACAGATACATTAGACAGACAGACAGACAGATGATAAACACATGCATGCATACATAGATAAATGATAGACAAATAGAATAGATAAACAGATAAATTATATATATATATATATATATATATACATATATGTATGTGTGCAATGGTCTGGAGATAAATGCACTGTGGTAAATCTTATCTGAGCAACTATAATTAAAAATGAAATGTATACATATAGTAACTACATTATCAAGATTTATACACATAGTAAGTACATTAAACCCTCCCCCCGGCACTACTTTTCACTTTCACTTCAGTTCCTGATTGCAGATTCCACTAGCCACCCAGTCATCATTTCCCTCAGAGCGTTAACCTGTCTTTCCATGCAGAAATATAGTTCCCACACACTAAAAACTTCTGCAAACTACAGCACAGCTCCATAACCACAAAACCTCTCTAAACCTTTACTTGTTTACTTTGCTCTGTACAGTCTGATCAGCCTCTGCTTAAAAAAAATGTACCTTTTCATTAGTCAAGCCGAACTGCGTCCCACTCCTTCTAACTACTGGCTCCATCGCACCCACTGCGCCCTCCTGTAACTTTCCCCAGCAACTGAGCGTGGGACACACACTCATGGGCCATGGCTAAAATACTCTCTTTTTACAGAAATTAAAAAAGAAATAAATAAACAGAAGTAAACAGACATGTTTAAAACAAAAAAAATAACTTTCATGAGATGCCACAACGTTGATGCATCCCACTGACAACAATCTACTGCACGGCTTCCCGGTTCCACTTTTGACAAGGCAAAACATAATTTAAAGTAAACCAGTCATTAATGAAGTAAATTTAAAAAAGTTTCTCCACCCAAACTGCAGTCTTTTCCATACCGCTGCCTCTTTCAGTCTTACCCACTAAGTGGGTCTGCCATTTTCTCACAAAGTTTTCGGGAACTGAGGCTGCTCAACCAATCAGAAGTGGTGTTACCAGGATGACGCAATGTCCTGATGTCATGGCCATAACAATGGCTTTCCTGACGGTGCAGTAACATGGCCCTCCACTGGCAAACCACAAAAAGACAAACCCTACAAACATTTTTTTAAAAGTTACTTTTCAAACAAAAGATACCACATTTTAACATTACATGCATGCTCATTATCTACTGTATAAATGAATTATGCAATGGGGAGCTGTGTGATACATGATTTATCTGCACTTGGGCAGCTTGACCTCGGGCACATCACTCGTGGCTTACGCCACTTGTGAGGTTAGCCATGGTCAAACTGCCCTTGTGCAGATAAATCATGTATCACATAGCTCTTGTTTATGTAATAAGTGTGGACGCAATATCCATTAAATAAATTAACTGATTCCCTCACGTGTTACAAATTTTAGAAACTTACATTTATTCTACCCTGAGAGACAATCATCCCTCCCACACACCCCGACTGCCAGCACTGCTTCTACACTTTCTTTGTACAGTACTTTCAATCTATACATTACACTGCACTGAATTCATCCTTTTTACGTTCGCTTGTGCGCATGCGCAAGGAACATTTTGGGAGAGTAGCACACTTTGGAGGTGTGCCTCTCCCTTTCAATCCACTGCTCCGTTGAGCAGGCATGGCAGTCCTGCACCAATGCGTGCGGGAGCTGTGCATGACAGCGGTGGTCTTCGCTTCAAAGAAAACCACTGCTGTCATCACACAGCACTGGTGAGCCTCACACCCCCAAAGCTTAGTGCCACGCTGGGCCCACCCAGCGTGGCAATCGTCACCGTCTGCCGGCGAGGGGTGCCCAATCTCCCGTCGGCTCCGGCCCCCAAGCCATCCTTCTGCCATGCTGAGGAGCCCCAGCGTGGCAAATGTCCGTTGTCTGCTGACGGGGTGCCCAATCCCCTGGCTCCTCAGCCCCCCCCAGCCATCCTTCTGCCACGCTGGGAGCCCACCCCAGTGTGGAAAATGTCCCACATAGTCTTTTTTTTTTTCACCTGTAAAGCAAAAACGGTCCCACGGCGTTTCTCCCAGTCTCCCCTCCCACAGCCCGCACCCACCCACTGTGCACCCAGCCTCCCCAAACGCCCCTCACCCCATACTTACCTCCGGAGCTTGGCGCGATGATCTTCGGAGGACCTTGAACACGTCTGCACTCTTCAAAGCTGACCGCGAACAAAGAAATGCCGGTAAGCTGTATAATGGGCTAGATAGGGGGTTTTCAACTTTATTGCATATCTCAGGCATTTTTTGGAATTTTTGCACTAAATTTTCAACATGGGGTTTTTGGGACCCCTTCTCAAGAATGATATCATTGTCATTGCGTTATTCGGGCCCGAAGGGTGATTTCACAGTCACTGCGCGAAATCACCCTTTGGGCCTGAATAATGCCATGACAATGACATCATCATGAGAAGGGTCCCAAAACCCATGTTGAGAGATAGTAGCAAAATTCAAACTGACTGCTGATGTCGTTGTGCAGTTCCTACGCGAGGCTCGAAGTTCGCGAATTTTCAATATTTTCACTCCAGATTTTCAACATTGCCATTTTACCACACCTCCTTATGAGCAGTACAGCTGTCATTTTTCACATCCTGCCCAAAACGTGTTTCCGCCCATGTAGTGCACAATGGCGCAGTCGGTGTGCGAAATCAATGTATGGGATGCATTAAGAAAATCATGGTGACACTGTTCATTAGCAGAGGTCTTAAAATGGCTATGTTGAAAATTTGGTGAAAAATTCCTAAAAATGACTGTTTTACGAGCGTGCGTTATGCAGTTCTCACACGCTCGTGGTTTCTGAATTTTAATATTTCCTTCAGATTTTCAACATTGCCATTTTACCACACCTTCTTATGAGTAGTACAGCTGTCATTTTTCACATCTCACCCAAAATGTGTTTCACCTATGTAAGCACAATGGCGCAGTCGGTGTGCTAAATCAATGTATGGGACACATTAAGAAAATCACAGTGACACTGTTCATGAGCAGAGGTCTTAAAATGGCTATGTTGAAAATTTGTGAAACAATTCCTAAAAGACTGTTTGCGTTCGCAGCGCGAAGTTCTATACTATGCGCCGCACGGTTGTGAATTTTCAGTATTTGCACTCCAGACTGTCAACATTGCCATTTTACCACACCTCCTCATGAGCAGTACAGCTGTCATTTTTCACATCCTGCCCAAAACATGTTTCCGCCCATGTAGCGCACAATGGTGCAGTCAGTGTGTGAACTCAATGTATGGGACACATTAAGAAAATCACAGTGACTCTGTTCATGAGCAGAGGTCTTAAAATGGCTGTGTTGAAAATTTGGTGAAAAAATCCCTAAAAATGACTGTTTTACGAGTGTTCATTATGAGCTCCTCTGCACGCCGTAAGTTTGCGAATTTTCAATATTCACTCCACATTTTAACATTGCCATTTTACCACACCTCCTTATGAGCAGTGCAGCTGTCATTTTTCACATCTTGCCCAAAACGTGTTTCCGCCACTGAAGCGCATTAATGGCACAGTCGCATGCCGAACTCAGTGTATGGGACACATTAAGAAAATCACAGTGTCACTGTTCATGAGCAGAGATCTTAAAATGGCTATGTTGAAAATTTGGTGAACAAATTCCTAAAAATAACTGTTTTTTCTGACGTGCATTGTGCAGTTCTAATGCGACGTCGTAAGCCTATGAATTTTCAATATTAATTCCAGTTTACCATTGCCATTTTACCACACCTTCTTATGAGTAGTACAGCTGTAATTTTTCACATCTCACCAAAATGTGTTTCCGTCCATGTAGCGCACAATGGCGCAGTCGGTGTGCGAAATCAATGTATGGGACACATTAAGAAAATCACAGTGACACTGTTCATGAGCAGAGGTCTTAAAATGGCTATGTTGAAAATTTGGTGAAAAAATTCCTAAAAAAGACTGTTTTTCGAGCGTGCGTTGCGCAGTTCCTATGCACGCTCGTACGGTTGTGAATTTTCAATATTTGCACTCCAGACTGTCAACATTGCCATTTTACCACACCTCCTCATGAGCAGTACAGCTGTCATTTTTCACATCCTGCCCAAAACATGTTTCTGCCCATGTAGCGCACAATGGTGCAGTCGGTGTGTGAACTCAATGTATGGGACACATTAAGAAAATCACAGTGACTCTGTTCATGAGCAGAGGTCTTAAAATGGCTGTGTTGAAAATTTGGTGAAAAAATTCCTAAAAATGACTGTTTTACAAGTGTTCATTGCGCAGCTCCTCTGCACGCTCGTAAGTTTGCGAATTTTCAATATTTTCACTCCACATTTTCAACATTGCCATTTTACCACACCTCCTTATGAGCAGTGCAGCTGTCATTTTTCACATCTTGCCCAAAAACGTTTCCTACCATGAAGCTTAATAATGGCAATAGTCGCTGTATGTAACTCAGTGTATGGGACACATTAAGAAAATCACAGTGTCACTGTTCATGAGCAGAGATCTTAAAATGGCTATGTTGAAAATTTGGTGAACAAATTCCTAAAAATGACTGTTTTACAAGCGTGCATTGTGCAGTTCCTATGCGCTATCGTAAGTTTGCGAATTTTCAATATTTTCACTCCAGATTTTCAACATTGCCATTTTACCACTACCTCCTTATGAGCAGTACAGCTGTCATTTTTCACATCCTGCCCAAAACGTGTTTCCGCCCATGTAGTGCACAATGGCGCAGTCGGTATGCGAAATCAATGTATGGGACACATTAAGAAAATCACAGTGACACTGTTCATTAGCAGAGGTTTTAAAATGCCAATGTTGAAAATTTGGTGAAAAAATTCTAACATTGACGTTTTATTTAGCTATGCTATATAAATCTCCATGCACGCTAGGTTCGCGAATTTTCAATATTTCCACCCAGATTTTCAACATTGCCATTTTACCACACTTCCTTATGAGCAGTACAGCTGTCATTTTTCACATCCTGCCCAAAACGTGTTTCCGCCTATGTAGCGCACAATGGGGGTAACAAAAAGGTCATGCTGAAAATTTATTGTGCAAATACCAGCAATCGCACAGGGCATTGGGGTAAAGCACCATACGTGCCAAACACCACTGAAAATACCTGCAAGTGAACGTTCGGCATTGACAAATGCTTGTTAGTTTTCTCTTAGTTAACTGCAGCCTGACTTACCCCTTACTATTTCATAAACTGAAACCAAGCCACGTTTATTTGAAACACACATCCACTTCCTAAACTCCATTTCAGTAAGATTTCTAACTGCTTGTTCAAGTCTACTCCAGTACCCCACCTGCAAGGCTGCCCGCCTACTTCAAATCTCCCAACTCTCATTTGCCTCTCTCACTGTAAACTGTACACTGTTCCCTCTCTCCTTATCCTGTATTTTCATTGCCCACCAACGATGTCAAACAGAAAAATTAGAAATATTTTTTACATTAAAAAAAAAAATGAAGAGCCATGCTTTGCTCACAATCTGTCGAGTCTCACCCCTGTTGCAACATACCGTGCTGCCTCTCCTCATCCCCAGCCACCCTGCACTTCAGTCACTCTCCAACTTCCATTGTTTAATTCAAACCAAAAGCAAATAAATGGCTACAGTGTGTTTCACTATCACACTCTCAGCGGCACTCTCGCTAAGTGAGAAACATAGCTACAATATTTTTCTTTTTTCACCAAACGGGTCAACACCTCCCACGTGCATTCCCTGGCCAATAAGAAGTTGTGCTAGTAATGTAGTGATGTGCTATTCATAGCAATGCAATATGCATCCCTACCAACCTGCTCTGCAGTACAGAGCAACGTGCATCACATCACATCACATCACAAACAAATCCCTGACAAATGTAATTTTAAAAACAAACCACAATATACATTCTACTTAAAAACTACAAGAAAGGCCCCCTCAAACTCCCCTCCCTATTGCATAAATGGAATATGCAATGGGAACATTATCAAATAAATTATTTATGTGCACTTGAGCAGTTTTACCTCAGACAACTTGGCTTACGCCACTCATGAGGTTACCTGAGATCAAACTGCTGTTGTGCACATAAATCATTTATTTAACTCGTCCCCATTCCATATCTTCCATCTAAGACAACTCTCAGTTGTTTGTTGTATTATTTCATCTGATAATTTGCCAGCTAGCACCACCTCTGCCCTTCCTCCTCTTTTTCCTCTCTTAACCCCCCCTCCACCTACCCCTCCACTACTCCCCCTCACTCTCTCCTCTCCCCTCTTCCAGTCACTAATTTTCTGCCTATCTCCCCCACACCCCACCTCTTCTACCCCAACTACTTCCCTACCCTCATCCCACTCATTTCCCGCCCTAAGGCAAATTAGAGACAAAGACGTTTTCTGTCTGCGATTGTATGAAATGGTGCTAGTACTGACTACCACCCAAGTGACATCACCACCTGGTTTTGCTCATGCAATACTTGTAGATGGGGCTAGCTACAATAGACAATATCATCTTACTGACAGCACCCAAGCATACCCTGCTTGCTCTTACTGCTCTTTCTACTAATCTGCAGAACCCTTTGGTTGACACTGATTCTGTAACATGAATGAAACTAACTTTGTACATTTTCTCTCTGTGATCATCTGGTACTGTATTATTGTATAATGTTGTATTATTTGTTTGTCCTGTACACTCTTGATGTGGAACCTTGGTAGATGAGTCTCTGGCTCAAAGGTATTGTCATTCTGAGATTTAAATAAATAAATAAAAATATCTCTCTCTCTCTGTTTGTCTATCTTATTTGGCTGTGTGCAGTATTTGTCTGTGTACAGTATCTATCTGTCTCTGTCTGTCTTCTGACTGTCATCTATATATCTTTATCTACAGACAGCATATCTGTCTGTCTATATGTCTGTCTGTCTCTCTCTCTCTCTGTTTGTCTACCTTATCTGTCTGTGTGCAGGATCTATCTGTCTGTCTATCATCTATCTATCTCTCTCTATCTACAGACAGCATAGCCTATCTATCTATCTGTCTGTCTGCCTGTCTATCTCTTTCTCTCTCTCTCTCTCTCTCTCTCTCTCTCTCTGCTTGTCTACCTTATCTGGCTGTGTACAGTATTTGTCTGTGCACAGTATCTATATGTCTGTCTGTCTGTCTGTCTGTCTATCTATCTATAATATCTATTTTTGTCTCGAGCGGGCTCTTGAGATTTGGAAATGATCTCCTTAGGAGCATGGAGGCCCTGGGCCTGACACAAAATGTAACAGCAGCAACGCACTCGGGTGGCCACACCCTGGACCTTCTTTTTCTTTTGGTTTAGATATTATTGACCTCAGAGTAGCTCTGGTTGTTTGGTCGGATCACAGCACTGTGGGGGTCTCGTTTAGGGACCCCCCAGATAGTACTACCCCAATGGAGATGGTCTGGTACTGTCCGTTAAGAGGAGTTTCTTCTATTGGACTGTTGGTGGTGCTGGGCCTATTGAGTGTTGGGGTGGCTTGTGCGATTGGAATGGAGAAAGCAGCGGACGCCTATAATGGGGCTGTTGTTGTGGCCTTTGACTCAATCGCACCCATTCGTGTCTGGCCACTGTCTACTCACCAGAGACCTCTTTGGTATGATGAGGATCTCCAGATTTTAAAGATCAGGGGGCAGAGGTTAGAGAGGTGCTGGAGGAGATATGGCCTGATGGAAGACAAATTGGCCCTGAGATTGCATTATGTCGACTATCGGGGGCAATCTCCCGAAAGAAGGTGGAATTTCTGTCTAGGGAGATTGCTGTGGCAAGGAAAAGACCAGCTCAGATCTTCTGCACGATAGATGGGCTTTTACATCCTGCCTGTCTCTGTATTGGAGGGGGCAGGTTCTAGCACTAGGTGCGAGGAGCTGGCTCTGTTCTTCGCCAACAAGGTGTCATCTATCAGGGCTGAGGTCTCTTCGAGCATCTCTCAAAAGGGATGCAGGATCAGGCCTGAGTCATGCCGGAATAATCCTCCTGTCTGGGATGAGTTTGAGTTGGTTGGGGTGGAGGAGGTGGTGGGGCTAATCTTAATGCTATGGCTTACACAAACTGCTTCAGCAACTACAGGGTGATCTCGAACCTCCCATTTTTAGGGAAGGTTATAGAAAAGGTGGTTGCCATGCAGCTTGAGAGACATCTTGTCTTTTCCTCCACCTATGAGCCTTTCCAGTCTGGGTTCCATGCAGGGCATAGTATGGAGACTGCCCTGATGAGGGTGCTAAATAACCTGCTGATGGCGAGGGACAGGAGAGACCGTATCATCTTGGTCCTCCTGGACCTCTCTGTGGCGTTTGACACCGTGGACCATGAGGTGTTACTTGATCACCTGTGGTTCTGGTGTGGCCTCTCCGAAAATGTTGTCAGCTGGTTCAGGTCATACCTGACAGACAGAGCACAAAGGGTGCCAATGGGACTTGTCTCATTCAACCCAAAGCCTCTGTGCTGTGGGGTTCCGCAGGGTTCAGTCTTGTCATCCTTGCTGTTCACAGTGTACATGCTGCCATTGGGGGACATTATCAGGCGGTATGGGCTGGGTTTTTACTGCTATGTAGGTGATATCCAGCTGTACTTGTCCTGTGCTCCTGATACCCTGGTGTCAAACTCTGTATTTAACAGCTGCTTTGAGGAAATCCAGTCATGGATGACTCACAACTGGCTTAAGCTTAACCCAGACAAGACCGAGGTACTGGTTGTGGAACCAGGTCATTCGGGTGGGGGGGGTTACCACCCCCTGGCCTAGTGTTGGGGGGTGTTCCCTTTGCTCCTTCTAAACAGGTGAAGGATTTGGATGTGATCCTAGACGACGGCCTGACACTTGTTGCTCAGGCGTTGGCCGTGGTCAAAAGTGGGTTTTACCATCTTAGGAATATAGCCCGAATCCGATCCCTGATCCCGCCTGAAGACCTGATCATGGTGGTACACACTTTCATCACTTCCAGGTTGGACTACTGTAATGCCCTGTACCTAGGGTTATCTGGAGGCAACCTCCACAGGTTGCAGCTGGTGCAGAATGTGGAACAAGATTGTTGATGGGGGTGAAAAGGTGTGAGCATATCACCCCGGTCCTCCACGAACTGCCCTGGCTGCCGGTCCATGGAGGATTATCTTCAAGATAGTGCTCCTGACCTATAAGACCCTGCATGAAAGGGGACCTGTCTTTCTGCAAGATCTCCTTGTCCCCTACTGACTGGCCCGGGCATTCTATTGGGGGAGGCCTCCTTGGAGTTCCCAGGGTTAGGTTGCAGCATTCCATGGACAGGGCATTCTTGGTGGCCGCGCCTACCCTGTGGAACTCGTCTGGTTGTTTAAAGGAGGCTCCCTTGGTAGAAGCCTTTAAAAAGGGCCTGAAGAAGTATATGTTCCAGTAAGCTTTTATTGATTAACTTTCTGAAATAATTAGCCTGTTTTAAGTGGGATAGATAGATTATTTGAATACTCCCAGTTGAACTCTATTTGTGTATTTTGTGTATGATTTTAAAAATTGTACGGTTTTATATTGTACAGCGCCCAGAGCTCTTGGAACTGGACACTTTAGAAATAAAGTATCTATCTATCTATCTGTCTGTCTGTCTATCTAGCTATAAGTACACAACAGGCGTGGATATAAATTATAAAGATAATTAGTGAAATCATTGAGCTAAGTTTCAAGATATCAAGATTATCATCTGTTAGGTGCCAAGATATCACATATTAGATATGTTACAATTGGTCTATTGATAATTGACAAACAGGAACAGGACATACCACATGACATTACCTCATACCAGTGCTACCTTGACAACCATTACTTCACACATTCTTCACAGACATTTTGTTCTTAGAAACAAACATAAAAACAGTAATTGAAAAAGAAAACCACTTGTTTACCAAGGCTGGGCATTGAGTTGGATCAAGGTTTCAGGCCGTTCTGGTTTGGCAGTGACTGGAAAAAAATATCCTGAATCATGTTTCATTGCCAAAACCCAAGAATGCCCTGACCTGAAATTGCTACAGGAGGCGACCTTGTGTGCTGCAGAATCAGACACAGGCAGTGTCACTCTCGGGGCCTAGTGAGAGGGACAGGTGAGTTACCCGAGTCACACAATGTCACTCAGGAGAACTAGAAGGAGGAGGAGCTGGAGGACATGCCTGAAATGCTAATAGTGGCTGTTGTTGTCTGTCTCCTCCTGTGCCTTTTCTCACTACTGGGCCTCCTGCTCTTGTGATCATGCACACGCAGTGCACCAAAGTAGGAGATAGTCATGTGACTGCACTAGTGGCAGTCTAATCAGGGAATCTGTCTCCTAGCATCTGCTGACCCTGCTGCTGGAAGGTCTGCAGTGATTGGAGCAGACATGATGGCGTTGAGGGGCTTTATATACCCCTCACACAGTGCTGGGGTCAGAGGTGAGCAGCATGGTTGGTACTGCAGCAGCACTTGTCTCGTAGCAGCTCGCACAATGTTACAGTCAAGCGATAAGGACTGACATCAAAAATAAATAAAATAGAATAATAGTTTTCAGGACAAGCAGGCAGGAGGGCTTACTATAGCGGAAGAGCAAATATGAAAATAATAATTTTAAAAATCCATCTTGGAGAGATCATTAAAAAAGCAACAGTACAGTGGTGAACTGAACTAAAGCAGGAGTTTTGGGAGGCTAGGGGAGGGAGGGTCCTATCAGGACTAGAGGCAAATTAAGAAAAAACTTTCTTGCCGAGGGACTCACCCAATTAAAAAATTAAAAGGTGTTCAATGCTGGGTGGTGTGTTGGTGTGGCAGTAGTAGTAGGGTGGACTGGAGGCTTGAAACTGTAGTTGTTGGACTTGGAGCAGCAGGGTGCTGGCAGGGGCTATCTCTGTTCCCTCAGAGGCATTTTTTTTTTATTTTAAAATATAAAACCTTTTTGTTGGCTGAGTCCTCCCAAAAAGATAAGCATGAAAATGTTTTTTTCTTGTAGTCAAAATATTTGTGAGTCCATTGTAGTGCCTTTGTCTCATTTTCCCAGGCAGAAGTGATGGCACCTGTGCTCTGATTTGAGGTTGTTTAGCTACGCTGAATCTCCCCAGTAAGAAACAATTTTTTTTGTAGTCAAATAAAATATTTGTGAGCCCACTGTATTGCCACAGTTTCATTGTCCCAGGCAGAAAAAGTGACAGCACCTGTGCTCTGACTTGAGGTCGTTTGGCTACGCTTAATCTCCCCAGGAGAAACATTTTTTGCTTTTAGTCAAATAAAATGTTTTTGAGCCCATTGTAGTGCCACTGTCTCACTGTCCCTGCAGAAGTGATGGTACCTGTGCTCTGACTTGAGGTTAAACTATGCTTAATCTTCCCAGTGAGAAACATTGTTTGTTCAAGTAATACAATAATAACAATGCAGAACAAGAGACTCAGAAAAGTTGGCCAAAAATGCCCCCAGAACAATGCAACTTTTAATGCTGAAGAAAGTGATGCCCCCATATCCTCAGCTAATGTAACCGGAACAAGATCTAGTCATACAGTTAAGCCCAAGAGGCTGTTTATGCCTGCAACAACAAAAAAATTATCTCTGTTGAGAAAAACGGGTTGTACATAAGGCTTAGCAGTTTCACATCAACAAACTACCAAAAATACAGCAGTAACAGAGAGAGAACCAGTGATCGTTCTTCGAATGATGATGATGAGGCTGAGTTGGTTGTAGTTGAACATAAATCGAATGTACTGGAACTAGATACAGTACCATTAATAGTGAGGTTGCAGACGATCGTGGTGTTGGGGGTAGTAATAACGATGACGATGATGATATTGTCCCAGGCAATTCTTCTCCTGCTGTCACCAATGTAAATATTGATGACCAGTCCTCATCCTCCTCTCCTTCAGTATCAGTAAATAGAACTACTGTTTTGCATAATACCACAAGCCCTCCACCATAAATCTTTGAATACTGCAAACTGCACATCAGTTTGCAGCCACTGTTATACCAGCAGTATGCAAATTGTCTAAAACCAACTGCACCAAAGTGGAAGACAGACTGCATCAAAGTGGGAGACAGTCACATGGTGTAGTTGGCTTTAAACAATTTGTATACTGCTTGCTGGTGCAAAAAAAGTCTCTGCAAATCAATGCAAATCGACGTGCAACTTGCAGTATTCAAAGATATTTTCCAGCATTGTCTAACACTTCACAAGCACAGCCAATATCTGATTTACTACCAGGAAAAAGAGGCAGGAAAAGTTCTTCAGTAGTGTGGAATCATTTCTTTATATGCCCGACTCATTCCTTTAAAGCAGTATGCAGTCACTACAAAAGTAGATTTAGCAGGGAAAGTTGGCACGTAACGCAAGTACGACTGCACTGACTAGACATCTTCAGCATCAGCATCCAGCAGTGATAAAAAAGAATGTGAATCTGGATAATGACAACGATGGCAGTGACTTGGATGATGCTCAGTTAATGCAGTTTTACGATGATGATGATGATGATGAGGATGGCAACAGGCACTTGTGCGATACTCCCACATGGCTTGCAGATTCAGAGAGTGAATCAGGTTTTTTACAGTCAATGGAGGATGGAAGATGGTTCCCCACAGTCTGCAGCAACAAATACCATAATAGCCCATCATGTCCCTGGGAAAAGATATGATGCACATTTTCAAACTCCATTCAACCATGAGGTAGTCACTAAAAAAAAAACTGATAACTTTAAAGGCAGCATTTGCTGCAAAAAAACAAATTTCAACCAGGTCATCAAACTGCTCTCAAAACTGACTGCCTAACGGGGGAGATGATACCGTAGAATTATTTTGTATCGCGGCTGTTTAATTTAGTGGTACAGTCTCTGATGCCCTGTTGGCGGTAATTAAACTTCACAGTATGCAAACTCATTGACCGCTACCCCGGCACTCCTCTATCACTCCTCTATCAAACTGCTCCCTATACATCTCTAGTGTTCAACTGTCAGGTTTTTACACTATCCCTGCCACTCCTCAATTAGGTTTGCTCCTGTAAGGCTCACTGCATTGGCACTCCCCAGTCTGATCTGGGCCACCTGAAAAAATTAGTATATGGCAGGGTGTGGTTTACCTGTTCGCATTCTTGCAGTCTGTCTCTATCGATGCACCATGTCACTTGTAAGCTGGTTGAAAAGAAAGTCCATGAAGCGGGACTGCTCGCAGCTAGAGGAGCCAATGCTGCTGGCTGAAAATGCAGATGTTCCATTGCATGTAGCTGAGAATCTTGTGATCGAGCTACATTGTGCATCACCTTCACCTGCCAAAAAACGCTGCTCTGAGTATGCTGTTTACAGCCCCAATGTCCTCTATCAGATTGGGAAACATGCAGCAGAGAATGGCGTTGTGAAGGCAGACAGACTGTACAAGTCAAAGCACAGTGGTGAAATCAGTGAGTCCATCATGCGTAATTTCAAAAAGTACTACTTTGAAAAACTAATGCAAACCCCTGACCTCAGTCAACTACCCCACAGCCTGCCAACCAAACCCCATGGGAGACCAACCCTTCTACTAGCAGAAGTAGAAGAGGAGTTAAAAAAATAATTTGCTGTCTTCGAGCTGAAGGTGGAGTTGCGAATGCCAGAGTTGTCATGGCCATAGCCAGTGGGGTGGTCAAAACACACAACTGCATGGCTCTGTCTGACTCTGGTGGCAATCTCGCTTTTTTGAGGCAATGGTCCTGGCTCTTTCCTCATCGAATGGGGTATACAAAGAGAAAGGGCACCAAAGCAGGATGAAAGACCCCAGTGAATTTTGAAGCTCTGCACTCAGATTTTCTTAAGCGTGTAGCAACTGCTTCAGCACAGAAGTGGATTCCTGCTGAACTACTTATCAATATGGACGAGACTGGTGTTCAACTTGTACCCTGCTCCCAGGGGACGATGGCCCAGAGTGGCTCAAAACAGGTTGAAGTCACTGGGTTAGGTGATAAGAGACAGGTTTCCCTTGTCTTGTTGTGCACTCTATATGGCGAAATGTTGCCCAGGTCATCTATTAGGGCAAAACCCACAGCTGCCTCCCTGCTTTTCAGTTCCCTGACAAATGGTGTGCCACGCAATCAGAGAACCACTGCGCAAACAGTGTTACCATGTCCAACTACTGTACATCGACATAGTTTTAGTGCCCTACAGCAATGAAATTAAATAAAAGAAAGCTCTACCCTGTGAACAGAGATCTTTGTTAGTAATGGATCTCTTTAGAGCACACACCACAGAACCAGTTTTGCAGCAGCTGGAGGAGCATAACATTATCCCTGTTTTTGTGCCTCCTGTCGTGCACTGATCTACTCCAGCCGCTGGATGTCAGCATCGACAAACTGTTCAAGGACTTTCTAAAGGATCAATTTACAGAGTGGTATTCAGGCACAGTTTCAACACAGCTAGCCCAAGGCACATCACCATCAAAAGTGTGCGTGGACCTACGGATGATGCCGGTAAAGATGAAACACGCTCAATGGCTGTTTACCGCATTCAAAAACTTTGTTTGTGTCATGATGATGTGGTGCGCGGTTTTGAAATGGCTGGGATTAAGGAGGCACATTCCAGACAGACTGCTGAACTGTGAGTCGAGTACTTGTTAAAGTACTGTACTTTTTGATTAAATGACTTACTGAAAATGAGTCGAGTCTGTGCTGTAGTTTTTGATGAAATGAGTTTGGCTCACTGTTTACTACACTGGCGAACTACACAGTAGTAGCACTGAATGAAATCGACTCGTATTGAATTTTACAGCACTTGTACATCTACTGACATTTACTAACGTGTATTAGTGCTATTTTTATGTTCTTTTTGTTTTATGGGGTTTTATTTGGGTTTGTTTGCTGTGCCGAAATAAAGTGTAGTAAAGGTTTTTTTCACCGCAAATCTTGTTTCACTGTATATTTTCTTTCACGGTCAGAATGCTGACCACGAACATAGAGAAGGTTTATTGGCAGTGAATATAAGTAATTCTATAGTAGCATTTTATTTAGAGCCGTATTAAAAAGCGGAAAACATTGGCTTTCAGCAACTGTTATAGGAATTACAGACTAGGTCTCAAATGCCTTCATGACGTACTTTTTCCTATCATATCCTTCCAGACATACATGATACAGTGAGAGGTTCAATTTCCAGGCAATTGACAGAGGCACAAGGGGATTTGTTCATTTCATGACAGACCTTTGAAAAAGCTTTGCACCACATGCTTCTTTATCTCTCACAGCTCACTGGGTCACATTTAAAGAGTCTGCAGTCACCGGGACAATCCCAAAAATTCAGTCAACCTACTGCAACGTCTTTGCTTCTTGATGAATACAGGAGCAAGGCACTACTTACTGTGTCTCCAATGGACACCGACCATAATGCTGTAAGTATATGGCTTGTTCTACAGAAACTTTGATAGGGATGGATTATGTCCAGGGGCCTTATCATTGGTATGAATGTCATGGATAATTGTGCAAATGTTATCAGAGCTTTCCGAGACAGAGGTACTGAGTGCAGAGTTAATGTGTTTTGCATTGCACATACTCTAAATTTGATTGTCCCCCATGTCCTACAAAAAAAAGATGACGTATACAACCTGTTTCAATCCGCATTCTTTGGCAGTACCAAAGTGAGTACAAAGTACCATCTAATAAGCTCATCCAAGATATAGTTATTTGGTGGAACTCCAACTATTATATGTTGGAGCGCTTACTGCAGCAGAAATTGGCAGTACATAATATGGCCTTAATCCATGACATCAGGGGAATGATCCCTCAGTGGAAGTTGTTAGAGGACTTTGTTAAAATATTGGCACTCGTTCAAAAAAGTAACCAAGTTACTTAGCAGTAGCAGTGCATCCATTAGTCAGGTCATACCAATGGTACACATGCTTCTCAAAGGCACAGCTAATGCCATGGACAACAATGGAGATGAAGGGCAATCCCAAGAGAATACTGAAATAGCTACCACTTTAAATACACAGCTACATAGCAGATTTGAATCTGTTCTTACAGGCAAGAATTAGAGCCTGTGTGGCTGGCTGTTTGTGTTTGTCTCTGTCAGTAGTTTAGTTTTTGTGGTTTTTCATGTGTTTCTGCTTGGAGAAACTGGACCATTCTTGGACATAGCATCTATGAACATTTCCTGGACTAAGAAACTGCAAAACATCACTAGCAGGTATTGGCATTCTCATCATAAATCAACTTTTTTGGAAGCTATCAAAAGCAAAAGTAAGGTCAGTAATTCTGTTATACAAGCTCTGAGTTGTGAAGTGCTGCTTTGAATCCACATTTCCGTCTGACTTGTTCTTAAAGGGTGTGTGCTTGTCTTTGAGGTCTATTCCCAACCATTTCGGAGAACAAAGGGAAGATACTAACAAAGGATTTTTACATCCTGCATATGCCCCAGGCCAGTGTTCGTCACCTTCAGGAATTTACACAGTCTGGGTCTTTGATCTACAGTAACAACAGTTTTCTGGTCCCTAGTAGCTCACCACGAGTCACTCCGGAACACTCACCCTTGCTGTAGTAAACATTTGCAGTCTCCTCACAAACTTGATGCCCCAAATATTTGTAAATCAGCACAAGCCAGACATCCTTGCAGTTGTTGGAAACCTGGCTCTCACCTAAAATCTCGAACATGTCTATTACCCTGCCAGGTAGAACATTTTCCAACTTGACAGAATCGCTAAAAGAGGTGGTGGCTGTGCCTTATATCTCAAAGACTCTCTTCAAGGCCACCCTCTAAAAACACCTGTCTCTGACTCATCCTCCCAGATTCTCACTGTCAAAGTTCTACTAGGGGCCCACAATAAAGCCCTGTCAATTGCCACAGTTTACATCCCTCCTAAAGAACAAGGAAAAGGCCTCCACTCAGTCCTTGACCTCATCCGATCCCAACCACCTGACTCTGAGACAATCCTCATGGGTGACTTCAATATCAACTGGCTTGCTCCGGAATCAGGGGGCTTCATAGATGCCATCTCCTCAGCAAACCTTGCAACTGGTTGCCTCCCCCACTAGGCAAAACTACAAAACAGGCAAATGTACCCTCCTGGACTGGATACTGACCAGTCACCCATCCTGCATCTCAAATGTCTCTGTCCTTCTTGACCTCTAAGCGACCATTCCCCTGTAATCTGTGTCTGGACAAATAAATTTACCATGACACCCCCTCCAAATTAATCAACAGCAGAGTCCTTCCACGTGGGCAGTTGAAACACCTAAAATCCCACCTAAGACTGCAAGATTGGTCCCTAATCTTCCACGTTTCGGATGTCAACACTGCTCTTGACCTCTTCATCAAAACCTTTAATGCTGCCTGTGACTTTCATGCCCCTTTCACAAATTCGAAAATCAAAGGCTTGTGCAACCCCTGGCTCTCCTCCGAACTACTAGCACAACTAAAACCCAGGGACCATCTCTGGGCACGGGCTCAGGAAACTGGAAAGCAAATCGACATACAGAATTATAAACAAACTTGTAATAACTGCACAAAATTAGTCCGCCAACAGAAAAGTACCTACTGTAAGGATGCCCTGACAAACACTTGGGGCAAGGGGAATTCATTTTGAAACAATATTAAAGAAATTACAGGAAAGCAGACAAAAACCTCACCCACTATGCTGATTGTACATGGTATCATAACGCTGGACCCGACTACCATAGCAAATTCATTCAACTCAGCTTTCACTGACCTCAGCTCTGTTCTTTCACCTAACTATTTCATTGAAGCTGAACACCAAACTCTCCCCTCAAGTCCCACCCTGTCTCCAAACCGGCCTCCATTCTACTTCAAATCAGTCAAACTGTACAAAGCTCGCAACCACATCAGTAAAGCTATTACTAGGTCCAGGTCAAGTGGGGACTCCCTTGACCTCAAGCTGCTTGCCCTCACCCTCGACGAGGTGCTCCTACCATTAACAAAATCTTCAACCTCTCCCTCTCTCTCTCCGTTCATGACAGAAAATCCGCCTCTGCCACCAGTCCAGAGTGGCACGGGCCTCCTAATGAACTGGCACCATCCCCTCTCAGTACAAGGCCACGACATATAGTATCGGACCAGCTTACGGGAAGCAGTAAATCCCGGTGTCTGTGCTCGACAGCATGGCTTTAGAAAAGGTCACAGTACCCCAGCTCATGGTGCACTGATCCATGGTTCCTTGGACAAGCCATCTTAGAGGGGCGGTCTTCACTGATCTGAAGAAGGCATTCGATACCATCCATCATCATCATCTACTACTCTCTCAGCTGCTAAATACCTGACTGTCCCCTGAATCTACATCCTGGTCTAAGAGCTACCTGGAAAACCACTCACAAAGAGTGAAAATAGCTGACTTTCTCTCTGATGCCAGACCAGTGCGCTCTGGAGTGCCACAAGGGTCAATCCTTGGGCCTCTTCTCTTCAACATCTTCCTAAATAGTCTTCCACAATCCTGTCTGGAGCAACTCCTCCTATACGCTGATGACGCTGTCATCCAATCCACCCACAAGGACCCCCACCTTCTGCAAAGCAAACTACAGCATGGCTTCTCCTCAGTTGAAAACTAGTTCAGTAAACACAAACTTGTTCTCAACTATAAAAAACAAAATCCATGCTCTTCTGCAGCTTGCAGAACAAGCACCAGGACCACCCCCTCACTATTGCAAACTGCCTAGGTGCAATCCTAGAACAAGTGCAAACCTTCAAATATCTTGGAATCACTCTTGATAGTTGTCTATCCTATGGGACTCACATTGACAATGTTGCCAA